>OX243900.1:24287500-26687500 GCA_945859665.1 Anorthoa munda | reverse complement strand
AAGTCTATTTTTTGTTAAGGCAATATTGTATAGCCTCGACGAACATCTGAGGAGGCTCTCGTTGGGCAGCTGGATCAAGGGCTTGATGCAGAAAGCGGTACTCCTGCAGACGCATAGAAATATAAAATACACACGTATCGTTAGGAGGTTCCTCTCTCAGGAGCCCTGACCACCGGTAGCTTGGACCCTGTTCCCGATACCGGTGGGCTACTATTTTTTATAGTATTAAATGTTTTCTTTTTTGTATGTGTTTTATAAAAATATTTAAAAATGTAATTAATAAGAAAAGACATAAATAAAGGATATTAAATAACATTCGTAATGTACCCTATACAACTATCTACAGCTATGTCTGTGGGGATCCCGTCATCCACCTTGATTAGAAAATTTCCGTTATCGTTGTTCTTTTTTGATTCTTTTTCGTTGGAGAGATACAATTAATACTTTTTTCTTTAGTATCCGTGAAGAATAGTAATTCTGTGGCGGGGTCGAAGGCGAGACCCTGGATGTTTGTTCCGTTTCTGTCTGTTAAATATTTATACTGCATGGAAGCAAAACCACAGATGACGTCGTTGTCGATGATATAATGTGTTGTTGATATAAAATGCCAGTAAATCTCCTTCAGCTATGGCAAAACCTGAAACAATAGAAAAATAGTTTACAAAATCAGACAACATTCTTAAGTTCAATCAGAGTATGTTAGAGCTGGAAACTGTTTAGATTGTGAGTGATAGTTGATTTTAGGGCATGAGACGCGGATAAATTAATGGGGATGGTGTAGAGAATAAGATAGGGCGCACGAAATCTTTCATATCGTGTAAACAAAGGTTTACGCTTCACGATGATTACGATTATTAAACATCTTATTTTAAAATCACGGCTTAAAGACATACATGAAAGAAGAAGACATGGTAATACAACCCTGATGGCATATAGCGTTAGTGAAAGGCAGGAGGATAAAATTGTATACGGGCGCCTAGAATCGTAAACTATGGGGCGTTAAATTGTAAGCCTAAAAACCCATGGACAACAATTATTATCATGGTTAAATAATGATATGTCTTATTACAAGTCACACTGAAATAAACGACATTTATAATGTATAACTGCTAGAGATATGTAACTTTTTTGGTGTACAATAAAGTATATTCTATTCTAATTACGCCCCTCGTACTCACCCCAAGACTGCACCAACCCAATGTACAGCACAATCTGCGCTAGTACACTCTGCGTTCTATATAAACTATGTATTTATAGATACTTGTTTGTGATGAGATGGGTGATAACCTCTCTACAGTAAACTCATTCATTGATTAGATAACTTCTTGACCCTTTATTATCACAGTGCCATTTCGTTCATCTGTCTATCCGTTCCTATGTTCTACAGCCATTGTACTCGGATATTATTACCACTGACTGAAGAAACACGTATAATGTGCAGGGCCCGCGGCCGTACCATGACGTGTCAAAACAATCATAGTGCGATTCAAAAAAGTGACAGTGCTATTCTATTTGTCTTGTATAGCTCCGTCCCTCTCTCAAAGTGGAACCGTAATAATTTTCACGTCATGGTAGGGCCCCTGATCTAGCAAGGTAACTAAATGCCCAGAGCAGCAAAAGATAGGGCCACAAAAATTAGAACGGTTGAACGCAACTTAGAAATATTTTTTAATTTTAATTTAGGGCTTTGAAATTAGCAGATTTTCCACCCTAGGACACTTAGAGCGTTGAGCTGTTTTTTCTTCTTCTAGAAATTCAGACAGCTTCTGAATTGAGAATTTTAATTTCTGAACGCATGATTACTGATGACGCGCATGATCGAGTTTTCCTTGACTAAAAAAAAAGTTAATTAAAAAAAAATCAAAATACCCGACTGCTTAAAAAGCGAACTAAAAAGACGTAAACAAGAAGAAAATCATGCTGTGCAGTCGGAGGATACATATTCTCGAGCTGGCTGACCAAAACCAGATGTATCCTCCGACTGCACAGCATGATTTTCTTCTTGTTTACGTCTTTTTAGTTCGCTTTTTAAGCAGTCGGGTATTTTGATTTTTTTTTAATTAACTTTTTTATTTACAACTTTTTAGTTAACATTTTTTTCGAATTAGGTACATCTAAATATATAAGTGTTATATATCTTTGAAATCACCTCTTGAAACCCTTTATTTTGATACCCCACACGATGGGTTTGGAAGAAAAAAAAAAATTGCCCCCCCACAATATGGCGCCCAAAAGCCGCCATTTTTCTATTTTCCAATTTTAATGTAGCCTATGACACTCGCAAGGTTAAGACGAATCGATTGACGTATGAATCATCAAAATCCGTCAACGCGTTTGGTCTCTGGAACGCCACATAGGAACAAACATACATACATACATACATACATACATACATACATACATACATACATACATAGACTGATAAACACATTACCCTCCTTCGGCAGTCGGGTAAAAAAGACTCGTTTTATCTGAAACACCCTTGCAATAACATTCTAAAAAAAAAAAAGCTTGGGTCATATCTAATTCTTTGATGCCACGATTTCAATGAATTGGAAAAATGAGCCCTTTTCGAATTTATCGCTGACGAAGTTTTTATTGAAATAGATGAATGTAGCGCGATTTATCAAACTTTTGTCAAAGTCAGACAATCTTTGATAGATTCTATTCTAGTTTTAAATGATAAATCTTCGGATTGATAGATTTGGCGTGCAGTTTTTATTGCTGACGTACAGGGCCCGATTTAGCAATATCGTCGTTCCGGGCATAGACAATATTTGCCGCCCCTGGCACCCTATATAATGACGCCTTTTAAGGAGGTGAATGATTCAGGATATTATCTATAGAACAAATGCGGTTATTAACCGTCCTTTTGAATAAAGGCACTTTTATGACAACTTCGAGCGAAGTGAAAACGAAGTGAGCTCGAAATTTATGCAACATTATGTTTAGTTATTTAACGGTGGTTTACAACAAGAACCAATAACATTCGACAGCGAAGCAATCTCGAAAATTTTTATTCCCACAGCATGAATATTTTTATTTACTTAAATAAGGTTTTCCGATGAAATGAAAAGGGCTGTTAGTACAGTTTGGCCACCCCTCATAATAATATATGCCGCTCTGGGCATTTGCCCGGCTCGCCCCCCCTAACTCCGGCCCTGGTCACATAGTAGATACTTATTAAAATCTACGTTTCTTCTTTTAATAGTAGGTGTAAGTATATCTATGGCGATTTGAACGAGGTCGTGGTCTCACAGCGTAAATAAGATTTTTTTTAATATCTACATGCTGAAGCTACTACTTAATAATTCGATACTTTTTATTGCAGTATTCCATTCTATTAAAACTAAAACTTTGGACGTATGAGAAGCCGTGGGCAATAGTTCATAAAGTTGAGAAGCCTTCATAACGTTTGCGGACGGTCCACCGGATCGGAGCAGACATTTTCAGGAAACTGTTTATGTGGAGCATGAACTTTCAGCTGTCCAATCAGCCAGCACCGTAATTTGGGCTACCGCGTACGCATTCGACGCTAGAGGCGCTGGTGTGGTGTGAGGTCTCCGATAAGTAAAATTTCTTAGATTTTTGGCTATCAGCGCGAGCTTATTTACATTTTTTACCCGATTGCCGAAGGAGGGTAATGTGTTTATCAGTCTATGTATGTATGTATGTAAGTATGTATGTATGTATGTATGTATGTTTGTTCCTATGTGGCGTTCTAGAGACCAAACGCGTTGGCCGATTTTGATTGGTTCGTACGTCAATCGATTCGTCTTAACCCTGCGAGTGTCACTGGCTACATTAAAATTGGAAAATAGAAAAATGGCGGATTTTGGGCGCCATATTGTGGGGGCCCAAAACTTTTTTTCGTCCAAACCTATCGTGTGGGGTATCAAAATAAAGGGCTTTAAGAGTTGATTTCAAAAATATATAACACTCATATGTTAAAATGTACCTAATTCTAAAAAAGGATAACTAAAAAGTTATAAATAAAAAAAGTTAATTAAAAAATTCTAAAAACCCGACTGATTAAAAAGCGAACTATAAAATTTGTAAACAAGAAGAAAATCATGCTGTGCAGTCAGAGGATACATCTGGTTTTGGTCAGCCAGCTCGCGAACATGTATCCTCCGACTACGACCTACGACGCACAGCATGATTTTCTTCTTGTTTACATTCTTTTTAGTTCGCTTTTTAATCAGTCGGGTTTTTAGAATTTTTTAATTAACTTTTTTTTATTTATTGCTGTAAATAGTTTCCAAATATTGCAGATTAATAGGTGCCTACGGGATTTACCAACCACTGCTTTAATAGAGTTTTGTTTCGGAAAATTGTATCCTCCTTTTTTTCGAAAATTTGGGGCTACGCAAAATTTATTTTATATTTAATCGCACTTCTACGGCATTAGAAATTATTTTAATACAAACTTTGCTTCCGTGCGCGTTATAACAAAGTTTAACAGCTATATTTATGGACCTTCGTCAACGTTCCAAGTTTAAACTAACGTTAATTATATAGTTCATCCTCTTTGCGTATCTGTTTTAACAGCACAAGCACACTCCTTCCCTTTTATTTTGATAAACAACAGTATTCATTGCGTGTTTTACGCTGTCGAGTAGACGGATTTTTAAACATATGAAGCAATGAATGCAAGGAGAGTATACCGTGCGCTACTCTTTGAATTTACACATTAAGGGCGCTGGAGTATGTTGCTAGTAATCGATATAATTTGACTTCGTATATACCAAATGTGCTTGTTGATTGCCCTTAGACATATTTATTAGGCCCAGTAGGTTTTATAGTACCTACATATGATGAAACTGTGTAAGTACCGATTACTGGGTAATAATATTGGTTTTATACGTAGCAGGAGCTCGTGGCTAAATAATAACAGCCGCACGGGTCGATCTTCAAGGTTAAGCAACGCTTGACGCGGTCGCTCTGTGGATGGGTGACCATTTCAACATACCGAGTTACCTCCGTGCCTCGGAAAGCACGTTAAGCCGTTGGTCCCAGCTGTCATTTGAAGATCTTTGACAGTCGTTACGGGTAGTCAGAAGCCTCAGATCTGACACCAGTCTTGCCAAGGGGTATCGTGTTACCCAGTTACTGGGTTGTGGAGGTCAGATAGGCAGTCGCTCCATGTAAAACACTGGTACTCAGCTGAATCCGGTAAGACTGGAAGCCGACCCCAACAATAATTGGGAAAAAGGCTAGGCAGGTCGAGGTCGGTCCATTGATGGATGACCATATTGACCATCTATTAAATACCAAGACTCTTTCGTGCCTCGGAAAGCCGTTAAGCCACTCTTCGCTTTCTTTTGAAGATCAAACTCTGACACCAGTCTTGCTAAGGGGGTATCGTGTTACACAGTTACTTAATATCTCGCTGATGGCCATGATGGTTGATGATGAGCGAGATATTTGAGTAAGCGTTTGTTGGATCGAGTCAGTTCAGTTCCCCTTAAAGTGTTTAAGCTGAATCATGCGAGCCCACACCTCATATTCGTGAACGGGCGCCGTAGGTTGGTACTGGTCATCTCTAAACTGCCACGGCTTTTTCTTCTTACTTTGTTTCCTTATAATTTCAAACATGAATTATGTTTTGTGAATTTTACTTATTTTACTCTTATAATTATTTAGTTTTTAGGGTAAATAACTGTAGAATTCTAATTTAATTCATGACATACATATAATTTCATATTTTTATAAATTCTCTCTTTTATATCAGTAATATTATAAAGAGGAAAGATTTTTTTGTTTGTTTGTACCGAATAAGCTCCGAAACTACTAGACCGATTTAAAAAAATCTTTCACCAATAGAAAGCTACATTATTCCTGAGTAACATAGGCTATTTTTTAATCCCGAAAACGGTTCCTATGGGGTGGTCCACCGTCCACGGGAGCGAAGCCGCGAGGAACAGCTAGTAATAGATATTTTTTTATACACTAAAAAAATACTACCTATTTTTTTTTTACTTTTTTATCTGACTAACCGACTCCTTAAGGTTACACTAGTCGACGGCACGAACTATTTTGTGCGCGGGGTTAAAATGCATGCTATCTCATCCGACAACACGTGCGGCAGAGATAGATGCTGTGATGAGCAGTAAGAAGCTAGTTCGCGTACGAATTAGCACTTTTGCAAGTTTATAGCGAAATGCATGATGATTTAGGACGAACACGAGCGCGTGAAATTTTATAAACAGACCTTTGGGAGTCTAGATATCATGAGTAAGCGACTAAATGTATATTTTCAAAATAATATTATTTTCATTGGCAACTACTAATCTATCCCTGTATGGAATATAATCTATCCCTATACGTTTTGGAATTTTCCTTATTCTTATGGGATTTTTATTTTCGCCCAAAGATGCGTTAAAATTAGTGTTGAAATGTGGAACTTTCGACGCTCATAACTTTTAAATACTTTTCTTTTTTACTTTTTTGCTTCCATACAGGGCTAGATAATGATGAGACAAATTGATATAATTTTTTATTTTGAACGTACATCGTCAAACAGTGGAGTAATCGCCAGACTACGTTTGTATGCAAAATGATCGACTAGTGTAACCTTAACAGTTCAAAATTGCCTGAAAATAGTTTTATTTAAATAAATGCATGGAATTTTAATGTACAATTTCATTATCATCAAGCAGATTTTGTTTTGTAAGTGCCAATGCAAAACCTAATAAACTGTGAAGTATGAATACTGCCACTTAAAAATCTACACAATATTGCAACTGTACAGTAGCGCTAACGTCCACAAATTGTGAAAAGTTTGACCTTACAGCTTACCCGCAGGGAATACCTAGTTGTAACTGTGAAAGTTGCTATAATATTATAGTTCTTTTTAACTATATACGTGACATATATGTTGCCGTCCAACAACAAATTGCGTGTATTTCTACGTATATTGGACCAGCCGAACAGCCAAACGCAATTTATAGGTTGCAATCCAATCCTGAGCTGCGACGGAGAATTTTCTATCCGAAAAAGCCAATTGCACTTTTCCTGAACGGAGTGAGCCTCGAGATCGAATCGAATGAGATGGCTTTAACTTTCAATGGTATCGTATAACGATTTTCTTCAAAAAATCAACGTTATTTTCAAAATGTGAGCTAATTGGATCAGCCACAGCCGATATCTGGCTGGCTGGGTATCAAATTATTTTTAAGTTTCCGTACCCGAAGGGTCCAAATGGAACCCTATTGAAAGAAAAATGAGAAAAAGAAATGGTGTTTATTCATATCTATACAAATAAACAAAATGAAATGACTTTATGTAATATCAAAATAACAACGTTTTATTGAATGCACGTGAAAGTATATACGGTACTAACAACAAATAAGCAATTTATAAGATTTTTGTCTGTCTGTCTGTTTGTTCCGGGTAATCCCCGAAACGGCTGGACCGATTTTGACGGGACTTTCACTGGTAGATAGCTGATGTAATAACGAGTAACATAGGCTACGTTTCATCACGAGAAAATTCATAGTTCCGGTGGAAAACTAAAAAAATAAACTATATATTTTTTACGAGTTTGACGCGGACGAAGTCGCGGGCTAGTCAAACATAATAGTGTTTAATAATATCAAAAACGACATATAAAAATTTTGATTTTTCCTAAAATTATTTATTTATACTTTAACTTTATTTGATTATTATTGCTTCAGTCACGTATTTCCGTCTGTCACATGAAAATTCTTTTAACGTCCCATTGATATATATGTCGCATCAAGGCTGGCCGATAGATGCAAACCATCGGGGAATGTACTCCCTTAGGTTAAGACATCGTGTGTGGGCAGGTCGTTGGGTACAATCGTGAAAATGAAACCACACAAATTATTCGATACACTGAGTATATTCAAATAGACACAAATTACATTCTTGCTTACTAATATTACGGATCGACACTGATTCTACGACGTGTTAGCTCTAAGGTTGTCAGTACTCAACTGCCAGTACATTTTAGCTCAACTGCTACATTCTATTATCCCCACCACGCAAGTGGTTAGAGAAAGCGCGCCAAAGCGTAGTTGTTCTTGCTTTGCCGCCAGATGGCGTGCTTGCGATTTGTTTTGACGTCCGTACTATTGACTAAACCCGACATATATATATCATCTGCGTAGCCTTTTTCCCAATTATTGTTGGGGTCGGCTTCCATTCTTACCGGATTCAGCTGAGTACCATTATTATATATATACTATTTACATGGAGCGACTGCCTATCTGACCTCCACAACCCAGTAACTGGGTAACACGATATCCCTTGGCAAGACTGGTGTCAGATCTCAGGCTTCTGACTACCCGTAACGACTGTCAAAGATCTTCAAATGAAAGCCGGGACCAACGGCTTAACGTGCTTTCCGAGGCACGGAAGAAACTCGGTATGTTGAAATGGTCACCCAACCACGGATCGACCTCGTCAAGCGTTGCTTTACCTTGAAGATCGACCCGTGTGGCTGTTATTATTTAGCCGCGAGCTGCTCCATGTTTTTTAATAAATTACATTAAGTTAAAAGAGTATTAACAACTCTTTAAACTTCCAAGTTGATTAAGAGCGTCCGGTCTGCACCAAGTGCAAAAGGCAACTGATAGAAATCCGACGACTGACGAAACACGAAGTTTTCCGAGGGACATTAAGAAAATAGTTGTACTGTACGTGTGTGCGTGTGTGAGTGTGTTTATAAGACTTTCAGAAACAGCCAGTAAGATCATTGAAAGTCACACACTCATAAATAGTTTTAATTGATAAAGAAATATCAACCCTGACTTCGTTGAAATAGAAGTCGAAAACAAATGAACATTAAAATAACAAAACAGAAGAAGAATAATTGACAATCATTTCATTTATTTTCAACCTTATTATAACCACGGCAAGGTTTATATTTCTTTAGCAGTAAAACATCGTCATATTTGATAATGAATTGATGATCTAAAATTCTATAGCTATAATTCTGTATAAATCCTTAATTCTTTACCAGCGTGTTGTGTGTGGATGGCTGTGGGACTGACAGTCATCCCCTAGTCATGGGATGGATGAGTGGATGTTGCTGGATGTATGTATGTTTGTCTACCGTTTATTGTTATATATATATACATAAGATATATATCTAATGAGAAATATAACTTACGCCAAATCACATATCACATGATAGACTTCATGCAATATCAAATTCTAATAAAATAAAATAATATAATACTGACGAAATAACAAACTAAAAAGCCTCAATATCTTTTTTTTCTGTCTTTAGTCTCAGTTATTCAATCGAATTCTTCGATCAATGATAACCGAACTCAAGTATTTCCGAGAGTGAAAATGAAGTTAGGATTTCTGCTACATCTTTAACTTTAATTGTTCACTATAAAACAAATATTAGTTGGATTATAAATTATCGGTCAGCGCCATCTTCGTGAACAAAACAGAAAAATCGGCCACATCACTGCGCGCTCACTAGTTCTAAACGAGGGGAGCTGACGAGGCGAATGACGCCAGCCTGCGTGCAACTCGGCAACTCCAGCCGAAGTGCCTTCTGAACTTCGCGGCGACCCTGGCCGCCAACTCGACTGCGCCGCTTTGACACAAGTTGTCACATTTTTTGTGTTTCTTTACTTATCGTTTAGTTTTTTATTTATTGTAATAGTAAATATTAATTAAGTGTTCCAATAAAAATAGATTGTTAAGTGGTCGCAGTGATGAGGTGGAATATAGTGAGTGTCAACCTTCATCATCACTAAACATCCTGGAGAGGTGTCCTCTGTGCTCCAGGCACGATTCTTTAAAGTTTAGCAGGGTCTGAACGTGCATATTGGGAAGGCACATAAGCCACAAAAAGCCACTTAAAAACCACTTCAGACCCTGTTGTTACTACACCTCCTACTCCTACACCAGCTACATCTACATATGACCCTTTTTGGAAAACACTAGCAAAATTGAAAAATTCTATTCTGGTCTTAAAACGAGTTCCCGGTGGCGCTAGACCCTTAGTAGCGCAACATCTTGCAGGTTGCATCCGCTTTGTCATCCGGGAGAATTCACAAAGTGCTTGGGAACAACTTTTCACCTATCCTTACAGAATTTTAAACGATCAAAAGAATTTGGCAAGCAAAAGGACGTTAACTTCACAAATTAAAGAAAATTGTAACATTTCGGCCCATAATTTGGATTCAAAATTATCGACACAGAGGTTTACCTCTTCAAGAGGTATATCCCATCTGGTCGAATCGAAATTAGGGGAAGGTGACATTAGCGGAGCAGCCAGGATTCTTTTTAGAAGTAATGTGGTGGCACCGTGTTCTCGAGATACTCTTGCAGCTCTGGAGAGCAAACACTGCCCCAGTGGATGGTCTTACTTTGCCCGACCCCCCAATCCTGATATTAATACCCTCACAATTACAGGTCGAGAGGTGATCAGAGCCATGTGTTCCTGCTCGTGAGTTGCTCTTGAAGGAGCTTATTACGGCTCTGATAAACCTTATGCTCTC
Source organism: Anorthoa munda (assembly GCA_945859665.1). Lineage (NCBI taxonomy): Eukaryota > Metazoa > Arthropoda > Insecta > Lepidoptera > Noctuidae > Anorthoa > Anorthoa munda. Next base: position 26,677,010 of record OX243900.1, on the reverse strand, counting down.
CGGTAAGGTAAACGAGACGGTCATCGACGTCTTCTACGGGGCCAATGTATGTGACCTGCGCAAGAGAATATGAACGGGATGGCGGGAACTACTTACCGGCTATGGCAGCCAAAATTTGCTGTAAATTGTATGGTGAGGTATAGTTTCGAAAAAAAAACCGCCCCTGCAGCTTGGTTACGGCTCCAAAGGAGGCTGCGATGCTGCCGTACATGCATTATCGACCTACCTAAATTCTAGCAAAGGAGAGATCATCCTGAAGATTGATATTAAAAATGCATTTAATTCGGTTAATAGGGACACCTTGGTGAAACTAAAAAAGAGATACCTCAAATGTTTACTTTTCTCTGGCAATGTTATACCTAGGCATCCATCTAAATTACTTTATCGGGACAACCTTCTGGAATCCGCTGTTGGCTGTCAACAAGGTGAACCTCTCGGGCCAGTGATCTTCAGTCTGGCTATTCACCCAATTATTCAACAGCTAAATTCAAAATTTAACGTTTGGTATGTCGATGATGGAACCCTGGGATGGTGGAACTTTATTTAAACCAACTACATTCTATAGGACTGGATCAAATTTTTTCTAAATGTGAGTTATCTTTATCTGACAGTACCGGCAGACGAGTGACACTTTCAAAATTCAATAAAATAGACCCCAAAATCAAAATTATTGAAAAAAGCTCTCTTCGTCTCCTTGGGTCCCCACTCCCTTGGGGTTTTGGCCCCAAATTAACATAATTTCCTTCGTAATTCCCATCTATGGAAGCACCCTTCTAATTTAGAAAAAATGGACCAAATTATTCGTCATACACTAACTTTAATTTTAAATGTGGCCATGGACGATCAAGCTTGGGCTCAAGCTACTCTTCTCATCCGTATGGGAGGCCTCGGCGTCCGCAAAATTTCTACTATTAGTTTATATCCTCGGTCCACGGTACTGAGAAATTAATTAGGAATTTGCTAGCACGCATACTGATTAATTTTGACGTGCCGTGCTTCACCGTGGCTATTGATGCTTGGGGACTCGCTTGCCCGAATTGTAATCTCCCCGACTACCCATCATCCCTGTTGTACTTCTCATCGTTGTCACTGTGGTGAAATTGTCAACAGCCTCAGGCACCACGGTCTTTCATGCAGCCGAAGTGCGGATCGCATAGCGCGTCACGGAAACTTAAACGACATCATCCGACGTGCTCTCGTCACCGTCGGCGTTCCGGCCGTATTAGAACCCCATGGCCTGGCACGCGACGATGGCAAAAGACCGGACGGGATGTCTTTGTTTCCATGGAAGATGGTTAGGCCTTTAGTGTGGGACGCTACTTGCGTGCGCCATCCCATCTTACTAGCTCGCCGTGTTGTGCTGGCGCTGCCGTTGCGGCTGCAGAGAACCTTAAGCGGCGGAAATATAATAACCTCATCGGTAGTTATAATTATTTTCGAGCCGTTTGTAGTTGAATTGAAACTCTTGGTCCGTGGGGTCCGAGTGCTCACGCTTTGTTTAAAGATCTTTGCAAACGCCTAGTTTACACTTCGCGGACCCAAGGGCTGGCTTTTACATTGGTCAGAGAACAAGCATTGCCATACAACGTGGAAAGTAGCTTTTTCCCGCGGTTTCGCTCCCGTGGTCTATCCCATAGTAACCGTGCACTTTGCCGGGATAAAAAAGCAACCTATAAAACTTTGCTTTATTTTTACTAGCTTCTGCCAGTGGTTTCACCCGCGTGAATGTCGAAAATTATCTCGAAGTATGTGCTATTGCAGACTATAATCTATCTCTGTGCTAAATTTCATCCAGATCCGTTCAGCCGTTTTAGCGTGAAGAAGTAACAAACATACAAACACACACACACACACACTCACAACAAAAGTTTAAAACTTTAAAATATTAGAGTGATTATTGGTAGGCTCGCGCTTGACCACTATCTCACCTGATGGTAGGCGATGATGTAGTCGACGATGAAACACGCTTGCCTATAAGAAACCTATTCACCCAACCCAGTGGGAACTCCCCTCTTGCGGATTCTGACTGGTTTTATAGTTGCGCCACGTAGCTGTGTAAGTGGGCGTGTGCTTTCAATCTGTACAAGATTTTCGAAACCAGATAAGTATCTAGGTAAGAGCATTGGTGGCCCAGTGGTACCGGCCGCGACTTACAAGTTGTAGGTCATGGGTTCAAACCCGTGCAGGCGCTTTACTTTGTGTAAATTATTTCATCACCACTGCTCTCAAAACATAACATCTAGAGGAAACTGGCATGTCTTAGAACCAAATATTCGAAGACATGTGACATCCACGAACCCGCACTGGGCCCACTTGGTGGATTACGGCCCATTCCCTCTCACAGAGAGGAGGGCTGCACGCACAACGGACCAAATGGGAGTCTAAGTGCGGAAAAGGTCCTTACCTACTGCCATAGATAACCGCCAACAAACAAACAAAAAATTCTTCATAAATTATGTTTTGATGAATTTACAACTCTGCTTATCTATCTTATTTTGTTATTTTACAGACGCAGCCATTAGATAAAACATTGTTTACTTATAAAATTAAATCGGTTTTACCCTTTCACGACGGGTTATTTTATACACCAGGGAAGGAACAAGGGTGCCAGTGGTGGCACGCGGTTAAATAATTCGAGCACGCCAATATCAGGTTAATTAACATCTAAGTAATATGCAGCAACAGAAATCATATCAACAAATATCGTTTAAACAAATAATAAAATAGTAATTATTACGATTGCTGTATGTTTTCAGGTTGCAAATAAAGAGCTACTCTAAAAAGTATGAATAGATGCTGGATACTCCGGAGCAAGATGTGAGATCAACGCGTGTAATGGTTACTGTATCAATAACGGTGACTGCTCCCTGAACGAGGAGGATGAGCCAGTTTGTAAATGTGTTGGTAATCACGAAGGATCAAGATATGAAGCTTTTAGAAATGACGATTTCACCACCACCTGTACGTCATATCCAGCAGAAAGAAACTTCACGCTAGCTGATTTATTTTTAAATTGGCGACAACATTTCTCAAAAATTACCGTTATAATTTAATCCAGTTGATTATTACTATTAAGTTTTAGTTAATAAACCTGTTTGTTTATAAGTGCTTTATTTTTAATATATTTTGTTTTATCATCATTGACGGTGATTTTAAATAACAATACAAGCTACATAGGATGCAAGAGCGAGCTCAAAATAATCAGATACATTGGGTTTTCTTTAATTTATACAGAAATAGGATTTATGTTAAGCTATTGTTATTTTGCTGCCCTATTATACAATTTCCTGCAAAATAACGATTAAATCTAATCGTATTGATATATCTGAAGAATCTGGGGATTAGAGGCACTTAGTTATCCTTATATAGAGCTATTTTAACAAAGAAACCCAATGTGTGAAGAAAGGGTCAGGGACAGTCCTAATATGCTAATTGGTTTCGGGGTGCCTCAGGGCAGCCTTCTTGGACCGATCCTCTTCTTGTGCTATATTAGTGCTCTGTGTATTGCACACGAAAAACTGATATATTTTCAGAATACGTTTTTAAAGTTACATGTAATAATAATAAATCTGTGGCCTGACCTGTCAAGTGTGACACATAAAATTTTCTCCCTGAATTTTCCAATTTAAATTATTACAATATTAATATAGAATCATACAATAGAAAAATGACTAAACACACTAAAACAACGACAAAAAAAAAAGATAATGCCTAACTACAATAGTTACAACATAAACCAAAAAAAAACAACATGATTTGACAAGATGAAACAATAAAAATATGTTCACACGAAGCCAGGCCCGTGACAAGAACACACGCCCAACATCTTCGGGTTCGTCGCTCAGCTCCGCCTCGCAGCCGCCGGGACCATCTACAATCGTGAGTCAAGCGATCCCGGACTCTGCAGTTGCGTCAAGCTCGAGCGACGAATACTTCTCTCCGCCAACGACACCACCACCACCTGCGCGTCGACGGGGAGGACGCCGGCCGCCGGACAGCTTGGGACCTCGAGGCCCATCGGCCTCTGACAGGGTCCCCGCTCCCGGTGGAAGTGTGCAGCGCATGCGATGGACGCAATCGATCAACGAAAATGTCATGCGCGCATACTTTGGGGCTACAGAGGGGGGAATTAACCTGACTGCGTACCGTGGTCGGATGCTCTCTCTGTTTCAGGTGCTTGAGCCAGCTGTCAACGTTTCGGCCCAACGTCTGTCGGATCAGGTGCGGGTCATCCAACGTAACCGTATGTTGGATGATGCCGTACTTGATAGACTGCGCAATGAATCACGGAATAGCCGTGTCTCGCCTGCTTTATCACCGGCCGCGGTGCAACTGCAACCCAGTGCTTCACCGCGACCCGATCATGATGGTGAGGATGACGACGACAGGGCTATATCTGTGAGTACCCAATGCAATGTACGTTTAAGGAGCGCTTTGGAATGTGCATTCAGCGAGTATCGTTCCACACCGCCTGAGCTTAGACCTCGACTACCTCGTCTGCCCATGCATAAGAAAAATAGGGCGCTGGTGTGTGCTCTTGACTCGCAGTTATCAAATGTTTTTGATAGCAGCAAAGACCTTGCCGATACCCACTCAATACTGTACTGTGCGGCTGCTGCGGCATGTCGTGTAGCTAACGTCAAATTCCCAAAAAGTGACAGAACTACACGACCAGCTGTACCAGCCTGGCAGTCCAGGATTGAGCGTCGTATCGGTGAGGCTAGAGCACTCATCGGCAAGCTTATCTGCTTCAGGGATGGCAACACTCGCCCTAGAGTAATGCGCTTTGTGAGGCGGGCTTTCTCGGGGACTGATATCAGTTCTCGAGATTATCTGTCCCGCGTCACAGAGCGTATCGACTTCCTGAAGCAGAAGATCTATGCATGGGCAAACCGTATTCGTCGGTACAAGCGGCGAGTGGAGCGATACATGCAGAATCGTACATTCCAGAACAACGAAAGGTGGGTTTATAGGGATTGGGAGCGACCCAACCAAGGTGTGACTGATACACGCTTACCAGATGATGACGCCATGTATTCGTTCTGGCGCAATATCTGGTCGGTGCCTGTCAGTCACACCGAGGGTGATTGGACTCGGGAGGTCGAACAAGCGTGCGATCCGATACCACAAATGGGGGCAATTACCATCAGCCCCCAAGATGTAGCTCGTGCAGTCCGTCCGTTGCCTAACTGGAAATCGCCAGGGCCGGACGGACTGCACAACTTTTGGATAAAATGGTTCCAAAGGTCGCACGCTCGTTTGGCAACTCAGTTCCAGTCTGCCTTAGAGTCAGGATCGCTGCCCCAGTTCCTAACTACAGGAATAACCCACCTGCTCCACAAATCAGGTAGTACTGCGGAACCTAAAAATTATAGACCGATAACATGTTTACCGACGGTCTATAAAGTTTTTACATCCATTCTGAGAGCTAAAATTAATCAACATATTGATACGAATTCAATCATGTCTGCTTCTCAGAATGGATGTAGGAACGGGTCCCGCGGTACTAAGGAGCTGCTCCTTATAGACATTGCTATTAGCCAGCAGGTTCGCCGTTCCCGAAAGGATCTGGTGACATGTTGGATAGACTACAAGAAGGCCTATGACTCAGTGCCACATACATGGCTCATGAGGGTGCTGGAGTTGTATAAAATTGATGCAACTCTGCGCACCTTCCTGATGTCGTGTATGGGGCAGTGGAGGACGGTCCTTCGCTATCCAGGATGTCGACAGATTCAAGAGGACAGCGAACCTATAAGGATCGAGCGTGGAATATTTCAGGGCGATAGTCTGAGTCCACTGTGGTTTTGTTTAGCCCTGAACCCTCTTAGTACACTGCTGGAGGGTTCGGGCCTGGGCTATCGGTTGAGAAGAGGAGGTCAGGTCATATCTCACCTCCTTTACATGGATGATCTCAAGCTCTTTGCCCCCAACAACTTGCAACTGATGAAGCTACTGAAGGTTACAGAAACCTTTAGTGACGCCATCAGGATGGAATTTGGTGTGGACAAATGTGCTGTCATGCATGTAAAGCGTGGGGAGATTATGGAATCCGTGGGTATACAACTCTCGGATTCCATACACCTTCGATCCCTTTCCTCAACCGAAACTTACAAGTATTTGGGTATGTCGGAAGCATTAGGCATCAATGTAACTGACGTGAAACAGTCGTTGAAGGAACGCTTCTTTGGCCGCCTGAAAAAAGTACTAAATAGTCTTTTATCAGGCGGGAACAAGGTACGCGCCTTCAACGGCTGGGTCATGCCGGTCTTGATGTATTCTTTCGGCATACTCAAATGGACTCAGACAGAACTTGACGCCCTGGATAGGAGAGTCCGCACATTGCTTACCGCAAATCGTATGCATCACCCACGGTCATCGGTTATGAGACTGTATATCCCTCGGAAGTGCGGGGGTCGTGGCTTTTTAAATGCTAAGACCCTGCACAACCGTGAGGTATGCAGTCTTAGGGAATATTTCCAGGCAGCTGACGTGGGTATGCATCGAGATGTGGTAGCGGTGGATAAGGGCCTTACCCCGCTCTCCTTGGCTAACGAGAACTGGCGCAAACCTATAGTATTAGATACTAATGACCGCAGGGAGGTATGGCAGAGCAAGGAGCTTCACGGACGCTTCTACCGGGTCCTACATGGGCCTGATGTAGATCTTTTAGCGGCCGTGGCCTGGCTGCGATTTGGTGACCTTTTCGGGGAAACCGAAGGTTTTGTCTTTGCGATTATGGACGAAGTTATGATGACGAACAACTACCGGAAATATATTGTGAAAGACGGCACGGTTGACATCTGTCGGGCATGTCACCGGCCGGGGGAATCCATCCGTCACATTATCTCCGGTTGTTCTAGCCTAGCTAACGGAGACTATTTGCATAGACACAACCTTGTAGCCAGGATTATCCATCAGCAACTTGCTCTGAAATACAATCTTGTTGAATCGGAAGTGCCTTACTATAAGTATGAGCCCGACCCAGTTCTCGAAAATGGCAATGTCACGTTGTATTGGGATCGGTCTATCATCACTGACAGGACTATTGTTGCCAATAAGCCTGACATAGTGGTGATAGACCGACTAGAGCGTCGCGCAATGATTGTTGATATAGCGGTTCCCCATGACGAGAACCTCGTGAAGGCTGAGAGAGATAAGAAAAGCAAATATCTTGATCTGGCTCGCGAGGTTGTCGACATGTGGGATGTGAATACAGCAGTCATTGTGCCGATAGTCGTTACGGCCAATGGCATAATAGCCAAGAGCCTCGACGAACATCTGAGGAGGCTCTCGTTGGGCAGCTGGATCAAGGGCTTGATCCAGAAAGCGGTACTCCTGGACACGGCGCGTATCGTTAGGAGGTTCCTCTCTCAGGAGCCCTAACCACCGGTAGCTTGGACCCTGTTCCCGATACCGGTTGGCCTCTATTTTCTATATTTTTAAATGTTTTTTTTTTTTTGTAATTTATTTTATAAAAATATTTAAAAATGTAGTAAATAAGAAAAGAAATCAATAAAGGAATAATAATAATAATAATAATAGCCCCCTAAACAACCACACGTCCTGATTGACCATCTAATCACGTGGGGGGCGGACACACGAATGAGAAATTACTGGCGTGGCTAACGTGGCTCTGGAAACCCATTCAACATGGAGACACGTTCAAAAAGAAAACGTATAGGACCGCTGCCCGGGGGCGATCGCCGGGGCGCACCTGGAGCTGACGCTGGGTGTCACAGCATGCGAACCGTCAGCGGTGAGGAGTTGAACAGGCGGGCTCCCACCGATAAAGATGCTACAGCCGCAAGCATTGACGATGGTGACAGACTGACGGACAGGATAAACACCCCTGTAGAACCGTACAGTCCAAGCACAGTCTCATACACACCTTCTAGGCCATCATCGCCATCCATACCATCGTCACCCATGCCATCACCATCATCACCTCCCATTACAAGTTTAAATACAGTCCTACCCAATCCGACCTTGAATGTTGCGCGGGAGGTTAGCTCCTTTTTACCCGCGTCCACCAAGGCTGGAAAAGCAAGAGTTCGCATGAGATGGAGCAAAGAAGTAAACCTATTTATCATGCGAACTTACTTATACATCACTAAATTAGAGACTGATATGACCACCTACAGACAGCAATTGCATGAACTTTTTACACGCCAGTACCCAGAGATTACTGTGACAGAACAAAGGATTTCAGATCAAAGAAGAATTATAGTTAGGGACAAACTTCTGTCACAAGAAGTAATAGATCAGTTAAGAGAAGAAGTACGTATACATTTACAAGAAGAAACAGAAACTAATGAGAACGTTATCAATATCGCATTAATACAAAACACAAGAGAAAATATACAACACGAACAAATACAATTGCCCGCTCATTCAGATCTTTACACACAATCTCAAACATTCTATCAGTCACAAGCATATTCACAAACCACGCATACATCTACACAAACCGATAGTATAACCGTAATGTTAGAAAATGACATTGAAGTTCTAACCGATATCGATCAAAATCAACCCATAGACATGCGTATTCAAGAGGTACACGATAAATTTAAAACAGCTCTTACTCTATATTCTGGAATGGACCCGGCAGCTCGACCAAAGCTGCCTAAGCTCAGATACACACCAAAACTAAATCAACTTGTTAATTTATTTAATCAAAATATTCTCAACCAGTATATTAGCGAAGAAACACAATTAATAGACGTACATACTTTGATATACTGCACAGCATTAGTTATTTCAGAAGAACTTAATTATAAAATCACAGAAAATACAGGCAATTTTAGGCCAAGAAATAATAACAAACCAGCTTGGCAGCAGAGGCTTGAAAAAGATATAGAGAAACTTAGAGCAGATTGTGGTAGACTAACCCAATATATTAACAACAATAGGTCAAACAAGGTAGTGAAAACAGTAGAAGCAATATTTAGGAATGTGACTATTCACACTAGACATGAAGGTGACAATAGGAAACCGGAAGAGTTTTTAGATACTCTGAAACAGAAACTAGCACTCAAAGTTCACAGGTTAAGAAGATACAAGAAAGCACAGGAACGTAAAAATGATAATTCTTTATTTGCTATGAACGAAAAGAACTTCTATAGAAATTTACAGACTAAACAACAAAGTTACACATTAACCGAAAATACCGTAGAATTACCAACAATAGAACAACTTGAAACATTTTGGTCTGGTATATGGGAAGAGCAAGTACAACATAACGATAAATCTAATTGGATAACAGACGAAAAAACAAGATGGAGTTCATTAGAAGAAATGGATTTCGTTGAATTTACTGAGTCTGACATTACTAGTATAACAGCCAGGCTCCACAACTGGAAATCCCCCGGTATTGATAAAATACATAATTACTGGTTTAAAAAATTAGAATCATTACATAAAATTTTAGCAAAAAACTTATCAGACATTATTTTAGGGAAACAAAATATACCCGAATTTCTTGCTACAGGAATAACCTACATGTTACCAAAAGCCAAATACTCACCACAGCCTTCCCAATACAGACCAATTACATGCCTACCCACAATATACAAGATCCTAACGTCAGCCATCACTACAAAAATCAATAAACACATAGAACGACACAACATAATAGCAGAAGAGCAAAAGGGATGCAGACGAGGTCACATGGGGTGTAAGGAACAACTAGTTATAGATTCAATAATACATAAACACGCTGCTACAAAAAATAGAAATTTACACTGCACCTACATAGATTACAAAAAAGCTTTTGATAGCATTCCACACTCCTGGCTGATCCAAATATTGCAGATATATAAAATAAACCCAAAAATTATAAGCTTCTTGCAAAATATTATGCCCCGATGGAAAACTACTCTTCAATTAAATTGTCGCGACAACGTTGTAACAACACGACAAATTGCTATTAAAAAAGGGATTTATCAGGGAGATTCACTGAGCCCTCTATGGTTTTGTCTCGCTCTAAACCCCCTATCTCACCTACTGCAACGCAGTCAGGCCGGATATGGCTTAAAACACACAACAGAAGTAACCACTATCTCTCATCTTATCTATATGGATGACATTAAATTATACGCAAAAACAGAAAAAGATATGAAAAAATTAATAGAAATCACAACAGAATTCAGTAAAGACATAAACATGCAGTTTGGGCTAGACAAATGCAAAACAGTACACATAATTAGAGGCAAAATTAAACCCGGTGACTACGCAATTAACAATAATGACACTATTACAGCATTGGACCCAACAGATTTATATAAATACTTAGGATACAGGCAACTCAAGGGGCTAGATCACACAGCGATTAAACACACATTGAACACTGAATATAAGAGAAGAGTGATCGCAGTATGTAAAACTCAACTTTCAGGAAAACATTTAATAAAGGCATTGAACACCTATGCGATACCAATACTTACGTATTCGTTTGGAGTGATCAAATGGTCAAAAACGGATATCCAACAAATAGAGAGAACAACACGCACCATACTCACTAAAAACAATAATTTACACCCTAAATCTGCAGTAGAAAGACTAACTATCAAACGACAATACGGAGGGAGAGGCCTAATAGACATTCATCATCTTTGGCAGAAACAAATAACTAGACTAAAATCATTCTTTGACACAAAATCTCACACAAGTAGCATACATAAAGCCATAGTCACAAACGATATTAACTACACCCCCCTTAACTTAAACGAAGGGACTACAAGTTACGATATCAACAATGACCCTCAAAAACAAAAGCTAGAAGATTGGAAGAAGAAGGTGCTACACGGACGACACCCCCATGATCTAGAACAGTCTCATATAGATACGATAGCTTCAAATAAATGGCTCAAAATAGGAAATTTATTCCCGGAAACCGAAGGGTTTATTATAGCAATACAAGATCAAATCATCAATACTAAAAACTACAGGAAACACATAATTAAAGACCCCACAATAACGAATGACAAATGCCGCAGGTGTCGCAGTCAGCCAGAGACTATACAACACATTACAGGAGCATGCACAACGCTCACACAGACTGACTATACTCACAGACACAATCAAGTAGCAAACGTCATTCACCAAAATCTAGCAATAAAACATAAACTCATACAAGATACCAACACGCCGTACTATAAATACGTTCCACAAATTGTTCTAGAAAACACCACACATAAACTCTACTACGATCGCGCAATCCTAACCGACAAAACAGTTCACTTCAATAGACCAGATATTACTCTCCAAGACAAAGTTAATAAAATCACTTACCTTATAGATATCGCAGTCCCTAACACACATAATTTGCAAAGGACGATAGGAGAAAAAATAAGCAAATATGCGGAACTAAAGGAAGAGGTGACCAGAATCTGGCGGCAAGAAAAAGTTTACGTTGTACCAATAGTTGTCTCCACTACAGGTGTTATACCCAATCATCTCCACCATAGCCTCAAACTAATAGACGTAAAAGATTCAATTTACTTTACACTTCAAAAAGCCGCAATTTTGAACACCTGCCGAATAGTGAGGAAGTTCATGCAAATTGAAGAAAATGAAACAGTTCACAACACTTCTTCTTCATAATAAAAATTCACCACACGCTACATTGACTTGGCTATGTCCCGTTGATGTAGCTTAAACTAGCTAAAGAGCTAAGAAACAGTCCATGTTTACCAAAAATAGTAATAATAAAGCTTTATTTATTCCATGCAAATTACAAACTATTAGAACAATATATACTAAGTTTATTTAGAAAAAATGCAAATTAAGTAATTTGTACGGACCCCCTTCGGGTAAAAGCCTGCTCCAAGGAGTGCCATTGAGTTTTGTTGCTGGCAGCGTGTAGCCAGCTTTGACCCACCATCTCCACTATCTCGTCTGCCCATCTAGCGTTAGGCCTGCCTCTGCTTCTAGTTCCTCGTGGGCCGGTCCATTTTACTGCTCTCGCTGTCCATCTATCATCTTTGAGCCTGGCCACGTGACCTGCCCACTTCCATTTTCTTTGGAGTGAGAAGGTTAGAGCATCAGTAACATTGGTTCTCTTGCGAATTTCAACATTTCTCACCCTGTCTTTCAGCTTTATGCCTAGGCAACTTCTTTCCATTCTTCTTTGTGTTGTCTGGATTTTGTTTCTGGTCTTACAATCGAATGTCCAAGTCTGGCACCCGTAGGTTAGACATGGTAGTATTTCAGAGTCCATTACTATTTTTTTAGTAGGTAGTGGAAGCTGCGATTTGAAAACTTCCTTGTGGCACCAGTACTTGTTCCAGGTAATCGCAATTCTTCTGTCCACTTCTTCTAAATTTCGTTCTTTGCTGAAAGATATTTGTTTGCCTAGGTAAACATACTTTTGGACAAACTCGAGAGGTGTGTTGTCTACCAAGATGGGTGTCATTAGGTGATTAGTAATAATTTTTGTTTTGTCGAGATTCATTTCTAGTCCAACTTTTATGCTGACTCGATGTAATTCGTTTATCATAATATTTAATTGATGTGGGTTTTCCGAAAACAGGATAATGTCGTCTGCGAACCTCAGGTGACTCAGAAACTTCCCGTTTATATTGATGCCTCGCTTAGACCATGGTAAACCTTTCATTATGTGTTGTAAGACTGTAATGAACAATTTCGGTGAAAGTGAATCACCTTGTCTCACGCCTCTCTTTATGTTTATTTTAGTGCCTGTTCTGTCTAGCTTGACTCTACTCGAACTGTTGGCATAAATGTTTCTTATAATATTAATGTATTTTTCGTTTATTTTCTGATCTTGTAATGCTTCCCAGATACTGTCGTGTGAAATAGAGTCGAAAGCTTTTTTGTAGTCAATGAAGGCTACATATAATGGTCTATTATACTCTAAGTATTTCTCTATTACTTGGTCAACTACCTGAATATGATCCACTGTGCTGAATCCGCTCCTGAATCCTGCCTGTTCAATCGGTTGGTGTAAGTCGATGTCTGGGGATATTCTTTCGAGCAGACAGGAGGCGAAAAGCTTATAGAGACAGGACATCAGGCTTATGGGGCGATAGTTCCCTATGTCAGCTGGATCACCTTTTTTATAGAGCAAGATTATTTCGGATTCTGTCCACGAATGTGGTACGACTTCTTCGTGTAGAATCTTATTCCATAGTAACGTAATAGGTGCCAGTAGTAGAATCTTTGCCAATTTGATACATTCGTTCGTGAGTCCGTCAGGTCCTGGGCTTTTTTCTGACTTAAGCTTCATTATTTGTAGCAGGATTTCAGGTCCCGTGAACTCTTGGACCGGAACGATGTCTTTACATTTGTTGACGACTTTTTCTTGTTGTGAAACTTGTTGTAGTGAGTCCGGGTGGCTATATAGTTCGGCATAAAATTTAGTGGCTATATTTATGATCTCTGTGCGTGACTTGCATTTGGTAGAGCCAGGTCGAAGCGAAGGAATCCATTTCTTTGAGCTGTTAAGAGCTTTATAAGCTTTTTTGGCGGATCTAGATTTATCGAGATGACTTTGTATAGTGCTTAATCTATAGGTTTCATAGCATCTTCTAATTTCCTTGTTTGTTGCTTTGTAGAGATTTTTTAGGTTTTCTTTATCAGACTTGTCTAGTTTTGACTTATTTTGGAGTTTGTTTCTTTCATTCATGAGCTTCAATGCTTTCTCTGACAAGATTGTGCGTTTTTCTTTTGATTTTGAGCTTTTTAAACTTTCTAATATTGATAGTGTGATTCTTTTGTTGTATTCATCAACTTTTTGATTTACAGCTACGGTTACAAGGTCTGGTATATAATTGTTTAGTTTTTCAAGGTATGTTTCTTGCTCTTTCAATGTTTTCATGGTGGTTGATGTTTTAGAAAAGTTTCGTCTGCTTTTTTTTGTTGATTGCAAGTTAATGGTGGTTCTTAGCAATCTGTGGTCTGATCCAAAGCTGAATGAAGATAGTACTTCATATTTAGAAAATAAGTTGGGTTTAGTGGACATGACGAAATCAATCTCATTTCTAGTATTTCTGTCAGGTGAAATCCATGTCCATCTGTTGGTATCTTTGAGCTTGAACATAGTGTTGATTATTTTCAAGTTACCTATATTCGTAAGCGTATTGGATAAGTCTTTCTCCACGGGCGCTTCTTTTCCCAAAACCATGTGGGCCGGCTACTGAATGCTCATGTTTTTTTGGTATTCCAATCTGCGCGTTGAAATCTCCCATAGAGATGATGTATTTTGTGGAGATAGAGTCGTGAGCTTTCGCCAGGTCTTCATAAAAATTGTCTATGTTTTCTTGAGATGCGCTCTCTGTAGGTGCGTATGCCTGTATTATTGCAAAGAGTAAGTTTTTGAGCTCTATTTCCAGAATGCAGACTCTCTCCGATATGCCTGTAAATGCTTTTATTTTGTCTTTGTGTTTTTTCTTGACTAAGAAGCCCACACCATATAAACCCTTGGTTTCTCCTATATAATACGTTATGTAGTCATCATCCTCAATAATATCTTCACCTAATCGGCGTATTTCACTCAATCCCACTATGTCGTGGTGAGCATTTTGAAGCGCTGATTTCAGCTCGATGAGTTTCTCTGCTGATGATAATGTTTTAACATTGAGAGTACAAATATACAAACTGCTTTTGCTTGGTGAGCGTTTAGTTGTGCTATCCTTATTTTTCTGTTGCTGATTTACTTGTTGTCTTGGAGGGTTGTAGTCTATCTCTCCCGCGGTGACTAGCCGTACTGGGAGATCGCGAGGGGGGCGCGTTAGTGGTTGCTATTCGGTGTTAACTTGTTTCTTATGTGATTGTTCATGACTGTTTTCTCGGTTGTATACTAGTTTTGGTTTTTGTATAACATAATTCTTCATAGTGGCTGTTTTGTTTTTCTTCGATGGTTGTGTCTTATTGCGTTCAATGTGCTGGTTGGCATTTTCTGTTGACTCTGGCGATTCTGACAGGTTTCTTTTATTTGTTTGGATATGAGACGAATCGATTTTTTTGTTATCCAATACAATAAGTCTATCATACTTAATAAACAAGTTACATGTAGTAGCAGGAAAATGCCACGAGCAAAATCTAGTCAAAATAAAAAACTTTCCGTTGAATCTCGCTCGCTACAAACACATCTACAGAAATGTAGGTGGACACTAAAATCCAGAGACAAGATAATATATTCCGTACTGTGTGGCATTACAAGAGAAATAATATATGTCTCTTGTAATAAAATCCCCGACATAGTCAGTACATCACATCTCAGAGTTGCCAGAAATTACATTTTATTTAAATTGCTAGCCTTCTAAACTCCTCTGCTAGAGATGTCTAGTAAATTACTTATTTACATGTAGATTACTTCGCATATTATACGTTTTGTACCTTATACCTACATGCATGTTTAAAATGAAGTTATAAATATGTACAAAACCTTTAGCCGTACGAAAACAATCCTGTTAGCCTGAATCAATACAATGCTAATTGGACTAGGTATGTGTGACTAACAGAACCTGACTATAAATAAATATCGGACAATATCTGGAAATAGGTTTGTTTACATTCCGGTAATACTATGAATAAACGCAGTATCATGTTGCTGGCACATCTTTATTTACACTGCCGATATATTAAAAATTTCCCTTACACAATCCTCGTACACCTCAAAAGAATTTTCAGATTTTATTTCCCCCCATTTCCTTTTACGGGGTAAACGAAGTTACAGGCATGATAAAGGTTGTAGTGTCCTATAAAGCCACGCAAATTACTCACGGTGAAGGATGGCTCCCATGCATAAGTAAACAGTCCCTTGAAGGACACTGCTGGTACTAGGTAGTTACGCATTTACGCAGGCGCGGATAAAGGGCGGGTGCAACAGGCGCAATTGCCCCCCTCTGGGCCTCGACCAAACTGAGTCCAAAAATCCAAATAAGATTTTAATATATTGTCGTCATTCTTGGTAGCCGAGCATTCTTGAGTTTAAAACAGGTCTAAAATGTCGGCAAATCAAAACATTTTTCACCGCTCGGGGCACTTACTCAAGCTTATTTACCTTATGCCCATAAATAAGGGTTATAGCTTTCTACAAGCATTACTAGTCTTCGAGTTTACTACCATCTACGATTGGTTAAAAAAAACAGGTAGGCAAGGTAACCTTTTCTAGCTCGCTTCTCTGGTTCTTTGACATAAATTCTTCTTTAGTATTTATTTATTTACGTACACACAAAACACTTAACAGAGAAAAGAAAGAATACAGATAGAAGAGCACAAAGGTAATGCTTATTTTAATAGAAATTTCTTCCAACAGACCTGCGACTGGAAAGTTGGATGATAGACGAAGACACAGTGTATAGAAAGAAATAAGGAAACTTAAAATAGGCTATTATAACTTAACTAATTATACATAAATAACACATATACCTTAACTACATAAATAGAAGATGTAAATATATAATATATAAAATTACAAGTTGGTGGAGCGGTAATGTTCTTTGACCTGTTTCTTGAATAAATATACATTTTTAGAGTCAAGGATTTCAGGTGGAACTGAGTTCCACAGTCGTACTGTATGAACAGAGAAGTAGTGGGAATAAAAATTAGTATTGTGGGAGGGGAAGTTTAGATGATGTCTTAGATGGGATCTACACTGGACATCGGAAGGCCGGGTAAAAGAAAAGCGATCGCGCAGATCCAGGGTACGTAGGTTTAAAAAGGCTGTTAAAGAGGAGACATAATACTAGGGTGTTCCTGTGAAGACGAATAGGGAGCCATTTTAGATCTTTGTAGAACTGAGAGCCATGATCGTATTTCCTCAGACCAAAAACAAAACGGATGCACAGATTTTGCAATCGGTCAAGCATATTTAAGAGCTCCTTCGTGGCATCCAGATACTGCAGGCATCAGTATCGACTGAATTAGAGTTTGAGCTAGATAGATTTTAGTTTTAAAGGGCTCTTGCCCTTGGTTTTGAAGGGATTTCAACGAGTGAAAGGAAAAGTGCACCTTACCACTTACCTCATTAACTTGAGCTCGCCAAGAGAGATTATTGTGTATTAAGACACCAAGGTTCTTAGCAGTTTCAGTGTAAGCGATGGTCGAGCCGTCAAGGAATAAAGGTGTCAAAGTGGACACGTCAAGCGCAGTGCGATAGTATAGACTGCCTATTATCATAGCCTGGGACTTGGATGGGTTGATCTGTAATCCATAGGACTTAGCCCATTCAATAATACTCTCCAGGTCATGATTCATTCCACATCCGCAAGCAAGAAGTGTCAATAAAGCTGCAAAGCGTTTGCGTATAGATGGAAATTGGAGCTGATGATACTTTGGTAACAGTGTTGATGATGATAAAGAAAAGAAGAGGCGAGAGAACGCCACCATATGGAAGTTCCTCAGGGTGGCTTTCTCTCTGAGAACATCATTTCAAGATGAACACACTGTGAGCGACCCCGAAGATAAGAGTCCAGGCTAAAGCAGAGGAAAAAAAGTTAATAGAAGAAGGACCCCAAGCAGAATGTCAAAATCTCACCGAGTTACAAGCACAACTTAAGTCAAGCAGGACTAACACGGTGAGAGATTTATTCTCTATAGCCCAGCGGATGTCATCAGTGACCTTCAGAAGTGATGTGACCAGCCCAGAAGCCACATTGGAAAGGACAGATAAGAGCATTAGAAGGAATCTGGAAATTTGACTATGAACGATGTGCTCGAGAACTTTAGAGAGGAAAGGTAGTATGGAGATAGTAGTATGAATGGTCAACCGAAAATCTATCTACATCCGAGGCGGGGTCCTCAATTTTTCAAGCTTGCTATTAGCTCGCTCTTGACCACAGTAATTTTCGATTTTTAATTTTATCTAAAATTGTACGGAAAAAATACAAGGTGGTTATTAATACGAGCCGAAATGCAGGCATAAGTCCTCTCCCTCCTGAGCGAAATCCTGGATCCGCGCCTGCATCTACGGCACCCTCCCAACACATCGAAATACCCATAGGTATGTACCCCTATTTGTTTGGGGTTTAGTATTTATATAAGTTATGCGTGTGTGATCGGGCAAGGGGATGAGGCAGTATATCTGTTACTAGGCTGGTGGACTACTGTAAAAACATAATGCTGCTTTAGTGAGAACGCATTTAGACTTGAGAGTGCTTTTTTGCCGAGAGAACCCGCTTCGCGTTATGGATTTCGCTCATTCAATAACCATTAGACGTGATTAAGTTGCACTACATTTTTTTTCTTATTGGAAAATCTGACCCTGAAAAGAGTTGAAAAAGCTAGGTTTTCTCTGAAAAATGAAACTGCTTTTATTCAACCAAATTACTACGTGTATTTTTAGAAAATATCTGAAAATAGAACCAATTCTCTTTAACAAAAGCCCACTTTGTTATTGATTACATTAAAACAAATTGATTGATCACCGAGGGCTTATCAACTTGGACTATTAATATTGATACAGCCTTCGGGAGACGAATAACAAATGAAAAAGCCAGACTGAGCGAATAAATACGGGTATTTTATGTCTATTGGCGCGTCGTGTGATTACGTCAGTGTACCCAAGAGAGTTACAGCAATTACATTCTTCATAGTGCAAATAACTACCAGTTGTTTATGTCACCCCTGTACCTAACCGTTAAAGTTAGAAAATTTAATCAACTCGCTTCAAGTATTCATTAAAGTAAGACTTAGTACTCGACAACTGTTACTTTTATTACTCAAAAAGAGTACAATTAACTGTTATTTAATTAAATCTGCGAGCACTAGTACACCAGGTTTAACATTTCAAAGCATAAATAATGGCGAGTATTTTAAAAAGCGCCAATGAAATAAATATTAAGCCAGTTATCTCCGCCGTCGCTTAAATAAAATGAAGTGCGGGGAAATGAGACAATTGTGTCATACCGTATTTAAAAAATACTGCAAATATAAAATCAGAGGTTACTTTAACTCTGGCGTGGCTGCCAGGCTGCCGGACGTTTCAATTCAATATTTCGTTCCGTAATTTGGTTGGGGTGCCGAGATGGCTGCCATTTATTGTCGGAAGCCCGAAAAAATTATAATTAAGTTAATATAATTTTGCGGTCTCGTTAAAATTTTGAAAGTATGGGCAAATCCGGATACCAGGCGCCCCTCGGAGTAATTAGGGTGGTGAACTGGAGGTGGCTTCTCAGATTTGTCGGGCGGGCCGTGTCAAAAGTTTTGAATTTATTATAGCGTGTCGGATCAACGGAGCCGACTCGTGTTTATGGGGGTCGGCTTTCGATTACTTTAAGCAACTTTAAGTTTCTCACTAGGTGCGTGTGGAACTGTCGACCCGTTATCAGAGATACACACAGTACCCGTAACGAACCCGAAGTCGACGGCACCCGTCAATCTGTCGAGACATTACCCAACTCTAGCATCGTCGATAATTCAGCAAGATAGGTTTTTGAATTTGGAAGACCCTGAGGATAAACCACAACGTCATGTCACGTGACGTCTTGAGACAAAGTCAACGCGAACAAAAAATAAAAATCACTAAACGTTCTTTGCTTAGAAAAATACGAGGTAGATTGAAACAGAAAATCAATCTTAAGAATTTAATTTCATGACAGATTAAGCAGAGGATACATAAATGACATTATTTGTACAGTTTTATTCTTTAAGTTATTCACAAGGCCATTAGTCCATGACTTATCAACCTGTATAAATCTACAGGCGCAGATTCCCTTGAGTAGCTGATTTTAAAATCAGAATCACGTCTAAATGGCTAGTCGTAATTTTTTGGAAAAAGTATATGTTATATTTGACCATTTTTTTAATGATTTGATCTGAGCAAATTTTGAGTTTTATTCGTATAACATAGTGTAATTAATTTGTAAAGTTATGTCTAAAACGGACAAAAACACGAAAATCGCACCAAAACCGCTGGGCGTATTTTAATGAAATCAACACCATCTCAAAGACAATTTAATTATCTAAATTTTGATCAGAGGCTTTTTTTTTTAAAGTCATAGAATAATAAGGAAAGTACAAAAAACTACCAAATTTTGGGGCGCGCGGGTGTGAAACGTGTGCACGTTTTGTTCCCTCAAGGTCGTTGGCGTTAGTCGTCGTCTTTAGACCTTCTAATAGCTGTTTGCGACCTAATAATGGTTTTGTCAGGTGCTATCCAGACCTGGAAGTCATCTAAGTGGTCGAGAGCAATATTTCTGATATTATAGACCATTTCACAGTCGAAACTAAGGTTGCAACGGATTTTCGCCTCGCCCTACGTAAGTGCAAAATTGCCGCAAGAAATCGTGCCTACTTCTTAAACTTAAAAAGTACATAATATGGTATTGAAAAAGTCATATTGTTACTTGCCTGAACTTGAACCGGCCTCAAGCACGAGTGGTGAGGTCTCCTGAATTCGGCAAGGCAAAGTTAAAGTCAAAGCCAAATTTCTTTATTTCAATTAGGCCATTAAGCGGCACTTTTGAACGTCAAAAATTTTAATTTATATGTAATAATTATTGATTCTACCGTCCATTCGGAAAAGTAGCTTGTTATGGAGAAGAACGGACAAGAAACTCCACAAACACGAACCCACGAACGGACAAGAAACTCCAAAGGGGTTTGACACCATCAATCGACCAATCACATAGACGGAAATCCATATCGTGTATTTCATCTCGCATGTGATTGGTCGACTGTTGAGGTCAAAAGTTCAAAATTCTTTGCCTTGCCAAATACATTTACGCAATTAGGCTGCCGGTCTATCCGTATATAGGTCGATTTTTCTTAGAAAAATGTTGTAGGTGCTGAGTTGGTAACCCTTTCGGTATGGGCACGCCCGGCGCAATAATTCTTAAACCATGTTTGTACTTTTTTTACTATTCTTCTCTGTTACTTTGTGATTGTTGTTGTTGTTGTGTTGTGTCTATGTCGAATAAATGTTTTCTTTCTATCCTAAATCTTTTTTTGACCTCTGTGCTAAATGGCCTCCGTAACAACCGTAGTCAAAACCCTCCCTGCTCGATGACCCGTGAGATTATGTCAAATGACTTGCATTCTATATAACCTATTGGCTATGTATCGATACCCGTGTGACGGGAATTCAGCTAATCGTAGCGCCTGGTTTATTTTACCAATTGTTTGTCAAAAGCCATAGAGTCTGGCAAACGAAAGTAGACACTCGAATTATTTGCAAACTTTTTATATGGCAATGCTATACTAATGGCAACTTATTGCAGGTGATTTGTTGTGGTTTTGATAATAGCATTTAATATGTAAAAAATTAATAAAACAATTAAAAGTGGATTACGGCAGATGTCGTTTCGCATGATGTCATACTACATCACAAAAACCTCAGGAGAAAGTCTTCGAATTCAAACAAAAACAAGATTGTTTACGTGTGGTGTTAGATTTAATCAGTTAGTATGACGCTAATAAGTTGAATAAACCAAAATTGTTATAGAATACTGTTGTTTTTTATTGAGATTGATACATAATGTCTAAAATATTACCTACCTCAATTAGCTATAGTATTTTTATTCAGATGAAATAAAATAAATAATGCTAAAGTATCAAATTAGGTTATTGCAGGTATTTCATACTACTTTTGGGGTTGCTATGATGATATTTTTTTAATTTTCCGCACTTTTTCAGTCTCTACTTTCGTTTGCCAGACTCTAGTCTTACTGAAGAGGTCTTGGGTTGGGAGCACTCTGGATGCGGGAACAAATAAAATAGGTAGCAACTTAGAGGCACAAGTATAATGACTCTCTTGTATATAGTAGTAGTCTATGATAATGTCTGGCTAAAAAGTTACATTAACCTGACTACCTACAATACTAAATAATAAACAATATCAACTTACCCACAATAACTTATTACTAGATACATACATTACACTTACAATCATAGAGTTCTAGACTATATCTAAAAGGAATACCAATCCTTATAAAGCGCCATAAAATGTGTGCAGATATAAATAGCTTTTCCTCTTAACATAATAAGTAAATGTCATACAAGAAAAGTGGCTGGATACACAATAAAGACAATAAAAAAACCCTCGACACAAATACCCCTTTAAAAGCCACTTTTCTTGTATGACATATACAAGAAAAGTGGCTGGATACACAATAAAGACAATAAAAAACCCCCGACACAAATACCCGTTTATTAAAACTACATAATTTACCTATTTGTAGACAAGCTTCGATCGACAATCCATCAAAACACGTAATTATTAATATTATAACACGATATCTTGCGAAAATACCCCGATTCAAGCGCGAAAATACCAAATTCGAGTAAAATGCGCTTTACTTATCTTTTAACCGATTTTTATCAAACATAGCTAAGAACACTCTCTTCTTATTTTTTTTTATTTTTATCTTTGTTCCTCACGGAACAGGCTAAGGTCTGAGACCATGCTGCCTAGTCATCAGTTAGTATTTTTATACTTTAGTAAGCATTAGAATGCGGATGTAACATATTCTAATGTGTTTTTGAGTATTTGGCAGCAAATTGTATCGAGTCAGGCTTCCCAGTAAGCTTTGCGGAGATAATCAATACTACAATAAAATTCTCCGCTTCACTATCCCGAGATCACTTCTGTCAATGATTTCCACATATTGTCCATTTGCGTAGACAGTTGAGACACAAAACTACACCAATTTTATATCACGATAACCACTAGGAATCAATCTGCAAATAAAATTAACAGCCGCTGAACTTCACCCGAAAAAGTCCCGCCAAAAACTCCAGAACACTCTCTATAAAGTCACCTTTCAAATATATAACTAAGATAAAATAAAAAATTAAAAAAAAATAAAGAAAACAAAGAGATATAGAAATACACAAAGACACAGATACACACGTCAAACTTATAACACCCCTCTTTTTCCGCCGGGAGTTAAAATAACACAACATGTTACGAGCTTTCCAGGAAATAAACGTCTATCTAGGATACAAAGAACTTCCCTTTATATGCCACTCAAGCTCAGCTTACAGACTTTATGCTCGTGTCCTGTCATAAAGATAACGACAGTTGTAAAAACTTTTGATTGTATTACACGCCAAATTGGAATCTAAATTCCGCGAGACAAGACGAAACTGCAATGCAGTTTGAAACTTTGATGTTTGCGGCGAAAAGCAAGTAAAATGTGAGAATATTGGACACAACTTTGGCAGCCAGTTTTTTTCTAGAAGTTTTAAACTTCCACTGAACGTCGAAGAGGTTGCGACTTTGTTTCTGACAATATCTTCTTTTTAAACTGACCATTCAGCTATAAATAACAGTTATATTTAAAAGAAAACTGAAGTTCTAACTCCTTCACGTAGTTCATTGCAGAGAAACGTGATATTGCAACGTCAATAGTTCGATACCCGATGTAGCAAGCAATACATTTTTCATTTAAAAAGAAGACGAGAACATCTTGAAAGAGTCCCACGCAAAACATATTCGAATAACGTATTCCCTAAGGACATTTGTAGATACCATTTGTCACTTTGCGCATAAACTATCGGTACGACGTAAATAAATTTAGTCCCAAACACCTTTAACTAAATATTTGAGCCCACAAAATGAATTAACGTATACAAACTTAACGAGGATGTCTCCTACCTCTTGTAACAAACGTCTTGAGCAAAACGTACCTATTCATTCATCGTAATCCATTAATTTTGGTAAATGTGGGCCAGGCTGTTTAGGTCCCATAAATTGTGGACAATTGTTGTCTCTGGACGTCAGACTAGGCTGGCGGGCGCGGCCAGTCCGAGACGTCCTTTCGACCCAGACGTCGTTGCACTTACCCACTTAAGCTACCTACCGTTACGACCTCCACCAATTAGGATGGCCCACAAAGCACAAACAACTAGAATGTAACAAGCTACTAACTAATGACAATTCGCACCTGATTTAGAGAACGCAATTTAGACAATTTTGGTTTGGTTATTTGCTATTTAGGCGCGGTCATTAGGCAATTTCGTAATCCGCTTTCCTTCGGGTTTCTTGGGGGTAAATCTAATTAAGTTTTAAACTAGTCTCTTTTGCTTTGTAGAATTATATTTTTTCAGCAAGCAATGAAGACGTTTATAAGTTCAGAGGTTCTCATCAGGTTACGGGGCTAATTGCCTGACTTAATTAATTCAGCCGGCAGTGAATCTGTCTTCTAGTCCGTATGTTGTCATATTGTATGTACTTTATGTATCCTTCCGCACGGCACGTCTACCCTCCCTAATTGCCTCATCCCTTACCCCCTGCAGCGGCCTGAGGTCTGTTGTATCCCTTTTTTGTCTAGGTTGAATGTCTTAAGTACCCTCGTCGTAGTCTGTAGTCTCAACCGCCTCAACGAGGTTATTTAGAACGCTGCGGTCAACAGTGGTTCGGGAAAAATTGTGTACAAACAAAATGTAAGCAGCTATAGTCGGTCTGTTTACGAGATTTTTTAGGAGGCAGCTTATGAGCGTAATATACTTTAAATGCTCGTAACGCAGAGCCTTCAGGAAATTTGAGCTTACTGCGAATGTAAAGTGAGATGAGCTCGTTTAAAATGACTTCACGTGGATTCTATATTAAGGCGCTCGTAAAATACACAGGCTTTATTACATCTGAATAGAAAAGAAAATTCATTCTCGGAGCCATTTCCTCCGACACAATGATGAATTTGGGGACAAAATATAATGAAAATACGTCGAGACCACACTTAAGTATCCGCGTATGACTTTTTATTCCTCATTTTGTCGCAAGTGAGGAAGTGGCAGAAATAAATCGGAGGTTCAGAGCTCTTTGTATATCACCGTGATGTCCGTAACGGCGACACATTCATTTCCGATGGTTAGCGAAGCATAAATATGTATGAACGGACATTCATTTATCAGGAGCCATGTTGGGAATTAAATAGCAGGACCATGGAACTACAAACAATACGAGCTGTTTCTCTGATAAAAGTGATACGTCAAACGGCCCATTAGTAATATTTTATCTGTATTGTTTCGCGCCATTTTCCCGTAACGGCCTATTAGCGAGGGACTCGATAAGCCGTAGTGGGGACTAGTTGGATAAGCCCGATACACAATGCAGTTTACTTTCTCTTAATCTGAATGCAATTAGCTTAGTCTGTGCAGCGCCTAGAGGAAATCCAGTTACGCTCAAAATGATTTCAACATCAATCTTCCTCGGCTCCTTTTGAATTTTCATTAAGGTTAAATATATGCAACAGTAGGTATCATGAGTAGTATGGTATCTTTCACCTAAGTTTCTTTAAAATAAAAGGAAACAAAAAATAAAAAACCGGCCAAGTGCGAGTCGGACTCGCGCACGAAGGGTTCCGTACCATTATCGCAAAAAACGGCAAAAAATCACGTTTGTTGTATGGGAGCCCTACTTAAATATTTATTTTATTCCGTTTTTAGTATTTGTTGTTATAGCGGCAACAGAAGTACATCATCTGTGAAAATTTCAACTGTGTAGCTATCACGGTTCATGAGATACAGCCTGGTGACAGACAGACAGACAGACAGACGGACCGCGAAGTCTCAGTAATAGGGTCCCGTTTTTACCCTTTGGGTACGGAACCCTAAAAAGCAATAAGAACGGCGCAACACAATTTGACCAATTTTCTCAATCGCTCCATTACCGCGCACTGAAATTTTCATATAGATCGGTTCCTAAGTGAGGTTCATTGTTGTACATAACAGTAAATAAGCTTTAATAAGATTCAGTAAATCTCTGAAACAATGTTTATTGGGACATATTACAATGTTTATATTATGTCCTCTGTTGTATCGACAAAGCTACTTCAAAGATTTTCCTCCTTCGCGGCTTCGCTCCGAAAGTTGCGCGGGAAAATAGACACGGGATAATACCTATGCCACTCCACAAATTAGCATAGACAAAAACAAACGTGAAAAATGTTTCGTGAGTACGGTTTGCCAAAACATATCTAACAATTGTAACAATATACACGGATACGGGACATCGGATTCCATTTCCAATGCAATTTTTGCGGAATAAGTAAATGGAACTGTATAAATAATATGTACAAAGCGTAATTAATTAGGCATGTTATTATTTATCAACAAACACTCAACGTAACCACACATTCGGTTCGGCGATTATCCCCCAATCAACTGTTGATTTAGCCGCTCATCAAAGCCTTGTTTACGCTCGCAATTAGGTACTCGTTTGGGCTGTGTAACACTGTATTAATAACTTAATATCGGACCAAAGGGGGTCATTAATTAACTAAGTATCCTCTCCCGCCAAAACCATATATCCGAATATCTCTTTGTTTCAGCCACTCATGCATATTTCATCCGATTTTTCGTACCCGAATCAAAATTCTGCGCTCCTGAAATATTTGTTTCAAAATATGATGATGAGCAATCTATTTCTACCCTTATTCCGCACATGTCAGTTTGATTACACACGTCGAGCCCATCGAGGGGGGCAGGTCAGTGGGGGGTGGGGGGTATCAGGTCGAGCAACAGGCGCCGGCTGATCAATGAGCGTGCCCGCGCCCGCGCCCCGCACCGCCACCTGCGCCGCACTTGTTGCGCGCACGATTCAAACGAATGCAAGCCAACGTGAACACTATTACCACCCTTATTCCTTCAGCAGTTAGTTCTAGAATAGCCGCGCATATAACGTTGCATTGTTTCCTGAAGTGTGCTCAGCATGTATTAGGTAATATCTGGCTGTATGTCTCCGAAGCGCGGGCGCGATCAGGCGCGTTAGTACCAGGCTCCCATAACCGTAGCGGCGATAAAGATACGATGATGACCGTGCCATTATGCACCCTTTTGTTCGCTCCTGTACCTTTTAGCGTTACCGATATCTTTGGCACATAACTTTAACAAAGGTAGGACTAGATGTGCCATCAAGCGGCAATCTTCAAGGACGCTGTTCAACTTTCCCATTGTTGAGAACAGATTGAGTCTCGAATTTGATCTTGTAATTAGATATCCGTGTGAGATGGAACTCTTGCCTGGCGGCTAAAAATAGACAACACTTGTCGAGGTTGGCGTTTGAAACTAATAGTGGACTATCTATAGGGCAAATTTGTACGCGTGCGGGCTCTTGAAGAGTGCCAGTCTCAGATCGTCTTGAGGAGCTACCAATGGCTTCTTTCTAGGTATCTACCAAGAACAACGTGCGAAACTATTTTCAATGAAGATAAACTTTTCAAGTTTTCAGACATTAATAACCGTGATTAAATAAATACCCAATCATCTCAGCCTATCGCAGATAGTCCCCACTTCCCACTAATTTGCACTAGCTGATTTCAAAACCATTGTAGGCATAAATACCAGATAGAACTATTTTATTTGCAGAAACCACCACACACCCTGTGATCGACCACATACTCGTGTGAAAATTAATCAACAACTTGTAATACAAATAGTTGAAGCTAGTCAAAGGAATATTTTCCGATCCGCACAGACTTTATGCAAAGCGAGACAAAGGCGGCAAAAGGCTTTATACGTAGAAAAATATGAGCCAGAAAATACTCCATTGTGAAATCATGCGAAAATAAATTCAGGATTGTTCCACATTGCACAGTTTGTTTTCTTTTGCCGTGGCTTTGGAATCAATTAAAAATGTATACGGAGCGAATGAAAAGTATTTCAAATGCTTTTCCAATTCAGAGTAGGTAGTCCCAAGTTCCCGTGGATATGAAAATAGTTAACCGTTGTTGTTATTCACATATAAAGCGAGGTTGCCAGTTATACAAATAGTTTTCATAGATATCTACAATATTTTTGAGCCTTCTTTTTTTTTAAAGCACCAAGTTTGAAAAATGTCTAGTTCTTTCAAAGATTTGGATGGTCCTGTTCGAAGACTCTCATCTCTTGCTGAATTGGAATTCGTGTGTTTTCTTCTGGCGCCCTATCAGATACCTAATGATGTCATCAGAGGACTGTAGTATTACCTTATATAGATGTTATGTTGGAAGCTTCGTTAAATTTTTATGAGGTTTCAAATACCTACAAGATATTATTGTGAGTGAGCTTTAAGTATTAGAGGTAAGGCTGCCTCAATCCGATGGATGCGAGAAGCACAGGAACATATTCATGAGCTGGCTGACCATAACCAGATGTATCCAGCGAATACACAGCATGATGTTCTTCTTGTTTACGTCTTTTTAGTTCGCTTTTATATCAAAGTCGAGTTTTTTTTATTATTATCTTTTTTATGTATTTATTTATTTATTCTGTATTTATGTATGTATTTATTCTCTTCCAGGCAACCCGCAGCCAAATTACGCAAGTGAATTCGGCAAGGCAAAGGGTTTGACCGCTATCAATCGACCAATCATATGCGAGATGAAGAACGCGACGTGGATTTCCGTCTTTGTGATTGGTCGATTGATAGCGGTAAACCCTTTGCTTTGCCGTATTCAGTTACGCTATAAGGCTGCTGGTATGGACAGTAATTGTCTGGACATGAAGTGGGGTTGTCATTGGTGGGGTTGTTATTTATAACTTTTTATTTAACATTTTGTTTTCTTATTACATTTAAACATATAAGTACTATATTTTTGAATTCACCTATTTTTGCCCTTTATTTTGATACTCCACATGATGGGATCAGAAGAAAAAAAAAATTGGCCCCAATATTCGCCATTTTTCTATTTTCTTATTTTAATGTAGCCAGTGACACTCGCAACGTTAAGTCGAATCAATTGACGTAAGAATCATCAACCTCAATGAAAAAATACATACTTAATAGTCTGATAAACACATTACCTTCCTTCGGCAGTCAGGTAATAGTAGTTTATGAAACTGTTGCATAATAAGGGGTATTTAATACCTAGTTATGTGCAGTTTCATACACTACTTTATCTACACTCATACATTGGGATTGAACCTACTTAATCCCTTTTTTGCATTTTCCATGCCATAAAGTCGTGATAGCATTTATCATATAATTTTCTCGACTTTGCTGGTAATAAATTATGAGTAATTTCCTTCGCCGCATCTAAAATATCGGGCGAAGTCAAATATTCTTCACATTCATTGATATCAGACATTTTTAAGCAAGAATTCAAAAAACTCATGAAATTCAATACAACTAAACCTGCAAAATATGAATGGCGCCAAAACCCAACACATCACCGCATTGCGCATGCGTTAAGGTTTAGCACGCATTGCGATTTTTATTCGTGCGAATTTTTTTCGCCTATTCTGCGACCTATGGAATTGTATGAAGTTGCACGTATTTCGGTAAAAAATCGTGCAGAAATAATACCGCAAGAAATCCGTGTTTTGCCACAGAATCCACCGCACCGCGGCGCGAATTTAATTCGCGCGAATATTTTGAGCTCTATGAACATCTAGAAAGAGACAAAATTCGCGCGAATAAATATCGCAGTGCGTGCTAAGCCTGGAGCGGGCATTGTCATAGACAAGTAAAAATTGGAATCAAATCTTTTTAAATAGGTACTATAAAAATGGCATTACAAAAAATAATTGATGAAAACTCCTTGTGATTAACTTCTTGGATTTGTCCTGTATCGTAATAGAAAAAAAATTGTGTTATAGCATTATTTTGTTAGAGAAAAAGTGTTATAATAAGATTCTATTTTTAAATTTCGGTATTGTGTTTATAAAGTATGTCAATATAAACTCGTTTTGAAGTTTATAATTCGAATATTACGATATGAGAGTAGATAATAGTAGTTTATGAAACTGTTGCATAATAAGGGGTATTAAAACATGAGTGTGTGTTTAAAAACCGAGCCGTAGGCGAGGTTTTTAATAGTATTCACACGAATGTTTTAATACCTAGTTATGTGCAGTTTCATACACTACTTTATCTACACTCATACATTGGGATTGAACCTACTAAATACCTTTTTTGCATTTTCCATGCCATAAAGTCGTGATAGCATTAATCATATAATTTTCTCGACTTTGCTGGTAAAAAAATATGAGTAATTTCCTTCGCCGCATCTAAAATATCGGGCGAAGTCAAATATTCTTCACATTCACTGATATCAGACATTTTTAAGCAAGAATTCAAAAAACTCATGAAATTCAATACAACTAAACCTGCAAAATATGAATGGCGCCAAAACCCAGCACATCACCGCATTGCGCATGCGCTAAGGTTTAGCACGCACTGCGATTTTTATTCGTGCGAATTTTTTTCGCCTATTCTGCGACCTATGGAA
Organism: Anorthoa munda; assembly: GCA_945859665.1. Taxonomy (NCBI): domain Eukaryota; kingdom Metazoa; phylum Arthropoda; class Insecta; order Lepidoptera; family Noctuidae; genus Anorthoa; species Anorthoa munda. Next base: position 26,646,894 of record OX243900.1, on the reverse strand, counting down.
TTGTATGAAGTTGCACGCATTGCGGTAAAAAATCGTGCAGAAATAATACCGCAAGAAATCCGTGTTTTGCCACAGAATCCACCGCACCGCGGCGCGAATTTAATTCGCGCGAATATTTTGAGCTCTATGAACATCTAGAAAGAGACAAAATTCGCGCGAATAAATATCGCAGTGCGTGCTAAGCCTGAAGCGGGCATTGTCATAGACAAGGTAAAATTGGAATCAAATCTTTTTAAATAGGTACTATAAAAATGGCATTACAAAAAATAATTGATGAAAACTCCTTGTGATTAACTTCTTGGATTTGTCCTGTATCGTAATAGAAAAAAAATTGTATTATAGCATTATTTTGTTAGAGAAAAAGTGTTATAATAAGATTCTATTTTTAAATTTCGGTATTGTGTTTATAAAGTATGTCAATATAAACTCGTTTTGAAGTTTATAATTCGAATATTACGATATGAGAGTAGATAAAAAAGTTTATAACACATTTGCTCGTAAAGGGTCTCTTCTTTCACCAATTTCAATATCGTAATGTATCTCATTACGTACTTGTGCGTTATTGTAATGTAAAACGCACGGTTTATCAAGATGCTCCGTCTAAAATGAACGGTACTTTTTTAAATCTTAGCAAACAGTTTTTATGTCAGAAAAGTGGTCAACATTTTATGAATAAAATTAACTTTGGTAGATAAAATATAATAAATAAACATTTAATTCTTTAATTTAATCAATTTTGACCATAAATTACAACCATTTATTTATCTATATTGTGTATAAAAGGCAAAAGTTGACTGATGCATCAACGCACAGGCCAAACCCTTAGGGCTAGAAACTTAATATTTCGCACACGTATTCCTCTTATGACCTTATGAGAAAATTCAACCCCTAAGGGGGTGAAATAGGGGATAAAAGTTTGTATGAAACTTTTTATTAAAAAGTCATCTGTAGGATAAAACACGGATCACGCGAACGAAGTCGCGGGCGAAGTGCTTGTCTGTAACAAAACACAAAAATATTAATTTACTTTATTAGTAATACTGGCTGTTTTTGTGCCTTTGCCTTAACAAAAATAAGCGCTGATGCGCGCGCATCGCTAATTTGTGAACAAGTAAAAATTATTCCGCGCGCTTTTTCTTTTCGCCGTATTGTTTTTATTTGAAAATATCGTCAAGTAAAGATTAATTTATTAATTCGACACCACCAGAAGTCTCAGAGGCAGCGAAAAAGGCTACTCTAAGCCTCATGCCCGAAAAATCGACCGATAGATACTTACAAGCGTAAGTATCTAAATTTCATCATATGGAAAACAAGCAAAGATGCAAATTAATTTTCAGAAAATGAGTTTTAGCCTATTTCATGGAACTTTCTCAAAAATATAAGTAAAAAAAGCACTGTGAAAACAAAACATGGTATTGATATCAAGTCATACTCCAACTTGCTGGCATTTCTAAAAAGACGCTCAAGTGGCCATGTGAGTAAAAAGTCAAAAGTATTATTTATTTCCTCGCAAATATGTTATAAAACGTCGTATGACATACGTGCGCTTTGATAATTACAGCATCTGCTTTCTTGTAGCCCTCGCCTACGGCTCGGGCTAGCAATATCGCCTCGGCTGTGATTTTCAACTTACCGCACCTACATCATAATGTAATAAAACAACACAACACAACTAAAATAAAAAAAAACTCCGTTTGACACCAAAAAGGCTCCTATCTCAGCATGTGCAATTGTGCAGCGATATCAAAAAAAAAAAGAAAATAACGCCGCGCTGGTATCCTGATAAGAGGTAAAACTCTATAGTTCTGTTGCAATATCTGGAAGTAATTAACCAATTACCAAAACTACTTATAACACTGACAGAAACCTACCGCCATTGCTGAGTATGACACTCAGCTACTTTTATCTCGGTTGCTGCGGAATAGAGCGCAGGAGCGAAGCCGAGGGAAAGTCTATAATTATATTAACAGCTGAAATGCGATTCCATTTTTCATGCATTTTAACACTGAATGCGCCATTAAAGTGCAAACGAGCTACCATATTAAAATGATGGATTAAAATTTATTCCAATAAGTAGGTAAAGTTCCCGATGTACCTTTGATTCAGTTTTCCAATAAATTATTTTTGAAATGTATTCGAATGTAAAGCACATTTTAAATGGAAAATGGAAGTTGAATTGTTGTGAAAGTTAGTTTCCTAGGTAAAATGGATGATATGGATGATTTACTTTGTGGATTACAGCCATAACCTTATCAGAGAAGTGATGCGGCGAAACCAAGTAACATGGGACAAGGGCAGGAAGATGATATTATGATGTCACGTTAACTATGTAAGTTCCTAACTCGCAAAGCATGCAGAATTGACGATATCAGATCTAAATTCAAGATTTCTCACGATATTTAATAGATACCTATCTTACATGTAGTGTGCTAGTTGTGACCGGTGAGCACCAGCTCACGGGTTAGAGTGAGGTAAAAATCCCACATTCCCTGGTCTTTGCCCCAAAAAGTCCAACCGCTTTTGAAGGTTCCCACCGAATAACAAAAAAAGGTATGTTGTATAATTGTCACAACGGATCTTTGTGTCTCTGAGGTTGGCTCTGTTAACAATTGCGCAAGAAACAGTTTGTCATCGAGTGAACTGCGTGATAGGCTTGACCTACTTGACTTAATGTCCTACGTCCCCTGGATGGGGCAAAGGGCGTCCACAGTAATCCTCCATCGCGAACGATCCTGAGCTTCACGCTTCACCTCGCTTCCGCCAACACGGTGCAACGCCAGATTTGACGGGGACGGCCACGCTTTCTTTTGCCTTGGGGATTCCAATCCAGCGCTTGCTTCGGCATATGATCAGAATCCCTTCGCAGCGTGTGGCCAATCCAACTCCACTTGCGACGCTTAATCTGGCGGTCGATCCGGCTCTCGTGGCATTGCTCCAACAGCTCTACGTTGGTGATGGTCTCGGGCCAGTAAATGCCGAGTATGCGACGAAGACAGCGGTTGTGCGTGATAGGACGATGTGACAAACGTAAGTGAGTGAAAGAGACAGTTATACAATGCTATCTTCACCCTCAACATTGACAAAAAAAAATGCTACTGCGCAGGGTCTTGCAGCCAATTCAGAGACACAAAGATCCGTTGTGAGTATTATACTTTTTTTATAAATGAGTTTCAACTTGAAAAGTAACTAAAGAACATGAATCTACTACTGAGTGCAGCACTATATGGACTTACTAAGTCAACCCATAAAATCTCTATAAACAAATGATTGTTCTACCAACTTTGTCGATTACAAGCAATCCTCACGCATCTTAGGTCCCAAGTCAGACCTACAGTACTCTAATTGGATCTTCCTATTTGTAAATTGTCAATTATGTCCCGTGATTGGAATTCAGCTCTCGCTTGGCCGCACGCTGTAACATTGGGCACCAATGCTGAACATTGATTGATGGACGGACATGGCCGACATAACATAGTTTGACATTCGTAAAATCGTAATGGTATCTCCATTACATCCGGTCAGCAATTACAACGCGAGGGTTGGATTTTGGGTTACAAATTTCTTTTAGGCCTAGAACCGCTTTAGTGCCGTAAAACGGTAACTTTCTAAAGCATACTCCTTAGTAACGGCTAGGTTAAAAGGTTTGAAAAAATATATATTTGGTTTAGGCAATAGTACGGACGTCAAAACAAATCACAAGCACGCCCCTGGCAGCAATCAAGAACAACTACGCATTGGCACGCTTTTTATAAGCACTAGCGTGGTGGGGAATAAGGCAGTTGTGAGTTGAGTACTGACAGCCTTAGAGTTAACACATCGTAGAATCAGTGTCGATCCGTAATATTAGTAAGCAGGAATGTAACTTGTGTCTATTTGAATATACTCAGTGTATCGAATAATTTGAGTGATTCATTTTCACGATTCTACCCAACTATTTGCCCACACACGATTTCTTAACCTAAGGGAATACATCCTGACTTCCCGATGGTTTGCATCTATCGGCCAGCCTTGATGCGACATATTTATTATTATTTCATGTACATTATTTTAGAAACTTGGTTTTTTCCTATAACTAATAGTTTCGATTTAAAAAAATAATTAACAACACGCAATTTTTTCGCTACTATTGGATATTCATCCAAAACGACTTAAATGTTTAAAAATATTTGTACACAGAAAATTTTATGGATAGAATGTCTTCATAACTGAAATAGCATATATGTATAAATATATCATATCAGCTTCAGCGCTTGGTTTGATGTCGGTAACCATCTATACATAACGAGTTTCCTCCGTGCCTCGGAAAACACGTGGTCCCGGCTGTCATTTGAAGATCTTTGACAGTCGTTACGGGTAGTCAGCAGCATGAAATCTGACACCAGTCTTGATAACGGGTACCGTGTTCCAAGTAACGTTGTCGAGAAGTTATTTTTTAACCGACTTACCAAAAAGGAGGAGGTTCTATGTTCGACATTATGTTTGTTTTTTTTTTTTTTTTTTTTTTTGTGTATGTTCACTCATATCTCCGTCAATTTTGGACCGATTTTGAAAATTCTTTTTTTGTTTGAAAAAGTATGTTTTGAAATTGGTCCCATTTTAATTTGGTGAAGATCTGATGAAGAACTTCGAAGATATGCAACAGAACTCTTCAATAAATTACGGCAAATCTCTCGGGATTGCTGCAATCGCATGTCTGTTTATTGTTTATACCATTTCATAACATAACATCACGCCAGTACGCTCTTAAGGGGTACGCAGATCTCTCATTTCACCGGTTTTGTTCAAGTTTCATGATATTCGGGTAATCTATTCTGGCGTTATTGGTAGGTACCTTAACCAACTTGCCTATTAGGTAGGTACAACTAAAAAGTGAAAAATAAAAAGCTTTTTTACAAAAAAATACTACCGACTTCCAAATAAAAAAATCTATAAGTGAAAAATTACTTTATTTTTGGAAGTCGGTGTCCATAACGCATAAATGGTACCTACCAAAGACACCGACTTCCAAAAATAAAGTTATTTTTCACTTTGTAGATTTTTTTATTTGGAAGTCGGTAGTATTTTTTTGTAAAAAAGCTTTTTATTTTTCACTTTTTAGTTGCACCTACCTAATTACTTTGTACTGTTTTATTTTTTGAAGTCGGTTGTTTTTTTTTATAAACGGTTTTATTACCCGACTGCCGAAGGAGGGTAATGTGTTTATCAGTCTATGTATGTATGTATGTATGTATGTATATATGTATGTATGTATGTATGTATGTATGTATGTATGTATGTATGTATGTATGTATGTATGTATGTATGTATGTATGTTTGTTCCTATATGGCGTTCCAGAGACCAAACGCGTTGACCGATTTTGATGATTCATACGTCAATCGATTCGTCTTAACCTTGCGAGTGTCATAGGCTACATTAAAATTGGAAAATAGAAAAATGGCGGCTTTTGGGCGCCATATTGTGGGGGGCCAATTTTATTTTTTCTTCCAAACCCATCGTGTGGGGTATCAAAATAAAGGGTTTTTAGAGGCGATTTCAAAAATATATAACACTTATATATTTAAATGTACCTAATTCGAAAAAAATGTTAACTAAAAAGTTATAAATAAAAAAGTTAATTAAAAAAATCAAAATACCCGACTGCTTAAAAAACAAACTAAAAAGACGTAAACAAGAAGAAAATCATGCTGTGCAGTCGGAGGATACATCTGGTTTTGGTCAGCCAGCTCGCGAATATGTATCCTCCGACTGCACAGCATGATTTTCTTCTTGTTTACGTCTTTTTAGTTTGCTTTTTAAGCAGTCGGGTATTTTGATTTTTTTAATTAACTTTTTTTTCACTTTTTAGTTGTGGTACATAATGAATCAGTTCTATAGGCTAGCCACTACCCACCCGCCGCCACCTTATAATGCCCAAAGTGATGCCAGAATAGATTAACCCAATAACATCAAACTTGAACAAAACCGGTGGAATGAGAGTATACCAGGGTGAACTGTTCACACCTGCGTACCCCTTTGGAGCGTACCAGTGTGATGTTATATTATGAAATGGTGTAAACAATAAACAGACATGCGATTGCAGCTATCCCGAGAGAGAATTTGCCGTCATTTATTGAAGAGTTCTAATGTATATCGCCGAAGTTCTTCATCAGATCTTGATGAAATTTAAATTTACATGACAAACACCAGCTTTCGAATAAAATTGGTTAACCCAGTTAAAAGTTCTGAGGTAACAAATATAAAAACAAAAAAGATACAGTCGTATTGATAACCTCCTCCTTTTTGGGAAGTTGGTTAAAAAACAGAGAGAACAGAGATGTCAGCCAAATTATGTAAACAAAACAAACTCATGAATGACTTATTAGTTCCCACATGAATACAGTGTGTATCAAATGTACAATGTATAGTTTAAATAAATAATTTGGATGTCAATTTGTATGTTAGGTTTATAAATGTACGTGACTTTTGATGCTGATCGTATCCACACGCCTTTCAAAATGTTGATAATATTTGATGCTACCGGCGCGGCGGGTTCGGTTTTGGATATTTAATTATGGTTTTGACATTTGCAGGTTGTTACATTTTTGATGCCATCAAATTAATTTCAAAAGGTTAATTTTAAAATTAACTTTTTATTTATTTTATATCTAGTCGTTCATTACCTAGTTATTTGACATAATGAAAAAAGTTATAAAATGCAATTTTAACCAGGATACTACCTTATTAATTTTTATTGGTAATAGGGGTAATGTGAACAAAGGAGAATTACTCCAACATTATAGATCATTGTGCGAACTTAGTTTAAAATAAAATTGTGATGTTCACATTCCCATACAGCCAAAGTTTGCCACAGGAAGAAAACAATCTTCGATTTGAATTGAATAGGACATTAGATAATTTAACATATAATTGTAATTTATTCCATTTAATTGACACTAACAATTATGTTGGTAATCACTTTTATTTGACAAAAGATAGATTTTTCATGGATAGGTACCTACTTTCTTTCAAACTATTGTAAAAGACAGATAGCTGTGTCGCTATCATATCGCTTCCTGTATCGTATCGATACATTTTTAAATAATATTAAAGAAAAAAATTGAAAGTTTTAAGATTTTTTAATAGACATAAATTATTACATAGCAAACAGTTCGGTTATACAAGGGGTCGTTCAACTACTGATGTTGAGCTTTTAGGACATATTTACAATGCATGGGAAGATAAGTGCTATGCCTTGGGAATTGGGCATATTTTGTGATTTGTCCAAGGCTTTTGATTGTGTTCTTCATGAAACGCTAATCAGGAAACTCCGCCGCTACGGGATCCGTGCGGGAACAGCGCTGGCTCTGCTTACTTCATACTTGAGTAATAGGATTCAGAGCGTTGACGTTAATGGAAAAAGATCTCCCGGAGTAACAATGGGAGTCTCGCAGGGCTCAATTCTTGGCCCCTTCTTGTTTCTTATTTATATTAATAACTTGCCTTACCTCATAAAGGATAACCATGATATAATGTTGTTTGCGGATGATACTTCACTTTTGTTTAAACTTAAACGTCAGCAGCTGGTTACTGACGATGTAAATAGCGCGATTTTACATCGTAAATTAGTTCAATGTTAACAATTTACTTCTTAATAAAAAAAAAACAAATGCATTAAGTTTACCCTAACTCACGTTAGGCAGGTGAAAACTGATGTGATGATAAAGGGCGAAGAATTTAATCCTTGATCCTTGATCGACATGTAAAAGTGTTTGTACAAACCAACTTACAGAAATAAAATCATTTATCATTTGGTTTTTGATGACCATTTCTTACAAATCATTTACACCAAGTTGGATTCGATCCCACGATCTAACATTAATAAGTCGCGGCTGCAACCACTGAGCCACCACTGCTGCTCTTTAGTGTATTATATGGACTTCATACATTATTCATGTATCATTTTAAACATACAATATTTTCCTACTACAAGCAAGTTCCCTCGTTCTACACACAAATAAGTTGTTAAAAAGATTTCCCGAAACAAAGTTGAGTAAAAGTTTTTGTTCTTCTAAAGACTTTACCCTTAAAAGATGAACGACAGATAAGCCTTTGTACGGAGTATGTACGAGCTATCGAGGAGCCTCGTACGCATATCATATCGACTTATAAGATCACAATATTACGAGTAAGGGCGCGGTCCTAGCGAGAGCTATTAACTAGTTATTTTACTCTTGTTGAACTAAGAAATAGCTCATAGCTAAGCTATTTCGTAGTTTAGGAAGAGCTTAACTGTAATAGGGATGTTTCCTGGGTAGAAAAATGATAATTTTATTTAGTCCGTCAGTGAGATTATCAAATAATATTGGACCCGTATTTTTTCCTTTATCAAATAAATAAAGATTTACAAAGATAAAGCGCATCAAAGTTTAGGAGTGGGGGCTTGTGACGTCACTTTGTCAGTATAAATGCACTGTGTCGTCGTATTTTTTTGTTTACGTGGCAAAAGCAGCGTTGCCAGACGTCCCGATTTTGGCGGCACGTCCCGATTTTTACGTGTCGGGCGGGATGTGGCGGCTTAGTCCCGCTTTTCGGGAATAACTAAACCGTGCGTGCAGTGCAGGCAGCGTGCTGAGGAAGCGCGGCCGGGAGGCACAGACAAGTGTGGACTGGCCGCCCGCCCGGTGCGTAATGAAGCTATTATTGTAACACTCACTCCCCAAACTATTGTTTTAAACTCCATATTTTTCTAAAATACAAAGATAAATATTTAAAAACTATGGGAAGAGACCAGATGGCATGACGTTGGTGCCGTGGAAGATGGGTAGGCCTCTGGTGTGGGACGCAACCTGTGTCGACACCCTTGCGCCATCTCATGTTCCTAGTTCGGCTGGCTGTGCTGGCGCTGCTGCTGCGGCTGCTGAGGTCCTCAAGCGGCGCAAATACTGTAACCTAATTGGTAATTACAGTTTTGAGCCGTTTGGGGTCGAAACGCTAGGGTCATGGGGCCCGAGTGCACGTCTTCTTTTTAAGGAGATCTCTCGCCGACTAATCGACACTGTGCGTGACCAGAGGGCTGGATCTTTCTTTGCGCAAAGAATCAGCATTGCCATTCAACGTGGCAATGCTGCCAGTCTTCTGGGCACGTTCCCGGATAACAGCGATGTGGAGGAGTACTTTGACGCCTAAGTATACCTTTCTTTTGTATATAGTGTAAGTAGTTAGTTTTAATATAATTTTGTATAGTTTACTTTTATTTCCAAAATAAATATATGTATTTAAAACTTTTGATTATATATGTTTTTAGGGTTCCGTATCCACGGGACGGGACCCTATTACTAAGACTCCGCTGTCTGTCTGTCTGTCTGTTTGTCTGTCACCAGGCTGTATCTCACGAACCGTGATAGCAAGATAGTTTAGCATAGATTTAATAAGTTGTATGCAAAATAATAACTTAAATATAAATGTTAGCAAGACCAAACTAATTGAATTTAACTCCTATAATAGCAAACCATTAGCTTTGGATATTCTGTGTAATGGTGAAAAGGTACAACAAATGGATCAATTGAATTTTTTAGGAATTAATGTTGACAAAAACCTGAATTGGAAAAGCCATGTGGAGCATATATGTCAGAAACTGGATAGGTTCGTGTTTGCTTTAAATAAGTTGAGACAAAATGTGTCGGTAGAAGCTGCTCTTGCGGCTTACCATGGTTACGTATCATCTGTTCTAAGCTATGGTCTAATCATGTGTGGTAACTCGACCGATACCGACAGAGTCTTTAAGCTCCAAAAACGCTGCATCCGGGTAATAAACAGAGCATGGTTCTTAGATAGCTGTAAACCGCTCTTTCAAAAATTTAAAATTCTTCCACTGCCCTGCATGTATATTAGAGATATCTGCACTTTTACAAAAATACACATGAATTATTTTAAGCTACATACCGAGGTTATACCACGACAGAAAAGGGCTAAGTTTCACAACCTATTATATCAGCCAGCTGCACATGAAGATATTTATAAGAAAAATGTGTTCAATATGTGTATTAGTACATTGTGATACAAGGGTGGAAAGTAGGTTATTGCAAACGAGCCGTCATGAACAAGCCCGAGCCGAAGGCGAGGGTTTTTAATGACACGAGTTTGCAATAACCTACACGCCCGTGTATCACACGATATTTTTCAATACAGATGTGGGAAATAGTACAAACAAATCAAAGAATTAGATTTGTTAATTCACAAAAAAATAAAATTTTCGCGCGTGTTTATAACTGGACATTTTTTTTTTACAACGAAAACAGCCTACACAGCCTATTCGATTTTTGACAAATGTTGATGTGAAAATAATTAAATTGAAACTGGTAATTAAATATACTAAACAACCATTTAAAAGATTTTTGAGAATTAAATGCTAAAACGTACGGAATCTTTCATTTTTCCTCGTATAATCTATTCCATTTTATTCTATGTATGAAAACTCCTTGCTACTAAACTTTTTTAAATTGACTTATAACTAAAGGCGCGTTTTTGCAACTGGACATTTTTTACAACGAAAACAGTCTCTACAGCCTATTCGATTTTAGACGAATGTTGATGTGAAAATAATTAAATTAAAACTGGTAATTAAATATATTAAACAACCATTTAAGAGACTTTTGAGAGTTCAATGCTAAAACGCACGGAATCATTCATTTTTCCTCGTATAAAATCTATCCCATTTTATTCTATGTATGAAAACTCTTTGCTACTAAACTTTTCAAATTGACTTATAAATTTAAAACTAAACTGCAAAACTAATGATCGAGCTCGTAAACAAAAGTCACGACCGCGTAACAGAAAGATGCCTATGCATAAGATTTAATTTTCGAATCATAATTATAGCCTCTGAAAGTACGCCATGTTTAACAACTGTATTGAAAAATCATTTATCTACTCTCATATCGTAATATTCGAATTATAAACTTTAAAACGAGTTTATATTGACATACTTTATAAACACAATACCAAAATTTAAAAATAGAATATTATTATAACACTTTTTCTCTAACAAAATAATGCTATAATACAATTTTTTTTCTATTACGATACAGGACAAATCCAAGAAGTTAATCACTATGGAGTTTTCATCAATTATTTTTTTATAATGCCATTTATATAAGTACCTATTTAAAAAGATTTGATTCCAATGTTTACTTGTCTATGACAATGCCCGCCACGCACTGCGATTTTTATTCGCGCGAATTTTGTCTCTTTCTACCTGTTCATAGACCTCAAAATATTCGCGCGAATTAAATTCGCGCCGCGGTCTGGTGGATTCTGTGACAAAACACGGATTTCTTGCGGTATTATTCCTGCACGATTTTTTTACCGCAATGCGAGCAGCTTCATACAATTCCATAGGTCGCAGAATGGGCGGAAAAATACGCGCGAATAAAAATCGCAGTGCGTGCTAAACCTTAGCGCATGCGCGGTTAATGCGGTGATGTGCTGTGTTTTGGCGCCATTCATACGTTTTGCAGGTTTTGATGTATTTCATGAGTTTTTTTAATTCTTGCTTAAAAATGTCTGATATCAGTGAATGTGAAGAAAATATGACTTCGCCCGATATTTTAGATGCGGCGATTACTCATAGTCTATTACCAGCAAAGACGAGAAAATTATATGATAAATGCTATCACTACATTATGTCATGGAAAATGCAAAAAAGGTATTTAGTAGGTTCAATCCCAATGTATGAGTGTAGATAAAGTAGTGTATGAAACTGCACATAACTAGGTATTAAAACATTCGTGTGAATACTATTAAAAACCTCGCCTACGGCTCGGTTTTTAAACACACACTCATGTTTTAATACCCCTTATTATGCAACAGTTTCATAAACTACTATTATAATACGATACCAAACGAATTGAAATTGTTGCAGGGTAATGTTTTTTAAACAAAATTGTCTGAGTGGTTATTAAAAAGGTGTTTCTACAATATTAAGGAATTTTTGGAATATAAAAATATTTGTTCAGAGTATTAATTAATGTATTGTATATAAATTTATGACATTTGTATGTAATAATAATGTAATAATAATGTACTAATAATGTAATAATAATGTAATAATAATGTACTAATAATATAATAATATTTATGCTTAATAATTACTTTTAAATAAATAATTTGCACGCTTGCTTGCAGGCAGAATACAATGACTTTAAGGCTGTAAGATCTTCACTTGTAAACTGTATTTTTTTGCAAATAAACATTTTGAATTTTTTGTTGAAATTTTCACAGATGATGTATTTATGTAGCCGCTATAACAACAAATACTAAAACCAGAATAAATATATTTTTTACTATGTCCCGCTTTCGACGTAAGAATCCTGCTTTTTTCACTCAAAAAGTTTCAAAGTTCCGACTTGCCAAAAAAAAATCTGGCAACGCTGGGCAAAAGAAAAAATACGTGTCCAATATTTCTCTAATCTAACTGACGGATTAAATGAGCATAATGCCATGGAAGTTGGGTAGGTCTTTGGTGTGGGATGCAACCTGCGTCGACACCCTTGCACCATCCCATCTTCCTAGCACGGTGGGCTGCGCTGGGGCGGCTGTTGCAGGTGCTGAAAACCTCAAACGGCGCAAATACAACAACTTAATTGGTAATTATGTGTTTGACCCGTTTGGGGTTGAAACACTAGGGCCATGGGGTCCGAGTGCACACTTATTATTTCGGGATATCACCAAGCGGTTGGTCGACTCTTCACGTGACCAGAGGGCTGGTCTTTTTTTTTGCCAAAGAATCAGCATTGCCATCCAACATGGCAATGCTGCCAGCCTTCTGGGCACTTTTCCTGTTGACAGCGATGTGGACGAACTTTTTTATTTAGTTTTTCTTATTTTAGTTCAAATTCAAATTCAAATTCAAATTCTTTATTTGTAAACATAGGTACATACAACACATAACATAGTTCTAATATTAGTTTGTAAATAATGTATATATAGGTCATTATAACCATGTATCTATTCGCAGATTAATGTCTACTTCGAGAGTAGAAGTCTAGCGAGGGCATGGAATATTATTTAATGGCTCTTGTGAATTTAGAGCCTACAAGCTAAAAACTTGCCATTGTGGCCACCTTTTAGTTTGTAGTTCACCAATAGGACGACATGGTTGGCGCAGTGGTTGAGCGATCGAAATATTTGTATGGCCTACAGATAGTTGTTCCGGTTCCGGCTTTTTGTGTATGCGAGTTTATATTATACAGGATGGGCAATAAACCGTGGATCAAACAAAACAGGGCGATAGTCGGATTGATATACAGTAAAAAATAATAATAATCAATAAAAAAAATAGGTACTTTTGGATCAAACTGCAAATAACCCCAACTATCGCCTTGTTTTTTTGCCCACCCCGTATGTTTGTAAACGCACCCTCAAGAGAAATTCCTAGTGTGAGCCAAAGTTTAAAAAAAAACGTGACGGACATTGGTTAAAAGTTTATTAACCAACTATCAAACAGTACACAGTTAACTATCTAAAATTGTATAGCTGTCAATGGGACCGCGCCCTAAGGAGTCCCTTCGCGCGTAGCCAACCATCTGCGTCGATTGATTTTGACAGTTTGTTGCGGATAAATTCTTAAGGGCTGTAATCTAAGTCGGGTTTTGTGTTATGATAACGCTGCACTGTTATCCACATGTTTTTCTGTAGAACAGTGGATTTTCGACTACTGGCAAAATGACCTCCTTTTTAGGGTTCCGTACCCAAGGATAAAAACGGGACCCTATAGCTAAGACTCCGCGGTCCGTCTGTCTGTCTGCCTGTCTGTCTGTCGGTCTACTACTAAAAACAGTATAAAATAAATATTTAAGGGGGGCTCCCATACAACAAACGTGATATTTTTGCCGTTTTTTGCTCGATATTAATAACGGCAACAGGTAGACGCTTGAAATATTCACAGAATGTTTAGTTGTATATTTACTTCAAAAAATAATAATTAATAAATTAAAATAAAATAAATTAAGGGGGGCTCCCATACAACAAACGTGAATGTTATGCAGTGTTTTGCGATAATGGTACGGAACCCTTCGTGTGCGAGTCCGACTCGCACTTGGCCGGTTTTTTTTTATTTTACTTTTCTGTACTTTTTTAATTTTTTACGCCAACGTCAGCCCGACGCATAGAGCTTTTTTTAATTGAGATTTTTTTTACAAATTAGTTTAGTACAGATTATCATTCATCTAAAATGTGAAATAAAACTAATACTTCATTAAAGTCGTTTTTTATGGTGGCACTTCACATCGCTATTCGATGTTCGCGTTATTTTTCGTCTTTGTTCGCTATATTCGTGTTGAATTCCGAATAACACGAATACACCAACTACACATCGTTCATGAACAGCACATTTACGAATATTTTGCTATAGGTTACGATGGATGTTAACTGCAGCAGCGGCTTATTATTTGGCGAGCGATGTGGGGCCGGTAAACGAACATATTCGCCATATTCGCAATCCTTTGATATGTTGTAAAAAACCAACAGCCGGGCGGATACGGGTGTTCGAGTATTTGGCGTATTCGTCTTGTTCGTGAGAATAGGCGAATAGAGACGAATAGAGCTACTTCATATCGTCCTATTTGGGCGAATAAGACAAATACGCAAACACGAATAGCGATGTGAAGTGCCACCTTTACGCATAGGCATCTTTCTGTTACGCGGTCGTGACTTTTGTTTACGAGCTCGATCATTACTTTTGCAGTTGAGTTTTTTTATAAGTCAATTTAAAAAGTTAAGTAGCAAAGAGTTTTCATACATAGAATAAAATGGGATAGATTTTATACGAGGAAAAATGAATAATTCCGTACGTTTTAGCATTGAACTCTCAAAAGTCTTTTAAATGGTTGTTTAATATATTTAATTACCAGTTTTAATTTTTTTCACATCAACATTTGTCTAAAATCGAATAGGCTGTATAGGCTGTTTTCGTTGTAAAAAAAATCCAGTTGCAAAAACCCGCCTTTCTTTATTTTTTTTTGGCATTGCACTATTCGTGCTTATTGCCACTGACTATATTTAATCTGATAATAACAAAACGTAAGAATTGATAACTCGCGAAATAAAATATATTAAAATAAATGGTTGTTTAATATATTTAATTACCAGTTTTAATTTTTTCACATCAACATTTGTCTAAAATCGAATAGGCTGTATAGGCTGTTTTCGTTGTAAAAAAAATCCAGTTGCAAAAACCCGCCTTTCTTTATTTATTTTTTTGGCATTGCACTATTCGTGCTTATTGCCACTGACAATATTTAATCTGATAATAACAAAACGTAAGAATTGATAACTCGCGAAATAAAATATATTAAAATAAATGGTTGTTCAATATATTTAATTACCAGTTTTAATTTTTTTCACATCAACATTTGTCTAAAATCGAATAGGCTGTATAGGCTGTTTTCGTTGTAAAAAACATCCAGTTGCAAAAACCCGCCTTTCTTTATTTTTTTTTTGGCATTGCACTATTCGTGCTTATTGCCACTGACAATATTTAATCTGATAATAACAAAACGTAAGAATTGATGACTCGCGAAATAAAATATATTAAAAGGGACTCGGAGGGAAACAAGGCTTTGGAAAAGTGAGGAGTGGTCATAACGGGGGCAGGCAAAACTAAAGTGGTTCAGATCTCCCACCTCAGCGCCACATTCACACTCAGGGCTCTGCACAATACCAAGCCTGGCAAGATGAGCTGGAGTGCACACATGACCCAATCGCATACGTATGAAATCTTTTTGCTAAGCTTGTACTCGTACTTGCTAAACCAATGTTTTACAGGCTGGATAGTACGATAAAATTTCCCTTTCACTGATTGCCCTGACCAAAGCTGACCCCTAGATTCCTGTAGATAAACCCTGGGCAGAGTAGCCAGATCTTGGGAGTTATTTTTCTACGGAAAAACGTCTCCACATAATACGGCATCATTAGCTAACTGGTCTGCTCTCTCATTACCTAAAATGCTACAATGTGAGGGTATCCACGCAAAATGCACTGAATATCCCTTAATAGAACATCTGTGAAGGAGTTCACGTGTTTCAAATATAATGAAAGAATTATGAGAATAGAAAGGAAATCTGGCCAGAGATTGTAAGGCACTCCTTGCATCAGTTAAAATGAGTGAATTCCGTAAGCCCATATGGAGTATATATTCGACAGCTGTGAATAGACCGTAACATTCTCCCGTAAATACAGATGATTCGGGCGCGAGCTTTATTTTTTGGACGACATTATACTGACGTGCCAGCTATTTGCACATGCGCAGTAGATAAGTCCGAGGAACTATTAGTTAATCTGTGGTATGCTGAGCGCGCTTGAATAAGCCCGCCATTTTATTAATTTCTTGCTTGGTTCAGATATATTATTTATTTCCTCGCACAGTGCAGTTAGTAAAATGTTGTATGATACACGTACGTAAGATGATTTCCGACTCGTGTCGATTGATCCACTCACTCGCTTCGCTCGCTCGTAAATAAAAATGCCACTCATTGGAAATCACCTACCTTCCGCACTTGTAGCATAAATAACTATTATCACCATAGAGAATTGAATGTTAGTTAGTGATATTTTTTTTACATTGGACTTTCACGCGAGCGCCTCCAACCCAACTATGCAAATCTATCGGAAGCACGAAGCGGACCAATCAGAAAAGAGAAAGCTCAAACTCCTACGGGTGCAAAATTGGATTTGGCTCCCGCTATCCTCTATAGACAATTGTCGTTTTTCGAATAGGTGTGAAGAAAATAACTATTTCAAAAAAATAGTTTAGACGTGATTCTCATTTTAAAACCAGCTACTGAGGGGTATCTGCGCCTTAACGGCGTGCTTTTCGAAGCACGGAGGAGCCTTTATGTTAATGGATGGTCACCCATCCAAGGACCCGGCAAGCGTTGCCTAATCTTGAAGATCGATCCGTGCGGCTGTTATTATATAGTATACGCGACTTCGTTCGCGTGATCCGTGTTTTATTTTACAGTTGAATTTTTAGTTTCACCCCCTTGAAGTTTGAATTTCCAAAAATCCCTTCTTAGTGCTTCTCTACATCATAAAAAGACCCTGTACAGGAAAATTCTTCAAAATCCTTAACACCCCCGAAATCGTCTTTTAGGAGTACTTTTGAAAAATTAATAAAGAAAACCTTTACTATAAGCTAGGTCATTACATATGAAATTGGCGTTTTGTAAGGGAGGAACATAAGGTCGTTTTTTTTTTAATATATCTATACTAATATTATAAAGCTGAAGAGTTTGTTTGTTTGTTTGTTTGTTTGAACGCGCTAATCTCAGGAACTACTGGTTGCAATTGAAATTTTTTTTTGTGTTGGATAGTCCATTTATCGAGGAAGGTTATAGGCTATATAACATCACGCTACGACTAAAAGGAGCGGAGCATAAATGAAAAATGTTGCAAAAACGGGCATATTTATTCCTTTTTGAGAGCTTCCGTTGCGTGCGCTGCGTAAGCGGTTAAAGTTACGCAACATTAATGTATGTAGGGTAGGTAGGTAGCCAGTTGACGGGAGCGAAGCCGCGTGGGACAGCTAGTGTAATATATTTATTTAATCAAAGTACGTACCATTGCTATCTATGCACTTTTGCCATCTCATAGGTAGTTCATTGATCCCTTTACTAAAAAAACCATTCGGACTGGAATCAATAAAATCTTTGAAGGCGCTTTGGACTGCCCCATCGGAGTTGAATTTTTTCCCTTGCAAGAATGGTAATCTGTTGGAGCAAGGTCCAGGGAGTAAGGGTGGATGTCTTAGACATTCCAATTGAAGCTAATTTGGTAGCCGTCTGTTGTGCAGTGTGTGGTCTAGCGTTGTCCTGAAGCAGCAGTGGCCTAGAGCAATTGACCAGCCTCGGCTGTTTAGCAGCTAGCTTTTCCATCAGGGTTTGCAGTTGCTTACAATAGACATCCGCCGTAATCGTCTGGCCAGATTCAAGAAAGCTGTAGTGAACGACACCGGCACTAGTCCACCAAACGCTCACAAGTATTTTTTTTTGAGTCAATTTTCGCTTGAGGTAGGATTTGGCTGGTGCGCCAGGGTTCAGCCATTGCGATGAGCGTTTCCGATTATTGTACAGGATCCACTTTTCATCACAGGTAATGATTCGATTTAAAATCCCTTCATTATTGTGCCGGTTGAGTAATGTAACGTAGCAGTCGACGCGCGTTTGTCGGTTTGCTGCACTCAATTCATGAGGTACCCGCCTTTCAAGCTTTTTCGCCTTCCCAATTTGCTTCAAGTGGATTAAAACAGTTTTATCACTAACACCGCAGCCTGCAGCTAACTCGGACGTGGTTTGCGATGGATCCGCTTCCACAATAGCCTTCAATTCCTCATTATCAACTTTGGTCTCCGGCCGTCCACGGGGCTTGTTCTGCAGCTCGTAATTTCCAGAACGAAAACGTTGGAACCAAAAACGCACTGTGTTTTCTTTTGCGGCACCGTCGCCATACACATCATTAATCCTTCGAGTCGTTTCTGCAGCACTGGTGCCACGATGGAACTCATACTCTTATATAATGCGATATTTCAAGTTTTCCATTTTGTAAACTGACTGGTGCAAAGAAAAAACCAAAAGAGAAAAAAACAAATGAATTACGGTTTTCCAAACACAAAGCATGAGTAAATAGCTGTATAAATTTAAAATTGGACTTCCAAACCAAAAAGGAGATATTTGAGATCAAAGTGGCCAGTACGACAAAACGCCAATTTCATAAGTATGGATCTAATATTTACTTAGTTTAGTATTAATGTCAAGTTTCAAATCAACCCAACAAATTTACACCTTTTCACCTCCTTAGGGGTAGAATTTCCAAAAACCAATAAATACATGAATTCTTTTTATCAACCAAAAGCGTAAATCTTTAATTTCACATGTCACTTAAAAGCGTAGAAATTTCACACAAACTTTCAATCCCCTTTTTACCTCCTTAGGAGTTTAATTTCCAAAAAACCAGTAAATACATGTATTCTTTTTATCAACCATGAGTATACATCTAAAAGTTCAGGTGTCCAACTTACAAACTGTAGAAATATTATACAAACTTTTAACCCATTTTTACTCCCTTAAGAGAAGAATTTCAGAAATTTAAAAAAAAACACTGTTTTTTTATTAACCAAGAGCGTAAACTAACAATTTCAGATGTTTTTTTTCAGACATTCCAAACTGTAGAAATTTCATATAAAATTTCAACCCCCTTTTTTACCCCCTTATGGGCGAAATTTCCAAAAACCAATAAATACCTATATTCTTTTTATCAATCAAGAGCGTAAATGTATAATTCCACTTGTCCAATTTACAAACTGTAAAAATTTAATAAAGTTTCCAAAAATCCTTTCTTAGTGCGCACTTACGTCACTTGAGGAACCTCCCTGTCAAATTTCATCTTTATACGTCAAGTGGTTTTCGATATTTCGTGATAGATGAATGAGTGACCTTTCGCTTTTATATTAGATAGAAAGATAGATTATAATTATATTACGTATTCCCTGCTGTAAATAAAAATGTAAAATCTCTTCACATTTTTTTAAAACGAAACGCCTTTTATTATTAAAGCAAAACCTGTTTTATGTCTGCTTTAAGCTGACAGCTAGCAGACTTTCCGTTTAAAAGTTTCCAGGCTTCTTTTAAATTTCCTTTTCAATTTTATTCAGTATAATGTAAGTCGTAAATGCATTTTCTGTGCGAACATGAGCGGTGTAAAATATAAAAAAAACAAGCTTCGTATGCCGCTGATATTTATATAAATGGTAGGTTGTTATGTTTTTTTACACGAGTTCTGCACAAAAGGTCAATTTATAAAAACTAGGGCACGGCCTATAGGAAAATAATGTTGTTTAGAAATGAAAAGCTATGGTTACGTTTTAACTAAGCTTAATTAGGCACTTATTTTTAAATCAACATCATCATCAACATCAGCCTTTTTAATGTTCCCAGTGCTGGGACACAGGCCTCCTCTGTGTGTGTGTGTTTTAAAGCATGAAACAGGCAATTTGGTAGGTACCTATACCTACCTACATTTGCAAACTATCGGCTAGATCCATCTTCAGACAAGCGCAAAGTACAAATTTAAATTCAAATTCAAATTAAATTTATTGCATCCATAATGTACATACAGGTGGTAAATATAAGTTACAGAAACAATTATGGACCCTGTCGGGCACAGCAACATTCTAGATACAGTCAGTGTCTAGGAGAGAGGAATAGCGCTCAATATTTCCTTATCTATTGACATTTTAGCTATCAGGGGGGTGACCACAAGCTCTTAAAGCGGTATCAATTTGACCTTATGTCGCGTTTTCGTACCATGACGTCGTTTAAGAAAGCTCACTTTGATAACGCTACGAAGTTGTTTTTGTTTAGGCTTTGATAATGTTTGTATGCCGATTGTCTTAAAGTTCATTCAAAAATCAAACCACAACGTGCTTTTTGACAACTAGCGATATCGTTTTTACTACAAATTTTGGTTTTGTTTGACAGTTAATAAAAGTTGCTTTGGCGGGCTCGAAATACTATCATTTTCCAAAATATATACAAAAAATATCACTTCCGTGATACAACCGGTAAGTAAATCGTATTTATTTACGCATTTATTCAATTCATAACCTCTGCCAAGCCCTACAGAGGTACAGGTATCATGATATGTTATTCCCTACCTACGTAGGTAAACTTGTCCATTGATTTGTGTATCTCATGCGATTTTAGTGCATGTGGACTGAATTTCTTGTTTGATTCTAGATGGCGAATGCATTATTAATGGAGAATAAACCCATGAAATCATGGAGGGCAGTACAGACGCTACGTGAGCCATCGCAACCTACTACCGCCGCGCCGCGCCGCAGCTTGTGTCTACCGACACTGTGATGTAATTAAAGGCACTGCATTAAAGACACGGCATTGTATAATACTGTTCCAGTTCGAGGATAAATAAGAAAGAAAAGAAAGCTGATAGAAGGCAACAAACCCATTATTACTGAACGGATGGATTTAATATCCAATTTTTGATATTTTAAATAAAACCCAACTATCCGTGAGAAACGTAATTTTTTAATAACTTCAAGAATCAAAAAAAAAAAGCAAAACAATATCGAAAATAGACAATGTAAAAAAAGGAAAAATATAAAAAACATAGACAAGTTATCAAAAAAGGTGCCAATCGGGCACATGCTCCCCTTTTTTACAAGAGAACTATCTTTTTTAATGGGCGCCGTAATGTGCCTGCTGGGGTCCGCACATCAACTACCCGCACAATCCCGTCACGCCCCGGGTGCAGAGCCGCAATCACGCCGCGTGGCCAGGTCCCCCTCGGCAAATCCCCATCGCCGATAAGGACCGGGTCGCCAACTCTGACGGTGACATCTACTCCCGGTACGCGGCGGGGTGCTAAGGCGGGCAGATATTCGGACACCCAACGACGCCAAAAGTGATCGCTCAGCCGGAGTGCCTTTCTCCACCCACTCCGACCAATCAAAGCTGCATCCGTCAAATCCTCGGCCGGAAAGGGGCGACCGGATGAATCCCCTAACAAAAAGTGATTAGGGGTCAGCGCCTCCGGGTAATTCCCGTCTGGAGAGACGTGTGTCAGTGGGCGCGTATTCACTACAGCCTCGGCTTCAGCCAGTAGAGTCGCCAGAACCTCTTCTTTCGGTGCCCGCTCTCTCAAGGTTACTCTCAGGGCGGATTTAACCGACCGAACCAGTCGCTCCCAAGCTCCGCCCATGAAGGGCGCTGATGGGGGGATAAAACGCCACTTAATTTTCTCATGTGCTGCAAAATCTGGTACCGCGGCATCGTACAAGGCTCTTAGTTCCCGATTTGCTCCCACAAACGACGTCCCGTTGTCTGAGAATATTTCTGTCGGTGTACCACGTCGAGCGATAAAGCGCCGTAGGCACATGATTGCGGAATCTGCGGACAAGCTGGCTACGATCTCGAGGTGGATCGCTCTGGTTACCAGGCACGTAAATAAGGCGACCCATCGCTTCTCACGCCGACGCCCAATGGAAATGGATACGGGCCCGAAGTAGTCCACGCCGGTAAACGTGAAGGCACGTCGATGATGAGCAAGTCTCGCCTCTGGCAAGTCTCCCATGGGTGGTTGTAGGGTTGGACTCTTCAACAACTTGCATAGCTGGCACCTATGTACCACTGCCCTCACGGCGTTCCTTAGTCCGATAATCCAATACTGTTGCCGCATCTCGTTTATCACCGTTTCAGTATTGGCGTGCGCAAACTTTTGGTGGTAGTGGGCGATTAAAAGACGAACGGCTGGTTCTCTTCCTTCTAAAATTATAGGCTGGCTGTTAGAGACGGTTGACGTTCTACCTGCGAGGCGGATCACTCCGTCCCCGAGTACCGGCGACAATTTGGCTAATCGGCCCTTCAATATGGGCTGCCCACGTGACAGATGAAGCAGTTCTTCCCCGAAGGCGCTAATCTGACTGCTAGCCAAAATGTGGAGCTCCGCTTGAACGATGTCTTCAGAGATCAAAGGTACTGGAGCGGTGGGAGGAGTGACATCCGGCTGTGAACCGCGGTTAGACATATCTCTAAAACAAATACCCCGAACCCAAAAATT
Organism: Anorthoa munda; assembly: GCA_945859665.1. Lineage (NCBI taxonomy): Eukaryota > Metazoa > Arthropoda > Insecta > Lepidoptera > Noctuidae > Anorthoa > Anorthoa munda. Next base: position 26,624,285 of record OX243900.1, on the reverse strand, counting down.
TTGAAACACGCGACCCCGATGATTTTTAAAAATGGCAGCAATGAATTTATGGGTTCTAGCTGTTGCCCTTACCAGCCTTATCCAAGAGCTAAAATGGGTATTGTTTGCTACTACTGGTAAGGGCAACTGATGGGAATGAGTGACGTTAATGTGTTCTGTGCCACGTGATTGTGATTGATGCAATGATTTTGACTGACGGAGGGATGGCTTGAGCTCCTCTTCTCCAAAAGCTACTGGCGCTGCGACTTCGGGCTCTGAAGGCCACTCAGTAGTGGGAGCCAGGAGAAAGTTCGGGCCATATAGCCAACGTGGTTCAATCTTGGCCTTCCCCCTCGTCGCATCGTCAGCCACGTTTAGCTCGGTTGGAACCCAACGCCATTCATCTACACTAGTGATTTCCAAGATCTCTCCTACACGATGCGCCACAAAAGGTTTATAATTTCTCGCATCACTGCGCAACCACCCTAATACGGTCATGGAATCGCACCAAAATACACGTAGATTCGGCTTAAAACGGTGGGATTCGCAAATCCTAGTAGCAAGTCGAGCAGCTATCAAGGCGCCTTGGAGTTCCAGGCGCGGAATCGAAGCTGGTTTTAATGGGGACACACGTGCCTTGCTAGCTATCAGCGCCAGTTTCACGTCACCATTGGGAAGCACAAATCTCCAATAGGCAACGGCGGCGTGTGCCAGCTCGCTAGCGTCACAAAACACGTGCAACTCCAGCTCCGAGAACCCATACAAATTATAGCACCGTGGAACTATTAATTCTGAAATGGGTTTAAGGCGCTCAAACCATTCAAGCCAAGTTTCCTGGTCAGCCTGTGATAGCTTCTCGTCCCACTCAAGGTTTTTGCGCCACAAATTTTGAAACAAAATCCGTCCTCTTACTACAATGGGAACTAAAATGCCTAGTGGGTCGTAAATGCGCATGACGTGGGCTAACACTACACGTTTTGTGAAATGGTCAGGAGTATCCTTAATGCTGGAGTTAAAACTGATGATGTCCTGAGATGGTTTCCATATAAGACCTAGAGTACGTGTGGTGGTAACTGAACACGGTAAACTACCTAACTCTACACTACGACGATTGGCTAGTGAGACGTCAGACAACGACTCGCTTGGCAGCTGATTGAGTGCACCGGGCTCATTCGACACCCAACCGCGCATCTCGAATCCTCCGCGCTTATGAACCTCTACGATTTCGGCTGCCAATCGAGCGGCGTCCTCTGTAGGGATATCTACACTTCCGATATAGTCGTCCATGTAGGTATCAGAAGTGATAGCTTCCACAGCCTGCGGAAATTCGGCCATAAATTCCGATGCGTTTCGGTTGAGTATGTAAATCGCTGTAGTTGGACTAGAACACGCCCCAAAAATCATAGACGACATTCGAAAGGTTTTTATTGGACCCGCAGGATCATCGCGCCAGAGAAAACGCTGTGCGTCGCGGTCGCAGACTTGAATTTTAACCTGCGGGAACATCTCCTTAATATCGGCAGACAAGGCTACTCTCCCCTCTCTAAAACGCATCAAAATTCCTAATAGAGGTTGTAAAAGGTCAGGACCCGAAAGAAGCATAGAATTTAGTGACACACCCTGTACTTTAGCAGCTGCGTCATGAACAACACGAAGTTTCCCCGGTTTGTTGGGATTTATCACTCCGAAATGCGGCAAATACCAACAAACCGATGTGGGCGACTGTCCTGTACACTCCTCAGCAAACTCCTTAGCCCGCATGTCGTCGATATTAGCCCTATACCTTTTGGCAAAATCTAAATCCTTCGACATTTTTATCTCTAGGCTTTTGAAACGAGACAGCGCTAAAGGATAACTATCAGGGATAGGTCTTTTGTCTGCCTTCCACAGCAAGCCAACCTGAAAGTGCCCATCCTGTCGACGCTGGGTAGTTTGTTCAAGGATGTCTAAAGCCCGCTGGTCATCCGCGCTGCGCGGCTCCTGTTTAGTTATGCCAATTGCATCTAACCTATACTGATCCCTGATGAGCACTTCTAGATCACGCTCTGGACGTTCACGCAAGTGGCAAGAAGTTTCTACTAAAGCCGTCCGACTGCTGGCACACCCGAATAACACCCACCCCAGTGGTGTTCGGATGGCGACAGGCTGGGTCTTTGTTCCCTTCCGAACCTCCGATGCTATGATAAGAGGCCAGTTGTCGATCCCTAACAAAATGGTGGGCTTTGCCTTGGCATAACACAGTTCCTCCATCACATCAGAGAGGTAGGGAAAGGAACGTAAGGACTCGCGTGTGATCGACTGACTTTGCAGCCCTAAGTTCTTAATTGCCCTAGCTTGCTGTATTGAAAACGTTTGTGGGGCAGATCGGCCTTTTATTTGAAAGTCAACAAACTGTACGCTACTGTCCCTGTATAACCCTCCCACACAATCCAAATGCAGACTACCCACTGGACCCTCGGCTCCAATTTCGGAGGCGATGTCGGCATCTACAAAAGTAGCCGTCGAGCCATCATCTAAAAGGGCAAAAGTATCTACACTCCCAGTTGGCCCAGAGACTGTGACGGGTACTACTTTCAATAGCGGACGAGGTGTGATTTCAATCTGAGAGTTGTTGACAGCTGCAAGAACCTGATCAATTTTTTTGGTCTCCGTTTTCATCGGTTCAGATGACATGACCTCCTGAACGTGAGCCGAAGTAACATATTTATCGTTGTGTAAAACAGTATGATGCCTTCGCTTGCAGTCAGCTATTGTGCAACTAGCCTTATTTTTGTTACAAAACCTAAAATTGTGCGGAACTTTTTGAAGGCAACGATAACAGACTTTATTGTCTTTGACAAAACGCCATCGGTCATCGACTGTCAAAGATGTAAATGTCGTACAATTTGACAACTGATGTCCCCCTTTGCAAAATAAGCAAACATTTTCCTGATCTGATGTTTTTGCAGGTTTCGATTTAGAATTTGATATAGTTGAAGCCCCCGCCGCCAACTCAGAAACTGCATGTGCTCGCTGTTTCTGTGCAGTGCCGGCCGATGTTGTCTCAAATGTAGCGCTAAACTTCATGGCCAAATCCACTTCACGATCTAAGAACCTCGATAATAATTCGACCCTAGCTTGGCCTATATCCTCATATTTATCAGCAAAGTCTAACCAACGCGCGCGCAATAGTGGAGAAAATTTACTTAATATGGCTGCAAACAGCTCTGGAGAACGTAAATAGTCAGTATGCTGCAATAACTTAGCAATCTCGACACAATTGCGCACACGGGTGGTGAAAATGTGTAGGTCTCTTACCTCCGACCCTAGCTTGGGCAGCGCCTTGATCGCGCTCACCTCTTGTAGAACGATTTGCTCAGGTCTACCATAGCGACGATCCAGGGCCTGAATGACGTCGTTGGCGTGAGGTGCTAACACCAACAGCATGCTGACGGCTTCACGTGCTGCGCCTTTTAGGGCCTGGTTTAGGCGCGCAAGATTTTCTGCGACTGTAAATCCACCTACAGTATCCTGAAAAGCCCGCTTGAACATAAGCCAGTCAAGTGGAGAACTACCATCAAAACACGGAAGCCTTATAATTTTTGTATTTTTATTGGGGACGTTATTCTTCGTAAGTGCCTTTAGGGCCTCCACTAACTGCGCAACGCCATTTGTATCGCCGCCGTCTCCGTGAATATCAATGGCAGCGGTCCTGTCCGCCCCGCTCAAATTGTGCTGAGGCAAAGATCCTAGACTCTGTGCTGCGATATCATGAGAAACGGCATTTCGGACGTCACGTGAAGGCTGGGAACACACGAAAACGTTAGGAGCCCCTACCTCATATCCATTGGTAGATCGAATCCTACCATGAACAGGTAAATCGGCAGGAAGGGCAGTAGTGTCTAGCCATTGTTGGACACTGGCACGCCTGCAAGAACTGTGCGAACCGTGGTTACTGCCCTCCGCCTCAATTGCTGCGAGCTCAGCTTTATATTCAGCTTCAGCAGCTTCGCGCTCTAGTTCCATCTGCCTAGCCTCTACCTGTGCACGCATCTCTGCCTGCTTAGCCTCTAACTGTGCACGCATCTCTGCCTCCATTTGGGTAATTTTTAACTGAGCTACGCGACGAACATGTTGCGCTTCCGCTGCGGATTTTTTCGCCGCAACTACCACGGAAGAGCGACTAGTGCGACTCGCGACAGATCGTGCACTCGTTGTAGGATTAAACTGGTGTACCTGAATTTCCCCGGTCTGTGGTGCTGGGACGGCCTCACTACCTGATTGGGCAGGTACATTCTGCTCCTCTTGAGGCAGTTTAGTTTGTGATCTGGTGACCACCATTTATGCTCGCTGAAAGAAAGGTGCTGAGCAAAAAATACTTTTTTGGACTAGTTAGGTATAGTTCAAAACCCTCGAAGGACCACTTATTACTGAACGGATGGATTTAATATCCAATTTTTGATATTTTAAATAAAACCCAACTATCCGTGAGAAACGTAATTTTTTAATAACTTCAAGAATCAAAAAAAAAAAGCAAAACAATATCGAAAATAGACAATGTAAAAAAAGGAAAAAATATAAAAAACATAGACAAGTTATCAAAAAAACCGGCCAAGTGCGAGTCGGACTCGCACACGAAGGGTTCCGTACCATTATCGCAAAACACTGCAAAAAAATGTATGACGTTTGTTGTATGGGAGCCCCCCTTAATTTATTTTATTTTAATTTAATAATTATACACTACACATATTATATATACAACTAAATATTCTGTGAATATTTCAAGCGACTACCTGTTGCCGTTATTAATATCGAGCAAAAAACGGCAAAAATATCACGTTTGTTGTATGGGAGCCCCCCTTAAATATTAATTTTATTCTGTTTTTAGTATTTGTTGTTATAGCGGCAACGGGAATACATCATCTGTGAAAATTTCAACTGTCTAACTATCACGGTTCATGAGATACAGCCTGGTGACAGACAGACAGACAGACAGACAGACGGACAGCGAAGTCTCAGTAATAGGGTCCCGTTTTTACCCTTTGGGTACGGAACCCTAAAAAGGTGCCAATCGGGCACACCCATCGTGAAACTTAGGGAGCTGAAATATAATAATGTGAATGATTGGTTATAACCTGTAAACTACGTACGAAGAAGAATGCATTTTATTAGCATTTGGTGTTTTGTGGTGCTTGTGCTAGTGTCTCACGTTATTTATTGCTTATGGCTGCTTTGCTGTATTAATCCTTAATGTGCTTGTGATGACTGCCTAGTACCATTGTGTGTGATAAGTGTGGTATCCATGGACATAATCTCAATGGTAATAACTGATAACCATCTGCATCTTTTTACCCGACTGCGTTAACAATATTGTGTGTATGTGTACCTATCTATCTACTGTGTTGTAATAAATGATTTTGCAGCTGGAGAATCAATAGAATACCTACATATATAGCCCATGTTTTGGACATTATTTATTATTATCATCAAACTCCATTCTACTAACCCTATAAATATTCAAACAAACTCACGCCTTTTTCCTATGTGGGCAAGCAGAAACTACAACGCCACCTGCTACGGTCCTTACATACTCCTTTTGCTTCATTTACATGCGTACATCTAGTCATAAGAGCACACCGGTAATGAGGACAGCGCTCCTGACCTTTCTGAAGAACATTACCAATTAGATCCGTGTATGACCTAGGACGTCCCCTCCCGGGTGGTGTTTTCACTCACATCTGCCTTGGTAAATACCTTTTCTTAGTCGCCTTTTATTCATCATATGTATATAGGTATTATAGGTGGTAGGTTTATTATAGGTATTTACTATAGATACTACATAATACGTATGCCTATTTAACTATATACTTATACTAGCTGTCCCACGCGGCTTCAATCACGTCAACCTACCCTATATACATGAATGTAGCGTAAAAACTTTAACTGCTTCCGCAGCGCACGCAACGGAAGCTCTCAAAAAGGAATAATTTTGCCCGTTTTTGCAACATTTTTCATAACATCACGCTCGAAGGAGTGGAGCATACCACTCCTTCGAGCGTGATGTTATATACCCTATAACCTTCCTCGATAAATGGACTATCCAACACAAAAATAATTTTCCAATTATTCCAACCAGTAGTTCCTGAGATTAGCATGTTCAAACAAACAAACTCTTCAGCTTTATAATACAATATTATATAGTACTAGCTGTCACACGCGGCTTCGCTCCCGTCTACTGGCTACATATCTACATACATGAATGTTGCGTAACTTTAACCGCTTACGCAGCGCACGCAACAGAAGCTCTCAAAAAGGAAAAAAAAAACCGTTTTAGCAACATTTTTCATTTATGCTCCGGCTATTGGTCATAGCGTGATGTTATGTAGCCTGTAACCTTCCCCGATAACTGGACTATCCAACACAAAAATAATTTTTCAATGCCAGTAGTTCCTGAGATTAGCGCGTTCAAACAAACAAACTCTTCAGCTTTTTATTATTAGTATAGATAGATATACTAGCTGACCCCCGCGGCTTCGCTCCCGCCAACTGGCTACCTACCCTACCCTACCTACCAATTTGTTAAACTATCTATTTGAATAAGAATTAATACTAAGTACCTATACGAAAGTACACAACTTGTTTCTACCGGTGATCTAATAACATTTAGAACATAAAAGCTGCTATTGTGACTTAGCTATGATAGTTAGATATATTATCTGGCAGCTTTTTTTGTAGGTAATAATAAGTACTTTAATCATGTAGTACATCATTTTTATGTATCATCAATAGTTTTCTCAGCACATGCCAAAGAATGAATTTTATTATGCAACATTTTGCTACTTTGGGTTACATTATTGAAATTTACATAAGGATTTCTAATTTTATTGAATATAAATTATAGCCTATGCCACTCAGAAATAAAGTAACTTTATACTGGTGAAATCATTTTCAAAATCGATTTACTAGATCCAGAGATTACTCCCTACAACCTCACAAACTTTACCTCTTTATAATATTAGTATAGAAGTATAGATTTGTGTACACATTTTTAACCGACTTCAAAAAAGGAGGAGGTTCTGAATTCGTCGGAATCTTTTTTAGGGTTCCGTACCCAAAGGGTAAAAACGGGACCCTATTACTGAGACTCCACGGTCCGTCTGTCTGTCACCAGGCTGTATCTCATGAACCGCGATAGCTAGACAGTTGAAATTTTCACAGACGATGTATATCTGTTGCCGCTATAAAAACAAATACTAAAAAACCGGCCAAGTGCGAGGAACCCTTAGTGCGCGAGTCCGACTCGCACTTGGCCGGTTTTTTAGTATTTGTGTTTATAGCGGCAACAGATATACATCATCTGTGACAATTTCAACTGTCTAGCTATCGCGGTTCATGAGATACAGCCTGGTGACAGACAGACGGACCGAAGTCAGTGTCGAAAAACGGAAAATAACAGGTACCAAAGACACCCCCACATCACAGTCTCCACCACCTTTGGTTGACTGGTAGAGAATGCCTTGGGCATTAAGGCCACCTATGGTCCTGTATGTCGCTGTATGTGGTCTGTTGTCGTTATATAAACAAATCTTGTAAACATGACCAAACCATCTAAGCACACCTTTTAAAACACAATGTTGTCTTATTACATCAAAAACTACAAATACTTCAATAAAATAAAACATAACACTGTTTTTAAACACAATTATTTATTAGGTAGGTCTACATTGAATAGAAAATGCATTACTGATTAAGGGACAAGTGGTCAGTGGGTTATCTTAGGGGCGGCGTTTTAGGAGTTGGAGTATACGCTTAGGGGCACTATGAGCAGCAAAGAAAACCAAAAAAAAATATTTGGTTAAAAAAAGTTTTTTGGACTTGGTGAATTTTCATGAAATGTTTCTTTTTTCCGATAATTCCCAAATTTATTGCAGTACCGGGTTGAATTTGACCATAACACTCATTAAGGTTCTGAGAAGCATAGCCCTACGACGCACCGTTTTCGAATTATGGGCCTCTGAATTTTATTTTATTTTGCATAAAACGCATTATATTTCCAAAATGGTAGCTCAGTTAAAAATCTTTTCAGGAAAGTAATTGTTGCTCTAGTCGATAACTATGAGATGATGTAAGAAAATCAGAGAAAATTTAAAAAAGAAATACTTGGTAAATTTTTTTGTGTCGATCCTTCACCTTGCGTAGCTATAATAGGGGCAGTGGACTTAGTCAAATTTTCGAAAATTTTTATTTAACACAATTCAGCCATTTTTTTTTCGCCTGCTTATTAACCTTGTCCATAGAAGCCATTTAAGCTCTGAGACACATGGTCCTATGACGCACCGTTACCGAATTATGGGCCGCCGAATGTTATTGTATTTTGTATAAAAAGGTCTATATTTCCAAAATGGTAATAACTATAGTGTTCATGTTGGGATGCTGCTAGCATGGGTGTACCACAGGGGGAACTAAAATTTAGTTATTTTTTGCCTAGGATACACCATTTTCGAGATATTCGGATATATAAATAATAATATTCGGCGGCCCATAATTCGGCAACAATGCATCGTAGGGCTATGCTTCTCAGAACCTAAATGGTTTTTATGGTTAAGGTTAACCCGAAACTGCAATAAAATTAGAAAATTTCCAACAAAAAAAAATTATAATTTTTTTAAGTCCTCGTGCCATAGTGCCCCTAAGGCTACACTCCAACCGAACAAGACATAGCTAAACTAACATATATCAACGTGCTCCATGCTGGACATGTATCATTGTTTTCTTACACTCGAAGGAAGATAGAACATGCAACAGATGGCAAAATTGTGGTGAACGGTGAACCATTTTTCATTTTTAAAGGATTCCATTTCTGATTTATAATCAATGGTGAATGGTGAAGAAGATGGCTTCTTTTCTTCAACTCACTGCCATTCAAAAAGCCAGTATCTGATCCTGTAGACAAATAATAAAATATGAGTTCTGAGTTTTGTAGAGTAGGCAGGTGCTAGCTGATAAACAAGAATATAATAGAAATACATTTACTTGACAGTCAAAATCCACTAGCAACAGAGTAAATTACAGTAATGAAATACAAAGACAAATTGCACTAAACAGGCCATACTGAAAAGGTTACCAACTCAGCATTTGCTGTTCGTCAGACACCCAGCACTATTTTTCAGTTGGCACCCTGAAGAAGAAACCCCAGACCGATGGTACCTACAAGATGTAAACTATTACATCCAATATTATGGTGATTGTCTCGGGAACCAAAGTCCCTAAAAGGCACTTGTTTTTCTATTGTGTTTGCTAATTAGCACTCAAGGGGTTAAAGTAAGTTTTTGCATTTAGAATTGCATAATAATATTAATAAACACTTACCAATATGCAGTAATAGCAGATTTATTAATCCTGTGGATATGTCTTTACAATGGGGTGTTTAACAGAACATAATTATGGTTTGGTCCTTCCATACTTTGATAATAGTGTATCCTATAACAAAATTATAATATTTTGTTAGTTATTAACCAAAAACTGGTGTGCGTAAATAATGAGTAGGTAAGTATATTGTTATATTTTCTACAAAATAACCAAACTATTGAGAATAGGAATATAGATAACCTTCTTTAAGCCAAGTTTCATTTGTATACGTATAATAAATTTTCCTCAGTTCAGCCAAAATGAGAGCTGAAAGAAGCACAATGTTCTTAAATTATTCTTCACGCCAGAGGACTATATCATCTCTGTCAAGCTTTTCCGGTTGCGATTAACTTATTTCCAATTACAGCTACTTCATTATTTGTAGGTGCCGCTCTCTTGAAGTTGGGCAACAAATCATTAAGTATTTACAGGATCCAAATAAAATTGTAGGCAAATCATTATTTAAAAAACAAAACATTGACTTTGCTCCAAAATCCATATCGTCCAATTCGTCTAGGCTACTCCTCTTTCTCACCACGGAGAGTTTTGAGGACAGTAATTCGTGATAACCTTGTGATAGCGGCAGTTTTGGATAACAATCTTTAGGTCACGATTACATATTTGTAGATATTTGTAAGCGTCTCTTTATTCATAGAATACAAGGCAATCCTTTTGTCACACAACTCACAACAACCACACAACAACTTTATTGTAAATTACTTTAAAACAACGAAAATAACAAAGCACGCTAGTAAACAGAGCTCATATGACCAAGATGTCAGGTTATAAATAATCCGACATATTTAAAAATACAAGCTTACAACGTAAAAACGTTTAAATTTAGTTACGAGTGCAACCTCTTTAATTTGTTTACATAATAATGTGGAAAGTCAAGCCACAGGTAATAAATTATATCAGACTCAGGCTTTTGAGATGCTTTATAATGTCGGCTATTGGTTTTGATTTTAATATTACTTTTTTGTCTTTAATCTTATTATATTGTTGTAAAATACACTTAAGAAAATAATAGTTTAAATGTTTGACATGAATGTATAGTATAATATATAATTCTATTTGGATTTTATATGAAATAAACATCTCATGATAATTTTTATTTTAAATTTTAGTGATAGCAAAAACGACATCCTAAAAACCTTTTTTTTCTTCGAAAGCAATCCTATATCGGTTCATAGATAAATATTTCAAATCATTCGTTCTTTCCCAACACTACCCGGTATTAAATTGATATCGTTTAACTAAGATGAGGGTACGATAATGAGAGTTCTCAATAAGAGCTCGAAAGAAAGTGCACTCAAATTGAGGTTGTTTTGTAAAAGATGGGGGTAGGCCACCAGGGGGGTGACCACAAGGTCTTAGGGCGGTATCAATTTGACCTTATGTCGCGTTTTCGTACCATGACGTCGTTTAAAAAAGCTCACTTTGATAACGCTACGAAGTTGTTTTTGTTTAGACTTTGATAATGTTTGTATGCCGATTGTCTTATAGTTCATTCAAAAATCAAACCACAACGTGCTTTTTGACAATTAGCGATATCGTTTTTACTACAAATTTTGGTTTTGTTTGACAGTTAATAAAAGTTGCTTTGGCGGGCTCGAAATACTATCATTTTCCAAAATATATACAAAAAATATCACTTCCGTGATACAACCGGTAAGTGAATCGTATTTATTTACGCATTTATTCAATTCATAACCTCTGCCAAGCCCTACAGAGGTACAGGCATCATGTTATGTTATTCCCTACCTACGTAGGTAAACTTGTCCATTGATTTGTGTATCTCATGCGATTTTAGTGCATGTGGACTGAATTTCTTGTTTGATTCTAGATAGCGAATGCATTATTAATGGCGAATAAACCCATGAAATCATGGAGGGCAGTGCAGACGCTACGTGAGCCATCGCAACCTACTACCGCCGCGCCGGCAGCTTGTGTCTACCGACACTGTGATGTAATTAAAGGCACTGCATTAAAGACACGGCATTGTATAATACTGTTCCAGTTCGAGGATATAAATAAGAAAGAAAAGAAAGCTGATAGAAGGCAACAAACCCATCGTGAAGCTTAGGGAGCTGAAATATAATAATGTGAATGATTGGTTATAACCTGTAAACTACGTACGAAGAAGAATGCATTTTATTAGCATTTGGTGTTTTGTGGTGCTTGTGCTAGTGTCTCACGTTATTTATTGCTTATGGCTGCTTTGCTGTATTAATCCTTACTGTGCTTGTGATGACTGCCTAGTACCATTGTGTGTGATAAGTGTGGTATCCATGGACATAATCTCAATGGTAATAACTGATAACCATCTGCATCTTTTTACCCGACTGCGTTAACAATATTGTGTATATGTGTACCTATCTATCTGTGTTGTAATAAATGTTTTTGCAGCTGGAGAATCAATATAATACCTACATATATAGCCCACGTTTTGGACATTATTTATTATTATCATCAAACTCCATTCTACTAACCCTATAAATATTCAAACAAACTCACGCCTTTTTCCCATTTGGGCAAGCAGAAACTACAACGCCACCTGCTACGGTCCTTACATACTCCTTTTGCTTCATTTACATGCATACATCTAGTCATAAGAGCACACCGGTAATGAGGACAGCGCTCCTGACCTTTCTGAAGAACATTACCAATTAGATCCGTGTATGACCTAGGACGTCCCCTCCCGGGTGGTTTTCACTCACATCTGCCTTGGTAAATACCTTTTCTTAGTCGCCTTTTATTCATCATATGTATATAGGTATTATAGGTGGTAGGTTTATTATAGGTATTTATACTACGATATTATATAATACGTATGCCTATTTTAACTATATACTTATACTAGCTGTCCCACGCGGCTTCGATCCCGTCAACCTACCCTATATACCTACGCAGCGCACACAACAGAAGCACACAAAAAGGGAAAAAAAAACCGTTTTAGCAACATTTTTCATTTATGCTCCGCTCCTATTGGTCATAGCGTGATGTTATATAGCCTGTAACCTTCCCCGATAGCTGGACTATCCAACACAAAAATATTTTTCCAATTCCAGTAGTTCCTGAGATTAGCGCGTTCAAACAAACAAACTCTTCAGCTTTATAATATTAGTTTAGATAGATATACTAGCTGACCCCCGCGGCTTAGCTCCCGCCAACTGGCACTGGCTACCAATTTGTTAAACTATTTATTTGAATAAGAATTAATACTATGTACCTATACGAAAGTAAACAACTTGTTTCTACCGGCGATCTAATAAAATTTAGAACATAAAAGCTGCTATTGTGACTTAGCTATGATAGTTAGATATGTTATCTGGCAGCCTTTTTTGTAGGTAATAATAAGTAACTTTAATCATGTAGTACATCATTTTTATGTATCATCAACAGTTTTCTCAGCGCATGCCAAAGAATGAATTTTATAGGCAAAATTTTGCTACTTTGGGTTACATTATTGAAATTTACATAAGGATTTCTAATTTTATTGAATATAAATTATAGCCTATGCCACTCAGAAATAAAGAAAATTTATACTGGTGAAATCATTTTCAAAATCGGTTTAGTAGATCCAGAGATTACTCCCTACAACCTCACAAACTTTACCTCTTTATAATCTTAATATATATATTTCTTGTGTGCGTGTGTATGTGACTGAACTCCTCCTAAACGACTGGACCGATTTTGATGAAATTTTTTGTGTGTGTTCGTGGAGATTCGAGAATGGTTTAGATTTACAAAAAAAAAAAAGGAAAATTAGGGTAGGGTAGGTAGGGTAGGGTAGGTAGGGTAGGGTAGGTAGGGTAAGTAGGGTAGGTAGGGTACGGTAGGGTAGGTAGGGTAGGGTAGGTAGGGTAGGGTAGGGTAGGTAGGGTAGGGTAGGGTAGGTAGGGTAGATGCATATTAGGTGTTTTTATGGCAAAACAAAGTTTGCCGGGTCAGCTAGTATTAGTATAGAAGTATAGATTTGTGTACACATTTTTAACCGACTTCAAAAAAGGAGGAGGTTCTCAATTTGTCGGAATCCTTTTTAGGGTTCCGTACCCAAAGGGCAAAAACGGGACCCTATTACTGAGACTCCGCGGTCCGTCTGTCTGTCTGTCACCAGGCTGTATCTCATGAACCGCGATAGCTAGACAGTTGAAATTTTCACAGATGATGTATATCTGTTGCCGCTATGAAAACAAATACTAAAAACAGAATAAAATAAATATTTAGGTGGGGCTCCCATACAACAAACGTGATTTTTGCGATAATGGTAGGTACGGAACCCTTAGTGCGCGAGTCTGACTCGCACTTAGCCGGTTTTTTTATATTTATTACCCGATTACTCAAAGACGCCTGGGCCGATATCAAAAATTCTTCTTTGGTTTAAAAGGGCGTACTTCCAGGTGGTCCCATCGTCGTCAGGTCAGGATCTGATGATGGGATCTAGGAGAAATCGAGGGAACTCCTCAAATATTATAGGCATACATATAGCGATTTAGGTATTTTCATAAATAATGCATTCATTTGCAATCAAAAGTAGGTACCATTTGGTGAAGAGAAATGCTAAGTGTGTTACGGGTATAAGATAATATATTGAAAAGTTAACCGACTATGATGAAGCAAATACCTAGAAATAAATGGTACTGATAAAAATGGTACCATAGAAACGGATCTGATGATGAAGCTAGAAAGTAGGAACTGGAACTCAGTAATTAAACAATGTATCCTGGTTGTGTTTGGGCTTACTTTTCCGAAGTCGGTGTCGAAAAACGGAAAATAACAGGTACCAAAGACACCCCACATCACAGTCTCCACCACCTTTGGTTAAATGGTAGAGAATGTCATTGGGCATTGGGCATTAAGTCCACCTATGGTCCTGTATGTCGCATGAAGTTTTATTATATAAACAAATCTTGTAAACATGACCAAACCATCTAAGCACACCTTTTAAAACACAATGTTGTCTTATTACATCAAAAACTACAAATACTTCAATAAAATAAAACATAACACTGTTTTTAAACACAATTATTTATTAGGTAGGTCTACATTGAATAGAAAATGCATTACTGATTAAGGGAACAAGGGGTCAGTGGGTCATCTTAGGGGCGGAGTTTTAGGAGTTGGAGTATACGCTTAGGGGCACTATGAGCAGCAAAGAAAACCAAAAAAAATTTTTGGTTAAAAAGTTTTTAGGACTTAGTGAGTTTTCATGAAATGTTTATTTTTTTCGGATATTTCCCAAATTTATTGCAGTACCGGGTTGAACTTGACCATAACACTCATTAAGGTTCTGAGAAGCATAGCCCTACGACGCACCGTTTCCGAATTATGGGCCTCTGAATTTTATTTTATTTTGCATAAAACGCATTATATTTCCAAAATGGTAGCTCGGATGAAAATCTTTTCAGGAAAGTAATTGTTTCTCTAGTCGATAACCATGAGATGATTGATGTAAGAAAACCAGAGAAAATTTGAAAAAAAAAAATACTTGTGAAATTTTGTGTCGATCCCTTGACCTTGCGTAGTATGTATAGTATAGGGGCAGTGGACTTAGTAAAATTTTCGAAGATTTTTATTTAACACAATTCAGCCATTTTTTTTTTTCGCCAGCTTATTCCTTGTCCATAGAAGCCATTTAAGCTCTGAGACACATGGTCCTATGACGCACCGTTACCGAATTATGGGCCGCCGAATTTTATTGTATTTTGTATAAAAAGGTCTATATTTCCAAAATGGTAGTAACTATAGTGTTCACGTTGGGATGCTGCTAGCATTGGTGTACCACAGGGGAAGCTAAATTTTAGTTATTTTTTGCCTAGGACACACCGTTTTCGAGATATTCGGATATATAAATAATAATATTCGGTGGCCCATAATTCGGCAACAATGCATCGTAGGGCTATGCTTCTCAGAACCTAAATGGTTTTTATGGTTAAGGTTAACCCGAAACTGCAATAAAATTGGAAAATTTCCAACAAAAAAAAACACATAAAAACAAACAATATTTTTTTTAAGTCCTCGTGCCATAGTGCCCCTAAGGCTACACACCAACCGAACAAATCATAGTTAAACTAACATATATCAACGAGCTCCATGCTGGACACTTATCATTGTTTTCTTACACTCAAAGGAAGATAGAACATGCAACATATGGCAAAATTGTGGTGAACGGTGAACCATTTTTCATATTTAAAGGATTCCATTTCTGATTGATACATCAATGGTGAATGGTGAAGAAGATGGCTTCTTTCCTTCAACTCACTGCCATTCAAAAAGCCAGTATCTGATCCTGTAGACAAATAATAAAATATGAGTTCTGAGATTTGTAGAGTAGGCAGGTGCTAGCTGATAAACAAGAATATAATAGAAATACATTTATTTGACAGTCAAAATCCACTAGCAACAGAGTAAATTACAGTAATGAAATACAGAGACAAATTGCACTAAACATGGCCTCACTGAAAGGGTTACCAACTCAGCATTTGCTGTTCGTCGGACACCCAGCACTATTTTTCAGTTGGCACCCTGAAGAAGAAACCCCAGACCGATGGTACCTACAAGATGTAAACTATTACATCCAATATTATGGTGATTGTCTTGTTGATTTCTTTGCTAAAAGGCACTTGTTTCTCTATTGTGTCTGCTAATTAGCACTCAAGGGGTTAAAGTAAGTTTTTGCAATTAGAATTGCATAATAATATTAATAAAAACTTACCAATATGCAGTAATAGCAGATTTATTAATCCTGTGGATAAGTAATTACAATGGGGTGTTTAACAGAACATAATTATGGTTTGGTCCTTCCATACTTTGATAATAGTGTATCCTATAACAAAATTATAATATTGTGTTAGTTATTAACCAAAAACTGGAGTAAATAATGAGTAGGTAAGTATATTGTTTTATTTTCTACAAAATAACCAAACTATTGAGAATAGGAATATAGATAACCTTCTTTAAGCCAAGTTTCATTTGTATATGTATAATAATTTTTCCTCAGTTCAGCCAAAATGAGAGCTGAAAGAAGCACAATGTTCTTAAATTATTCTTCACGCCAGAGGACTATATCATCTCTGTCAAGCTTTTCCGGTTGCGATTAACTTATTTCCAATTACAGCTACTTCATTATTTGTAGGTGCCGCTCTCTTGAAGTTGGGCAACAAATCATTAAGTATTTACAGGATCAAAATAAAATTGTAGGCAAATCATTATTTAAAAAACAAAACATTGACTTTGCTCCAAAATCCATATCGTCCAATTCGTCTAGGCTACTCCTCTTTCTCACCACGGAGAGTTTTGAAGACAGTAATTCGTGATAACCTTGTGATAGCGGCAGTTTTGGATAACAATCTTTAGGTCACGATTACATATTTGTAGATATTTGTAAGCGTCTCTTTATTCATAGAATACAAGGCAATCCTTTTGTCACACAACTCACAACAACCACACAACAAATTTATTGTAAATTACTTTAAAACAACGAAAATAACAAAGCACGCTAGTAAACAGAGCTCATATGACCAAGATGTCAGGTTATAAATAATCCGACATATTTAAAAATACAAGCTTACAACGTAAAAACGTTTAAATTTAGTTACGAGTGCAACCTCTTTAATTTGTTTACATAATAATGTGGAAAGTCAAGCCACAGGTAATAAATTATATCAGACTCAGGCTTTTGAGATGCTTTATAATGTCGGCTATTGGTTTTGATTTTAATATTACTTTTTTGTCTTTAATCTTATTATATTGTTGTAAAATACACTTAAGAAAATAATAGTTTAAATGTTTGACATGAATTGTTTGTTATAGTCATTGTTTTGTATAGTATATAATTCTATTTGGATTTTATATGAAATAAACATCTCATGATAATTTTTATTTTAAATTTTAGTGATAGCAAAAACGACATCCTAAAAACCTTTTTTTTCTTCGAAAGCAATCCTATATCGGTTCATAGATAAATATTTCAAATCATTCGTTCTTTCCCAACACTACCCGGCATTAAATTGATATCGTTTAACTAAGGTGAGGGTACGATAATGAGAGTTCTCAATAAGAGCTCGAAAGAAAGTGCACTCAAATTGAGGTTGTTTTGTAAAAGATGGGGGTAGGCCACCTGTTCCCTTTCTATCTGTTTTTATTTGGTTTAATGCACTAATACGTATCCCTTTTATTTTATGTCGAATTAAATATTATTCTTAAATATTAATTATTTGTTTAAATTTTTATATTACAATAAGTAAATTTGATTTAGATAGTTTATATTTAATAAAATTACTATAATTATAATAAAATTTAAAATGTCCATATTATATTTTGAGTCAATTATTTAATAATGTCATTTCACTTATCGAGTTAACAGTAGTCATTATTTTTAATTGAATTTATCCGTCAGATATTCGTCAATTGTGTAATAGCTTTTACTAATTAAGAATTGTTTTAATTTATTAATAAAAATATTGGTTTTATTTATTTGTTTTATGTATTCCGGTAATTTGTTATATATTTTTATCGACATAGCATACGGACTAGAAGAGTGTTATTTGAGGCGGGAGGAGGGTAGATCAAGTCTGTTTTTGTGGCGCAACGAATAATTATTTTGCATGTCTTCCCGTGTGTTGTAAGACTCTGGGTATTAGCGGACTAGTTTACACTATTCTAAAATATAAATATTAACTAAGGTGAGGATTTTATGTTTCTGAAAGCAAGGCTTGCAACTATCTGTTTGTTCTATGTTAGTTATTATTCGTATCAGTTTTTTTTGTAGTATAAATAGGGAGGGAGCGTCCGTGCTATTTCCCCATAATATTACGCCATAGCTTAACCAAGAGTGGGCATATGCGTAGTATGTAACTAGTGCGGTTTGTAGATTGGTAGTTTTTTTTATTTCTCGTAGGGCATAAGAAAACTTTGAAATTTTCGATTTAACTTTCTGTATGTGGGTTTTCCAGTTTATGTGTCTGTCTATTGTCAAACCTAGAAGAGTGAAATCGTTAACTACTCCTATTTTTTGTTGGTTGTATGTGAAGTTTAAATCAATTTGGTTTTTTTGCCGTGGGTAAAAAGTAATTAATTTGGTCTTTGTAAAGTTGATTTCAAGGTTGTGCTCGTTCATCCAGTTTATTATTATATTAAGAATAGTGGTAAGTTTTTCGTTCAAATTAGCATTTGTTTGGCATGTGGTGAGGATAGAAATATCATCTGCAAACAGAACACATGGCCCGTCTATGGTTTTGGGAAGGTCATTTATGTATATTAGGAATAAAAGGCAGCCTACTACACTTCCCTGGGGAATTGAACCGTATATTGATCTGACATCTGACCTAATGAGCTGTACTTCTTTTATTTCTTTATTAAAGTACTCCACCTCAACAAATTGCTCTCTGCCTTGTAAATATGATGCAAACCATTCATGAGCTTTTCCGCGTACGCCTATTCCGTACAGCTTATTCAATAATATTTTAAATTGCACCTTATCATAGGCTTTTGACATGTCGAGTAGTATTCCTATTGCGTATTGTTTATTATTTAGAATATTTAAAGCTTCTTGAATGTATTTATAAACTGCTAACGTTGTGGATCTATTTTTACGAAATCCGTTTTGACAATCATCAAAAATCTTATATTTTTCACAAAACGAATATACACGATCGCACATTGCTCTTTCAAAGACTTTAGATGCTGTGGGCAGAAGGGCGATAGGTCTATAATTATTCGGGTCTGTTTTGGCATCTTTTTTATGAATCGGCTTTATTAAAGATGTTTTTAGTTGATTTGGGAAAATGCCTTCTTCAAACGATTGATTAACTAATTGATAAAATGGGATGGTAAGTTCGTCAGCGCACTGTCTGAAAAGCGACAACAATATAGAAATTGATGCTAAAACCGTAGAACAATATTTCTACGCATCGTTGTCACATTGTCACTTAGTCACGTGATCACATCACGCCTATCTGTGCAAACCTTTAGTTAGAAAAAATAAAAAACACGCCAGCCTTTGTAGCGTTACGTATAGCTGAGATGAGCTATACGAGAGATCATGGCAGCTGAACTAATTGTCAGGCTAATAGGCAGGTAGCAGTAGCAGTAGCACTGGTGCAGGAACACGCAGCTAGGAGTGTGGAGGTCGGGCTGTGGCTTAATATGCTGATCAATCAAGCCCTTTTGGTATGAAGCGGTGACCGTCGAAGTTAAAGAACCAGTAAAAATGCTTACATTTAAGTTCCACACTCGATAAATAATATTTATTGCATTTCACAGATTTGGTAGATTCACAGGCCTAATAGTTTTAAAGAGATTTTCAGATTAAATAGTACACCACGTAATACTAAGTAGTAAAACGACTTTCAGAGTTCAGTCCAGATTCAAAACTGAAAAAGGTGACACCCGTTTTTCTTCGTTCTCTGTCATGACTTATGGAATTCAAATATTAATTAAGAAATCATGACGAACGAAATAAAACGGTTTACAGAGGGGGCAGTCTGCCGCTGCCCTTATTATGGAAATTATAATGTACAACGAGCTTAAAGAATATAGTCCATGGTATATATCTTATGTCTATGGTTTAAGAAAATAAAATAGACATATGTCATGTCAATAAAAATGACAGAGTTTAAAATATTCTATTATTTTTACAAATTAGTATACTCCATTTACTATAGCATTAGACAGAAGTTAAAAAAGGCTCTTTTAGGTGCACACTTTGTAATAAAAATACAACAAACACTATTACAGTCAATATTGATGTGGAGTTAAATATAATCAATTTAAATAACAGCTGTTACACTTAATAGCATCTATTTAACCTATCTACCTTCCGAAATTACAAGGCTTTCATTTAATATTATTTAGTTTTTACATAAAATAATGTCGTGTCAATTTTTAAAATCTAAAAGAAGCAGGGGCGGACAGTACCGGAAACGTTTTTCATGTCACTATAACTCAACCAAATCTAAAATGTTACCTGTTCCGTTCATAAGTTGTGGCTGTACCTTAGATAAAGTACCTATAGATTTCGACATGGCGTGGCCGCACATGAGACAGCAATTTTTAGTTCTGGTGTTACAACAAGAACAAGAACACTACAACCCACCATCGCACTGACACTTATTATCTATAAATAATCCAATTCCTTGTCTCTATAAACACATAATACCACGAAATTACAGAAAATCAAACAAAACCGAGTTTGTTTGTCAAACCTGCCATTGTATTAGAGTTTGACAAACAACAGAAACCGGCCATGGTGACAAAGACAAAAAATAATCTTTTGTCCTTATTATTCACATGGAGCTGCCAATTAGCCATCTCGCTCTATCAATCAAGCTCATTTTAAGGCTTAATCTATATGTACTTTATCTAAGGGCTGTACGTGTTTTTTTATTTTGTCGGTTTATGATGTCATCTATCCGTCAAATGGCGTAAATAATCTGCAGTTGTCAATTGTCATACTGTCATTCGCTTGTGGATATTTGTGAATGCTATGTTACTTGTTACTGTTTTTCTGTTGTTATTGTTTTGTTATCGTTATTAGTGTTAGTTTTGTGTTGTTCGTACAAACCGGTACGTTTTGTTGAACTATGGACAGGGACGATCCCGGTGCAGGCCCGAGTGGCTTGCATGCGCAACATGTACGCTCTGTAACTGCTGGTAACGCTGATCAGTGTCAACAGCTAAAAAAAAAGTGCCCAACGTTGATCACGTTGTTAAAATATTGTCTCCCAAGAAAAAGCGAACAAAGCAAACACCGCTTTGTGCTGCAGAAAAAAAACAGCCATAAATATTTATAAAGATGTTATGGGGTCCAGGCCCGAAGGTACTCCTGCTTATAGGACGCAGTTAATTAATAAAACTGCAGAAAAATCAGGTAAGGATCATAAAATTATGATTATAAATAAATGTATTTGAAAGTTACATGCTTGGTGAGGTAATAAAATACATTATTAATATTATTTTATAGGCATATCTCGTTTCGTGTCTATAATGTACTGAAATAGTACAATACAGAAGGTCGCCTACAATCACCCCCTCCTCGCTAACGAAAATACTCAAAATCTGACGATTATGATGATATAACGTTAAGTGGAATACGAAGAAAAATTCATTCTTTTTTCTTTGATAATGAGTTACCAACGTTGGACAAGATTCTGGTAGCCGTTAATAGCGATGTGAGTCTCTACCTGATACCTGATTAAAAGAAGCACTTTATACAAATTAATCAAGAACAAATTGGAAGACGGCTTATCATAGGCCATATTGGTAAAACTTGATTTAAATGTATTTCTTTTGATAATTTCAAAAGAAATACATTTATATCAAGAATTGATCAACAAGTGATCATTTTATTAATGATTGTGACAGTCATTTTATTGATGAATGTGACATTACCAAATCATTAATAAAATGATCTCTTCGTTCTCCGTCACTGAAAACTGGTAAGTGGAAAAGTCTTAATGCCTCCCCTCGGAGAAGAGAAAGATGTTTATGGTTGTAGATTAACCTGTTAAAAGGTTAAAAGGTCTGTGTAAAAGGTTAAAATCTATTTCCAGCGATCAAGTAATCTACGCCACTGGTACACAATTATTGATTTGCTTTTATTTCATTTCACAGGATCAACGGATGGGTTTTTGATGGATGGTGAAATAATATTTGAAGCCAAAAAGGGTGATGGAGACTACCATACTGAAATGGATGCACACTATTTTGAAAAGTGGTTCTAATTAATATTATCAAAAGTCAAGAATGGTGCAGTTATTGTTATGGATAATGCGCCATATCATTCGAGGAAATTGGAGAAGCTGCCAACTACAGCCACATGAAAGGCAGATATTCAGGAGTGGCTAAAAAACAAAAATATTCCTTTTGAGGGAAAGATCCTAGGGCCACTTTATTATTATAGTTAAAATTATGACTTTTGTTACCACCCACACCCATGTCAATTAATTATTATAATTTATGATGACTGATGGTAGCAGTAACTAAATTGTTAAGTGGTGTTTTGTATCGTATTTACATATTTGGTTTATTGAAAACATAATACGGACATATTGTGATAAAGTTGTTTTTAATAAACTAATTGTTACTATTTTTTTTTTCATTTCATGTACCTATCCAAGCATCGTGAAGAATAGATAGATAGAATACGCTTTATTGTATGCCATACATTGTTACTTACAAAAAAAATCACATACATTATTTATTAAAATTGTTTGAACTTGACTTGAAAATAAAAGGTTTCGTACTCCTGCTTCTGCGAGCCTCTTTTATCTAATGTTATAATAAATGGAGTATAGTAACTTACTTGTTGTACGTACTTGTCCAACGCTCGTGCTACCGGGCCTCAGATCCAGTCTCTCCGGGAGGCCATGGTGGAGCGCTTGAACCTGTCCTTGCAGGCAGTCTCCGAATGGGGCGATGCCAATCTGGTCAAGTTTAATGCTGCTAAAACCCAGGCGTGTCGTTATTCCGCTAAAAAGAGCCAATTTCACCCGGCTCCAACTTTCCGTGGTGTAACCGTGCCAATAACGGACCATCTTGAGCTTCTTGGCGTTACGTTGACATCGACTCTCAATTTTGGGCCTTACATTGAGGCAAAGGCTCAGCTGGCTGCCAAAAAGTTGGGGATCCTTGCGAAGGTGGGAAAGTACTTCACGCCGCAACAGCTGCTCAACTTGTATCAAGCGCAAGTTCGATCGTGCATGGAGTGCTGCTCTCATCTCTGGGACGGATCAGCCAAATACCAGCTTGATGCACTAGAGTCGATCGAAAAGCGGGCCAAGAGACTCATCGGCAATGAGGCACTGGTCAAATCAAAGCTCCAGAGCCTTGAACATCGTCGCCGAGTTGCCAGCTTGTCGGTTTTTTATCGGTTACATTTCGGGGAGTGTGCGATGGAATTGCATGATTTAATTCCGCCCAGCCCGTTCCATCATCGGACAACCAGACGCACGGCGATGCGACATCGGTACATGGTGGACATCCCACCCATACGCACAAAACGTTTTGGGGACACTTTTATTATGCGTACAGCTAAGGAGTGGAATTCCCTGCCGGAGTCTGTGTTTCCCGATAGCTACAATCTAGGGGTCTTTAAATCAAGAATGATGTTTGTTCAGTGAATGGGTTTTTTCTAGGCAAGCGTGCTTCACCATCGACCGCATCATCGCTTACCATCAGGTGAGATAGTGGACAAGCGCAAGCCTATCGATAATAATAAAAAAATATAAAAAAATACATAAATAACAAAGAATACATAAAAATGGGAAACATGAGATGATACAATTTAAAAAGTTATGATGAAGATGTGAAAAGTATGTCAGAAAACGTAAGTAGACTAAGCCATGTGGAATGAACACCACACCTAGTCAAAAAGTGAATAAAAAAATGGAACAAAATATTTATAATTAGCTAAATGACTGGTGGCATACGACCACGGTAAATTTATGGGCATATTTTCTTGTTTCATACTTTTTACCCGGCTGCAAGGAAAGGGTTATGTTTTTCGCGCGTATCTTGTATGTATGTAATATTCTTTTCAATACAGTTGTTAAACATGGCGTACTTTCAGAGGCTATAATTATGATTCGAAAATTAAATCTTACGCATAGGCATCTTTCTGTTACGCGGTCGTGACTTTTGATTACGAGCTCGATCATTACTTTTGCAGTTGAGTTTTAAATTTATAAGTCAATTTAAAAAGCTTAGTAGCAAAGAGTTTTCATACATAGAATAAAACGGGATAGATTTTATACGAGGAAAAATAAATGATTCCGTACGTTTTAGCATTGAATTCTGAAAAGTCTTTTGAATGGTTGTTTAATATATTTAATTACCAGGTTTAATTTAATTATTTCCACATCAACATTTGTCTAAATTCGAATAGGCTGTATAGGCGGTTTTCGTTGTAAAATATTTAATTACCAGTTTTAATTTAATTATTTTCACATCAACATTTGTCTAAAATCGAATAGGCTGTAAAGGCTGTTTTCGTTGTAAAAAAAATAGGTCCAGTTGCAAAAATGCGCGTAATTTTTTTTTTTGTTTTTAAACAAATGTAATTCGTTGATTTATTTTTACTATTGCCCAAAACTGTATTGAAAATGTCGTGTGATACACGGGTGTGTAGGTTATTGCAAACTCGTGTCATTGAAAACCATAGAAATATATTTATTATATCTATGTTGAAAACCCTCGCCTTCGGCTCGGGCTTGTTAATGACAGCTCGTTTGCAATAACCTACATTCCACCCTTGTATCACAATGTACTATTTCAACACACTTGCTCATAAAGTGGCTCTATTTCACCGCAATTAGGCACATAATAATACCTGTAATCAAACTGTGACTTTTTCATTATTATTATTCCCAAGTGAGTTATAGAGTTTATTTTTTTATTTTATTGGTTGAGTTGCTTTATTCTTAAAAAGTTTCGTTAACGTACTAATTATGAAGAAAATGATTTATGTTGTACACCGCCCGATATAAGATGTGAAGCTCTTAAAGTTTTGGAAAGTTTACTACCTGAAACTAGGGGCCTGACCAACTAGGGGTGGGCGTTAGGGCTTCTCCTGGCTTCTCAATGGAGATGCATGTTAATGAACAAACAGACTTAATTCCGAATATCGGATCATAACCATCGGTGTGGCTGCACACAAACAACATTACACCATGTCATTATTGCTGGCCTCCTTTCGCTTTATGCAAGCGGTGGACAGCTACAACGGGAGGGAGTAATGTATGGAAGGAGTACTTCCTACTTTTAAGAAGCTGGGTCAGATCCCGGTAGTCACCCGAAGTGGGGACCTGAATCGCAGAACAATTTTTGCCAGTATAAATTTTGGTCAAGCTTGAGTTAAATAAATAAAAATATAGAATTGAAAGTAGCTCTTAAAACTAGTGATGATGTGGAGGACTCAGCAAAATACATAACTACACTTATACAGAAGGCTTGCTGGATCAGTACCCCGGAAAACAACCAGCGTAAAACCAACACCACTAACTATCCGCTAGAAATAAAATCTGCACCGTTAGAGAAGAGACGACTACGCAGAGTCTGGCATCTAACCAGACTAGGAAGAGATAAAACGAACTTCAATAGGGCCGCCGAAGATCTGACATGCAAATTAAAAGAATGGAGAGATAACACACTACAGATACAGCTTGAATCATTGTCTGTTACAGAGGCAACGAATTACTCCCTGTGGAAGTTCACCAAATACTTGAAGTATAATTCTGGCTGGGCAAGAACCCCACAAAAGAAAGCAACCGTATTTGCAGAATACCTCTCCAAAGTTTTCGTCCAAAATGATAAGGTCGACAAAGAATTTGATAAAAAGGTGGAACTAATCTATCTATCTATCATCAAATTCTGGCTTCATACCTAACTGAACGACTGTTCTAGGTTAAGGAAGGAGATTAAATGTCTAAATTTGCAGAGATACGCGCAGGTGTTCCTCAGGGCTCAGTTTTGGGACCTCTGCTGTATACCATAAACACAGCTGACCTACCTGAAGCAGATAAGACCACAATTGCAACGTTCGCGGACGATACCGCCATCCTTGCTAGCGACAAAGATCCGAGCACGGCTTCAAAGTTCCTACAGAATGCTCTAAATAAAACAACCAAGTGGCTACAGGACTGGCGTATAAAAGCAAATGCTACAAAATCTGTCCATGTTACCTTCTCTCTTCGAAAAGGCAACTGCCCCCCTGTCCAACTGGAAGATACCACCCTACCACACCAGAACAGAGAGATGAACTTAACATTCGCTTCAAGCAACTACTTTGGCTTCTGGGTCGTAACAGCAAATTGTCAATGGATAACAAGCTACTCATCTATAAAGTAATCCTGAAACCGGTATGGATGTGCGACATCCAACTCTGGGGTAGCGCCAGCAATTCAACCATCTCATGCTTGCAGAGAATGCAAAACATAATACTGCGAACAATTAGCACCGTACCATTCACAAACCAGGAAATTCATGAACATCTGAATATGCCCACAATAAAGGACGAAATCCAAAACGTCACCTTCAAATACCGGGAGAAGCTAGTGAAACACCCCAATACATTGGCAACACAGCTTACGATACGTAGCTACATAAAGCGCCTCAAGCGGAAGGACATTAAACAGAAAAATAAAAAATAAACTAAGTATGGACGATGAGGAGACGCCCTCACTGGGGGACGCACTCTAACCGACATAATGCGCTCACCAAATTTGTTAATAGTTCCAAGCACTGATCGCAGATATTACAAATAACAAAAAAAAAAAAGTTAATTAAAAAAATCAAAATACCCGACTGCTTAAAAAGCGAACTAAAAAGACGTAAACAAGAAGAAAATCATGCTGTGCAGTCGGAGGATACATATTCGCGAGCTGGCTGACCAAAACCAGATGTATCCTCCGACTGCACAGCATGATTTTCTTCTTGTTTACGTCTTTTTAGTTCGCTTTTTAAGCAGTCGGGTATTTTGATTTTTTTAATTAACTTTTTTATTTATATCTTTTTAGTTAACATTTTTTTCGAATTAGGTACATTTAAATATATAAGTTTTTTATATTTTTGAAATCGCCTCTAAAAACCCTTTATTTTGATACCCCACACGATGGGTTTGGAAGAAAAAATAAAATTGGCCCCCCACAATATGGCGCCCAAAAGCCGCCATTTTTCTATTTTCCAATTTTAATGTAGCCTATGACACTCGCAAGGTTAAGACGAATCGATTGACGTATGAATCATCAAAATCGGTCAACGCGTTTGGTCTCTGGAACGCCATATAGGAACAAACATACATACATACATACATACATACATACATACATACATACATACATAGACTGATAAACACATTACCCTCCTTCGGCAGTCGGGTAAAAAGCTTGAGTTGTCCATGAAGATAAGTAAAACTCGCATTACCTACTTTTTTTTAGGATGTCGACGAACTCCGTTTTATGTGTGGAACATTTCATTGTACTGGAAGAAACCATCGGGACAGCAGAAGTTGTTCAAAACTAAAATATTTATTCAAACAGGTTACGCACTACATCCGATCCGTAACGTGTCTGCGAAATTTCGGTTCTCAAGTACTTGTTGTAGGGAAGCATAGGCACTACATCTGAACTCTATCCGTCATAATTTTCTGAACTCGTCGCTCAAATCACGGACACGTGTAGAGCGTAAACGCCCTAAGTGTGAAATTGTTATAAGAAAGAAAGAAGAAAGAAAAAATGTTTATTTGTGACCCGCACAGGAGACACGAGATAAGAAAAATACAAACAATAATAAAAAATAATACTTTTAACAAAAAAACAAACCGACTGCCAAAAAAACACTGCAAAACGAAAAATAACTTTCTTTTCCGAAGTCGGTGTCTTTGGTACTTATTGTTTTCCGTGTTTCGACACCGACTTCGGAAAAGAAAGTTATTTTTCGCTTTGCAGTGTTTTTTTGGAAGACGGTTTGTTTTTTTGTTAAAAAGTTTTTTATTTATCTCTTTTTAGTTTTGATAGGTACTTCCAAATCCATAAAATTTATATATAACCAAAGTACATCTCATGACGATTCCAATAAACCCATACACGACTAGTATACATAGTTTTATTTCGGAGTACCAGTGCCTACCTGCCGGCTTCATCATCAGATCAGTTCGATGGTACCATTTTCATCAGCACTATGTATTTATAAGTATTTGCTTCATCATAGTCGTTAAACTATTCGAGATATCTTATAACCCATGACATACTTAGCAGTAAGGAATTCTATTGGCCATCTGTGGTCTTCTTCACCAGTTCTACTTCACCAAATGTTACTTTCTGAGTGCAGATAATTGCATTGTTGATAAAAATACCAAAATCGCTATATGTATGCCTATAATATTTGAGGAGTTCCCTCGATTTCTCCAAGATCCCATCATCAGATCCTGACCTGATGACTATGGGACCAACTGGGCAGTATACCCTTTCAAACAAAAGAAGAATATTCCAAATCGGTCCAGGCGTCTTACAGTAATCGGGGAACATACATATAAAAAAAACATAAAAGATTCCGACGAATTGAGAACCTCCTCCTTTTTTTGAAGTCGGTTAAAAAATAAATAACCCCGTGCAAAACCAAAAAGGCTCCTATCTCAGCATGTGCAATGATATTAAAAAGAAAATAACGCTGCGCTGATATTCTGATAGGGCCCACTGTTGATGCCACGGACACATTCACGGAAACGAATGCACTAAATGTTACAAAATTTCAGATACTTAATGGGTTTATCTTAGGAATGATTATCATCACTATACCTTCGAGGAGCTAAGTAGTCAATTATCATGACATACACCTATGATCGACTATTTTATGCGAAGTCATAGTAGACGGGTGGTTTAAGAATTAGGTCTTTCAAACCTTTTGTTGTGGGTTCAATCCCCAAGTTCCATATTTCTTTTTTAAGTATTAATAATTTCTTTTTATCCATGTTTGATTCCTATTATACCAAATATTTGTTTTTTTTCATTTATTATTCACAACAATAAAAAAATATTAATTAAACTAGCTATAAAAGCCAAAATACTAAGAAATTAGACATTTTGAAGACCTTATTCTACACCAGTACGCGCCAGCCTGGGCAGCACGTGACGAGTTGTCATCACAACCGTAAAATTGTACCTACAATTTTACATATTTCTATTTAGTAAACATTTTCTCTTTACAGGTGCCAATTTACATATTTGTAAGGAAAACTGGTTTTATTTGTAATTACAAATAATTTATATGGCGCCTCATCACAATCGGCGATCATAGAAGATTACCTATGGCAACGATGGTGTTGAGGGCTTTGCCCATTGTTTGCCCATGATATAGATATATGCCAAAGATGAATTTAATGAGAGCTACCACGTTTGAATTTGCCGCTAGGGACGCTGGTGTCGAGTGAGGACTTCAAAATGTCTAATTTCATAGTTTTTTATCTTTTAGCGCGAGTTTATTTACTAGGTATTCTTTTATTGATGTAAATATTTTCCAAATATGGCAGATTAAGATAGGTATAAAATACGTGTTCTATCAACCACTGCTTTAAAATGTTATACTCCTTTGTTTTTCGAAAAAAAGGGGCTGCGCAAAACAGCAGCATAATTATTGTATATTCGATGTCAAAAGCCGCCTTTTTCATGAGACACGGCTGTCTCATGAAAAAGGCGGCAAATTCAAAAATCATACAGGTTTCAACACAACACTGTTAAAGTACGCTAAAACTTGTTTGATAGAATGAATGCACTTCTAAAGAAAAAAAAAACAAGTATCTAACAAGCTTTCTCCTACTTACTATATCAGTGTTGAAACCTGTAAGAGTTTTGAATTTGCCGCCTTTTTCATGGGACACAACTCGCTTCTAAGGCATTGGAAATGATTTTAATTCAAACATTGCTTCCATGCGCGTAATATAATAACATTTAACAGCTATATTTAGGGACTTTGCTCGCCATTGGCGCCAACTGATGAGCACAAGAACGGTAGCCCTCATTGACGCAATACATTGAAGGAAACACTGGTGAAAAAAATAAACATGTTTTCATTTTTAACGCCAAAAAGCTGGTGTCCCAGTTTCAGCTCCACAAAAAAAAAGTAACAGTGGCTGCAGTAGTGATGTCCGAAATCAAACTCGATTAGTAATATTAATCGATTACATATAAGATATTTTTTTGTTTAATTTTAATTTCGCAATTATAAAAACAAAGTAAAAGTGCATAAAATAAAACTTATTTAAATGAATAACTGCGTTTCATTTCACATAAAATAATTATGGTATCGTATAGACGTGATTTCAGAATTTTGAGTATATCGATTTTAATTGACAACACTACTACGGACTGACTGACATAGAAAAAAAATGTGAGTGCAGTGAATGTCAATTTTGTGCTATTTTTGTATTTATAATTCCATTTTGTGGTGTCGCAAAACAATTTATCACCAACGATAAGACACAAAACTTTGATTATCACTCATAGAGTTCCTCGTAACGTAGAACGCGTAAGTCGACCTTGTATTTTAAACCCTGTTACTTGCTGTTTGTCACTGTTAAATATCAGTCATGAAAAATATTATTGGAAAAAGTTGGCGTGACTCTGCTTCGTTAATAGTGCTCACAAAGCGAAATAGCGACTTGTTATCGTGCGTTGAGGATCGTGGCGGTGTTAATTACGACATATTGTTGCAGACTCGGACGCGCAGTGCTACGTTTGCCAACAGCGTGGTGTTCCCCGGCGGAGTCAGCGAGTCCGTGGACGGGAGTCCCCGCTGGCTGGAGCTCCTCAAATCCTTCGGCTACACGAAACAAGATTTGGAAGCATTTCACCGCCCTAACAGTGTTATCAACCAGATTTTCCAAACTAATCCCATACAAAGGTAATATTTGTGGACCTTGACATCTCGCCTGACGTTTTCGTCAGTCACACACTAAATGATAACGACAGTAAACACTAATGCTTGTACACTTGTATATCACTTTATATTTAACACCAAGTGAAGTGCTGTTGCAATCATTTTTATGTGTTGTGTACATTAGCTAACTTGTATATTTATGTTTCATACTGATACTCAGTCATTGTGGTGATCTTCATATTATTTCTTGATAAATACTTTCTAATATGAATAGTATTTGTTATAGCAGAAGTGTGAGTATTTTCCTTGTACATTTTTACATTAATTATTCATTCTCAAACAATAACTGGTTATGCAAAATAAACATAAATGCCAGAACACTAATTAAAACCATATTTGGTATGTTAATGGTTGGCTACAATTTGATAATCTTGTTCTGTAATATGGAAAACATGGCATGTTAAAACTACCTAATGTATTGATGGTCTATAATCTAAACATGTTCCAATGATATCTATTATTGAGGATACCACAGTCTAGTGAGTTTTTCTGTTGTTATAGCAAACTTGCTATCATAAAGATTTTTGTGCCAACCAAAACCACAAAGAGAACAAACCACAACTGAATCAAGACATTTGATTCCTAATTGAGCCAACAGCAATGTTGTCAATACAATCATATAAAGTAACTTGCATCTACTCACTAAATATATTGGCCTCCAACAATCGTCTAAATGTTATGCTCAATTACAGTGCCAATTTACCAATGTTGGTGCAGTTTTGGCGTTCATTGACAGATCACATCCACTTAGATAAAATGATTGTGTACAAAACAAGTAATAGCTTTGATTGTGTGGCCAACATTGGCCATTGTGTTAGCTTTTCCAATTGTACTCATTAATAATATTTGTGTTTATAGACATTTACAACTGCGGATAACAGCAATAAGGGAGACTTTTGAGGAATTGGGCCTGTTGATCTGCAGCCGGAAGAGGAAGGAGCAGAGGACTGGGTTATGGGCAGACATCATACAGGATATTGATGCCAACTACTGGCAAAGTCGGGTGAGTTTATTATATATTCTTTGTGTTATTCAGTCTGTCAATATTTACTTATAGGTATTTACACATGTTTCAATGAGAAGCAAGAGCTCAGATGCAATTTGCATAATACATAATTAGAAGGTGTAGTTTCAAGGTATTGCTGAAGCTAAGATCGCAGAAGTTTGTATTCAGTTTTTCCTTAAATTACAGTTTTGATTACTAATCAGTTAGCAAATACACAGGTTTAGCTGTACCTTACTAATCAATGGTGATAATTGTGTTAATCTTCTAGTCTATTTCATCACCATTGAATTAATTCCAGTAAACTAATCTGGCAGATCATTTCCATTCAAGATAATGTGTTGAGTTTACCAGATAACTAAAAAAATCTATTAGTTTGTTAGGTCTTATTTATATTATATTCTAAACAGCCTAGTGTGCTATGGACTTCTAGAAAAACAAGTCATTGGATATTTTTTTCTAGAAAATTGTAGATGAATAAGTCAATATATGCAAATGACATCCTTATTAATGAATCATTTTGGCACCCACATCAACAGTATAATTAATGATTGGAATCAGGTAATATTCTAACTTCTCATAAAGTCATTAGTGTACACCAACATTACTTACTGTCACATTCTTCTAACGGACTGGCTCAGAGTCTAATATATTTTCGCTTAACTATATATAAAAAGGTAAAATTGTTTGTTTATTATGTTTGTATTATATTAATATTTCACTGATAGAATCACTACACATTCGTCAGGCGCCGTAATCTACTTATTATCCCGAAAATATGGTTCCGATGGTATTGGCCAGGGAAGCAAAACCTTGGGAAAAAAAAAAGGTTATCAGCCAATATTTATGGATACTGTAATTTTCTTTCAGCTAGCCAAGGATCCTGGAGACTGGTTTACCCTTTGTGAAGAGCACCAGTGTTACCCGGACATCTGGTCCCTCTACTTCTGGAGCAACTGGCTGACTCCCCTCAAGATCCCAAAGAGATTCAACACTGCTTTCTTTGTGACAGCTTTGGAAAATAAGCCAGAGAGCATCGGAAGCAGCAGTGAAGTGACTAAAGTTGAGGTAAATGTTATTTCAATGATTATTATTTTAGTTAGTGGCTTTGGATGTTAATAATAAATAAAACAGACAACTTTTTATAAGCAATCATTCTTCGATTGAAAATGGTAGTTATTTCTGTTGAAGTAATAAACTCAGTTCTAATATAATTTGAGTGTTTATTAATTGAAGAACATGGAACATGCTAACTAAACAGCGGCCAAACAGCCACTAGAGGTCTAATAACAAGTGAGCGATGTCTGAACATCTGAATTAAAGATCTAATATAGGTTGCCACTCAACAATTTTGAATTAGTAGCGAACACTTAAACACTTCCGCGTCAGTCAATTATAAATTGCTAAAATAAATATTATAATGGCTCCTAGTACAATAAGTTGGTGTGGTAACAACATCAACAGACAGAATTCGAGTTTTCGGAGAAATGGCATAACATTTCATCAATAAGTTAATAGTTACATAATCATTATTAGATTTATTTTCTGATCTTGTACTTGTCAATTGGTCATATTAGTAGGTGGAAAAAGTTTTTTTCGCTATCTCTGCCTCTATAATTAATTAAATATAACTTTTTTTTTTTTCTTTTTTTTTTTATAATTTACAGGCTCGCGTTTGACCACTATCTCGCCTGATGTTAAGCGATGATGTGGTCTACGGTGAAGCACGCTTGCCTAGAAGAAACCTATTCACTCTTGACTTAAAGACCCCAAGGTTGTAGCTGTCAGGGAACAAAGACCCCGGAAGGGAGTTCCACTCCTTAGCTGTGCGCACAATGAAAGTATTAGCAAAACGCTTTGTGCGTATGGGAGGGATGTCCACCATATACCGATGGCGCATGGCCGTACGTCTTGTAGTCCGATGATGGAAAGGGCTAGGTGGAATCAAATTGTGCAGTTCCGTCGCACACTCCCCGAAGTGTAACCGATAAAAAACCGACAGGCTGGCAACTCGGCGACGATGTTCGAGGCTCTGGAGCTTTGAGGCGACCAGTGCATCGTTGCCAATAAGCCTTTTGGCCCGTCTGTCAATCGACTCAAGTGCATCAAGCTGGTATTTGGCAGATCCATCCCAGAGGTGAGAGCAGTACTCCATGCAAGATCGAACTTGCGCTTGATACAACTTAAGCAGCTGTTCCGGCGTGAAGTATCGTCTCACCTTCGCAAGGATCCCCAACTTTTTGGCAGCCAGTTGAGCCTTTGCCTCAATGTATGGGCCAAAATTAAGTGTCGATGTCAACGTTACGCCAATAAGCTCAAGATGGTCCGTTAACGGTATGGTTACACCTCGGAAAGAAGGAGCCGGGTGAAATTGGCTCTTTTTCGCGGAGAAGAGACACGCCTGTGTTTTTGCGGCATTGAACTTGACCAGATTGGCATCGCCCCATTCGGAGACTGCCTCCAAGGACAAGTTCAAGCGTTCAACCATGGCCTCCCGGAGAGACCGAATCTGAGGCCCAGTAGCCCGCGCGTCGGACACGTATCTCTCAGCAACAGTGCTGTCGTCTGCGTACCCAAAGGTTCCGGGTTTTAGCAGATCATTAATGTGCAGCAAGAATAATGTTGCCGAGAGCACTGACCCCTGAGGGACTCCAGCGTTGATATCTAACTGACCGGACGAGCAGCCGTCGATAACCACTCGGATGGATCGATTCCTCAGGAAGTCCGCAATCCAATCACACAGACCACTAGGCAGACCGAAGGAAGGAAGCTTACCAATAAGGCTTTCGTGCCAGACCCTGTCGAAAGCCTTCGAGATGTCGAGGGAGACGGCTAGTGCTTCCCCGTGTCTCTCGATGGCCTCACTCCAGATGTGAATGGCATACGCTAGAAGATCCCCAGTGGACCGATTTCGGCGGAAGCCGTATTGGCGGTCACTGAGGATGTCGTTTGCTTCTAGGTATGCCAGGAGCTTCCCGTTGAGCACACGTTCCATACTCTTACAGAGGATGGACGTTACAGATATGGGTCTGTAGTTGGCAGGGTCAGCTCGACTGCCCTTCTTGGGCACGGGCTGTACGTTGGCTTGCTTCCAAGCCTTCGGCACTTTTCCAGTCTCTATCGATAGGCGATACAGGCGTGTCAAGATCGGAGACAATTCAGGCGCACAGGTTTTAAGTACAATTGCTGGTATACCATCGGGGCCACTCGCTTTGTTCACATCAAGGCTACGCAGCACCCTGCGGACGTCCTTTTGATGGATGCGAATGTTCGACATACTCGTCACACATCCATCAGAAGAAGGAGGAGGCTGCGCGCCATCAGAATTCAGATGCGAAGATTCCGCAAAGAGGGAGGCAAACAAGTTTGCCTTCTCCTCAGCGGAGTGGGCTAATGACCCGTCAGGTTTCAGCAGTGGTGGTAGTGAGGGGCGACAGAAATTTGATTCGACCGACTTAGCCAGGGACCAAAACGCTTTGCTACCCGCTGGGTATGAAGCAAGTTTGCTCCCGATTCTGCTAATGTGGTCAAACCGTGCTCTTCGCATCACCTTTTTGCAGGACTTGGCAGCCCTGTTGAAGGCTCTCTTCTTCTGACTCACGTCATTTGCCTTGCGCGTTCGAGCGTCAACCCATTCCTGGTAGGCCTTGTGTTTGACCGCGTTGGCGTGGTTACACTCGGCTCCAAACCATGGTCTGTCGACGTTAGACATTGCTACGTCAGAAAATGGAATATAGTACTCCATCCCCCGACGCAACACATCAGTCACGGCGTCAGCGCACGACGATGGATCGTCCGAAGAGAAGCAAGTGGGCTGCCAAGGATAGCATGCGAAAAAAGATCGCATCCCATCCCAATCTGCTGACTTGTACCGCCATACCCGCCGGGTGCCTCTTGGGCTGGGATCGGGCGGGGAGTAGACGGATACAGACTTCACCAGACAGTGGTCGGAACTACCTAAAGGTGAAGATATCGACACTGAGTATCTGTCTGGATCTGTTGTCAGCAGAAGGTCCAAGCAATTGGCCGTGTGCGAATCAACATCTGGCACCCTCGTTGCCCCTTGGACCAGCTGGGTGAGATTTAGCGCTAGCGCAAGCTTGCGCATCTCTCGACCAGCATGGTCAGTGCACTGGTATGGGAAGAGCCACTCCTGGTGGTGGGCATTAAAGTCCCCCAGTAGCACTAATTGGGCGGAAGGGTACCGCTGCTGTGCCGCATCAGCCGCCTCACTGAGGTACTCTGTGAGCCTGGTTGTCTCCTGATCTCCGCTGTGCGACCGGTAGACACAGGCGTAGATAATCTTATCCAGCCCTGTGTCCAAAAGAGCCCACAGCACTGAGAACCTGGAGTCTTCAAGGTTACGGAGACGCCGATAGCAAGTGTCGTCTCGGGCATACATGCATACACCCGCGCGTGGTTTGAAATTGTGCTCCAGGGTAAACCCTGGGTAGGATAAGTACGACACATCTGACGGACTTCCTATCTGCGTCTCCGTAAGGAAAAACAGTGCTGGCTTTTCAGTCTCCAGATGATGGTGGACTGAGGTGAGATTGGAGTGCAGACCTCTAATATTAGTGAGGTGCACTTTGTGTGGGAGGGGGTGCAGCCGCTGTTTAACTCCAGTTTTCTTTTTATTTCGTGCCATTATTTGTAAGAGTGAAAGGAGAGGAGAAGGAAGTGAGATGAGGTTCCACGCTACTAACCTACAGACACGCACTGAAAGGTCGCCATCTTTGGGGCACTAGTCCGGAGACTGCGGGGACGCCCGAGCCCCCCCGGAGATGTCCATCGGGCCCTCCCATCTGGTCGCCAACCAGCACGATGGTGCATTCCGGGATTTTTCGACAGTTGGCGGGGCAGCCTTTCGTGTGTGGCTGGCACACTACTTGGGCCCCCAACTACCTGCGGTCGGCCAGCGGCGCACCGTGCCTCGGATCCCGCTACCCTCCGCAACTAGTCTCCCGATACGCCCAAAACAGCGCGAGTCAGGCTGGTCAGCATGCAGTGGAACAACTATCTCGACCCAACTCCTCTAGTGGCTACACTGAGCATCGTACCGGAACACGGCTAGGCCGCTTGGCGGTACGTCTTTGCCCGGTGGGTGGTCACAAGCCTTCGGCCGAAGCCTACCACCAGTAAAAACAAACTACTAACAAACTAGTGAT
The DNA here is from genome assembly GCA_945859665.1 of Anorthoa munda. NCBI lineage: Eukaryota > Metazoa > Arthropoda > Insecta > Lepidoptera > Noctuidae > Anorthoa > Anorthoa munda. Next base: position 26,587,316 of record OX243900.1, on the reverse strand, counting down.
GCATTATGTTGCATCACTAGGTTTATTTACGAAATTCCAAGACCAAATCTGTTATAGATACAACTAGAAAACTACATACTATTTTTACAAAAACAGACATTAAATTAAATAGTTTATTATTTGTGAAATGATTATTGATTACGTTTTTTACTATTATTTAATAAAATCCATAATAAGAACGTACCACAGAAAAAAGTAGGTTATCTTTAGAATTCTGGATTTTCATCAAACATAACTAAGAACACTACCGATAATGTCACCTTTCAAACTTTCTTTAGTTATTTTCCAAATCAAAATCGGTTCTTCCGTTTAGGAGCTATGATGCCACAGGTAGACACTCTTTTTCCGTCGAGGGTTAAAAATATCGATAATTTCGTGGTTTTATTTAAACCTGTTCCATCCCTAATGAGGCAAAATGACCTTACTAAGGATTAATCAGAGCCCAGTACTCCGTTCCTCAGATCTCTTTACAGAGTTGTTTTGATGTATTAAGCCGGCATTCCACGGTTTGTGATTCTGCGGACAGACGCGAAAACGTTCTCTTTCACGTTGCATTTTGTAATGACAAAATGGCTCAAAGCCATTTTATTCGAATCTAGACCCACACAGACCGACAAGAACCGTGGAAAGCAATTGGTTCGCGGTGCGTGGCTGTCCTTAGTCGTCGGCTGTACGTGATAAAATCCGCAGAATCACGCACCGTGGAATGCCGGTTTTAGATCGAGCATTAGGCGTCTAGTGGCTGTGTGGTCGCTTTTACCACAGATAATATCATACTAGCATACAGATGGAGATGCCTCATCCCATACAAAGAAGCCTTGCCGACGTAACTAGCGTTTTTCATCTGATTATACCGATTATTTTTTGTATTTCGATCGCGTTCGGTTCCGTTCCACGGCGATATATAGATAATCATCTATATCCGTGGAACGGAACCGAACGCGAACGATGTACAAAAAATAATCAGTACAGTACGTCGTCGGCACGGTTTCTTTGTATGGGTTGAGACACCACTGCTTTTACTAAATAATACTGCATGTTCATGTTTCAATCACGGTTGTTGCAAACATCAGCATCATTATCAATATCAGCATCCGCATTGATAGATACTGATTATTAATGCTGAAGTTCTAGTTGTGACATAACTGCAGAGGGAGCGGGGCATATGGCACCTGTTATTTTCGGTTGCGAGTTTTGACTGATTGCGATTGTAAACAAACACAAACTCGTCTCATCAATTTATAATTACTATTAATTACGTTATAAAATAAAATAAATTACTTTCTTTCTAAAAAAAATTAAATCAGCATCAACATCCGCTGATCTTGAAAAATATCAGCATCAGCAAATATGAAAAAAAAGTGCACCAGCAACAACCTTGGTTTCAATGGTTGGTCAACAGTTTTACGTTTTTTTGTTTTAGTGGCTGAGCCCTACAGAAGTATTACAAAGTGATAAGAAGCTGCAAGTACCACAACTTTATGAGCTCAACCGACTGTCCCATGTGAAGGACATACAAGAGCTTGCCCAATTTGCCCGAGGCAGGAGTGGACATGGTACTGACCTAATCTATCCAGTCTTTGTCAAAACAAAAGATGGGGAATTGTCTTTACTGCCGGGTAATTATTGCATCATAGCTTTCTTTATTTCTTTATATAAAAATGTTTACTAATAGTAACTTCATTTTGCCCTCAGGTGATGAGTTATACCCTTCAAGTGTAGACTACAACCACGACAATATAATTAACTACGAAGACCAAACTATATTAGAGTTAAGAGAAGCTTCGAAAACCATTCATAGAGTTGAATTTGTTAAGGAGAAAAAGCAGTTAGTAATTCAGAATTACAAACCTAAACATCACATCAAAATGGAAGACAAGACCTACTCAGGTTTTTCTTTCGCTTAATATACAGTTTGTAGTTTCAGTTCATGCCTTAAAGTTTGGCCTTATTAGCAGTACAATTAAGAACAAACAGTAGCTGTAGAGCTCATTCAGGTGTAGGTACATTAGTTGGTCGATAAGATGGCGGGTTCCGGGCACACGTGGCCCAACAGCCAGGACGACTACGAGCTGCTGGACGTGATCGGCGTGGGCGCCACCGCCGTCGTGCACGCCGCCTTCTGCCGCCCGCGCGGAGAGAAGTGCGCCATCAAGCGCATCAACCTCGAGAAGTGGAACACCTCCATGGATGAGCTGCTGAAGGAGATCCAGGCCATGTCCAGCTGCAACCACGAGAACGTGGTCACCTACTACACCAGCTTCGTGGTCAAGGAGGAGCTGTGGCTCGTGCTGCGGCTGCTCGAAGGCGGCAGCTTGCTCGATATCATCAAACATAAAATGAGGATATCTAACTGCAAACACGGCGTGTTCGACGAGGCGACGATCGCCACCGTATTAAAAGAGGTGCTGAAGGGCCTAGAGTACTTCCACCAGAACGGTCAGATCCACAGAGACATCAAGGCTGGCAATATTCTCCTCGGAGACGACGGCATCGTTCAGATCGCCGATTTCGGCGTGTCGGCCTGGCTGGCCACCGGACGTGACATCTCGCGGCAGAAGGTGCGCCACACCTTCGTGGGCACCCCGTGCTGGATGGCGCCCGAAGTGATGGAGCAGAACCACGGATACGATTTCAAAGCCGATATCTGGTCTTTTGGAATTACGGCCATCGAGATGGCGACTGGCACGGCGCCCTACCATAAGTATCCGCCGATGAAGGTGCTCATGCTCACACTACAGAACGATCCGCCGACGCTGGACACCGGCGCCGAAGAGAAGGATCAGTACAAGGCGTACGGCAAGACATTCAGGAAAATGATATTCGAATGTCTGCAGAAGGATCCGGCGAAACGACCGACGGCCACCGAGCTGCTGAAGCACTCGTTCTTCAAGAAGGCGCGCGACCGCAAGTACCTCATGTCGACGCTGGTGACCATCGGGCCCAGCATGGAGACGCGCGTGCACAAGGCCAGCCGCCGCCAGCCCGGCGCGTCCGGCCGCCTGCACCGCATGGAGACGGGCGAGTGGGTGTGGGAGAGCGAGGAGGACGACGACGACGACGAGGACGACGCCGCGCGCGACCGCCCCATGAACACGCTGGAGCGCGCCGACAGCTCCGACAGCGACGACGAGCGGCCCGCCGCCGGCGCCGGCGCCGGCTTCACCATCGGCTCGCTGGGCGCCGGCGACGCGCCGCAGATCAACCTGGTGCTGCGCATGCGCAACGCGCGCAACGAGCTCAACGACATCCGCTTCGAGTTCGCGCCCGGCAAGGACTCGGCCGACGGCATCGCCACCGAGCTGGTGGGCGCCGGCCTGCTGGACGCGCGGGACGCCGACGTCACGGCGCGCCAGCTGCAGCGCCTGGTGGACGACTTCCTGTTCCCGGGCGCCGGCCCGCCGCCGCGCAGCCTCACCTTCCGCCTGAGCTCGGCGCCGCCCGAGCCCGAGGACGAGCAGAGCCTGCTGGGCTTCGCGCAGATCTCCATCGTGGACTGATCGTTCTGTATGCTTAGGTACCTCCTACGTATTTTATGGGTGGATATGGAATTATATTAGTTGTATACTGTTTATGCGGAGGTGATTTTTGTGGACGGATGGTGCGGGGGCGCAACGTGTCTATGTACTCCCCCCTCACCCACTTCCCGCATGTCCTCTGCGGGCGCGCATAGAGTCGTCTGTATACGAAAACTATCGCCGCGTAGCTCAAATAAATGTATATTTTACATTATGATTATAAGGGTGAATCTGAATTTATAAGAGTATTTTTTTGTGATCGTACCGTGTCAATTTTGCTGCTTTCCAACACTGTAATCGATTAGGAGCCACATTCGCAAATTTCGCATCGCTATACAAATAATGACAATGAATGACAATAGTTTGCGCAGGCGTATTGAAGACATCCGACTTGTAAGATAGCACTTTTTTTTAGCGTAAACTTGTTTGTAATAAAAAAAGCTACCTATATTTGTAATTCTTATTACTTTTTAACAACTTCCAAGTGCCATATTTTTAAAATATGAATGGATAAAAATGTATACTGTAAGTTTGACAGTGATAAAATTGCATATAATAATAATCATTACAGTGTTAATTTTAAATAGCAGGTCTATATAGCACCATAGAATGTTCTTTTTACATTGTTATTTGTTTGTTGCTTATTTTGGAAGTATTTTAATAATAAAAGATGAAATCGATTTCGGCAGGATGTTTTATTAAAACCTCTATGATTTTTCAAAAATGTTAACTAAAAGCTATGTTTGTTCTTAGACTACATTACATTAGTTCATAACAAGTTCACGAGGGTGGTAGAGTACTGGCATTCTGCTTCTGTCCGAGTTCAAGCACACGTCTGCCAGCCGGCACTCACAGTCACAACAGACTGCACAGTGAGTGAAACAATACGTATCTGTAAAAACTCAGTTTGGCATCTAAACATTGTCGAAATAAACCATCTATAACATTCCAAAACATTACCGACTTTCATTCCTGTTCATAACATTATAAAGAGATTCTTAATTCTAAGCGTAATAAGAGTTGAAAAAGCAATAACGGTATAAAAATAAGTTTTTAGGTAAATACAAACTTAACTCCATAGCATGTTGGTCCACAAAGAAAAATTAAAAGTTCTATTTTATTGGCTACGAGTATTAGACTACCACAACGAAGTATTCTGTCATTTTTACAAGTTATTCTAGTTAAATGCGATGCAGTCCATACTTGTTAACTTTTGACAGTTTATTTAGTAATTTTAATTGACAATTTCAGTAAATAATGTTCAAGCGACGTGATGTGAAGGTAAGCAGAGTTGTTGCTTCAGTACGAAATAGCTACAGATTAATTTTATTCAATTCATGGTACTAGTGCTACCCACAACAGTGTTGCAAGTTATTAAATTACAGTCACTGAACTTTATGAACGCGAAATGTTCAGTTGGAATATCTTCCACCAGCTACAGGAGCAGTTTGCGAGCGAGTTCAGACACTAGCCTCGTGTATCCGAAGACAGATCTTTAGTAATTCAGTAAAATGTCCTTCCGAACTGACCTCGTATCCGAAGCGCATAAAGCAACATTGCGCGCACACTGCTATGGCTACACTGTTATTAAGTACATAGTATACATATTTCGTGTCAAAAATATTCAAATCGCCATGATTTACAATTGTCATGTACCTTACAACTAGTGCTAATAATATATTAATGTTTGAGAATCATTTACATACATAGTGACTAGGCAAAATGAAGCGTCTAATTAAGTACTTAAGGTTGCACTAGTCCAAAATTCTTCCATACAAACGTAGTTTGGGTTTTACTCCACTGTTTGACGATGTACGTTCAAAATAAAAAATTATATCAATTTGTCTCATCATTATCTAGTCCTGTATGGAAGCAAAAAGTACAAAAAAAAATTAGCTTGAAAGTTATGAGCTTCGAAAGTTCCATATTTCAACACCAATTTTAACACATCTTTGGGCGCAAATAAGTACCATAAGAAGAAAGAAAATTGAAAAACGGCCTCCATACAGGGATAGATTAGTTGTTCAACAATGCAAATAATTTTATTTTGAACAGATACATTCAGTGGTTTTTTCATGATATCCAGACTACCAAAGGTCTGTTTATAAAATTTCGCGCGCTCGTTTTCGTTCTAAATCATCATCCATCTCGCTACAAATTTCCTCCCCGGTCAGTGGGGCGGAGGGGTGCGCGTGCGTCGCATTTACTACACACACACCTACACACACACACGCTCACTAGTTTAGCTACCGCCCGGCGCCCGCGCCCCGCTGCCCCAGAGGGGCCTCAATCGTCTGCTGCATAATATATACGTCACCGTAATTACGCGCGTGCGGTGTATGTTATTGATATTGTGATATCGACGATAACGTATTCGTATAATATTTTATAACATTGACCCCTGGCTTGAACTTTGGAGACCGATATTCCTGTATGTGTTGTGTTGATTATTTTGAATTGGTCCGAAATTTTACTGACCCTGGCGTTCGTGGGATTTCATACTGATTTACATGGCGTTTGAATTTGAACTTGTTGCGTAGGTGAAGTGATCTTCAGCAGTTCAAGTAACAATGGGTAAGTTGAATCTTTTATCGAATTTAGTTTGTACAATTCATGAGGGCGCTTGACTTGACTTTTATACCTAAATAAACACAGACTTGTAATTCTAATATTTCACGCGCATTTATAAAATTTTAAAATTACAAACTGCCTATCTTTATCTATAATTAGAAAATCTTTTTTTAAAATACTACCGACTTCCAAATAAAAACACTACAAAGTGAAAAATAACTAATTTCGGAAGTCGGTGTTCTTGTTTTTGTTTCTTCGTTATTTTTTTTTTTTTGTTGTGGTACATAAAGATCAAGTTCAATAATACCTATAATCTCAGATTAGAGAAAATCTGAGCCTAAAATGCCCAAATTTATGCCTGAATAGATTACCTGAATACCTAACATAAAACTAACATAACCGGTGCATTGAGAGTGTATCTTTCAGGGTGAACTGTACAAATCTGCGTACCCCTTTAGAGCGTACCGGCTTGACGTTATGTTATCAAAAGGCCTAACCAATAAACAGTTTTGCGATCGCAGCAATCCCGAGAGATTTGCCGTTGTTTATTGAAGAGTTCTGTTGTATATATTAGGATATTAGATTCCAATTAGATTAGGTATTTTAAGATTTTCGATAGTCGTGCCTACTTATATCGAAAGTTCATTATTATGTAGGTACCTATCTGTTATATCGATATCGGCTCGGCTTCAGCGGCGGACAAACACAAAAGGAAGCTATTTTTTAACCGACTTCAAAAAGGAGGAGGTTCTCAATTTGACTGTATTTTTTTGTTACTTACCTCAATACTTTTTTAATGTGAACCGATTTTGATGATTCTTTTTAGGGTTCCGTACCCGAAGGGTAAAAACGGGACCCTATTACTGAGACTTCGCGGTCCGTCTGTCTGTCTGTCTGTCTGTCACCAGGCTGCATCTCATGAACCGTGATAGCTAAACCGGTGAAATTTTCACAAATGATGTATTTCTTTATAACAACAAATATTAAAAACAGAATAAAATTAATATATAAGTGGGGCTCCCATACAACAAACGTGATGTTTTTTGCGATAATGGTACGGAACCCTTCATGCGCGAGTCCGACTCGCACTTGGCCGGTTTTTTATTTGTATACCTACTATGCGCGCCGACACTCACAAGCTCGGCTCAGCCACCCGAAGCTATTATATTGTATTGTGATAACAAAGAGAATATTTCAAACTGCTATTGTAAACAAACAATCAATAAACAATTTACAAAATAACATTATTTTTTATTTGATGAACCTAATTACCTAGAAAACAAGTCTCACATCAAAGTGGCGCTGTCGAAAAAGCAGTTATCCTGACTCTGGCTGGTATGAAATACCTACTTACGGGGAGGCGCCTGTAGGTTATAGCTTACTAGCTAAGGTAAGTAAATACCTATTTAACACACATTGTAATATTTGCAAAACCTGCAATAAAATACAAAAACATAAAGACATGACCTACACCCGTGCGCATAGAGCCTAGCTTTCCGCACGCGCTGGTACGATACCTACAGTCAGCGAAGCCCTGGCGCCCGCTCTGCCAACGTAAAATCTACCGACTTGACGCTCGAACACTTTTCATTCTTATAACTAAGGGCATAAGGTTCAATAAGCGCGCAAGCGGCTCGCGCTGCTCTGCCGTCGCCGCCGCCAAAAATAATTAAAAAGTCAAATCTAACATTACTTGTCGATAATAACAATATCTATGTAAATTCACATTTTCGCAAAACATCTTATTGTCAAGTTGGCAAAGTCGCGGGTAAGTATAGGTGCATAACAACAAGTAAATTGAGTGCCTTCTAATTACGTTACACACAGTAATAATCCAAAGTTCTACCGGCACGCCGGTGCGGTGGCGCGTATGCAATTCATTGACAACATAAACATAAAAAATAGGTGTTAGCTTTGACACCGCAACCACACACAAGTATATTATAGTAATCTTTGCACACACACCGCCGCGCTGTCGGCGCTCTGCAATGAAATTGCGCATGTGTGCGTCACACAGCGTTATGAGTGTGTATACGAACACGATCTAGCTTCTTACTGCTCATCACAGCGTCTATCTCTTTCCTGCGTGATGTCGGATGAGATAGCAAATATTTTAACTCCGCCGCCAAATAGTTCGTGCCGTTGACTAGTGTAACCTTAAACCTAACACACTCACTCTAGTAAGGCATTAACAACATTGAATTGTGTCATAATAAATAAATAATTTAATCAATGTGTTCCTACTAAAATATTATAAATAACACTTAGACAACATATTATTCGTAAACTTATACAATAATTGTGCAGAAAGTATAGAACCAGCTGTTTATGACTAGGATTAAAAGTATAAAGTTATGGCACATCTAAAAATAAAAATATATTGTGCGCGAATACTTAAATATTAATTAAATAGGTACTATAAAATAATTATTTAAAAACTCTAGAAACAATACTTTTGGAAGACTAAATTATTAAGTGGAATGTTACGTGAAATGTAGTATAAAATTATGAGATTCAAAATATCGCAGTTTGTAAGTAGAACATTATTTTATATTGACAGATCTAATATTTTTAAGTTATCGGTGTAATGTTCGTAAGGCCGATCTAAGCAGTAGGCCAATATATATGAAAAACAATTAGGAACGTAGAAACCCCACAAATCCTTGTGCTGTGCGAGAAAAGTTGTGATAGCTTACAAAGGAATTGTACTATAAGAAAGCGTATAGCGGTGACTTACGTCTAAGTACGCGAAGAGTTTGTACAAATAAGACTCGTTAAAACGTCCTCGCCGAAATACGTAAACACAGCTTTTATTAGGACAGAACCGACTTTCAGAAAGTAGAAAAAGAAATATTTTGTAGGAATAGTACACTACTGAGAGCGTAATTTTAAGTATTGAATAGTTAGTAGAAGTTATGGCTGAAATTGTGTTTACGTCAATCCAGCGGGATTAATCACTTTGCCCTTAAAAACTTAACGGTACGCGCCGGAAAAATTTGACACTCGGGAAGTGAACGAGCTCGGGCCGCGAATCAGAACAGCTCCACCACCTTGCGCTTGACGTAGTCCTTGAGCGGCGCGTAGTAGTGGCGCCGCAGGGCCACCAGCTCCGGCTTGCGCTTGAGCTCGCGCAGCGGCGCCCAGTCCGTCTCGAACAGCGCCAGCGCCAGCGCCGCCAGGCACAGCCACACCACGAGGAAGGACGGCACGAAGGCACGCAGCAGGCTGAAGGGGCGCGCGGCGGGCGGCGCCCAGTCGTCGCGCGGCGCCAACGTGCCCAGTGTGCCCAACGTGCCCATGGTGCCCATGGTGGCGCCCGACTCCGACGACGAGTGCTCGAACGAGTCGCGCAGGCTGTACTCCGTTGGGATCGCTGCACGATTTCAATCCGGTTATAGTCCCCGGCATGTAAGTTGGCAAGGTTTTAGTATCTGACCAACCACCACATAGAGCGAACGGAACGTGGACGCGACGCGATTGGTCAGTCGATCCTTGTGTCAACTGACCAACCAATCGCGCGCTCGGAATGTTTGACCCGGCCGGCTGCGCATCTAACGACTCTTGCCAACTTACGTCTCGGGGATTATAGAAAGTACATTACTAGATATTTTGTAAATTAGGCTATGTGGTATTGTGGAGCAAGTAATTAATAATAACTTATTTAAAAATCAGAAAATTTACAGTCCAATAATATAAAAAGTAATAATAGCAGATTCTTTTCAAGATTGAGGTGGCAATCCATGTTTTTTTTTATTTAGAAAAAATTTAGTGCAGAATTAGTTCCATTCGTATCATAGTTTCTTTGAAAAAAACATATTTTTTAGCATTCAGTTTTCAATCTGCAATTCCAGATACAAAATACGTTTATGTTTATTTACAGAACTATATAAAGATAATATGAAAAGGAACATACCAGGTGGCTTAGCTTCCTCCTGCACAGTTCTCAGATGGTCGGTGCAGGCCAGCGCTATGTCCACGGCAGGCCCGCTCAGCAAGCAGGCGCCGTTACAAGTGTCATCGCCGCCACTCTCTTCTAGCGGCGCACTGTGTGTGGACCGGGGCAGGCTGCTGTAACCTTTACATGGGGAGCAAAAAGAGAGGTTTTAGACAAATATTCATGTTGTGGCCTAAACTAGTGTGGAGCAATAAGGTGGGTAAAAGGTAAAGTGTATTTTTCTTTAGACGCTTTTTTGGTTAACAAATATGGCGTGCCTATTATGGTTTTGTTTTAAAAATGAATGTTTTAATAGTTAGCTCTGGTCAAACTGGACTTGCATCCCGAATGCAATATTGCATCCCGTAGTCAGTGACAACAAATTAATTTAAAGAAGTTATTTCATGAAATTCATAAACCATACTGTGGAGTGTGGTACCTACCGAGAGTACATGACTTTGACTTCCTTTTGTTCCTTAATTCCTTATACAGATTAAGTAATGTTTTACCAAAAATGACGTGTACAGAAAAATGCACGATAGGAGTTCCCTGACGTATAGTAGTGTAATGAAATAGATATGTACGATAAATACCGAAGTCTCCGGTCATGGGAGTGGACGGGGTGGCCGGCACACTGGACGCTTTCCTCTTACCACCTGTGCTTGAACCTTCCTTCTGAAATTAAAAGGATTTTTGATACTTATCTTCTCTTTCTTCTTATACAATTTAATGATGGAGAGAGGGTAGAATAGTTAGTTAATTAAATTTGATACTTAGCTTCTAGTTTATGTTATCTTTCTTCTTATACTATTTAATGATGGAGGGGGAGTAGAATAGTTAGTTAATTAAAGAACAATGTCAGGTGCCCATACATTGTTTTAGCTGAGATTAAATTCGAAAGTCTTTAAATGAAAAATATCTGGTTTAACTCAGGGTGATGTTCTGAATTAGTTTGTGCAAGAATTTTTGTTCGAGAATGTAGAAAATAATATATATTCAGTCATAAACTTTTGTAGGTTATGTCTGGGTAACTTTCAATAATGTGTTTAATAGGTAATATTATTCAATTTCGTGGAAGTAAAAGGGGAATATCGCATTATTATTTCCCTTACCTAGTTATTTTAGCATGAAATGTGTAGTATGCTCTTTGGAAAGAGTTTATTTATTTAAACTAAGTGACTTTGACTCGTATCAAAAGGTTGTCGTCAACAAACAAGCTATATTTTTTTTAGACTTGGGTACTAGTCTTTTTGCTAATCATTAATTGAAATTAATTCATTTATTTCTACTACACTACAATATTATTACCTACCTGCAAGGAACATCTACACTTAGACATAAACTGTATTGTTAACTCATTTACTGCAATAAATACAATAATAATATTATTACTTAATATAGTTACAACTTGTCACTTAGCAGATAAAATATATAAAGGCAACACTATGCTAAAGAAATGAACTAAAAAATCAAATAACTCTTTATTTATTATGTTTTTTTTTTAATTTATTTTGGACCAGGCCTAATTATACTTTAAAAAACATAGACAATTAATATAATGTCTTTCGTATATAACTCACTTTCAGACGCTCAAATTTAAGTCAGCTAAAATTTCGCCATTGTTCTTTGATACTTAGCTTCTAGTTTATGTTATCTTTCTTCTTATACTATTTAATGATGGAGGGGGAGTAGAATAGTTAGTTAATTAAATTTGATACTTAGCTTCTAGTTTATGTTATCTTTCTTCTTATACTATTTAATGATGGAGGGGAGTAGAAGAGTTAGTTAATTAAATTTGATACTTAGCTTCTAGTTTATGTTATCTTTCTTCTTATACTATTTAATGATGGAGGGGAGTAGAATAGTTAGTTAATTAAATTTGATACTTAGCTTCTAGTTTATGTTATCTTTCTTCTTATACTATTTAATGATGGAGGGGGAGAAGAATAGTTAGTTAATTAAATTTGATACTTAGCTTCTAGTTTATGTTATCTTTCTTCTTATACTATTTAATGATGGAGGGGGAGAAGAATAGTTAGTTAATTAAATTTGATACTTAGCTTCTAGTTTATGTTATCTTTCTTCTTATACTATTTAATGATGGAGGGGGAGAAGAATAGTTAGTTAATTAAATTTGATACTTAGCTTCTAGTTTATGTTATCTATCTTCTTATACTATTTAATGATGGAGGGGAGTAGAATAGTTAGTTAATTAAATTTGATACTTAGCTTCTAGTTTATGTTATCTTTCTTCTTATACTATTTAATGATGGAGGGGAGTAGAATAGTTAGTTAATTAAATTTGATACTTAGCTTCTAGTTTATGTTATCTTTCTTCTTATACTATTTAATGATGGAGGGGGAGAAGAATAGTTAGTTAATTAAATTTGATACTTAGCTTCTAGTTTATGTTATCTTTCTTCTTATACTATTTAATGATGGAGGGGGAGAAGAATAGTTAGTTAATTAAATTTGATACTTAGCTTCTAGTTTATGTTATCTTTCTTCTTATACTATTTAATGATGGAGGGGGAGAAGAATAGTTAGTTAATTAAATTTGATACTTAGCTTCTAGTTTATGTTATCTTTCTTCTTATACTATTTAATGATGGAGGGGGAGAAGAATAGTTAGTTAATTAAATTTGATACTTAGCTTCTAGTTTATGTTATCTTTCTTCTTATACAATTTAATAATGGAGGGGGAGTAGAATATTTAGTTAATGAAATTTGATACTTAGCATCTAGTTTATGTTATAGTTCTTCTTATACAATTTACTGATGGAGGGGGACTAGAATAGTTAGATAAATAAATTTAATACTTAGCATCTAGTTTATGTTATCTTTCTTCTTATACAATTTACTAATGGAGGGAGAGTAGAATAGTTAATTGATACTTAGATTCTAGTTTATGTTATCTTTATTCTTATACAATTTACTGATGTAGGGGGAGTAGAATAGTTAGTTAATTAAATTTAATACTTAGCATCTAGTTTATGTTATCTTTCTTCTTATACAATTTATTGATGGCGGGGGAGTAGAATAGATAGTAATTTAAATTTGATACTTAGCACCTAGTATATGTTATCTTTCTTCTCATACAATTTAATTATGAAAGGGGTAGAATAATTAGTTAATTAAATTTGATACTTATCTAGTTTTTGCTATCTTTCTCCTTACACAATTTAATAATGTAAGGGGAGTACGGCATATAGAAATATCGACAATTACAGAATAACGTGAATTTTGCAGTTACATTCTTGAGTATACTAAACATATTACATAACGATTTTTTTTTTATAACTTTAATCAACAACGGCTAATCGATAAGATATTTTAGACACTTCAAATCAGATACGATCTATACAAAAACTTTTTGAAGTTCATTAGACTAATTCTCGTACCACCAAAACTTCAAATTCAAGTCGCAGTCTCATCAGCAATAAATTACGAGATGTTTTTGACAAATTGAAACGCGAATTTCCCCTCAGACCTAGATTTCTGAGACTTTACCCCATGTTATCCGATCATTTTATCATCAAAGCCCATAGTTAATGTATGCCTGAAATAGCCAAATCAAAGGCTTGGTGTTCCCAGAGGCGGCTTAATTAACTCTGACACTAATAGAGATAGCCACATACATCCACACACGAAAAAGAAAGTAGAAGATCATCAAAGTTACCTGAGAGTCCCTTGGCGCGAGTAGACCGTCTCGCTCGAGTATCTCCCGCTCGGTGCGGCCAAAGTACTTGAACTTGGTGCCCCACGAGAACAGTCCGCCGCCCGAGTACACGCACGCATCCGACGACGACGGTAACCTGACACAACATATTTTGTTACTTAGAAAGTATTGAATGTAGTGTCAGAACGAAGCTTCGACTTCAGCCATAAGGACCTTCGGATGGACATTATTTGAATATGTGTCGACTGTCGAGACATTGCAAAGCCCTGTTCGCAAGTAGCTCGCCACAAATGCCTTGAACACTGGCACGTGCAATGTAATCAAACGTGACTTTGGACTAGATCCACTGTTTTCTTAAATAAATGATAAACATTCTTTGGAGGTATTCGGAACAGGATGGAAAGTCCTGCAATCCTACATTGAAAAGGGAGGATCCTCCGACCAGACGGGTGCTGTGTCTGATCCGGGCAACCGCCCGGCGGTTGATGGCGGACTATTGTAAACGTTCAAATCGCATCGCATGAATAGTACCAGGATACAGATCAATCTCTTAGCAACTGTATAATACAGACATACCAAACTGAGTTCAAGAGAGTCCAAATCATGTTATTAACATAAAAGCCTAGATATCGCCCAGATAGCAATAATTACATTGCCATTACCACTCAACTACATATACAACATAAAACTTAATTAAAAAAATAAATAATCCCGACTGCTTAAGAAGCGAACTAAAAAAACGTTATCAAGAAAATGCAGCAGCTGTGCAGTGGGAGGATATATATTATATTCGCGAGCTGGCTGACCAAAACCAGAATATCCTCCGACATCTTGTTTACATCTTTTTAGTTCGCTTCCTAAGCAGTCGGGTATTTTGATTTTTTGATTGAAGTATTTTTAGTTTTTTCTTAACTTTTTAGTTAATTTAATTCTGTTTAGGTGAATTTCAACATATAAGTGTCATATATTTTTGAAATCACCCCATAAAACCTTTGATACCCCACACGACAGGTTTGGATGAAAAAAATTTATTGTGCTCCCACAATATGGCGCCCAAAATACGGCATTTTTCTATTTTCCAAATTTAATGTAGGCAGTGCCACTCGCAGGGTTAAGACGAATTGATTGACGTAAGAATCATCAAATTCGGCCAACGCGTTTGGTCTCTAGAACGCCACATAGGAACAAACATACATAGACTGATAAACACAATAACCTCCTTTTTTTATTTTTATTTTTTTATTTGATATAGGTTCGCGCTTGACCACCATCTCACCTGATGGTAATCGATGATGTGGTCGACGATCGATCGCGCTTGCCTAGTAGTAACCTATTCACTCTTGACTTAAAGACCCCTAGATTGTAGCTATCGGGAAACACAGACTCCGGCAGAGAGTTCCACTCCTTAGCTGTACGCATAATAAAAGTATTCTCAAAACGTTTAGTGCGTATGGGTGGGATGTCCACCATGTACCGATGGCGCATCGCCGTACGTCTGGTAGTCCGATGATGAAACGGGCTGGGCGGAATTAGATCATGATCACACTCACCGAAATGTAATCGATAAAAAACCGATAAGCTGGCAACTCGGCGACGATGTTCAAGGCTCTGGAGCTTTGACTTAACCAGTGCCTCATCACCGATGAGCCTCTTGGCCCGCTTTTCGATCGACTCTAGTGCATCAAGCTGGTATTTGGCAGATCCGTCCCAGAGATGAGAACAGTACTCCATGCATGATCGAACTTGCGCTTTATACAAGCTGAGCAGCTGTTCTGGCGTGAAGTACCTTCTCACCTTTGCAAGGATCCCCAACTTTTTGGCAGCCAGCTGAGCCTTTGCCTCAATGTATGGGCCAAAATTGAGAGTCGATGTCAACGTAACGCCAAGAAGCTCAAGATGGTCAGTTATTGGCACGGTCACATCTCGGAAAGTTGGAGCCGGGTGAAATTGGCTCTTTTTAGCGGAAAAAAGACACGCCTGGGTTTTAGCAGCATTAAACCTGACCAGATTGGCATCGCCCCATTCGGAGACTGCCTGCAAGGACAGGTTCAAGCGCTCCACCATGGCCTCCCGGAGAGACTGGATCTGAGGCCCGGTAGCACGAGCGTTGGACAAGTATCTCTCTGCAACAGTGCTGTCGTCTGCATACCCAAAGGTGCCGGGTTTTAGCAGATCGTTTATGTGCAGCAGGAATAAAGTTGCTGAAAGTACCGACCCCTGAGGGACCCCGGCATTAATATCCAAGTGGTCCGACGAGCAGCCATCGATAACCACTCGAATGGACCGGTCTCTCAGGAAGTCAGCAATCCAATCACACAGACCACCGGGCAAACCGAATGAAGGAAGCTTACCAATAAGGCTTTCGTGCCAGACCCTATCAAAAGCCTTCGAGATGTCGAGGGAGACGGCAAGCGCTTCCCCGTGCCTCTCGATGGCCTCACTCCAGATGTGAATGGCATACGCTAGAAGATCCCCAGTAGACCGATTTCGGCGGAAGCCGTATTGGCGGTCACTTAGGATATCGTTTGCTTCTAGGTATGCCAGGAGCTTAGAATTGAGTACACGTTCCATACTCTTACAGAGTATGGAGGTTACAGATATGGGTCTGTAGTTGGCCGGGTCAGCACGGCTGCCCTTCTTGGGCACGGGCTGTACGTTAGCCTGCTTCCAAGCATTCGGCACTTTTCCAGCCTCATACGAAAGGCGGAATAGGCGTGTCAAGATCGGAGACAGTTCAGGCGCACAGGTTCTAAGAACAATTGCTGGTATTCCGTCAGGGCCGCTAGCCTTGTTCACGTCGAGGTTGCGCAGCACTCTACGGACGTCCTTTTGATGGATACGAATGTCCGACATACTCGTCTCGCATCCATCAGGAGAAGGAGGGGGGCGCGCATCACCAGGATTCAGACGTGACGACTCCGCAAAAAGGGAGGCAAATAAATTTGCCTTTTCCTCAGCGGAGTGGGCCAGTGTTCCATCGGGTTTCAGCAGTGGTGGTAGTGAGGGACGGCAGAAATTCGATTCAACCGACTTAGCCAGGGACCAGAACGCTTTACTACCGGCTGGGTAGGAAGCAAGTTTGGTCCCAATACGGCTTATGTGGTCAAACCGAGCCCTTCGCAATACCCTCTTGCAGGACTTGGCAGCCCTATTAAAGGCTCTCTTCCGCTGGCCCACGTCACTAGCCTTGTGCGTCCGAGCGTCGACCCATGCCAGGTACGCCTCATGTTTAAGCGTGTTGGCGCGATTGCACTCGGCGCCAAACCATGGCAGGTCAACGCTAGACATTGCTACGTCAGAGAATGGAATGTAGTACTCCATTCCCCGACGCAACACATCGGTGACGGCGTCCGCACACGACGAGGGATCAGCTGAAGAAAAGCAAGTGGGCCGCCAAGGATAAGAAGCGAAAAACGAACGCATCCCATCCCAATCTGCTGACCTGTACCGCCAAACCCGCCGAATGCCTCTTGGGCTGGGATCGGGTGGGGAGTAGTCCTTCGGCAGTCGGGTAAAAAGTCTATCAATGTGTTAGATAAGATTATCAATGTGTTGTCCAATACTTTAATAATTTGGGAAACCAAAAAAATAATACCTACCATGATGAAGTCATGTTCGGGCATTGACTCGTACATCTATTAAAATAAATAAAGACTACAAGTTCAAAGCACCCACATATGAAAAAGTGTACTCACGTAAAAAACAGCATCTGTTCAATGGCACAACACCACACGTGGCGGCAGGCCGGACCGTTCGGACATTTGAAACCCACTGTGTGTTTCTTCTGAAACACATAAGTATTTGTTTTTACTCTTCTGTGATTTTAGTGTGAGGCTATAAACAAAAGAATTTAATGCAGCTAGACGCAAACAAAGTGACCGCTCAAAGTGGCGACGCTTGGGGGAGGCCTATGTCCAGCAGTGGACGTCTTTCGGCTGATATGATGATGATGATGATGAGACGCAAACAGAGCTTTCTTATAACTGCAATTTATTATTAAACATCTAGACATTTTAATTATTTCGTGTCTCTGGAGCTAGGGCTCCACTACTCCGCCACCGGTGGTTATGACCACTGGTGGCTTGGACCCTGCTCCCGACACTGGCTAACTACTATTTGAATTTGAATATTTTTAAATGATTTTAAGAAATATTAAAAAATGTGTGTAAAAGTGAAACTACGCGCTTAAGGTCAAACCGCACTAGGCGTAACTACGCCAGCGGAGCGACGCGACGCGACACAACCAAATATACTTTGTATGAAATTGTATGAGATATTGTATAGCACTACGCGACGGGACACTTTATCTCATACAATTTTATATAAAATATATTTTGTCGCGTCGCGTAGTTACGCCTAGTGCGGTCGGACCTTTACACAATCATCATATTTAGATATTTTTTCTGGATGGTTTCCAGGTTATTCATCAATAACATAGATATAGCACAGAAATCTGAATGTTTTGATAAAATGTCTCTAAATTGCGCTAACGGAAGAAATGACACATTTGAGTTATCTTTCTTAGATCTTTTATTTCCCATATTTTTTTAAAAACATTCACCAGTATTGACAAACTGTTGAAATGTTAACGCCGCAGCATTCACGTGCTGTCCTTTCACGGGGTGGCGGCTTCGAAATTTAAAATCTCATATATTTGCAAAGCTACAATATTTATTTATTTAACTTGACCATTTCCATTTATCAGCCCCCACCACGACTAAATTACAACTAACATAATTTAAGCCGTTTAATTACCTACAAAAATGTAATAACTGTAAATTGTATAAGTATTTTCATAACAAAACTAGAACACTAGGACCGAGTCACGCATGGCTACCATTTCAAACTAACAAATTTTAATTTGGTAGTAAAGCAGCTGTAACTACTTAGCTACAAATGAGTTAATTGGTCAAATATTCCGTTTCGAGAATTATTTAAACCGCGTGAGATTATAATCTGTGCATTTCACTCACGATACAAATAATTATACTGGTTTTTACTCTCACTCTTTGCATAATAGCCATTGAATATAACCGTTTATTATTAATACTTACCGAAGCATAGGAGTTTAGGGTACACTAGTCGAAAATTCATCCATACAAACGTAGTCTGGCTTTTACTCCACTGTTTGACTATGTACGTTCAAAATAAAAAAATATATCAATTAGTAGTCTCATCATTATCTAGCCCTGTATGGAAGCAAAAAATTTAAAAAAATTATTTACTTGAAAGTTATGAGCTTCGAAAGTTCCATATTTCAACACTAATTTTAACGCATTTTTGGGCGCAAATAAGTACCATAAGAAGAAGGAAAATTGAAAAACGGCCTCCATACTGGGATAGATTAGTAGTTCAACAATGCAAATAATTTTATTTTGAACAGATATATTCAGTCGTTTTTTCATGGTACCCAGACACCCAAAGGTCTGTTTATAAAATTTCGCGCGCTCGTTTTCGTTCTAAATCATCATCCATTTCGCTACAAATTTGCAAAAGTGTGTATTCGTACGCGAACTAGCTTCTTACTGCTCATAACAGCATCTTTCTGTTCCGCACGTGTTGTCGTTTGATATAGCATGCATTTTAATCCCGCGCAAAATAGTTCGTGCCGTCGACTAGTGTACCCTTAAGTATAGGAAGCTATTCAAGTTGCCAATTCTTTAAAGACACGTGGTCATTTGATTCGGAAACCAGTTGTGTATTGTTAATGCCTTAATGCCCAAGACTTCCTTAATCTGAGATCGGACTTCAAGGTTATGGGGAGCAGATGTAGCTATTTGAATTGACCCCTCAGTGCTTCACTATAATTTATTTGAATTCAATACCTGAGCTTTTGTTAGTATAAGTACATAGTATTCAGATTATAATGCTGTAGGGTATTTAGATTAAAGTTGAAAGATTTCTTTATTCAAATATTCGGTGAGAAGGGTCAAGATTGCACAATTATTTTGCAAGTAATAATATAGGTACATGCTTGAAAGAGGAAAACGATATTGAAATTTTAGTTACAATGGTATTAACTATTGCCTCATATTTTGTAATTGATAAGTGTGGTATTTATCGGTGGAACAAGACCGATAGTACGTACTGTCAGACTAAATTATATTTATGTATTTAAATATTATACTGGTTCAAATTAAATCAGCTAGCGAAATCCCGCAGATGTGATGGCTGGATCCAATTTGCGATTCGTATCGATGGACGAACTCCCGGTTTTTATTTCTATCCTCGATAGACAATAAGATTTTTTAGATTTCGATCAACGATTCGAATCGTCATTAGATATCTTTACTTGTATATCTCACCTCTGGATAATTAAGATGTACGATAAACATGCGTCCCTCAAAGTTGATCTTCTGTACTTCAGACCATTTGAAGTGATGCGTCTTCCGACTGCCCTGGAACGTCAGGATCCCGCTGTGGTTGATGCCCAGGTATAGTTGGTTGCCTCTGTGGTCCTGGATTGAGGAAAAGTATAGTTGAGTAGGATGGCTTGGGGTCAAAGAAAATTTTGAAAAAACTTAGGGCCGAATTCACCAATGAAACTAATCTATAGTAATTTATCAATAAGTAGTTTCCCAGCGGTCTCAACCAATCAGAACGCTGTATTTGCTTAAACTGAGTTTAGTTGAACTAATCTCGATTAGTTTCATTGGTGAAATCGGCCCTTAGGGAGCTGATAGAAAAGACAATGTAGAAAGTAGATTTAAAAAACAAAGTTGTCTCCTTTATACAAGTAGTACATTCAGGTAAAATTAGGGTATTAAATGCAATACTTTACTTACATTTTTTCTACAGAAGAAAGGGTTATATCACAGTTGGTTTATTAAATCATCAAAACTTTAAATGATTAATTATGTAAGAAAAAAAAACACTATAAAACAGGGAAATAAACTTTTTTGACACTTGAAATTTAACTAAAAGCTAATAAAGATATAAATACCCAATAAAGGAAGGCAACACATATACCCAAACCTTGACAGGATGGGGGTCCACCCCATAGGTGTCGAGCTGGCAGGCTATCTTCACGAACTGTCGCTCGGCCTCCTGTGTTGACATGTTTTTGACACCACCACTGCCGCCCGGGGTACCTTCGACGGGCTCCCGGTGTAATTCCTGAACACCGAAAATAATTTATATAAATAAAAATGAATCGCCGAAATGTTTGTAAGCGCATTACTTCAGAACGGCTGCTCCTATTTGGCTAATTCTTTTTTTGTTTTGTTCGCCAGAATATCGGGCAGGTTTAAAAATAAAATAGGAAGGTGGGGTAGGTTAGTAGGTAGGTAGGGCAGGCAGGTAGGGTAGGTTAGGTGGTAGGGTATGTAGGTTGGTAGGTTGGTAGGATAGATCATGGGTTGACGGGAGCGAAGCCTCCTCCTTTTTTTGAAGTCGGTTAAAAATTGTGAGTAGGTAGGAAGGCAAGTAATACAGGAAGTATGTAGGGTAGGGTAGGCTAGGCAGTCTGGCAGTTGACGGGAGCAAAGCCGCGGGCACAGCTAGTCACAGCGTTGCCAAACTGTGGGGAATTCTCCAAACTGATTTTCAGCCCGATTGGGTAATTTGTGAGGAGAGCGATATTGTGGGGAAAACGCGGGGAATTCAGACATTTACACTAGAACTGAACTTAAAAGTAATAAAAGTAGTACTAGTATATTTAAAAATTACAGTATATTTAGAAGTATTTATATGTATATGTAATTCAAGCTTAACTCTACTTATCCGGCAGTATAATATATTTTATGGCAAAATTCATGACCACCAGAAGCTAAAAATAAGCCTATTGCTCGTTCTACCTTTCTCAAACGGATCTGTCGAAAGAAAATTTGCCGTTCTAAAGAATTTGAAAACAGAAAGTATCGTAATCGCCTACACACTGACACTGTAGTAGCGCTTATGGCCACTAGAGAAGGTATTAAGAAGAAAGGAGGGAGCTTAAAATTTGATCCTTCAAATGATAAGTCAACCAAAAACAATTGGCGTAATGAGATTTGCAAAAAGTATATTAACTTATGTAACGTCTTGTGAGTTTATAAACATAACATTTATTTTTTATAATAAACATGCTTGATTTAGAGTAACATTACTTTAATATATTTGATAAAAATTTGTGTGGCAGATGTGGGGAATTATGATTTTGTTTTCCCCAAAATTTGGGGTTTTCAGTCGGGTTTTTGGGTAATCCAGACCATGGACATCGGCAACACTGGCTAGTCATCAATAAATATAACACAACACACATAAATAACATCATAATTAGGCAGAGATATTATAATACACCTACATTTCGTCAGTTGTCTTCTATTTGTTCTGATAACATCCCTCACTTACCATCTTGTACCTACCTATTAATACTATAAAAATACCGGCCAAGTGCGAGTCTGACTCGCGCACAGAGCGTTCCGTATATACAGCTACATTCACCAAAATAAATACGTAACATTACTAACGTTCATAACATTTATGTAGGCGATCAATATTAAATTCATTAGATTGAAGCAAAATCCTGCAATACAAGTACGTATTAAATCTATGTTTATTTAAAAGTTTATCCTAAATAGTCATAAGAAGTGTGTGTTACTAGGTTAATGATTAGATGGGGCTGATATAACCTAGTTTAGCTAGCTGTGGTTGGTTACAAGTCCCTAATAAACAAAGAGAGAGGAACAAAATATTGACAATGAAAGCACCGAACATTAATGAAGGGACGAAATTAACTTTGCCGTTTAAAAAGTGTTGTCCCCATACATCAATATAAAAAATTTTACTTTGCCGCTTTATGTGTACAGGAAGTACTTTTAAAAAATGATTTTTCTTTTTTTTAAATATATTATATACCCATGCCAAATTATAGCTTTCTAGTACTAAGAGTCTCTGAGCTAAGCTGCGGACAGACGGACATGGCAAAACTATAAAGATCCATCCACACATCAGGGCCGTGCCCAGGACGCGGGACGTGGACAGCCCGTGCCCCGTCAGGGCCTCAAAAAAATATCGGGCGGTACATTTTATATGAATTTGTTCACACACGTCCGTGCAAGGGCCAGGCCAGTGACGAATCTTCAATGCCTAGGCCCGGCCCTGTCACGTCCCGGGCACGACCTTGATATGTGTGGATAGAGCTTTAGGGTTCCTTGTAGACTACGGAACCGTAAAAAATTACTAAGGCATTAATTCCGCCTATGTAACTTTGAATTACATGTTGATCAATCCTTTATTACACTATAAAGCCTTATCCACTCAAGATAGGTCTTCCGTGCTAAATTATCGTCAGAGCATAGTTAGATAACTAGATGACGCGATTGTATGTACTTCGCGTGCCAAAAAACGGAGTAAAGTTACGATCAATGATCGTAATCTGAGCTTTTCATTTAGCATTATCGGCACCGGAAATCCACTGAAATCTAGAAAAATGCCTTTTATGCATGCCATATTGAGCTGTAAAGAATGTCTAGTTTTTTTTTTTTTGTAGACATTTGAAGTCGGTGTCTTTGGTAGGAACCATTTTTTTTGCGTTATGGACACCGACTTCCAAAAGTAAAGTTATTTTTCACTTTGTAGTTTTCTTATTTGGAAGTCGGTAGTATTTTTTTGCAAAAAAGTTTTTTATTTTTCACTTTTTAGGTGTACCTACCTAATAGGCAAGTAGTTAAGTAAGGTACCTATAATGCCAGAATAGATTACCCGAATATCATGAAACTGAACAAAACCGGTGAAATGAGAGTGTACCAAGGTGAACTGTACACATCTGCGTACCCCTTTAGAGCGTACTGGCGTGATGTTATGTTATGAAATGGTATAAACAAAAAATGGAAATGCGATTGCAGCAATCCCGAGAGATTTGCCGTTATTTATTGAAGAGTTCTGTTGTATATCTCCGAAATTCTTCATCAGATCTTCACCAAATTAAAATGGGGCCAATTTCGGTACATACTCTTACAAACAAAAAAAAGAATTTTCAAAATCGGTCCACAATTGACGGAGATATCGGTGAAAATAAATAAGTAAAAAAAAAAAAACATACATAATGTCGAACATAGAACCTCATCCTTTTTGGTAAGTCGGTTGAAAAGTTGGCCGAGGCATTGGTAATGTTTTCTTTCATTGGTAAGTAATTATTTTTTTAATGTTTCTTTTAAAGTGGCACGCTTGGTTTTCATACAGATGGAGGGACTTGCGTTATTTAGTTTGATTTATGTCTGTAATACTCAGGCTATCACGGCGCTGCATTGCATAATATGTGAACAACTTCATCCAAAATGTGCGTTGTTTGTCCCTCATAAGCAACAGCAGCAGACAAATGCATCTCATAGACCGATAGCGCTAGGTTTTGAGGTTTCAAAAATATTAAAGTTATTCGTGTTTCGCATATAGTTTCCGGACCATTTGCCCAACCTAATACCTAAGTTTGTGTCATCCTAGGTACTTGCATAGGTAGAAATATAGGTATTTGTCTTTTCGTTCAATACTGGTCGAAAAGAAAATTAGAGATAATAATTTTACTTCTATGATAATAACGAAGTATTAACTGATGTACATAGGCATTTTGTGTCATCCTTGTCCACGGGAATCCTAATATTTAACCAGTACCTAACACGTCGCCCAACTAGCTCTAAAAGAATATTACAATAGGTTAAATAAGTGTTACTCGTTTTAGATTACTGATATCTGTTGGTTAAAATATTTTGTGTCGAATTCATCCACGGGTTTTATAGATATTTTATTTTTTTATTACAATACCCTGTAAAATACACAAAAGAAAATGCAAGTTATTAGAGTTTACGTGTTTTTGATTATTATGGTGTAAGAAAACACTATTCATAATTTGTGTCGTTTTTATCCACGAAATCTTATTATTTAAATAAAAAATGCTAGACTTCTTCGCACGAAGGGCGAGCGCAGAGAAAAGAGCGGGCGCGCGCGGCGGGTGCCTGCCGGCCAGCCAGACTCGCGGCGCTTTTATTTGTTTACATTAGGTCTTTGCAAGTTGCAACAAACAAGTGCGTACGTTATTTATAATGTATTTGATTGATTAATGCCCACTTGCACTAAAAACTAAACTCAGAATTAATTGCTAACACGAGGTTAAATTGACAATATTGTATAACAAACAGTCCATTTAACCTAGTGTTAGCAACTAACTATGCGCACGTGGGCCTTATAAGTTAGTTATGAAGCTATGAAAGACTAAAATGGAGGTTGAATATAATAAATGTGTTATATCGACACCCAATATTATTAACATTGTAACTCA
The DNA here is from genome assembly GCA_945859665.1 of Anorthoa munda. Classification (NCBI taxonomy): domain Eukaryota; kingdom Metazoa; phylum Arthropoda; class Insecta; order Lepidoptera; family Noctuidae; genus Anorthoa; species Anorthoa munda. The sequence goes on along the minus strand of OX243900.1, from coordinate 26,562,360 downwards.
ATATAGCATGGTACAATTTTAGGTTTCTTGTTACTAATTTTAATTGCTCTTTCAGTTTTGATAAAACCACTGCAAGAATGATTTTTGCAATGTCACAATGTACAGATTGTAAAGATTTTTTAATATGAAAAGCATTGTAACGACCGTTACACTGGGGTCATGATGGTATTTGAAGAAAGATTTTTTCTGTGAATATTGTTGTATCTTATTGTACGATTACCAATTATACCGACAAAAAAATCATTGATAAATATTATTGTAAGCAACAATTACATGCGTGTCAATGTTACATTCGGATACAAAAGACATGTTAATTGCTATGGAAGAGCTAATAAATTCGCTTTTCGTTAATTGCTATGGAAGAGCTAATTTTTTTTTTTTTAATCTTTTTTCTTACACCTGTGCAGCGATCATGCTGGAGGGGAGATAAATAAGCTTTCGTTAGCGCTAATCAGCCAGCTGGTTCAGGGGGCAACGGCAACGGGGGATGTTGATTCGCACACGGCCAATTGCTTGGACCTTCTGCTGACAACAGATACAGACCGATACTCTGTTTCGATAGTTTACCTTGGGTTGCGAGTCACGTATGTCAGAAAAGAAGACCTTCAACAGCGCTGCCAAGTCCTGCAAAAAGGTGTTGCAACGGCCGAATAGGGACATAAGTTGCTTCTTACCCAGCAAGTGTTTTGGTCCCTGGGTAAGTCGGTTAAGTCGAACTTCTGCCATCCTTCATTACCACCACACTGCGGGTGACGGGTCGGTGGCCCGCTTCGCGAGGAGAAGGCAAAATTATTTGCCTCTTTTTGCGGCATCTTTGCGTCTGCATTCTGGTGATGCGCGGCCCTTTCTTTCTCTTGGTAGGTGTGAGACATATGTCAGACATTCGCATCCATCAAAAGAACGTTCGTAGAGTGCTGGGCAACCTCGACTTGAATAAAGCTAGTGACCCCGACGGAATACTAGCACTTGTCCATAAAACTTGAGCGCTCGAACTGTCTCCCATCTTGACACGTCTATTTCGTCTTTCGTATGCAACTGGAAAAGTGCTGAATGCTTGGAAGGAAGCTAACGTACAGCCCGTGCCCAAGAAGGACAGTCGTGCTAATCTGGCCAATTACAGACCCATCTCTACGTGTGCTTAATATTAAGCTCCTGGCATACCTAGAAGCTAATGACATCCTAAGTGATTGCCACTATGGTTGCCGCTGAACTCGTTCTACAGGGGATCTTCTAGCGTATGCCATTCACATCTGGAGTGAGGCAATCGAGAGGCACAGGGAGGCGCTTGCCGTCTCCCTCGACATCTCGAAAGCTTTCGACAGGGTCTGGCACGGAAGCCTTATTAGTAAGCTTCCTTCATTCGGTTTGCCTGGTGATGGTATAAGTGATTGGATTGCAGAATTTGTGTGGGGGGGTATCGATGGGTGCTCGTTGGACCAATTGGATATTAATACCGGAGTCCCTCAAGGGTTTTTTACTCTCAGCAGCATTATTTTTGCTGCATATAAACGATCTGCTAAAAACTTAGGTATGCAGACGACAGCACTGTTGCTGAGAGATACTTGTCCATCCTTGTACTTTGTGAGGCTATAGTGGAGCGTTTGAGCTTATCCTTGAAGCCAGTCTCCAAATGGGGCGATGCCAATTTGGTCAGGTTCTTTGCTGCTAAAACCCAGTCGTGTCTTTTCTCTGTTAAAATGACCCAATTCCACTGGGCTCCTTACTTCTGAGGTGTAAACTAGCTGATAATGGGCCATCTTGAGCAACTTGGCGTAACGTTCAACACGATCCTCGATTTTGGTTCATACATTGAGGCAAAGGCTCAGCTGGCTGCTATAAAGTTGGGTATACTCGCAAAGGTGAGACGGTTCTTCACGCCAGAACAGTTGCTCAAATTGTATCAAGCGCAAGTTCGTTGATGTATGGAGTACTGTTCTTATTTCTGGGAAGGATCTGCCAAATACCAGCTTGATGCACTTAAGTTGATAATAAAACGGGCCAAGAAGCTCTTCGGCAATGAGGAACTGGTAGAGTAAAAGCTCCAGAGCCTTGAACATCGTCGCCGAGTTGCCAGCTTATCGGTTTTTTATCAGTTGCATTTCGGGGAGTGTGCAATGGAATCACATGATCTCATTCCACCTAGCCCGTTTCATCATCAGACTACAAGACGCACGGCCATGTGCCATCGGTACATGGTACACATCCCACCCATATACAATAAACGTTTTGGTAATACGTACAATATGCGTACAGCTAAAGAGTGGAATTCCCTGCCGAAGTCTGTTTTGCCCGATAGCTACAACTTAGGAGTCTTTAAGTTAAGAGTGAATAAGTTACTTTTAGGCAAGCGTGCTTCATCATGAACCACGTCATCGCTTACCATCAGGTGAGGTAGTGGTCAAGCGCAAGGCTACCTAATATAAAAAAATGAAATCCCCCTATTGCAAATTGTCCACCCAGTGGACAGTAGAACATAGAGCAGTGATAGCCCAGTGGTAACGGATGCGACTTACAAGTATGGTCGTGGGCTCGAACCCAGGCAAGCGCTTTACTTTGTGTAAATTATTTCATCACTGCTCTCAAAACACTAAAGTAAAAAAAAAACTGAGACATGTAACATCCATCAATCCACACTGGGCCTGCGTGGTGGATTACGGCCCATTCCCTCTCACAGAGAGGAGGCCTACAGTGTCATGCTCTGCCGCAGAGCCACCATGTTAGAAACCGGTAAACTATATCTTAGAATGATGTACGCTAAACGTACATAATGTACGTACACTGTTATCGCTGTACGTGCTTTAGGTAATGATAAAATAGACATTGATTGTGGCTCTGCTGCAGAGCATACTCTCTAGCAGAGCCACCCAGAATATGTACTCAGGAAAGATAAATGCCACTGTTTTTGGATGAAGACTATTGTACGAATATTGTTTATTGCGTACGTGTTAAAAATATCATTATAAGACAGTGGTTCTATTTATTTCAACTTTGCTAAAAAATCCTAGAAAGCGCCTGATTATTTTGTGACAGCAAAATGTTTTGTTTTATTTGTGATTGCACAACTATAAATATTAGGGACATTATTAATTGGTGTGCATCAGAATGGTGGGTGAATGACTACAAATGGTCATGCTATATGCGTAAGAGCAATGTACGAGCAATGTACCAAACGTACGTATAATTTGAATTTCTTCGCACTATTATAAAACCACAGTTTTTAGAAAAAGTATTTGAGCCGCCAACCTGATATCAGAATGGCGGGTATATTAAAAATCTGAACAAATTACCTACTATCTGACTGTGAAATGCCCATCGTAGCAATGTACGAGCAATGTACGTTACCATATTAAAAGCATAACCAGATGCTATCAACGGTTAAAGAGTAATTATAAAAATAAAATATCTCCACATTTAGAGCCTGTTCAATTTTATTAGCAACTAGTTGTGCCTACGTTATACGTTGTTATGTCTAAACTAAAGGGATTTCTTGTGTGAACTAATGGCCATATTGGTCATGCGATATGCGTGAGAGCAATGTACGAGCAATGTACCGAATGTACGTAAAATTTGAAGCAATGTACTATTTTAAAACCACAATTTTTAGAAATGGTTTTTGAGCCGCCAACCTGATATCAGAATGGCGGGTGTATTAAATATCTGTCCTTCTACTGCAGAGGGATCTGAACACTGTCTGACAGGGAAATGCCTACCATAGCAATGTACGAGCAATGTACGTTATCATATTAAAAGCATAACCAGATGCTATTAGCTGTTAAAGAGTAATTATAAAAATAAAAATTATCTACATTAAGAGCCTGTCCAATTTTATTAGCAACTAGTTGCGCCTACGTAATACGTTGCTATGTCTAAATTACTCTCCGTCCAGCCTGTCATTTTACATTTTGACTGCTCAAAACTAATCATTTAGTGATGAAATAATGTGGTAACCGATTCTATTGCTTATAATAATTGAATTTATCCATGAAAAAAATTTAATTGATATAACAGTTATTTTATTTTTGCTTTTTACCCGACTGCCGAAACTAGACTGAGTTAAACACATTACATGTTCCTAGTGGCGTTCTAGAGACCAAACGCGTTGGCCGATTTTGATGATTCTTACGTCAATCGATTCGTCTTAACCTTGGGAGTGTCACTGGCTACATTATAATGGGAAAATAGAAAATGGCGGATTTTGGGCGCCATATTGTGGCGTCCCAATTTTATTTTCTTCCAAGCCCTTCGTGTGGGGTATCAAAATAAGTGTTGCGGACTCTGGCTTGGCCACCAATAGGGATATTAATTTTGATAACACAAATATTTCGTAGCTAGTTATTCGAAATTAGTCGCCAAATATCAGAATTAGTCAGTCACTGGTTCAAAAGTTACAAGGGTTTATAGGTGGCCGATCTGGAGAGACTCTCCCCAGCTTGGCCAAATTTATATCTCAAAAACTAGGGCACCTAGCGAAGATCTGTTTTCTCCCAGATTTTGTCGCTAATTAGTCGATAAATATCAGAATTAGTCAATCATTCAAAAGATAGAAAGGTTTATAGGTGGCCGACCTGGAGAGACCCGGCTTGGCCACATTTATAACTCAAAAAATAAGCCACCTAATGAAGATCTGTTTTGTTTTGTTCAATTCGAATCATCGGATTACCACCAAAAAAAAAAAAGGGTTTCTTTTCAACGATAAATAAAGTGCCTTTTCGGACATTTTTAACTGCAATTTCTTGGAAATTGTCGTAAAAATTTGATCGACCGATGAAGATAAATCATGTCCATTTTTGAAATTGACGCTATACTTAATGAAAGCTTGTTTTTGTTCTTTTAATGGAACCAAACTTTGTTTTCCTCCTCTCTTCTTCATTTTGAATCTTAATTAGTTCAGTGCACTTATAATAAAACGCACCCATGATACAGGAATAAATTCCTAGTAAAAAAAAAATATCGCAATGAAAGTTATGACTGATCTTTAATTGATTATAAGTACATTCATTTTTTAAGAAAGGTTAAATATTAACTTAAAATAAATATGAACGTTACCCCAACACGAAAATTGCTCCTATATGAGTGGAACGTATAATTAGTGCGTAATCTGCTGTGAATGTGCGCGACTTAAAAAATTAGTGCTTGTCGTCGTTTTTGAAAAAAAAACTGAAATACCGGTTCCTGCTGAAGTAACGCTGTTCCAGCAGGTAAATTCTAAACGAATGATCGGAGTGAGAAATATTGTGCATGGGTAGAGAGCTTATAGTTGTGCAAGAATGTGCGCCGAAAATATAATTGGTTGGTAATGTTATGCAGAATCGTGTTTCTTTAAAAGCTTTGTATGTGCGCCTGTAGAATAAACATACACGAGTAATATATATAGTAATATTTATAGTTTTCAAGTAATCCCTTTTTTTTGATAACCCGAAGAAATTCACAGCGCCTAAATGAGAAAACTTATAAGCTCGCTGAAAACTGTGTGTGTCTGTGTGTGTGCTGTGTGTGTGCTGTGTGTGTGTTGTTTAACCATAAAAAAATTCAAAAGTATACATGCTTGCGTTATCGAATAATATTGCTAAAAGTCAAAACGACGGTGTCATAACTTTGACGGCAAAATACAAGAAATCGGCTCAACCCAAGATACAAGGTAGGTGTATAGCACAAATAAGAACGTTTAGTCAAAAATATATAGTGAAAATATTCAGCTTGGAATGTTTTGCATTAAGTAGATTTAAACAAAAAACTAAACCTGTAAACAACGGCTGGTTATCCGACCAAATTCGAATGACTACAAAAAAGCGACGGATTCATACATAACGATGACCTTCTTAAATCGACGTATTAAACCTAAGCAGTTGTCCGTACAGTCGCGTTCAAACGTTTGTTTGTTTGACCTTATTTGGAGACTAATTAAGAAATACATTAAATGCACCTTGTGACCTTGACAAATGAAAGAGCTTGTTGATGTAGAGATTATTATTTTTCGTCTCAAAATTTTGTTTCTTAAAGTAATTATATCGCATCAAATCACAGATCAAATTACAAACCTATTACACTTAAATTAATTATCTTAAACTATTTTGTTATTAAAAACAACCACCATCAAAATGTTGTTATATAAAGTACTTTTTTAGGCTTCGGTAAAGGTTAAAAACGGGACCCTATTACTAAGACTCCACGGTCCGTCTGTCTGTCTGTTTGTCCGTCTGTCACCAGGCTGTATCTCATGAACCGTGATAGAAAAAAAAATTAAAAATATATATTTTAATTTGACTTAATCTATGAGGTTGAACCTAGTCAATAAAGCCGAAAATATTGGGCTCTCAGTTCAGACGTTATAGTAAAATTCGATTCTCATTTACTTTTTAACAATTCACTTTTGTGTCATTATTTCTTTTTAACTAATTTACAGAGGTATCTAAGCAAAATATATTAAAATCCTATTAATATATATCTTCAGATAAATTCATGTTTTGCAGATTCCTCAATAGAGACATTAAAGGATTGAGGGCCCTAGATATACCGCCATAAATCTATAATGTCATATTCTACAGATTTGAGAATTTCTTAAAATATTTAAGAAATTCTTAACTAAATTCCTAAATAAAAATGATTAACCCAGGGATAGTACTTTCTGAGATTTAGGCTATACCAGTTTATGTACGCGTCTGGATTGAGGGCCCAAGTAATTTAATCATAACTGTTTTAATTCACGTTTAAGAAATTCTAGGCCCATTGCATTATGTTTATACTATTTTTAATTAATTTCCCTTTAAGTCTTATTTCGTTTCGCAAGGATTTTAAAAATGGGCCCTCGGTCCAGATGCACATCACACGAAGGGCTTGGAAATATAAATAAATTGGGACTCTACAATATGGCGCCAAAAAGCCGCCATTTTTCTATTTTCCAATTTTAATGTAGCCAGTGACACTCGCGAGGTTAAGACGAATCGATTGACGTAAGAATCATCAGAATCGGCCAAAGCGTTTGGTCTCTAGAACGCCACTAGGTATAAACATACATACATACATAGACTGATAAACAGATTACCCTCCATCGGCAGTGGGGTAAAAATTAAAATAAAAGCAAAAATATAATCACTGTGTTTAGTCGATAAATTTTTTTTCATTGTTAAATTCAATTGTTATATGAAATCTAATCGGTTACCACATTAGTTCATCACTAAATGATTAGTTTTTGATCTGTCAAAGTGTAAAATGACAGGCTGGACGGAGAGTAATTTAGACATAGCAACGTATTACGTAGGCGCAACTAGTTGCTAATAAAATTGGATAGGCTCTTAATGTAGATAATTTTTATTTTTATAATTACTCTTTAACAGCTAATAGCATCTGGTTATGCTTTTAATATGATAACGTACATTGCTAGTACATTGCTATGGTAGGCATTTCCCAGTCAGACAGTGTTCAGATCCCTCTGCAGTAGAAGGACAGATATTTAATACACCCGCATTTCTGATATCAGGTTGGCGGCTCAAAAACCTTTTCTAAAATTGTGGTTTTAAAATAGTACATTGCTTCAAATTTTACGTACATTCGGTACATTGCTCGTACATTGCTCTCACACATATCGCATGACCAATATGGCCATTAGTTCACACAAGAAATCCCTTTAGTTTAGACATAACAACGTATAACGTAGGCACAACTAGTTGCTGATAAAATTGAACAGGCTCTAAATGTGGAGATATTTTATTTTTATAATTACTCTTTAACCGTTGATAGCATCTGGTTATGCTTTTAATATGATAACGTACATTGCTCGTACATTGCTACGATAGGCATTTCACAGTCAGATAGTAGGTAATTTGTTCAGATTTTTAATACACCCGCCATTCTGATATCAGGTTGGCGGCTCAAATACTTTTTCTAAAAACTGTGGTTTTATAATAGTGCGAAGAAATTCAAATTATACGTACGTTTGGTACATTGCTCCTACATTGCTCTTACGCATATAGCATGACCATTTGTAGTCATTCACCCACCATTCTGATGCACACCAATTAATAATATCCCTAATATTTATAGTTGTGCAATCACAAATAAAACAAAACATTTTGCTGTCACAAAATAATCAGGCGCTTTCTAGGATTTTTTAGCAAAGTTGAAATAAATAGAACCACTGTCTTATAATGATATTTTTTAACACGTACGCAATAAACACTATTCGTACAATAGTCTTCATCCAAAAACAGTCGCATTTATCTTTCCTGAGTACATATTCTGGGTGGCTCTGCTAGAGAGTATGCTCTGCAGCAGAGCCACAATCAATGTCTATTTTATCATTACCTAAAGCAAGTACAGCGATAACGGTGTACGTACATTATGTACGTTTAGCGTACATCATTCTAAGATATAATTTACCGGTTTCTAACATGGTGGCTCTGCGGCAGAGCATGACACGGCCTACACGCACAATGGACCAAATGGGAGTCTAAGTTCGGAAAAGAGGGTCCATCTATCCTATCCTTATGCTTATCACGCCTTTCGTTTGCAATTACTTATTCACACTTTTTTTTATTATTCTACTTACTCATATATCATATATTACATACCTACTCTTAGTTTTTCTCCAAGACTATTTATGCTGATACCATTAATGATGAACTAAAAACCTATTATCGACGTCAACACTGCATCTTTCTTTACAATGATAACATTTCAAATAAGTGTTTAGATTTAAGAAGAAAAACAATATATGGTTAGAATAGTAACTTAAAATTCCAATATGGTTAAAATATAAGGCGATGATAGCTCAGTGGTAGTGACGTCGGATACCGAGACGAAGGTCGCGGGTTCGAATCCTACAATGAGCTTGAGCTTTCGGTGAAGGAAAACATCGTGAGGAAACCATAGCACGGTAGTAGGGTACATTGTAGTACCCGCCTGGCTGGCAACCACCCTCAAGTTGAAAATCTGTCGCCAAGCACCTTCCGGTGTGTTCCGACAGCAGCACTTGAGAGCCAGTTCCCTTCTAGGCTTTGTGTGCTTACCACCATCGGCCACATCATCACTGACCACGGTGAGATTGTGGTCAAACACAGGCCTATACATAGTAAAAAAAAATAAAAATATATATAAATAGTCCAAAATTTAAAATGTATTACATTGTATGTCAGTTTAAAATGACTTTATCACAAAGAAACCCTTGTAACCAAAACTTTTGTGTATTGGAATTTGATCTACAAGTATACTTCAATAGAAACATTGTTCATTTATAATTACAATGCAATTATTCATTTCACAAAAGGAGTTCTTACCTTACTCATAGAAATACGGTTAAGAGGCAGACGAAAAGGTCTGTTCTTGCTGATTTTATGATATAAAGTTGTAGCAATGTGTAACTAAAGTTACAATGTTATTCATATTGGGGGTCGATATGTGGTTAATGAAAGGGGATTATTAAATTTCATAGAATCGAGCATTATAAGGGATGTTGGAAAAGCAGACTATTTTAGGGACCGTGATGAAATAAAACTATACATAATCACTATCACCACACAACAAAAATATCTAGTATTTTTTTACTTCGTGTACTATTTGTTTTGCTGACTGTACACTACCTACTCGAAGCGGGGCGCGGGATATTGAGAAGCAGTATAACGAAAAAAAAAAGGTAGGTAGGTATCGGCATATCAATCTACCTACCGCTTTCAGGTTCAAATTCGAAGCAAATTAAAGCGTCAATCCAAAAAAAAATATTGACCGTCTTCTAAGCATGGACCATTGACAATCGTAGGTAATAAGATTGCAGACGCGTGCTTTGTACAAAATTCGCACGACATTATGTTTATCTCTATAGGTTACACATTTGTTCATTACGTAGCGGAGATAAATGTCAATCAATATTCGATATAATAGGTATGTTATTTATTTATGAACGCTTCGCATCTAAGAAGAAATCGTACCGAACGAACGTGTGTGAGTGCGTATGCCGCCTGGCCGCCTCCGCCCGCTTCCACCTCAACCATTGTTTTTTGGCCGATTTCTGATTTGAGTATTTGACGCTAAGTATGTGCTTATCTCGATTTAAGCATCTGTCATTCTTGATCATCTGTCACTTTAAGTTTTCTGCGATGCTGAGCAAGGTTTGAGTATACGTTGTCAAGTCATGCCAAAGTATACTCTATGTCATACAAAAAACCTTCATTGACGTTCAATTGGGTTTCACAACTGAGAAAAACACATTTGATCATTCTCAAATTCTCAAAGATTTCTCAAACCGTTGTCAACGTTATATCATCGGTGTAGCCAGATTGGGCGCATTTTTGCCATTTAGGCTAGTCGGAATGGTGCCGGGGCGACCAATTTTTATGAGCGGCGCCAATTAGGCTACCTCAGAAAAAAAAATGGAGCGATTTTATGCGATTTCCGGAATGAGACTATCTAATACAACATTATCTGAGGAATTATGAAATTAACTGGAAACCAAAATGCTTTCAACAGTTCATCACTATTTTTCATTATACTTCAGTACGCAACATAACAGGGAAATAAAGAAATAATAAATGATTCTTGTGGCTAACGCATTTAAGTTTCGAAGAATGTTTCGTGGTTTTAGTGAATAATGGTCGTCTTGAGTTTTTTTATAAATGGACATACGAAATTTTCGCCGTTTTTGAGCTTGTCGAATCTGGCTACACTGGTTACATTTGGCAGTTGATACTTGACAAGCATGTTGACAAGCCTGTGCTCAAACGGTGATCAAGCGAAATAAATACAAAATAATATATAAACTGATAAATAATTGACAAAGAAGACCTTGTCTTTCTTGGAGATGCCTCCACGAAGACCGATGCGTGGAAGAAGAGTGTTCGCCCTGAATTATCGAAAACACTAGATTGGATGCAAATATTTCACGCCTGATAGATCTCAGATGCTCGAAGAACAGATGGTCAATGGGGCTCTTAAGTTCTGGAGTGGCGACCGCGTGGCGGAATACGCAGCGCTTTAAGGCCTCCCTCTGTAGACCGATGACCTGGTTAAGGTCACGGAAATCCGATGTATGAAAGATGCACAGGACCGGTTGATGTGGTGACGCTAGGGAAGTCCTTCGGCAGAAATGATGACGATGATGAGTGAGATCTTCAAGAAAAATATTCAAAAAGTGCCAGCTTTTCCTGCGCGAAAACCAACAGGAACTTTGTGAAAAGTGGAGATGGACCGGTCATATGATGCGCGATAACCAAGGGACATGGAAAAAAGTGACAAACTGGTAACCAAGAGATGGGAAAAGAAGCCGTTGAAGACAGTGTTAGAGATGGGAATGGGATATGGGAAAGACTGCTGGTCCAAGATTTAGGCAAAAAGTGTAAGCAATGGCGCGCTGTGGTGTTGGCGAGTAGGTCAGGACAGACCCCAGTGGAAACTGTTAGTGTAGGCCTATGCGAAGAGGCACACTGAGATTAGGAACATTTTATAAACTATAAACATGTATTGTATAGACTTCAGTTTTATATCTATGATTTCAGAATAAAAGGCTTTGTTATTCCGTTTATTTTATTATTATATTTATTTTTTGTTATTATGTCCTAGGTTCTAATTCTGGTCATTGTATAATTGTTTTCCATAGTATATACTTCCAAATACGTTCAACCATTGAAGTGTGATTAACAAATATCCAAACATACAGACTTTCATACCTATATAAAATAGGTATTAGTAGAATCCACAAGACAAGAAGATGTTACAACGGATTATTTGGTTTAGGACAGCGATTAAATTGTGTACAGAATTTGGCTTTTGTATGATACGATTTTGGTATCAGAACAGTGAAAGATGATAAAAACAACATGACAAGTCTCATTTATTTATTATTTTACAAAATAACTAGGCAGATATTATATTGCTTGTTAACACATATTTAAACACAGTCCTCTTTCATAATATCAGACACATATCCAATGGCACCGACCCTGGCTAATATTGTTTTTCTTCGGAGATTCTTCGATGGCTAGCAAAGCCTTCGGTCTTGAAAACCCAGGTCAGCCATTAAAAATTGCATCACAATAGTCCACATTTGTTGGTAAATCACAATTGCAATCAGATTCCAATGCAGATGCACAAGTGCCCTCTGGAGAGATCTTGTGAAATTCTGAGTAAAATACATTGAGGTAATAATGTACGTAAATATTCTGTAGTTCTATGAGATATCACAAGAACCAGCAACTGCTCGCTCTAAACACATTCACTTCTAGTAATTATAAGCTTCAATTCTTGATTTTGGAAATAACAAATTATATTGCATATTATTTTCTTACGATAAGACATCATTGACAAAATAAATACGGTTGCCATGACAATCTTGAAGTAATTGACTAGTACCTACGATTCATTTCATAGTTTCATAATAAGGTTGTATACATTTCAAATAGGTATCTATTAAATTGCTTAAATATGAAAAATCAAGTTATTAAAGATTATAATATCTATAATAACTTGAGTTTTTTAATCTTGAATGATGTAATATAATGCTAACGTACTTTTTATAGCTGTATAAAATTTATATCAGTAAATTTTATGTAATCTTGTGATGTCTCTTTTTCGTTTGTAAAATGGAACGTAAGGATGAAAGAGAAAGTGAATGGAACTTTGACAGGTCCATACATAAGTAGGTACTTACTTAACTGATCTAGGTAGATTCTCAATTGTGAAACGTAAAATACTCAAAGGCTTCCTAAATTATTGACACTGACATGACAATACTCAACTGATTATTCCTGCTTTACTTAAATCAGAAATCGGGCCTTTGTGTTTTATTAATTAAAATACACATGCGTGCATTAAAATGACACAAATTTACAATGTCGATTATTCATGCATTTATGATATTGAATATGTGAACTCTAATGATTGTAATATTTTTTTGAAGCGTTTGTAGCTTGGTAAAACAAAATAAATTAAAATCTTAAAATTCCGTGCTCTAATTTGGCACAAATTTATTTAATAGGCATATGTAAGTGATCTAAGAAAGGAAATAGTTATTTCATAAATTGTAATTTTTTTTTGCACTATTTTTTACATAATGACTGTATGTCAGTTTGCACTGGGCAAATATGACACAAATTGGGTTTGCACACTCCACAAGCTATCCTAGATAAGATACCATAATTATTTTAAACTTTAATTTTTTTTTGCCTGTTTTAAGCAGAATAAAAAGAATCAACCACAAAACATCGAATTACTGTAAATGCAAGTAACAGATGTGACACAAAATGCAAAAATAAGCTACATAGGTACGACTGTATCCACAGGCAAAAAATAAGCAACTTTAGAATTTTTTAAACTTATGGCATCAAAATAAGCCAGCGCTATCGGTCTATCAGTAGAAATCTTAAAACATTGACGACTTAAATGATAGGAATAAATAAACTTCTCCTTTTTTGAAATCGGTTAAAAAGGAAATAATGGAAGAAAGTAAAAAAACAGCAATTGTTCTTAGGGCTCCCAACCCAAAGGGTAAAAACGGGACCCTATTACTAAGACTCCACTGTCCGTCTGTCTGTCTGTCACCAGGCTTTATCTCCTGAACCATGATAGCTAGACAGTTGAAATTTTCACAGATGATGTATTTCTGTTGCCGCTATAACAACAAATACTAAAAAAAAAAAGTTAATTCAAAAAATCTAAAAACCCGACTGCTTTAAAAGCGAACTAAAAATACTTAAACAAGGAGAAAATCATGATGTGCAGTCGGAGGATACATCTGGTTTTCGTCAGCCAGCTCGCGAATATCCAGTCGGGTTTTTAGATTTTTTGAATTAACTTTTTTTATTTATAACTTTTTAGTTATCTTTTTTTAAGATTTAGGTACATTTAAACATATAAGTGTTATATATTTTTGAAATCACCTCTAAAAACCCTTTATTTTGATACCCCACTCGATGGGTTTGGAAGAAAAAAAAAAAATTTTCCTCTGCAATATGGCGCCGAAAATCCGCCATTTTTCTATTTTCCAATTTTAATGTAGCCAGTGACACTCGCGGGATTAAGCCGAATCGATTGACGTATAAACCATCAAAATCCGCCAACGCGTTTGGTCTCAAGAACGCCACATAGGAACAAACAAACATACATACATACATACATAGACTGATAAACACATTACCCTCCTTCGGCAGTCGGGTAAAAAGAATAAAATTAATATTTAATTGCGGCTCGCATACAATAAACGTGATTTTTTTGGAATTTTTTGGGTTAATGGTACGGAACCCTTCGTGCGCGAGTCCGACTCGCACTTGGTCGGTTTTTTTTAATACTAATATCCTTATCAACGGTTTAGTCTTTTACTAGATTATGAACCTGTGTAAAATGTGTACAGTCCGATACACGCGTTAATCGGAACATAGTATTTTATCTAAGGGTCGTCAACTTTGCCCCCTCGTGCTGTGAACTTTTAACATAGAAAACATTACAAGTTCACTTGATACCATTATTTATATTAAAACTGTCCTTTTCTGTATTTATTTCTACAGCATTCATAGTTAAAAATACCTACCATACCACTTGTATGTATAATAGGGCTTTACTAAGAATTACTGGTGTGTAAATATTTAATTGAAAGTCTCATGTTATGGCCACTGAAGGCCGAGACTTGTGCTATCGGTCGGACAATGCGCTAGAAAAAAGGGTTGACGAATACGATGAGATTCTGTCACTGTGGATGAACGAGACCTTGATAATATGCAAACATCTATGTCAAATTCATACAAAATATCTTCAACGAATCGGTTTCCTGGCAGGGAATAGTCATTGTCCCTGATTTATATATTTTAAGTTCTAAAGCTTATTATTGTTATTAAATAACATTGCCCAATAGTCTTTTCTATTTTTAACCGACTTCAAAAAAGGAGGAGGTTTCTCAATGCGACCGTATATATTTTTTTTTTCTGTGTGTTCGTGGATAACTTCGTCGTTTATGAACCGATTTTGATGATTATTTTTTTGTTGGAAAGGAGATATCCAAAGGGTGGTACCATGATAAGGAAACCAGGATTTGATGATCGATATAGCGATTTTGGTATTTTCATCAATAATGCAATCATTTGCACTCAGAAAGTATCATTTAGTGAAATGGAACTGATGAAGAAGACCACAATGGCCACTGAAACTCCGAAATAAAACAATGTATCATAGTCGTGTTTGGGTTTATTGGAATCGTCATGAGATGTAATTTGGCTATAAATGATTTTCATGTTAATCGGACATACCTACCAAAACCAAAAAGAGGAAAATAAAAACCCTTTTTAACAAAAAATCAAACCGACTTCAAAAACAAAACACTACAAAGCGAAAAATAACTTTCTTTTCCGAAGTCGGTGTCGAATAACTGAAAACAATAGGTACAAAAGACACCGACTTCTAAAAAGAAAGTTATTTTTCGCTTTGTAGTGTTTTGTTTGATTTTGTTAAAAAGTTTTTTTATACCTTGTTACTCAGAAGCTCATATGTTTAGTCTGGTAACAGAAATTAGTACAAATTGATATAAATAATGAGGCAGTGTTTGCGGTTCTACATTAGGAATTTGTCAGTAGTAGCCCAGAGTTTGGATTTGTGCCTGGTTCATGGTAATAGGACCTAGGGAACTAAAACATAACTAGCGGAGTGTGGGTGTGTACCAACAGCTTGTAGTAACAGAGGTCTAAAGTAGGTACCTACTTTAGACCTCTGTCTTAGATTTTGGGATAACAAGTGGGAAAATAATTTATGTACATATTTCCACCTATAAAAAGCCGAGATCTTTGCCGAATTCTTGACAAATATTTTCAAGCCAAATCAACCCGACACCATGTACCCAGAAGAAGAAATTGACGCAATCCTTGACAGCGATCAGTAAAAATGTCCCTACCGCTACGACTATGTACCCCAAAAGAGTTATGGAAATCTATCGGAAACCTGAAGAAAAAAAGGCACCAGGTTTTGATCTGATTACAGCAGAAGTACTGAATCATCTACCGAGAAAAGGTATTGTTCTTGTTACTATTCTCTTCAACGCAGTGTTGAGACTTCATTATCTGGAAAATCTCAACCATAAATATGGTAGCTAAACCAGGCAAACCTCCTGCTGAAGTTTCTTCATATAGACCAATAAGTCTTCATCCTTTATTGTCTAAGCTGTTCGAGAAAGTACTGCTATACTGTTACAACGTTTGACACCCATACTGGAGGAGCAAAATACCATTCCTGAACACCAATTTGGTTTCCGGGCACACCATGGAACGACGGAACAAGTGCGAGTGGTTCACACAATCAGAGAATCACTGGAGAATAAGGAGTATTGTTCAGGTGCATTTCTTGACATACAACAGGCATTTGACCGAGTATGGCACAAGGGACTCCTGTGTAAACTTAAAATTTGTTTACCACACAATAAATACTTCTCAAGTCTGCTCAAGTCTTACCTACAGGACCGGATGTTCCAGGTTAAATCTGGAAACTGCCTATCTTCACTTTACCCCATAGAAGCTGGAGTACCCCAGGGGTCAGTACTGGGTCCTGTCCTGTATACGGTTTATACTGCTGACCTACCAACGTCAAAGCAAATTGTTACCGCAACTTATGCTGACGACACTGCAGTACTATCCTGTGATAAAGACCCTATCAGAACATCCACAAAACTCCAAGAACACCTGGATGTTAGTGGATCATGGTTGAAAAAATGGAGAATCAGGGCCAGTGCTGCCAAGTCTGTCCACATTGCCTTCGCTCTAAGAAGAGGGGAGTGCCCAACAGTTACACTTGATGGAAATGCCCTTCCATAGAAATGTACGGTCAAATACCTTGGCATGCACATTGACAGAAGACTTACATGGCGCGATCACATTAAGGCCAAAAGGGATCAAGCAAACAGAAAACTTGAGAGACATTTACTGGCTTTTGGGCAGGCAGTCATCTCTTAGCTTGGAAAACAAATTGTTGATCTACAAATGCGCCCTAAGACCCATATGGACATATGGTAGAGAACTCTGGGGTTCGGCAAGCCACTCAAACATGGAGATACTACAACGCTTCCAAAACAAAACATTAAAAATCTTGAGCTGCGCTCCTTGGTTCACAAAGAACATAGAAGTATATGATTACTTACAAATCGCCAATATTAAAGAGTTGTGAGACGTCCTGCAAGTCTTATAAGCAAAGACTCCAGCAACACAAAAACAAACTCGCTGTGACACTACTGAAGTCCTCGAACTCTACTTACAGACTTAAAAGAAAAGCGTCAATTTAATATCACTGATGCATAACGAGATGACGCATCGAGCCACCTAGCTGCCCAGGACGTGGCTGGAGGTGGATCACTGTGTTGCACAATTTCTCAAAGGATATGGTAACTTCAAAGGTAAATTATTTTCCTTCAAGCTCGTTGCCTCGCCTTTATATCAGTGTTATACATCTGAATGCGAATATGTACAATCTGCACATTTTATCTTATGGGAGTGTATTCTTTGGCAGAATGAACGCAATACTGTGTTGAATGTACAGTCTGCATCAGGCCTTGTTTAGTTTATGGACCTTGTGGAAACTAGAACAAATTTCTGTGCGTTCAAGCGTTTTTGCCATACCTTTGGAATTAATATAGGAATCAAATATCATTAAATAATTAAGGAATATTGGAATCAAATATCTAAATAGCTCACAATGTTAGGACCCATTAATATTAATGCTAATTTTAATCCGTGGTGCTAGGCAACTGGGTTTATCCCAATTGTAAACGACCCTTTATGCCTATTGGCCTTCGTCTCCTGCCTGATACGGAGGGAAGTACAAATTTGTTTTTTTCCTACTCAACCAACTTTTCTGATTAATTTCGTTGCGGAATCCAAGACAGTTAAATTCATTCTCCAGGACTTCGTAGAGCTTCATTGCCTCGGCGCTTTTCTGGTGGTCGCTACTGTTGATTCTGGCTTTCAGGAGTTGCAGTGGTTTGGGAATAGTGCGGTGGGATTGTTTCAATATTTCCACCTTCGATAAACGTCAAAGATTTGTACAGACGGTATTAAGTGTAATAGATTATATTCACCTGTATCCTGGCTTCAATGGTGTCCGTTTGTCTTAATAGCAGCCTCATTTCAGTTACATAGTTGCCAACGTGAATGTTCGGGTCATAGTCGCCTAGCTCAACTGAGAAAGAAAAGAGGTTTTTATACAAAGTGTATTTTAATGCAACCAACAGTAGTGACTCTAGAACGACGAATTATATAGATCTACTGAACCGAATAAAAAAGAAGCTTATAAAATGTAATTTAATACTATCTAGAATAAATAATAATATCATTTCATACAACTAGTACTAGTGTTCAGCTGCATCTGTGGAATATTTCTAGGAAGAATGATTAATTCTAAATTTCTAGAATAATTTCTTATGTAAACAAGCTTACTTTTTATATTACCTGGGGTTGTGTGTGTCTACATATAACATATATTCTCACACCGATGAAATGTATCAATAGTCGATAATTTGTCTACACGAGCATGAAGTAATCAATTCAAACATGTACAACAGGAAATTTGCTGCAAGCATGCAATCATTTTCAATTAGATACTACAATGTGTGCAATATCAATAAGACACAATTACCAATATAGGCAACAGTGCAATGTCCACTGATGTATAAAACAGTTCTACATATACACTTAAGAAGTATGTAGTTGCAAGCTGTTGTGGGCAAAATCAGTGGCTTCCTGTGGCCTTATCAGTTTGCCCTTGCAGTGATGTAAGCGTTGAAGTCACGAAATTCAATGTTAGCTCGAAAACTATTTAAAACCCCATAATCCTTATCAGTTACGAAGTGTAATAGATAATTATGGCGCTATTGAAACCTCTTGCCGTACACGTGTTTTTCAATATGTGTTGATTCTAATAAATACTCATCATTCATCATCATTTCAGCCGAAAGCCGTCCACTGCTGGATATTGGCCTCTCCCAAGTGTCACCACATTGACGGGTCCCGTGCGTCTCGCATCCAGCGGATCCCCGCAATCTTCACCAGGTCATCGGTCCACCTAGTAGGTCTTCCAAAGCAACGTCTTCCGGTTCGCGATCGCCACACCAGAACTTTCTCACCCCATCGGCCATCCGTTCTGCGAGCAATGTGCCCTACCCACTGCCACTTAAGTCAGCCAATTCTTCGGGCTATGTCGATAACCTTGGTTCTTTTGCGAATCTATGCATTTCTGATTCGATCACGCAAGGAAACTCCGAGATTAGCTCTCTCCACTGCCCTATGGGTGACATTAAGCCTTCTGATGAGGCCTACTGTGAGCGACCACGTTTCGATCCCGTAAATAGTCACTGGCAACACACTGGTGGACTTTCGTCTTGGGACACTGCGGTAAGTTGGACTAGAAGATACCGCGCAACTTTCTAAACGCTACCCAGCCAAGTCGGATTCGACGATTGACCTCTTTATCGAAGTGAGACCTTCCTAACTGGACCGTTTGTCCCATGGTAGACATAATCGTATACAACTTCGAGTGTAGAGTCCCCGATTTTGATATGAGTGGGTATTACATTCGCATTCAACATGATCTTGGTTTTGTCCATGTTCATTTTAAAACCGACTCTTTCGGAAGCACTACTGAAGTCATCGAGCATTGTACTGAGGTCCTCCATGCTCTCAGCCATGACATCGTCGTCGGCAAACCGAAGGTGAGTGATGTACTTGCCATTGACGTTGATGCCTAGCCTTCTCCAGACCAGAACCTCCATATCCTCCAGTGCAGCGGTGAACTGTTTCGGAGATATGACGTCTCCCTGTGTCACACCTAGCTGTTCAAGGATAGGTTCCAAAGTCTGTTTCTAAAGTCGGACTGACATGGTGGCGTTTTTGTACAAATACTGTACACCTCGATGTACCGGTAGTCGATTTAGCACCGTAGGAGGGACTGCAGTGCTGTAGTGCAGCCCAAGCCTCGATCCAATCAAAGGCTTTCTCGTAGTCCACAAACGCTAAACAGAGAGGCAGGTGTATAACCTGTCTCAGCGTATGTATGTAGTCTACGGTGCTAAAGCCTTTTCGGAATCCGGATTGTTCGGGAGGCTGAAAATCGTCAAACCTGCGCGCGAGACGATTCGTGATGAGATATTATGACTCTTGAAAACAACTTGTAGACATGGCTTACAAGTGAAATGGGCCTATAATTCTTCAGCCGGGCATTGTCGCCCTTCTTGAAGGAGAGTACCACAACACCCCTGCACCATGCTTGCGATGTTTTACCCTCGAGTATGACGGAATCAAACAGCTTCTGAAGGGCTTTAAGTACCAGTTTTGCACCCGCCTTCAGGAGTTCGGCCGTATTTCCATCATCATCTTCTGTATATATTCAGGTGGTCAGTCTAACTCTTGGGTCGTTTGCTTGATTTACAACGGGTTGAAGTGTACAACTGCCCATAGAATCTCTCGATCGCCCTCAGAAGCTCCGGTTTGGCGGATACGATCCTGCCATCGTCGGTCTTCAGTTTCGTGAGCTGGCTCTGCCCAATAGCCAGATCTCTTACAAATAAATTGGAGCCTTTTTTCCGCTCAATTGCATCTTTAATACGCTCGGTATTAAATGTAGAGATCCCTCTATTGAGCTGCCAGTATTTCCACGCCTCGTCTGAAGACTGCAGGATCATCTCAAGCTGCTCTTTCATGAGCTTCAGAGTATGATCAGAGTTCTTTTTCTTTTCTGTACGACAGGTCTTGGAAAACTTAGGCCCAATAGTAAGGACAGTGTCCACGAACCCATCGTTGTATTCGTCCACTGAGCTTCCTCGGCACTCGAAACTATTCTGGGGTTCAAGATGAAAGCTCTCGGGGTTTTGGATCTGGATCTGTGCTGGACGAAGCGTAGACTTCATCAGTCGAGACCTTTCAAGCTTGATTTTAATGTTCAAAGTGCCTCTTACCATGCGGTGATCGCTCCCGGTTTACACCGAATTGATTACAGAGATATCACTGAACATTTCCTTCTTGGTTTATATGATGAAGTTGATCTGTTGTTGATGTTGTTTTTAGTTGCAGTATCGGAGCTCTGCCAGATCCACTTCCTGTGCTCACGCTTTCTGAAGATGGACTTCATCCTCCTTTCCTCCTTCTCCATAAAACTAGCCAGTAGTTGATCCCAGCGGTTCCAAAGTCCAACCCCAAATTGCCCCACTTGAAGGTCATCCTCGTCTCGTTTGCCCAGCTTAGCGTTAAAACCCTCCATGACTTTTGTCAAAAAACTCACTTTACTGTTGTAAAGTGAGTTTTGAAACCATGCATAGCTCTATAGATATCCTCATACATGGTCTCCAGTTCTTCGTCTAGGTGTGCCGAGGTCAGGGCGTAGGCATGTATGACCTTCCGTGAATATCTTGAGGTTATTATGAGTATAAGGTACGCCACCTTGGTCGAAACACTCTCGATCTTCACCACAATAAGTACTCATTATTTCATTGTCAATATCACTTGTTTTGTTTGTACGGATTGAATCTGAAGTGTAAAAATGCATACATTTTTTTTCCTTTTTTTATTGCCACCTTGCGTGTACATGATATAATTAATTTATTATTAGGTTTGGCAAACATACATTTCTGGTTATTGTAAGGATTTCATGTAGTAAGACTACCAACCACCAATTATGACTCTCAAGAAAGAGAGAACTTACTTTGTATAATTAGGGCTCCTAACATAGCTGCTTCATTGGACGTACAATACAACCTCCCATGCAGGAGATCTCTTTTAAGTTGCAAGTATATCTGGAATCTAGTCACATCTTCCTTCAGAAGTAACGGATTTGGCGGGTAGAACTTCACTCGAAAACTAAACAGTATTGGTGATGCATCTGCAAAGATAAGTGATGATTAAATCGAGGTTTGATGTGGACAGTCTCAGAGGATTACTTTCAGCTGTGATACTTGAATTTGATTATATAGCATGGCGGTGGTAAGACTAACTATGCTGGCCTAGCATAGTATGGAGTTTCAAAAGAATATGAGGCACTGAAGCGTGGCCTACAAGTTGAATAAAAAATATTGTTACTTAACTGAAGTATAACAAAAAATTTACTGGAATATTTCTATTTTGCACAAAACATAACTTAATATTCTGTTTTAGATAATCTATACCAATATTATAAAGTGGAAACATTTTTTGTTTGTTTGTAACGAATAGGCTCCGGAACTACTGAACCGATTTAAAAAATTATTTCACCAATGGAAAGCTACACCATTCCTGAGTGACATAGGCTATTTTTAATCCCGAAAACGGGTCCTGTGGGGTGTTCCACGGGAGCGAAGCCGCAGGGAACAGTTAGTATGTTATAAGATAAAACAAATAAATTTTAATGTAACATATACTCGCAGGCTTATTCCTCTAATTGCAATAATT
This sequence comes from Anorthoa munda, assembly GCA_945859665.1. Classification (NCBI taxonomy): domain Eukaryota; kingdom Metazoa; phylum Arthropoda; class Insecta; order Lepidoptera; family Noctuidae; genus Anorthoa; species Anorthoa munda. The sequence goes on along the minus strand of OX243900.1, from coordinate 26,539,996 downwards.
AATGTGTAGGAGTTATAAAAGAATGCAATCAAGAGAGCTAGACAAAACAATAGATGTGGGTGGTAAGTAAACAATACATACCTTTGACTTGTTTCAGTATTAACTTTGCCATATGCAGCCAATGCTAAAAACAAAATAGATAATATTCAATGTAACTGAAACCAAAGAAAAAATACTGGGGAACATGAGATTTACAAAGATGGACTGGTCTAGTTAATAGTAAAAAGTTACCAATCGGCAAAGAGTGTTATAGAATTCTGTTCGACAGTCTTTAATGTTCACACTACTGGGACACAGGTCTCCTAATGCTCCGGTTTAACATTTTGAGAAGTGATAATATAAATGTAAACCACCTACCGTGATTCAAATTGTTGAACTTGCAACCTACAACTTGAAAGTACCTCTAGGCCATTGCTGCTCTATCTAATTTTATTGTGTTTTATATTTTAATTGAAGGAGTGCACTAATTGAAACTTCATTTCATAAGACATTGTATTTTTAACCCCCGACGGAAAAATAGTTGGTGTGATGTAATGGTTGGTGTTATAAGTTTGACGTGTTGCTGTGTATCTGTGTATATGTGTATCTGTGTGTCTGTCTGTGGCATCAAAGCGCCTAAACGGATGAACCGATTTTGATTTAGTTTTTTTGTTTGAAAGGTGACTTTGTCGAGAGTGTTCTTAGCTATTTTTGGTGAAAATCGGTTTAGCCGTTCAAAAGTTATAGTTTGTTTGAAACGGAGGTTTTTCACAAGATATCTTGTCTGTTTGATAGATTGTTGATTGAAGCGTACTACTACTACTACTAGATAAAAAGTATTAAATTTAAAAAAAATTGCCGGGTGTTTTGGAAATTTTTACTTGTGTTATATGTGTACATCTTCCGTTGGAGGTCCTAAATAAATAAATAAAATCTATGCCCAGCCTGGCTTGGAATTGACTCCCTTTTGGAAACCTGCTTCCAATAAAATAATAGCTCCAATTGGACTCACTCCTAATGTATTTTTGATGAACTTGGTAATTTTGTAGTACACTTAATCATAAATCGTACTGCTAAAAGCCCATTTGCATGAAAAACTTAACTCAGAGTTAGTTGCTAACATGATGTTAAATTGACAGTTTGTCATACAATATTGTCTTTTGTAGTTTTAATTTTCAAGGCAATTGCATATAAGTTTGCTATCGTCGTTGCTATTGCAATACATTCATAAAATTTTGACATGGAATGTATTGCAATATCAACAGTGTTATATTAATTGGATTGATCTATAGTTTTTTTCAATTGTTTGATGTTATTATTTTGAAAGATGCTGCTTAGTATGGTTACCTTATAAGAGTTTGTCATTAGTAATACAATGTACATATCAGGGGTAGATAGAATAAATATTTAAACATTTTTAAAATTCTAATATTAATTTGGCTAAATACTGAAGAGGGGTACTGAGGGGGGGTTTACTGGGGAAGGGTTTCTCAATAATTTTTAATGTGACTATGACACCCTGCCCTGCCTGATATAAAATAATGGCAGGTTTAATAATGCCAACATATCAAATCTATCTTAGCATTATTGTTTCACATGGTACTCCCCACTGATCTCCCAAGCCATAATATAGTTTAAGAATGTAGTACTTTTAAAAACTCGGTCATAGGGTCATCTTAGGTTCACTGTCAATGTTAAGATACCTTATTCTTCCTTCATCTTATTATCATAAGACATGCTGTCCCTGAAAAATTCTAGGGTCACGAGAGTACTTATAAGAAAGCTACGAAACATCAGCTCACCCTTTGACCACCGGCGTCCACATACCGAAGCCCGAAATAATCAGTCTCAGTAAGATTCAACTGTTGACATACATGCTCCAATAGAAACTTGCCCTTGTAACTTGGCTGAAAACAAACATCATTTATTAAAGATTCATAGGAAAAAAATACATTAATTATTAACAAAAATACTCACGTGAAATTCACATTCTAATATTTCTGTATCTTCTAACAGTCTCACTGTACATTTATAAACAATATCTCCGCGGCTTTTGAACATGCTGCCAACTATTTATTTACCACAAAATCACTTTAAATATTCCTACCAATGAAACATTTTAATTAATTAACGCATTGCTAACTTAATTTTGATTCCATTTAAGAATTCATTCAAATTTTCATTTGTTTCGTTTCGATTTCGACACAGGAACCTGAATGGGGTGCGGACAGCGCGGTGCGGGGGTGAGAAAATTTGACATTTCCTACGTTCAGTATTCTATCATAATAAATGACCGGTCTATCATAAAAAAAGTCCTCTGTAGTTTTAGTTTTTGTATTTTGTTCTGCTTTTGTTTACTTTAATTACACATTTTTGAATCCATAGAACTTTACAATACTTTACCAATAATATTGAACCGATTCCAAAGCAAAAAATATATCTAGTCTTCTAGAAACTCCAGAGATAGATCGAGCTCCAATACCTAAATGTTTTATTATTATTTTAGTTTGTAATCCAAAGATTACAATTATTGTAATTCACTATCAAACCTTTAGTTCCTTAAAAATCTATATCATTAAGCTGGTGTTGCCATTAACTAAAATTCATTCATTCACATTTCTAAACGAATGTGCAAATGGAGCCCATCATTTCCGTTTAAGGTTTGAAGTTGCCAGACTTGATAAAACTTCCCCAAGTTACTGATAAATGAGATTTCTGAATAAAATGGTTTTTATTGTATTCTACACTACACAGTTTGCAATAATCCGGTGCAATATACTTACCAACGTTATTATAAATTATTGTGTGCATTTTTGGTGAATTATCTTTCCAGTTTTTTTTTTTATTATTTTGAAAGAAAATAAAAATACTAACAAAACGTTTAATTTAAAGTGGTGTTGTGTATGATATTTACTTGATACCTAACTTAAATTGAAAATTACAAAATTAAAAAGATTTTCTATTTATTGAATAAACTTTAAGGTGCTCCTGAGCTCTGCAACCACTCGGGCCGTGGGCCTTCTCGCGCCTTGTTATTTTATCCACTCCACCATTATCAGCCTATTGTTACGCCCCTGTAAAATTTAGTGTAATGTAGCAGCTTGGATTCAGAATTATTGACATAACGTTACGCCTGCTTTCCTCAAAGGATCCCACCGCACTATTCCCAAACCACTGCAACTCCTGTAAACCAGAATCAACAGTGGCGACCACCAGAAAAGCGCCGAGGCAATGAAGCGACGAAGTCCCGGAGAATAATTTTAACTGTCTTGGATCTGCTATTCAGAAATGCCCAACGAAACAGTTAAATAACATATGCCTTACCTGAAAATTTAAACCAGCACGTCAGCTCAACAGTAGATCTTGCAAATTGTACAATCTTAAATTCACTCTCTGTTTCTCTCTACGCTCCCTTTCGAAAATATTCTCAATACTACTGGAGTCCATGCACTGTAGCAAATTTTAAGTGGCAGCGGTGGTGAGCGGTGGAGTATTGCGGTACACCGAGTAGTACAATTCACAGCCACTATAAAATTTGAATCAACCTGTATCTTGCGTATTCGAAGGTTTTAAAATTAATATCGGTTTATTAATTTCCAAGAGCCCACCTTGAATATTTACTAAAAAACCGTGCTATTTTTTTCTAAGCATAACATTAAATGCTTGCTAAATTATTACTGACAATATAATAAGATTTTTAAATTCAAAGAGGCTCTCTCTTTGAATTTCTTAGTAGAATAGAAAATACGGATATAGTTGCCAAAAGCACGCACACCTTTCTCTTTTCTTTAGAATTACCAGCGTTAATTTTGAAATTGGGACATTTGAAATAAAGCTTTGCAACACTGAGTGCCGGAAGTGACTCTTCTCATTCCAGCCAGCTGAAAGAACATCCATTTCTCGTCCATTCTGTTGGAGTCTATCTCGGATATTACACGTGGATTGTAATCCGTGGTGAGTGTCAGAAGAAATTGTTTAGTGCAGTGTTAAAAAGTGATATAAGTTTACCGTAAGCATAAACGATTGTGTTTCCCAATAATATTGGCAAGAATTTACGACAATTTCATATCAATTATCGCGATCCTCAATGTGGTGTAATCCCAAACCTACAAATTATAATACACGTTTTACATCCAACGTATGGTTTCGTTAACTTGTGAAAATATTTTAATACTTCATTTGTTTATTCTATTGTGCTATGCTTTAATCAAATCTCGAATTAAACACAGTTTTCGTTTGCTTACGCGTCACACTTGTTCACCGACCGGCTCGCCACCACGTGGTTGATGCACATTTGTTTTCTCTTTTCCCCAACTGCTGTTAGTTTTTCCGCTCAAATATAACAAACTCTAAAGTTAATAGAATGTATGTAATGGCAATAAATTGTAAATTTTTGTACATTCGCCGTAATGGCTGACATCCATTGTGAAATGTCAAGATAGGGCGAGGCGGCCATGCGGCCGCCATATTGCCGGCCGCGCGATACATGAGGTTGCGACCTTGCAGATGCCGGCTCGCATCACACTATCCCTTGCACTTTACTTATCAATGACAATTTATTAATTAGTATCTTTTGTGTTGTTCTAGACTAACCAAAAATGGGCAAGGAAAAGATTCATATCAACATCGTCGTCATTGGACACGTCGACTCCGGCAAGTCCACAACCACCGGTCACTTGATCTACAAATGCGGTGGTATCGACAAGCGTACCATCGAGAAGTTCGAGAAGGAGGCCCAGGAAATGGGTAAGGGTTCCTTCAAATACGCCTGGGTGTTGGACAAACTGAAGGCTGAGCGTGAACGTGGTATCACCATCGATATTGCTCTGTGGAAGTTCGAGACAGCTAAGTACTATGTCACCATCATCGACGCTCCCGGACACAGAGATTTCATCAAGAACATGATCACTGGAACCTCCCAGGCTGACTGCGCCGTACTCATCGTCGCCGCCGGTACCGGTGAGTTCGAGGCTGGTATCTCCAAGAACGGACAGACCCGTGAGCACGCTCTGCTCGCTTTCACGCTCGGTGTCAAGCAGCTGATTGTGGGTGTCAACAAAATGGACTCCACTGAGCCCCCATACAGCGAATCCCGTTTCGAGGAAATCAAGAAGGAAGTCTCCTCTTACATCAAGAAGATTGGTTACAACCCAGCTGCCGTCGCTTTCGTACCCATTTCTGGCTGGCACGGAGACAACATGTTGGAGCCCTCAACCAAAATGCCCTGGTTCAAGGGATGGAACGTTGAGCGCAAGGAAGGCAAGGCTGAAGGTAAATGCCTCATTGAGGCCCTCGACGCCATCCTGCCCCCTGCTCGCCCCACAGACAAGGCCCTGCGTCTTCCCCTCCAGGACGTATACAAAATCGGTGGTATCGGTACGGTGCCCGTAGGCAGAGTCGAAACCGGTATCCTCAAGCCTGGTACCATTGTCGTCTTCGCCCCCGCCAACATCACCACTGAAGTTAAGTCCGTGGAGATGCACCACGAAGCTCTCCAAGAGGCTGTCCCCGGAGACAACGTTGGTTTCAACGTAAAGAACGTGTCTGTCAAGGAGTTGCGTCGTGGATATGTCGCTGGCGACTCCAAGAACAACCCACCCAAGGGCGCTGCTGATTTCACAGCCCAGGTCATCGTGCTCAACCACCCCGGTCAAATCTCAAACGGATACACACCTGTGCTGGATTGCCACACAGCTCACATTGCCTGCAAATTCGCCGAAATCAAAGAGAAAGTGGACCGTCGTACGGGTAAATCCACTGAAGACAACCCTAAGTCTATCAAGTCTGGAGATGCCGCCATCGTCAACCTGGTCCCCTCCAAGCCTCTGTGCGTTGAATCCTTCCAGGAATTCCCTCCCCTCGGTCGTTTCGCCGTGCGTGACATGAGGCAAACGGTCGCTGTGGGTGTCATCAAGGCTGTCAACTTCAAGGAAATCGGTGGTGGTAAGGTGACCAAAGCCGCCGAGAAGGCCACCAAGGGCAAGAAGTAGCTAGCGCTGTTAACAGCACAATTTTTCATTCAACTGCGATACTTCATTCACCGCAAGGTGTTCCGAAGGAAAGAAGGGCTACAAACTCATTCCTTTTCTATATTTTTTACAAGGCTTATACTGTAACATTATTTTATAATTTATATAAGGTTATATCTGAACTATTTTGTTATAACTGCAAACTAATGTGTAAATTCATAGAAGAATAAAGGTAGTCCTCCAGTGAAAATTTACCCACTGTATTTTATTTAACTTATACCTAACCAATACACACAAGACATCAATTAAAAGTAACAAGTGCCTATCGCTATAAAGTGAAGGTATCACACTTTCTCTAAGTACCTACCTGTGTCTGTTCTGTACATTACATACACTCGCACACCTATTCTATCTCTACAGTTCCATTTTCCAAACAAAGAAAATTGACAGTGCTGCCATCTCATTGGTTGCTGACCTGCCAAATATTGGCGAGTATCCTTACACAATGAAATGTGTTACTATATCACCTAACATTTGACGTTCCGAAATCAAAAGGTGAATGAACTGAACTATTTCTGAAAGCAGGAAATACGTGGACACAAGATGGCTCTAAAAATATTAGCATGTCAACTAAAATACTGCTGAGTAGATATTGTTTATGTATCTAATCTACATACATGTCTAGATTCTGAATTAATTAGATACCTACCATCTCGACGTCAACGTTGGTATAATATTATGTAGGAACATACAATTAACAATAAAAGTAGGTTGGTACTTGCTTAGGTATAAATGCATACATTATACATTTGTCTTAAGAGTAAAATGATAGCATAGACGGTTGAGATATCAGACAATAGGTGTCTGATATCTCTTGTCATACTACCTACTCTATTTCAGGTTTTTAGGCTAATATGCCAAGTAAAAAGTTTATAGGTACTATTAATTTATGCAGTATTGCAGTGAGTCACAAAAATTTTCAGTTTCGCGTGAATTTCAACAGTTACCTGTACTGAATGAAACTGTTTATTTTTTATCCACTCTCACTTTTATAGCTCTTCAGTTAGGTCTTATATACTATAACCTACACCTACATACAAGCCGAACTTCCATTAGGTACCTATCTTCAAAAGTTAGGAGTGTTATTTTAATTTGAAGTCGGTGAATGTAGGAAATTAGACATTATGTTGTAGCCCCATCCTAATTTCTAACAAGATTCAGCTGAGGTGAATCACCTCAATACATAACGCGTCACGTTCATGTCTTGAGAAGTGCGTCATATTTATCAGAATTAGCTGGGTGTCTGTTGATGACTATTTATTTACTAAGAAAATAACCATTTAGTAAATAAGTCCGATTGTTATGTTTCTACTGGACCTGGGTAAATCTTACTGAGGTATTTAGTTAAAAGGAATTATTTTGATAGTGTGCAACACAGTGCAATTGTTTATTTGAGTGGGCATTTCAAAAGATTTCAACATTCATGCAATATTGTTACACGCTGTACGGCTGTATCAACGTCATGAACACGTGTCATTGAAATCTCGCTCTTGTGATCGCACGTGGCGCAACGTTGCTTCCAACGTGCCTGCTAACAAGGTTATAGCAAAAATCAATCTGTCGAAATGTAACTTGCATTCCTAAGGCGCATGAACTTTTTATATTTTATTATTTAGTAGGTAGGTACTTATTCCACTTCTATCGTCCACTATTAATTTCATTTATTTTAGTTAGGTATTTAACCTTACCTCACCTTAACCTTATTCCTTTTGTTGCAAATTTATTTATTTATCAAATTGTCAGGTGCTCATACTTTTTAAAACGGAAATGATTTGTTACAATCATTCATTGCGCAATCGGAAAAATCTCAGAAGTTCACAAGACAATTGTTTTTAACATTATATGATATGAATAAAAAACTGGCCAAGTGCGAGTCGGACTCGCGCACGAAAGGTTCCGTACCCATAACCCAAAAAACGGCAAAAAAATCACGTTTGTTGTATGCGACCCGCACTTAAATATTAATTTTATTCTGTTTTTAGTATTTGTTGTTATAGCGGCAACAGAAATACATCATCTGTGAAAATTTCAACTGTCTAGCTATCACGGTTCATGAGATACAGCCTGGTGACAGACAGACAAACGGATCGTGGAAACTTAGTAATAGGGTTCTGTTTTTACCATAGTAATATAAAATTATATCTATGGTTTTTACCCTTTGCGTACGGAACCATTTTTTTTTTTTTTAACCTAGGTACAATTATTTACATTATTTACATTTATTACAATTTTTTATAGGTTGCTACTAATAAGTATGTGCTTAGGGTTTATCTGCCTGGGCGAAATGGATCTTCAACTTGTTAATTTTTAGACTAAGTACTTGGTCTAGGTATTTATCCATTTTAGATAGACTGCAGACAGGTAGGTACCTAACGTAGGTAGTCTACATTAAAATATAAGATTTATAAATTGTGGGCTGTATTTTGCATCATGAACTTGGTAAAGGTCACGGGTCACGCACCCACGTCCTTTTATCCCTACTCCCTGTTCCCACCCAACTCCCAAGTGCGTGGGTTTCAGATGAGACAAAAGGCCAAAAGGGTACATTATTCAGAGAGTATAAAAATTAAATATTACCATGGCTGTACTCTTTTTTGCCCTAATTAGTCTTTACCGACCTGCTGCCAGAAATACTATCTACAAAAAATGTGTTAACACGTTTGATGTTCTCTCATTCTCTTCACGGTTTGATGACACTTGGCTTGAGTATTTAGGAGAACAATCCGAGGCGTGGCCTGAACCAGTGTCGTCGTTTTTTTTTACTTTGCATTGACATTTTCCATCCAAAAACATTAAACAAATAAATGCGAAACCTTGCGCAACATTGTTTCAGTGCTTCAGCCGAGAGCGCCATTATTCAGACAAGAGCCACGTTTTCATACTTATTATCTTTTCGTGGGCTGTAAGTCTGTAACATGTATTGATCCTATTCCCCAAGTTACCGTTTAATCTCTAGGCCGGGTCATTGCCCCTTTCACGTGGAATATTCGGCGAGGGCGACTGTGAATGTGCGATAGCAGGTAGATGACCGCGACCTTCAAGAATTAGAGGCGCGATCGTTACGTATTTATGTAAATCATGTTGAAAATTGCCATGAACTTTTTATTCTTACATGACAACTTAGGTAGTTGCGTAACATGTTCGCAAATGGAAGCGCCCCATGTGGGATTTTCCCTAGAGGTTACTCCATGGGCACATTATATTAAATTAAGTTTTCTGTCTGGCTACAAGGAAAAGTCGGTAAGGTACATAGTTAAGCTTCAAGGAGTACGGACACTTCATAAGTAGGAAAATTGCGAGATTATTCGTTTATTATTACACAATGGATTGCACAATATCGTGCAGTTAATGTTAATTTAGTTGGCGCCACGCCAGGTCACACTTACTTCACACTACAAGCAAGATATTATAATATGACATGTTGGTCCGTGTCAAAGCTGTTTCGCTACCACACGTGTTGCGAAACAAAGGCAAATTCTTCCATAAGCTAGCTACAGCTTTATTCTCCTCTAGGTACCGTACTCAAGTTCTCTAAGCAGGCGACAAACGCCGCATTTATGTTGAGAAATTGATCTACATGTAGTAAAAATGGGATAGTGCATTTTTTATTTATGACGTAAGTAGATTACATAGTCCATAATCGTAGATATATTAAACAAGGAGATATGCCCGGTAGACGAAAATATATCGAAACCCTGCTGTGTCTCCAGTTTGCCCTGTATTTTATATTTCTTTGTCTTATCCCCCTCTTTCCTCATCCCCCTGAGTCGCGTAGGTAACTACGTCATTCGCGAAATGAGTGGGAAGAACACGACTACACGAGCCGTTATTGATTAGCGAGGACTGAGAAGGCGATATAGACTACCTACTGATAAGAATGACTTGATTAGTGACTAGTATTTTCCCGTGGCCTATTCCATCTGGATAGTGCATTATGCCGAGATTACAAAGAAGCCTGTGACTGGCCGTGACACTTTACGAATTACGATAGTGTAGCTTTATGTGAAAGAATTATCATAATCGGATTAATACTGTCAAGAGATTACATTTTACAAACTTGTTAACAAATAGAAGTTATGGTAATGCTAAATAAGATACATCATAGTATCAAGTTGCAGCTGTTGTCATCTTTAGACTCTCACACCATCAATGATCTAGTCTGAGACAAAAATATAGTTTTCTCAAACATTGTCTACACCGTGTGCGTGTGTGATCAACAGCTACCATGCAACCTACGTATAGCTTGAGCTAGAGGCAGCAAGTTACAACCAACGACATACATTGAGACACAGTAATTGAGTTAACAGTTATCATCACCAGTCCAAAACTTCAGTAGTTAATTTTAATGTAAAATCGCCATTTAAGGTGTTAGGTACCTACCTTCTTGCAATGATTAAAGAGTAATAGTTATGGAAATTCTGCTCCAAAGACGATCCGCTGACGAAAGAACTTAGGCTGTTGCGCTGCCTGCCGTGAAATGAGAAGATATATGTACTGCCTGCATCTTGAGGTTGAGATAGGGTTTTGTGGTAGGTACTTAAAAAAAATATCTCCCCGTGGTGGTAGTGCGGTATAATCTATACTTGAGCACTTCTACAATGAAAAAAAATTGGTGTTTTGTGGTAGGAACATAACATAGGTATAGATGTTAAGTAGGTACCACAAAACCATTTTTTTATTAATATGAGTTCCAGGACTTTGGTTTCATGGATGGCTTACATCAATTTGGATCATTCTTAAATATATTATGGCCCCGATTCTTAAGAAACACTATAGGATCATACATGGTAGGAACTTACCAGTGGCACAGATATTATAATACTAGTAGGTAAGTTCTCTCCAAAACATAGGTATGGCTTGCATCGTATCGAATTTCCGAAAAATGCTGATGGGGTGGCACGGAGCAAACTCTGCACCCATGCGAGTTTTAGTGTAGGTAGGTACCTAGTTATATACCTACGTCTTTAGTTAGGTACTGTGTATTGTCAGTCAAAACGACAGAACTATGAAGACAAGAACAGCAAATTAAAATGATAACTAGGTTGCGGTGTATTATACCAGTATAGGTACCTCTATTAGATACCTATTTATTTATTTATGTACACACAAAACACTTAACAGAGAAAAGAAATAATACATATAGAAGAGCACAAAGGTACTGCTTATTTCAATAGAAATTTGTTCCAGCAGACCTGCGACAGGAAAGTTGGATGATAAACGAAGACACAGTGTGTAGAAGGAAATAAGGAAACTTAAAATAGACTAACAACTATATAACTATTTATCTTAACTAATTATGTATAAATAACACATATACCTTATATACACATTTAGAAGATATAGATACATACATACTTAGGTATAGGTACCACTTGAATTATTTTAAATTCCAAAATGATCAGCTGCGACTTTTTTAGACTTTGAAGGTACATACGTGCCTAATAGAAAGTATGTACCTACATTAGGTATATATTTTGATGAATGTTACTTAAGTATCTATTAGTAGTATTAGGTAAAAAGTACTCTTAGACAAAGTGATTTTCTCAGATGAAATCATGCAATATCATAAACACGATTGTCCAGTCCTTTGATTACCTACCTACTTTGATGACTTGATTGACCTGACTGTAAAGATGTACCTATATGTACTATCGACCAAAGCTATATCTGTCACCGTAAGGACTAGACCTGCTTGCAGGGCTCGCCGCCGCCTGGAGGGAAACATGGAGGCGCCGCGATGTCCGGCGATGTTCTATACATACATTAGCTTATACAAATATGAGTGAAATACGATACAGAATGTGAAACATCGTTTTGTTTCATTCTTTCTAATGTAGTAATCGTATTTGACAAAAGAGACAACAATATTTCAGTTGTTGCTCATTATGGCAACATTTTGTTATGACGTAGTGACAGTTGTAGGTACGTGCCATATTCGCCATATTAGGTGAAAAATTTTGTGGTTGTGTTCGTGGTAGTCCTGCTGTCAAATGGTTGTTTATATTTTGTATTATTAATGTGTGTGTGTTCCGTGATTGACACAACCATAGCATCGGCAACCATTTTAAGGTTTAGTTAGGCACGTTTTTTTGTAGGTATTTCCAGTACATACTATTTATTATGTCTATGACTTATACTCATCAACCAATAGCATCGCAGCATCGGGTGACTGTTTCTCTAGTAGCTACCTGTCAGCCCTTTGTTTTTGTAATAAAAAAAAGACGGCAAAAAAATATCAATAAGCAGCCAGCTTCATGTGAGGCACCATTTTTTTAAACAAAAATATTCGTGAAAGTTACTAACATTGCAAAGGTCACAATACAGCAAGTAAGCAATATATTATAAATCCTTACCTAAATAAATATGTGACTTTTCACATTCTATTTATAATGGTGTTCCCAACATCCGTGCAAATTTTTAGCTCTATGCGAATTATTGTTTCCTTACCCTAATCTAGTATTATATTATCTGTGCCCTAATTAAATGAGCTAGCTTGACCGGACTATTCTGTAGTGTGGTTGCCTATAAATTTAAATAATATTGAGCTTTATAAAATTGTTTTCGTTAAAAAATCATCTGGTAATTAATACATTGTTTATGTTTATTATGAATTAGAATTTATTTGTAAGAATGTAGTTTTACATAGTATGGTGTTAATATTTTTGTTAGTTCTATACATTCTACCACGAAATATATGGTGTACAAATATTTAATTGTCGTTCTTAACTAAGTACAAAATTAATTTTAAGATTGTGTTGATCCTTGTTTTTGTAATTAAAAAAAAAAACTATTGTACGACGCAAAAAGGGCGGACGCAGCTGTGGTCATCTTGTGCACGGGATTTTGTTTTCAAAGTGATCAGATATAGCTTTGGCTGATAGTACATGTATATAGTCAAAGGTCTAGCCTTTGCAGGACTGTATAGTTCTCTGCAAACTTCTTGCCCGCCCTGAAGTATGCCGAGAACTATACCCATCTCATTATTATACGAGTAAATAAACAAACGTAGGTTTTAAATTATATTTTATATTTTTCTACTATTTACATTAGGTATTTGACAACTAATATGAGATATTGTTACTTCCACCTTCTTCAGACTCTTCTTGTTCTATTATCATGTTGGCCCAATCCTCTGCCTGCCTGTACCTCTGCCGTTTTACGTAAGGAGCGTACACAGTCCTATGAAAAACTACAATTCCTGAAGTTAGGGATATAGCCATCAGCATCTTCACCAGCGGGCTGGATGTTCTTAACCATGTTTTAACATGCTCCATTATTTAGCTTCACTGGCTACCTCAGCTTTTGGAACTCCTGGTTTCTTGAAATAATCGTCAAATAGCGGCCTCCAAATATAAATTCCACTGAAAAAACCTAATACTGTCACTAAAACTATCTGTCCTTTTGTAATGCCTCTTGGTCTATAAATGCGCATTATATATTAGTAAAAATACAGAAACGGCTAGGTAAACAAAATTACATTTTAGTTTTTCTTCACTTTTCTCTTGAAAATTTATAGGTTATGATGGTGTTATGTCATATCGCGTTCCGAATATATTTTATTTGCATCAAAGTTGTATTCTTTAGCATAAACGCTAGAGGTGAATTTGAGTTCTGGAAAAATATATCGATAGGTCATGTATTCTCTTCAAAGTATTCTATTCATGTATTTTCTGCCGCAAAATTTCTAGTATTAGGTTACGGCATTTATATGCTCGGTCCACGGTACTGAGAAATTAATCAGGAATATCCTAACACCCATACTGATTAATTTTGATGTGCCGTGCTTCACCGAGGCTATTGATGCTTGGAGACTCGCTTGCCCGAATTGTAATCTCCCCGACTACCCATCATCCCAGAGACGGTGGCATGAGCCGCTCTGCAGAGCAGTTCAGGAGCACGAAATTGCCACTCCTGCTGAGCGCCCTCGCCTGCTGGCTGTGGGTGAGTGGGATTCGGGCCTCTGGCTTCACGCACTACCGTCGTCGAACATAGGCACCTTGTTTGACGACACTACTTTCCGCCCCGCTGCTTCCCTACGTCTTGGCGCTCCCTGTTGTACTACTCATCGTTGTCACTGTGGCGAAGTTGTCAACAGCCTCGGTCACCACGGTCTATCATGCAGCCGAAGTGCGGGTCGCATAGCGCGTCACGGAAACTTAAACGACATCATCCGTCGTGCTCTCCTCACCGTCGGCGTTCCGGCCGTATTGGAACCCCATGGCCTGGCACGTGACGATGGCAAAAGACCGGACGGGATGTCTTTGTTTCCATGGAATATGGGTAGGCCTTTAGTGTGTGACGCTACTTGTGTCGATACTCTTGCACCATCCCATCTTCCTAGCTCGTCGTGCTGTGCTGGTGCTGCCGCTGCGGCTGCAGAGAACCTCAAGTGGCGGCAATATAATAACCTCATCGGTAATTATATTTTCGAGCCGTTTGGGGTTGAAACTCTTGGTCCGTGGGGTCCGAGAGCTCACGCTTTGTTTAAAGATCTTTCCAAACGCTTAGTTGACACTTCTCATGACCCAAGGGCTTGCTTTTACCTCGGTCAGAGAATAAGCATTGCCAGCATAGCCAACGTGGCAATGCTGCCAGTCTTTTGGGCACATTACCAGTGGACAACGATGTGGAGGAGTTTTTCGACGCCATATTTTAGTTTAGTATATTTTATACTCTGTATATACTTGTGTCTATGTAAATCAAACTCCTTTCCCTTTCAAAGTATTGTTTTAATGAAGGTTGTTATAGTTCTCTTTCGAAGTCCCGAGTTATAACTTAAAAAAGATAAACAATCTACTTAAAGGCCTCAGTAGCCAGGTCATTATATCCCAAAATAAAAAATACTGATATGACAGTGACATTTGTTTGGTAAATAATTATTTGTCAAAACAACAGGTTAACCTAGAAATACAAAAATTATCCGTTCCTTAGCTATAAACCAATATTTAGATTAGTTAAAATGGCTAACACCAGAAGAATGGTGCCTAATATACTGATAACAGGTAAATTATGTGAGATTTGTTGACATTATTAACCCACGTGTGAAACACCTTCAAAGAGTTAGTGCATGTTCAATATTTCTACTTTTAGGTACGCCAGGTGTCGGCAAATCTACTCTTTCCCGTCTGCTGGCTGACAGGACAAAGTTTACTTGGCGAGAAGTATCTAAGTTAGCTGAGGAATACAGTTGTTTGGATGAGTATGACCCTGAGTATCAGTGTCCATTCTTGAACGAAGACAAGGTAATTTGGAGCATAGTATTCACAGACATTTTAGATGGTATCTCTTGGACCTAATGCAAAAGCACTTCTAAGCCTCCGTGCAGACATACATTTATTTACAGACATTTTAGATGGTATCTCTTGGACCTAATGCAAAAGCATTTCTAAGCCTCCGTGCAGACATACATTTGTGTATTATTTACTTTCTACAGACTTACAGTATTGTAGTCTAGAGTTGTGAGTCGCGTATTTTCGTTTTATTATGCTACTACTCTTTAAGGCATTTTGCTGTCCTTCTTCTAGATAATATTATCCTAAAATAGCATTTATGAAAATTCCATGAATTAAGTTTTAATTTGAAAAGTAATATTATTCCCATCATTTTTACAGTTACTAGACATCATGGAAGGTATGATGGGTAAAGGCGGCAACATTGTGGACTACCATGGCTGTGAATTCTTCCCTGAGAGATGGTTTGATGGTGTTTTTGTTGTCAGGACCAACAACACCAAACTGTTTGATAGACTTACTGCCAGGTTAGTTTCAGTTAGATCTTCTTTTCATTGCATGCATATAGTTTCTATAAGAGGACAACTCTGGTTCAGTTTATGCTTGCTTTGATTCCTCCAGTAGGCTTCTTATGGTAGCTAAAGGTGAAATATTGGAAATAGATAATTTTATTCTACCCAGCTAGTGTTTTGTTTGGAAACAATGGCCAATAAAAAAAAAACAGAATTTCCTCTCTTTATTCCTTGATAGAAAAGGACCCTTCTTTTTCCATCAAGATTTGTCTGTGGCATCTGCGTAGCCCCTAATTGGATAAACCGATTGTGATTTCGTTTTTTTTTGTTTGAAAGGTGACTTTATTGAGTGTTCCTAGCTGTTTAATGTAAATTGGTTCAGCCATTCTAAAGTTATGGGCGTTTCTGATGTCATGTCGATTGAAGAGTGTCTACTCATAGATAAATAGCATGAAATAAAAATTTGTCAGGTTTTTTAAATTTTACTTGTAAAACAAATAAATCATTTACAACTTTGCTAAATTTGATTAACTAATATTATGCTACTATCATTCCAGGGGCTACACTGGAAAGAAACTAGAGGATAATGTACAATGCGAGATCTTTGAGACATTACTTGAAGAGGCGCAATCCTCATACAAGCCAGAGATAGTGATGGAGCTACAGAATGACACAGAGGATGAACTACAGAAGAATGTAGAGGCAGTCGCTGAGTGGATAGAGAGGTGGAAGGAGGATAATATATAGTTTACTTAATATTTGGTTTTATTCCTTCTTAAATTATCTATAAACATCCAGCGGGCCAGATGTCTATCGGATGTCCGAACGCCTAAGCTGGACGCGGACGTACCGCGACTTACGTCCGATAGCCCGCATTAAAAGTGTTTTAGCATCCCAAGGGAATACACTCCCGGGATACAAACCAGGGTTGTTGCGAACATCAGCATCACCATCTGCAGATTATCAGCATCATTTTCAATATCATCATCAGTATCCGCATTGATAGATGCTGAAGTTCGGGTTGTGACATGACTGCAAAGGGAGCGGGGCTTATGGCACGTGTTCTTTTCGGTTGCGACTTTTTAAATCGTGTGTTTGACCGCACCGATTGCGATGTAAACAAACACAGACTTATCTCACCAATTCATCATTACTATTCATTACCTTATAATACGTCATTGCGAAGGAAAACTATCGTGAGGAAACATCAAATGTTTGGGTTGTCTTACTAAGTCTGAGGTAGTAGCTAACACAGCCAAAATAATGTATTACATATTTGTTATTTAACCTCGTGTAAGCAACTGAGCAGTGGTATCGGCCGCGACTTACAAGCTGTAGGTCCTGGGATCGAGCCCAGGCAGGCGCTTTACTTTGTGTAAATTATTTCATGACCACTGCTCTCAAAACGGTGAAGGAAAACATCGTGAGGAAACCGGCAGGTCCTAGAACCAAAAATTCGAAGACATGTGACATCCACCAACCCGCACTGGGCCCGCGTGGTGGATTATGGCAGGGTATATATGTTCTGTGATTATGCCCCATCCCCTCTCACAGAGAGGAGGCATGTGTCCCAGCAGTGGGAACATTAAAACGCTGATGATGATGTCGTCATTACGGATGAAAGTGCAGTTATTGTTTTTTTTCGTAAACTGTTGTGAATTTTGATAAATAAAGTCGCCCCTGTTAAAAAAGAAATACGTACAATCGTACATATTTAAAATTAGTGAATCAAGAAACCGCAAACTATAACTTGTTCCGTACTATTATCACAAAAAACGACAAGGGTATGGGAGCCCCACTTAAATACCTATTTTATTCTGTTTTTAGTATTTGTTGTTATAGCGCCAACAGAAAAACATCATCTGTAAAAAAATTCAATTGTCTATTTATCACGGTTCATGAAATACATTAATACAGCCAGACAGACAGACGCATGGTATAATAATATACTCCGTATACTTCGGACAGACGGATCGTGAAGTCTTAATGATAGGGTCCCGTTTTTACCTTTTGCGTACGGAACCCTAAAAACACAGAAATTTACTTTCTAAAATAATTAAAAGTAGTCCGCGCTGTCAATGATAAAATATCAACATCAGCGAATGTGAAAATGTATGAGTAGAGCCATTGCCTTACAGTAAACAGTCGACAGCTTGATTGATTTTGATACTAGTGTTAAGAAAATCCTTAGCAGATAATCATTTTTCAAACATACTTTGTCAGCTTTTAGCTCCGGACTTGGGTAGGGTTATTATGCTCGTACTAAGCAATCGGCATACAGTTTGTATCTATTTCTGGGTCTTTGTGATACCGTCTATTTTTGAGTCGGACTAGTTAGCTGGATTGGATGAAAACTATTCAGAACTTCAGAAGATCTTCCGAGTCTTCAAAGAAATAAGGAAAATTGGTTACCAGATCATCAACTAGATTTTGTTGATAATTTTTCTTATTGATAATTATTAACTTGGAAAGCGTGATAACGAAAAATAAAACAACAATAACTTATAAATACAACCTAATTTATTTGATATTCCACCGACACTATATAAAGAAATGCATTCAAAATTACTGTATTTAGATCAACTAAAATAGATTTATAAAACCAACACGTCACTGAGCGTCAAACTGGATGGCTTATGAACGACACGCTGACATGTCAGTGGTTCTAGTAGTCCTCCCACAGTTATTTTACAACAAACAAACAGCAACCTTCTCGCAATGATAATTAAGGTCACTGTAATGGAAAATTAGAGGTAAATTAACTGTGAAAGGGACTGTATAACACGGTCACTCACACACGCACACTCGACCATGCACACACAGATCTTTCATGGAAAGTTTCACATCACAACTCCTTAGAGCTCTTCCTTCTTGGCCTTGCCCTTTCTGTCCCAGCCCTTCAGCTCGAGGGAGGCCTGCTCGGCTACGTACTTCACGAAGTCTTCGAGAGCGCGCCCACCCTGGAAGAACATTGCAATTTATTAGGTGACTTAGAAAAGGCATACAGTTTCAGATGATATTTTGTCAGTTGGACGATAGACTAGCACTACCGTGGGCATTCCGTATATAAAAACCACGCTTGGACATTTGGGTTTGCGGACAACAACAGAATACAATACAGCGGGTATTCTCAACGGAAAAAGAGATATTATAAGTTTAACGTGTATACTTGTGTGTTTGTATCTGTATGTGGCATTATAGCTCCTAAACGGATGAACCGATAATGATTTCGTTTTTTTTGTTGTTTGAAATGTGACTTCATTGAGAGTGTTCTTAGCTATGTTTGATAAAAACGGTTCAGCCGTTCTAAAGTTATGGGCGTTTTACAGTTTGAATCGGGGTGTTTTCGCAAGATATCGTGTCATAATTACGTGTTCAAAATATTGTCGATCGAAGTGTCTATACTGTACTAGATAAATTAAGTATGCTATTTCATCAAGTTCTTAGTTAAAACTTACGTTGTATCTAACAGGCTTCTTGCTGTTGTCAGCGGGCTTCCAGTAGATGGTGGGGAATCCAGATACGTCGAACTGCGACTTGGGCCAGTCGTTAGCTGTCGCGTCGATCTTCACGATGTCCACGGCTTCGTCCTTCATCTGTTAGCAAATAATATGACGATTATTTAGTTACTTTGTTTTCTGCAATCTTTTTTTTCGTAGAAGATTGGCTAAGTCTCATGAAAAAAAATATGTTATCATTGAAAACATTCGCCGTGTCAATTTAATAAAGAAATCAATGCAATATCAGCAGACACAAAGATAATATTATTATGTTGGTTATCAAAAAAAGAGAAGGACGATTTATCGGAGTGTGAAGTGAAAATAAATGATAAGAGTGTGGAGCAAGTGAACGAGTTTGTATATTGGGGAAGTATGTATGTTCACAAGGGATGGAAAGATTGAAGAGGATGTGGAAAGGAGAGTGAATGCAGGAAATAAAGTGTTTGGTGCTATACATGCGGTTGTGACCAGTCTGTCGTCGATCAGGAGGCTCGACTCGCCGTTCACAACAGCGTGGTGGTGCCTACACTTATGTATGGAAGTTGATGGTTAGGTATGGCAAAAATTATATGAAAGTAAGATTAATCACACATAATATAATACTTGCATACAGATGCCTCATCCCATACAAAGAAACCGTGCCGACGTAACTAGCGTTTTTCATCTGATTAATCTTGTTATTTTTGTAAGTACATCAATCGCGTTTGATACCGTTTCACGGCAATAGATGGTGTTAGCAGCGACTTGCAAGTAAAAGGGTTTACTAGGTTCGTAAATATTTTTTTCTTTAAATACAGTAACGGTTCGTTTTATAGCACTTTTTTGCACCAAAATATGTTACAATGCAAATTTTAACAATCGAGTGGAATGCCTCAGAAATTAAAAAATGCGCCATATTGGCATCAATTTTAAATGATCCGTTCAAATAATCTTTGAAATGTGAATTAAGAGCCCAATATTCCATAATTTTGTACTTAGGAGAGTTGATTAAACAAGTACATACAATTTTTATGTTCCATGCCAGAAAATGTTAATTTTACGCACAATTCTTTTTGTGTGAATTGAATTGTGTGAGATTTATTTGAAACAAATTTTCTTTCTTAGCAATGAGACCCCGTGGATTAATGCAGTAGAAATGCTTTCCTTGCGAAGTATGTGTGGTGTAACTATCAATGATAGATTGAGGAATGATGTATTATGACAACGTTGTCGTTTAAAAGAAGATGTTGTGACTAAATTTTAAAAGAGTATGCTTAGATGGTTTGGCCAAGTTGAGAGGATGAATGAAAGTCGACTAACGAAAGGTATTTACAAGGCAGACGTGAATGGAGACGCCAGATGGGGAGGCCCTAGAAAGACATACATCTAGACCTTACTGGTAATGTTCTTCAGAAGGGCCAGGAGCGCAGTACTCATAACCGGCGTGCGTGTATGACTAGATGTATGAACGTGAGTGAAGTAAAAGGAGTATGTATGGATCTTAGCAGATGGCGTTCTATAATTTATGTATGTATAAAAAAAAAACGAGTATAATGCTTTCTTCACAACCGTCAATGTATCGACTGACATTCCCAAAAAAGAAAAAAAAAATGCTTTCGAAACTTTTTTGTTTCCATGTTATGAGCTCTTCCAGAAAGATTATATTTTAGACAAACTTAAAGTTGGCTGTTGGCATTCGAAATTACAGTTAGAGTGGCGAAATTACCGCGACTGTTTACAATAAAAACGGATTGATTTGGTAAAATTCTGCTAATTTTGTTGATCTAAACTTCGCTTTACCTTGTCGCCAAGCTCCTCCCAGATGGGCGCGAGTTTCTGGCAATGTCCGCACCACGGAGCGTAGAACTCAATGAGGGCATCACGTCCACTGTCAGTAACCAGTTCCTTGAAGTTCTTGCCCACAGCAACCTTGACTGGGCCGTCGTTGCTCTCAGGAATGGCCTCGGATTTGACGAAGGGTTCCAGTTTGCCGTCAACCATGTCCGATGTGAAGGTCAACAGGTTTTCAATGCTGTAAGGAATGGTGAAGCAGGTTAAAATCGGTGATTTGCGGGGTTTTGTACCAAGGGAGGGGAGGGGGGGACAAGTATGAACAGAGAGACAGGTGTATTGTTGTTATGTCACAGTTTCGCTTGAACTTAACATTTCAGTAGATTATACTATTATACCGTTACTAGCTGTTGCCCGCGATTTCGTCTGCGTAGCATTAGTACTTTGAATAGCCTATTTTTTATATAGCGGCAAATAATATTATAGGTGTATGGGCCACCCCCCTAAAGGATGATTGCCGGGATAAAAACTATCCTATGTCCTTCCCAGTCTCAAACTATCTCCATACCAAATTTCATCTAAATCGGTTCAGCAGTTTAAGCGTGAAAAGGTAATAGACAGACAGAGTTACTTCCACATTTATAATATTAGTATGGATATTTGTTCCGGAATCTCAAAAGTTTATGTTATTTAATTTTACACCAAGACTTTTGTAGAAGATGTACACTGTACATCTCAAATAGGTATGTTTATATTTCTATGTAACAAATTCTTTATTCAAAAAGATTCTCAAATATACATTAACAAAGCGATCCACCAAACCAGTAAAAAGATAAAAGCGTCCATAATTTATACAATGCAGACGGAATTTAATGAATTTCTTGCCAGTATTGTATTTAAATAACATTGAAATTCAGTAATGATTATAAAAGGAGTTTAATTTCATCGCCTGGTTATCATTACGGGCAGGTAATGTTTAAAAGCGAAGTTAACGGGCCATACGACACTCGAAAGAAACAAGTTAGTAACAAGCCACACGATAACATGACCATAAAAATATGCACTTCCATAAACAATGGAATTACATTGTGTTTCAAGTTTCAAGCAGAACTTAACGCTTGTTATATCTGAAGATTTAGGCAGATGTGTAATATAGTGCTTCCATATTTCGTCAGTCGTCAGGAGCTCGTGACTAAATAATAACAGCCGCACGGGTCGATCTTCAAGGTTAAGCAACGCTTGACGAGGTCGGTCCGTGGATGGGTGACCATTACAACATACCGATTTTCCTCCGTCCCTCGGGAAACACATTAAGCCGTTGGTCCCGGCTGTCATTTGAAGATCTTTGACAATCGTTACGGGTAGTCAGAAGCCTGAGATCTGACACCAGTCTTGCCAAGGGGTATCGTGTTACCCAGTTACTGGGTTGTGGAGGTCAGTCACTCCATGTAAAACACTGGTACTCAGCTGAATCCGGCAAGACTGGAAGCCGACCCCAACAATAATTGGGAACAAGGCTAGGCAGATATTTCGTCAGTTAATTTTCATGGGATTTAAGAGGGGCGGCCCTCTTCTCTACTTAGGCAACAAATTCTAGACTCCGGGTTGGAATTACTGATTTAGCCCACCCGGAAACAGACACCCGAGAATCGGACGACCTTATGCGGAGTAGTTGCGCTTGCGTCTTTTTTATCATGCGGCGTAGTTGTAATAAGTTTTATAAAACTGTGTTATTTTGGAGTGTTGGAGTTCGTCCAAGTTTCTGTTAATTAATTAAGGATCCCTGGTTAGATGTTTGCAAACAGTATTTATGCTTTCGCTTGTACGCATTCTTTTGCATATGAGGTGTTAGTTTATTTTGAATTCGATAAAACAGCAATAGCCTTAATTTCAAACACAAAACTTCTGTCATACATTTTGTTCAGAAAAGTTTTCTGCTGACGCTCCCATGACGTATTGTTAGCAACCTTTCCCCTTTTACTTGTAGTACCGGAAATCGAGTCATTGTGTTGAATTAACAGTAAATGAGTAACGATTTTTATAAAATCAATGACTCAGATTATGGATGTATGGCTTTTTTCTAGACGGCTATAAATATTTTCTTTATGGAAAGTTGTGTTTGTCTATTAAGTAGTACGAAGTTTCCATTGTCATTGTACCTATCTAGACACAGCATTGTGCTGAAGATATTTTATGAAAAAAAAAATTGTATACAACTGCTATGCAGGCAAATCATGAAGAAAGATCGAAACGGCAGGCGAAATTCTGCGTAACCTAGGGAACCTAGACAACATCGCCCGCGTCCGCTAAGGATTTGAGGAAGTCGCGTCTACGCAAGTAACATATTCATGGCTATTATTATTGTTAGTCCATTTACGTTACTCTTTATTTCGGCCGTTTTGCACGAGCGATTCACCATTTCAGTTCTTAAGTCGGTAGTTCATAAATCATAAAGTAATTATTACCTGTCTTACCTTTTATACTTCAAATTTATTTATATTATCTTAGCCAGTGTATAAATAATTATACTTTTTCAATGTTTTGACAGAATGACCAGTCGTTGTGACACTGACAGTTGACATTTGTTTTTTTTATTAATCGACGGCCCGCCTCAATGTGCTGCCGTCCCAACTTGACACTGGCAGAAATAGTCAAAACAGGCTCAAATGCCATAAAAAAATTATATGGGCAGTGGCATATATATATCTACCTTTACACTATTTGTATAGGTGCCTATGTTTTTATATCTTGGCTTTTCTTCTCTTCCTGTTCTCACACACTATTTGTCTACATTTATTTTTCATTTTTTCTTTTTGCGGGTCTGCTGGTAGAAATTTCTTAGAAATAAGCAGTTCTTTTGTACTCTATTGTCTTTATGTGTGATCCCAAAATTATTCACCAGGGGCCGCAGAGGTCACAGGGCCTTACAGTACTCCCCAAACTCGTGAAAGTTCTCTCAGTTAAGTCATGATGAACTTGTTTCCGTCGGTGACCTTGACCTTGTCACCCTTGGCGTAGTCGATGCCGTACTCATTCAGCTCGTGGGTGAGTCTCGCATAGATTAACGCTACGTTTTCTATATTATTTACCTGAAGTCAGTAGTCATGATGAATTTGTTGCCATCGGCGTCACGGCCGGCGACGACGGGCTTGTCACCCTTGGCGTAGTCGATGCCGTACTCGTTCAGCTCGTGAGTGAAGTCGTCCTTGTCGCACACTGCGAAGTTGACATCAGAGCGCTCCTTGGCGACCTGTGTATAAAAATTAGGGCTTTTAGATATCATCTTAACTAACGGTTTCTGCGAGATAGATAAAGCGGGCCTAGCCAACGAAAAATCTAGTCTATACTAATATTATAAAGAGGAAAGATTTTTTTGTTTGTTTGTTTGTTTGTACCGAATAGGCTCCGAAACTACTGGACCGATTTGAAAAATTCTTTCACCAATAGAAAGCTACGTTATTCCTGAGTAACATAGGCTATTTTTTAATCTCGAAAACGGGTCCTGTGGGGTGGCCCACGGGAGCGAAGCCGCGGGCAACAGCTATCTTAAATAAGATTATTCTTTATTGCCATAAAAAATGTGTAAAAACACAGTGCGACCTTGACACCTGTGGTGTTACAGAAAACAGTATATGAGTCCCAATCAGTAAGATCTGGATTTAAAATATTTGGTGGCACTTATCATCCTCCTAGCCTTTTCCTACAATGCTGGCGTCTCGGCATCCAGTCTAACCGGACAGCTGAATCGCAGCACTATTTCGAGCCATGTATATGTTATGGACCAAGTGAATAATACGGCATTATTCATAATGCCCAGACAATTTGAAAAATGCCCAATATGAGTAGACAATATCTAAAAACTATCAATCAATCTGCCTAGCCTTTTCCCAACTATATTGGGGTCGGCTTCCAGTCTTACCGGATTCGGCTGGGTACCAGTATTTTGCATGGAGCGACTGCCTGTCTGACCTCCACAACCCAGGAACTGGGTAACACAGTACCCCTTGGCAAGACTGGTGTCAGATCTCATGCTTCTGACTACCCTTAACGACTGTGAAAGATCTTCAAATGACAGCCGGGACCAACGGCTTAACGTGCTTTCCGAGGCACGGAGGAAACTCGGTATGTTGAAATGGTCACCCATCCACCGACCGACCTCATCAAGCATTGCTTAACCTTGATGATCGACCAGTGCGGCTGTTATTATTTAGCCACGAGCTCCTCTCTAAAAACTATACTCCTATCTAAAAACTATCGAAATAATTAAATTGAACGGGCCACATATAATATAATACTAGCATCCAGATGCCTCATCCCATACAAAAAAACCGTGCCAACGTTACTAGCGTTTTTCGTCTGATTAAACTGTTTATTTTTCTAAAAACATCGATCGCGTTCGGCTTTGCTCCACGGATATTATAGCAAGTAAGAAGTAAGTAAGGGTTTACTCGGTTCATGAATACGTTTTTTTAAATACAGCGACGAATTTTTTTATAGTATTTTTGCACGTTTTTACAGTTTCATTGTACTATAATGTGTTACAAAACAAATTTATAAAATCAAGTGGGTGCCTCAGAAATTTAAAACCGCGCCATATATTGGAATCAATTTTAAATGATCCATTCAAATAATCTTTCAAATGTGAATTAAGAGCCCAATATTCCTTAGTTTTGTGCTTAAGAGAGTTAATTAAACAATTACATACATTTTTTTTATGATCGTCTCTAGAAAATATTAATATTTCACAAAATTCAATAACAAATCGAAGCTACGCCATCTGATGCAATTTATTTGAATCAAATTTTCTTTTTTCGCGTTGGGTGCCCGTTGAGGCTTTCTGAATAATGCCCATCACTTACTGGGCAGGATAATAAAAATATATATTTTATTAAATTATTTTAACATGTGTAACATGTACACTTGGTTCGACTTAAACCAATCAAGTTACCTACTGACAACACGATATCACTTGGTCTGATCAAGGGATATCGTGTTGTCAGTAGGTAGGATTGTCAGACTTTAAAGTTTGTGGCTACGCATAACGACTGCCAAAGGTCTACGAACCACAGAAAGGATCAACGGCCCTAATAAATAGGTATGAAGAAAGGGTCTTTAACTCAATCACCTTTCATATACATTAATAGCCATTAATAATGTAATCGGCATGGCCTAGTCATGGCCGATTCGACATAACAACACCAAGAATAATAGAGAATTGTATAGGTTTTTTTCTTTTCTCTTTATTTGTTTTGGGGTTTTACGGTTTGAATTCATTTATTTCTAAAGATTACAAATCACTTGTACAGAAATAAATACTAAACATTACTTGTTTTTACCCGACTGCCGAAGGAGGGTAATGTGTTTGTTTCGTTTTTATTTAAACAAATATGTTAACCCCATCGTGCCTTAAACCATTGTAATATTATTACTTATAATTAACACATAAAATATACTAAATAATATCTAAAACACTCTATACTTCTAGGGCCTTATAACAATCTCTTTGCAGTTTAGTAACCTGAGAAGCAGAAGAGCTGAGAAACAGTATTTAATTAAAATTCATCTAAACTATTCAACCACCTTTAGAGGGGTTAAAAGGGTTTTTATTAAAAAGTAGCCTAAACCCTAAGTATAGTAAAACTGCTATTAGGTAGATGATGTATAGTTTTTACTTTCTAGGGGTACATTGGTGGCAAAGGTATTGTACATAGTACAATAGTAGGTAAAATCTTATTAATATTATATGATGTGTGTACGTTTGTTACTCATCACGCCAGAACAGCTGAATGGATCTGGATGAAATTTGGCACAGTGATAGATTGTAGCCTGGAATAGCACATAGGACATACTTTTTAACCCTTGAATTTCATCCAGATCCGTCCCGGCGTTTAAGCGTGAAGAAGTAACAAACATACACACTCACAGACTTTCGCCTTTATAATATTAGTGAGATAAGTAGTAAGATTCTTTCGTAAGACATTGTTTTGGAAATATAATTTGACGTCTATAGAGCACTTCTGCCTTCCACGACTTGAACGAGGCCAACGACATAGCTGTCCACATTATGATCGGACAAAATTTGAGTCCAATCACACTTAAAGAAGAAGTAGGTGCTAAAATAAAATAACACCTATTTATCGTTCCATTTATTGTAATTGTAAAATATGTATACTTGATCGATTAATCATGTTTATTGCCGTAACGAAAGGTAATCGTCCCTGGCTCGCCTACATACTGTTATTTTATAAAAGAAGTACTTAGTTGGTGAATGCTGAGGGTCACTCAAGTTTTACGCATATAAGTGTTATGAGATGACGACCAATCGAGATGAAGACAAGCTGCTCCGATCCCGAATGATATTGCCATGAGCTTTTATGACAGAAATGCCAATATTATTGACTAACAAGGCGCGATGCTCCGTGGATGGGACCAAAAATGTCTGGAGTTGCAAACCGCGTACCGGTCGGTAGACACAGCGATCTAGTCCTAGCTCCTAGCCCAAAGATGGACTAACGACCTGGTGTAGGTACGGAGGAAAGCACCGGTGGTTATGGCGATGCTTGAGAGAAGCCAATCTCCAGTCCACCAGAGGCCGTTCTTTAACCTAAATGGTGATGAAGTTGGAAAGGGCCGTTAGAGAGGCCGTAAGAGTTCTATAATACACTACATACCTTGAGCACACGGTTCCTCCAGTAGTTGGTTCCCTTGGGGTTCTTGACGTAATCCACATCGTAGTAAGCGACGACTAGGGGGTCAGTGAAGTCGCGGATGTTGTCCTTCTGGCGGATTCCGACCAGGCCGTGGCTGTGGAAGTATACTACTGTTAGAAATCGACGGTTACATTGACTACAACTGCCGATTTCTGAATTAATCATTTGGGGCCTCTTATTTATAAAAATCTCGACGGTGCAGTTTAACAACTGCTCGCGGCTTAAACAGTGTCTTGATTTCTATAAATAATATAATATAACTTTATTTGCATCATTAAATAATACAACCATATAATTAGGTGTTTTTGACATTTTGTAGGTAGACATTACATACATAAACAAAGAGATTCCTGCATATAAACACTAGCTTTTAATGTGATATTTCTCACTTTTCGAACATTTTATAAGAGTTAAGTTTAGTACTTACGTCACGTTGATGATTATTTAGTACGTATTGAGGCACTAACCACCCACTAATAATTACTGACACTGATATTGTTATTTAGGTTGTAGCATTCGATTCACACTATCCTCCGTACTAGTCGAAACTGTATCACGGTAGCACAGTCTTCCTCTTACAATAATGTGTTTAAGTTGAGTATGTCAAACTCTATCCAGAAAACCTGTCAAACTTTGAAATTAAACAAATATTTCTAGTGGGGGCGCCCACATGGATCGCCACCCGATGGCAATCGGGAATTTAATTCCCAGTTGCCACCGGCAGCCTAATTGCGTAAGTGAATTCTGCAAAGCAAACAAGTCGATTCCTTCAAAGAATTAGAATCATTTCTTTCTACTTTTTCGATATTGTGAAACTAATTTGGAAAGAGTAAAACATCCTCCTTTGAGTTGAAGTTCATCTACTGCGTTATGTTTCATCAAACTCGAATGATTTATTGCCAAATCATTAGGACATAATTTCATTACACAATACCAATAGTAAAGTTTTATCTCGATTCTTCTGCTTTCGTTCATTCTTTACAATCAATTCTACGTCAAAATATTGGTAATGGAAAGGAGCATAACCTTTCCTTTTCAGAGTGTAATATGCAATAAGTAAAGTCGTTTTTGGGAAAGTTCCGACTTGTTTGCTTTGCAGAATTCACTTACGCAATTAGGCTGCGGGTGGCGACTGCCCCGACTTATATATTACTTGTGTCACTTTTATTTGTATGTATTCCTTTTTATTTTTCTGGATGTTGGCTCCTTGTTTTCATGTGTGCACTGAATAAATGGTTTACCTATCTATCTAACCACTTAGTAGGTTTTGGCACGTCCTTAACTCCAAATTCTCAATTCGTAAGTCGTTCTATCAAAATATTTTTTCACGCGTGACAAATGTCTGGACAATCGATTTGTTTATGCCACACATGGGAAAAGTTGAAAGCACATTACTTAATTAAAAATCGATTTTCCGGTGTTTGAATAAAATTATGACATACATTTTTATTTTATTTATAGTATTAGGCAATAAGTTAAGTGACTCAAAGGCTTGGTATATTTACCAATGTTATTTTATATCAGATGGGTTCCCACCAGTTTACCTATAGCATCATACTATGAAAACCTATTAAATATACGGCAGTTGTTCCGCTAAAACATTATTATACCTGTTTTCTCTAGAAATATAGTTATTAAAAACATACTTTATAATTACAATATAATGCAGCTGTAGTGCAAGTTAAGACTCCAGGCGGTCACAAGGTGCGTTCAGAAGTACTTTGGTACTGCATCAGTAATATTGTGAGAACTTAATATCTATTTTAATTAGGCTGGTCTATGAACACCTGGAAATTGCATTTTCTCTTTTTTAGAAAGCCATTTATAGTTATTAATAAAAAAAGGCAGACGGGCCATCTGATGGAAAATAGTTACTTCCTGGTATACTTAAACAGATTGGGCTATGTGTTGTTAACTGTTGCAAGTACTTGTTACTTCACTAGCAACTATACCTTTTAAACGCAATGCTGCTAGACGGTCAAAATAGGTACTTATAGATGCTAGAATGCATAACAAGTAAAAAACCGACCAAGTGCGTGTCGGACTTCGCACCTTAAGGGTGCCGTACCAATTTATCAATATATTTGTATCTGTTAGTAAAATATACTTAATAATAAACATTATCACCAAATTTCAAGTTCATAGGACAATGGGAAGTGAAAAATTCTTCGGAACAAAATGTTTGACAGACGATGGACAGTCGGACAGACAGACAGACGGACATAATATGAGTGACCATAATAGGGCTCCGTTTGGACCCTTCGGGTACGGAACCCTAAAAAGAACATCAAATTGTGACTTCTGCATGCCAAAACGGCCGAACACGATCCAGATAAGCCTCCAACTCCTCAAAACTCTATAAAAACAGTAAATAAAATAAACTTACAAGTTCTCCTTGATGAAAGCCTTGAGCGAGTACGTCTCGGGTTCTCCCTTGTAAGCAACGGACGAGTCTTCGAACTTGTTCTGCAGACGTTTGGGGCGGAACAATACCACGTCGTTCCTGTTGACAATTATGTTACTTTAGTTTAATGTTTTAATGTACAAACACTAGCCTTGTTTCAAATAAGGATGAGGTTTACTTGAAACTTGGCTATCTATTTTCGAAGGTGTCTAGTAGTTATTTGCAGACAGTTTCGCAGTTTAAAGCAAAGATTAATCTAGAAAAACGTAAGTGAAGCAAAAGAAGTATGTAAGGATCGTAGCAGGTGGCGTTCTGTAGTTTCTGCCTCCCCCCATGGGAAAAAGGCGTGCGTTTATATATGTATGTATCTAGAAAAACCCTGATAATGTTATGGTGATGGCTAAAAATGGTGTAAAATATTTGCAAGTGTGGGATCAATGGGGACTTATTACATTTCGTTTATAATGGTGTTCCGAACATTCATACCAATTTTCAGCTCTATGCGAATTACTGTAAACCTACCCCTATTTTTTGGTCTAATTTGACCGGACTATTATCAGAGAAAATACTACAGAAAATAGTATCTCTATTTTCTTATCAAACTTCTACAATGAACTCTGTAATCGAAAAATGTTTGAGCACAAATGTAACAAGTTAATTAGTGTTATTGCATTTCTATGTATTGGTTCTGTACTTCATCCAAACTTCGATAAAAAACCGGCAAAGTGCGTGTCGGACTTCGCACATTTAGGGTTCCGTACTAATTAATCAATATACTGGTATTTGTTAGTAAAATATATATGTTTTTTTTTTATTGTCAATAGGCTCGCGCTTGACCACTATTTCACCTGATGGTAAGCGATGACGTGGTCGACGGTGAAGCACGCTTGCCTAGAAAAAACCCATTCACTCTTGACTTAAATACCCCTAGATTGTAGCTATCGGGAACCACAGACTCCGGCAGGGAATTCTACTCCTTAGCTGTACGCATAATAAAAGTGTCCCCAAAACGTTTTGTGCGTATGGGTGGGATGTCCACCATGTACCGATGACGCATCGGTTTGCGTAAAATAAGAAAGATTATCATCAAATTTCAAGTGCATAAAATCATAAGTCAATGGCAAGTTAAAAAATCTTCTGAACAATATGTGTGACAGACGATGGACATACAGGCGGACACGTGAGCAATAGGGCTCTGTTTGGACCTTCGAAAACTTTAAAAATCTATAGGCTTACTTATGCCTTCAGTCAGATGATTAATTGTCTTCGTGCAAATAGCAACTGACATTATGCTAATGGATGACATTGTACAAGTTGTAAAATGAGGTACTTTGACACCTGTGCACACAGTCGGTGCAAAACAATGTGCAGTAAGGTCATACAGGTAGCTGATTAACGGTTCCAAATTAACGTGAAACATGGAAAATCGATTAAACCGCGTCACAGTTATTGAGTTTTCAGAGAAACAGTTTACTAAGCAGAAGTAGGTGGGTAGTATTCTAGCCTCTAGCTGGTTAGTGATGTGTCAACTCGGAAATAACACGACTCGATTTAACCAGAGTTGAAATTCATATTACTCGAGTTAGCTTAGTTAGAATAAGTTATTTATTTGTTTCAAATCACTCTTTTACATATTTGTTTTTCCTAAAAACTTCAAACTACAAACTTCGTATCGCCGTCGTCGGTGTTGTTGGGGCGATGCACTATGGCTAAAACAAGGCGCGCACACAACGAATGAATTGCGCTTTCATTTGCTTGCTAGTTGTTGTCTTCCTTCGTTAATTTAAAGCCAGTATAAACACGATTTCGGAAGAATCCCACTCGAGACAACTCGTGCTGAGCGCAACTCGGGTTAACTCGAGTTAGTAAATCCAGTTGCCGTTCAATGAGCTGGATAAAAAGATAAAAATCGCGACTGTTCTCGATGGAGTAGACAAAGGTGAATATCAGTATCATGTACCCTTCGACATTCATCGAAAATTCAAATTTAACTTTAATGTAATGGAGGCGAGACTATTGCTGTATTACTCTATGCTAGTATTATATTATCTGTGCTCTGACTTACTCTGGGCTGCTACTGATAAATTCCTGATCACCAACATTGAAACCAAGGACCGAAACGGAATGGAACCCCTGGGGGGTTCCTGTATTTTAAATATCAGAAACAGCAGTTACTTTTAAATCAGACCAGGATCCTCAGTGGTAAATCTCGGGCGGACGTAAGATTCGAAATCCGAATTCGGCGAATGAAAGAAAAAGTCGTGCGATACATTGTGAACCAGTTGTAATTACCCAATACAAGCTTTATAAACGAGATATTGACGACAGAAAATTAATGGAAATGATGTCGTGCGTGTAAACCTGTTTGTTGAAGCCAGTCCGTGAAGTACGCGTGGTTTTAAAATAATGACCGGTAAAAGTAGCAGAGATAATCTTTATAGCATCGGAACATGAAGTTTCATTCGGATAGTTTTTTGATAAATAGAGATTTTAGGTGCCTCCGGTTAGACTGGCAATTGAGCCTAACAGATCGGGGAAAAATTAGGCACGTATTCGTCTGATGAAAGCCCAGCGTGCAGTAGACATACTTAAGTTTCACGTCGAATACTCCTTTTAAGGAAATGCGGTCGCAGACATCCGACTGAGTTTCCTAAGTCACAATGCGAGGTTTGGCTCTCGTCTATTTCCTCCTCCAATATTGGACCAATTTAAAAGATATTCCATAAACTGAAAATGAAAGATATATACTGTGCCCCTATGTTTTCCTTTTTTCATTTATAGTTGTAAAATTTGTATACTAGGCCTCTGATGACAGCGCAATTTCGAGCATCTTTTGAGGGTTCTAGTGCTTCTAAAGATAGTGTATGATACATCAACGAGTCGGACTCGCGCAAGAAGGCTTACCATTATCGCAAAAAACGGCGAAAATATCACGTTTGTTGTATGGGAGCTCCACTTAAATATTTATTTTATTCTGTTTTTAGTATTTTTTGGTATAGCGGCAACAGAAATACACTGTCTGTGAAAATTTCAACTGTCTAGCTATCACGGTTCATGACATACAGCCGGGTGACAGACAGACGGACCGCGGAATCTTAGTAATAGGGTCCCGTTTTTACCCTATGGGTACAGAACCCTAAAAAGAATGAATTTTTACTAAGGCTTTTTACTTTTTTCTTAATCGTTGGCTCTATTTTCTACGTCCCCACATTGCTGAGGATCGGAATGCTATCTTCGACACCAATCGTATTTTTTTTTATGAGAATCTTATCTATCTATCTCCCTTCCGTAGTGTGTGCTTCCGACAGCCTTCTAACAACTCTATTATTATGAGTGGAGAGTACCAGTCTATGGTACTTCACCACGATCGTATCAATACGTGACGTATCAAGTCACGGATGAGGATCATTTACTGCCGTTTTACCGTCGATGCAATTTTCCGCAGTTTCACACTTATTAAGTTATTTAATTGCAATAAAAAGGATGTTTTCGTGTCCGATTTTGCAACTTCTTGTTTTCATTTATAAATAATTATTGATGTTTATTGTTTTATTTACCGCAGATATAAGTATCTGTTTCAAATCGGTCTTATTGTCTGATTTTTACTGAGGAAATATACGAAAATCAAGAAAAGGAAGGATCATACATAGCAGGTGGCGTTCAATAGTTTCTGCCTAAGCAAAAAAAAAAATAATAACATGTTTCCATGTATACTATCGATATTAATGTCCCTTGAATAACAGTATGTTATTATACCGCTTATTCACATTATCTTGATGCTATTTCACGTATATAATTGTGTATAGGGGAAGGCAGATCATACCAATAAAGTTTGGACTTCAACTATTAAATAGAGTACAATTTATATTTCCTGTAGTAAACTAGTTGTCTATTCGACCCTAAAATACATTTAAACTATGCAGTTTAACCTGTTTCTAAAACATTTAAAATTCAAGACATTTGACTGCTGATAACAGAATCGTTAAAGTTGTTATCAATAAAAAAAATGTCATATGAATTCCATATAAGACTAGTTTTTTATGGATTAAAAAATAGCTTCGATATTAACATTTGTGTACACATAGGTACAATGTGTGTTTGTTTAATATTGTTGAGTGACATTCAATTGTAGACAGCTGTTTAAATAATGTTACTCATGCTTGGTAATAATGGATAAATGTTAATTTCTTATGTGTGAATATTAATTAGAATACAATAGTGTTGAAAGATAATTTTAATTAGTTGTTGTTTCTTTTAACCGCTTTTTACAATAGGAGACCAGTATTTTTACAAGCTTTTAATTAACTTGCAATGTATGTATGCATGTTTGTATGTATGTATGTGTGTTCGGGTCAAAACTTGCAACTGAATTTTAAAGCAGTTATCCTCCACCGATTGAGATTAAATTTTGCATACACATTTAGTTTGGATGACAATGCATGGTTAGATAAGTGACGTCATTCTAAATCCAATATGGCGGACGGCCCAAGATGGTGGACTAGTTATTTTTTGTGCACTGCCATGATATGGGTTTCAAATGAAAGGGCTTGCTGAGAAGACTACGTTAAAAGCTTGGTGAAAAAAAAAAAGAATAAATGTTTGGTTTATGTATCTAATCATGAAATAAAATTATGGGAAGAATGTGTGCAACAAAGCATTGTAAATTCATAGTTTTTCAGAAACTTCGTATTAAATGTAGTGTAAATACTCTCGTCACGGAAACACAGTATAATTACTAGTTATAACATCATTCCATGTTATGATATCAGGAGATACCACAAATAACAGTGCAGACCGAAAATGCTATAATTATCATAGATAAAAGTGCACTTAAAAAATTAAGTACATGGTAAAAAGCTTTTGTTACTATGATATTTGATGAATTACATGATATTTGGTGTAATTTTATACTTTTTGAGAAAAATGTTAAACTTACAAAGTGTAAATTTTTCAATCGACAGACAATTTTTATCGGAGGAATAATTATGGCAGTTTGACAGGTTTTTTGTATAAACTGCTTTAATTATTTTCTTTAGATAAAATTTATCTGATGAATAATAAAGCGGCAAAATGAGACATGAGAGCAGACAGTATGAGGAGTAAGATAATGACACTTCAAAGAAATCCTGTAAATATAGGAAAAAAATACCAAATAGTTCACTTACTTGTATCCAGCCTTCTCAAGCACCTCCTTGGCAGAAGCGTGTCCAAAGGTGACCTCTTCACGCATCTTGTCAGCGGACTTGACAAAGTCTGCCTTCAAGTCAGTCTCCTTCTCGAAGAAGCCAATGACGACCACCTCATCCTTGTTCAGGAATGCCTCATAGTCGGCAACAGTCTTGAGCTCCTTGGAGCTGGGGCCCACTTGGGCACGCATATACTTGACAATGCCATCTGTCGGGGAGAAAGTTTGGTTTGTTAGCAAGATAAGAAGTTTCTTTGTGGGAGAATATAGACTCGGTGCTCTTTGCACTGACAGTGCAGAATTTGCTGGTATAGTCCTCGCCAAACTTCTGGGCCGCCCTGAAGTTGGTTTACCGGATGCGCGACACACAAAACGGTGCTAACTTTGTATGAGATTTACTACTGCGCAGCCATTGTAGCCAGCTTCAGGGCAGGTAGGCCTACGTGAAATGTAACCTACCTAATAAGGTAAGCTTTAATTTTGAAGAAGATTCTTCAATAATAAAAAAAAGATTTTTTTAATGTTTAAACCTAACTTGTTTTAATTACAATCAGCTCAGTTTTCATGATTGTAATTTCTGTTCTTAATTAACCAATGAGTGTAATAAGTAATTTACATAATTAAGGTTGCAACACTTTCAGTACAGATAAACAGTGGTAACACCAATTATTGATAACCAGTTTTGAATTTTCTTTTTATAACTAGAAAGTTTTATTTTTTAACAAGCTTTTGCATTTCTATCCAAAAACTTTAGTGCCAAATCCAGATCTGACGTAATATGGACACAACATTTTACTTATTTCTATTAAAACTATCGCTAATCAGTCAGTTATCAATATAACAGGAAATTAAAACAACAATTGCCTTTATCAGTGCTGACAAAATTAATATAAAAAATTGGGTTTTTTTTTGTTTGGCACTTTCCTGTTATTAGCTTGGTAGTTCATCTAATATTATCCATGACAGGTCTTGTCCATGACCTAATAAAATTTATATCTACTGATTACTGCATTTTCTTTTTTTTAAATCTTCTTTTTTTACTTTTCTATTCCGCCAGCATCATGTTATTTAGATTTACTATTTAGTCAACAAGTGAGATTTATGCGGCTGCATGTGTTTATGGATTGTGAAACCAGACTAAAAAGGGAACAGGACCAGGGGGGTACTGGCTGGTGCAGGGTCATATAGATACCTTACAATATTTAAATGAAGATAGCTTAGACAGCAGAATAATAGTGATATTCAACATAATGTTTATCACAATTATGATGGAAAGTAAAGTTTAAAAAATTCTCACTACAAAACTTTTTTCCAATAAGTTGACTTACAAGAGATTTGATACTTTTGACTCATAGTGGCAATGTTTCTTTCTAACTAGGTAACTATCTAGTTAGTTTAAGGTTCAGAGAGTTTCTGTTTAGATTATTAAAAATTATGCAGTTCTTTTTGTGTACGTACATCTTTATATATATCAAACTACCTTCAGAAATAAAGTTAATTCATAAAAGTAGTTGTCCATGTCGAAAGTGAATTAAAATGTTCTAGAACTTACTTGCTTCCCTGGGTCCATTGTAGTCCTGAGAGACCTCTCCCTTTCTGAAGATCTTGATCGTGGGGTATCCCGACACCGAGAACTGCTCGCAAGTGCTCTTGCCGCCCTCGGTACAGTCCACCTTCGCCAGCGCGACAGGAGGGTCATCGGTCTTTAGCGTGCCGGCCGCAACCGCGTACTCCGGCTTCAGTCTCTTACAATGACCGCACCTAACAAACAATTACACACGCAAATCAAACAACCAGCTCATTAAACGCCTTTCATAAGTTTATAGTTACGATAAATCATTAATTACTCACCATGGTGCGTAAAACATGACCAGAGCTGTATCATGTTGGCTTAGCACCGACGAAAAGTCGGAATCTGTAAGGTCCAACACATCTTCTTCGGCAGCTCTACATATATATATTACACCTAATAATAAGACAATTTTCAGTGATCCCAACATCTTTGAATTTTTATCGGCACTTTCGTAAAACCGTGCGCGATTCTTCGCCGTCCAAGTCGAGCTGAGGAAAGTATGCAGAGCCAAGAGAGGACAAGGACCGGAAAAATACACGTATGATGCCGATGATGACACTTGCCGGCACAGCGTTGGCTGATTCTGATTGGTCTATATTTGTTGCGTTCTGAAATGAACTGCAATTTGAAAAAAATATTTTGAATTTGAGTAAAGCATTTTTTACAGAAAATACATTATTATATTCTAATAAAATTAAGGAATCGGAAAAGATAAATATTTCTCTGTAGAAATACGCCCTTGATTTTATCTGTAATTTTCTAGAAAACTACCACGTACCTAATTTCTACCAAATGGGGATACCAGCTTCTAGTTTTAACTCGGACACTCGCTCCGCATCAAATGTAAATGAAGAGGATTAAAACAGGATTTGATTGCTTTTCAGAATGAAGTAGAGTGAACAAAAGAATACATTACTTATGATATCACTATGAAAAACAGTACTGATGTTTTTTTTTATTTTGTATTCGTTGATAAACATGTTAGCATTTTCTGTTTGATTCAAGGGAAAGTAAAATGATAATAAGTACAACAGAATTACTGAGACTTGGGAGTGCTATTTCGAATAACAGTGTTTATTGTTGGTTTCTTTGAAGGTATATTGTCTCACTGCCAGGACTATTGAAACTCTTGGTCCGTGGAGTGCGACGCATTATTTAAAGATCTGTCTAAACGCCTCGTTTACACTAACGAATGCCATACAACGTGGCAATGCTGTCAGTATTTTGGGCACAATACCAGTGGACAACGATGTGGAGGACATTTTCGACGTTATATTTTAGAATAGTATATTTTTAGGCTTAGATAGTTAGTAGTTTTTGATTTAAGTGTATAATATGTTTGTAGTCTTAGTTAATAAGTATTTTATACACTGTTACTTTATATACTTTATCTATCTAAATAAATCGTTTGGATGTCGCATAAGCTAGTATGTATTTAAAATACAAATAATTTCAATAAGGCAAGTATTTTGCGCAGCCCACTACTTATATCTTGTGAGCTTACAGTGTTGTTGGAAAATACTTAGTAACTCCCGACACAAACCCGACATAAACACTTAGATACCGCAGGCAGCCTATCACTCAACCACTACGCATCTCATCATCTTCTGCATCGTCTCCACCGCTGCGGGAAGTGCATTTTACGTGAAAAAGCATAGGCACCCGTGCGAGCCGTAGCGGCTGAGGCTGGGCGCCGCCGCCGGAGGCGACCAGCAAGCCGAAGCTGCGGGTTTGCTCTCCCTTCGCGTCTCCGGTTTTATATAGACTCTAGGGGTAGGAGCCAAAAGACTACGCGCGGTCGGGGTGCCGCGATTCGGCTTTGAAACAAATTCGACTTATTTTGTGTAATAAATACAAAAAATAGGTCGAATATAACTACAAGAAGAACTGAATGAATGACACGTCATATCAGGTCACTGACCCACAAAATGACGGGAAACGTTTTGTTTCATGATCGTAGATTCTTTTTTTTCTAAAATAATAATAAATTATTATAAAAAAACAATAAATAATTATAAAACAACAATAAATAATTAAAAAAGAATACCAAACGAACATGTTTACATAATAACGATGATGATGATGTGTGTGTGTAAGTACGCATAGAGTCTGGCAAACGAAAGTAGAGATTGAAAAAGCGCGGCAAATTTTAAAAATATCAGCATAGCAACCCTAAAAAACTAGTATGAAATACCTGGAATAAACTAATTTGATACTTTAGAATTATTTATTTTACTTCGTCTGAATAAAAATACTATCTTTAGGTAGGTAATACTCTAGTTATTATGTATCAATCTGAATAAAAAAAATAACAGTATTCTATAATAATTTTGGTTTATTCACACCACACGTAAATAATCTTGTTTTTGATATTTAGACATCATGCAAAACAACATCTCCCGTAATCCACTTTTAATTGTTTTATTAATTTTTCACTTAATAAATGCTACCATCTAGACTATAACAAATCAGGTTGTCATTAGTATAGCCTTGCCATATAAAAAGTTTGCAAATAATTGGAGTGTCTACTTTCGTTTGCCAGACTTCTAACTAATGACGGTCCATGATCCTGGATACTAAGGCCAACCAGTATTATATATTGTTTATTACTTTTGTTCACTCGTATTAAGTGATCGCAGCAAAAAATAATAGTGCTCTCCTGTTTATTATGCAATAATCAGTAGAGCACTATTACTTATTTTTAGATGTCATAGTAGCTTTTATTCATCAGTAGTATCCTTTCTTCTGCCTGTGGTAACACAAATAACTTGGCTTTTTGTCAGTTGGCTTCGCTGTCAAACGGAAAATGGCAGCGACGAGTGTTGTCGTTCTCGACAGAGGCAACAATACAACTTGTACCGTAAATCTTTTCGGTAAGTAATGTTTTTAATCATTTCCTAAGTTAACTATGATGTGCTATTATTAAATTTGAATGATTTCGCAAATTATCAGAGCATTATAAGTTGCGGCTGCATAACCCTAACTTCTTTATTTATTTTTGAAACTGTACGCGCGTAACTTGAAAAAATAGTGTATTTATTATAATATTTTATTCATAAATTCAATATCATTGCAATAATATGAGTTTAAAGTACGCGGAAAGTGTTTGCGTAAGGAGTACGTAGCGTAGTTAGTGGTGTTTAGTTGATAGGTAACTAGTTTTTTCACATTGAATAGAATAAGTTGTCTGCTCGGCTCTGACCTTGGCTATTGGATTGTAGGAAGTAAACTGTAGATACTTGCTTTTAAATTGTAGGTTGGTATTTGATGTACTCACAAAAAATAATCATAAGTCATACTCTAGCAATAATTTGGCTAACACATTAGGAAATGAGGAAGACCATCAATGTGAGATTAGCTCTAAAATAAGCTTTGATGTTTATTTAATTGTTTAATATTTATACACAATTTTTTTACTTAAAAATATAATTATACTAATTAAAAATGTTTTTACAATATTCAATACTGTTTCTTAATTGATGTTAGTAGGTAGTTCTGTAAAATAGTTTGAAGAATACAAACAAACACACTTTAATCTTGTTTTAGGTGCAACGGTAGTATCATGGAGAGTGAACAACCAAGAGCAGTTATTTGTAAGGTAAGTTTAATATTTACCTTTACCCTTGTAATTATTCAGAAACTTACTGATTATTGTATCATAACAATAAGAATGCCACCCAATATACTTTTAAATTACCAGGTGAGATAAAAAGTTACATTTCCAATAAAAAATAAACTTTAAACTTCAGCCACAATAAGTTTTTGTGCCATCTTAAATTACTGGACAAAGATTTTCTCTAACATTAACTTATAAACTACAAAATTGTCTGTAAGAGATTGCCTAGTGCGATAAGACCACCCATTGTACAATTGTTTTTGTAAATGTTTGTCCTGTATGTTTTTGTGGTGTACAATAAAGTATATAACATATAATAATAAATAAAATTGTTAAATATCTCAAACACATTGGCACCCTAAATAGATACTATTCTATAATTATTAAAAATATGTAACAGTCATAAGAACTTCCAAAACTATTTAGCAACACCAATCATGATCCACAAA
The DNA here is from genome assembly GCA_945859665.1 of Anorthoa munda. Classification (NCBI taxonomy): domain Eukaryota; kingdom Metazoa; phylum Arthropoda; class Insecta; order Lepidoptera; family Noctuidae; genus Anorthoa; species Anorthoa munda. The sequence continues at coordinate 26,499,039 of OX243900.1, read as the reverse complement.
TGTGCACAATGTAATATTTCAAGCAATCTAACTTTTAATTACCGTTAACTGATTAATTCATCTTTGACACAGTGTAATTAGTCTTTGTGCTTGTAATTTAATTTGCATTAATTACATATGCCATTTAAATTTGCATGAAGTAATATGCTTTGGGATACTGGCAAAGTAGTCATAATTCACAATGTAAGTGTTTCCTGATTAGTTCCTGATAATTTATAATTTGGTCGTCAGAGATAGTGAATAAAGGAATTTAAAGCATTTTATTTTCGAAAACATATGTGTTATAAATTAACTGGTAGGGAAGATTACAATGTCTTTTTCCTAAAATTAAAAGCATTCAATCAAATTAGGCTGCAAATTAGCACTTTTTGAATCTCAGACTTACTCAAGATAGCCTCACGGAACACCCGCCCTTCGCCACTTTCCAGTTGAGAAGAAGTGGCGCGATAAAGTCCCCAGAAACATTTAAGAGTCGTTTCAAACTTAATATGATTAGAATGTTAATTGAATGGGCAGGGCACTATGATTGATGTTGGCCTGTTTAATATAATTAAACTTTTCGAGAAATGTCATTCGTTATTAGATCGTGTTATTCACACCTGGGCACAATCCACCCACATAAATTAATTAATTTTTTCGTACGTATATGCCTTTTGCGACAGGACTTGGTCTAAACATTGGCCAAATTTTATAAGGCATTGGAACTGCCTCTGTTTTGCGTACCACGGTTGCAGCTCGTGGTAATTTAGTTACAGAAGAACAAACACAAATTGTATGACAACATTCAAACCCGGCAATGCTTGAACTATGTGCCAACACATGTTTTAAACCTTGCAGTAATATGATTGGATCTTATTTTTTACCCTAATGCCTTCTGGCATAAATAGAAACATAGTCAGCCGGCAAGCGACGATAACTTGCTATAGATTTGGGGTAACGAGATATCTAAAATTAATTGCCTATATCTATATCTAAAATAGGACCTAGAACACACCCTTTAGGAACCCCTTTTCTTAACAGTCTTGTTCTTTCAAACTTTAGCCAATCAGGCTCGTCCGTAATCATGACTTTTATAAATTAATTTATCTACCACTTACTCTTTATCTTGTACCTAAGGCGCCAGTTGTCATTCAGTCGAAAGCAAATTGCGGTTCGATAAATTGAATATCACTGTTTCTCTGCACATTGTTAGATCATTGATTCCGATAAATAATTTCTGCACCTTCACGCATTCCCGAAGCATAATATTAAAAACGTTAACTCTAGATTGTTATGATCACAAATAAACCAAAAATCTTGCCTAATCCACCAACAGTTTTTTAAATAGTTATTTAATCCTTTTCTTCTAGTATTAGGTACTAGATAAGCGCTAATAACAAAGCTTACATTTCTAAGAATCAGGTTTGGATCTCTATACAGGTATTCAAATCCTAGGTACTACATGAACAAAGAACGACTTTCGGAATGAGTAAGTAAGGTTAGATTGTAGACAATAGCTTGCCCATGAAGATGTCTGTTCAATGACGACTAGAGAATGGACGGAATGAAGTCCGAATGTGTATGTACGATATATAAATCTGCCATACAGATGTTCGTCTTTGCGGAATAAGAATGTTTCCTGGGGAGAAAAATTATAATTCTATTTAGTCCGTCAGTGAGATTATCAAATAATATTGGACACGTATTATTTTGCTTTACCAAATCAATAAAAATTGACAAACTTAAAGCGCATCAAAGTTCAGGAGTGGCTTGTGACATCACTAAGGCAGTACAAAGTGTACTAACGGCTTGACGTCACACGATATTTCAACGCATTATATCGTCGTCATTTTATGTTATATGTGTCAAAAGCAAAAATACGTGTCCCATATTTTTTTACTAATGTACCTGACAGACAAAAACCAAATTTTCAGTAAACTACCCTATTGGCTAAGGTCTAGACTCTAGGTGGTGTTAAAATAAATGTGAATTTGAGTCCTAAGGTAAAAGATATGAGGGACGGCTCTATAGAAATTAGAATTAGACTCCGTAAAACTCAGATTATAGAACGTTCTATAATCTGAGCCGTAAAGCTGCTAGTTACGTAAAATAGAATAAACTATTGGCGGCTGGTGTGCTAAAATGTACCCTTAGTAAACTACTGCAGGCACTCATGTAGATACCAAACTGTAAAATAGTAACAATAGAAGCAGGTAGCTGAAGCCGCTGCAGTTGCAAAGATACAACTTTATGTTCATTCAACAGTTCTGTTGAAAGATTTTTTTTAAACCCATAAAATCGCCGCCGAAAACCGTAATCTTATCTAATCAAGATTATAACTATTCTTTATTCGTATTTTTTTTATCAACACTAGTAACAGCTGAATAATATAATGATGAGTTTTAATTTTTACTATTAATTGACCCCTAGATTTTGCACACACTATCGTCTCTAAATCTAATGATAGCTATATAAAACAACTGAAAATGTAACAGCCTCACAATTAAACGCTTCCCAAGTTAGGGAGAACATTAAAAACATACTCCCATAAGTGTATCCGCGTTGAACAAGCATCTTCCGCTAATGATCCTTGCTCGATTAGTGGGGATTTTGGCCCGGCAGACCCCGGTTTACTGCAGGAAAATGGAACCTGAATTTCGGATAATATCGTCTGACGCATGTAGTTAAAGTAGTGCTTTTTATGCTATATTAGTTTTTTTCCAATACGTCATGAAATATGTTATGTCAGTGAGAACGGAAACAGATTTGCCACGAAAATTCATCATCAGACTATCGTATTACCAACTTAAGGGCTTGTACACAGAACTGCGATGCGACGTCGCATCATAAAAATCAACGAGCTTGTTGCTTATTACTGCGTAGCTGTTTTCTGCGTTGCGAATTCGCATCGCGCTTATTCGCAGTTTTGTGTACAAGCCCTAATGCCATTCTTACTTCATATAGATATAGCATTTTCGAGTAACTACCTAACTAAGACAAATATTTTCCGGAGCCTGCCACCATTGCGATAGTCAACTGCCGTCGTAACTTTAGCACTTTACAACTATAAATCTATCCATCCGCAATTTCCCAAGAATATTCTTGATTTGAAGCCTGCAAATCTATGAACAAATCAACAGCTTGAAAGCCAACACGATCAAGAAACAGTTCTTTACCAAGGTTTCTTTTATTAAATCTAATGACTATGAAATGGTTCATTGAAGTCAAAAAGCTCTCAGAACCGCGATGATTACAGCAATCGGAAATTCATTAAATCATATTAATGTCGACGTATCGGTGAAGACAATGCGATTCAGTGCTCTTCCATATCCGTTAGTTAATTGAATACAATGGAAGAGCTTGCTTATCTCTTCATATTACGAATGTACATACATTGATTATGGATATTGTTAGTTGGTATCTGCAGCTTCACTCAACTAGTTAACGCTGCTTATTATCATACTACTTAGTTACTTCTGCTATAATATTTTCTTGTGCTTCTATATTATTAAGACCCGTTTCATCTCTAAAAAGAATTTCTTCTCTAAGTCTAGATGCATTTACTGGGCTTCCTGTAATATCTTTTCTGGCCGTGGGCGCATTGGTATTCAAGCTTCCTAATTGCTTAGACGATTATATGGGGAATATTATAGAAATATTAATGTTTAGCAAACGGTAATTGAAAGTACTTATATCATTAGCGGATGTTTAATGTCCTTGTCTAGATATTTTAAAAAAGCTTATACATATTCTTGTATTGCAGAATCTTTCGTAACAGATGATTTGGATGATGTTCTAACTGAGTCTTTGAATTAGAATAAAAATTATTCGAATCACATTTAAAAAACTAAATTAGCCTTTACTATTATATAGCTTCACCTCCGAAACAATTTTGTAAATCTACACTTAAAATAATCTTAATTTTTGTCTTATTATTCTCATTTCTATAGAAGTTAAGACCATTAACAAAATCCTAATTCATGACTGTTGTACAAGTCACACCATCTCTTATGTTACCGCAATTAATTCCAAATCAATTTACTGACAACGTATTGTGCGGATGCAATTTGGCGTTGAGACAAAAACCCGTCTCCGGGCCGCGAATGGCTCTAACAAACGACCGACTGCCACTAATGATTCTATGTACAATATAAATATACCACATATAGCTAGCCAGTAGCCAGAGCCACATATTTGATGCCAGTATCATTACCTACAAATTGATTCGTTGGATTAATTTTCACTAGTTCAGAGCTAATAGATTCATTAACATTAAAGATAATTTAGCTTATTTACAACTAGAGTATGGGATTCATCGTTGATAGGCTGTTTATGACAACTGGTGGTCCTTGGATATTAATTACTTTTTGATTAGGTACAGAGTGTATAGATAATATTATTACCAGTAGATCTAGAGTTTGTGTTTGTATAACGGTGGGGATTTCCGAATCTTCGCGCTTTTCATCGCATAAAAATGTCTGCAGTTCGTTTAATCAATCATCATCAATCAATACACGTAAAAAGGTGTTAGCAGCTTGTGCCGGATTTCTATCTAGATTTCGTTTCTTTTGAGCTTCATTAATTCTTCATCAGAGCCTTATCTCATGTCGTCCGTTTTAATGGTCAGTTTTAATCTTTAAGCGTTGGATTAAAAACCATTTTAATCTGTCATTCGCGCGGAATTTAGTAAATTAAATACGCGATGTCCAAGGGGTCCCTGGTCGCCAACAAAAACTTGTCGGCACGCGCCTTCTGTTCTAATATCCAATATAGTTTGTACTCTTGGCGTTTTTGCGCCTCCTCTGAGCCGACGTGACGCAACCGCTTGACCCTTTTATGACTGCGGGATTTTTCGAGGGCTCCAAGTTTTGGAACTGACGACTATTATACCGTATGGATGGAAGTGACAGGTATTTTCGCCAGTTTAAATGACCATCCGGCTTAAGAGGCAAAGGTGTTGTGGCTGTAGAACCAAGCAATAACAAGTTTTATGAGAATGTATTAAAAATATACGATGCCGAAGTTTTAATTGAACTTATAATTAAACTGAATCATTTGAAATCTTCGTAAGCCTCTTTATCATTTTCTAACTTTAAGTTTTATGCAATTATACAATGTGTGTCTGTCTTGTCTCCCCATTTACGTTATTTTGGTGCAAATTATGATGAGTGGTGGACGGTGGTAGTGGTGTCGTAATTTAGAATTAGTGTTATATTTTTGACATAACGTTGTTGAATTAAATAACCACGTAGCGAAAATGTACAGACAGAACAAAGCAGATTTCCAATGGGTAAATACTAGACGGTGTAGCTGAGTAACTTTAAAGTTGTACGTTGGGCCATAATTCAAAGTTAGCAGTGTCCAAACAGCATGTTGTACATAAGAGAATCGTGCCCCGGCGCGGCACATCCCTGCGGGTGGCAGCGGCAGGCAGCGCGGTGGCTGAGCCCGCCCCTGCTCTCCGCGTCTTGTTTTTGTGGTCGCGTCTGCAGCCGCCCCGAGTCGCCGCCACTTTCTTCCCGCCCCCTCCCGCGCGCCCCACCACTGCCCCCTGCACACCGCCGATGACAAATGGTCCCCGGACACCCCGCTCGCTCCCCGGCCCGCTAATGCCCAGATAATTTTATGCCGCTCCCGATGCACAGACAAAGCCGGGATGGGATGACCGCGAGATTACCCCATCGATCGTCGTCGACGCGCGTCAATGAGTGCAAGCTTTATTTTATGCTCAGCTTCACGGATCAACGATGGCTGAGACGGGTTTATCGCTCCATTAGGTGGAAATTGATGATGCTCGCAATTATTTTCTCCGGTTGCGCGTTTCCTACGCAAAATACAATGGCGCTGTTAAGTTTTACTACAGCGAGATCGAATTGAAATCTGACATTTTCTAATCGGTAGCACCGGTAGCGGCTGGCGACGCTACGTGCTTAACAACTGAATGGTCTAATATTTCAAAAAAACAAAATGAAATAAGACGTGGGTAAAGAATGTCAGCGTCACCCAACGGCCAGCGCCCGGCAACCTCTCCGTCGTCGGTCACACGCCATTGACTCCGCTGAATAGTCAGGCTCGCTCCGCTACCGTCACATTATCTCCTGCCTTCGGCTCACTTGATAAATCTTGATTTGAACGCTCGGGGTGTCGGCTAACGCTAATTATACCTAACCCCAACGAGATAGAGTCCAACAGAAGCTGGAACGTTTCGGGATCAAGTTTTTTCTTATTTGGATCCTCTGAAATAAAGTTCTAGTCGTTTCGCCACGTTGTCATTAATAAAGTAGAAGCGTCCGTCACGAAGTCTGTCCACTGCACGTGCTTGCTCCATTACCGTCGACAGTGTACACATGTTGCGCTTTTTTTTTGGCGTCTCCAATGACAGCCAAGACAAAGATTGTCCCAGTCCTTACACAGCTGCGGTGAAATATTAGAGGATCGAATCGCTCTAGTCATTTCCACCGTGGCAGATTTAGCCGACCGATATGTAATTTAGTAATCCAAGCAACACCCACCTACAATATTCATTGTCTGATTGCTTAGTCGGTGATTTAGTACAATTATCCTGCAGGTTTGCTAACTCGGACATGATTTATCTCCCACTGTGACTGTATCTAACCGGAGTTGTAATTAACGGCTACGAAGATGATTTATCACAATTAACCATCTTTACATTTTGACGTGAATTCTTAAAGTAATAAACTTGACCTTTGAATTGTTCAAAGCCACATATGAGTTGGAATTACCAAAGATTTATTATTGTATAGGAATATCAACGTCAAGAGAGTCGTAGTGATCTTGGCTAGAACGGTAAATCCAAATCGCGTTAAGATCGTGGTATTAAAGAAATTACTTTGTGTGGTTGGCTGTGTGTATACCATTAGTTATCTTATTATCGTCCTACGCTTCCATTGCGTGGTGATCACAATTTTCGTCTGTTCATGATGGCTCTGCTTGATTTTGTTAAGGCGTGTAATTATGTAAGTTGGGTAAGAGTGTGCACGCTACTTGGACAGCGCTGTTACGACGGGAAGGGTTTTTTATTTACAATTGCTGCTTCAAAAGCTACATGAAGAAAATATTTAACCCTCGACCCGTTCCAGATGTTAAAATAACTAATTTGAATAAAGTACTAGCAGTTTCGCAACTTGCTCTCAATTGTCGACAAGTTCCCAACTTTTGAAGTCTATTTCAACTTGACTCTAAAGAAACTGGAATGAGTTTTATGTAGCATCCACTTTGTAACAACGCTGTGGCGCTGTAGGAAACCTTTTAATATCGTTTGAATGTACTCGCCAGCATGGCTCTTTGAGATGTAAATTCGTGTCATTTGTTCGCAATTTGTCAATGCTGCTTTGAGGAATAAAAGCTTATATCTGCCTGTGGAAGGGTTAGATCATGCTATTGATCCTTGAAATTGTATTTGTTCATGTTTTTATAAAATTTCAAAATGGTCTTCACCAAAGGTTGGTTGGAAACAAACACCGCCTCAATTTTTTAACCGAGTTGTTCGTCATGGGTACGGGGCGTTAGTAGTGTGAGCGAAGCGCATGACATCATCAGAATATGTCTCGTGCCGCCTTACATGGTCGCATCGCGTATGATCTATTGACTACACACTTGTAACAGCTGATAATGATCGTGACGCGATATAGTTCGGGATCCGGCTAAATATGGCCACATTGAATCGACGCGTGCTGTCAAAAAAAAATTTTTTGCTCCCCAGTGTGTCAGCACTGCACCTTGTATCATGAATTAAGATTAGGGACGATAAGCTTGCTAATTTGTGTTTCTTATTACTATGCATTGTAGCATTTATCCTTTGTCAGGTTGCAAGATGCGAGCACATAATTTATGGCAATATATGCTCTGGTCTTTCTGGATGAAACTGTTTTTTCGCGCCTTTTTTGATATTATATTCCTATACCTTTAATGAAACAACCTTTAAAAGTCAAGTTTATTGGAATAAGTAGATATTGTATAAGGCAGTAAGTACATGTCTATTATTGAATTTAAGGGCCTTTGTCGGCAAGGAACATTTGTTGTGTTGCTGGCAGAAATAATATTGGTAGCCTAATATAATGGCTTTATTTAAAAACTTGATGCCGTAGCTTTAAGCAAGACGTAACATTTACCTTTTTTTAAAACATCAGCCTTTCTATCAGTTGCGTTTATCACATTATGCTTGTTAATGTTTTCAAGCTCAGAAGCCTCGAATCCAGTACCTAAGTTAAGTTGTTAAGGTCCACCGACACATACAGGATTATACAGAGCACTAATCTCGACCTCAGTGCGAACAGATACCAGCATAACATAAACATTCAAGCGTTTATCAGTGCCACCGTCCACAATTAGCATAGCCACATTATCTGCTCCGTAAGTACGTCTGTTTGTCTCCCAGATTCGGGTAATCGGCTTATCTGGTAGGGTGGTGTTTGTTAAATTGGCGCTGTTAAGTCGCCACCGCAGCCCTGCCTGGGGCGGAGTCCCTGTCTTATTAATCGGCTGTCCGGACCATCTGCTGGCGCTATTTACAGCGCTGACCCCTGTCGGTAAAAGGAGTTTTGTTGCAAGACCACTTAGTTCTTGTATGTAACGTTTGTCTCTGTCCCGTTTTCAAACAACACGTTACGTTAATTAAGTGAGGAGCGTAAATCTTGGGGGTATAGATACTAATATGGATAGAAGGACCAAATTATTTTGCTTTAGAAAAAACCAAACCAAATAGATCTTTTAGAGAACTTACACGCACACTGTTCAGTTTATTTTGATATATTATGCTCATTTTATGGTTCCGTACCCAAAGGGTAAAAACGGGACCCTATTAGGCTATTACTAAGACTAGGCTGTCACTGTCACCAGGCTGTATCTCATGAACCTTGAAAGCTAGGCAGTTGAAATTTTTACAGATGATGTATTTCTGTTGTCGCTATAACAACAAATAGAGAATAAAATAAATATTTAGGTGGGGCTCCCATACAACAAACGTGATTTTTTTGCGATAATGGTACGGAACCCTTCGTGCGCGAGTCCGACTCGCACTTGGCCGGTTTTTTTTAGGGTTCCGTACCCAAAGGGTAAAAACGGGACCTTATTACTAAGACTCCACTGTCCGTCTGTCTGTCACCAGGCTGCATCTCATAAACCGTGATAGCTAGACAGTTGAAATTTTCACAGATGGTGTATTTCTGTTGCCGCTATAACAACAAATACTTAAAATTTTATAAAATAAATATTTAAGTGGGGTCCTGTATAGGTAAAAGAAGAAAAAGGTAAAATATCACGTTTGTTATATAACAAACGTGAATGTTTACCTTTTTATGCCGTTTTTTGCGATAGTGGAAACCTTCGTGCGCGAGATCGACTCGCACTTGGCCGGTTTTTAGGTTTAATTGCTTCACGGCATCAGACATCACCCTTAATCTTAATTAAAAGGAGTGTAAACAATTAGCGGCTAATTACTTTCAACTTTCAATTACCAATACCCTATAGATAATTCACGTGTCTCTGCTTGTAAAACTGGTCCTTCTGCAAATATTAGGTCCTTATTGTAGTTATTGTAACCTATAGAATATTAATTTAATGTGAGAACAAAATGTACCATGAAAATCGTACCTTCATTGATTACGTAATGTAATAGGTACTAATGGTAGTTTTATGGTACATTTCATGTTTATTTTTATTGATTTTGTTCCGCTAGCTGTAATGATGGATGGCTGTAAAATGTAGATTTATTAAACTGAGTCACTTATCTCTGTTTATGGTAAAGTTTATTTAGCTTGATGGGCTGTAACTTGTAGGGTGAAGTTAAGTTTGAAGTTAACACCTCTGCGCAGGTTTTTGGGTTGAAATACCAACGGAGCAGTTACTGTTTTTAGGGTTCCGTACCCAAAGGGTAAAAACAGGACCCTATTACTAAGACTCCGCGTCCGTCTGTCTGTCAGCAGGCTGTATCTCATGAACCGTGATAGCTAGTTAACATTTTCACAGATAATGTATTTCTGTTGCCGCTATAACAGCAAATACTAAAAACATAATAATATAAATATTTAAGTGGGGCTCCCATAGAACAAACGTGTTTTTTTTTTGCCTTTTTATGCGATAATGGTACGGAACCCATCGTGCGCGAGTCCGACTTGCACTTGGCCGGTTTTTTAATGGTGTTCGCATTCACAATCTGTCAAAATTATTTCTGTTTTTTCTATAAAGTTTTTGATATTGATTGTCGCTAATATGATACTGCGACTAGATTTAAACGTTTTCGAGTTATTGGAATTAGCCTTTTAGACTATAGAAAATACAGCATTGCATGCTATATCAATTTAATAATAATATTTTTAGAATGTAATCGTCATTATTTTGTAACTTCGGATGCTGGGCTGTAAAAAGACAGTGGCAGTCGAAACAAGTTGGTATTCCGCTTCACTGAATAAGTTACAAAATGACTGCTTATACTAGGCCACGGTTTAAAAAATAAACTAGTAAGCATTGCTGTCTCATTGTTAGAAGGGGAAAATTCCAAACTTTTATAACACTGTCACACTACCACACTTCACACTAATATTTTAAAGGCGATAGTTAGTGTGTGCTTGTATGTTTGTTAATTCTTCACGCTCAAACGGCTGAACGGATCTGGATGAAATTCGGCGCCGAGATAGATTATAGTCAGGCATAGCACATAGAATACCTTTTTATCCCGGGAATATGTGCCTTCGGGATAATTTTCGACTTCCACGCGGACGAAGCCGCAGGTAGAAGCTGGTTTTATATATTTTTCATTGGGATAATTTCTATGGCCTCGTTTTAAACCAGTTGAACTAAAAACAAGTTGAAAATGTCTGAGTAAATGTTTTTGGCAGATGCATTGTAGATGACGGCACCTCAGAATTTTAGAGCTATCTCGAAACTATAATTACAAGTTTAGATAACAATAAGCAGTCAACACTACCTAATATACTAAGATCCGTTTTCCAAATGTAGACGCCGACAGAATAGTTAATTTTAACTTAAGGTCATATAACTCGTATACATAATTGATTGTAATCACAACTTAAATCTTGTATTAACAAATTACACGTTGCCGCTTCGCTTCAGTGCAAAAAGTCTTATGTAATTAGATTTTATTCATGTAACTGTACTAATAGGGTACAAGGAAGTTACTCGGGCTATCAATCAGAACGCGCCAATGAAAAATTTACTAAATATAATGAGCTTATAAACGTAATTAATGTATAATTAGTTGCTTTATCTAAGAGGATATTGGTGAGGCTTTAGGTTTTTATATCGAGAAGCCGAATTTGTTGAGTAAGGCTAAGTAGAAGCGCAAAAACTATAATATTATCATCGTTAAAGTCCTGACTGACAGGACGAAAAGGAAAATCCCAGAAGGACCAAAAATAATTCGCCTTAAAAACTTCTGCTTTGATCAATAGTAAGTTATTAGTCATAATTATCACAGTTTCATCATTATCAGGCTTTTTTTGTTGCCACTGCTGGGACACAGGCTTCCTCTCTGTTAGAGGATATGGGCTGTAATCCACCACGATGGTCCAGTGCGGGTTGGTGGATGTCACACGTCTTCAAATTATTGGTTCTAGGACATGCCGGTTTCCGCCCGATGTTTTCTTTTATCGCTTTGAGAGCAGTGGTAATTAAATAATTTACACAAAGTGAAGTGTCTACGACTTACGTATTGTAATGCAAGTCGCGACCGTTACCACTGGGCCATCACTGCTCTCGTATCACAGTTTACTAAGGTTATATTTTTGTATAGTTTCAATCATTTTCAGTGTAAGTGCACTTAATGGTTATCCTTTTCTTACCTTTCTAATTGCCCTGTAGAATTATAGATAACTAGCTTCTGCCAGCGGCTTCACCCGCGTGAAAGTCGAAAAATAACCCAGTATAAAAAGTATCATAGGTGCTATTCCTGACTATAATCTATCTCTGTGCTAAATTTCATCCAGATCCGTCCAGCAGTTTGATCGTGAAGAAGTTTACAAACACACACAAACTTTCGCCTTTTTAATATTAGTGTGATTTGTTAGTCAACTGTTAAAACTCTTGAGTCTGGGACCCCTGCCATGTTCTTTTTACCTGACTGCCGAAGGAGGGTAATGTGTTTATCAGTCTACTAGCTGTTCCCCGCGGCTTTGCTCCCGTGGGCCACCCCACAGGACGCGTTTTCGGGATTAAAAAATATCCTATGTTACTCAGGAATAACGTAGCTGTCTATTGGTGAATGAATTTTTCAAATCGGTCCAGTAATTTCGGAGCCTATTCGGTACAAACAAACAAACAAATAAATCTTTCCTCTTTATAATATTAGTATAGATGTATGTATGTTTGTTCCTATGTGGCGTTCTAGAGACCAAACGCGTTGGCCGATTTTGATGATTCTTACGTCAATGGATTCGTCTTAATCCTGCGAGTGTCATTGGCTACATTAAAATTTTGTATTTTGGGCGCCAAGTTGTGGCGAAAAAAAAATTTTTTTTTCCAAACCCATCGTGTGGGGTATCAAAAAAAAAGGATTTTAAGAGGCAATTTCAAAAATATATCACACTTATATGTTTAAATGTACCTAAATCTAAAAAAAAAAATTAAAAGTTGTAAATAAAAAAATTTAGATTTTTTTTATTAACTTTTTTTATTGTGCTAACAGTTTTTCGGACAAAGTTCATACTTCAGAAACATAAGAGCTTTTGAAAGGGCTGCAAAACATAGCTCTGATCCACCATCCAAAGTCAGGAAAACAATCGCTGTAGCCGAAATTGGCTAGATGGCATCACCATCATCAAGTTCTGACCAAAACTTGCCACGTCCTTCCTTGACCATTATTCATTCATTCATTCATTCATTCATCATCATCATTTATTATTTTTATTTTCATTGTAATGCATGAATGTAATAAGATTATGGACTACTGTGTCTGAAAATAAATAAATTATTATTATTATTATTATCAAACTATGCAGCATTCCTAAAAGTACTTAGCACTAGTATTCTGCTTCTTAATATTTTCCCTCCGAAACTTGTCATATCACTTCGACTATTCAAACTGGCCACAAAGCAGCATTCCAAAAAAAAACCCAGAAGTGGTTATCAATGGCCAGTACTCGTGGCACGTGCTCAGTACCTTTGTACTCAGCCTCCAGTGCCCACGCGTGTTCCGGCTCCGTGCACTTTCATTGGACGGCCCTGGTCTGCCATGGCGCAAGGTTATAAGCACCTCTACGTTACCGTGGCACACGGTGTTCGTTAATGTTACGAAGGGATTTTGAGTTGAGAGGGATTGTGATCTAGTTGGTAGCATCTTTGGATTATAAGAATCTGTGTCGGGATGAACCGTCTTTTCTTGTGCAGTACCTTTTTTGCGACACATTGATGGGCTCCTGCCTTAAAGATGTTCCGTGTTAGACAAACTTATACGTATACACTGCAAGATTTGTGCAATACATATTTTACGTAACAATTAAAAACTTCCAAAATACCCGACAATTTATTTTTCATGCTTTTTATTCTACATAATTTATATAGTAATAGACACGCGATATTAATCAACAATTTATTGAACAGGTAATTATGACACGATATCCCGAAATACCCCGATACAAACAGTAAAACGCCCATAACTTTTGAACAGCTGTACCGATTGTCATTAAATATAACTCAAAACACTCTTGATAAAGTCACTTTACAAACAAAAAAAAACGACATCAAAATCGGTTTATCCGTTTAGGAGCTATGATGCCACAGACAGATAATAGAGATGGCCGTTTTCGGTTTTTAGCGCAAACGGTTATGTAACCGATATACAGTTTTCATATCGATATCCAAATTGGTTTTCAGATATCGATATTACAATTTGCAAAAGTTAACATGTTATTTAGATGAGCAAAATGAAACCGAAAACAAATGCAAAGAGGTTTTGATTTGATACAGTTTTTGTGAAATCGGTTATTTTGATATAGATGTCGATATGATATGATATCTAACGTCATATCCGATATAAGTTACGTTTTGATATATCGGACCCATCCCTAACAGATAAACATATACACAAACACACAGGTATACACACGTCAAACTTATAACACCTCTCTTTTTCCGTCGTTTGTTAAAAATACAGACATACGGATTAAAATCATAACCCTCCTTTTGAGTTTGTCCTAGTCGGGTGATTAGTAGTAACCCGTTACCTATAGTTTCTTTGACGTTGAAGATAGTGGATTTCCATCTTCCATAGGGTCCATAATTTTCTCGCTCAAATGCCGCATCCTTTTCGTTCTACGTAAAGAAGATGTATATGATTTATTATTCGAAGTAATATGCCTGGACTTAACTGTGTCATTTATGCTATCAATATCTAAATCTAAACGATGCGTTATAGTGCAGCGTTGATAATTCGCTGATATGGAGGTTATCATTGAGAGTTAAATACCTCGTTGCTGTATATCACATCAATCACCGCAAGCCTATTATTACTGCAAAGGTACTAGAAAATAATTTATTACTAAAATATTATGAGCTGAATAGATTAATAGTCTGCCCATCTTATGTTAAATTGATAAATAAAAAAATAAAAAATATCTTTATCACATTTTCTTAATTCATTCTCAATCTCTTGCCATAATCTCCATTTATTTTGTGTTGGCGCATGTGTTTTTTTTTCATAATTCTCTTTCTGTAAGTCGTCATCTCCTTCAGTATTAAATTATCTGTATCTCAGTAGTTCTCTCTAAAGTTGTATATATCTTTCTAGACATAATGTTTGACACCATTTTGTTAATTTACTGATTAAAAATACTATGTTATGATTTTCAATTCTATATGATCAGCTAGGAAATATAATTCAATATGCAAAGGAAAATCTAAATGTTTTGAAAGGCATTAACCGTGGTGACGTAATCTGACCCCAGTTAACATTAATCCAGATGTCTAAGTTTCAAGCGAGAATAAACGACGCTTTACGGTCTAGCATGAAATGTAAAGGTAGAAGGTTTACTTCTAAATGGCTTATCTTTAAAGCAATATAGTGTAGGAAGGATATCCGACTATAGTATGGATTAATAAATCGCATTTTGTTATTATATTTTCAATACAGTTGTTAAACATGGCGTACTTTCAGAGGCTATAATTATGATTCGAAAATTAAATCTTTTGCATAGGCATCTTTCTGTTACGCGGTCGTGACTTTTTTTTACGAGCTCGATCATTATTTTTGCAGTTGAGTTTTAAATGCGTACAGCTAAGGAGTGGAATTCCCTGCCGGAGTCGGAGTCTGTGTTTCCCGATAGCTAGAATCTAGGGGTCTTTAAGTCAAGAGTGAATAGGTTACTACTAGGCAAGCGTGCTCCATCGTAGACCACATCATCGCTTACCATCAGGTGAGATAGTGGTCAAGCGCGAGCCTACAACAGATAATAAAAATGTATAAATCAATTTAAAAAAGTTTAGTAGCAAGGAGTTTTCATACATAGAATAAAATAGGATAGATTTTAATCGAGCAAAAATAAATGAGTCCGTACGTCTTAGCATTAAATTCTCAAAAGTCTTTTAAATGGTTGTTTAGTATATTTAATTACCAGTTTTAATTCAATTATTTTCACAAAAAATTGACAAAAGTCGAATAGGCTGTATAGGCTGTTTTCGTTGTGTAAAAAAATATGTCCAGTTACAAAAACGCGCCATTTTCTGAAAATTTTATTTTTTTAAACTCGTGTCATTAAAAACCCTCGCCTTCGGCTCGGGCTTGTTAATGACAGCTCGTTTGCAATAACCTACTTTCCATCCTTGTATCACAATGTACTATTTCTTACGTCAGCATCATTTAGCCGAAAGTCGTCCAGAGCTGGTCATAGTCCTCCCCAAAGTATCACCAAAAATCTCTCTTCTTCAGATCTTTGTTTTCCGCATCCAGTCATGTGACAGTCTCGTTAATATCGTTACAACAAGAGCTACAAGGAGACCTCTAATAACTTCCCGATTTGTACTTGCCGTAGTTTTTCCGATATCATCCACAACGTCGTCAGGGACCATCTCATTCACACACATCACACATCATCAGCCTATTAATGTTCCCACTGCTGGGACACAGGCCTCCTCTCTGTGAGAGGGAATGGGCCGTAATCCACCACGCGGGCCCAGTGCGGGTTGGTGGATGTCACAATGTCTTCGAATTTTTGGTTCTAGGACATGCCGGTTTCCTCACGATGTTTTCCTTCACCGTTTTGAGAGCAGTGGTGATGAAATAATTTACGCAAAGTAAAGCGCCTGCCTGGGCTCGAACCCACGACCTACTTGTAAGTCGTGGCCGATACCACTGGACCACCACTGCTCATTAATACTTACAGTTATTTTTGTAGTTATGATTTAGAGACATGTATGATCTAGTGAAGTGTCTACCATCTTCAGTTATAAACCATCTTTGCCTACTCGTCCTGTTTTTGCGTTTGGTCCTTTTGTACGCTTCAATTTCTTGGTGACTAGTTCCGTCCACGCGTTGGCGATGTAACGCAATGTTACGATACTACACCTCGGGAACTATTGCGAGGTGGACACATAAAACACAATCAATTGAAACACCGAGACTAGTACTCTAGTATAAATCTGATTTATTTTGTGTCTTCTTGTAACAGATTCTCTTGAGCACTTCAGCAGGCTTATTACGTATCTTTTGCAACAGCAAAACGAAAGCGATTTTTTCAATTCTTCAATACAAAAGTTTTAGCGTTGTTGGCGGTTTTTTTTTTACCCGACTGCCGAAGGAGGGTAATGTGTTTATCAGTCTATCTATGTATGTATGTATGTAAGTATGTATGTGTGTATGTATGTTGTTTGTTCCTATGTGGCGTTCTAGAGACCAAACACGTGAGCCGATTTTGATGGTTCTTACATCAATCGATTCGTCTTAACCCCGCGAATGTCACTACTCCGACTGCACAGCATGATTTTTTCCTTGTTTACGTCTTTTTAGTTCGCTTTTCAAGCAGTCGGGTTTTTTGATATTTTTAATTAATTAAATAAGTGCATTTGACAAACAGCGAGCGATTAGCAAACGATTGTGTAGGACTTACCATACCTACACTGCAGGTAATTCCGTCTTTTATGACATAATAGCCTACGGGATTTTCTTTCAAGTAAATATCAATTTCGTGTTGGCAATTAGTTGTATTTCGCACTCTGAATTCATCTTTCCACATTGCCAGCCATATCTAACGCGCGTAATGGAAATGTGGTGAGCTCGATGTTAATTAAGCAGCCAATTTACTATTATGGCTCTTAAAGTTGTGCACATAAAAATATCTCACAATAATGAGCTTATATGACAATCATTATCTTAAATCGTGTTTAATTCTGTGAGTCGCTGTGGCGGATTAAATAATAATCATTACACTGTATCGAGCTGATCCACTCTAGAAATGAAGTGCGCTTTAATGTCATATTGCTTTTAGAGTTTATTATTGCAGCTACAGGTTATTTGCAGTAGATAATGATATACCCAGCCGGCTAGCGGCTGCGGGATCGCTGCTCCTAAAAAGATCTAATTGCGTCCTATAGTGTCGCGTCGTTTATGCGACCTTTAATTTGTTGATGCACAGAAGCCTTGCCTTTATCCACAGTTTTTTCTCCAAACCAGTTTACTGTCTTCTCTTAATATGTCAAAGTAACACGCTCCGAGTCATTAACTTGGTAGCGCTTCAAAAAGGTTTTTCTACGCTTTTTGTGATAGCAACGCCACCTTTTTTCATGAGCTCGCTAGTTAAAATAATTAGAGGATTCATTAACTATGAGGAAGGGTGTCCATTGGAACATGTCTGCGAGTAACTTTGCAACTGCTTTGTTGCTTTTCTTATCAATATTTTTTCTGGTAGTTCATCACTAATATTGTTGTTTTTTTTTCTTTTCTGGGGCTGGTAATGGAAACTGGTTCATTTTGCATTTTTATTGAAGCTTGCTTTGTTTTTCAAATTGCCTTAATAATGTCGCGTCCGCACTTTCCGCTGCGGCTGCAAATGTGATATGAATAGACGAGCGCGTTGAGCCAACATCATGGATATATAACTGGTTGATGCGGCACATAAAAATGCTCGTCTAGTTAATTATAATGTTATCGTGCGGGGTGCGTGTGTCGCCCCCGAGCCCGGAGGCAGGGTGCGCCGGAGCGCTCCATCTCACGAGAACTCCACAACAATGTTGAGAAACGTGAAGAGCTTATGTGATCAATAGTTACATGAAAGTCGAGAACAATGACTATGAGAGCTAGTCGCGAGAAACTATCGCGGGTCATAACGTTTTTGCACAATATTGTGATCTCCGCGGCCGCTTGAGCGCCCCAATAAAATGTTGATTAACATTTTTCTTGGAAGCAAAAACTTAATTATAAATGTCACGTTAATTTAGGTATTGAAGCTTTTTATGAGGATTCACTGAGAATAGCCGTGGCGGCATCATTTGCTTGTCATCAAATAATGGGTGTCCCAGGTATATGTCGAAGTGCTGACATTATTTTCTCTCAACAAGAGATGTACGGATTTTTGTTCTGAAATCCACAGAAAATAAAACATCCCCGTGTAAAAAAACATCAGTGACAAAAGAGATTTGGCTCATTTGCTATATTGTGTGCAAAAGGACCAAAGTTATTTACTTCATTGCGGGGAGGGCGGATTTATGGGGGTCGTTACAAATACCAAGCGTTTAATTGGTTCAAAAATCACACGATTTGGGAAATTTTATTGTTACGTTTATATAGAGAAAGCAATTGGCTCCAATGGTATATTTATTGTCGCTATTTATCTGGCCGGAGAATGGCGGGAGGGAACGAGTTTGCGTGGTGGTAAAAACTGGTGCCGAAGCGGGAATGTATCGGCTCCCGGCGACTCATGGAGGAATTTCATCCGGAATCTCTAATTAAAACTTTATCTAGTCGCTCTCCCGATTCGTGGAAAACGTACTATTGAATTGCCATTTCGAACTGAGCTTACTAGTTATTGAAATATTTTAAATTAAAGGGGTCATTGGTATTCCGTTCGCCTGTCCTGTCTGGCTCCGTTACATTATATTCTGTTTGATTGGTTCCAGTTTAATCAACAGAGTCGTTTACCGCTGGGTATTATCAATGTCAAAATGCAATTATCGTTAAGACATTGTACGGTAATAAACGGTTCGTATCTTAGTGGGATGAGTGCTAACTGTGCACCGGGCTGTATCATCTGTAAGGGTTAAAACTATATATGGTGGACAGTAAAAAGGTGGCTGACATTACGCTGAAGACGTTTATTAATATTTGTGTGTCAATTAACGTTTTTTCCACGGCAGTTAATTTGCGGGTAACTAGAGTACCTACTATAAAAGGGTTTTTACTAATATGTTTGGTATTATTCATAGAACTCGTTGAAACTTGTCGTAATTTTGTTCAACTGTAGATAATCCGTGTGAAATACTCGTATCTGCACCCAGATTGTTGGTAACGTGGGTGTTATGATTTATATCGATTTCTAGATCGATAATTTCCGTTTTAATTTAGCTAATTTGTTTGAATGACGTAATTCAATATTTAAGAATCTTGCGCTCTGTTAAGGTAAACTTCTTGTAACAAATTGATCTAATATTTTCCAAACGTCAATCGTTCCTTCTATGTTCGCAGTCCGTTACGTATAATCAGTTGATTTTTATGTAAATAAGCGTTAATTTCCTTTTATTTCTAACGATTTCCACTGACTTACTTAAAAAGTAACTTCCAAGTTCGGTAGTAGACGTATTCCGGAATGGCACGTTAACATTTGGCGATAGCGTGGTGACTCAAAGTGCAAATTCCCGTCGCGACGCGTTTCGATGACGATCCCGTCGCGTCGTGGTCATCATGCGCGACCACTCGTTTCACAAACTCCGAAATGCTAAAAATGGCATAAATAATTTATACGTGGCTTGCTCGAGCTCCGTTTTTGTCGCGGCCGACCTGTCCACTGATGCATTTATAATATAAGGGTGCTTTTTGCATCGTCCCCCGGCGGTACTGGAATGCAACCGCTAAAATTGATCATGTTTCAAACGTGAGCTGAAGGAGTAATGCTGCTGCTTGCTCGGTGCGGTCAGCTAAGCTGTTGCGGTTCAGACTAATGCATGCGAGTAATATGTATGTATTGTAACAGTGATCCGACTCGTGAAACGTGCATACGGCATTAGTTACGCCTTTCATTACTACATACCTATTTGGATATAAAGCATGACTTTACATTGAATACATTAGTACGCTCATGACTGGCCAATATTGCTTGTCTAATAAATATGTTTTAGCAAAAATCAACCATTAAGAACAAAACGAAAAGCTCGTAATGGATGAAAAACAATGAAACGGACCTTTTGAATGTTTCGTAACAATGTTTTAGTATAAGTAAATATTTTCATTAATAATTACAAACTTGGGAGATGGGGGCTTTCCGTCGGTACTTTTGTAGTAATTTTTCCATTATTTTTGTTCAGTTATTAAAGTTTAGTAAGATTATTCTCGGAAAATCAATTATTAACTTTCATCAAGAAAAGATAACTAGAGTAGACTTTGAGTAGATGATATTTTATAAAGAAATAAGAAATATACCTAATGCTTGTGTTTAAACAACGTTATCCTTTTTATACATTGGTAGCGCCTTGACGACATATCTTAAGGTTGCCCCAGTCGATCATTCTTCTATACACTCCACTGTTTGACGGTGAAGGACCAAAAAAAAATTGCCAATTTGTTTCATCATTATCTATAATCCTGTATGGAAACAAAAAAGTAAAAAGAATATATATTTTAAAGTTATGAGCGTCGAAAGTTCTATATTTCAACACTAATTTTAACACATCTTTCGGAGCAAATAAATACCATAAGAAGAAGGAAAATTGCAAAACAGTCACCATACAGGGATAGATTAGTAGTTCAACAATGCAAATAATTTTATTTTGGACAGATACATTTAGTTTTTTTTCATGATATCCATATTCCCAAAGGTCTGTTAAAAAACTTTCGCGCGCTCGTTTTCGTCCTAAATTATCATCCATTTCGCTACAAATTTGCAAAAGTGTGTATTCGTACGCGAACTAGCTTCTTACTGCTCATCACAGTATCTATCTCTTTCACACGTGTTGTCGGATGAGATAGCATACATTCTTCTTATGGTATTTATTTGCGCCCAAAGATGCGTTAAAATACGGTTGAAATGTGGAACTTTCGACGCTCATAACT
This sequence comes from Anorthoa munda, assembly GCA_945859665.1. Classification (NCBI taxonomy): domain Eukaryota; kingdom Metazoa; phylum Arthropoda; class Insecta; order Lepidoptera; family Noctuidae; genus Anorthoa; species Anorthoa munda. Next base: position 26,477,834 of record OX243900.1, on the reverse strand, counting down.
ATCAATTATTTTTTTTTTTACTTTTTTGTTTTCATACAGGGCTAGATAATGATGAGACAACTTGATATAAATTTTTGTTTTGAACTTACTCCGTTAAACAGTGGAGTAATCGCTAGACTACGTTTGTGTTGAAGAATTATCGGCTAGGGCAACCTTAAATAAGGCATTTGCAATAGAGTTTTATATTATGTCGACGACATTATAAACTTAGTACATCTGCGCAATAGAAACGCTTTGAACTTTAAAACTTTCAAAGTTAAACGTTCGTCATTTGTCTTGTGTTGTGTTAATTGAATTAAATGCATAAAACAATAATTATAGCTCTAATTATAGGTGCTGCTAGCCTGACATTACAATTTAATAATTTGTCCTTTTTTATCGATTCCTTTGAAAATTATCTTCGAATCGAATTAGTATTCTAGATATGACTATCGATTTGACGACAACTTTGTAGTTGCAATTTGTTTGCTATTTATGACATGCTTTTTCTTCTTTTTTCGCAGTAAACAAGCAGTATTTGATGGCAAGAGGGCGATAAGAGGAGGGATACCGTTTGTTTTCCGTAAGTTTATAATTGAAAGTTGTTATTGTTATGGAAGCTTCTAATTATAAATAATAATTATATCTACATAGCTGGTAACTCGAAGTCTACTACAATATTCTATAAGTTAGAAGCTGTTGTGAGAAATATGAATTCTGAGTTCTTGTTCTTATACATTTAGTCTGCAGTACCTACCTACCCAATGTATACGAATTACGGGATATTTTTATTTCACATTAAACATGTGACAATGATGTTTGTTGTTATCAGACAGAACCTTAAGCAGGCATCTTTTATACAGTGATATATAAGATAGCTTCTTAGCTTAACTGTAAAAAAATAAACAGAGACGGCAGTGTAGGTATTAATATACATTGCTATCTCTAGTACCGGCAACTTTGTTAATTTTAAACTGGTCCTTCGAGCCGGATGACTGCTTCTTTAATGATTTAAATATAAAACAAAATGAGTGCTTCCTCATCAAGGCCTTACTCCTTGACAAATATATCCTCAAAATTCGACTCAAGTTTGCAATGTGTATTTTGTCAAGGAAAAAGTAAAGTCTTGATGTGGGAGTAATTCAGTTACAAACAATTTTGACGATTCGTGTTGTACTCTAGAACTCGATCCCAATTGTTCCTTGCAGCTCAATTCGGACAATGGGCCTTCGGTCCGCAGCACGGGTTCGCGCGGATAGCGCGCTGGCACGTGGAGAAGATGCCAGAGCGTCTCCCCAGCGGAGATGTGGAGGCCGTCTTCAGCCTCATGGATGATGACTTCACTAGGTCCATGTGGCACTTCCAGTAAGTAGACAGCAGCTTAATTTGAAAAGAAGCAGTTGTTGGCATGTGAAGAAGCTGCCGGAGATGTGAAAGCATTCTTCAACCTTATGGATGACGACCTCACTAGGATCAATAAGGTGACTTAGCAACTCAATATGGATACTGGATCTTTAGTCCACAGCAAGGGTTTGCAATGTGGAGATGGTATCTTCCTTCATGGTTGGCGAAGTCACTAGGACCATGTCGCATTTCCATTAAGTACAAGTAAAGGGACTCGCGAAAGATGGAAGGATTGGAGAGAAGCCTTTGTGTCTTTGTCCAGGCGTGGGACAATTGATGGGCTATTTAAAAAAAAAAACTTAATATCTCCCTGAAATCAAAATGATTGTCTGGAAGAAATGGAGGAAATTGTTATTAAAAGGTTACAAGGCAGGCTTTCGTAATAATACATTTACTTTTTGAATACCTCAAAAAAATGGGTGAAAAATAGCGTCGAATAGAAAATGCGGTAATGTTTTGTCAGTAGAACAACTATTATTAGGCGGTAAACGTCAAATATGAAAGGATATGTACATTTGGAGAAGCCTATGTCCATAAGTAGAGTTCTGTATGACTTTCTAACCTCACAACCGTCTCTTTCTGTCCAGGTTCAGACTGACGTACAGGCTGATCCTGCGCGAGAAGGAACTGCACTTCAACATCGGCGTGTACAACCCCAGCAAGGAGCTGACGTTCAGCTGCCAGCTGCTGCTGCACACCTACTTCAAGGTGCCCGACGTGCGCCGCTGCCAGATCACCGGCATGCACGGCTGCATGTTCATTGATAAGGTGAGATATTTATAAGGATCAATGATTTAGTTAGATTATCAAAATGTATTGGACAAGTATTTTTTTTTTTAACAAATCAATAAGAATTTACAAAGATAGAGCGCAAAAGTTCAGGTGTGGGCGCTTGTGATATTATTATCACATCTAAGTAAAAAGTGTACTAAGTACGTGACGTCTCGCACTTTATCGTCATTATTTTACATGTCCAATATTTTCTGGTCATTGTTTTCGTACTCCGTCGTCATTCCTGTTTTCTGGTGATGAGTGAATCACACATGAACCAACACGTGACCAACGAACTGCTGAAGGTAGCAAAATTTGCTGAGTGCGAGCTGCGTGTATGGTACGACAACTATTTCAGTAAAAAGACGTCCAATAAGATAGGCCTCCTCCAATATTCACCACAATAATTACATACTTTATTTTAAACTATTCATGTATGTATGGTTTATATGTTGTGTAAGGTCAATTTGCCAGCGGTATGTAGACGTCAGTGCCAAAATCTTGCGTAGATAACAGGATATATTAAATTATCAAGTAAAAATCAGTAATGATCGCTGGCATATTGGGTATTGTTTAAGCAATCACATGACAGTTTCAAGGGTCAATGCCAGTACGTTAACTTTGAATGTTAATTCTGAACAGCTTTATTATCTCGCATTTTTTGTTACCGAGTCTCAGGATTATTCCGTATTATGGCAGATTTATATATTATTTTTTTTTGGTTAGGATCATCATTCTCTTGGCAAGCCCAGAAAGAGATAGCGAGATGAGCAAGACTCCTTTTTAAAAGATTGGCCCGCGATCTCAGTAGACCGAGAGAATGAGGGCTACCGTTTTTGTGCCCACCAGTTGGCGCCACTAACGAATAAGGTCCTTAAATATAGCTGTTAAACGTTGTAATTACGCGCACGGAAGCAAAGTTTAAATTAAAATCATTTCTAATGCCGTAGAAGTGCGATTAAATATAACATTTAGAAGCCGTAGTTTTGCGAAGCCACGATTCTTCGAAAAAAAGGAGGATAAAATTAAGGCGCAGATACCCCTGAGTAGCTGATTTTAAAATGAGAATCACGTCTAAACGGCTCGTTGTAATTATTTGAAAAATAAATTTTACATTAGACTATTTTCTTAATAATTTGATCTAAGTAAATTTGAAGTTTTATTCGTATAACAAAGTGTAGTTAATTTGTAAAGTTATGTCTAAAACGGACAAAAACATGACAATCGCACCAAAACCGCTGGGAGTATTTGAATGAAATTGACACCATCTCAAAGACAATTTAATTATCTACATTTTGATCTGAAGCTTGTTTTTTTTTAAAGTCATAGAATAATAAGGAAAGTACAAAAAACTACAAAATTTTAGGTCGCGTAGGCGTCAAACGAGTGCGCGTTTTGTTCCCTCAAGGTCGTTGGCGTTAGTCGTCGTCTTAAGAGCTGGTCTCATGATGGAATCAGAAGGTGGCGATAGCATCTCCTCAGCCAGACAAGATAGCACCATCATTACTGACGTCATTTGACGTCTATTGACAAGTGATTGAATGAATTTAGTATCTTTCAGACTTCAGTTCAATACCTTGATTAAAAAAATTACTTATTAATATTGGTATAGGATTAATAAAATATGTTTAATTTGTAGACGCGAGAAGGCACAGTGTATCAGGAGGGCAGAGAGGTGGTGACCATCAACGAGTGGACGGACCGCATTTACCAGAATACGATGCAGGAGCATATCATCACCAACGTCGTCAGCGGCCGCAAGATGAGGATACAGAAGTACAACTTCCCTGACACCGGTACGATTAGTTCCTTCTTCTAATTAGCGAGTCGATGGCAAATATAGTATTTAAATATTATGCAAGGCGCAGTATTCAGCGACGGCAACACCATTCGCTGACGCAGCCATAATATCTTCAAATGTGTAGGTTACAGGGCATACGGTACAGAACGAAAACTTGTCCAAGGTCTGCGGGGAGATGCCGCAGACCACGCCCCTGTATTCCTTGAAGACTTTGCTCTATGTAATAGGGCAGGGGTCACCAATTACTTTAATTTGGGGTCCGTTTCTTAAAAATAATATGACCGTCGCGGTCTGTAAGGATTAAAGAAAACTACCTTTACGATGTTTTTCAAATAATAATGTGAAAATTGACATTATTGCTTTCAACTATCCATCCGAAGTTTAGACTAAAGTTGGTGCAAGCCATTGTCATTAAATCTTGGAGATGTTCATCGGTAAACGGATAAATGATCAAATTACATACTCAAGTAACACAAGTAAATTAAATGATACGGTCCACACAAAATAGATCGGTGGTCCGGTTCCGGACCGCGGTCGGTGCCTTTGGTGAGTCCTGTAATTGGAGCTGAGCCAATTCCGGACACAGTTCCAGATGCCGCTACTAAGCAATGCTAGATAGAAAAACCCAATAACACTCAGCCTGACCCAGGCATTGAACCCAGGACCTCATGCTCAGCAGTAGCGTTTGCTACCACTACATCAACGAGGCAGGCTATTGGCGAGCTTGTTATAATAATTTACGATAATGTAACAGTATGATTAAGGCTGAGTTAGGATTAGTGCGTTGCGTCGTCGCAACGGATGCGCTGCATTGTATGCCACACACGATGTCGCGACCACGCACGAAGTTGCAACGCAAGAGGGCGCCGCACGGCATCGTAGCGTCTCAGTGTCGATTAGGGATGGACAAATGAAAAAAATATATCGATAAATATCGAATCGATATTTACAGCTGAATCTTTTAGAGAGATGGCCTTTTTAAAAGTTTTACCAAAATTGGTTGTGAAACAAAAATTCAGAAAATTACAAAATCACTTTTTAATAGATTAATTGGTTATATTCGATTTGATGGAGATTATGATGGCTTATGTCGGGCCATGTTTTAGCGTCAGAAAAACGGGCGGTCCGCCCTGACCTTACTATACAAGTCAATTAACGGCTCCTATTTATTCTGATCAACAATTCTCTCCGCAGTGATCTGGAACCCCTGGTCGGAGTACGCCAAAGAGATCCCCGACTTCGGCGACGACGAGTTCCCCAACATGGTGTGCGTGGAGGCGGGCCGCGTGGCCTCGCCCATCGTGCTGCTGCCCGGCACCGCCTTCGAGGCCAGCCAGATACTGCAGGTGTGTGCACTGTGCACTGTAATACTGCTCTACGGGCGGTACTATCTCGGCTCGTCTTCGTAGAGCTGATGGTGGCTACCAGAGCATTTTTTGTGATATAATAATCCCAGCATCCACAGTCCGAAAAAATATGATTTGAGTAAACTGAGGGGTGGTACCGGGTGAGAATTCTGGAGCAATTAGATACTGATTTCTTCTATTGAAACATAGGCATGGTATAAGCATAATCACTTTTGAAGGAATGAGCGTATATCCCCCACGCGGGCCCAGTGCGTGTTGGTGCATGTCACATGACTTGAATTTTTGGCTCTAGGACATGCCGGTTTCCTCACGATATTTTCTTTCAACGTTCTTAGATTGCTGTTAATGTATGTGAGTTTATATCTTTGTAAACGCACCCAAGATACAGAAGTCATTCCTAGTGTGAGGCATCGTTTTATAAAACAATAAGAAAATAACACTCCTTTTTTTGGGCAGTTGTGTTAAAATTGGAAATGTGGCCGTTAATTCCGTCTGCTTCATTTAGCGGTAGGCTTTGGAAAGGCCGCTTTACAGTCTTTTAAGAATTTATCCGACGGGAACGGGCGGTGATCAAGTAGCAAGTCTAGAGTCCAGTTAAGAAGTCCAGAGTCTTTGTTGAGCTGATAGAGGTACTTCTAGTGTATACTAGGGACTCTTTAGTAATAAGGATCTCTCACCCCGCAGCCTTCTAAAAGTTGTCATCCAAAATAATAATTAGTTAACTAGTTAACATGAAGCAAGCCTATCATTAATAAAAATAATAAAAAACCGGCCAAGTGCGAGTCGGACTCGCACACGAAGAGTTCCGTACCATTATCACAAAACTGCAAAAATATCACGTTTGTTGTATGGGAGCCCCCCTTAAATATTTATTTTATACTGTTTTTAGTATTTGTTGTTATAGCGGCAACAGAAATACATCATCTGTGAAAATTTTAAACTGTCTAGCTATCACGGTTCATGAGATACAGCCTGGTGACAGATGGACAGACAGACAGACGGATCGCGAAGTCTTAGTAATAGAGTCCCGTTTTTACCCTTTGGGTACGGAACCCTAAAAATTGTTAACATGCTGGGTGAGAATTCGAGGTTGGATTTCTTCATTAGCACTATCATAAAAAGAGCTTTTGTTTAATGTAATATAGAGGGTTTTTGCATGAATCACAAGCAGCTAAAACAATTGTCGGAAAATAGAACAATAAAAATCATTACTAAATAAAATTACGTGTTGCAGCCTCTGTTAACTACATTTAAGATTTTTGGATTATTTTTTTTTTGGATTAAGCATTTACGTATAGTTCTGTGACTACAAATGCACACTTGGCAGTTAAAACAGCAGACCGTTTTTTTTTGTAATTTTACATACAATGTATGTAAAGTTACTACAATAAAATAAAATACTATATTCTTTTAAAACGTGACCTCATTTTAATTGCAGGTGATGTAGGAGATCGGGCGAACAGACACAACGCAGCCGTCCACAGGAGCGAAGTCAATTGAGGTGTCCGCGTCATTCCACATAGCCGACAGCATCCAGACAGCACGTAGCCGGGGGCTCTACGTCACTGTACCTACAACACCTGTACACAATGAACGATACTGGCCCATCTTTACGTAAAACGATAGACTTTGTCCACCAAGAGTTCAATTAAGCCCTACATGGGCCCATGTGTACAGCGACATCTATGCCGCCACAGCCGAACTAATGGCCTGACGTCACACAAAATCCAGTATCGCGCAAGAACAGTTTCTGGACTGGTGTATACTATAATATAATAATGTGTATGTATTCAATCGCGATTTGAACATTGAATACACCAGTCCGAAAACCGTTGGGCAGCTACCCAAACAACAAACACAACGCCAGGATCTTCTGACCGGACGGTCGGAAGATCCTCCCTTTTCAATGGAGGTATCGTAGCAAAACAACACTCTAAGACATGGGGTATTTTTAGGATATTTACAGATGCGAGGACTTTATCTCAGATTAAAGGCGTCCACTGCTGGACATAGGACTCCTACAAGCAATTGTCACTGCAGCCAAAATATTTTCAGGGTTTTGAAGAATCAATCTTTGTGTGTTTTAATTGACATGGAATGTAAAAATGTGGCCAGTGAACTCCATTGTGTACAGGACTTTCTATAATAAACCAGTAATCAGTAGTATCGCAATAATTTTGTACTTTTGGAAATACCATAGCTTCAATACTCATCAATCATAATTGTTACTGTAATATCAATACATCACGTAGATAACTTTCAAATGTCAATTTTTATAACGTGTCGGTTTCAGAAACCTTACGAAAATCTTTTTTTTTATTATAAGTTTTCATTACATTATGTTTTGTGAGATTTTAAAGTACAATAGCTGCATTTTTCTCCTACAATTTAGTTATACGAATTATTATTGTGCTGCCAAGCCCCCTATTATGTTAACTAAATCATTCCGAATGTACAATTATTTTGTAGTTTCACATAATGCTCCTATAGTTTTACGATATGCACAATTTTGTTTTAATTCAGTTCATAAAAGAATTCTATTTGTGAAGGCGACTGCCAAATGTTTTAATCCAAATTCATGTGTTTATTCAAATATGTCAAGCTCAACTTTTTATACGAAAAAAATATTAGGGTTCCGTGTTTGCCATTTGGCTACGAAACCATAAAAATGTGTTAATCGAAACGAAATAAAAAGACATAAGATACGTTTTAACTATTGTTTAATGAGTGGAGGTTAAGTTTCTATTGTGTATTTAATAATTGCAGCTTCTAATAATTGTGTTAATCTTGCCAAATGGTGTCTAAAGTTGTTCTTCTGTTTCATCTACATTTTGGTGAACTTTAGAGGGTAATATGCTTTCTTCGTATTGATTTTTATGTTTATAGCGCTTCGTTCACGGCAGACCAATAAAACAATAAATCCCTGTTACTAAGGCCCAGTGTTTTGATTCGTAGTTAACTCAAACAATCCTTAAATATGCTAACCAACGGTTTCCAATATCGGTGAAAAGCGTTTTTTTATCAATTGTTAACCTCACAAATGATCAAATAATTAACTCTCCAACTTATTTAACCATTGGCTGAGTTAACTACGGATAAAAAACTGGGCCTAAGACGTCACTGGCTTAAAGCCCAGTTTCTTTATCGAAAAATAATGTGACAAATTTGTAAGCGTGTTGGCTGCTGGGTCACTAAACTTGCGTTTACGTGACGCATCGTAAGTTTATAGTACATATATTAATTTTGCTCTACCGTTGACGAAGTGCTAAATGTTCGTGGTTTGATAAAATCGATAAATTCTTTTAATCGATTCTAAAATTAAATGTTCTCTAAAGTCACCGCTAGATAACAAAAAAATAAATGTAATTAACACCTGTCTACCAATGTATTCCAATATTTCAAAACGATACGATAAAAATGTAAAGACAGTGTCGCTAACACGATCAAAACAAACGTATCGCGGTAAAGGGCGTCCTTGACCCTTTCACTTGGCATGAGTTACAAACCTTTTGGTCAAAACTATGTTCAGTCGTATTTATTTAGGTAGGTACTTACTAGTATAATTTATACCAAATTCTAACCTTTTATTTTCAGTAATGAGTTAATATCTCATAAACGCGTAGACCGATTTATATGTTTTACACGGATGAAATGGTTCTACGCCTATACCTTTCATTTGAGACAAAAATTATCAAAATATGTTTTCAATTTACATAATTATACTTTTAGGTACAAGTCGGCTCTATGACTTTTATTTGTTTTGTTATCTGGCGCAGACTTTGCATATAATAAATTGTTACTGGTCCATGTGGACTAAGCTAGCTTCCTTCTGTCTTCCGCTATTTTCTACACTTGTTCTGTTTGTATTGCTAAGTATTTAGCTGTAAGGTACCTCAGTTTTGCTTTAACACTCTCCTAAATTGTGCACAAAATAACTTTTAAGTTAAGCCAGTGTTTTTAGGCATCTATAAAATAATAATAATTTTGTATACTTGTTCGGGTGCTAAAAAAACAAGTTAAAATTGTACTGCTGATGTTCCAGTTTTCCGATTACATATTTGGCTGTCCTAACTTGGATATAATGTTTCAACTAATAACTATTTTAGTATACGATATATTGTAAACTGTCTCATTGATTGACCAATATTGCTGGTTGCATACATCTCCACAAGCAATTCGATTTCTGTTTAGGTTTTAAAACTGATGAAATATGGTTACCTACTAAGTTTATATTGTGACAGAGTGACGGAATTACATAGGACGAATAGCACTATAATTATAATGTATATAGTGCTATTTACAGCTTACAAGCTTTTTATTACCTTTATTTCGTTTGTGTCTGGCAACCAGTAATCATTTTTTCAAGCGTTTCTTGCAGCCTAAATGCGTGAGTGAATTCGGCAAGGCCGCCATCGATCGACCAATCACATTGACGGAAATACACATCGCGTTTTTCATCTCGCATGTGATTGGTCGATTGATGCTGTCAAAGCTCTTTGCCTTGCCGAATTCACTTACGCAATTAGATTGTTTTCTATTAAGCTGAAACTTGGCGTACTTAAGAAACTTTGAAATAAAATGGTTCTATGGAGCTGGTGTCATGATGGAGATGGAAGGTGGCCATAGTTACTCCTCAACCAGACAAGTCCGCACCATCGTGTTTGAACTTATTGAATTGACAAGCTATATTACATTTCTTATTTTTATTCCACTAAAAGCTTGTTTCAAAAAGATATTTACCTTTAATTATTCCTATCGGCATCATGATGTTATGATGACGTCGTAGTAGGATCCCTGTTTTGTGTCTGCTTTTTAATTTTTCTTACGGATGTATGCGACCAGTTCAACATTCCTCTTAGTAATACTCAGGCCTCTCTAGTAACTTATTGTTGTAAAGGTTAAGTAAACAGGTTAACTATTTAGTGTAATAGGTACTAACAACTATGTTCATATCGCGTGGAGGCAACTAGTGTTCTTCAGTATCAGTAACTTTAAATTCGAATTTACAAAATCTGGTAGGGTTTCTTTACCCGAGACTTCAAAAACATTTCCATTTTCTCATAAAATATGTAGTTTCTGATTTTATAACATGTTCGTATTCTCAGTGAGCATGCATGTTTTGTCCAAAATTATGTGACGTTTTTAAGAACATTTGTTTTGTATTTTTTTTTTCTCTAAATATTGGAACGTTTTTGGAGGCTTTAAAAGTATACGAAGATTAACGTAAGAATTATGTACTTAGATATAACGAGTTCCTTGTTTTAACATACAAACGATTGGGTAGGTTTTTGTACTAAAATAACTTTGTATTATGTCATTATCGACATGATGTTGTAAAGGTAATTGTTATTATGTATATTATACATTTTGTAGTGTCATGATGCTCTCTCGACCTAGAGGTAGAATTAAGATTAAAACATCCGTTCTTTAAAATATTTGATCCATAGTTTTAAGTCGATTTTGACTTTTTGATGTCCAATTATTATGCCAAGCGAGTCGTAGGACTCTCGTTAAAATAATATTTGTAAACTAACTTAATGGGTCGCTATCAGTGACAAGAAACAACGAAATATGCAACAAAGTGTACTTCCTTAGGTGCAATAAAGTGAAGTAAAATGAAAGAGGGCGTTTTTATTTTTTTTCCCTACATTTCCAAAATGCTGTTTCAATTGTATTGTGCAACAAAACCGTGGTGACACATCTTTTGGACACGAAAAGGGAACACCGTTTAAATATGTATGTTGGTCAAAATAAGTAAATAACGATTTTATTTAGATAGATAAAGGTATATACAGTGTATAAAATACTTAATTAAGTAAGACTACAAACATACACTTAAACCAAAAACTACTCACTAACTAAACCTAAAAATAGACTATACTAAAATATGGCGTCGAAAAACTCCTCCACATCGTTGTCCCCTGGTAATGTGCCCAAAAGACTGGCAGCATTGCCACGTTGTATGGCAATGCTTGTTCTTTGACCAAGGTAAAAGTCAGTAAATAAAAGACAAATGTGACTGTAACTCTAAATATATTTATTTTCATACATAAATTAACCTACAAATTAACTCTGCGTAGCTTCAGCACTGGCCGCCTGGTGGTCCCAAGCACCGACCTCGGTGAGTAAATCCTTCTTAGACTCAAAATACTCCTTGTACCACAGAATATGGTCTTTCTTCTCCTTTGCCGTGTAGAATGCGTTTTTGGACAAGCCTACACAAACGAGCTCCATGAAGTGCCTGATGGGGCCCTTCTTGGGACACCAGCCTTCGAGGTGGGAGTCGAGGAATATGTGCTCCGAGAAGTGAACGTTCTGCTCTTCTTCTAAGCCTGAAAAAAAAAGGGGAGACCAAATTAAAGTGTTAGTAGTTGTAATAAAAGTCATCAGAATAGTTAAAATTCTAAAGGATGGTATCAAGACAAACTAACAAAGAGTTTCTTGTATTTTATTAGTTATTATAAACTTGACATGGCGCAGCGCAGCGCGGTTTTCGTTACAAAAGTAATATCTAGCGCTGCGAGGAAATAGTGAGCATCAAGATGGCGGGATCAAGTCCCCAATTTAAAATGTATCACATTAAAGTGTTTGTACTACATATGTACTATTTGTACCCTGAACAAGACATTTGTACCTCTAACGGTAAAGGAAGTATATCAATACGTCCCTGGTCCCGCCACTTTGACGTCAATGTGGCGGGACCTTCTGGCAGCGCTACACAGAGGCAGGTCATTCACATCCGAAGACTTAGTACTACGTATGTACAGCTATATACACAATTTTCAATATAATTGTAAGTGCCAAATTAAAGTTATGTGATAAAAACATTGGTCCCGCCAATTTGATGATTCATGTTATCGCTGAATTCATATGAAAATCGTTAGAGCTCGTGGTAAATCAGATGTGGAAACTTAGTACGTCCTAAGTACATGAACGTGTGTAATTTTCATATTCATAACTTAAGTACATTAAAAGTTATCTATCATTCAGCGTTGTCATTGAAATGGACACATCTATGCAGAAATGAAACAACCCAAACTGGTTTTGATAATTCATTATATATATATATATTTACATATTTCATAAGTACATGAACGTGTGTAATTTAAGTATTATATTCTATTGTAAAAGATCGATAATTTTATTTTTATAGAATTGTACAGATGTATGCAGAAATGAAACTAACTATCTTAATGATTCTGATATATATTTTTGTATTATGATTCCATAATACAAAAACATTTTACAAAATTAATACGGCTTGCGCTTACAATTAAAAACTAAAATTTCATAAATATAATTAATAAAACTTAACAGGCATGTATATAAAAAAAGATACGAAGTTATATAAAAAAAAAATAATATTCGTATAGAATTAAAAGTGTTAATTTTTTACAAAAAATATATTATATTACGGATTAAATGTCAAAAAAATAATTGTTACGGATTATAATGTCAAAGAAAAATAAAAATATAATACAGATGAAATTGTCAAAAGAAATATTACGCATTAAAATGTCAACAGAATTAATTGTACAAACAAGACGTCAGCAAAATAAATTAAATTGTTATTAAACAATTATATTAAATTAATACATTAAAAATGCATTTGTCTTAAAAGGGGAATGCTATTCTATTGTATCAGCTATAGAGTTTATAGCTCCACCTACATCTAACGGCATCGGTCATTATCGAGCGCATATTTTTCGAATAATCGAAGTATTGGTAAGTGGGAGTGCTACAATGACTTAAAGACAAAAGTTAAGAACAGTCAAACGTACATTAAAATAAAATATGCGCAAAAATAAGTCTTATCAAACTTTCTTTTTATTAGTAACTTTTATCATTCTTCTTCTTCGTATCGATGGTACATTTGATCAAACTTTATTACTTTGTAAATGTAACACTTAGGCAACAGTTATAATTGGAGTTGGATCAATATGTATAAAATAATTATCAAAACCAGTTTGGGTTGTTTCATTTCTGCATAGATGTGTCCATTTCAATGATAACGCTGAATGATAGATAACTTGTAATGTACTTAAGTTATGAATATGAAAATTACACACGTTCATGTACTTAGGACGTACTAAGTTTCCACATCTGATTTTCCACGAGCTCGAACGATTTTCATATGAATTGAGCGATAACATGAATCATCAAATTGGCGGGACCAATGTTTTTATCACATAACTTTAATTTGGCACTTACAATTATATTGAAAATTAAGTATATAGCTGTACATATGTAGTACTAAGTCTTCGGGTGTGAATGACCTGCCTCTGAGTAGCGCTGCCATAAGGTCCCGCCACATTGACGTCAAAGTGGCGGGACCAGGGACGTATCGATATACTTCCTTTACCGTTAGAGGTACAAATGTCTTGTTCAGGGTACAAATAGTACATATGTAGTACAAACACTTTAATGTGACACATTTTAAATTGGGGACTTGATCCCGCCATCTTGATGCTCACAGGAAATAAGTCGAAAATAAATAACCTGCAGCCTAATTGCGTAAGTGAAGTCTGCAAAGTAAACAAGTTGCTTATTACACTCTGAAACGGAAAGGTTATGCTCCTTTCATTACCAATATTTTGACGTAGAATTGATTGTAAAAGAATGAATGAAAGCGGAAGAATCAAGATAAAACTTCACTATTGGTATTGTGTAATGCAAATGTCATATATCTTCAACTCCGTAGTATCTCTAAGTAGTCTGTGTTCAATTCAAATGAGGATTTGGAGAGCTAACGCTAGCTTTCCAAATTGGTTTCGCAATACCGAAAAAGTTGAAAGAAATGATTCTGATTCATTGAAAGAATCGACTTGTTTCCTTTGCAGAATTCACTTACGCAATTAGGCTGCGGATCTCTGTCAGCTTTCATACGGTCTAGAATTACTGGAAACTTGCCAGTGTCAATTTAAACGAATGAAAAAGTTATTCAACCAAACTCACCTTGTTCATTATTAATCGGGAACTGCCAGATCTTGCCCTGTTCGGTCCACAGCGCCATCTTCTGGAAGTAGTTAACAGGCGGCTGCGAGGTCGCCAACGTCAGCTCGCGCTGTTGCAGATTCTCCCACACATCCAGCTTCGTACCATAATTGGATTCCTTAGCCTTGAAGATGCCGAGAGGCTCGCCGCTAAAGATGTTCACTGTTTGTACTGTTGTTGGTTGTAATGAAGAAGAGGGTCTGTAAGAGAAACAATTTTGTGTTAGTTTGGGTAAGTTGTAAATATTTATGAATTTTGTGACTGGGTTTTGATTGGCATACGATTTTAGTCAGGCTTAGGTGGCATGGGTTAAAAGTACCCTTAGCTGAGTAAAATATCTTTACCGTTGGGGTAGACATGCTCTTGAATGGAGACCGCGAATCGTAAAACGTAAGGTAGGAAGGCCCTCAGGCTAGAAGGAACGATGATCTTCGTAGGGTAGCTGGTAACAGCTGCATGGTAATTGCCATGAATGGAGATGGACCGCTGTAGAGTGATGATGGTTTAACATCATACATAACCAGTACTAGAACTTGACAAAACTAATATTGACAAAACTAAGTACTAAGAATAGCATACAGCAACTACCATGCACTGACAACACACATCTCGAAGGCTTTTGATAGGGTCTGGCACGAAAGCCTTATTGGTAAGCTTCCTTCATTCGGTCTGCCCGGTGGTCTGTGTGACTGGATTGCAGACTTCCTGAGGGGTCGGTCCATTCGAGTAGTAATTGATGGCTGCTCTTCGGACCTATTGGATATTAATGCCGGGGTCCCTCAGGGGTTGGTACTCTCAGCGACATTGTTCTTGCTGCACATAGATGAACTGCTGAAACCTTTGGGTATTCAGATGACAGCACTGTTGCTGAGAGATACTTGTCCAACGCTCGTGCTACCGGGTCTCAGATCCAGTCTCTCCGGGAGGCCATGGTGGAGCGCTTGAAGCTGTCCTTGCAGGCAGTCTCCGAATGGGGCGATGCCAATCTGGTCAAGTTCAATGCCGCAAAAACACAGGCGTGTCTCTTCTCCGCGAAAAAGAGCCAATTTCATCCGGCTCCATCTTTCCGAGGTGTAACCGTACCGATAACAGACCATCTTGAGCTTCTTGGCGTAACGTTGACATCGACACTTAATTTTGGCCCATTCATTGAGGCAAAGGCTCAACTGGCTGCCAAAAAGTTGGGGATCCTTGCGAAGGTGAGACGGTACTTCACGCCAGAACAGCTGCTTAAGTTGTATCAAGCGCAAGTTCGATCATGCATAGAGTACTGTTCTCGTCTCTGGGATGGATCTGCCAAGTATCAGCTTGATGCTCTAGAGTCGATCGAAAAACGGGCCAAGAGGCTAATCGGCAATGAGGCACTGGCCGAGTCAAAGCTTCAGAGCATTGAACATCGTCGTCGAGTTGCCAGCTTGTCGGTTTTTTATCGGTTGCATTTCGGAGAGTGTGCGATGGAATTGTATGATCTAATTCCGCCTAGCCCGTTTCATCATCGGACTACAAGACGTACGGCGATGCGCCATCGGTACATGGTGGACATCCCACCCATACGCACTAAACGTTTTGGAAATACTTTCATTATGCGTACAGCTAAGGAGTGGAATTCCTTGCCGGAGTCTGTGTTTCCAGATAGCTACAACCTTGGAGTCTTTAAGTCAAGAGTGAATAGGTTACTTCTAGGTAAGCGTGTTACACCGTCGACCACATCATCGCTTACCATCAGGTGAGATAGTGGTCAAGCGCGAGCCTATATAAAATAAAATAAAAAAACGCGCAGGGCAACGTCTGAGCGATTGGCTGCTACGCTGCGTGTCGCAGGTTCGATTCCCATGCGGCACAAATAATTGTATGGATTACAGATAGTTGTTCAGGATCTGTCTGCTTGTGTATATGAGTTCATTGTTTGCAAACACACCCACAATACAGGATAAATTCTTCTTCTTTGACAGCACTAGGTACAACTAGATTATTTAATGGTAACTATGACTAGAAGATAAAATTCCATATAAAGATTGGGAAACTTACCTCCTCCTCCTTTCGTCTCTTCCTTCACCAGTACTGTCTCCATCGGCTGACCTGCCTTTCCTCTGGGAGTATCTAGTCTGCTGTGCTTCTGACTTGGTCTGGTTCATGAGGCGTTTAACATGCTGACCTCTCGACTCTGGATTTTTCCTTTCTTCAGGCTCCTTTGCGCGATCTACCTTCATGCCAACTAGGAGATCACTGGCAAATTTTATAATTTGGTATCAGTAATGATTTGATTAACTATTTAGCAGTAGTTTTAAGATCTAAATATTGTTTATCATAATGTTATTTGGGGAGAGCTTTAAATTTTATAAAATTATACTCTAATTTTTTTTAACAGATTGTAGTAATTGTGTTTCTGTTGCTTTAAGATACATGCAATATTGAACTAATTTTTACCTGTGGCCAATGAAAAGATGGATGGATTGTGTGAGGAATGGCATGAATAAAAGAAAAGGGGGTCAGTAACCATATGGCATTAGACCGGTACAAATAGAAGATGAAAACATATTACTCTGATCGTATGTATTCATGGGACAAGTGCAGAAAGTAGATATTTTCATTACCTGAGGGTAGTGGAAGACTGGTTGATCTTGCCCAGCACTCTGGATAGCAGTTCAGACTCAGTCTGCTTTACATCGCCCCCAAGAGCTTGTGCCACATCACCTGCAGCCTTTGTGATACTCTCCTCTGAAAGCATATTGATTTTTGTCTTAACAACTGTTTAAGCTTGAGCTACCTTATCTGGAAGTATAACCATAATATTGTTTTAAAACAATGTTTACATTGGATTAGAACAGTGCCGGCTCTGGGGTAGAGCGAGATGAATCAAGTCTAAAACCAAATCTAAAAGCCAAATGTTAAAATCAATTATCAGCACAAAAAAATATTTGAATGGCGCCTTTAGAGAGGTGTGGAAGCAGTGTTGCGGGATCAGTTTTTTATATTCTAATAAGGATAATTGTTGATATTTGCAATAAAAATTTATTATTGATTTGGGATTTATAATTTTTTGCCTGTGGCTTCGCCCGCGTGAAAACTGTCTTATTATCCCAAGGGAACAAACAAAAAGTATCCTATGTCCTTTCTAGGGACTCAAACTAACTCAACACAAAATTTCATCCAAATCGATTCAGTGGTTTAAGCGTGAAAAGATTACAGACAGACACAGTTACTTTTGCATTTATAATATTTGTATGAATTTAACATAAAACTGAAATGAAGTGAAAGTATCGACCAAAGGTCCCTGAAAGACTATCTTGCTCTACCCCTATCTAGGGCTAAGGCTGGTGGATTAGAATACTTATGAATTGTCTAGGATAACTGACATTCATTTTGCAAATAGACAGGTTAAAATAACGAAAGCAAAAAAGGCCTCTTCTCTGTGAAGACGAGGCATATGCCATCAGTGGAACAGTTACATGCTGATATTATTTAAAAAACACTTTTTTACTTAACTGACAAAAAAGATTGTCTTGATCTTTTTTGTCAATTTAAATCAGATGATTCTAAGAATAAACACCGAAACAAACTCGAACTTTAGATTTGAAACTTAATACTTGTCATGAAAAATTTATATAAGGTAGATAATGGACCGGTACTTGTCTCAGTACACTACTAAAAGTAGATATAAACTGCATTTTTAATCTCACAAACAGTATAAAAGCTATACCTATTTTCTCTGTTTTTACTTCGATTTCATCGCCCTTCTTTTTTCTTTGTATCACTGGTGCACTAGCAAACTTATCCTTGTATTCACTCTCCTTTATTTTGGGCTCAGCCATCATCAATTTTAAAAGATCCTGGATCTTTTCTGTGGCATTGTCTGAAGACTTTTGTGGTTCTGCAGGTATGGACTTGGATTCTGGAGCCTTTCCATCACCGTCTGAGGGCTTGTCGGATAAACATCTGACTATAAGCCGAAAGTCCTTTCTGAATCGGAGCCTAAAATAAAATTCATAGGGATTAAACGAAATGTTTGATTATTTATCAAATACGTGACAGCTCTCGATTCATTTATATTGTACCTGGTCAGCATTTTCTAATTCAAGTTTACTAATAAAAAATGTAAATTATAACAACACAAGTGATCGCAGACTTTGGAGGTTATAAAATCACTGCGTTCCGTTTCAGCTAAAATGACACTTGGAGACGTCAAGCAAGTTTGAATGATGTCGTTTAAAAACTTCGCAAGTGAGACGAAACGTATAAAAATACTTCTGAAAATCATGAGGAGTCATTTTCAATGGAAATAACATATCATTATCTTGCCCTTATTTTCATTTACTTAATTGGGGTCAGCGACACATGTTTTCTTCAACCATACTTATCAGAATTAATGTAAATAAACTAAACATTGTTTTCATCTCAACGTGTCGCCATGGGAGGTAAACTCCCATTGTGATTTGTGATCCAGTAGCTAGTACATAGTTACGTGTTCCACACACTTACTAGTAGATACAAGATTACTCTCTGAACTATCGTTGTATTTGACTGGCGATATTGTTACTTAATTAATTATCTACTTACCTACTAGTAAGAAGTAGTTAGGTAGGTACGCAGGTGCCATGAAGTTATATTTATCTATACCTTCATGGCAGGTACGCTAATTCCCCTTCTGCCACATGAGGTGAGTATCAGGGTGAATGGCCAAGGATGAACCGTGTTGCAACTTGGGAATTGCCACATAATATTTCAACGCTGTAAGTTAGATCAACCATCTTATAGACTAGCAAAAGTACACTCATCTTTCATGGGGTACTGTGTTAAATTCTATAACAAAATACCTCGTGATATATTAAAACTAAATGAAAGTAAATTTAAAACTTTAGTTAAAAACACACTTTGTAAACAAGCATATTACAAATTAGATGATTATATTCAAGATAAGAATGCTTGGCAACATGTTGGTCCCGCTCCGTAGGGCAATCTTTGGTGTGGACATAATCAAATTTGCTAATTTGTATTCCTATTCGTAGTTATTGTATTCTTATGTTATTTTTTATATTTTTCCAGAATTTGACTCACACACGGTTCCGTTGTTGTTGAATTAGGTATTTTACCTATGTTTGGAATATTTGTAAGTATGTGAGAACCATGTTCCTATTTATCAAATTAATGAATTTACCTGTTAGTGCTTTTATTACTTTATTCCTGTACGTAGTATAGTGTGTAGTGCTATTTTTGGGTGCATCGTCCTCACATATATGAATTTATTAATGTATGTACATAAGTAAACATTGTAAAATATTTTAAAAAGAGTAAGTATGGAGTTTCTTGTGCGTTCTTCTCCATAACAAGCTACTTTCCGAATGCACGGTAGAGTCAATTTTTATTACTTGTACATTTTTAATTTAGATTTAATGTTTGACGTTCAAAAGTGCCGCTTATTGGCCTAGTTGAAATAAATATATTTGACTTTGACCTAGTAGTGAACAGCGTCAGTCCATATTGATAAGATTCGCGTTTTCCGTCTCGATTTCAATCTTACTTTTCTAGGTGAACTATCGCCATACCAGCATGAGCATCGTCATCTAAATGGCGACTAACTTGCCAGTAATTTTAATTAAGAACAGATGTTTTAATTTACTCAGCATGAAAATTAGGGGTTGCTTCATTGATGTATTAAAAAGGGGAAGATACGTTACGCGCTAACATCGCGATCAAAAAAACTGGGCTCGGCGCACCAGTAATCGGCAACCTACAGTTACCGATAGACAAGGACAGAGATAGGAGACGAGTGCCCGCTACGGGCATTCACTTAGTCTAGTAGGACCAAGCGCTGTGTTCAGTACCGTATCTTCCCCTTTTTACCCGACTGCCGAAGGAGGGTAATGTGTTTATCAGTCTATGTATGTATGTATGTATGTATGTATGTAAGTATGTATGTATGTATGTATGTATGTATGTATGTTTGTTCCTATATGGCGTTCTAGAGACCAAACGCGTGGGCCGATTTTGATGGTTCTTACGTCAATCGATTCGTCTTAACCCCGCGAGTGTCACTGGCTACATTAAAATTGTAAAATAGGAAAATGGCGGTTCTTAGGCGCCATATTGTGGGGGCCCAAATATTTTTTTTCTTCCAAACCTATTTATTTATTTATTAAAACTTTATGCACAAGTACAAAGGCGGACTTAATGCCTTAGGCATTTTCTACCAGTCGACCTTAGGGTGGTGCAGAGATAAAAAAAGGCAGGTGCAACTAAATGAAAGGATAAATAGAGAAAAATATAAATAAAAAGAATATATATAAATATATACTTAGATACATACATACATAAACAATGTTATAGAGAAACCGAAACTAACAAATCAATTCTGTGATGATTCTGCAAACTTTTTGCGAATGTGCTCACGTGCCTTAAATTTAAAAGAGAACCGACTGGTTGCCATCCTGATATTCTGAGGGAGCGCATTCCAAAGAGAGATAGCCTGGACAAAGAAGGACGAGTGGATAAACCCAGAGTGGTGAGAGGGACATTGAAGAAGACGATTATTGGTGGAACGAAGATTTTTACTGTGAGCAGAGCAAAGGAATTGAACATGAGAAGTCAGATACGAAGGAGGAGGTTTATCAATAAAAGAAAACAGGGTAGTCAAGGCCCTCAGCGCTCTACGCTGACGAATGGGTAACCATTTTAAAAGAGATCGATGAGTGGATACATGATCATACTTACGGAGGTTGAAGACAAATCGAATGCAGTTATTTAGAAGGCGGTCAAGTTTATTGAGTAGGTCTGCATTCAGGTCATAGTAGCACACATCACCATAGTCAATTATGGGAAAGATTAGGGACTGTACAAGCATGGCCTTTATGTGAGCTGGGAGAAGATTTTTTAGCCGATACAGTGAACGCAACGTTCCGGTGACCTTTTGGCTCACACTCGTTACCTGTTTGCGCCAGTCAAGGCAAGTGTCGACGAGCAAACCAAGATCCTTAACCTCGGAGCTAAACTGAATTGGTACGTTGTCGAAGATTATGGGTGCAACAGTTAAGTTATCGAGCTTTCTCAAACTATGGGGGCTCCCAAGTATGATAGCCTGACATTTTGCAGGGTTAACCGCCACACCGAATCGGTCTGACCAGTCTTTAATCATAATTAGATCCCGGTTTAGCCCCTCGATCGCATCCGATAAGCTGTCAACACCCACCTGACAGTAGAGCTGTAAATCGTCAGCGTAGAGATGATACGCACACTGAAGCTCGGTGGTTATAAGATTTATAAAAATTGAGAACAGAAGAGGAGATAAGATACCGCCTTGAGGGACGCCAGCTACAAGGTCACACCACATAGAAGAGATGTCTCCAGTACGAACTGACTGCTGACGCCCCCGAAGATAAGAGGAAAACCATTCCAGTACCTCGTGAGAGACCTTACGATAAGAAAGGATAGACAAAAGGATATCATGATTGACGGTATTAAAGGCGTTGGAGAAGTCGATTAACACTAAAACAGTAACTTTAGTGTCCTCCATTCCCCGCCTTATATCGTCAGTCACTTTAAGGAGAGCTGACACGGTACTGTGCCCGGGCCTGAAACCGGATTGAAACGGGCTGATGAGGGAGTTGTGGTAAATAAAGTAAGACAATTGTTTATGAACACAGGCCTCGAGCACTTTGGAAAGAAAAGGAAGGATTGAAATTGGGCGAAAGTGACTGGAAAGAGTGGGATTGGAAATCTTAGGCAGGGCTCGAACATGAGCATTACGCCACAAGGAAGGGAAAACACCGGAGTAAAGAGAGAAGTTAACAATGTGGGAGATTACAGGAAGAAGTTGATCCAAAGCCGACACGATCATATGACGACTTATATTATCGCAGCCCACAGCTTTGGATTTAATGGATAGGATAATTTTTTTGATCTCTTCTGGGTCGACTGGGGTGAAGACAAAGGGGGCAATATTAGGACGCGTCAGACCATCAAGATAGTCGATAGTTTCACGTGTGGTTAGACTATCTAGCATAGGCACAGAAGAGAAAAAGTGGTTTAGATCGTCCAAGTCAATTGTGTTAGGAAGGTCTGAATGCCGCGATTTGCCGATACCTAGGGTCCCAAGGAATTTCCAGATATCGCCAGAAGAAGAATACGAAATATTATTTAAAATATGGCGGCGTTTAGCGTTGCGTATCATCTGATTACACCGATTCCTAGCTGACTTGAACAAGGTCCAATTGTCCTCCGAGCGATCCTTTTTAAATACCCGAAACGCGCGGTCCCTCCGTCGCATTGCCATCCGGATTCCCCTATTCATCCATGGAGCAGGTGGACGCTTCAACTTGACTCTCCTGATAGGAGCATGAGTATCATACAGTTTGGTCACAACACTGTTGAACACACAAACTTTGTCATCCACTGTAACAGCTTCCTGTAGGAGTGTCCAGTCAATATTCGATGCGTCTTTTTGTAGTTGCTCACTATCCATACTTGCAAAGGCACGCCTGTACTGGAACGTTGGTTTAGGTTTAGGAGGTTTGAGGACATAGGACAGGTAAATAAGGTCGTGATGGGAAAAGCCAGGGGCATCATGTTGACCATACGAGGAAACTAGGGAAGGATTAGAGGTGAGGATAAGATCGAGCCAGGTATCATCGCCGATTGTATTGTGATGAGTGGGTTGGAGAGGCAATACGTGAAGACTGGCTGACTCGACAATATGCAGGAGTTTACGGGACCGAGGGGAGTTGTGAGCAAGGAGGTTGGTATTAAAATCTCCCATGATGATGTGATGTGCATACTCTGAACCCAAAGATTCAAGTACCGATTCAATTTCGGTGAAATAATCAAGGGAAGGGGGGCAGTAAACAACACCTAAAACGGTTTTAGCTCCTTTGACACAAACCTCTAAAAAAAGAAACTCGGCAGAATCATTAGAAACAGAAGTGGTAAGAATTTTAAATGGAAGATCATCACGAAGGTAAATTGCTACACCACCCCCTCTCTTACCAATCCGATCATTCCGAAGAAGAACAAAACCAGGAAGAGAGTAGGTGGCAGATGGAAGTTCAGGTTTGAGCCAGGACTCTGAAATCAGGACGGCGTGAACATTGTTATTGGCAAAAGTATCGGCCAATTCGCTATGGTGGCTTGGAATGCTTTGAGCGTTAATGTGACACACGTTAAACAGTCGGCCAGGATTTTGGCTGAACCTTTGACGCAAATGATCGCCAAGGGTGTCCGCAAGAGAGTTTAAGCTAACATCAGAGGAAGAGGCAGTTGATACGTTGGCAGAATAAAACCTATCGTGTGGGGTATCAAAATGAAGGGTTTTGAGAGGTGATTTCAATAATATATAACACTTATATGTTTAAATGTACCTAATTCGAAAAAAAATAACTTAAAAGTTAAAAATAAAAAAAGTTAATTAAAAATATCAAAAAACCCGACTGCTTGAAAAGCGAACTAAAAAGACGTAAACAAGAAGAAAATCATGCTGTGCAGTCGGAGGATATATCTGGTTATGGTCAGCCAGCTCGCGAATATGTATCCTCCGACTGCACAGCATGATTTTCTTCTTGTTTACGTCTTTTTAGTTCGCTTTTCAAGCAGTCGGGTTTTTTGATATTTTTAATTAACTTTTTTTTAATACATCAATGGGTTGCTTGCTCAGGGTCAGTGCACTACTTGCCACACAGACGTAGATAATCGCTCGTAGTAAAGGCAGGTATTAAGCTGGCCGAGCACGTAGGTATTTATGTAGCATAGACGGTCATAGACCTTCCAATAAGCACGTTACTTTACCCCATACGAATTCACGCTCCGCTCTGTTTGTGCCCGGCTCGCTAATCGCTAATTCTTCTTATTTTATTTTATTTACATTTATAAGAAAGGTATTGGATGGACCAGATGGTGACTGGCACACGAAAATAAAAGAGGACAGATTTCATTTGTAAGGCACATTTATTTGTGGACGGGAGTCATCTCCAAAAATATTATAGGTACAAAGAAATACTTAACACGTATTCCAAATAATTTTAAGTAGACAATGAACATAACTGTACATTCAGAATTTCACGAAATCATACAAATTAAATTTTATTACTAAAGATATCACATTGTTCGACATAAATGACTTATAATTAAATAACTACTCAATGTAACTTGAAACGTGTATTTTTATCAATTAAACACGCAATAAACGCAAATACTTAAACCTCAAATTTTTTACGTTAGTTATTTCCGACTCGATATTTATGAAGTAAGTAGTATTTCTATAAGGGTTCGAGCACACGATCGATCAATAGGAACAGACTTCGGCGACTAATTCTTTAATCGTTATCGTAAGTAATAAATTTACGAGATAGACTTATTCATCTCGTACATATAGGACCTACGAGTTAAGATTTAAAAAAATCATTGAGTTCATAACACACACACGTTGTTTTGTAAAGTCAAACTATTGATTTTAGTTTTCGTTGACCAGAGACCGATCGAGTGCCTGAACCCTTACTTAATTAAGGCTTAACATAAATGCGTAAATTTTCCATTAAAACTACGCTGGAAATGTAATTGCATACTGACTGATTTTCTACAATAAGCCGGGTCTACATGAGATAACAAAAACCTTGGACTCACGCCTCAATACTTTTAGAACTTAGAACTTTCAAATTGCTCATATTTTTATTCATTCGTGTGAAACCGGCTTAACACTGACACTACACAAACAAACACGCATTGTTTAAAATATACAGAATTACTTCTGATAAATCGTCAAAATTTTAGGAGTTGAAAATACTCATCATATTCTTGAGTATTTTAACCCTCTGAAAGATTACCAATGAATTGAAAGTCGCTCTGTATGTCAATCTTGATAATTATATACTACTTTCTTCAACGAAAATAAAATAATCTTAGTTATTATAATGTCGGATGTACACTCTCGCGCGAGAGTCCACGAGGATGATGTAAATTGCTCTCAGTACAGACTTCAATCATGAAGTATTTTGTATAAAAACTCAGTGTACAGCGTTTCCTAGGCCTCTCGCGCGAGAGTGTACAGTCGGCATAAGGTTTATAAGGCACAATAAATAGCAGCTACTCGTAACTGACTGTATACATGTAATTTACTAAATATAGACTTAATTCGCCGTATTAGAAAACGTGGTTTCACAAGTTATAGACATAGGTGCCTTGCTAAAAAAGAAGATCTTAAAGAATCTGTTCTGTACCGATTTGATACAGAAACGAAACGTAAAAGCACCGACCCGGAGAAGAAAGCATATTAGTTATAACTTACTTTTGAGAGCAAGATCTAGGTTTTAAACAAGACTATTCTTAAACCACGTTTTCATATAATACGGAATATAACTGAAAAGTTAAGAACATGTTATAAATGCCATTCATGGCTCATTACTGTGGTACATACAAATAGACAATTTTATACAGCATCTGGCTTAACACATGTTGTTCTCGCCAAACTTTTTGGCCGCCCTGAAGTTGGCTATAATGGCTGCGCAGTAGTGAATCTCATACAAAAACAGCATCGATCCGTGCCTTGCGCATCCGAAAGCCTACTTCAGGGCAGCCACGAAGTTTGGCGAGAAATATACACATGTCATGATTACGGGTATATTGTTATTTTACATGGGTAATACCCGTTTTTCCAAAATTAATACCTAAACATTGTCGCACTGTGGGATTTCCAATTCTCGGTGATGATTACAGAGTTGATTATTCAACAGCGCGCTATTATTTAGGGATTTACGGGGTTTTGAATAGTGTTAGTCAAAACGGGCATAAACGGAATTTAGGTAGTGTATGTTTTGTATGTAGCTTGAATCACTATAGCGTTTGTGTTAAATCGTTTTGTTAACCTAGATCGCTTTAGTAACACAACACTTTCACTTCAATATAGGCTTCTCTTAGGATATAATAATTGCCAGATGAGCCATAAATGTATATTCTTTTACGTCATTGTATGTTGCCGGCATTCTATATCAGTCCAAAACTATCTTAACAAATACTACAAGGTAAATACCAAATAATGGTAACTTACAACTACTATCCTAGTACTAGCATAGTACAGATTAATATTGCGTATAAAAAACTAACTACAAAATGTATATATTTCATTCGCGTTAAGAAAATAGTGAGTCATCGTTGACAGCCGACGCTCGACCAATCGGGTCGCAACAAATTAGAAATCTTGCGATCCAATCGCGACACTATTTTCTTAACGCGAATGAACTATAATTACATGTACACATAAAAATATGAGTCAATGCAAATAATGCTCTTGAGCAACACAAGTAGTTGACACTACGATAATTATTATTATAATATAGTACAATACTAACTGACTGTCAATAATCATTATAACTGAGAAAATAAACATTTTTAATTTTTAACACGACAATTTGGTACGAAAAGTGGGATTATTCTTACCAATTAGGAGATCAAAGAATTGGTAAATTGACAATACGTAGCACCCGTACTGAATGGAAGATACAGAAATCCGAATCGTTGCTTATACATCAATATTATGAATTAAAAGTACAATACACATGGAGTGTGATGTGTTCGTAATTCATTATGTACAATATGGCACGCGCTATCACCTAAATATTTAAACATACGTCCAAGTGCCTTGAGCTCGCATTTCTTTGCCTTCGGTTTCTGTTACCTAGTGTAACAAAGCTATTCCTAATACGTATCTAGCACCAATCCTCTCACTGGCAGTGATAAATTATCACACCCCACTAACTACGCGAAAATTATGCAGACAGTGACTAACGAGGCACTTATTCATTTATTGTAGGACTAAATATTAGAGCTGCTAACGTGGATCTGTCCCTAGATCATTCGTTCTCTAGTAAAATGTATAAGTGCTAAACCAGCAGTTTACTTTTTTAACATAAATTATGGGGATTTTCTCTCTTCTGTCTTAACGAACTTGTTAATTCCCTTGCGGTATAACAAACACTACTTCTGACCTGACCTTGTTAGGAAAAGAAAAATCCCTCACCACACGAGTGACGTTCTTCACTGTCTGCATAACAGTAGCGTCTGACTCACAGTTGAATGCTCGGGGCTTCATTCAAACCTTCCATTTACCTTAAAATCTTAACTAATTCACAGCCATTTAGGAACTAAGTTTAACGAAGCCGAAGTAGCTGTAGCCTGGTCGGAGCCATACTGTCCTGTTGGGTTCCCTCTGAGCGATGTTCACGGTGTCTCCCTTATACAGCCGAGCTACGGTCTGAACGGAGCATGACATCTGGGATTTGTTCAGTGCTCGCTGGCTCGAGTCGTCGCCCGTCGCGCAAGTGGAGAGTAAACGAGGATCTTTCCCCGTTTGACGCGCCCATATGAAGTAGCAGTTTGGTGACTGGGTTAGGTACACCACCTGGGAACAATGAAAAGTAGAATTGAGCATTTTTTATATTCGAAAAAAACAAACATATTGGGCGGCAGCCAGTATGCGCAGATGGCCTTATTTGAAGACATTTGGAAGTAGGCAATCACAAAGATGTAAATCCACATCCCGTCTTTCAACTCGCTCGGTCGATTAATAGCGGCCAAACCCTTTGCTTGGCGAATTCACTTACGCAATTAGGCTGCCGATCTCATTTGGATCACGGGCAACCTCAATGCTCAGATTTATGCGGAGAGGATTGTTTCAGCCGTGATCTTCCCTTTGCGACTCCGGTTGGCTGATTCGTTTCGACTAATGCACACGGCTAGAGCCGTAACACGCACTCTTGCCGATGCTCGCATGAACGTTCTGCCGTGGCCAGCTCAATTCAATTGAGCACGCATGGAATATGCTCCTAAGAAGAGCTCTGCCGAGTATGGATGCGGTGCATACCCCGCAACAACTTTTTGACCAGTTAGAAAGAACGTGGGCGGCCATACCTTAAAAGTGAATTTTATTAACTGATTTAAAGCATGCCAAATCGCTGTGATTGTGTGATTCGTGTCAATGCTGCAATGGTGGTGAACAAGGTCGACTTGGAGAGGGTGAATAATAAAACACTGGACTTTATAATTAAGCGCGTATAATATAAGTACCACAGTGCTTGCTGCTCACACAACCAAAAAATTGTATCCTTGACCTAGTTGAACGACGGAAATTCTTAACACCGTGATTCAGAAACCGTCGCTCAACTAACAACGCCATCTCTTGGCAACAGTCGATACTAATGTCCCAATATTTTCTCTCGAGTATTTCGCTAGCACTTTTAAACCTAAACATACCGCCCACCAAGGACATTATTGCAGAATGTCTTTTAACATGGCCACATTGCTCAATAAGGTAAAAATATCTCGCATGTCCTGAACTTAACTCTTAGTACATCCTTGCTGAGAAGCAATTCCATACATTTCTTTTAACCCTTGACATGTTTGGTTACAATTTACCTCTCTATGAATATTAAAATTAAAACTAAAACTACTTGAGAAACAGTTAAAACAATGAGTTCAACATTTGCTTACATCTAACAATTATTCCAGTTTCAATTGGACACAGGCAGTAAACATAATTTAGAAGTCGGTCTTTTTATCGTAGACGATTTTGTGCGTAGTGTGACGACACGAGTAAGACCGTCCGACCCGGGATGTTTTTGTTCGATCTTGCCTAGCAACCACTTGCCAGGAGGCATATCATCCTCTTTAACCAAAACTACATCCCCGACAGATGGTTCCGGCATTTTATATTGCCACTTATATCGTTGCAAGAATTGGTGAAGATAGTCATGAGACCAGCGTCGCCAGAAATCTTGCATCATTCTCTGCTGCAGGTGCCATCGTTTTAACATACTAACATTTGTTCTTTCGAAATTTAAATCGGGAGATAAAACTAATGGCTCCCCTACCAGAAAATGCCCTGGAGTTAGGATGGTTAATTTGTCTTGATCCTCCACATACGATAGCGGCCTCGAATTGAGGCACGCTTCAATTTGAGCTAGTACAGTATCCATCTCTTCGTATGTCAGAGTAGTGTTTCCTATGACCCTCTTTAAATGGTACTTGGTAGACTTAATCCCTGCCTCCCAAAGTCCCCCAAAATTTGGCGCATGAGGAGGAATAAAGTTCCACTCCGTGCCACTTGTAGCGAGATATTCTGCTAATTCCGTATTAAAGTTTGATTTTTCTTCATTATATAAATGAAGCAATTCCCGTGCAGCCCCTACAAAATTAGCCCCATTGTCGCTGTACAATTCGGCGCAGCGACCACGCCTTGCCACAAATCTTTTGTACGCAGCCAGGAAACCTTTGGTACTCAACTCACTAACCGCCTCTATGTGCACTGCTCGAGTGGACATGCATATAAAGAGTGCAATATAACCCTTATACGACTTGTTCCCGCGCCCCTTGGACACCCGTATGTTTATGGGTCCTGCATAATCCACTCCTGTGCACAGAAAGGGTTTATTTTGCGTCACACGTGCCGATGGTAGTTGGCCCATAAGTTGGGGTCGAGTTTTGGCTGAATACCTAATGCATTTAACGCAGTTTCTTACATATTTTTTGGCAAGCAATTTAATCCCTATGATCCAATATTTGGATCGTACATATGTAACCATAAGCTGCGGGCCACCATGCATGGTTTTTGAATGAGCGTCAGCAATCACAAGTTCGGTCAAAAAAGATTCCCTTGGCAAGAGGATTGGGTGCACGCGATTATAATCCAATTGAGACATTTCAAGTCTTCCTCCAACTCTTATGATTCCTTTTGAGTCAATAAAGGCATTTAACGAATTAAGACTCCCCTTTTTCTTTACTATCGTACTATTTTTTAATTCCTTCATTTCTTCTGAAAACTCCTCTTGGCATTTCTTTATGCATGTGTCTGTGGCCTCGTCAAGCTCCTGTTTCGTTAATTCCCGCGAACAATGTTGTGTTGTTGCCTGTTTTCTTAAATTCAAAAAACGCCGGCAGTAAGCGACCACTCTTATTAATTTTGACAACCTGGAAAACTTATTCCAGATGGTAACTGTGTCGACCGCAGTCGTGTGCGCCTTGACTTCTTCCAAATGTGTTCCAAGATGCTTTGGCCTTTTATAGTCAATTATCTTTTGTCGCAACAAGTCCGGACCATTCCACCACATAGCCGTAGATTTCAATACAGTTGGGCACACACCTCGGGAAGCACAATCTGCGGGATTTTGCTTAGACGATACATGGGACCAGTGGTATGTATCCAAGGTGTTTAAAATATCCGAAACTCTATTGGCTACAAAAGTTTTCCAGCGACTAGGATGACAATTGAGCCAAGCTAGTACCACCTCACTATCTGTCCATGCATGCCAATCCATCTTCTGGACACCCATTATTTCTCCTACTTCAGCCATCAGTTTGGCTAAAAGAACAGCCCCACAAAGTTCTAGTCTAGGTATAGACACTTGTCTAATGGGTGCCACCTTCGTCTTTGACGCGACTAAGGAAATGTGAATATTTCCTTCGTGATCCAGAACTCTGAGATAAATGACAGCCGCATACGCCATTTTGGAAGCATCCGAAAAGCCATGCAGTTCCTTCTTTACGTTAGTAGCAGTATGCAGCCATCGTGGGATTCTAACCTCCACCAAAGAAGATAAGTTGCAACGGTAAGTCGCCCATTCATTTACTAAATTATTCGGAACCTCTTGGTCCCATTCTAAACCTGCCAACCACAGCTTTTGTATCAACACCTTTGCTATAATTATGCTTGGTGCTAGCCACCCCAATGGATCGAATAATCTTGCAATATCGGATATAATTTTTCTTTTTGTTATAGGTCCAGTTATCTGCGGAAGTACCAGAGAGTATTGGAAGCAATCGTCGCGCGAATTCCAGGTAAGTCCTAAGATTTTTGTTACATCGTCTATTTTTATCTGTAATGCTTCATCATTCCTCTCCTTAATGCTTTTTAATAAGTCTTCGCTATTGCTTTTCCATTTTTGTAGTTGAAATCCGCCCTTAGCTAGCACCTTTGTTATTTCCGTATAGATTTTTAACGCATCTTCTTTAGTTTCAGCTCCTGACATTAAATCGTCCATATAAAAATCATTTACGATTATTTTAGCTATATCTACATTATCCCCGCATTCGTCAACTGCAAGCTGTTGAAGAGCCCGTACAGCTAAGTATGGTGCCGAGGCTGTCCCGAATGTAACGGTTATCAATTCGTACTCCTTTATTTCCCTTTCAGGACTATCCCGCCAAAGGATTCGTTGCATTGGAGTATCTTGCCTATTCACTAAAACTTGCCGGTACATTTTTATAATATCAGCCACTATACAAATCTTATGCGCCCTCCAACGCATAATAATATGACGAAGTTCGTCTTGCAAAGACGGACCCACCATTAGGTCATCGTTAAGTGACCTCCCGTTACTGCGCTTGCAGGACGCATCGAACACAACACGCACTTTGGTTGTATCTTTATCCTCCCGGACGACAGCGTGATGAGGTAAGTAAACACCCTTTTTATTATCCTTATCCATTTCTTTTATTTCTACCATGTGGTTAAGACTTAAATATTCCTGTATGACCTTAGCGTAGTCGGCCTTTAATTTATCATTTTTTGCTAACCTTGTTTCTAACCCTTTAAGTCTTTTTTCAGCTATCCCTTTGGATTCACCGCCATTAACAACCAGGTTTGTATCCCGTACTGGCAATCTTACTACATACCTGCCGTCTTTATTTCTTGTCGTTGTAGTTTTAAACAATTCTTCGCATTCCATTTCCTCTTCTGTAAGCATCCTTTTTGTTCCAGATGTTTCTTCCAGTTCCCAGAATTTTCTCAATAATTCATCATCCTGGACGCTGGTATGCATCACAGTTATTTTTGAGGGAGAATTTATGCCTTGGTCAACTTCAAACGCACCCGACAATACCCATCCTAATGTGGTTTCTTGCGCCAGCAGAGTCCCGTTTGCATTCTTCTTAACACCGTGCTGAATGACCTGACTGTATACTTCAGCGCCCAATAAAATATCAATTTTATTAGGTCTGAAGTAATCCGGATCAGCCAAATCATTTTCGTTCAATTCTACCCATTCTACTCTAGCTACTTTAGAGGATGGGAGAAGAGACGTTACTGACTTCAAAACATAGGCATTCACCTTTATTTTAAAAGAAGGATTTACTCTTGACCGAAGATTTATAACCACTATAGCCGTCGACGTTGTACCTTTGTCTCCCACACCGAGCACCGTATTTTTTGAAGCTCTTTTCTTTAACCCCAGATACTGAAC
Organism: Anorthoa munda; assembly: GCA_945859665.1. NCBI lineage: Eukaryota > Metazoa > Arthropoda > Insecta > Lepidoptera > Noctuidae > Anorthoa > Anorthoa munda. The sequence goes on along the minus strand of OX243900.1, from coordinate 26,445,309 downwards.
CAGGGATTCCGTAACAAAGGAACCCTGTGATCCCTGATCCAGCAATGCCCTAACCACGTGGTAAGTTCCATTCTTTGATTCCGCATTAACTAACGCCGTCGTTAGTAATACCGTTTTCCTACTCCCTTTCGCAAGACATGAGATTACCGGCGTATTGGACCCCTCTACTTGATTAGCGGCTGTATTTTCCCCATTCGATGAGGTTTCCGAGCGAGCAGCACTACTGCCCTCACCAACTTCCGACCCTACACCACCCGGTGGGTGTAGCAATGAATGGTGGCGGCGTTTGCACACCTGGCACCTGAGAGTGTTTTTGCAAAACCTAACAGAGTGGTTACTAAGCAAGCAAACGAAACATAATTTTTTCTTGAGAACAAAGTCTCTCCGATTGTCAATACTTTCGTTAATGAATTTTTTACATGCACTTATTTTGTGTTCACCTGCACAAAATGCACAAGATCCCTTTCCATCTTTCATTACGTGTAGTGCCTGTGTCGTCCTTTGGACCCTTTCTATCTTAGTATCTAAATTTTCTAACCCCCTAAATCGATTAATCAAAAAATCTTTTAGTTGATCAAAGGTAGGAAGATCATCGCTTGGATCTGATGCTACCTTTAATTCCCAATCCCTTCTAGTGGCCTTATCCAGTTTTTCGGTTACAATATGAACAATTAAAAATGATGCAAGATCTATATCTAAATTTTTTATTGACTCTAGGCAATCGGTAGTTGTACTTAAAAGTTTTTTAATTTCCGATGCGGATTCTCCTGTTAATGTTCTTTGATTAAATAAAGATTTTACAATACCATTTGCTAAGAATCTTTTATTATTATACATAGAGTCTAATTTGTTCCAACTTGTACTATAATTTTCCGATGTCACTTTTACATTTTTTAATAACTGTTCTGCTTCCCCGGTTAAATACCCTTTTAAATAGTACAATTTTTGTGCATCCTCTAGGCTACTATTTTTGTGTATTAAACCAATAAACAAATCTCTAAAGGTTACCCACTCGTGATATTTACCAGAAAACATTGGTATTTTAACTTCTGGTAACCGAAAGTTATGGAAATCTTTGTTACCGCTAAGTCCCGGGCTACTACTATTCTCTCCACTAGATACAATTTTATCTTTCCTTAGTAGCTCTTTTAAAGTACTTTTGAACTGAATATATAATTCTTCAACCTCGTCATAAAAACAATCTTTATGGTAATTGGAACTATGTAATTCGGATTTTTTAACTTCGCTGATTATTCTAACATGCGTATTATAAAAAAGTTGCCATTGTTGTTCTAACCCTTCTAAACGTGTTTCAATATACGACACTGTAAGCCTATCTTTTGGGCATTTTTTTAAGTTAATCCAAGACTTTTCGATTTTTGTTTTCACATCTTCTTGGATATTGATAAATGAATCCATTTTGAAAACACGAATTATACGTAAACACACAAATCAATAATAAATTTCTATCTACAGCACAATAAACAAACAACTTTAAACAATAAAGAGAGGAAGAATATAATTCTAAACTTAATGTTCACTAAAGACAATCTTCTTGCACTCGTAAACACAACGAAAATTTTACAAGTCTTTTTAACGTTTATTTTCTATGGCAAATCGGGCATAGGTTCCCCGTTTGCTACCACTTTTCTTGAAAAAATTTACAAGTCCGAAATCACACACAAACAGCAAAGTTAATTTTTAAATGAGTATAAAGTTCAAATTCTAATGCACTTTTTCTATTAGATTCTTCCTGATTTAATAAGGTTGAAAGTACTCACGATTGTTTCACCAGATACACTCACTGACACTGATGACGGCGACGTCACGTCGCGCTGTACTGCACCACACACAAGTGGCGCCCCCTGCCTGCTTGACCCCGAACTGTTGAGCTTCTGCTCCTCCCTTGCCTCGTCCCTCCGGCTGCTGCTGCCACCAGTAGTGCTGCACCACGCTCCACTGGTTGCTCCCTGCGCCAACCGGTCTTCCACCTTCAGCTCCTGGCACCTCTCACCTGGTACCCACTGAAGGGATGCTCTGGACAGCGATCCACTGCCCAGTAACGAAGCGAAGGGTGGTAATTTCTACCACCACCGGAAACCACCAAAACACTCCCGACCACACCCGGCTCTCGAAGGACCATGAACAAGGTCGACTTGGAGAGGGTGAATAATAAAACACTGGACTTTATAATTAAGCGCGTATAATATAAGTACCACAGTGCTTGCTGCTCACACAACCAAAAAATTGTATCCTTGACCTAGTTGAACGACGGAAATTCTTAACACCGTGATTCAGAAACCGTCGCTCAACTAACAACGCCATCTCTTGGCAACAGTCGATACTAATGTCCCAATATTTTCTCTCGAGTATTTCGCTAGCACTTTTAAACCTAAACAGGTGGAAGCACTGTTTTTTTTAACTTCTCAATAAAAAATCCTTTGATTGCCTTCTTGCCATTGAATTGACGACATTAATTTATGTAAATTGCCCACAATTTACAAACATTGCAATTTTCTTATTTTTTACAAAATATAGGGATAAGTTGTTAACTTAAACAGGAATTCAAGTAAGAAGCGAGTCTGGAAGACTAGATTTGGTAAATATTAATATGACACTATAATTTTTTTTTTTTTCATTTTTTTTTTGTTCTTTTTAATATTAATTTGATATATTTTTGTAGTTAAAAATGTACGTGATCCCTAGGCACTTTTGATGTGTGTACTAGAGATGTAACGAATGTCATTTTTTGAACATTCGCGGATGCGAATGCGAATATCCATTACCGACATTCGCGGATGCGAGATTTTGTTCAAAATTGGCGCCAATTGTCTATGGTTTGGTGGCAGTCTCGAGGTGCGTTCCGTTTGTATTTTGTTCCGAGAAAGTAAGACTTATGAAGCATTTGTGTCCATGTTATGATTTAAAGTCTCGCCCGCGTTTGTTTACATTGCACACATATACTTTTTGTCTTATAAGTTCTAATGAAAATTTAATTATTAAGCTTCATTGCCCAAAGTAAAATAATAAATAAATAATACCAAATGATAAAGTGTAGACTGATAATGTGCTTACGAGGTTGTTACTTTCCCTTGTATTAAAAAACCTAAGAAATAAATGGATTTTGATTTTATTAATCTACAAAAAATAAAATAAATCTTCAAATTGTTATTTTTTTCTGATATGCATATTCGCAAAACATTCGCATAAATATTGCGAATGCGAATATGCTAAAATATATGAATATCCGCGAATGCGAACGCGAATATTCGTTACATCACTAGTGTGTACCTATAGAAAATATGTTGTCATTATATTATCGAATCCAGAAAGGTAGAACCGTGATGGGTGTAGGAGGTTGTTGCAGAGGTAGGAGAAGGGGGCGATACAGCAGTGCCCTCATTAATAAAATAAGTCTTTATACTACGTATTTTTCAATAATGACGTACATAACCACTGGGTATTACGTCGGTCTAGTTATATTTGCTGAAATCCCTTTGTTTTGCGGTCGAATGGGCCTACTTTTCACTGCCAATGTTCGCTTGCGATTTTGCATATAATATAGGTACCAAGACGGGATATGCCATACGTATAAGTATATTTAACATAGTAACGTAAACCGCATGTTGTTACGTTTGCAATAAATGTTAGTCATAATTAAATTAAATACCAAGTCTTTAATGAAATGCTTGAACTTTACGTACATACTTTGATGGATAATATTCTGCATATGGTGCGGAGTTCTGTTTATTGTTAATTATTTGTTTATGTAGTTATAGAGAAAATAAACACCAACATTTAATAAACCACCATTGTTCGTATAAATATTTTCTAGTAGTTTTTATTTTTAACCCCTGACGGAAAAAGAGGGATGTTATAGGTTTGACGTGTGTTGCTGTGTATCTGTGTATATGTGTGTCTGTCTGTGGCATCGTAGCGTCCAAACGGGTGAACCGATTTTGATTTAGTTTTTTTTGTTTGATAGGTGATTTTGTCGAGAGTGTTCTTAGCTATGTTTGAATAAAATCGGTTCAGCCGTTCAAAAGTTATGGGCGTTTCACCGTTTGAATCGAGGTGTTTACGCAAGATATCGTGTGATAATTACGTGTTCAATAGATTGCCGATCGAAGCGTTTCTACTATGTACTAGATAAATTATGTAGCATGAAATAAAAATGTGTCGGAGGTTTTTGAAATTTTACTTGTATATAAAACAAGTTATGCATGATTAGACTTCTGGGCGTCTTAGCATGCCATGGTCTGGAATTTATTCAACGCGCTATTGGCAAATTAGGGTAAAATCGAGTTTCTTTCAGCTTGAGTTTTACGTAAACATAATTGTGCTTTAATTAGTTTATATCAGATTCTAAATTAAAATTGTCGTATTTATTTATTTAAAATAATCATTAGGTTGGGAAGTTTTTATAAGTAAGGCTGTTCAAAAGACCGGGTGAAAAAATCTAAGGCCAACACACCAAATACTACTATACCTACTCTATAGTAAAAAAATCAATAAACTAAACAGTATTCCGTAATATTATTTTTGCTGTTATCAGTCGTTTACTGTGCCTATAGTGTCCGATAAATAACGATAAGCTCTTTATCACGTGGAACGTAAACAGTCATCGGCGTGCCATAATAATCTCTATTACGATAGACGATGTGTGACTGTCTTGTGGCTGTCCCTTTTAGATATATCGGAGATTACGTCTTGGTCAGAGGGTCATCTTAGGCTTGTAACAAGTCTTTTTTTGATATTTTTTAACCTTCAGAATGACTTCTCCCGCTCTGGGTGAAGCGGGATGGCCAACAAACCCACCCGGGCAAAGTTTTTTGTGTTCCTTCAGTTGCTTGAGCCAGGGGCGAGTTACCCATTACTCGCCACCCGCAAGCTCGCGCCAACGGTGGCCGGGAATCAGCTTTCGATTCCCGACGCCCAAGGCGTCTCCTGCAGTGCCTTGGGGCGTGAAGGCGTCTCCGTTGCGTCTCCCTCACGCGTTCCGCCTCCTCCTTCGCGGGCATTACTGCTTCGCAGTTATTACATGTCTACGTTTTGAATGAAGCATTGGATGTCAATCTCGAATCTCAATAGCTTTAATATTCTAGAGCCAGCTAGGAGTGTAGAAAAATAACCTACAACTCATAAAAGTGAGATTCTGACATAACTGCTGAGATAAATAATAGTTACAAGCGTTCAAATTGTACCCGGAAGCTGGCAAGCAGTGATAAGAGCGGCCCTGTTACACGATACCATGACCCCTATCATATTATACGCATCATTCAAAAAAAGGAGCCTTGTATGTTGTTAACGTTGTAAGGGAACGTTTCGAAGCGGAGACGAGATTTTCAGGAATCGACCAATGACACAGGTTGAAGTTGAAATCTACTTCTCGACTATGATTGGTGGATTTCTGCACGCTTCCAAACTGCTATACTCGTTTGAATGGAAACACACACTAACTGAAGCTTCGGTCTCTTGATTGGAACGCACAACGCTGCGGTATGTGGTGCCGGTGATATAATATAAAAACGTCAAGAGCGGTTTTTTGATCCGTCGCAGTATGCGTCAGTGGTGAGGAGGCTATCCTCCGCAATCGCACAATGCTGAGTAATAGGACTAATGTCCGGTAGACCGCACCATTGTGTGTTCCGATCCAGAGGTCAAAGCTTATCGAATCAACATTTATGTACCTAATGCAGATTATGTAAAGAGAAGATTTCCTTATTTCTCGTAATATATTAATGACGGTAATTAGGTACATACCTGAGCATAAATTAAATAAAGGCCGCCATCTTTGATGGTGACGTAGTTGCTGCTGCTGTTCAGCTCGATTTTGTCTTCGCTGCTCTTTGAGGAGACCTCCTGGTCGCGGACCCAAGGACCCATAATGGCTGTGGACAAGAAATTCGAGATTGGTTAAAATTGGTAGAAGATGAAGCAACTTTTATTTGGTTTTGGCTGCAACGCTTAGTCAGAGATTCATCGTAGGCTAAAAGCTGGTTTAAAATAGAAGGATTGCAAAATTAAATACAACACACTACCTTTTCGAAATCCACTGCCATTTGTTTCATAAATGGATGGTACAAGTAAAACATATACAACCTGCCAGTAACTAAGCATACTTTTGATAATTGTCTAACAGCAACCGGATATTTGAATTTCATACACAGCATTCTCTATCAGCCAACCTTCAGGTTGGTTTTAGTCTGGTTTGGGATACCCACCCTGAGATATAGATTACATATGCGATGCAATTTATATCAGAATATCATTAGTATGAAAACTTTATACCAATTAAGAAATGTTGAACTAACAATAACAAGATCGATCAACATACTTTCGAAGGAGCGGCGCCTTATGCCGCAATTCAGCATTTAAAATGGTATGCAATCGAAATATTTGTCATAGATCCCCTAATGACGCGTCCGTTCCCTCCCAAAAAGAGTCTATGTTCCCTCTCAAAAAGAGTCGGTTTGTGTCTAAGCAGTTTGAACAGTTTTTATTTTGATTTATGTTTATGCTTCAGAGGAAATCCGGTCGCAGACATCCGACTGTATTTCTTAAGTAAAAAGTCATAATTCGAGGTTTGGCTCTCGCCTATTTCTTCCTCCAATATTGGACTAATTTAAAAGATATTCCATAAACTGAAAAAGAAAGATATATACTGTGGCCCTATGTTATCATTTATAGTTGTCAAATTTGCACACTAGGCCTCTGTTGACAGCGCAATTTTGATCATCTTTTGAAGGTTCTAGTGCTTCTAAAGATAATTTATCATCAAAACGGAAAACATTGGAGCACAGTATATATATTTCTTTTTCAGTTTATGAAGTATCTTCTAAATTGGTCCAATTGTGGATGTGGAAATAAGCGAGAGCTAAACCTCGAATTATGACTTTTTACCCGGCTGCAAGGAAAGGGTTATGTTTTTCGCGTGTATCTTGTATGTTTGTATGTATGTATGTTTACTTAGGAAATTCAGTTAGATGTCTGCGACCGCATTTTCTCTTAATCTATGGTCAAGGACCGTTTTACCAATCAGGTGATGGATGTAACACTTTCCTCGCTTAGTTTCTTTTGCTTATCAACAAACCAGAAGAGTATGTTATCATTTCGCGTAATACAAAATATTTTTAAATATATCGCGGTTTCGATAGTAACGATAATAAACAGTGACACAGCCATAGCCTACTGACATAGTTCTTGATCTTTATAATATGCGCAGGCGCAGAATGATAAGCAGCTATGATTTGGTATACCTATCTGTTGTCTTAAAAATAATATACGCATAACTATAAAGGAATGCGAAAATTCAGGTTAATTCGGTGTTTTAGCCTAGTCTGTCTAAAGAATACGCAAAAAAGTGGTAAAGTAGGATTTTTTTCGGTTGTAAGTGTTGCAACATGAGAATGTTTTATCTTAATAGCAGTTGCCTTAATTCCCAAAACTAGGACCGTAAGAAGCTTAAGTACAAAAAAACTGGCTAAGTGCGAGTCGGACTCGCGCACGTAGGGTTCTGTACCATTATCGCAAAAAACGGCAAAAGAATCACGTTTGTTGTATGTGAGCCCCACTGAAATATTTATTTTATTCTGTTTTTAGTATTTGTTGTTATAGCAGCAACAGAAATACGATGTGAAAATTTCAACGGTCTAGCTATCACGATTCATGAGATACAGCCTGGTGACAGACAGACAAAGAGACGGATCGTGGAGTCTTAGTAATAGGGTCCCGTTTTTACCCTCTGGGTACGGAACCCTGCAAACCAACATTACAAATTAAAGAAAAATTACTTTGAAAAAAACATTCATGAATATCAAATTAATTCACCCTCGTTTGTTTATCTTATAACGTCAGTCAAAAGGTTCAAGAGCTCAAGACGAGGGATTTTAAAGATTTGAACATTATAATTTAGGTACCCACTCCTCAGAACGTTGCCACGTACTCCAAAGAGAATTTTAAGTTGTATAATATTACGGTACAATCACCTCAATGGTCCTTCATAAAATGTTAGTGCGAATCGTAAAATTCTCATACATGAACCACCAAAAATGCCTTTTATTCCAGACCTAATCGATTTCTGGTGAGCTTTTGTTGAATTTTTATGAGCTGAAATGAAAAAGTTAATGTTGGTGGGTGTTATTTTGTTTCATAATAAAAACTCTTTCATTGGTTTTTGAGTTTGCCACTTTAGAAAATGAAGCAAAGACAAACCCAAAGAAATTAATGCCACTAAGAAAGCCACAGATAATGTAAATTGTGTTAACAAACTGTAATGAAAAATAAATGTCCCATTCACCATCAAAAGCTACGTTTCTAAGTTAGGGTACAGTACGACCGTTGAGTCGTGGCCCGTCTGAAATTAGGCTTTGCGAACTTTCGCGCATGCTTAATTTAATACTCACAGCGGACCTTTGTGTCTCTGAAATTGGCTGCAAGACCCTGCGCAGTAGCTATTTTTACCCGACTACGGCGAAGCAAAAGGGAGCGTTATGTTTTTCTGTGTCAATGTTGAAGACAGCATTATACAATGCTGTCTTCAACATTGAAACTGCCGCTTTCACTCGCTTACGTTTGTCTCATCGTCCTATCTCGCTTACTCTATGCAGTATATTCGATGACAAACTGTTTCTTGCGCAATCGTTCGCAGAGCCAACTTCAGAGACACAATGATCCGCTGTGACTGCTATACACTCGTGAAGAAAACAGCCATTTGGTTCGTAAAGTATATTCTGCGCAACTACTTGGCGCTAGCTTCAGACGGGCCACGACGACTCATCGGTCGTACTGTACTTTAATTATTTTTTTAAAACATTGTAAAGATGTATATAACAGACGTATGTAGTGATCGTAGCAGGTGATTTTCTGTAGTTTCTACCTACCCCCATCGGAAAAAAGGCGTGAGCGTAATGTTGTAAAAAGGTAATATTGATAGTAAAAGGCAACAGCCCTATGTAAGTACTTAGCAATTACGAAAATTCTTTACTGTTTATCAGTAAAAGAATTTTAAACTACTTACACTTATTATCACTAAGTGTCACATAAGCTACATTTTATCCCGAAAAAATGCACGGCTCCTGTGAGATAAGCTTCTGGAGCGAAGTCGCGGGCATAAGCTAGTGTCACATATACAGAGTGAGCTTTTTAAGTGGGCGTGGATGGCTAAATCCGAAACTATGAGGAATAGCGGCAAACAGTCAAAGTAGTCACGAGGCCGGTTTTGATGAAAACTAAAACTGCATCATCGGATTTTTGAAAAATTAATATTCCTAGTCAGGCATCGAACCCGTTGATTTTGAAAAAAAGCACGCTAAACACGCTGTATTATTATAACATTCGACAGTATTGCTAATAAGGATCAAATTTTGGGCCTACTTAAAAAACTCAACCTGTATACATGCGACCTGTCCGCTCGCCCTGTGTAATTTAATCACCTTTACTTTTAAAGTTGACATAATAACAAAATTTAAATTAGTACGTTTTGTTTGTATTCGTACTAAGTACTTTTGAAACTCGATTAAATTCAGCTTGTGGACCTACATTTGCAATTTAATGACACCTCCTTTTTACTCATACGCCCACACTCAGTGGGTACTCGGCTTATATTATTCCTCTTTTAGTAAAAACCACTCTAAAGACCAATGTTAGTAGTAAATTTAAGGGAGTAAGTACTTTAGGCTAATTGATTAAAGTTCAAAGTTATTATTCTTGTTTTGAAAAACAAGACAACTTTAGGTAGGTAGTGCCACTGATAGTGGGTATTACAATGGTATATAGTTTTAAGGACGTTAAGTATGTTTTACGTAGGTAGGTAGGTAAACAAGTACTAGGTACCCAATATTTAGTAATATTACCTTTAAAGGTATTTGGAGATAATTCAAGGAAAATACTTTGTAAAATCCAAATAGGGAAAATATTATAGAATTAATTATGAACGTAATAGATGTTTAATATTTTCAAGTAAGTTAAAATGAATTAGTCTACCTACCACAATGAAACAAAACCAAATTACCTAAGATAATAAAATTGATGATCTAACTTATTTTTCATATTTCCCACAAATTTAAAATAATAAACTTTAATACCCATTTATAAATCAAGAATATATATACTTGTGATGTAGTACCTAACATAACAATAGAACAGAATATGATAACAGCATATAATGAGTATGTAGGTAACTATTGTGGGAATATTAATGCACAGAGTAAAGCTCTTGATGGAAACAACTCACAACTGAGTTATTTACATATACCTACATGAGTTTGTGACAAAGTGACAAAAGAAATGCCAATAGCATCTTCCGTTCATTTAATTTTTCCCTTTTTCTGTCTACATAGAGTCAAAAAACAATTAATCAATCAATTATGAAACGCGAAAGTTTTAAAGTTAATATTACATACAGAGTGACATTTTAATTCATAGATAATTTTTCATAGGGTGGAAGTATTCTTAAGAGGAAATATGGGCAGAGAGCGCAGACTGAATTTCCTTAGTAAAAAGTCATAATTCGATATTTTCTCCGCCAATATTGGACCAATTAAAAATATGTTCCATAAACTAATAATGAAAGATATATACTAAGCTCCTATGTTTTCCTTTTTGATGATACATTATCGTTGAAAGCACTAGAACCCTCAAAATTGCGCTGTCAATAGAGTCCCAGTATACAAATTTGACAAATATAAATGAAAAAAGGAAAACATAGGGGCATAGTATATATCTTACTTTTCCAGTTTATGGAATATCTAACTTCTACTCTGGGACAAACAATGAAATCTCGAAAAAAGTCAGCTGTACCAATCTCCACAGTTTGTTGAGTTTTAAGATAGATATTCTGAACAGCAGATTTTTATTCATATTTCATAGTTGTACTGTAGTTGAAAGTTGTTTATATTCCTGAGCACTTTCACCCCCTAAAATATTGCAAATTAATTAAAAGCCACCCTTTATATATAGACTATAGAGCTGACTTAAATTCGCATAATCGGACAATTGTACTGAAGAAAAGACAAGTTGTCCCAACTTAGGGTAACAAGCTCGAAGTTTTGTGGAATGCGGTTTCTGTGGCCGCAAACAATACGAATGCAATTAGAACCAGTTAGGGTTTTGAAATTACATATAATCCTCGAGAGGAAAAGTGTACTCCCTTAACAACTTGTGTGAGCAATCTAACTGTTGCCTGGGTTCTTCATTCGCTGTTCGCAACTTCAAAACTATTTGATCTAGGTACTTTGAGATTGGAATGTCATTCTCTAGTCAGTTAATAGCTTTGTCAAATATCATTGAAATCTGTTCAGTTCTTTAGGCGACAAGAAGCGAACAAACAAGCACACACAATTCTGGATTTAAAATATTATGCATTATTCCCCGAAGGGTAAAGCTTGGCAGAGGTGCAACTTTATAGCATCCACATTTCATACATACAGTACTCGCCATACTTCTGGGGCCCCCTGAAGTTGGCTTTCCGATGCGCAAGGCACGATGCGCTGCTGTTTTTGTGTGAGATTCCCTACTCTACTTCGCAGCCATTGTAGCCAACTTCAGGGCGGCCAAGAAGTTTGGCGAGTACTATACATATATTATTATGTATAATATTTGTTCTATAACAATGAGGTAAGATATGTGTCAGTTGCCAACCTCTTAACTAAAGCACTACATTTGATAACAATTTCCAACTACTGTTATCTGGCAAGTCATAAGTGTACATTGTTACCACACTCAAGACTATTGCGTTACAATAATTGTTTCGAAGTCAGTAACTTTTTTTAACACGGTATTGCAAATATCAAAATTAATAAATGATTGCAAATACTGGCACTATTAAAAACATTTTTTATTTTGGCGGGAATTACTGAGTATTATATTTGGTTACATATAATGATAACCTCGGCTAACTGGCGAAGCCAGATAAATATAGAAATGATTATATTATGTAGTTTGTTATTATTATCTAATGATAACTTCCTACGGGGGAATCCCCTTTATTTAAAAAAGTAGTCATGTGAAATAAATTATGTATGTAGGTAGGTACCTATTTTATTATTCTACTAGCTTCTGCCAGCGGCTTCGCCCGCGTGAATGTCGAAAATTATCACAAGGGAACATATTACCGGGATTATAAATTATTCTAATGTGCTGTTCCAGACTATAATCTATCTCTTTGGCAAATTTCATCCAGTAACGTCGAGCCGTTTGAGCGTGAAGAAGTAACAAACATACAAACACACACAGACTCACAAACTTCCGCCTTTATAATATTAAATATTAAAAGTGATAGGAAATCAACATGGTCACAATCAGAACAAATAAGGCATATTAATAAACTTTTGGCTAGCTTCAATAGATTAGGTATCTAACTAGTTGTAATATCCAGCTCAGTTAGACTGAACGAGGTCAATTAGTTTTATGGAAAAGGTGAATCTATGTACAAGTTGATAGACTTGAATCAATAGACTCAAATTGTTCTATTTACAAAACAAATACTAGCTACATTATTGCTCTTGACAACATGTGCATTTTGGCTTATATTTAGACAGCTCTAAAGGTCAAGAGATATGAATTCGCGCTCAAAACCGTTAGAACGCCGCCGTTCAAACCTAAGTCCTTAAATAACTATTAATTAACAGCTAGCTATTAATTGGTAGCCACAATTAATGAATGCAGATCATACAAAAGGAATTATGTAACATTGTCTGGAGGCTTAATTATTATGAGCAGATTCATCTCAACAACACATCCCATATAAGTTGTGAGCCAAGTTTCTTTACACAAAGTAACTATGTCAGTCAGGCTGGTAATGTTTCTAAACTCAGGATTATCAACTTTATTATTTCCGTTTAAGGATGAAAATAGTGTGTCATTGTAGTGTACACAATGCAAATATCTAGGCGTATCCTGTCTGTGTCACATACATACACATAAATTATCATTTTAATCACATATTTGCAGTATATTAGATCTACAATAGTATAAAAATCATATTGTTCTTTTGTTTACTTAAAAGCTGCCTGTATGGGCCATATTGAATAGGAGCAAGTTATTTGAAAAAAGAAGACCCTAAACTTTTAAACTAGCATTCTATTTAGCCTTATAACATGAATAAAAATTGCAACATTGAGTAGAGATATGTAACTCCTTGGTCCTTGATAAGGAACAGTAAACATTAAAATAAATAAATAAAGAGACTGATTCAGTAAAGAGTATCTATCTGTGATTAATATTGTCTATGCCAGTTATAAAGAGTTTCCTTTATATCTCTCCGTTGCGTACTGAACATATGTCATAGATTATCAAACCAATACCAAGCTTGACACCTTGTTATAAGAACTATTTTTAGTCGAGATACACTCAATTATCAAGAATTTATCTGTCTATTGCAGTTATTATTATGTAACTGAGTAGTTACGCTACATTTAAATAATATTTCTTAGTCACTGGCAATATCAGCAGCTGTTTTATTAAGGCATTTTAGTACTATATTTTTTCTTTAACTATGGTTATCTTTTTACCAATAACAAACGCTGGGTTATCACAATAATATTGACCTTTCTAAAGATAAATAAAGAAGCAAATCATAATAATATTTTTGGATACTCACATTCTGTCCCCAAATTCCTTTCTCGAATTGCACCATTGAATTGCGCTACTACCAACTCTGTAATTAATTATAAACAGACATTATTATGATGAATATGACACACATGTTTATTTTTAACATAAAGGATAAATAAAGGTTCATATTAACCTTTTTGTAGCACTGTTAAGTCATAAACAGGAGCATTGTCTTTGCTTGCATTTTTTTTCTTAGAGTCTACTAATAGCATGTCTTCTCCCAGGTCCTCAACATAGTATTTCCTGGCATTCTGTTGGAGCTCGTCGTCCTCAAAGGACCGCGCTCGTGGCTCGCGCGGGTCGTTCGCGCCAGGCGACCTTGGCCGTCCCACCAGGGCACTCTGCACCCCTCTGTCCTGGTTCACGTTTTGTATCATAAAGTGGTCGTTTATCATGTCCAGCTGTCTCCTCATCGATATCATTTCGTTCCAGTAATAAAACGCTATCGAACAACTCAACACCATACATATGACGCTCAACAAAAAATTTAACACGAACAAAAGCTTTATTTTCTTGGAAGACGCTATTGAGAACGTCGTATTTATATGCACGCCGAGGTCTGACGGCTTCTCTGTAAAAAAATAAATACCACGTTATTTACATATTCCTTCCTCAAGTTCTATTTCATTTTATAAACTAATAATTTAATAAGTCACCTGTATTGAGATGTATGACAGTCCCCTCGGGTGAATTTACTTTCGTATTTTTACCAGTATTCAGAAAAATGTTAGCCGCACCTGTTGAGTTCAAGGGGACACCCTCGCTCATGTAGATTTTCCTTTCGCCGTCCATTATAAATACTACGGTTACTTGTTTATAGTACGAGGCTTACGAGGTACTACTACTATTCGGACGTAAGCGTACGCGTCGCCGGCGATACCTAAACAAAGGATGTAAAGCTCAATCAAAAAAGTTCGCACTGACCGCACATGATAACCGGGAGTTGATAAAAAACACAACACACTTTACATACCATGTATGTATCCGTTGGCACTGTTTCTGCTATTATTAATTTATTATAATTCCTCACTAAGGCTTGCACTAACACTAAAATCTTTCATTATAAAGTAAAACCAGTTCGATGACTTCCAACAAAAAGTAAACACAACAAACAAAAAGTTTTCGCTCGCTCCCTCACTTCGTTTTGATACAACTTCCTTGGGCAAAGGCGCGCTCGTCGCTGGCTGCCTGACCGGTACCGGTTGCGCGCCAAATTCGAACTGAGCGTGCGAACTTGCTAACAGCGATGCGATGCTAGCGAGTGAATGCGGAATGACCGCGATTAGCAGCAGGGATATATTCACCGGTGGACAGTGGACGATGGGTAACTTTTACAAATGGTTCAGGCGTGCATGCTTATATCGGTTTTATTCGTAGAACACAATTGAATTTGAACCAATTCAGCAATATACAAATGCTGACGAATAATATGCGAAGATTTTACAAAATTCATAAGTTGGCCTAATATTGGTCGCAATTTTTTTTTTAAACAGCTTGCCTATATATACCTTGCTACTACTCAAAAACAAAAATTATTGTCAAAAAAATAGACGCAACAATTTCGGGTCGTTATTTTTACACTGACCTCAAAAATAGACAGTTAAGGTTTTTCGAATTCGGGGATTTACTTTACCATTGACAAGGCTCGTAATGTTTTAAATTTTTAATATCAGATAGATAAAAATCATGTGAAGGACATTTTTATTTATTTCAAAATACATACGGTCTACATATTATTTAGACTGCAATGTTTTATTTGTACGACATCGGCGCACTCGCCTGATCAAGGGCCAGGTACTTGAAAGCTTAAGCTTATTAAAATTCCTTGGAGCCTTATACCTGAATTGCGCCTTTGTTATAAGTATCTTCTTTCTCGAAACCCTTATCTCGCCTGGTAATTACCTGAACGGTAGTAAAGTGTAACTCAAACGTGCTTCGATCTCTAAACAAATGGGACGTTTGGGGAACTTTCGCATCGTATTGCATATTGAGAAACATTGTCGCGAATCCGCGCTGGTATGCGGGACCAGCTGCTCGCGTCTCAGACTTAGTTATCTCGGCTGGGACGGATATAGTCTGTTTTAGGGATGTTGCGTCCGTTTTAGATCTTATCTTTTGCCTGTGTGTGTTAGTATGCATACCGCTTGCGACAAGAAGAAATTTAAATAAATGCTCTTTTTTCACTTTTCTGTTTACATGGATTTTTATTTCAGGAAACGAGTAAACCGAGATGCTGTTACCTGTCTTCTAATGAAGACCACTCAGGTGGGATTATGTCATTGAGTTAACATTTGCAATTATTTTACATAGGCCACAATAGTAATTTGCCGCAATTAAATCTCACATGATGGTAGAAAAACATCGCAGGCGCAACTGCATAAGACCACGTGTAGGAAGGTTGTGGTGGGTGGCGTTTATTGGAAAAAATATTCATGGCCCAAAGGCAGCAGTTGTTTATCTGCCAGGCGCTTGCACGTGGCATTTAAAAAGCTGCGTAGAACATGATAAAAAATGATGATGGAATTGAAAGGTATTAGATGCTACTTTAAAATATTCATAAGATGTATTTTAATAATTAAAGCAACACAAAAGAAAGGTCTTCGTGGCCGAGACAATAAAGTTGATTGGCGAAGCTTCTACTTTCAAGGGTCAGCCCCACAAGCTGCAACAATTTAGAAGTAACTACAGCTCGTTTATTTTTCGTCATATGATACTACGACAAACTAAGTAGCAGGAATTTGATCACAAATGTTATTGCTCAATTTATGTAATGCCTTTAGTTTTAACTTGAGACTGCTAAAGACTGAATCGATATAGGTACCTAACGTAAAATTACCCTTTTCGAACCATAGACAATATATAGCTAAATCGAACTGGCCGAAAAAATACTATGGCACTAAAAAAATATCAGGATGAAAAAAGAACCTATACTAAATATACTATTATTATACTACTAGTATTACTGTGACTATACCTAGACTGAAATATAACGCGCACGCGTTCTAGCAATTGAATTTATTCCCAATACAAACTTCCACCCTCCTTTTCACCCCTTTAAGGATGATGTCCGGGATAAAAACTATCCTAAGTCCTGCCCAGGGTCTGAAATTATTTCCATACCAAACATCAGCGTGCGCGAGCGCGAGCGTGTAAAGGTAACAGACAGACAGACAAACAGACAGACACACAGAGTTACTTTCGCATTTATAATATTATTACTAGCTTCTGCCAACGGCTTCGCCCGCGATAAAAGTGTTACTCCTTAGGGAACAAAATAGCGGGATAAAAAGCCTATGCCTAGCCTATGTGTTATTCCAGATCTGTTCAGCCGTTTTTGTCATCCATCCAATCTTTCGCATTTATAATATTAGTAGGATTATAGTATGGATTTAAATAACTAAAAAATAATTTACAGACATATCATTGATTTTATTTTTAAAGATTCAATTACAACAATAAATTAATTTACAATAATAGTCACTGTACAACTCAAGTTCAATCAATTCTTTAACAATAACCGAATTCTCAATCCCGCCGGCATCCAAAATATCCTTGATCGGCTCGAAATTAAAATTATATCTCTTGTATATACCTTTCATTATAATTTACTCCCACGTCGCCTTCCAAAAGACACTTGTGGGTGATGCCTGTATTGGCAATCTTCCTGTTAACCGTCAACTCAACGGTTGCGGATTGACCTGGGGGTTGACCATATGCTCTTAGAGTAAGCTTATTTTGAGTGTGTGTAAGGGACAGATGTATACAAGTCATATACATCTGTCCCTTACACACACTCAAAGTAACCTTACTCTTAGCTAAGAGCTTATGGCCCCCCAGGGCTCAACGTCAATTGGCTCGAGGATCCCGATTTGAAAGCTACCGATTTCGATTTGGTCTCAGTACTGAAAAAATCTATAAAAAAATATAGTTTAGTATTTTAATATAATATTTTCATCATTAACTTTCGGATTCATTATCAAATTGATTTTTTTATTAATAACCATAATAATTAAATAGTAATTATGCTTTTAAATAGAAACCTAATTGAATTACAAAAAACAAAATTCACAATAACAATTTATTAAAATCTAGATAATTATAATATTTTATAAATGCGATAAAACCTGTGGCTTGATTGAGAGTAAATTTATGGAGCAGAAAACAGCGACTGTGTCACAGATAATATAATACTAGATAACATGTTAGGATCACGTTATGCACTTTACTCAACGTATGACTGATTACCGCGCTTTATCATGCATTTAGCCCGCAAATGTGCCCGCCCCTGCGAGTCCCCCGACTCGTGCTAAAACATTGCGTGCGCTCAAAGGCTATCTTATACACTTGTACTATTATTTATTCTGTGCTTATACATTAATGCAATATAGATACTATTTAACACTTATGATTGGCTTCAAATCTGCGCATGCTCAGTATGACGTCCGAATTTTTATTAACAATAACAAAGTATCATAATTAATTAGGGGAAAGAATACCAGAGAGAGGAAGAGGGAGCGGCCAACCGGGAAATGTCAATGAATATAAAATTAATAAAATTAGATGATCTTACGAACTTAAATCTATCAGTTTGCTATTTCACAATGATTAAAACATGACGTCAGCCATAAAAACTGATGAAATACTTTTTACTTTTTCTCCTAATTTTTTCTTTACTTTGCTTTCAACTTTCTTATCTAAGACCCATTGAATGACTAAAACCGATTAGCCACACACTATATTTACTTTAAAAATTGTTCGAATGCGAAAAGCTAGATTCTAGATGTCCACAAAAAACTAGAGCTAATTAATGTGTCTCTTGTTAATCTGTAATACACACGCACCGTGTTAGTTCCAACCCTGTAGGCCCGTTCTATTTCTGAACGAGCCAAACTCTACACTATAAGATTTCGCAAAGTTATGTACATACCGAACATGTTTTTACAGCTATGACGAGAATAGACACAGATTTTACTCGATTTACTGGTAAGAGGGTTCACACGGAGGTCAACATTTTAAGAATTTTCGTAATTTACATGTGGCAACTTATTGTTATGTTAAGGGGTAAGAATTACAGTTTTTAACCGCTACATTTTCTGGTTATACAGTACGTAGGTCTTGGTAGCCATTTACTCATATAATAGTAATCTTTGTACTCATGTAACATGTTGCATGAATTCAATTCCAGACTCCAGTAGTGAACATGGACTTCCGATTAGAGCATTACACATTTGCGCTCCTTTGGTTTTCTAAGCCGACTACGACATTTTTATCCCTTGCGAATTTTGCGATTAATGTTTTTGTATCGACAGCTGTATTCTGAACTATGCATGTAAGTAGGTAATTTGGAACATGATTTCTCATCTTATATCAACAACTAGCTGTCCCACGCGGCTTCGCTCCCGTCAACTGGCTACCTACCTACCCTACCCTACCTACCCCTACATACATGAATGTTACGTAACTTTAACCGCTTACGCAGCGCACGCAACGGAAGCTCACAAAAAGGAATAATTTTTGCCAGTTTTTGCAACATTTTTCATTTGTGCTCCGCTCCTATTGGTCGTAGCGTGATGTTATATAGCCCATAACCTTCCTCGATAAATGGACAATCCAACACAGTAAGAATTTTTCAATTCCAACCAGTAGTTCCTGAGATTAGCGCGGACAAACAAACAAACTCTTTAGCTTTTTATTATAGTATAGATTAAGTATAAACTTACCTGACACAAAGGGACCCCCCTTTGACTACATGACTTTGACGTTGACATAAATGCTTGAGGTTGGTAAGTTGACATCAAGGTGCTGTCAATTTCAAATTGCGATGTTCGTAATAGGCAGTCGCTTTACAACTGAAATATTGCTTCAAGCTTGTTCATGGCTTCAAGAACCCTTCTTTAGCTATCACTTTTCTTACAGTACAGACACTCAACATAATACTCATGACATAAGATTATTGCAGCATAGTAGGCACCGACAAGTCTTTGCCGAAGAAATGTTGATGGTTGTATCCTCTATGTTGCCAACCCACTTAATAGTTGTATCGAATAAAATTTTATGATAATCATGAATGCAAGTGAAATTAAGACTCACATGCATCATTTCCATGATTGGTTTATAGGATCCTGAAAATCGTGAAAGCATGACGGGAAATCGGACTTTCGTATAAAGGCAGCCGCTTCAAGCAATCTGGCTGATTTTTGCGACACTATTCTATGTATTGTTTTCGCATTTCGTGAATCTCGCGACTGACCTTTCGGAACGCAACAATTTGTTTTTAATTAACCCCCGACGGAAAAAGAGGGGTGTTATAAGTTTGACGTGTGTTGCTGTGTATCTGTGTGTCTGTCTGTGGCAACATAGCGCCTAAACGGATGAACCGATTTTGATTTTTTTGTTTGAAAGGTGACTTTGTCGAGAGTGTTCTTAGCTATGTATGGTGAAAATCGGTTTAGCCGTTCAAAAGTTATGGGTTGTTTTCTGTTTGAAACGAAGTATTTTCGCAAGATATCGTGTCATAATTACGTGCTCGATAGATTGTTGATCGAAGCGTGTCTACTATGAGATAAATTATGTAGTTTAGAAATAAAAAAAAATACCGGGGGTTTTGGAAATTTTTAATTATTACTTGTTCCCAAAACCTCTCGTATTTTCGGTAAAACATGATTTACGGGAAACTACGCCGACACATAGTTATAATATAAATTAATGTCTACGTGTTACCACAAGAATTACCACATTTGTCAAAATTGAATTTGTTACGCAGGTAGGACCTACTTAAAAGTAACTTCCCAACCGCAAAGTAGGGAGTGAACTGACTTCAGTCAGGTATGTTATGTGAATTATGTCTAAGTAAGGCCCTAAATGACGTACTTTGGCACATAATAGGTACAGCATGTAAAATCCTATTTTGGAGTCCTAATGAATTGCGTTTTAATAAGGCTTTTAGGGGAATTCTAATTAGTCAATAAGCCATTCCAAAATCTCAGGATTGAATTCTATATGACAAAGAAGACTAACTCAATTCAGATTCCCTTGAGTAGCTGATTTTAAAATGAGAATCATGTCTAAACGGCTAGTCGTAATTTTTTGGAAAAAATGAATACGTAATATGTTACATTAGAGCATTTTCTTAATAATTTGATCTCAGAAAATTTTGAGTTTTATTCGTATAACATAGTGTAACTAATTTGTAAAGTTATGTCTAAAACGGACAAAAACACGACAATCGCACCAAAACCACCGGGCGTATTTTACTGAAATCGACACCATCTCAACGACAATTTAATTATCTACATTTTAATCTAAGGCTTTTTTTTTTAACTCATAGAATAATAAGAAAACTACAAAATTTTGGGTCGCGCGGGTGTGTAACCTCGACCTCGAAAAATTCCGGCTGCTAAAAAATAATTAACTGAAAAGAGAAAACAAGTAGGTACTAGATATAATTTATACATTAAACATTATGACGTGCTGCAGGCGGGGACAAACAAAAAATTTAGAAAACCGAACAATACCCTCTCACAGTCGGGTAAAAAAGAAGTCGTAAAAAATAAAGTCACCGTAACTATACTAGTACCTATTAGATATATTATTTGTGCCGTAATTAAAATGAACCGTCAGCTTATTAGCAAACGATACTAATTGTCTTTTTATAATTACTTAGAATTTATTAATGCGTGTATGTTTGGTGAAGAAATTGGAGCCATTGCGTGACTCACGGGGGGACTGTCTGTCTTGACTCACGCATCCATTGCACTATGGTATATGCTTACAGTCATTATTTCTTAAAGAAGTTGCTGCTTTGTTACACTGACCTCTTTTGTTTTCAGTAATGACAACACTCAAATCTCGGAAATGCTTCCGCTGCCGTAAACAGTAGTTTGATCCTTGATTATGACTTAGCCTCTTTATGGTATACTAGCTGACCCCCGGGGCTTTGCTCCCGTCAATTGTTTACCTACCTAACATACCTACTCTACCCACCTACCTTACCCACCTACCCTACCTACCCTACCCTGCCCTACCCTAATCTACCTATCCTACCCTACTTACACTACCCTACAACCCTACCTACCCTACCCTACCTAATCATGTAGTACATAATTTTTATGTATCATCAATAGTTCTCTCAGCGCACGCCAAAGAATGAATTTTATATACCATTTTATATAACATTTTGCTACTTTGGGTTACATTATTGAAATTTGCATAAGGAACTCTATTTTTTTTGGAAAATATATTAAACATGTTAAGGAGCTTCCCACCGCAAATCGTCGGTATTGAGAAAACTATATACTTCAGTAAAGCCTAATTAAGTAATTCAGTAACATAGAAGGGTTTTGCAATAACATAGGCTACTGTACACCAGCAAAAAATAATAACCCCTTAAAAGAAATACATTAAATTTTAATTGAGTGAGTAATAGTAATGGACCACACGGGACCGGTCAATGTGGCGACGCTTGGGGGAGGCCTATGTCCAGCAGGGGACGTCTTTCGGCTGATATGATGATGATGATGATGATGAGTAATAGTAATTGGGTAAGTAAGCTCACTCCATCGTCCACCTCTGACCGACTAGAGTCAAGAGCAAACCCACCTCAAATAAAAAATTTAATAATGAAATAAAAAACACGCAACCGCAATATTAAAAACCGGCCAAGTGTGAGTCGGACTTGCGCACGAACGGGTTCCGTTCCATAATCACAAAAAACGGCAAAAAACACGTTTGTTGTATGGGAGCCCCACTTATTCATTTATTTTATTATATTTTTAGTAATGATTAAATTAATACATCATATGTGAAAATTTCAACTGTCTAGCTATCACGGTTCATGAGATACAGCCTGGTGACAGACGGGTCGCGGAGTCTTAGTAATAGGGTCCCGTTTTTACCCTTTGGGTACGGAACCCTTAAAATTCGCTTGCGAGTGATATTTTAAACA
Source organism: Anorthoa munda (assembly GCA_945859665.1). Lineage (NCBI taxonomy): Eukaryota > Metazoa > Arthropoda > Insecta > Lepidoptera > Noctuidae > Anorthoa > Anorthoa munda. Next base: position 26,422,751 of record OX243900.1, on the reverse strand, counting down.
TCAGTTGATATTAAAAATAGTAAAATTTTATATTGCCTTGATAATAGATTCTTGACTCATCACTTTCGATTTGATTATCGAATAATCACAGTTATAAATAGCGGTAAAAGCACCTGTAACTTTCTTTAACAGTGTTGCAATATTAAGAAATCATGTTTTATTTTTAAGAATTCGGCAGCATCTGCGTACTGGCCAGTTTCATGGCTAGCAGATGTTCAAGTTCCGATTAGTCTATAGTTCCGATGTCCGTCTGCCATTGCCCTACATTCTCGTTACGGTAATGTTGACACGACATTCCCATAGAGATACACGCTCACCTACTTAGATTAATTACTGATAGTGAGTTCCGTTTGATCCTCAAATATTTAACGTTATCAGTCATGACTATAGAGGGTTCTGTTTATTTTTTTAAACCAGTTTCTCTTTGATGTGATTGCAGTTTTTAGTGCTGATTTTATAGTTACTGAACAGCGTTCGCGATTAGATAGGTTTCGATTGATTAATCGGTGGAGTTGGTGTTGCAAATGCTTTTTTATTACTTTTGTATGACCTAATCCTGAGCTAGGAGTGGGAGCTTTTTAAATGCTCGTTTAACTTTATAATTAACATAAATAAATAAATAAAAAAGCCTTTTATTTCTTGCCCATGCATTACAAAAAAATAAAACAGATATAAAAATAAACTTTGCAAAATAAAATAAAAATTAAAATAAAATTAGAAAAATTACAAATTGAAATGAAAATTTTAACATAAAAGTCATAATTTATTTAGAAAGTCAAACTCATTCTCGCCATAATTATTGCACACAGATAAAGAAAAAGTTTAAAACGGTAACCCGACTTTTTAGCCTATTTTACCCGGGCCGTAATAACGAATCGATTGACACCTTATTCATTAAAATCGGATTAATAGTTTAGGCGCTGCGGAGGACAATACGTAAATACAAACATTCATACCCTCGTAAGGCCCAAAGACCTAATTTAATGACAAAAATATGTAGGCAGTCCGGCCCAAGACAGTTTTTAAAACGATGAATTTAGGGCCCAGCGACCTAAAATTATGACATGATATTTAAACCATTTTATTGGTTTAAATAAACCCGCCAATTTAAATCTGTCATCAAAGAATTATTATTCTTAAACGCATCTCTAATTTTGACAGTGTCAACTTGACATTTTAGAACCTAGAATCTGTTTTTTTGACATTTCATCTCGTTTAAATTTTAGCCTCGTGGAGATAGGTAAGTAAATCTTTTCATATCTTTATAATCATTGTATGATATTGTCCGAATTATATTGCCAATAGTTGTGGACATGTTTTATTTTGTACCCGCGCCATTTTTTTTATTGTAAAGTCATTTTAATGCAGTCATATATGAACGATAAAAATTTTGTCCCTAAATAAGGTCGGTGGGTTTTTGTTGTAAACTTTTGTGTCATAATTTTAGGACATTGGATGTTTACTTGAATTTTCCTTGTTTATGCCATGAACGACGAAGCTATAGAAAATCTGCTTGATCTGGACATATCCGAGTTTGAAGATGGTGAAGATAACGATGATGTGGATTATCGACCTAGGTCCGAAATCATTAGTCGGATAACACGGCAGAATCGGCTTCTGATTCTGAAGGATAGTTTGCAGTTTCAAGTCCTGCATTTTCTTATTCTTCTGTTATGCGAGGGAGGAGCTTTTAATTTAATTTAATTAATTTGTGATTGATGCACCTAAAGATTTTAGACCAGTTTATCAGTAGTACATTATGTTGTTATAATGATTAATAAATAATAAGTCTAATGATACATTGTTTCATAAAAATGAGACCGTTATATAGAATTTGTAATGTAAAATTATTAAGAAATAAGGATTAGAAGTAATAAAAATGTATTTCAATGATGTTTTTTTTAATTTCTGGTATAATTTTTAGTTCCATGATAAATAATTTAATAGATTTAATTTATTCAAAGTAATATTATACCCATAACTATGGCCCAGTGACTTAAAAAAAGGACAAATTATTTCAACATATTTTTTGCTGTAAATAGTTAACTTTAGGTATAGCAAATACCCCTTAAAAGAATTAAGTCAAAAGCATTTCATTTAAACAATTTTTTATTAAATAAAAGTTCTGGGCTGCAACTACTTGCACCTATTTTTAGTACATTGGGCCATAGTTTATATCGACCTAAATTTAGGTTGGGCCTTACGAGGATACATAGACTAAGAATAATTTTTATTGTTAAGAAATTACATTCAGACTGCTAAAACCATAACCCGACTACGGCCAAAAGGAAGGGCCTTTTGGCTTCACCCTAGTCGGGTAAAAAAGATAACTGAAGACAAGAATAATAGTCGCACACTTTAATTAACTGTCTTTTGGTCACACGGGGCCTATGTGACATCCGCTGCGTAATGCCCAAAGGAAACGCATTTCAGCAAATTCCTTCAGCTAGATTCACACGATATAGTAACAAACAATGTTAATCATTACGAAATAGCGGCATCTACAAGTTTGCATAAAGCCCGTGAGTCAGATAACGAGAAAAACAGTTGAATGAACGAAAATGATGATGCGGAGGTTTCTGAAAAGTAAACGGTATCTTAGTCATGTAGGCTTTTGTCCTACGTGATAATTAGGCATGGTCATGTCAGTAGGTTGGCTATTTGTGTGGCCAATATTGGCGCATTATTGATGTGGGTAGGGGATACATACACCCACGATATGGGAAGAAATTCCTAGTGTGGGGCAAGGTGTAAAAAAAAAAAATGTGCCTCTGATGGCAACCTTATCCAGGAAAAGTCACCATAACCAGTGAGACTAAATGCCACACCTGGATATGGGGGTTTTACTATAGATAGCTCTCACCGATTTGAATCAGAAATTATTTTTCAGCCTACAAATACATCTAGTCTAATCAGCCCGTTATGTCCCACTATTGGGCAAAGCCTTTCCTTCCCCATTTTCAAGCACGTCGGTCCTCTGCTATTGCGGGCCAGTTCTTCCAGTAAGAGTCAAGTTCATCTCTCCACCTTCAGGCTGTTCTGGTGTTAAAACTAATAGGCTCCTCATTATATTATGTACTACTAGCTTCTGCCATCCAGACTATAATCTATCTCTGTGCCAAATTTCATCCAAATCCGTTCAGCCGTTCTGGCGTGATTGAGTAACAAACATATATCCATCCAGACTTTAACATTCATAATATTAGTAAGATACCCATAGGTGCTAGGATTACTAGGCTAATGGATGCCATTAACAGACGAATGATACTATCACAAATAAATGATTTCTCAGCTAAAGAGAGCCAGTAGGTTCCAACTCTTTTTCTTTATTTAGTTATGCTACATTTTTTTTCAGGAATCCTTTACTTTATGCCATCTCGGTTAAGTCAACTGGGATTGCTCAGATCATCGTTATTTCCTTACATAAAGGATTATTTGTCATGTAGTAAGTTTTATCTGCAGTTAGCAAATCATTCTTGTTAGTCAAATTACAGAATAAATATGTGCCTAGGTGACTCCGTACTTGACCTACATATTGAATCGTCATACATACCTACCTGTGATGCAACGGCATTAGACGCGTTGTGTGCATTGAGTTTGCTTATTTCTACAGAAATTTTAAAAAAATTTTAAAAATTAAAAAAGAAAGCCTTATAAGATGTCAATAGACTTCATCATCCTCCTGTCCTTATCCCAACTTATTAGAGGCGGCCATTGTTAGGGCTCGGCATTGTTAGGGGTCGGCAGTGAAAGAGTATGGGAGGTGGTTGCGTCTTTCTGCGAGATTACGTCCTCGCGGTGGAGCGGGTCAGGGAGGCAGACTCTCTCGTTGACCCGATTCGTCGCATGAGGGCAGAACGGCGCATGCGGCGAAACGCCGACTTGGTGCCACCATAACAGGGGGTCAGCGGACGATAGATCGGGAAGTCTATCACGAGCTGCACGGTCCCTGGAATTGTGGTGATGTCCCAATGCACCCGGACATCGCCGAAGAAGGAGGGAACCCGGCGGCGGGAAAAATAAAAGGGAGCCACGCTGGATGGGTTGCAAATGTAATGCGTAGCAGTTCTCGTGGCCCACCCATCAAGACGAAAGTAGGAGCGCAGACGATGTTTTTAGTGTAGGCAAGCCCCACATAACGAGGTATGCGTTAGGCATTTACAAAGAAAAAAAAGGGATGTCTTCTTTTATCAATCTGAAGTTGGCTTCCAGTTCAATCGGATGCAGCGGAGTACTAGTATTTTACATGGAGCGGCAGCCCGTATGACTTCCACAACCCAGTAAATGGGTAAAACGATAACCCTTGGCAAAGCTGGTTCTTAAATTTTTGGGTTTCTGACTACTCGTAACGTCTATCAAACATCTATAAATAATAACCTTAAAGAGCGACTCGTGCCGCGGTTATTATTTAACCACGAGCTCCAAAATTAATTTGAATGCCAAACTTTTGTGTCCAGGTGACCATAAGCTCTTAGAGTAAGGTTATTTTGAGTGTGTGTAAGGGACAGATGTATATGACTTGTATACCTACATCAGTAAATAAAAAAAAAAAAAAAAAAAATCTCCGGGACTTCGTCGAGCTTCATTGCCTCGGCGCTTTTCTGGTGGTCGCTACTGTTGATTCTGGCTTTCAGGAGTTGCAGTGGTTAGGGAATAGTGCGGTGGGATAGTCACAAAAAAAAAATACTCAAAATAACCTTACTCTAAGAGCTTATGGTCACCCCCTAGGTTTCAATTTATATTCTCAGTTAAGTCAGCCGTAACCAATGATATTAAAGTAAACTAGAATATCATTGGCCGTAACTCATGCTTTACGACATTCACAACACGAGACGCCACTGTTTTTGTTTTGTGATAGGAGCTTACTAGAACTTAGGATTGTCGGAAGTCGTTGCCGAAGCATTATCGTTCGTATTTCCGGCCGGGTTCTGTAAACAATTTGAATTTACTCTCACAGTACATCATGCTGTATATATATGTAGGTACAGCGTCCAGCATTGTCTAGCAATTATTCTTCATCATCATCATCAGCCTTTTTAATATTCCCACTGCTGGGACACAGGCCTCCTCTCTGTGAGAGGGCTAGAAATTATTACAGTTAATTATTCAGTATTGAAACTTTTTGAAATCGATCAATGTAAAAAACAAATTGTGTGCTGAATGACTATAATATCATTCATGAACATGAGCAGTGGGTGGCCCAGTGGTAGCGGTCGCGTCTTACAAGTTGAAGGTCGTGAGTTAGAATGCACGGGGCATGCGCTTTGTGTAAATTATTTCATCACCACAGCTCTCAAAACGGTGAAGGCAAACATCGTGAGGGAACCGGCATGTCCTAGAACCAAAGTTCTAAGAAATGTGACATCCACCAACCCGCACTGGGCCCTCGTGGTGTATTACTGCCCCTTCTGTCTCACAGAGAGGAGGCCTGTGTCCCAGCAGTGGGTACATTAAAAAAGGCTGATAATAATGAATCTCCTCCTCCTCTCGTAGGTATGCTGGAAAAGATTTCTTGGAAATAAGCGTACCTTTGTACCTATTTTCTGTGCCTTCTTCTTCTTGTCTCTTTAATATGTGTGTGTACATTAATGGTTAAATCAATATTTAACGCTTAAAAAGGCATTGATAATGTTAACCAAAACAACTGTAGACCTCAGTTTGAGTGAAGCTGCAGCAAGCCTGCAACGCTGCGGAAAAACGAATGTACATGATAGGCTGTACGAATTTATTTCAGTGCCAGTACGTAAAACGCGCCACATATTTTAAACAGAAAGCTTTGTTTATGGTAAACTGATAGAATGGGTTTTCCTGGTAAAACCCTATTTACCTTTACTGGTTCGAAAACAATAACTACGTAGGCAATTAATTATGTAGCAATATTATTTTATAATAATACAAAAGAGAAAACAGGAAAATTATTCAACTTAATTGTAGATTTTCCGTAATACGTAGTACACTATAAGTGGTTTAGGTCCGCTTAGATCCGTCATTAATAGCAATTTAGGTACCTACTCTATAAGATGGACATACCTATAGTATGATGAATGGATATACTCAAACAAGGACCAACGGTAAATTAATTTTGTAGCTCATTTACACCGTGCGGATTCTTTTAACTGCGATCCTTCTGTAAGTAGGTCGGACCGTTAGGCTCACAGTAACATCTCCTTTGCCTCAGTGAAAGCTTGTTCGTGAACAAAACGTCGAAAAAAATGGCGGTCACGTTGACTCTAGTTCAAAAATAATGTCGCGGTATCGGGGTCAGCAGACTTGTAAATTGAAAATGAGGTTTGTTTTGGCGCCTTTTTGGAGTAACGCGAGTAACCTTTTAGCGATCGGTTTATCATGGAAGGCTCTGTTCTGCTAATTTATAAATTCATCATAGATCTATATATAGATATATATAGATATTATTTTTACCAAATCAAATCAAATCAAATTGTTTATTTGCATAATACAGGAAGGGTTACAAATAGATATAATAAAGTACACTGTATTATTACCTAATAAGGTGTGCAAATATTTATATTAGTGACAAATTTATTAAATAATTATTAAAATAACATTACAAAATAATTACATTAAAAAATAAAACAAAAATAAAATAAATTCAAAATACAAACAATACAAAATGTCAAAGGTGAATAAAATAAAAAAAAATGTGTGTGTGTACCAGAGTACACAGGTAAGAAGTGAAACTTCTTTACGACATATCATTTTTAGGGTTCCGTACCCAAAGGGTAAAAACGGGACCCTATTACTAAGACTTCGCGATCCGTCTGTCTGTCTGTCTGTCTGTCTGTCTGTCCGTCTGTCCGTCTGTCTCCAGGCTGTATCTCATGAACCGTGATAGCTAGACAGTTGAAATTTTCACAGATGATGTATTTCTGTTGCCGCTATAACAACAAATACTAAAAACAGTATAAAATAAATATTAAAGGGGGGCTCCCATACAACAAACGTGATATTTTTGCCGTTTTTTGCTCGATATTAATAACGGCAACAGGTAGACGCTTGAAATATTCACAGAATGTTTAGTTGTATATTTACTTCAAAAAATAATAATTAATAAATTAAAATAAAATAAATTAAGGGGGGCTCCCATACAACAAACATGATTTTTATGCAGTGTTTTGCGATAATGGTACGGAACCCTTGGTGTGCGAGTCCGACTCGCACTTGGCCGGTTTTTCTACTATTTGCAACTTCACGAAAATGGGGTAGATAAGGCTTAAGCCTTAAGAAAAATAATTTTTTCCGTATTAAATTAAAGCTATTTTATTATTATAGACATGCATACAATTAATGAGTAATTTATTTTATCATTGTTCTTATTATAATATATATTTATAAATTAATTAATTTATAAATATTAAAATCATGCTCACACGTGTTGAATTTATAAAACGAAATATATAATCACTCACTTTTCTTGTAAATTCACTTAAATTTGAATAAGTCTTTTTACTAAACTTTGAAAAAAGCAACATGGCGCGTAACCGAAAAACGTGACGATAGAGTCCGTCCAACGAAAGAAGTCCCGTAGACGCGGCGCTAGTTTCTATGCGACTGTACGCTGTCCTCTAACAAATCTTGTTAGTTCCATGTATTGCCGCGGGACTTTTTTCGTTGGACGGACTCTACGTACAAAATTTCTCCCATACGTCGATAAAGAAGTTTCACTTCAAAAATTGTCAGATGAAATAAATTACATGTCTAGACTTCAAATAAATTAAAGAGCTGTCAAATTAATGAATGTCACACTATTTTGAATGTCATATTAATCATTGTCAATACATTACTCTTGCTATAGGTCTCTATACTGTGATTTTTATTTTTGTGGACTAAACTGACAGCTGCTATTGACCTTATTTTTTTTAAATGTTGCAAGCGCGGAACATGTGTTGTAGGTAAGGCTCAATCATAAGTGACATCGAATCGATGTGACATGACTCCTGAATTTATTTTTACTAATTGGTTAACACCACCATAAATGTTTTATGAATATAAACGTAATATATTTAAATATAACAGTATTCATACACATAGTACATGAACTTTTATTGTGTTAAATACGAAATCAACAATAAAATAAATGCAATCGATAAAATTAAGACTGACATAAATGAGTAGAAACTAAATATGGGCCGCTAGTTTCTAAACAAATTATTTTTTTATGCCGTAAAATAGTTTAATTTTCGATATACTTCGATTTTCGATTAACTTTCGATCACTCAGGATAGTTAGGGTACGACACTATTTTAATGTAACGATAAATTGACAACCCCCCAAATGTCAGTTTAGTCTACGAAATAAAAAATCACATTATACCTATATTTGTAGGTAGTCCTTGATATTGTAATAACATTTATTTACTAGGAATTTGTGCAGCTTCGATTTAAATTGATGTACAGGTAACTTTTTGACATCGTCAGGCAATTTGTTGTAAATCAATGATGACATAATTAATTATTGATTAGTGCTGTTTTCCCATATGGTATTTCAATGTCTAATCTTTTTTTATCACGTACTGCTTTTAAAAGCTACTATAGACAATTTTATAGTAGCTTTTAAAAGCAGTCTTATAATAATTAGGGTTTGATTTCACAAAAACATTTAGTTCATATAAAATGTATAACGAAGGCAGTGTCAGAATTTTTAAGGGTTGATAGCTGGTAGTTTTGTCTACATTACACATTGCTCTAATGCATTTCTTTTGAGCTTTAAATACAGATTCCTTATCGAATGAGTTGCCCCAAGATATAATACCATATCTTAGGACAGGCGCCACAAGTCCATGATAAGCAGCTAATAAATTTTTTAAGGTTTATACAGAGCAAATGAGGATTTATTAATTCTTTTGCAGACATTTTCTAAATGTGTTTTCCATGTCAGTCTATCGTCAATATTAATTGACTTTTCCATTGCCCCTCTAGCCATCGCCATTCGGCGCATTCACCTCATCCATGCAACTGCCATTGCCTACAATCATAGCGCCAAGATATATTTTGGACTGCACTACGCCACAGTTGGCAATCCGTGCCTCACCCGGCGAGTTGTTTTTGCTACGGTCCACATCCACAATCATTATTTTGATCTTCAACCCAAATGCAAGACTCACGCGCTCCATCTTAAGGAGTAGTTCCACCATTTGGTCAGCACTAGTCGCAAACAATGTTGTGTCATCAGCGTAGCGAAGGTTCGCAATTTTGTAGCCACCAATTGCAACACCAGCCGTCCAGTCTTCGAGGGTGATCCGCATAATGAGTTCTGTGTAGATGTTAAATAACAGTGGCGATACGATACATCCCTGGCGGACGCCTGCACTGGGATGGAAGCTGTCCGAGACGTGATTATCTGTCCGCACTGATGCAGTTCCACCTTCGTAGAGTTCTCTAAGAAGGTGCACAAGATGTTTTGGTGTGCCCAATTCCAGTAGCGTCTTCCGCAAGGTTGGCCATTTCACAGAGTCAAACGCTTTACTCTTACTAGGTACATTTGTACCTAGTAAGAGTAAAGCTGTTTTGGTTTGGGTATACCGTTGGTGTCGCTGTCGACGCATGTGGGTTTGACCCAGGTCATGGCTCATACTCTGCTTTCTAATAAATCTTTGCACATTAATCATAGAGCCTTTGTATTTTTTACTAACGATCCTGTGAAATTCTGTTCTATGCTGTTTATATTTATCTAGGCACGTAAGTAGGTAGGTAGGCTGGTAGGTATAGCCTCCAGCCTTGTCTTTGACATAGATCTGATTGTTTTGATCTAGCTCAATGTTTCAACGTAATACATAAAGCGATGCATTTCTTGTTGTCTATGAAGTTGACCTTCCCGATGATAGACGCAGTTTCTATTATTTTCTAATAGGTAAATATTTACCTAATATTGCTAATTCAGTTCATTCTCCGTAGGTACGGATGCTGACTGTTGTAATCAATCAAAACATTTCATAATAGTATTGTGCTATTACATAGAAGTTACATAGTGAGGAAAATAGAACATTTCCTCGCAGAAATCGTACACAATGAGGATTATGTAACAGCTGTGTCGGCCATTTTGTCTTGTTTATCGATATTATTGGAAATATTTGATTGATCTATGAAATAGGAGCCGATGATATCGAGACATTGTTTACTATAACGGCCTTTGTATTTATCAACCTTGTAGCGTATTTGAGTAACTGAGATTTTTTTTAAGATATCGAGGGCATAAGGTGTTGCACTAGTAAGCTAATTCATGTCCCGCGTACATATGCTTTTTGTAGCTGCGTATGCGCATTTGGTTATTTCAGAGTCAACACTGTTATCCACATTGTTTACCTTTTCTATGTTAGAGTGAGGTAGGTGAAACGTTATCGGCTCAAGCACAGAAGCACAATCAATCGCAAATCGTTTATTTTATGGCTTATCATAAAGAAATGCGGATATCCTTCCTGTTTCTTAAGACAGAGATAAGAAATCAGACAAAAAGCAAACACAATCTGCAAACTTGACTGGATCGGGCATTGGCATCTAAAAGTTATTTGTTAGGGTTCCGTAGGTACTCAAAGGGAAAAACGGGACCCTATTACTAAGACTCCGCGGTCCGTCTGTCTGTCTGTCTGTCTGCATGTCCGTCTGTCACCAGGCTGTAGATATCTCATGAACCGTGATAGCTAGACAGCTGAAATGTATGATGATGATGTATTTCTGTTGCCACTATATATTTTTTACTGTTTTTTGCGATAATGGTACGGAACCCTTGTGCGCGTTTAAACGTTTTTTAATGTTCAGCTCACTGTAATATCCTTTCAATTTCTGAAGAAAATGCTGCTTTATTTCTTACTAGCTGCTTCGCGCGGCTTCGCTCCCGTGGGCCACCCCACAGGACCAGTTTTCGGGATTAAAAAATAGCCTATGTTACTCGGGAATAACGTAGCTTTCTATTGGAGAAAGAATTTTTTATATCGGTCCAGTAGTTTCGGAGCCTATTCGGTACAAACAAACAAACAAAAAATTTTTTCCTCTTTATAATATTTATTATTATAATTTATAATTATTATTATTAGTATAGCTATTGTATTTGATGATTCTCTTGCTGTTTCAGTACCTACTTATCTATTCTAAGTGTTTACAAGACTATCTGGTATTCCATATTTAGTTATGGATTCGTTTCACAAGATTTTCCACATTTTCTACCTGAGATCATTCAGGAAGCCAAAGCTACGTGAACCAAGTCACGATTCACACCTAGGGTTGCCAGATGGTCGGGCTTCGTCTGGATTCGCCCGACATTTTAAATGATCACTCCAGACTGCAGACAAAACTCAAAATCTCCAGACAAACACAAGTGCTCGGAAAATTCCTTTCTTTTAGATCATTTGTGTTATCAATTCCTGTAAGCAATACTGTGGAAGATTTGGTTTGCTAAATAATTAATGTACTAAACAGAGAAATTGTATAGCTTTTGATTTAATAAAAGCTGAGTTAGTAATTACACGGTAATTAGACTGAACTTTGTAGTAAATTTGTTTGAATTTTTAATCTTTTCCGAATACTATTAATGGATCTAAATTGGTGAACTCAGTAGATAAAGTCCAATGCCAAATATACATGTGGCGACCGAAAATTAAGTGTACTTATTTAAATAAGTTATTTGTCACAGACTCACAGTATCATCAACATTATGTCTTTATGAAACTACTAGCTGTTCGCCCGCGGCTTCGCTCCCGTGGACCACCCCACAGGAGCCGTTTTTGGGATTAAAAAATAGCCTATGTCACTCAGGAATAGTGTAACTTTCTATTGGAGAAATAATTTTTTAAATTGGTCCAGCAGTTTCGGAGCCTATTCGGTACAAACAAACAAACAAAAAAAGATCTTTCCTCTTTATAATATTAGTATAGATTAAAGAAATATATAATTACTAGCTTCTGCCAGCGGCTTCGCCCGCGTGAAAAGGGTTTTCTTAACGCAAGGGAATTAATTTACCGTTAACTTACAGTTACCATTTTACCGGGATGAAAAGTAGCCTATGTGCTATTCCAGAATATAATCTATCTCTGTGTCAAATGACATACAGATCCGTTCAGCCGGTCTGTTGTTATGGAGTAACAAACATCTATCCATCCATACTTTGGCATTTATAATATTAGTAAGATAAGAATTAAGATTTCGCCCGACAACATCCTCAAAATACCGACTATTTCAATTTTTTTCCAGATATTTTGGTCTGCCGATCTGGCAACCCTATTCACACCACCCCAAATAATCATTAACTAAAAATTCATAACAAGCCGTAATAACCCAGAAGTGAAGCACTTGTTTTGAGTTAAAGCTTTTACTTTGTTCGGCCAATGACTGTCATACGAACCGATTGTGTACAATGCAGTATTACGTACATATTGACTTTTTCAGCAGTGTTTTCGACCACATGCTGGTCATAACCATTAACCGATGCCTGGGCATCCGTAACTGGATACCCCACTATGAGTCACGCAAGCAGGGAAACGTAAGTTCATTCAACATTTTCCGTGTTCAGTCGATTTAAAAAAGGAATAGAAAATTACGCGCCATTTTTAACTCTATGGTTTCAGAATAGGGATGTAACGAAGTCGATGGACTGAATGGTTAACTTTGTGGAAATAACACGCCTCTTTCTGAAGAACTGATTATTTTCAAAACAATGGTTTATTAACGGATGCTGACTGATCTGGGAAACGATAAAGGTTTCTGATGAATGGTAAACTGTGCGGTGCCGTGCTGTCTGGAACAGGGTTTCGAGAAAATTTTCTGCTGCAGTTTTCTTTACGTCAATCACCGATAGAGACGCGCATATTTGTTTTAGGTACTTTTATTATTTCAGAAAGTACTATTTTGAACTTTTATTGCAAAACATCACAGATAAACACATCATTATTTTTATTTTTATATTAATTACTCAGAGAATAACTATATTATATTTATATGAATTACTCTGAGGGCCCAGTGGTATCGGCCGCGACTTACAAGTTGTAGGTCGTGGGTTCGAGCCCAGGCAGGCGCTTTACTTTGAGTAAATTATTTCATCACCACTGCTCTCAAAACGGTGAAGGAAAACATCGTGAGGAAACCGGCATGTCCTAGAACTAAAAATTCGAAGACATGCGGCGCATTCCCTCACAGAGAAGAGGCCTGTGTCCCAGCAGTGGGAACATTGATAGGCTGATGATGTGATTAATTACTAGCTGTTCCCCGCGGCTTCGCTCCCGTGGGCCACTCCACAGGACTCGTTTTCGGGATTAAAAAATAGCCTATGTCACTCAGGAATAATGTAGCTTTTTATTGGTGAAGGAATTTTTTAAATCGGTCCAGTAGTTTCGGAGCCTATTCGGTACAAAAAAAGAAATTCTTCTTTATAATATTAAGTATAGATTTACGAAAATTACCTTCATTTTACGATAACACATAAGGAAGTAATATCTAACCGGTATCTACTCTACGGGTTTCAAGGAATTTATACGGTTTTAGTGGTCATTGTAATAGTGAAAACAACAAGACCGTATGACCATCGCGCCACGTGTTATCCGACCCATGGTATGATGATATCATGTTTAGATACTCATGACCGCTTTATTAGGATATAGTTCAAGGCTGTAGCAATTCAGATCAAGGCTGAAAGCAAAATCATATCTCCATTTTAGCACTACTCTATATTTGTCTTTGTTTGGCGCCTAGTTAGGAACTTTTTGCTGTCGTTAAAGAAATTGTTTATGGTCTTTCATATTTTACGAGGTATCCATGGTATAATAATATACTCCCTGCCTTTTTTTCTGATCAAAGGGTAAAAAATTGCTTTGTTATCCGAAAAGGTACTGAAACTCTGAAAGTTTGTAAGTAATTCCTTCCAGCGCTGAAAATTTAATAACATTGGAGATTCAGTGAGCATGCCCCGAGGACTGTGGTTAATGGATTCTGCAATCAAGATAAGATACCAACAAAGGCAGCCATTGTAACAATGTAGAGCTTCGAAATTCGAAAATGTCTTTGGCTGGCGAACTGCGTTATTTTTAATTCCATTCCATTTCTGATTGCCGTCAGTATCGGTTTATGTCTAACCCTAAGCCTGAGACGGCCTTCAAAGAAGAAGGTTCTTCTTTGATTTTTCTTGTACTACCTACCTAAAGTGCCCAATCATTCAGGTAGGCAACAGACAAGTGCTATCTACTAAATTATAAATTGAAAACTATAGGAAATAGGATTTTTTTTTGGGACAATGATATTTGTTAAGAAATCCTATGTCTTTTTTTGCTCGATAGAGTTTTTATAGTCATTATACCTACAGGAGGTACAAAATTCTCTTGGAACTTACTACGTTTAGTACGCAATAAAATATTGAAAGCTTATTGAAATGCGTCAATGTGCAATCTCAAGTTTCTATTGATCGCTAAATCACCACATTCCACCCAATATTAACAATAATATGTTATTGTTTCTGTAATTATGTATAGATGATTAAATAATAGCTAATATATGATAATTTTGTAATGCTGCAGAATTCCATAATTTGGGCGGCGTAATGTTTTGTTAGGAATTTGACTGGTGCAAGCATTGAATGCGTGTTCCTAAAATACAAATAGATACTTATTTGACATATTTTGGAGTTATGAATGAATACGTTTAAACTAGTATTCATAAGTTAACAGATATTCAAATGATTTTGTTTTTTAAGTCACAAGCGGTTCGTAGTACCTAAGTAATTAAGTATACTTACTTTACTTTAATTTGTATTAAGTTTACTTAGAAACTAACCCGCAGTTGTTACTCCTACTTTATATGTGCTGTACTTACTAATATTATTGTTTATTTATCGTAATGTAGGTAATTCACAAAACAACTCCTTTGCCATTATTCTTAGCATCGAACGCTATTACTGCTACTCTCCATTCAGGTTATTTCAGCAGGAGCAAAGTGTATTTAAATGTTTCTATAAATTTTCAAAGGGCTGACTGTTCAATCGTCAACTTTATTACAGGTAGATACCTAAATACAACACGGAAACATACATACAGTCATACAAACTTATGTTATAATACAATACTAATCTATTATGATAGTTTTAAATTTGCTCGGACTTGGTTGGAAGTTTGGAACATAGCAAAGAAAGATGACTACTATTGAGCGATCGAATGCTCAGTAATATTATGTAGGCGTACGCTATAATCCATGCCTTAGATAAAGTACCTATAGATTAAGCCATAAAATGAGCTTGATTGATAGAGCGAGATGGCTAATTGGCAGCTCCATGTAAATAATAAGGACAAAAGATTATTTTTTGTCTTTGTCACCATGGCCGGTTTCTGTTGTTTGTCAAACTCTAATACAATGGCAGGTTTGACAAACAAACTCGGTTTTGTTTGATTTTCTGTGATTTCGTGGTATTATGTGTTAATTGAGACAAGGAATTTGGGCTATTTATAGATAATAAGTGTCAGTGCGATGGTGGGTTGTAGTGTTCTTGTTCTTGTTGTAACACCAGAACTAACTATTGCTGTCACATGTGCGGCCACGCCAGGGCTTAATCTATAGGTACTTTATCTAAGATCCATGCCGATGTAACCACGGTATTTGACAATTTAACTTTTATTTTTATTATTGGTAGGCTCGCACTTGACCACTGTCTCACTTGGTAAGCGATGATGTGACTTTGTTTCAACAAAAGACTTTTGCAAACAATATTATCTCTGAAACCTACAATATTCATTTTCGTTACGCCAAAGTCCTCGTAGATAAGTACGACAATATAACAGTGGCTCAATTGATTTTGCTGGTTTCCTTATATCCCAGAGAACTACAATTTACAACACAACATATTTACAAGCACAGCTGTTATATGTATAGCATACATACTATGTATTACTTATACTAGTTTTCATTGCAAACCAGCCGCTGTTAAATATAACGCAGACGATAGTATTGCGGCTGTGATAACATCAGGCGCACGCGCAGTTCTACGCAAGTAGATATTTGATTTCGATGCTTCAAGTGTACATTAACACGAAGGTAAATAGTGATAGTACTTATGTACATAACACTTTGAAGTTCATATCAATATCAGGTGAGGGAAAAGAGTAGAGTACCTACTTACATTGTTGTGTAGTACACTAACCTATGTTTATAAGTACCCTCTTCTCTCTCTCACCTGAGACGTAGGGATTTTCCCTAAATCAAATGGTTTATCGGTAAATCGGCGATACAATAATGTTGCAATTGTTAATTATTATAAATATAATTGTCTTAAGCTTTAATTGAGTGAGCGTCCTTTAACAGACGAAATTCGAATAAAATAAATCTTATTGTTTTATTTAATTTAGGTTCATATATTAAAAGTTTGTCATGTAACTTGGATCAGTTTGACTAGAGAGATTTGTTTTTTATCCTCTTGGCTTGGTTTTTTATTCTTTAATATATATATCGTATTATATTATCTGTGATATTTCAACTAGTCGGGATTCACCCACTGCATGGCAAAGTTCTTCCTTCCATTATTCTTTAAATCCAAAAGTAGGCCTTACTTGGGACTTTTATTCACTATGTTAATTATATTTAAAAAATCTTAGAACACTTTTAACTTGTTTTCAACTTGGCGATTACATTGAAGGCACGCAGTAGTACAGAACCAGCTCAAAGCCTAGATATCCTGTTTAAATCAGAATGGAAAATAGCTCGTCTAGAATACCTAGTCTACAAATAGAGATTAGTTGTGTTTCTTTTTGTTCGTATTACATGAATCTATTAGCAGTGCGGAATCTAGACTGTATGCAGTCGCCTATTTAAAACATTTTTAGTGCTAGCCTGTGAATGTAGGTACTTGGTTAAATATAGTCCTGTTATTCAGGGGCGTAGCTACCGCCGTAACAGCCGTGTAGGGGCCCCGATGAGTGGAGCCAAACGTTCGGAAAATATTATCCATCCAGTACAATCTCAAATTCTTAGTGTATTTTTTATTAAATAAATTGTATTTGTTATGATGACAGCTTAATCTCTCTTATTCCTTCATAGCATCCTTAAGCTCCAAGTTAGTAAATGTAGTAAACTGAAGCATGAAAACTTATCCGATCCCAGTCAGGATTCTCTAATTTTTAAGCTCGTTCCACTCATGCTTCTCCCTCATCCCTCAAAACCGTTTAAGTTATCCAAGTAAAGAATTCACTCTCCTGTTTTATTTATTTTTGGTATTTTCTGCATTCCAGTAGAAAGGGCCCCCAATAAATTTTGAAACAGGGCTCTTCCCTGTCCAATCAATCTGCCTAGCCTTTTCCCAACTATATTGGGGTCGGGTTCCAGTTTTACCGGATTCAGCTGAGTAACAGTGTTTTTACACGGAGCGACTGCCTTTCTGACCTCCACAACCCAGTAACTGGGTAACACGGTACCCTTTGGCAAGACTGGTGTCAGATCTCAAGCTCATGACTAACCGTAACGACTGTCAAAGATCTTCAAATAACAGCCGGGACCAGTGAGTGTTTTCCGAGGCACGGAGGAACCTCAGTATATTGCTGCTCGGGTTACTCGGCTCTTCCTTGTACAATGAGTCATATATGACTCACTAAATAGTTTAACTATTGTGTCTGCTATGTGGACAGTGAACCTAACCGATAAAAATGTCAAAGCTGATCCCTACAGTAACGTTAGGTAGATATTATTATATTAGTACCTATTAAACTTAATCCACATTATGTGGGTACCTCATTGATGTATTAAAAAGGGGAAGATACGGTACTGAACACAGCGCTTGGTCCTACTAGACTAAGTGAATGCCCGTAGCGGGCACTCAGGCGATTTCGCTCGCACTACAGCGCCGTCTCCTATCTCTGTCCTTGTCTATCGGTAACTGTAGGTTGCCGATAACTGGCGCGCCGAGCCCAGGTTTTTTGATCGCGATGTTAGCGCGTAACGTATCTTCCCCTTTTTAATACATCAATGGGGTACCTCTACCTACCTAATTAATATGTGCTCTGAAGTGAAAGCCTTTGTCCCCAAAGGCTTTGTTTGTTTATCAAATTAATATTTTTCAAGTACTTTCTGCGTGAGCTGAACCTAATTTAGATTTTTCAGTAAATGTGTGCGTAAAATTATTACACTTAATTTCAGTTTTATATGCAGCCTGGGGACATATATGTTACCCTAGACATATTGTTAATATTGTTTTAACTTTTGAAAGCTCACAGTCTATTAGACACCGTAGATACGTCTACCTAGTTACCTTACTGATTTTTTAGGGTTCCGTACACAATGGGTAAAAACGGGACTCATGAAACGTGATAGCTACCAGTTGAAATTTTCACAGATGATGTATTTCTGCTGCCGCTATAACAACAAATACTTAAAACAGAATAAAATAAATATTTAAGTGGGGCTCCCATACAACAAACGTGATTTCTTTGCCGTTTTTTGCAACAACGGTACGGAACCCTTCGTGAGCGAGTTCGACTCGTACTTGGCCGGTCTTTTGTTTATTCAAATGTAAAGAAAAGACCACGAGTTTAATACTGGTTTATAAATAGATACCTAACGAATGGAAACGTATTGATTTTCAGTTTTGTTTTTTTGTGTTTGTTGTTCATAAAACATGATATTTTATCGCGTTTTTGTAGGATTTTGAAGTGAAGTGAGGTAATATTGTGCCACACATCATCATTCATCTTTAGCAAATGACAATTTGTACTAAAATGTAAGAATGAATAAAAAATAAAACAACTTCGGCAAAGAAAGTTGGCATCACGCGTGATGCCTCCTGTCATGCATCACGTTACGTTTTCGGCGCATTTGAAAATAGAACGTTAAAAATATAGCTGTTACACGATTCCGTCAGAGACTCAAGTTTTTATGAGCACACGTGAAAAGAATTCGCACAGCAAGCTGCATCACTGCGATGAAAAAAACCTTTTTTACAAAAAAATACTACCGACTTCCAAATAAAAAAACCGGCCAATTGCGAGTCGGACTCGCACAGGAAGGGTTCCGTACCATTATCGCAATAACCGGCAATAAAATCACGGTTGTTGTATGGGAGCCCTACTTAAATATTTATTTTATTCTGTTTTTAGTATTTGTTGTTATAGCGGCAGCAGAAATACATCATCTGTGAAAATTTCAACAGTGTAGCTATCACGGTTCATGAGATACAGCCTGGTGACAGACAGACAGACAGACGGACCGCGAAGTCTCAGTAATAGGGTCCCGTTTTTACCCTTTGGGTACGGAACCCTAAAAAACTAGAAAGTAAAAAATAACTTTATTTTTGGAAGTCGGTGTATTTTGTAGGTAGGTACCAATTTTTTGCGTTATGGACACCGACTTCCAAAAATAAAGTTATTTTTCACTTTGTTGTTTTTTTATTTGGAAGTCGGTAGTATTTTTTTGTAAAAAATCTTTTTATATTTCACTTTTTAGTTGTACCTACATAATAGGCAAGTTGTTTAGAAAGGTACCTATAACGCCAGAATATATTACCCGAATATCATGAAACTTGCACATTACCGGTGAAATGAGAGATCTGCGTACAACTTAAGAGCATACTGGCGTGATGTTATGTTATGAAATGGTATAAAAAATAAACAGACATGCGATTGCAGCAATCCCGAGAGATTTGCCGTAATTTATTGAAGAGATCTGTTGTATATCTTCGAACTTCTTCATCAGATCTTCACCAAACTAAAATGGGACCAATTTCGAAACATACTTTTTCAAACAAAAAAAGAATTTTCAAAATCGGTTCAAAATTGACGGCGAAATGCATGAACACACACAAAAAAAATGCATAATGTCGAACATAGAAATAGAACCTCCTCCTTTTTGGTAAGTCGGTTAAAAAAAACAGATTGGTATTGTCAACATTTTGTAAATGTCCACGCGACTTTTTGGGCGCACGGTTGGCGCAGTGGTTGAGCGATTGACTGCTGACCTACAGAAAATTGTTCCGGCTCTGGGTGTTTCTGTATGTGAGTTTATATGTTTGTAAACGCACCCACGATACAGGAAGAAATTCCTAGTTTGGGGCAACGTTTTTTTAAGAAAAAAGAAAAAGACTTTTGGTCGCTACATAGAACTATTTTCCCCAAAAGTAGGTTATTTTAATTTGCTAGTTCGATGCATAATATTATTGTTTAACGTTCTAAACGTGCTTCTGTTAACATAATAATGTTTTGACGGCGAGACTGTTTACTTTGTAAAATGGGGTGATGTAAATATTAAATTTTCTTGAAACGATTTTTGCAAATTTTAAACTTGCTTTGGAGACATAATTATACTTTTCACAGGAGTAACTTTTGCCAGGTAGAGAACATTTTAAGGATGCTATACAGATAACACTTTCATAATATTAATTTTATGTGCCTGGCAACTCCACACAGCAGTGTTGCCAACTTATTCCCATAGTCATTGATAGCTAAATCATTAAATGAAGATAGTATGCGGGCGCGTCTCTATTACACAATTGCTGTAAGAAGCTGCGATCGGCGTATGCGCATCCGTGCTAGAAATCTAATGGACCGATCTGTGCCCGGAATGTTTGCGTCATTTGTTTTAATACAGTTAATTGAAATTATTTATTATAGTTAATTGAAAGTTCTTGATAGCATGTTGGTTTGCCCGAAGGCAGGGTAGAAATCAAGCTGAAACTTACACACGAAGTAATGCAAGTAAAATAATCATCTGTGCATTGCTTGCTGAATTTGATACGAACCTAGTTTCTTCATAGATCAAGATGGATATTCCTTAAAGGTCTATCCACACATATCAGGGCCGTGCCCGGGACGTGATAGGGCCGGGCCCAATCATTGAAGCTTCATCACTGGCCCTTGCACGGAGGTGTGTGAACGAGTTCATATAAAATGTACACAACGATATTTTTAGATATGACGGACGGGGCACGGTCCGTCCACGTCCCGGGCACGGCCCTGATATGTGTGGATAGACCTTAAATGTTCAAATAAAGCTTGAATCATACAATCGCCCTAATAAGAAAATCTTGGCGTGAAAGCCCTCATGGTTTTGCCGTCTAGATGGTGCTTCAAACGTTTTACTGATCACATAGGTAGTTGTTTTTATAACTGAAAACTAATACCAAAGCAGTATACAGGCAAATATTGCAATATATTAATTGGAAATACACCGTCATTACCAATAAACCGAGATTAGCTTTAGGTAAGTATATTTAGGTATGTGGTTTATGTATTAGATGAGTCAATTCGAGGAAAAATCACTTGAGCTGAATAAATAGGTACTTGTTTGTTTGTCTAATAAGTAATTTAGCTAAGCTTTTTGTTACGACTAAATCATTTGCTTACATAGGTACATACTGGTGTATACTTAGTTACTAGCTGCCACCCGCGGTTTTATCCGCCTGAACTAAGTACTTCCGCCAATATCTCTAAAAATCATAGATTACATAATATACAGCATTATACTGAAAATTATCATAAAATACGCCGAGTAGTTGTTGCAAGCAACAACAAAGAGTAACAAACATCCTTACAAACTTTTAACATCTACCTATATCTATACATATAAATGAAATCGTAGAGACGGCAAAACTGTACATTGAATATTTTTGAGAATAAGTAAAAGCTACGGGGTATATGAAGGATACTGAAGCATTTTTTTCTGTTTGTCTGCTGCAATGAATTCAATTGGCGCCAAAACTACTAAACTGATTCTGTTAAAATTTTGCATATACAGTCCTTAGAGATCAGAGCATCATAATTATTATAGGCTACAATTATCGCTATTTGTTTTGGGTATCCCCAATTATATAATTAAATATTATTAACAATAATATATATTATCTATGGCCCACCTTCAGTCTTTCATGGCATGCCATTTCAAGTCTCAACGAGTTAAAAGTTTACCACCATGTTCGATATAATTATTCATTATAATTAATTATTATAATTGTTCATTTGACGCACGTTTCTGAATTCCGCGTCTACGTGACCCTCCTCGGTTTTTCTACGTCTGTTTTTGAATTGCATTCTTTGCTATGTAGCTAACATTCAATTGTAGTTTTTAATTAATTCCGCTCACTTATAGACCAGCAGATTAGTAACTTTTGTGACTTTTGTGTGTGTGCAGCATATAGAGCACTTCTCTTGCTTGAAGGTAACCAACACTGGGACGATACTCTTGAGGAGGCCTGTATCAGCGATAATCCCAAACGCTTGCGTCATTTGTTTGCAGTGATGTTGGTGTTCTATAGTGTTTTAGATCCTTTGACGTTATGGGAAAATATAGACCATATCTATGTGAAGACTTTTTAACTTTTTGGATATTTGGATATTAATCCAACGACGAAAGGGTGACAAATAGTTTCATTTGTGCTATTCAAGATATCCTTTTTTTCAATTGGGGGCAACTCTATGAGTGAATAGAGTGCCTGCCTGTTCCTCAAACATCTCAGCAACGTCGCGTCATTCGTGACTATACAGCTGAGACAATCTAAAGCTCCACTGAATTGACCGCATAGTTAACGATCACTTATCAGTATCACATTTTACAACGCGGAACAAAGGGAAATATTTCACACAGTAGTCCAAAGTGCACTATATGAATGATCTACCTAACGAAAGCAATTCTCGCTGAAATCAGATGACAAGAAAAAAAAAATGCGTCGGCTGTGGCTTCTTCAGAAATTGGAACCACGTTAATTCCAGGCGGTAAAACAGATAACACAATGTTTAAAAGCCCAATCGATTTAAACAGCAACGAAACATCGATATGTTCGGTAACACGATTTTTTTTATAAAGTAAGAGTATTTCAGGATTGTTGTCTTATCTTTTGGGACGAATGCACAATGACATATAAGAAAGCCATCGAAGCCGTGGACAGGACACTAAGGGATATTCGCCGAGATGAGAGGTCAATGGGCAAGGTCACATTACATTTCTCTGGAGATTTCAGGACAACTCTTCCTGTCTTAAGTCGGAGAACTAGAGTTGATGAGATCAAGACTTCACTGAAGCATTCTTTCTTATGGCCTTGAATAGAAAAGATGCGAATAACAACTATCATGCGAGCTCAGCATTTACACGTTCATGAATTTTCCGATGTTTTTTTAAATGTTGGCCGTATTCCTCCTGAATACGGTCAGGTGACTCTTACCCAGGGGCGTAGCGTGTCCTGGCGGGGCCCCGTATAAAAATTTGTTTGGGGGCCCTTATGAAGGGTAATGATTTCTCACAAAAGAAAAAAAAAATGTTTGCATAAAATCTTAGATAAAGTACCTATAGATTAAGCCTTAAAATGACCTTGATTGATAGAGCGAGATGGCTAATTGGCAGCTCCATGTAAATGATAAGGACAAAAGATTATTTTTTGTCTTTGTCACCGTGGCCGGTTTCTGTTGTTTGTCAAACTCTAATACAATGGCAGGTTTGACAAACAAACTCGGTTTTGTTTGATTTTCTATGATTTTGTGGTATTATGTGTTAATTGAGACAAGGAATTTGGGTTATTTATAGATAATAAGTGTCAGTGCGATGGTGGGTTGTAGTGTTCTTGTTCTTGTTGTAACACCAGAACAAACTATTGCTGTCTCATGTGCGGCCACGCCAGTGCTTAATCTATAGGTACTTTATCTAAGCATAAAATTAAAATAAATGTTTATTCATCATAATTATCTGTCACTTTTTCCAAAAAAATCAAATTAAATATACCCTCTCCTTGCCTTTTTTCGGCAAACTGATTTATTAAATCATTTATAGCTGATGATGACTTACAGGCGTTCATGTCCCATCGAAGTTCTTAGGTAATTTTTTATTAGTTTTAATTATGGAAAACTTCTTTCAGCAGTTGCGGTTGTAACTGGAAGGGTCAAGAATAAAAAGCATGCTGTTATTACCTCCGGCAAACTATTGAATTGTATCAGCAATAATAAATCATTTACGTCGGGGGCCCCCGTGACCCGGGGGCCCCGTATAATTGATACGGCAGATACGGCGGTAGCTACGCCCCTGCTCTTACCGATACACTTTGCATAATCGGCGAATTTATAAGTTCAGCATTCGGATACCTGTCAAGTTTTTCCCACTGCCAAAACTGTGTGGCTTCGTCGCGGGTTAGTGATGGCCCAGAAGGAAAAACAATCAACGTTATTCGAGTATAATATATTTTTTAATGTATCTTACTCTACTATCTACCTTTTTTTCCTAAGTATATTTTAGGTACATACAGCTGCAGAGAAACTTCACCACCTAGAAGTGTATAAGAAGCGCCATCTATGGGAAGGAGGATATACTACGATTTTTACGTGCGCCGCGTGTGCGCCATCTATGTGACCACAATGAAGTTAGTTTTCTGTAGTTATTGACATCGATTCCACAAGTAAGTGTGCAAGATACCCATTTAACAATAATTGTTTATGTTATTGATAGAAAATTGACATGCGCTAATCAACATCAGCATATTTAGGCAGCACTGTATGGCTATAAAGGGGTGTTGCGGGTTGAGGGGAAGTAGGTATAATAAAAATAAAAAAATCAGGTGCTTAAAACTTCACTAAAAAATCAGGTCTTTAAAACAAATTGCAATGGTTGCAAGTCTTATCCTGGCTTGGCGATGAGCTTCGTTTAGTTTTTTTTTTTGGCAGGTTTATAATTATATATACCAGTTGCATGTCAATGTCTTCGGACAGTAGTAAGAAAAATACCATGTATTATAGCACCAGATCGGGTGGTTGTAAAATATTTCGTGGTTTGGCTATTCACAATATCACGATGACGGCTGCATTAATCGGACGTGGCCCTTGGCTGTTACTTTACTTCAACAGTTTTTGATACCGTCGCAACCATAAACGAACTGTGTTTCACAAAGAAGTAAATTAAAATGTAAGATTTCTAATGGCAACAAATTAAAATGTAAATTGATTATAGTTTAGGTTACACTTACGTCGACATTTAATTCTCGAGCAATACTCATTAAACTTTGATTTAGTTCCAAAAGGACGATTATTTTCACTTTTAAAAATTACTCAATCGAGACATCATGTTATTGTAATTATAAGTCAGTTATTCGAACAACACAAGCAGACGAGTAATTATGCTATGTTGCTATGTCATGTTTTACTTTACAAAATTATTAGCTTACCCTCAATCTTCTTCATAATCTAATTTTTGTAATATTTTATAAACGTCACGGCCGTCATGATTAATGTGATGGATGATTTATAAACATATCGATGAATTTCACAGCTATGATAAGTGTGAGAATGGCGCAGCGGTATAATAGTTTGACTCGTGAGTTATAGGTAACTATTCAGTAATCTGTGGTTATAGGGTCCAGGTTTGAATCTTGCTTCGGCGTAACGATTTTATAAAATTTTAAAATACTGTTGTGAGTTTTTAGAAATCTGTAAAAAGTATAATTTTTGTTAAACACATTTGGAATTTCAAATATCAATAGGTAGGATGCGATGGATATTACCTAGCGGTCGCTTGCATGAAAGCCGTCAGTTTTTTTTATTTCTAGTTAGAATATCTTAGCTTCATTGATATCACAGAGATGGCGCGCACGCGGCGCACGTAAATATCGTAGTATATCCTCCTGTCCATAGATGTCGCTTTTGATACATTTCTAGGGGTGAAAATTCTCTGCTGCTTTATGTACTAGCTAACGAAAACTTATCTGTCTGTGATGGGAGAAAAATTTGTTTCTATAACCATAAAACAGTGCGTGATATAACGAATTCCACGCGGACGAAGTCGCGGGCAACTGTTAGTTTATAATATTACTTAGTAGGATTAAATATCAGCCGGCAATGCAATGGAAATAAATGGAGATCTTGGAGATGGGCGAAACCATGGTGGTTTGACTTGGTTCCGGTGAAAATATGTTTTTACCTACGTGTAAGTTGACTGACTCCTCAGTTTAGTGGTCTGCAGAGCATGTGATCTTTGGTTCGATGTCTAGCGTTATTTCTAAGAGTAACTGGTTAGTCTGGGTTTTTACCCGTTTGGGCGATATAAGCTCACCTCCTATTACATGAGGCATGGGCAACATTTTATATCCACATAGATCACGTGGGTGTTATGTACACCATTTCCCATCCCTTGCCAGAATGCAGACGTGATATTGTTTCTGAATTCACAGTCTCACACACACATGGGTAGCGTAACGGCTGACGTCAATAAATTATTATAAGGATGTTCTTGTTGGACTTTACCCGTAAATCTCGTGATGAATGAATGTTTTGTCCGCTGAAGATTTGTTCTAATTCTAAGTAATTGACCTACTTTTAGTTTATCGGTGTTTTTGCGGTTAATTTAGAGACATTTTTGGCACTTTTAGGTGCATTCCTTTTAGCTGAATAGTGTATGATTGAAC
The DNA here is from genome assembly GCA_945859665.1 of Anorthoa munda. Classification (NCBI taxonomy): domain Eukaryota; kingdom Metazoa; phylum Arthropoda; class Insecta; order Lepidoptera; family Noctuidae; genus Anorthoa; species Anorthoa munda. The sequence goes on along the minus strand of OX243900.1, from coordinate 26,396,414 downwards.
TGGTTTGTCGAAAAGTTTATTGTTCGTTTACAGCAGTACCTACTGCTTTAATGCGAACAGAAATAGGTATGGTACAGGGAGTTTCCGTCACGATCTACACTATATACATATACTACTTGTATGTAACATTTTACCCGTGTAAGTTATACGTTAGAAAAATATTACACATCCTACTTCCTACTATAATATATATATATATATATAATATTATAAATGCGAAAGTTTGTGAGGATGTATGTATGTTTGTTACTCTTTCACGCAAAAACTACTAAACGGATTTGGATGAAACTTTACAGTAATATAGGTTATAAATCAGAATAACACATAGGCTACAATTTTTAATGATTTTTTGTAATTTGGTCATAATATAACGATATATATCAAGTAAGTCGGAATAATTCTAACCTCTGAGAGCTATCTTCGCGTGCGCTGCCTAAACCGTTGGAGATACACATACACAAATATAATGTAGCGTAGGATTGTTTGTCTTAAATAGTTCTAAATAAAAGTCCGCGACAGCGTATCTTCTATCTACCTTTTATGTGGAAGCCACTATGACCAAAATAGTAAACCTTAAATACAATTAAATTGTTTACTTTTTTACAATGCACATTTTAGAATTGGTGCACGGTTGGCGCAGTGGTTGAGCGATTGACTGCTGCGCTGCGTGTTGCGGGTTCGATTCCCGCACGGAACAAATATTTGTATGACCTACAGATAGTTGTTCCGGCTCTGGGTGTTGTGTATGTGAGTTTATATGTTTGTAAACGCACCCACGATACAGGAAGAAATTCCTAGTGTGGGGCAAAGATATTATTAAAAAAAAAAAAAAAAAAAAAAGAAAAAAAAAAAAAGAATATTTATCAAACTCTTATCGAAATCGACACATTTGTCGCTTTGAATAATATATTTAATGTAGATAAACTTTGTCTTTTACACTAAGTAATTTAAACGCATAGTTTAAAAGTTATCACGATAAGATTGATTTGAATGGAGCTCGAGCGTCATAAATACGTGCGGCGGAAAAGCGCGTACATATTTTCGCTGAACGTAACAAATCAAGTAAGTAACATAGTTTACATGAGTATAATGCAGTAGGTAGGACCGCCAAAACTAAAATCACATGGATACATTACCTACCTAATATTATAAATTATTGTAATCCTTTCAGATTTGCTCGCTGCTACCGAACGGAATAATTCATTTCAATAAATTCAATAACATTATAACATACTAATCCTTGACTGACACGAACAGTAAATGAAAGTAACCTTTGTTGGTCCCGTTTGTTAATCAGTGTCATTATATGTTTCATGGATGTGCTGATCTGTTTGTGATGAAATTTGATATGGATAATCTCAAGCCTGGGGAAGGACATAGGCTAATTTTTATCAACACTCCACACAGGGGAAGTTTATAATAAAACTGTAACTTGATTGACTAACACACCCAGCGGTCGACGCACAACCGAACCTTACCACTGAGCTTAAATGAGCACTAATAAAGGAATTTCGATAATTCCACCTCTAAGGGTTGCCCCTTGCCCCCTTATTGGTGGGTTCAAAGATTGTATGGAATCTATTCATCCAGTTTTGAAGTTAGACATCTGAAATTTCGGACACGAGTACAACATAAAGTAAAAAAAAAATAATGGTTTGCCACGAAACTTTATGTGGCAGACCAAATTCCACGCGAGCGAAGCCGCGGGCAAAAGCTAGTTGCTGAAATAAATGAATAAGCACCCAACAGAAGTATTTTATACGGGTAGATAACTAAAAATAAAAGATATCATATCACTTCACACTAATATTATAAAGACGTGAAGTTTGTGAGTGCGCGTTTGTGTGTGTTTGTGTCTTTATATGTTTGTTACTTCTTCACGCTCAAACCGCTGGACGGACCTGGATAAAATTTGCCACAGAGATAGATTATAGTCTTGTTGTTTGTTGTCTAGTTCCCTTGGGATAATTTTCGACATTCACGCGGGCGAAGCCCCTGGAAGAAGCTGGTAAATAAATAAATATTGCCATTTTCTATCTGTTTTTCGGGGAGTGTGTGTTTGAATTGTACTATTTAATTCTGCTAAGCCCGTGCCATCATTGAACTACAGGACTTACGGCGATGCACCACTTTTACATAGTGGATATTCCACCCATACACACAGTGGCGGCCTTAGGGGGTGGCGAACAGGGCAATCGCCCGGGGCCTCACTCTTGCAAGGGCCTCGCGCTACAACCCTAAAAGGATACAATTTTATCCTTAGTAAACAATACTATAAAGTTCGTCAGTTAAGTATTTCATAGTAAAATATTATTAATCACACTAATATTATAAAGGCGTAAGTTTGTGAGTGTGTGTGTGTGTTTGTATGTTTGTTACTTCTTCACGTTCAAACAGCGGGACGGATCTGGATGAAATTTGGCACAGAGATAGATTGCAGTCTGGAATAGCACAAATGATACTTTTTATCCCGGGAATATGTTCCCTTGGGCTAATTTTCGTCACCCCTGCGGGCGAAGCCGCTGGCAGAAGCTAGTTAATAACAAAAACAATAAGATTTTCATTTCTCGTATATCTCATACATTGTAAAAAGGAGAAGGGCCTCGCAAATACCTGCCGCCCGCCCGGAGCCTCGCAGCGGTTAAGGCCGTCCCTGTACACACGTACATTTTAAGGTCTATGTTTCAGCTGAGTGTGTTGCACTACTACTGTTCTTGATGCTCTTTCTAAGATCCTGTCTTCTGTTCTATTATGGTATGTGGTGCTGCTCTGCATCGATTTGTTGGTAGCACAACAACCTTCTAAGAGGCGACTCTGCATTCAATATCGGGTTACTTAAGACGACGACTAACGCCAACATAGATATAATAAACAAGAACGCAAACGACCTTGAGGGAACAAAACACGCACTCGTTTCACACCCGCGCGACCAAAAATGTAATAGCTTTTTGTACTTTTCTTATTATTCTATGACTTTAAAAAAAATCTTCAGATCAAAATGTAGATAATTATATTTTCTTTGAGATGCTATATCATTAAAATACGCCCCACGGTTTTGGTGCGATTGTCGTGTTTTTTTCCGTTTTAGACATAACTTTACAAATTAATTATACCATGTTATACGACTAAAACTCAAAATTTTCTTAGATCAAATTATTAAGAAAGTGGTGTAATGTAACATTTATTTATTCCATAAAATTACGACAAGCAGTTTAGACGTGATTCTCATTTTAATATTAGCTACGGAGGGGTATCTGCACCTTTATAAAATTGATTGATAAGCCTTTTACGACCTTTGTTCAGCTGATTTATTTCAGCAATCAATATGTGCACCTGGCTTTATTATTACTTAGTTATTGAATTTCTTGAAGAAAGATGTCAATAAGAATTTTCAAGTTCGTTGGTGCGGATTTAGTGCTTTTGATCCACGGTCTAATCATCATAACAGTAATTTGCCTGGACCAAATGTGTTCTGCGGCTATAGGAAGTTACGATGATGAGGTACTGTGATTTAATTTTAATAATAATTGTTAAACTAGGGTCCCATAATGCTGCCTTGAGGCACACCAAAAGAATAACTCGAGAAACGAGAAAGAAAACAACCAAGATCACATTCATTCCTCGTTTGTCAGGTTCTGAATATCTGAGGAGGTCGTGTGAGATAACGAACCTTTGCAGCATACAGGCAGGCAGAAAAATATTTTCGGCTGCTTTAGAAGTGTCATGCAAATTTAGAATAAGATTCAAAAGAATATGCGAAAGATATCGGCTCAAAGAAAAAAAACCCTTACGTTGCGTTGTTTCAATAAATGCTCTGATCCGAGCATGCCTAACCCCTGCCGGAGAAGTTTCTAACAAATCTCTCTATCTTTCTTATGCCCGTAGTAGCATGAAATGTTGTCCAGTTAGTTCACATATACGGATTGACACAAATGTATCGAATGCTCAACGTGGAATGGAAGATACTGTCGTGGATGCTATATAGTCTACAAAAAGCTGCCCTGATTTTTATTATCGTCCAAATTTTTGCCAGGCATTAACTAGGTATCAATCAAAGACATGATTTATACAAAAGTCAACACATAAAAAGAATAAAAATCATTCTGCCATTCGGCACATTTTTAGGTAGGTTATAGCTGGAAGCTGAAATAGTGTCATTTGAATTAAAATATTTATTTAAATGATACTACCTACTTTAGATTCCAGCCCCTACCTAATAAAGATTGAAGACCTAATAAAAGCACAAATGCGTTTCATTAAAAAAATCCAGTACAAAGTCATGCATAAAAACCACAAAAGTCAGTATTTTTTCCACTACCGATGACTTTCGTCGTCATACAATAGATACGAGCGAATGAATAAGTTCGTGCATATTCATTCAGTTCGTCCATTAATGTCTTATCATTAACCGCATTCACTATGACGTACGTATTTATTGAATAAACATTATGTAGGTTCGTATTTATGTATATGTTATCAGTAATTAACTAGAATTCTGAGTGCGTCGGCAAGTCTGGGCTGTTCATAGGTTTGTCTAGAATTGTAAAGGGATCTTTGTCTGATTCGCATAATGGGTTTATTAAAATTTTGGTTAGGTATATTTTTACAAAATCAAATATATAGTGAGACTATATATATCAAATATATAGTATAATCAGTATATTTTTATAAAGTCAAATAGAAGTTTTGTTCTATTTGACAAAGACTGTGTTTATATTATTTATTATTATTTATACTATAGATATCATTCTAGTTTAGTGCTGTTGTAAAATTAATTGAGATTCGCAAACGTTACAAGTTTGAATTGGGTCAATGCTTTGGACCTAATTTACTTAGGCTTATTACAAAGAATATACTTTTCTGTATTCGTACTTATATAAGTACGAATACAGAAAAGTATAATTAATCGCGAGTATTCTTGTTTTGTTTATCAATCTTAAAAACGGGTTACCTCATTTCCATAATGGTGTTAAAATTTTATCTTTCTCGAGCGGTCAACGAAGGTTATTATTTTTAATGCATGCGCCGTATTCACCGATATGCGGGATCATCCCGGTTCCCAACACAGAATAGTATGGGCAGAAGGGTTTTGGCTATCATCACGCAATAATAAAAGGACTCAAACTTGAAGTCCCTAAAGTGACAAAAAGATAAAGTCTCGAGCCACTACAGTCTTATATTGAATGGATGTTGGTATTTTTGTTTCCATTCTCGGCTCTATTTTTGCGTCAAATAGCAATCACGATTCGTATGGAGTAGTACTTCTGCTTTCACAAGTTTTGAGATGGGCCGGTCCGAGCGATGCGCGCGCGCCGGTTGCCGTGTTTCTGATTCCGCGTCCAGTCGTTCGCCGCGCGCGCACCCACCTACATAGCTGTCGTTCCGCACTCGCTGCTGCTCCGTCCCGTAGTGCACGCGCGTCCTCCTCCCCCGAACTACTCGGCACGTGCACCGACGTACTCTATCTCTTTCGCGGACCCCTCGACCCGGCCTTCCACGAACCTCTATAATGGGCCGATAAAGGCTAATTACTCGCGTAGTTTGCCACTTACGGATCGAGTGACGGGTGACGTTCGCGAGTGCAGTGTCAGGGCTGTGATGGCTGAGAATCACGCACTTATACCTGAAGCCAACTCGATGTATACTCAGACGAACATGAAGGAGTCGCAAGACATATCGAAGAACTTGATGAGCGGTGATTTTGAGAGACAATTTAGAGGTGTGATGGTTGAGAAGACAGATAGGCGATGGCAGACGTGGCTGATCACGCTGGCCGTGGTGGTCGGCGCATTGCTGGCGTGGCTGCTGGTGTTCACTATAGTGCGCGAGGTGCAGATCCGACAGCTGCGCCACGAGGTGGATGAGCTGACCGCCAACATGATCGCCATGTCCGCCAATGTCAAGTCACTCAGCCAGAAGATCGAGAAGAACAAACTGTTTAACGAGTTCAAGGACTTGCAGGACACGGTAAGTCCATATCATTATACAGCTAGTTTGTTTACTTGCAGATTATATCTGATTACAAAACCCGGTGTCAACATTACAACGACTTTGAAATAAAACGCGAAGAACACAAAAAATAAACGTAGTTTACATTAAAATACTAGATGCACATTTTTATTTCGTTATAGCTTACTGATAGGTACGCAGTTCATTTTGAACGGATGTTTATTTAATCCCCAACAGCAACATGGCGTTGTCAGGTAAAAATAATACAAAGGATAAAATCAATTCTATTTGGCCTTTGGGCAAACCCAAAACAGGACTAGGCCCGAGTTTATTTACAATGGAAACTGGTAAACAACAACATTTTAACGAATAGATAATCAGATTCCAGGTAAGCGAAGCGAGGGCCCGGAACGTGTGGCGAATGTCTTATGTAATTAGCGTAGTATTATGATGTTATAGATAACTCGCCACTTCACTCGTCTCTCGGTGCCTCAGAAGATCACTAGTTAGTGGCCAAGGTCTGCAATATAAACAATCCACACTGTTATAGTCAATTGAGTGAGCAATGATAAAATCGTTTGGCATGGCAGCAATTTAATAGACAACGTTCAAACGGTTTGTATCCTCATACGCACGTCTATTTCGCGAGCTGACGTGAAGTAGCTGTTATTCAATAGATTTTGAAGGTTCCTTTGTTGGTTTTTGTCGCAAAACTTGAAACAAATTGGGAGGACTTCGGCGTGGGTCTAGAGAGCACGAAACTGGTTTTGTTAATACTACAACCAGTTACGAATGTAAACAAAAACGTGCCGGGCGGCAGGCACCGATCTTGCGCAACACATATCATTTGTAGCATAGTCGCATTAATTTGACGACAGTTAAATGTTGTCATTAAGGTCTTCATTCTTGTTGTAGAATATATCTATACTAGGGAACTTATTAAGATGTTTGCGTTTTGGTTACTATAATTAAACTTTAGTATCTTCATCACGAGCAACTACATTCGTTCTATCTTAGAATTAATCAACTTCACTCACTTGTATAACTATCTCTAGGGATTACTGAAGGACTGACTAAAGAGATTAACTAAAGTGTAAACTATTAGGTACCGTGCAAAACAAGCAAATCATTTGGTTTCTACTAACTCGGTCGTCTTAATGTTTTAGTTGTTTAAAGATGCCTCGAGGTACACTTGGCGACCATTCAAAGTGCGACTAACTGGTTAAATTATTGTTGCTAGGCTGTGACTATTTATCGGCTTTAGTTTCTTGGATAAAATGAAAGTTGGAGGTAGATAATAAATATCGAATTACACCTTCCTATTGTGACCTCACTATAAACTACCAACTAGAAATTGTCAAGTCTTAAGTATCAGTAGTCATGAGTATTTCTTGTAGACATAACAAACGATGTTGGGAACATAGTCGTGGTTACAAAGATGCAATTTAGGAATAGTGATATAGTATGGCTGGATCTATGTTTAACATCAACATTGCCTGTCTTAAGGTTGTCTCCTACTTGATATGCTTTTGGCAAATTCTTTACGTAAAAAACTTTATTAAAGAATTGATTGAGACATAGCATTACCGCTAGGTTCAGTCTTGCTGATATCTCTCAAGAAGAATCTAGAATAAATACAAGCAAAAATAAAGTAATTCCCAGAGCTACCGAAAATACCCATTAATTACCCAAGATTAGATTGTAAATAATATTAACGTTAATGAGGTAGTCAATATGAACAGCAACAAAGCACTCGAAACCGTGAGAAGTTAAACAGAACATAAAAATGTATGAGTGTTTAACTTTTAACGGTCTGCCTCACACCACTCGAACGATTAAGAAGATATTAAAATATTATTAGATTCTAAGAGCTAGCAGCAGCCTGTAAAATATTTATGATAGAACTTTAATTTGTTATTATATTTGAAGTTGAAGAGGCTCATGATAGATCAGTTAATAGTAATTACGTACAAGTAATTAATATAATCATCGATACCTAGTCTTAGTATGAGATATTATATCACACTTTCACTCTGTACATAGCTTGGTGAGACAAAACTCAATTTAGATTCAGGAAAGAATTCAAGTAATCATGCAATTAACGTAGAAATAGCACATTTGCCAATGAACCAACCGCAAATCGATAAGCAAATTAGTAAACAAAACGATGAAGTAACTAAAGTGGCAGTGACTACTATTTAAGTCAAACAACTTCTATTACAGACAGTAATAAATATAACATATGTCAATGATTATAGACTTTCATTTTGCTAGAACCTCTATAAGAAGCTTAGGTACTGAGTCGTTGAGTAGTTGACCAGTTACAATGGCCAAAGCTCGTTATATAAGGGTCCCTCAGGGTCTTACTAGTACAATAGTAGAAAACTCATAAATCTTTTGACTATTCTGACCAATTTCTTTATTGATACGGGTAGGACTGTTCACATTTGAGTTCACGAAATAGAATAATCATTCTATGGCCGATATTGACTACTGTGCCAATATAAGATATCAACCTATGAATAATTTAGCATTACTATTTGTGTATAAAGTCAAAGGAACGATAAAAACAAGGAAAAGTAATTAGAATTAACAAGCTCCTTTTGAATCTAAGAACACACATAAATGGTTATTAGCAAGCGTAATATACTAATGAATACAGTAATCTTACTTGTATTATGTATTCATAATGATACTTAAGGGATTGAGAGAAATACTAAAACTCGTAATGGTAATACCACTCTACTACGACTCATGTACTTTACGACTTCTTGTATAGGAATTTCAGAATATTAGTATTACATTTTTTTTATAAACTTTTATGATATCAGATTAACAATGTCTCTTTTTGGTTTATTTACTTGTTTAACTCAAATGTGTAGTTATGGCACATGTTAAATTCAAGCGTGAGCAAGATGTAGAAAGTTCTTTTTTAGAGCCAAATGGTTAAGATTCAAAATATTATGATAGATGATGAACATAATACAATACAGCAGACAAAGACAATTTAGGACAGGAATTTGCAGAAAGTTACGATCATAAATAGTGTGAAAAGTCGTAAACCGTTTACGATGGAGATCTGTATATTACAGCGGATACAGAGGGATCACCTTTTAAAGGCGCTACTACTACTTTAAGGGCCTACATGCGCTTTAGTGCCGTAAAACAGTTACTTTCTAAAGCATACTCCTTAGTAACGGCTAGGTTAAAAGGATTGAAAAAATATATAGTTATTATTGATTCATGTACATTATTATTAATACAAGGTTTTTTCGTGCAACAAATAGTTTTGCTATAAAAAAATTATTAACAACACGATATTTTTTCGCAACTTTTGGATACTCCTCCAAAACGTCATGGATGTTTAAAAATATTTTTACACAGAAAAATTGATGGCTGGAATTTCTTCATAATTAACATAGCATATGTAAATCAAATAATGTTTTGCAAACAAAACTGTTCAAAAGGAGGTTCAATATTGATATTTTGGCATCAAGCGGGCGCACCGCTAGTACTGCGTTAATACTGCGTTAACAAACTGAATTATATAAACGTAGATATTGTATGTTTTTAGCTTATGCACTACGAACCAACTAAACTGTTGGCATATTTTGTAACTAAAAACGTATGGCGAGGCCATCCGAAGCCGCACATAAAATTCACCGAATAAATATAGAAGCCAAGCGTATAGGATGAAAGTTTACAAACACACAGGTTGGATTGGCGCCAATTTTTGACAGACCGTATCGCGGACCCAGGTCGATCGTTGACGACATTCTGAAGCATAATATTGGGCTACAAAGTAAATGGCATGCTATGAGAGATTTATCGCTAATTCCTCGAATTAGATTTTATTGGTTCGTATTTTGAACGGTGTAGTTTCTAATAATATTTACAACAACATTGTTTTGTAGCAGAAAGCTAGGAAAATAGTGCGTTTCTTTCTTAAACACTGGCCAGTGTTGTGTATTGACACAGGTATTGTTGTGTGTTTTGATATAATATAACTTTTAACGTTCGAAGAAAAAGTTCCAATGCAGTGTTGTAACCTACTGACGTTTAATCATCTAATGGCATTGGGCTAAGAGAAGTATAAATATAGATTAAAGAAATGTGTAGCTGGAAGTTATTAGGTACTTTTACTCTGAAAAAATAATGAGAATTTATTTAATAAGCAGATTTTCTCATGAAAAGCTTTTACGTTTAAATGCGAAATTCGATAAGATATATTTCCTAGTAACTACCTCTATCTTGTACATATTTCTTTTAGTTCTTGGCTTCTTTAGAGAGTGGGCTGTAAAGATAAAATTTCATGCCATCGTGGCAGTTTGAACAAAAGCTTGTAAAATTTTTATTGGCTATAATTATGCGATAGGACCGGAAGGTTGAAAAGACTAGGTTGTAGGTAGAAAAAAAAAAGTTGTGAGTACAGGTAATTTTTAAAGAACATTTATTGATGCCCTTATTTTATATCTTGTCAATGTTCCTCGCTCAGCAGTGATAGAGGACTTTTTGTTTCGTATGATAGGTATATTCATACGTAGGTATATTTAATTGAAGGTTTGGTAAATCAATTTTAAAAGATATAAATTACTAGTCTGCCCGCATCTTCGTCTGTGCGATGAAAATTATTTTATTATCCAAAGAGATCATTGTACCGGATTTATTGGGCTTAAAAGTGTCCTATATTTAAATTTCAACCATTTTTGCGTAATTGAAATAAAAAACATACAAACTTACACATTTATATTATTAGAAGAATATGTTGAATAATTATATTTAAAGGACCAGCCAGACACAATCAACTCTAATGAAATGAAAAACGATTCGTATTTATTATTAACTAGCTGTAGCCCGCGTATTTTTTTTTTTTTAATCTTCTTATTTTCCCGCCGGAACTATGAATTTTCTCGTGATCAAACGTCGTCTATGTTACTCGTTATTACATCAGCTATCTACCAGTTAAAGTCCCGTCAAAATCGGTCCCGCCGTTTCGGGGATTACCCGGAACAAACAGATAGACGACAAAAATCTTAAAAATTGCTTATTTGTTGTTAGTACCGTATATACTTTCACGTGCATTCAATAAAACGTTGTTATTTTTATATTACATACAGACACTTCAATTTTATTTGTTTGTATAGATAATGAACTTGGTAAGCATGATTCATATCGAAAAAAGTATCCTTAAATTATTTTTTATTGAGGCTGCAGCTAATGCATTGTTGTTATTTTTAATAATTCGGGCAGCAGATATCTTACTTAAAAGCTGATGTTTCAAGACGGGGTGAAAGCTGATTTCAGTGGGCAGGAATGTTGGCGAAACAAATTCTGTTTCTCATCGTAAAAACGACATGTAAATAATCAAAATGTCTTTTTGCTTGAACAATCGTAAAACTGACCAGATTCGGATTACCTCGGGTTTTATTCGGATGCGCCTACGCTAATAACACTGAAACGAAATCCAACGATAATTTTCAAGTTATAATGACTAAATGTTTTTGTCATTATTACGACAACTGTCATGACAAACAAACAAGCGTGTGAATATACTCGTAAAGCACGTCTTTATAGTCAATAAATTATTTAATTATTCAGCACACTTCAGCAATAATATTTGGTGTTAATGTTTATTGGCAGGGCTTAGGAAATAAAACGCATTTTATGAGTTTATTTGGCATAACCTTGAGCATACTCAAATATTCTCATATTTACTTGGATAAATTTTGAGTAAGACGGAAATCAAAAAGTACCAATATGTTTCCGATATTCTTTGTATCTTTTGTCGCTTCGTGTAAATTATCATTTAAATTTAGCATTATGTTCGGTAAATATGTTATAAGGTTGTCCTATTTCAACTGGCGTTTACGATTTTGGCATAGAAAACTGTTCTATTTAAATTGTGAAATCAAATGCGTGTAATATCGATGTAGTCCAAGGGTCTTTTTATGTTTTATTGCAGTTTATATCTAACTCACAGAATGATACAACTGTTATGATTGACTCAGACTCGTGAATGTTTGTATAATAACTTTTTAACACAGTAACCCACTTTTTAAAAGTTTGATTTATACCCGTTGCTCTATGGCTCTAAAAAGTATATTTTTGAATATTGATAAATTATTTATTAACTACCAATTGTCGTTACATTCTGTCAAATCATCTATTTGCCTTTTTATTTTTATCTATTCTAAATTCAAACTACTTAAATAATGGCGCCACCCATCTACAATATATTTTGGCTATTTTGCTTGGCTCGTCTTGCCAGCCAGTAGCTGTATAAAAATGTTTGCCCAAATTATAGTATTGTTTAAAAACCTGTTTTGTGAACCGGTTAGACCGGACTGCGACGACCAAATTCGGAGAAACTCAGTCGTTGTTGAAAGGATATGAGCTATTAGCCGTTTACCTAGCTGCAATATTAATGATGCGGTCCGAACTGAATAAATAGGAGTTGGGTTCAATTTGTATGAAACTGTTGTCTGTATAACTTATCTATTACCTTTGTAAGATAGAAGAGCTGTATTTGTAGTAACTTTTATCTATAGAGTATTTTCTATTCAACAAGCTTTAATGTTGATTTTCGTTTCGTTTTATCTTTGTATTCTTGTACCTCGTGCATCGCGACCAACGCCTCATTTTTCATTCCTGAAACTTAATAAAATCTAAGCATCAAACAGGAAAAATAAAAGGTTACCTACGACTAATTATCTACATAACAGTTTAGCAGTTAATGAAATAATGACGAAACTCGAAGCCAGCCCTGACGAGCTTGATTGCTATTCCAGGCATTAGGCAGTTGAATCATGGACGATGGGCGATGCGGCTAACAGGGATTAACAATTAAAGTGGCCGCTGACCTACGCCCACGTGCTTGACACACGTTCCACCTAACAAGACTCCATGTTATATATCGAATAACGAAATATAGGATAGAAAAATAAGAGGAAAAGTTACCTTTTTCATGTTATCTCTGGGTATGAGTTCTTGAATAAACTGATGAAAGATAAAATAATATTTATTTGAATGAAATATTATGAAACTAATGTTGTACCTCAAAAAAGATACGCTTCTGGATTAGGAGACTTGTATTAGAAAAGAAAGACTGCCTTATTCCATATTAGTACTTATACTTGGTCCAAAGTAATATTGAATCTCATTTCCTGAAATAAATACAAACTGATTCTAGTCCAAGACGAAGAAGAAAAAGTGCATAAGATCCATTATATCTATATCGAGTACCCAAGCATCTGCTTGCTTCCCAAAGAATTTTATGCAGAAGACTTTGCCGTGACCTGTTTCAAACCATGAATAAAATCAACTTCAGATGTACATGTACAAAGCAATAGTACAATGTTATTTAAAATAGCTCGTAGAATTGCAAATTGTCGGCATACTACTTAGATTCGTGTCTCATTATGGCTTCGATGTAGGTACTAACTAATTGAAATCGGATCCCTTTGATGTTTAAATGCCAAACAATAAACTTTAGCAACTATAACCTTGATTTGCACTGTTTTGGCTAGCTATATAAGGCTGAGGCGTATACAATTCGTTTTGATCAACTCAGTTGGTACAATTTGAATGGGTGAAATATGTAGATCGTTTAATTGTTTCTGTGAAGATGCCATTACATTAATGCCTCCTTTCTTGATTATTCTTATGTTCAGCAAAATCCCATCGGTGCAGCATGTCTTATTTTTTTAGCCAGTCCACAAATTCCATTTTATCACCGTCACTTTGGTCATTTCGAAATTCATTCTGAATGTTATCTATAGCTGTAGGTGATCTGAAATTTACTTCTCTAATGTGACTAGGAAAAAAATGTTGTTACTCATCATTTCCCTGAATAATAAAAAGAACATAATCTCTAAAGTTCTCGAAAATAGATAAACCATTACTAATAGAAGTAACTATTGTAAGGTACACGCAATCGGTGATAAATAGGAGCCTAGTCTACTCTAGGCTATGCTCATTGATTCAAACAATAAATATATTGAATGAGTCGAAATGAATGAATTTGACCTTTTGTTAATTGATAGAGACCGCAGCTATCGATGAGTAAGTCGTAAAATTTATTATATCAGAAGAATATGTCTGTAGGCATTGTAGTGGCTGCACGTGTCAAGTTTAACATCGATATTTGTACTGATTGCGATGTTAATATATTTATATATTAGAGATAGATATGTAAGTATAGAAGAAAAATATCAAAATAAATTGTGTAGTGTTGCATAGACGATGGTTATGATGATAATATTGTAAGAAGTTCGATTCCCGCACGAAATAAATATTTGTATAGTCAACAGATAGTTATTCCGGGCTTGGCTGTTTGTGATATTTGTAAACGCATCTACGATACAGGAGTAATTCCTATTAAGGAAATATATTTAAAAAAATATATAAAGTAATATAAAAATGCCAAAACGCAAACCATACGTAGGTTCATGTATTGCCTATTAAAATTCAGGATCAGAGGTTAAAGGCACAATGATAGTGTCCAAGTTAGTTCTTAGCTTGTCAACATTGTAGCTCTAGCTACCTATATTTTTGTTATACGATGACGGCAGACAATTCGCGTAGGCTGAAGATAAATTGCATTAATCTAAAGTTGGGTTTCAGTAATTGTTCTGTTTGTTCCTATTAATTGTTCTGTGACAGCCGATAGCATGAATGATACTTCATTTAGATTGATTTCACCACAATTCCCAAATACTGTATCAATAAATTTAGAAGATAAAGATGACGCATTATACTCATTAGTTTTATTTACATTCTTGTGTTCCTTATCTACATCAATAGCATTCTGCTAAATCAGTAGCTCAACTTTGACACATTAATTATTTTAATAGCAATCATAAAAGCAATAGATACTGCGGTCCAATTAGTCCCTATTGCACTTAGCACTAAAAATAGAGAATTGAGATCACGGAGTGTTTGTCATAATTGTTGAATGCAGTCCATTAATCAGTGGAAATTAAAGTAGTTAGGACTGTTAGGAGTTGCTCCTAGGAAGTGATGAGTGCTGACGGCACATTGGATCCTATTAGCGGTGACGTTGATGTGTGCTAGTAAATTGCTGGTGGAGGAAAACTGGATACGATATAATTTACGGGTTTGTTTCTCACAAAATGTAATGGGGATTACTGGATTTTTCTTGTTTAGGAACGGGATTTCGGTACATCAGAAGTTATGCTTATGACATTCAAAGAGCAAGCTGGATTTATAATGGGAAATTATTAACCGGTCGAAAAATATATTGAATGGGCGACTATTATACTACGTAAGTAACTATTTATCCGGTTTGAGTAATCCTTTTAGGAGGTTTTTGTGAGCTGCGGTAATAATATTGTTACATAATTTAATTGTATTTGGGGTTCTATTTTAGCATATTCTTAATTTGAAAATTGTTGAACAATCATCGAGGCGACATCGCTGTGCAGCGCGGGAGTTCGGGTGTACTCGTGTTTTCAACGAATTAGTCCAAGAGTGAGCAAAGCGAGCTCGGGAGCTTAGAGAACCTGAGAACTTAGACAACTGATAGGTTAGGTTCGAAGGGGATGACGGGAGCTGAAGTGAGCGAGCAAAGCGAGCGAACATCTCCTTCATGTTAGGTTACTTTAGACCCTGCAGACAGAAAAGGTCCGTCGACAAACTTTTATTTTCAAGTCGCTGTTTTAAACATTTGTATTCACCCACTGTTTGTCGCCAACTAGTATTTCAGTAAGGCTTATTCAGTATTTCTTACACCTTTAATTTGAATTTATTTTCGCTCGTATAAATACTATCCATTTATAATTTACGCTATGTTGTTAGAAAATAGTAGTGTAAAGTGACATTTTATTAGATTGGTACGAACAGAGTAACGTATGGGTAATATACGGTGCGGTACAGACTGAACATTGCAGTATCATAATCTGAGAATCTGTACTCCTTGTTTAACGCTAATTGGATAACGACTTGTTGAAGATAATAGCTGAGACTTAACAATAGAGTTCGTTGTTTTCCTGTTATTGTGAACTATATACTATACTAGTGGCCCACCCTGGCTTTATCTATAACATAACATTTTTACAAATAGTGAAAGCTTTTTTCAAATAGAAAACTACAAAATTCGGACTCCCTCTTTATAATATTAGTTAAGAAAGCTGTTATGTCTCTTGATCTGAAAACAGTAAGTATCAACGAGTATATAGCCAAAATTTGTTTATTGTCACTTTTAGATTGGGTGGTAAAAGCTCTTCTATCTTAAGCATTGTCAAGCTAAATATTCATTCTCCAGTTGAACGAATATTAACATAGACAAATACAATTTCTGTCACCGAACGAATATTGAGATCGACAAAGCTGATTCATGGATTACTTTGAGGTTCAATCAATTCGTTTTGGATCAGTTATTGATGAAGACATTACCGGTACCGCTACACCGAGAGATTTCTCTTCGAAAGAGGTATCAATTAGACTTGATCCATTCACGTGGAGAATGAACTGAGCCTCACAAAATTTACGACTTTAAAGAGACAAAGTGACTATGAGGCCAATAGCTGTATAGGTATCTTTTTTCTGTACTTAGATCGTAGTGACAAGGTGACACTGCAAGTCTGCCGGAATTCTAGAATAACACAACTTCTGGTCACACGAATGCTTTATCCGTCTCACACTTTTCTGTCCGTATTCACTTCATTCTTTTCATACCAGCTGTCATTCTAGAAAAAAGGTATTTTCTACAATGAGAAATTCAATCGAAGAAAGCGTTGTCGAAATGTGAAAATATTTAGGATTGACCATGTGACATTTCGGTAACGCATGTCATTCCCATAATTTTGGTCCTTTGATAACGCTGATGTCACTCTTTACCTAGGGGTTCAGAGACTAGACAAAATTTAATTCTATCAGCGAAGGCGGTGGTCGAAATGCCAAAATGTAAGGTATTGGTCACGGTACACTTCGATAGGGCGTAGCACGGACGTAAGGAACGCGCTGGACAGAAACCGGTGGAGGCAAATCATCCGCTCCAGATGTAACCCTGTTGCTGAGCACGATCCTCAGACATGAGGGACCGACTAAGAGAGCATACCCAATTCTAATATATCTTTTTGAATCGCTATGGCGACATTCTTGATAGAATGACTCTGATCCTCAGCCGGCGCGAGACCCTATAACGTCTGTATTATTACGCCGGATGAAGCAAAACAAATCAAAAACACAAAACAAGCACAATTCAGTCCATTCTCTATGTCTGCCTGGATCACAAGTAATCCGATGAAAGTATCGATACCGACATTATTTACAATCTGAGAAATATTAACTCGATAGCGAAGAGATAGAAATACAGAAGATATTTTCTTTACAGGAAAATATGAAATGTGTTTTGAATTCATCTACATTTTCTGTTTAATAAATAATGATTATTGAAATCTTCAATATCACGGCGCTAGGTATAAAAATAACTGATGGAGTGTTGATATTGAAAAGTAGATTTCTCATAATATTACTCTGAGGTAAAATTACTTCAATGTGGGCGAAAATCTCTACGAAACGAATGGTTACGAAAATCCTATTACTAATAGCAAACTATGATGTCACTGAATGGCATCTTTTTACAAGCTTTTTATTAACTTACGTATGGGTATGTTCGGGTCAAATCTTGCAACTGAATTTTAAAGCAGTTATTATCAACCTCAGATTATACAAGTTATCAACTGATAAAGATGATTTTTTGCATTCACGTTTGGTTTGAATGACAATGCACGGTAAGCTAAAAAGCTTGTTTAAAGAAATATTTTTTTTTATGAAAAATATAATTATCTCGAAAAATTTCATGTTTACGTGAGTAAAGCCACAGAAAAGCTTTTGAAAATAGAATAAGTATGAAATGTTTTTTTTTTGGCTTCGCACGCTTTGTGCATTTAGCCAGTGTCCCCAATAAAATGGCGGTAACTTTATTGGAAGCTTCTACGGAGTTTTGTCGACACCATGTACAAACTCATGTTCTACCGCTGTGTTTTACCTACACTCGTGCACGTTCACTAATATTATTAGAATAAAAAACCACCATTTTTACACTATTAATATTCAATTTAACACAATTTTAGGAAAATAAAACATAGAAGCAACATAGACGCAATCACGTTCCCGCCAAAAAACGTATGGAATGTTGATTTCAAAAATGGAATCATCACAATATTACTGACCCACTTTTTTAATAATATAAATATGGAAATTCTATCGGAATAAATTCAATACCGTTATGCATAGAAATGGAAAAAGATGATAGATATGTCGACATCCAGTCTATTTTGCATGTCGTTTCCAATACAGATGGCTCCCACGCAGGCAGTTGGTAGAACCTTGTAATGGGGATATTCGCCCATCAAATACATACTGGTGTTTATTGAAAATATCTAGGGTTGCTTTTAGATAGCTGAGTGCTTACGAATACCTGAGGAGATTATAAGATATATACTTTTATATTTCTGTTTTTTAACTTCTGTTTGAATAAGTTGTTTTTAGGTTGTTCTAGTCTTAAGTCTGATGATGACTAACATTTGAAATTCGAATTGTAAAACTGCTAATGCCAACATTACAAAACTAATAATTGAATACGGATGAAAAACTATTAGTTTTTGAAAAAAATATAGGTACATTTCAAAGTTTGGAAAAGTAAAATAAGATTTGTGATAATTATGTATACCTACTACCAATTTTTATTTTTTTTGACTTGGAAATTCTTCCTGTATCGTGGGTGCGTTCACAAACATATAATAGTACATTACTGCAGCGGCCAGCAAAATAGGCATTGATGGACGAACGTGTAAATGTGGGCCGAGGCGAAGCCGAGGCACACATACGTAAGTCCATCAATGCCTAGTTGTGGCCAAGGCTTGTATAGTACTTTTCTCAAATAATGCGCGGAAATTAAAACTAAGTAGTACCTAGAACTCATTTTGTCAAAATCAATGACGAACAACAATAATTGTTCCCGCGTTAAAGTGTTCCTTTGTTTTTTTTTTAATAAACAGCGTTCTATTTGCAAGCCAGTTCGAAATTTAAACAAAACCTTTGATAAGTTACCTCCTTGGTTGCCATGTTTCGGAGTAAAACATCGTTCCATTTTTAAACTACACGACAGATATGAGTTTACTATGGAATTTATTTGGCCGCTAGACACGACAGATATGGATTTTCATACAACTTTTGCCGGCCGCTGCGCGCATGTATTTGACCAGTACAGCAATTTCGATTTATCTCGAAGAAGGTTGTCAAAATAATGATCACATTTCCAAGCATGTTTGAGAAAACTCACATACACCCAGAGCGGGAACAACTATCTGTAGGTCATACAAATATTTGTACTGACGACGAACCCGCGACACGCAGCGCAGCAGTCAATCGCTCAACCACTGCGCCAACCATGCCCCTCAAATGACGTACCAACACTACCAACATCAGTTATTAACCCATAGATAAAGGAGTATGACTCAACGGGGTCAAAGTGGACGAGGGTTGTCATAAACCGTGTAAAAGTATTGCCAGAAC
The DNA here is from genome assembly GCA_945859665.1 of Anorthoa munda. Classification (NCBI taxonomy): domain Eukaryota; kingdom Metazoa; phylum Arthropoda; class Insecta; order Lepidoptera; family Noctuidae; genus Anorthoa; species Anorthoa munda. The sequence goes on along the minus strand of OX243900.1, from coordinate 26,376,926 downwards.
AGACAAAAGAACTTCAACACAAACAAACAAGTATCTATTGTTCGCTAATGTTGCCAGTATCACGTTACAGTATCTATTAGACCTGATTACCTTTATTATCTTTGTTTTATATACAAAGGAAAGCTATATGGTTTTGTTTTCATGTTTGCTTCCATTAATATATTTAGTTTATTATTTTGAGTATATATGGCATACTTATATTGTATTTATAGTTTATATGTATATTTAAATAATCCTGATTCGTTTAACTTTCAATATTTCATCTTCCATTGTTTGTTTATCTCTCCTCACCCAAAGGACGACTGGTAGAAAATGCCTAAGGCATTAAGTCCGCCTCTGTACTTTTGTGTGCATGAAGTAATAAATAAATTAATTTTACATCGTTTTTTAGGGTTCCGTACCCAAAGGGTAAAAACGGGACCCTATTACTGAGACTTCGCTGTCCGTCTGTCTGTCTGTCTGTCTGTCTGTCTGTCTGTCACCAGGCTGTATCTCATGAACCGTGATAGTTAGACAGTTGAAATTTTCACAGATGATGTATTCCTGTTGCCGCTATAACAACAAATACTAAAAACAGTATAAAATAAATATTTAAGGGGGGCTCCCATACAACAAATGTGATATTTTTGCCGTTTTTTGCTCGATATTAATAACGGCAATAGGTAGACGCTTGAAATATTCACAGAATGTTTAGTTGTATATTTACTTCAAAAAATAATAATTAATAAATTAAAATAAAATAAATTAAGGGGGGCTCCCATTCAACAAACGTGATTTTTATGCAGTGTTTTGCGATAATGGTACGGAACCCTTCGTGTGCGAGTCCGACTCGCACTTGGCTGGTTTTTTGTAGTGATTGTTGATGTTTAATGGGATTGTAACGTACGGTTGGCAACACAGCTTTTAAGATGTTGTTTCAGAAATGGAACGTCCGGATTTTAAAATTCGACACTAGGTTAATGAAAATTTATTTTGTAAGCAAGCGTTGTTAGTCTACTAAGTTTTTGTCTAATTGTGGATGCAAAGAAATATGTATGGTACTAGTAATTTTCCCGTAGGGCCAATTTTAATATCAGAACCAAATATTTGTATCAAAGTTGGTCGTTTGATATTGATCAAAGCCAAACTTTCCGTCGTTTCGATGTCGTTCGTACAGATGGAAAGAGCGTATTTTCACAAACTTTTATCCACTTCTATAATTCATTTCCTCTTGACACTTTTCGTGAGTAAATACCAATATTCCTATAAAATATGTACGTGCAGGAGCGTAAGATATTTTTAATATGTGTAGAAATATGCCTACGTTTTCGGAGAAAATGTTCAGAGTTCTTAATATTATTATTTATCGTTGTTTTGTTCTGTCACTGGATTAACGCCTTAATTCTTTTGACTTTTAGGGTCTTAACCTTTTATATAAATAACATATTAGACCGATGTTACTACGCTGGATTATCAACTATATTCAGTTAAGCTAGTAAAAACCTTATTTAGTTTCATTCGTCAAGAGACAACTAACTCTAATGAGATAAAAGACGAATAAAAATGTGTCTGTCAAAGTCCCAAATGAGGTCAAAAAACAAACGAAAGCCTTTATTAAAAGAGTGAATTCCCCATTTATTTTAAATTCTGAAAGCTTTTTTAGTTTCGTACAAACTCTATTTTCAGTCCTCTTTTCACCATTTCAGCTCAAATACCAAAACATATTTATACAATCAAATATAATTTTCAATGCCAAAGTAAAACAAAAGCTCTACCTGCGTAATCCTTTTTCAAAGAATTTATAATCATATTTCCAATTTAGTACAACAAAAGGTTTTCACGTTTTCAGGTTATATGTATAATGCAAATCGAATACTAATCCGTAATTTCACGGAAAAGCTGGTCAACACGTGTTACAGTGTCTGACAGAAACACGAATAGACGAAACCGTGCAGTTTATTACATCTCAGTACCTTAATTACTTTTCTCTGAAGAGATCTAGGCCGCTGAACCCCCAGATCAGATAACGTCTTAGATCGAATCTACATACAATTGATTACTCACGTACAGTCATAGAGGAACGATGCAGTCAGCTTTTTAATTGTCTATAACATCTACCAGCTCAAGGAAAGAGTGTCGTTGGCGCCGAATATCCGACTACTATTTTTGCCGAAATTGAAATTTCGGTTGAAACCAGTTTTTTTGGCCGAAACCGAAACCGAACCTTCGGTCAAACACTAGTTATAATTAAACTTTCATAGCAAATTCTCTTTATTAAATCAACACGCGCCTCCGTCCGTGCGTTGTATACCAAATAGGAATTAGTTCCCTCGCGAATGCACTGGGCTATTTCAGGCTCAAATCTAGGTTAACGTAATTCTGCATGTTTCATGCGCGCAAATTGCGTCACTCGGTAAACACCTGCACTTAGGGATCAAACGGAAAGTATCGATACCTGTACTTGAGTAGTTTATTGATTTAGATGGGGAATTCACCGAATTTTCAAAAGATATGAACTGAAAAGTCATTCTGTTGCTACTATATGCCAGCCTGTTACCAAAGATGTAGAATAGAATAGAAATATATTTATTTGATACAGGCACAACACAACAGCAACTAACATGGAGTAAAAGACAAAACACTGGACAAGTGCGAGTCGGACTTAAGCACGAAGGGTTCCGTACCATTATCGTTAAAACGGCAAAAAAAACACGTTTGTTGTATTGGAGGCCCACTTAATCTATATCTATACTATAATATTATAAAGAGGAAAGATTGTTTTGTTTGTTTGTTTGTTTGTACCGAATAGGCTCCGAAACTACTGGATCGATTTAAAAAATTCTTTCACCAATAGAAAGCTACATTATTCCTGAGTGACATAGGCTATTTTTAATCCCGAAAACGGGTCCTGTGGGGTGGCCCACGGGAGCGAAGCCGCGTGGAACAGCTAGTTATCTATATTATTATGTTTTTAGTATTTGTTGTTATAGCGGCAACAGAAATAGAATATAGGTACAGGTATATAATATATCTGTGAAAATTTCACATCTAGCTATCACGGTTCATGAGATACAGCCTGGTGACAAGAGAAATTTAAAAACACGCCATCTATTGGAATCAATTTTAAATTATCTTTTTCAAATAGTCTTTGAAATGTTAATTAAGAGCCCAACATTCCATAATTTGGTGCTTAGGAGAGTTGATTAAAAATAAAATTAACATACAATTTTTATGATCAATTCTAGAAAATATTAATTTTGTACACAATTCAATGACAATTTAAATCGATGCATATCGCGCCATCTAGTCACATTTATTTGAACCAAATTTTCATTGCTAGCGCTCGGACCCCGTGATTCTAGTTAGTATTTCATCGATACTTTTGGATTTAATACCACATCCCTTCCTGCGTTTCGGTATTACGCACCAAAATCTTTAAATATACGTGTTTATGAGTAATTGTGGTTTCCCAAATCTCTGTTTGGAGTCAACGTGTTATGTAGCTACAGAATTCATGATAAGATTAGCAAATGTTTAGGTACGTAGTACTTTACTAACAAAGGAATGTTGCAAATTTGTAATTGTAAACTTTGCTGTGTATTACTGACCTTATATAGTGTTCGTAAAATCCCGCGATATTTTCTTATCTTTTTCATAATAATGCTCGAATATTTTATTAGAACATACACGGTTGGCAGTTGCTTTATCAGTGAGTTTTTGTCATTAAAATTAGATAACATTTGGTGTCTTTTTTATGCAATATGTAAGCAATCTTTTTAAGAAGTTTTTTTTAACATATTTGTTGAAAATAGGTTATGAGATGAATGAATGAAATTGTTTATTTGCTAAATGTAGGTATGCAGATTAGATGTTGTTTTCGTAGAACAGTCCCGATACATTTTGCCTCACGGCAAGCAAAATTGTTTAATTTAATGTAATTACAGACACCAAACATTACAAAAACATAGAATGACTTGCAACATAATACAGTAAAGAACATTAAGGTTATCATTACAAAAATCGCTGATTAAATACAATCATTAATAAAATATTCATATTAAAATAATAATAATCAATTATAACAAAATCAATATATCAATTAAGATGCTAATTAATTTACAAAATCATCATCCAACTGTAAACTGAAATGTTCAAATAGGTGTTGTTGTTGTCAACTATAGAGTAGAAATATAAGTAGGTCTACTCAAGTAATGATTCAAAAATAATTACAAATCCCAGGTTTCTCAGAAAATTAGAATTGGTATAGACCGGGTTAATATCTAAATACCATTTATATACGTTTTGAAAATTAAATTAGTTATTAGGTCATGAATATCCTTATTTGAAGATAGGTATATAAGTAAGCCTTATAGTTTCAGTGTTTTCCTCGAAAACAGTTCTATTTATTATTATGTATATTATAGTTTAATATTGATTGGTGGTTCACGGGTTAATGAACCCAACATGTTAATATTAATTTGTTGTAACATCGGGGTCGGCACTACCTATTTACTTATGTAACCTATGAAAACGGTGTAGAAGTAAATATTAGTAGAGGGTCAAAGTAGGAAGCTACTTTCACCCATCCGTTTAATGGACGAAAAGTATTTTATATCAAATCTAATATGTTAAAAACATATGTTAATAATATATCGCTAGTGGGTTATCTGAAAATTTTATGTCAGGAATATAATTAAGGCGCAGATACCCCTCAGTAGTTGATTTTAAAATGAGAATCACGACTAAACGGCTGGTCGTAATTTATTGGCAAACATCTTGCTTCTTCGCATCTTCGCTTCCTAAACGGATCTTAGACCATATCAAATAACTTTTTTTAATATCGTAAGACGTATTTTCTTTTTCCACGTTCACGTCTTCCTAGAAAAAGTACAACGCATTTCGTTACGTGACACTGTAGTCAAGATCTACGGACATACAAATGAAAAACCGAGTAATGAATGTTGAGCTCACTTGAGCAATCCAATTAGGGCGAGCAATTTTCATCTTTGAGCTCATAACTGTGAAATTAAGGAGATGTGGAACTTTTCACAAATTATATTGTCCCATTTTTGAGGCACTGAAATGAGAATTATAACTTTGGTCGTGTGTTATATGATAATATGCTACATATGTACTGCTAGACTTTAGAGGCTATCTTTTGTCACCCAATGCTGTTTTTAGTGTCGCCTCGAAATTTGCAGTAATTTTTGTACGTCATAACTTGGTGCATAAAATCTGGTGGTTCGCTAGTTTAAAGGCGTCCATAAACAGGCGACGCGATACTGCGACATCAATGCGAATACATTTTGTCAGAATTTATTTTTCTATGAATATAATGGAATAATTTACATGAAAACGCGTCGACGCACCGTTGTCGCATCATTGTCGCTTTGCGTTGTCGAGTCTTCCTGCGGCAGCCATAAGACAATTGGTTTCAAGTTAAGGCTACTTGAGCGTATACGACACTTTTCAGCCAATATGGCTTACGTTTCATTTTTCAAAGTCAAAATCAAATATATTTATTTCAAATAGGGCGGTACTTTTGAACGACAACAATTAAAATTTACATGTAATACCAATTGATTCTACCGTCCATTCGGAAAAGTAACTTGTTATGAAGAAGAAAGGACAAGAAACTCTATACCTACGTTTTAAAAAAAATAAGTGTTTTACAGTATTTACATTTAAGTACATACATTAATAAATGTATATATGTGAGGAAGATGCACCCAGAATAGCAATACATACTATACTACGTACAGGTATAAAATATTAAAAGTACTCACATATTATGTGCAGTGAAAAAATTTTGTTTATAAAATACAAATGTATTCATACAGTCCTCAGCAGGTCCAACAATATTTCTTTTGTACAGTTCTCCATTTGTCTTTGTACTCTGTAATTAATTTATACAAAGGTTGCCTACTCAAAGGGTTGCTGGGAGATACGTCAACTTTGAGTTATGTATGTACATATTATACGTACTTATGTCAAAGTTATGTACCCCATGAATCATACCGTCTATCACAATATTGTTGAGTTTGTGGTCAAGCATTTTATTTCTCATTAAATGTGCTAAAACTTATAGAGTTCCACTTATTAGTGCTATTCCTATTGTGTTCTTCTAATATGACTAATTTCCGCTTATTCATTTCTAAAATATTAATTAATTATGAGTTGTCATAAACAAGGAATGGGTATTAACTATACCCATATAGGTAGCTAGGTACGTATATACCTACAATGACTTGTTATTTTCAAATGGATTTGGAAAACTCCAAATGACGTTCATTTAGGTATTGTGTTTAAGGTTTTAATTTAATTTAATTTTTATTTAAGTGTATATATAGGTAGTTATTGTTAATTAAGTATTTTACACTATGTAAATTTTAATTGAGATAATCAAATAATAGTACATTATGGTACAAGTGTGTAATGTTGGTGATTATCGCTGAGGCGCCATTGAGACCCGAGCCGTTAGGTGAGGGTCTTAAGAGAGCCGAGGACGGTAATCATCAATACACACGTGTATCATACGACATTTTTCAACACACTTGTGAAGAAAATAATACTATAATAACTGTAATTTGAACAGTGAAAACCAGTTGTGAAAAATATGTCGCAATGGCGGGCAAAATTCATCAGTTTTCCTATGCACGTGCATCTAACAATGGCGATCGGCCATAGACTAAAATAATGAGCTTTCTTTTTTTTTGGCTTTTCGCGGATAGCGTTTTAGCCACGTACAAAATGGGGAATTTTCTTTATTACAGAGAAAACAAAAGTTATATTTAAGCGAAAGTTTTATTTATTAAACACGTACAAGTTGAAACTATCTATTTAAATACGAAGTTGCATGAAATGAGAAAGCAATAGATACCTACATTAATTTATTTGTACTATTGAGCACGATCTTTATTGTATAGAAACTTTTTTAAGAACAAAGCAACTCAACCAATAAAAAAATTCTCTACAACTCACTTGTGAATAATAGCAATGAAAAAGTCACAGTTTGATTACAGGTGGCATTATGTGCCTAATTGCGGTGAAATTAGAGCCACTTTATGAGCATGTGTGTTGAAAACGATATTTCTGTTTTGGATTTACTAAATAGCTGAAATCTCTAAAAGAGATGTGTTTCTAATTTAAGTATGATACAATTCACAGCACACAGATATGATCCTCGTACAGTATATTGATGTATTGCTTTATTTATTTAATAATTTATTTGTAAATGTTTTGCACACATATTCTTAACATCAATCATACTTTGCTTAATTACGCAAATTGCTCTATTAAGTTAATTACTTCTAAGTTACGCTTTATGTTACCTATAAGTCATTTACGATCATAATAATCAAATATGCCTAATAAATAGAGGCCGAGAATGATCATGAAATAAATTATATACCTTCGTAATTAGTTGGTTATTAGTTTATCTAGTTTCCTTGCGACCACCCGGCTACAAAACTAATGGATTACTATTTATAAAAACGTTCTACAACGTGATATTTTAAATAGAAAGTTTCAGAGAAATGTTTAGGGTAACAGGACCAACATTTTATTATTGGGCAACATTTTATTTCATTTTATCTTCACTGATTTGATTTTAATATTATTTGTATATTTGTTTATTATGCTGTTGAGAATAAATTACCGCTAATTGTTGATAGTATAGTTATTTTTGTGCTTCGGCATTTCACGGATCGCAAAACCTAATCTATATCTACACTAATATTATAAAGAGGAAAGATTTGTATTTTTGTATGTAACAAATAAACTTAAAAACTACTGGACCGTTTCAAAAATTCTTTCACCGTTGGGAACCTACACTATGCACCCCGGCTTAGCCTGGGTCATTATAATTTATGGACATTACATCTGAAATATAAAATAATGAAATAATGTGCCTTTCAAATTCTTGAAATAGGTGTAGTGTTTCCAGAGAATTACCCTACACGTCTAAACAAACTCACAAAATTGGAGCTCTCTCGGTAACGTATTATATAATTATGTATATAGCTTCAACGGCAGAACGGATTTGGATGAAATTTGGAACACGGGTAGACCATAGCCTGGATTAAGTAGGACGAACAAACGACCAGAGCGGATTAAATGAGGGGTGGCCAAACTGAACTAACAGCCCTTTTAATTTCATCAGAAAAGAAAACCTAACTTATACGTGGTGTAGTGCTAAAATTCAAAACCAGGTTCTTGTTTTAATCCCACCGTTAAATAAAAAAACATTCAGCTCACTTCGCTCGAATTTGGTAAATAAGCGGCTTTAACCGATCCGACGGTTAAATACCGCATATTTTTTCAATAGATGATGTCCTGAAACATTTAAGGCGTCATTGTAAAGGGCGCCAAGGGCGGCAAATATAGTCTATGTGCGGAGGGAAAAATAGGTAAATCGGTAGGCTTATTACGTATCTTTTGCAAGAGCAAAACGATAGCGATCAAACGCTTTATGTCATAAAAGTCGGAATTACCTGCAGTGTAGGTATGGCAGGTCCTACACAATCGTTTGCTAATCGCTCGCTGTTTGACAAAAACTTATTTAAAAAAAAAACCGCCTACAACTCTAAAACTTTTATATTGAAGAGCAATTATTGCGCTATCGTTTTGCTTTTGCAAAAGATACGTAATAAGCCTGCGGGCCCTGTCCTCGCCCTCTTACATAATGATCCCACGGGAACATATTAGTGCAAAATGTAGCTAGATGCTATTTTAAGCTTTAATGCCCAATCCAACCAACCAACCAACCAACAACCAACCAACCAACCAACTTAACCAACCACCACCACTACTCACCACACCCACCACCACACCACACCACACTACCACCACACTACTTATCCAACTTTTTATCAACTGCTTTAGCTTATAATACATGAAGATAACGAATTTTCTCCGAAGGCGCTCATCCCAATATAAATCGTACCAATGTTTAGTAGCACCTGAAAACACTTTGTAAGTGAAGTCAAACACTTGAGCCGCTAGCCCTGTAAACATGGGCTTATAGCAGACTAGCTTCTGCCAGCGGTTTCACCCGCGTGAAAGTTGAAAATCCCAAGGGAAATCAAGAAAGAAATCAGGAAATCAATCAAGGGATTCATGAAATAAAAAGTCGATCTATTTTGTTCTTATCTTGGGACATGGGTTACCAGTGTGCCGACATTTATATTTATCCGATTAGCCATTATGAAATGAAAAGGTAACAAACAGACTGGAAAGTTTACTTTGGCATTTACAGGTAACATTTTTCAGGAAAGTATATTTTATCAGAGCTTATTCGGCGTAACGTGAAGCTGATGGTACATAAACAACTTGGAAGTGTGTTTTCTGATAATATTCAATGTCTTACAAGAATATTTGTAAACACTCCCGAGTAGGTAGGCTAAGTGTACTGATATTTGAATTTATTATAGACTAATTCTAATGCAAAATGAACGTAAAAAAAACTGTTTTACAAAAAATAAAGAGTCTTCCAACAATATTACATACATACGTGTCGAATTGATTACCTCCTTTTTTTTTGAAGTCGGTTAATAGAGCAAAAATATCTTGCGTTTTGGAAGTCAGTGTGCAAAATCGATAAAAACAAGAGGTACCAAAGATATCGATTTCCGAAACAAAAGATATTTTTGTACTTTATAGTGATTTCTTTAGAAGTCTGTTTATTTTGTGTCACATCACATCACACATCATCAGCCTATTAATGTTCCCACTGCTGGGACACAGGCCTCCTCTCTGTGAGAGGGGATGGGCCGTTATCTACCACGCGGGCCCAGTGCGGGTTGGTGGATGTCACATGTCTTCGAATGTTTAGTTCTAGGACATGCCGGTTTCCACACGATGTTTTCCTTCACCGTTTTGAGAGAGAGGTGATGAAATAATTTACACAAAGTAAAGCGCCTGCCTGGGCTCGAACCCACGACCTACAATTTGTAAGTCGCGGCCGATACCACTTGGCCACCACTGCTCTCTCTCTTATTTTGTGTAAATAGTTCTTATTTTTCTCAATTTCAATTTTCACATTCGCGCTTTTTGTCAATAAGGAGTTCGGTTGTGTGTTCCATATCTTGAAAATTTTAACGATTTCGATGAAACTTGTACTGTTCCCTAAGTTGAGAGATACCTAATCTAATAAAAAAAGAATAATCACGATCCTATTACTAGTTTCGGCGATATGTGTGGACAAACATACATACATACATACTTATGAAATTTGACACACGTGTTTAGAAGCCCACATAGAGTAACATATGTGAATATTGTGCAATTTCAACAATAATACATACATATGTATTGATAACCACTTTTTTTTAAGTCGGTAAAAATATGACTGTATTTCCCGAAGGTACATAGTAAGTTTACACCCATTATGTCGTCATGCCATATATTTAAGTTCCATTGTAATAAGGGACGAACCAATACCTACAAATTGCCATTAACTAGAAAGAAAGAAAGAAAGAAAACATTCCAAACTAAGAAAAAAACAAAAACAAGAAACTAATCCATAAACATAAATCCTAATCCTTAATTCTATGTATTTGGGTCCTTTTTGTATCATCCCTATTCTGCGGTCGAAGTTACGCACTAACTTGATTGTGTTGATCCCACAAGCTCACAGAGCACACAGAAAGTTTTCTAATCTAGTTCCACCTATATTTACCTACGTACTGGTACCTACATTTACATAAATGTCCACTGCTAAAGGATTATCTGCATGACTGAAACCAAATTAACATGAAGGGTATACTAAAGGAACATACAATATCTGGATCTATCGGACATCGACGTGTTACATGGGTAAACTAAGGGTGTTTTCACACTGCCAGTGCACGTTTTTCAAACGACTGCCCGGAGCCTACGAGGTGCCTATGAGTATGGACCTACTAGGTAGTTACGCCGTGTTACAAGGTGGCTACGCGGCGCTACGAGGGTGATACGAGGCGCTAGGAGGAACCTACGATGAGTCTACGTTTCGCCACAGATAATATAATACTAGCATACAGATACCTCATCCCATACAAAGAAACCGTGCCGACGTAACTAGTGTTTTTCGACTGCTTATTCTGGCAATTTTTTGTACATCGAACGCATTCGGTTCTGTTTCACGGTGATAGATAGATGGTGTTAGCAGCGACTTGCAAGTAAAAGGATTTACTAGGTTCGTGAATATTTTTTTCTTTAAATACAGTGAAGGTTTGTTTTCTAGTATTTATTTGCACGATTTTACAGTTTTTTTTGCACCAAAATGTGTTAAAATGCAAACTTTAACAATCGAGTGGAATGCCTCAGAAATTTAAAACTGCGCCATGTATTGGCATCAATTTTAAATGATCCGTCTAATAATCTTTGAAATGTGAATTAAGAGCGCAATATTCCATAATTTTGTACTTAGGAGAGTTGATTAAACAAGAACATACAATTTTTGTGTTCAATTTCAAAAAATGTTAATTTTACACACATTCAATAACAGATCGAGGTGCATATCGCGCCATCTAGTGAGATTTATTTGAACCAAATTTTCTTTCTTAGCAATGACACCCCGTGGTTTCGCCTACGCTTGGCTACGACAAGCCTATGGCGAGTCTACGTGGCGCCTACACTGTGCTACGAAGGGCCTACGCTGAGCCTAGACTCCGCGACGTGCCTACGCGATTTTGCCAGTGGCCTACGGGAACTACGATATGCCTACACGGCTTTACAAAGTATCTTTGTAGCATGAAGAGGCGTCAAGCGGCATTATGTAGTTCCTACGATGTACCGACGAGGCACCGACTCAAAATGCAAAGGCACCTTAAAACATACCTAACTATCTATTGTCAGCAAAAGCTCTTTGCTTCACATGACACAAGGAGTCTCGGGTCGGACCCGAGACTCGATCGTTAGATCCGACTTGAGTTCACAGTCGAGCGATTACAAACAGACGTCTTTGATGTGACCGCAGCAACGCAACTGGAGCGGTTTGTAACGTGAATAGTTAAGTGAACGGTAATAACTGTGCTGTTTAACTGTGCTAGGGTTATGGTGTTTGTTACGAGTATAGTAAGTAGGCGTAATTGTTAAAGGAGCTAGTTTTATGTCTTTACATCCACTAACGGAGTGGGAAGTTTATGCAAGATTTTCATCAGAACTTGAGATGATAGATTTCATAATAAAGACATGCATAGCATATGGTTAATGACCGTCGTCATCATTATCATCTCAGTCGAAAGACGTTCACTGCTGGACATAGGCCTCCTCCAAGCGTTGCCCACTGCCTCTTTAGTTCGCCAATTCTTTGGACTATGTCGGTAACCCTGGGTCTCTTGTGGATATTCTTATTTCTGTTTCGATCACGCAAGGAAACGCCGAGCATTGCCCTCTCCATAGCCCTTTGGGTGGCTTTAAGTCGTCTGATGAATTCCAATTTCGAAGGCCTCGTATGTTAACGATTTCGGTGTTACTAGTACCATTATTAATATGATGCTCATGACAGCAAAGTTTTCGGTGTAGCGATTGGATCGAAAATATAGTGCTTATTTCCCATATAACATTACTATGAGAGAGACGTGTGTGTGTCGTAGGCCCACTTGCGTACCTACTTATGACATTTGCAATTGTCTCAAGCTTTTAGATAACTAGCGGACGCCTCGCAGTTTCACCCGCGTATTTCCCGTTTCCATGGAAATACGGGGATAGAAACTAGCCTATGTCAGTTATTAGGATAAATCAATGTGTGGTTTCAGAAGTTAAATGTTTATTTTACGACTTCGCTTCAAGCTTTTGGTAAAAAGTATGCCGATGAAGAAAAAAATAAACCTGTTTAATTAAGTAATGTACTAAAAATTTCGTACTGTTTTCTATGGCTCCCTGGAGTAATAGTAAAAAGCGAAAGAGTTTAAAAATTTAAAACTTTAGCTCAGTGATATTTCTCTCAATGGAATTTTCTAGTTTTTGATGTGGAATTTTGCTTGCAATGAAAACTTTTATTGTCAAGTTATTGTGGGAGTTGGAAAATACGACGTTTTGAAGAGAAGCTAGATGGAATTGTAAATACTGCTTATTTTATTTCCTTTTGTAAACCTTGCTGGTTTGTATGAGAGATCACGTGCTCAACGTGCAGGGTATCATTTGATTAAGTTTAGTTTTTTCTTGTTCTTTTTTATATTTTTGGCTAAATGAGTGTTTTTCAATCATTTCGCGTCGATAATTTGGAACTTAAACTGCTTTGGGTGCCATTATTATTGCCTGTACTTTTTACGTGTTTATTTTAATTTAAACAAATTAATAACTAAAAATTAACTGTAGGTACCAACAGAACGAAATATTTCTGTATTAATACTGTAAATCTCATGTAAGTGTTTTTACAAAAAAACCGGCCAATTGCGAGTCGGACTCGTGCACGAAGGGTTCCGTACCATTATCGCAAAAAACGGCAAAAAAATCACGTTTGTTGTATGGGAGCCCCCCTTAAATTATTTTATTTTAATTTAATTATTATTTTTTGAAGTGAATATACAACTAAACATTCTGTGAATATTTCAAGCGTCTACCTGTTGCCGTTATTAATATTGAGCAAAAAACGGCCAAAAATCACGTTTGTTGTATGGGTTGTATAAAATAAATATTTAAGGAGGGCTTCCTTAAATATTTATTTTATACTGTTTTTAGTATTTGTTGTTATAGCGGCAACAGAAATACATCATCTGTGAAAATTTCAACTGTCTAGCTATCACAGCTCATGAGATACAGCCTGGTGACAGACGGACAGACAGACAGACAGACAGACGGATCGCAAAGTAATAGGGTCCCGTTTTTACCCTTTGGGTACGGAACCCTAAAAATCAATCAAACTAATATTATAAATGTGAAACTTTGTGGCTTTCTCCTGCGGATGATTGGATAGATGTTTGTGCTCATTCACGCAAAAACTAGTTAACCGATTTAAATCAAATTTTGCACACCGATATTTTATAACCTGGATTAGCATAGAAAACTTGTTTAGGTTCCTTTGGGTTAATTTTAGAATATCACGCGGGTGGAGCCAAGAACGGCAGCTTGTATAAAATAAGATCTTTGAATTTTACTGAAAGTACCAGATTGAGTGGAAACGTTCAACGTTATTATACATAAGGAGCTTTTCTCAAAAGTCGAGAAGGACGTACGTAATCGTCTTATCACCAACATTTGCGCCAACCATTTCAATTATTCACGCTCTTTACATACTCAAGTTTATTGTGTGTAGGTGTACACAAGGATACTTATTTCGTAACTCAAATAAGTTGTTATGATTGGGTTACATATCGACAATTTATGTATGCTATAGGTACATACTTACAGAATCAAGAGCTGAGTAGTTCGGTAGAATTTGGATATATGGGGATATTCGCAGAAAATCGGTTTTTGATTTCAATAAGGGAAATAATAAAACAGCTTGGGGGATTGTTGGAAAAATAGCTGGGCATAATATTAGCAAAATATCTGGGGCCGGAAAAAGCGAAAGGAAAAATATCAAGAAATGTATTTTTTGATAAACAAAATTACAAAACTTTTTTCATTGTCATCTTATGTGAGCGTCTATACAATATATATCTTTATAAAGTTAGCTATTACTTTCAGATGCGATATAATATTCAGGAAGAATATATTTACAATCCATATTTAAAAGATGCTAGAGAATACTCGAACATAAAAGTTTCTCTGGATTGTAACTTTTATCTGGAAGATGGGACTCCTGAACAAATAAAAAACTTATCTGATATTCAAGTTATACTGTATTTAAGTTTCGTTTTCGACGGCATGTCTTGAAGACGGTTATTGTGTGCACAGGTGACACAAGATTCTGATATGAAAGAGAAACGTTCTTTCAAAAAACCGTCCGTATCTTTTTAAAAGATGAGTTTTGCTGCAAGACAAATAGCAATGACCTACTTATATGACAAAATGCTTATGATAATGCCTTGGTAAATTCAACTGTATTCAACAATTGTAAGTAACTGCACTTTGTATCTATATATTCATCATTTTTGCGGCATTTTCCTAAAAAATATTTGATCCTCTATAGCCAGAAAATTCGTACACTCAAGCAGAAGATATGCAACTAATCCACGATCTTAAAGACATTTTCTACCTATAAGTTTCATACAAAATAGAGGCTCTAAGTACACAGCTAAAGTACAATCACATCCCACCTTTAGCGTTAGACACAATAGTTTTATGTTCGAATGTCGATATAAAGAAGCAGAATCCATGGGCGGTAGACATGAGGCTGTAAATCTGGAGGACAATATTGAGTATCGTCCTATTATAAAGTATAATGAACATTAGATATAAACACATCGGTTTATGCCGGTCCTTCGAGCCGGATTACAGGAAAAGTTAGTTCGAGTCGGTTGATTAGGTGCATCATTACTGCTTATGATATATCAGTTAAAGTATTGCCAAAAGTACCTTACAACTGTAAAAGACTATTAGGTATCTTAACGTGAGCTAGGTAGAAGTATATGTGAAAAGAATCTACGATGGTCGATATAGGCCATCGACCACATAGCCACTAGACGCCTAATGCTTGATCTAATACATCAAAACAATTCTGTCAACTAGCTGAGGTATGAGGCACGGGGGTACTGCGCACTGATTGGTCCCTTACCAAGGTCATGCGCCTCATTAAGGTTGGGACAGGTTTAAATAAAACCAGGTAGGTATCGATATTTTATAAATAGTATTTGTACTTATTTTTATTTTATTAAAATTACCTTCTATATTATTAATTATACGGCGTTTTAACATTTTAGTAATAAAATAAAATGTTAAAACAAAAAAAAATAAATATCAAAATTCTTAAGGAAACATACTTTTTTCGGTTGTTGGTTCTTAAATATAGTAATATTAAATATTAGTAAAAAACGTAATCAAAACATCGTTTCACAATTAATAAACTTTTTAATGTAATGTCTTTATTTGTAAGGTTTCTAGTTCTATCGATAACAGATTTGGTCATAGGATATGGTGCATCACTAGTTCTATTTACGAAATTATAGAGGAGAAGAGATAGCGAAAAAATTACTTTAAAAAGAAAGAGACGCAAACATGCGGTGGGCGTTTCCACCGACAAACTTGACCAGTATAATATGAACTCCGACAAATAATATCAGAAAATAAATCTAATTATGTTTATATAACTATTAACTTATCAATGAAATGTTATGCCATTTTTCAGTAAACTTGAAGTCTGGATGTTGTTACCATACCAACGTATTGTTCAAGAGGCCATTATAATATTTATGAAATAATTCTTTTGTTGACGGACGCGGAAGTGTTTACGGCTCACAGAAGTGGTCGCTACTAATTCGAAATTGGCGAGTGGCGACCTTTATTACCTGTATATGATCTTTTAGTCATATGTGTTGACAGATATCGCTCGCCTGTTATTAGGCGTCTAGGGGCTGTGTGGTCGCTGATATAGGCAGACAAACGCTGAAAGCTGAAAGTCAAACTAAGGATGCGTATATAAATAACCTCGTAAGGCATCAGACGCTTAGATATCCGCTTGGGAAGTTCCGTGAGTACCGTAATTTATCGATCCAGTCATGTTTAACTGAGGATTTTTTAAGTAGGAACCTGATTGGTGGCAATAGGCTCCCCCCGATTGCATGGGACACACCTAAGTCATCGGGGTAATGAGGTTTTTCTTTGGGTGTCTCAATAATTTTTTCTTAGTATTTTTGCCTCTCAGGAGCAACAGCGTAAAATACAAATAAAACAGCACGATACCAGCATTTTTAGGGAGACCCTTTAGGTCTAAGAAAATTAGAGAAAATCTTGACTTTACAATAAATTATTTTGTGCTTTGCCCTGATTTTGCTTAAATCCGTCGGGATTGCTGCAATATTTGTTGCAATAAAGTTTGATTGGGTCTGGTCTGGAAATGCGGAACTAGGGACCATGAGTGTTTGTGTGTAACAATGTTCTTTGTTACAATTTCTCCAATTGCTTCACTGTATGTAGTGTTAGAACAAAAAGTGAGATTTTATTCAAATCATTATCTTTCCTCGATATCATCTGCCTTCCTACATAGTACTGTGACGTATGTATAAATAGGTCGCATGGGAAATGAGCCTTATTCAAATATGGCTGCTAGAATTTACTTTTAAAGTGTCATTCGAATTTGGAATTGCATTTGAAAATAAAAGGATTGCCAGGCGGCAAATAACCGATAGATGCGTGTTATTTATGTCTAATGAAAAAAAAAAAATATGGGAATAAATCTGCCTACATATCAAGTACTATCTACATGGGAGTTATTTATTGAAAATTGAAATGTTTATTTTTTATATTTTTATGTGAGTGTAGGTTGGAGTGTTTACAGATCTTATAAATATAAATTGATATGAGGTAAATATTTTCTACATTATTTTTGTAATGTAGGCGTAGATGTAATAAATTCACTTTGATTCAATGCTCGGGAACTATTTGTTATTTTTATTTGAAGGCTGATATTTTTACCTTGTTTTGTGATTTGCTAAGTTTACTTTTGAAAAAAAAAACTCAGTTAGGGTATATATAAAGGCTTGTGTATACTAGATCTTGTAGAATCGCATAGAACATATCTAAACAACATCAACTATCAATAAATATCAATTGAACATGCGGGCTACAGTACAATTGCTTCACCTATGTATTTTGTCTTTTATGTACAATTTCTACCAAACGACACGCATCGCATCGAATCGGAATTTACAATCTTTAAACGAAATTAAACCGTGTACACAGTATTTAAAGTTTTTATTACCTTTGGCTTTTCTAGGATGGGTATATCTGAGAACTTAAATTTTCCACAATAATTGTAAGTTTTCGTAAGCGTGGCTATTTCTATGTTTGACGTCAACAAACCTTGAAATAGGAACATTTCCAATAATATTCTTGAACGAACTTGGGCACGTTCGTTCGTAACACTATATAATATACGGTTTGATATGAACGTGTTATGTACAAGTGCGGAAAGAGGAATGTCAGCTGCTCTCGACGGGTGAATTGTGAACAGTGTCGGAAAATTCTCATACTCGTATGTTTCGTTTTAAGATAAATGTTGTTGTCAGGTTTGTGAACTAGGTTTTGTTTTCGTATCTAAGGACCAGTTTTAGTTATTGTCGTATCCATTATTTTTGTGAATGAATTGAAGATGGTGGGTACATCTTCAATTCATTCGCAAAAATACTTGCCAAAGTAGCAACTAGCCAAAACCATACGTCGTTGTGACATAAGAATTGTCTCGTGTGAGTTATAGTATTTTATCAGTTCATACTGTCTCACAAAAATATACCTAATAGGGTAAAAGCCGGATAGTTGCCACACTTTTTGAAATCACTCTGGTTTTTAAATCACTTTGGTTTTTTATCTACAAATTTATGAAATGTAAATGAAAAAATCTTTAATATTGCCATGCGATTTTTGCGAATCTCTATATTTTTGGACATCTATCCCACATATTTGCCTAAGCCATGTAAATTACGTTAAGGATAGATGCCTCATCGAGAAACAGGACATTTATCATCGCATTTAGCCTTCCCATGCAATCGCACAGAGACATGAGATACGGTCAACTTAGTGGTAGTTGGAGAATCTTTCGATCTATTAATTAAATAGCATGCGATTGATCGCGAAACTAAAGTAATTACAATCAGGGCAGCTATACCCAACCAACCACAACCAACCAACCTGGCAACCGGGGCAACCATCCTGGTTTTACCTTAGTGGTGTGTTATATGTAAGAAAAATTCAACTATACCAATGACATAAAGAACTCGAGTCCTAATTAGTACATTTGAAAGTTCTCGAAACAGAACGCGGAAGTATTAAAGCTTAGGAGTAAAGCTTTTCCAAAGAAAATAGAAAGCTTCTTTATATTCATAAAATACAAAGCCATAGAACTTGCCCATACTAAAGCCAACTGAAAGCTGCACATATCCCATCATAAGAACGATCAGTAAAAGCCTATTATCCGTCGATTTAAACCGTTTATATTCATATAAAACGACGTGCAAATCTGGCCTTGGACGGTCGCCCGTTAAGCTTCATTGACGCTTAAATCCTCCATTATCTGTGTACAGTCACAGATAATATAATACTAGCGTACAGATAACTGACAGTAATTCAACGTCTGAATCAAGCGTCAATATTTCAAGATGGTATCTTTGCCTGACGCGCGCGGCAGATTCGCGCGTCAATACATCGTGTGAGCAAAGCATTATAGTTCTTTATTGAAGCTATTTTTATGTGAAGAGGTACATACGGTATTGTAATTCTTCTTTACGTGTGTCGGATAATAAATAGCGTTACATGCAGTGTTAAGAATTTTATTTAATTTTTCTGTTTAAGAGAAAAATAATCTTTTTCAGAAACATAAATAAAAATCTTATGTTTTGTGATGTTCACGGCAAAATTTTGATACCGGATATTTATTCTTGTTATTTTTTTTTTGGGACAAACCCACCGCACTATTCCCAAACCACTGCAACTCCTGAAAGCCAGAAACAACAGTGGCGACCACCAGAAAAGCGCCGAGGCAATGAAGCTCGACGAAGTCCCGGAGAATGAATTTAACTGTCTTGGATCCCGCAACGAAATTAATCAGAAAAGAATAACGGAGGAGTAGGAAAAAACATAAATTTCCACTTCCCTCCATATATTCCATATATTCTTGTTAATTAAATATTATGTCGATAAAACATTTCCAGTTGCCAAACAGCTCAAAATAGGAAAATTAGGGCATCCTTGGAGGAGGCCTTTACCCACCAGGGGTTCTTGACTTAGATTTAAGTTAACTTAGGAAATAGTTTAATATTAAGTAATTTACTAAGAATAAATAAAGGCTATTTTTATTTTTTTATTTTATAAACTATTTCCATTCTTACATACATAAACTCAAGCTTATTTCCCATGCGCCCATGCATGTAGGCATAAAATACAAAATGACACCTGCTAAGACAAATACAAAGATATTTTATTTCAATTAGGCCATCAAGCGGCACTTTTGAACGTTACATTAAAATTGATTCTACCGTGCATTCGGAAAGTAGCTTGTTATGGAGAAGAATGCACAAGAAACTCCATGATACTACTACTACATATGCTACGATCCTTACATACTCCATTTGCTTAGGTTACGTCTATACATCTAGTCATACACGCAGAAAGGCTATGAATCGATACTGCGCACCTGGCTTTTCTGAAGAATATCACCCATCACTGCAATTTCTAGTCAATAAAAACCTACAATTCTTGATTGTAGTTGCCATTTTTTGTGTGCACTCATCGGATAAACGTTCTGACCCGGGAACTCAAACCCATTTATTTCAATTCAACCATTTATAGGCTATTTTTGAATTGTCAATGGGACGGTCAGATATTCACAAAATTGAACCTATTTGTACGATCACAGGTGCAGGTGTTATGCAGTCATTATTAGCCATGACGGTCTAGTTTCCAATCCAAAAACACCGCAATGACGCCGGTCGCCGATAGCTATGCGATCAAAACAAAATCAAAACGATGGGAAGTAGAAACAATCGCTGGCACCGCTCCATTTCCTCCGAGAAATGTTATTACGAGTAGGAACAGTCCTCCTCCTCCTCGTGTCGTGTTCCTCATTACTGAGTGTCATGATTCCCGGGTCCTATATTTTGTTTTTTTTTTGTTTGGAATTCAACCAATCGCTTCTCCCGCTCTAGGTGAAGCGGCAGGGCGTGTCAGACTTTTACTGACTAAAGGGCTTATTACACTACACGGTATTCAGGGCCCTAAACCCTAATTTAGTGTAGTGTAATAACTGTTAGGGAGTTAGGGTTCTCATAATATCGACCTTATTGCTTCGGAATGATTTAGTGACCCGGTATTCAGGGCCCTGAATACCGTGTAGTGTAATAAGCCCTTAAAACCCACCCGTGTTGCTTCAGTTGCATGAGCCAGCGCGGCGGTAACTATGATTCCCGGGTCCTGGATCAATTTTTCCTTCACTAGTCTGCGTCTTCTATGCCTGTTTTATGCGTCGTGGAGAATATCGTGGGTATTTAATGAGGTGCGGATTTGGTCTGACCATCTGATTGGACTGCGGCCTTTGGGACTTTTCCCTTCGATCTCGCCAGTCTCCATCAACTGTTCTGTCTATCATTTTGGGCTATGTGACCGAAGAAATTCTAAATTCTCCGGAGACAGATCGTGGACAGTCTGTTCTTTTTTTCAGTTCGCAGATAAAATAACAGGTTGTTATAAAGGAGAGTAAAGATTTTCATACTTCGTGGTGGATTTATATTAATCAAGTTAGATGTGTAGCGTGAATTACTGAGCTTTTTGTTTGACGTGGGATATTAAATAAAATAGATATAATTATTTTAAATTTGTTTTGTTTGGGAAGTAACGGTGGGATATCTGCGTAGCCAAAAAGGGTTTTTGACAAAAAGTCCTGGAAAATTTATTAAAATTCCTTTGTAGACTCAAAGGACCACTTCTTTTTTTATTATTTCTGAAATAAAAATATATTAATTATTATCTTTGATTTTTATAGGGTTACATGTCTGAACCACTTAATAGGCGTATTGGTCTATTAGGCATCGTATCTAGGTTCCTAAAATAAGTGTTTCAGGAATGAAACACTACATTTTCCAAATGAACCCATAATTTTAACCTACCTAGGTAATTTATTTACTCAACATTGGCACTATGTTGTATTAGTAAGTTTACAATTCTAAGGCATTTCATAAATAGTTTCACGCGTGCTTAGAATTCTAGTGAATGCGTCATTCGCTTAGAATAACAAGTGCGGGAATAGACTTCGGGCATTAGCAATAAAAAATAGATCGCGGGAAAAACATGATGATAGAGACATTGTTCTAAGAATATAGGACGGTAAAGAAATCTATTAAAACATCTTAATCTTCTGTACAATACATATGCACAATACTATAATACAAATAAATAAAATTGGAGTGTGTATTATCAAAATAACAACGTTTTATTGAATGCATGTGAACGTATTTACGGTACTAATAACAAATATGCATTTTTTAAGACTTTGTCTTTCTGTCTGTCTGTTTGTTCCGAGTAAAACAGCTCTACCGATTTTGAAGTGACTTTCACTGGTAGATAGCTGAGGTTATAAGTAACATATGCTAATTTTTATCCCGGCAAAATTCAGATCCTGTGGGAAAGTTAAAAAATAAAATAAAAAAATTACGAGTTTGACGAGGACGAAGTCGCGGCAACAGCTGGTAATTAATAAAATAAAGAGGTGAAATTGTATGTTTGTAAAAGTTATTCTCTAGATATACTGCTCTGATTACAATTTTTCAGTCATAGAAATTACGTGGAAATATCGCTGGCGCTGTCATTGCTTTTTTACTCCCGAAAATGCAAGGTTTGTGTGGGATAGGGCATGGGGGTAAAACCGCGGGTAAACATTGTTTAAACAAAAAATAACCACTGCAGGACAAAGGTCTCTTCTGACGCAGATAAGACACGAGCATTTATCACCGTGCTTGCTCAAATAAGGGAAGAGGTTTTCGGACTTCTATTAATAAAACTTATTAAGGTTTGTGTCCAGTAAAAAGTTAATAAATGGAACAAACAATATCAAAAATTTATCTTTGAAGAATATTATAAATGATACCTATTCCTTACTTTTTCTTCTGACATAAAAAATAAAGAAAACATTTATTACCAAACACTGTACAATCTCAATAATAATAGTGTCAAACAGATGTGGCATGTTAGTACATTCAGTGTGATAAAAGGGTTCAGGAAATGTTGATCATTGTGCAGCACAATCACAACACTGGTCAACGACAATTTACAACCTGCCCCCTTTCTCTTAACACTTAACAATAATAAATAAAAATACATACAAAAAATAAATACATAAAATAAAGATACATAGCATAACTTACTTCCAGTACTGAAATAATCATACACGTGTAGCACTAGCAACGGCAACATATTCAAGAATTCTTTTGTAGAATCCGAGTGAAACAAAATTCCAAGTAGAGGGATCTAGGGAAACGTGTGTGGGAGCTGGGAGCTAGCTTGTAGTACAAAGGTTAGTCTGCAATCCTAAGTAATGAAACCGTGTCCCAAGCCACACAAAACATAGGATTGTTTGGTACATAACATTTGTAAACACATAGATTCGAGTTATATTTCAAAGGACCCTGGGAATTCTGCAGAGGATGTTTTGTTTTCTTTAAGGTATCGTGTAAAGGCGATTTACGTTGGGTAGGGTTTTTTTTGTGTTTCTGCAGTTAAGCTCCCTTCTTTTTTATTCCTTTCATCCGTAGGACTCTTCCACCGTCCGTCTTTTGTCTGGACTTGGCCTAAGCTTGAAATATTGAGCTCACAATCTTCACTTTTCTCCAGTTGACCCAAATATTTCATTGTCAGTTTTTTCACAATTGGACGCTGTGTTGAAATGATAAAAAAAAATGTTTCTACAATATTAATAGCAACATCCCAAAGTCTAAGATTACGTGGACTATTTGTGTTCGTCTATTGTTTTATTTTAGACGAGTTGCATCGCCAAATGATACGAGTTCGTTGATCGAGAGCAAAGCCATGTGTATTTTTTGTTCGAGAATGTCATAACAACAGCTTTGTTTTGTATTTCAATATTATCTTCATTTGGCACGTGTTATATTTCACTGTATTAAATTAACAATGCAATCTCACACACTGCTGACAACTTATAATAATATCTACCAACGAACAAACTGGTGGCAATACTACCTACTTACATTTTCATGTTATGGGATATTATAGCTCCTTCCAGTGTTACCAACCCGCACTGGGCCCGCGTGGTGGATTACGGCCCATTCCCTCTCACAGAGAGGAGGCCTGTGTCCCAGCAGTGGGAACATTAATAGGCTGATGATGTGATGTGTGTGTTACCAACGGTAGTCGGGTAACCCAGTAACTGAGTTCTGGAGGTCAGACTGGCAGTCGCTCCATGTTAAAAACCGCATTCATTCAGTCGTCATTCGGTTAGACAGATCCAGACCCCACGGTCGAAGCCTTTTCCCAAATATATAAGTTGAAAAAGGAGAGGCAGATTGTTTGGTTGGCCCGTTAGTTAAACTCCATCAAAAACTTTTAAGATCATACTGCTTCTATCCATTCACCTATTATGTCTCTCTCAACCTGTAATGGCCGCAAACCTGATTTATACTACCAAATAGGGAGGGGTGATTCTTTTCGTTATTTTTTTTTTCGATTTACAAGTATTTGTGTAGTAAATTTAACAAATTTTATATTATTTTGGTTTCTAGGGTGAAATATCAATTCACTGGATCGATTCAGTACTAGATGTAGATTTAAAAAATCGATATTTTAGGTCCTATAATCTATTAGTCGATTAATCGCCATCCCTACTTCCAAATACAAAACTCCAAGTTCCATTGTCCAATATGTATATATATGCATGTTGGGATTCGTACTAAGAGTTGGTAGGGATTTCAAACATAAATCAACATTGATCCTTCTTTATAAGACACTTGTAAGGTCAATTCTTGAATATGCTTCAGCGGTTTGGAATCCCCAGTATGCAGTTTATATTGACCAAATTCAAAAATTGCAAAATAAATTTACTAAGCACTTGAGTTGGCGATTTAACTCTGGAACTGATCATACATCTAGGCTTCAGAAATTGGAGGAACGTCGTGCAGAGCGAGATCTAGTATATTTATATAAAATTATTAGAGGCCAATTGGACTCCCCTTATCTTCTCAGCAAAATAAGTTTTGGATGTCCACGCTTAAATGCACGCAGGAGAACTCTCTTCCAAATTGGTTTCTCCCGAACCAATTACGGCAAGAATATTTTTATTAAAAGAGCATGTCGTTTGTACAACGACATAATCTCATTAAAAGAAAATCAAGATTTAGATATTTTTAACCTTTCTCTACCCAAATTTAGGTTTTGCATAAAAAATATTTTGGCATATAAATTTAAATAATATAATGTTATACAATAATATAATATTGAATTGTCACTTCTTTATACTGTGTGAACTTCTGGTTGTACTGTAACTTAGATTAATTTATGTGTATATCAATCTGTGGAAACCATTTCTGGATTGTGTTGAACTAACTGTATGCTTATGTTTGTTATTGCATCTGTTTGTTTCCCAAATAAAATAAAATAAATAAATAAATAAAATATATTTATTCGTTTCAAAACACTCTAAATCATATTCATCGAAAATTACATTCCGCGAAGGATATTTTCAGCGGGTCAGCCAAAACATGTCAGTCATCCCATAAATTGGACCGCGGAGGATGCGTATCAATCGGCTGAATCACGAAAATACTCGTAAAGCGTTTGTAGACCACCCAGAAATGCCCGGAATGAGACTCGATTGTTTATACAGGAAATTTATCACAGAGGGATATGCAATAGGAAACTGTTTTTAACCGACTTCCTAAAAACGAGGTTCTCAATTCGGATGTTTACAATTTTTTTTTATAAATATGTTCGTGATTTGCACGAAACGGATTTGCAAAATTCTTTTTTGTTCGAAAGAAGTTTATTCCGAAATGGTCCCATTTCAATTTGGATTTTTTTTTATGGTCCTATTTAATTCGGGATTGCTGCAATCACATGTTTGTTTATTGTTTACACCATTTCATAACATACTATCACGCCAGTATGCTCTAAAAAGGTACGCAGATGTGTTCATTCCTCCAGTTATGATCAAGTTACATGTTATTCGGGTAATCTATTTTGACATCACAAGTTCTATAGTAAGGGACCTACCTTACTATAGCCTTGCTTTTGTATGTGTGCCCGGCAACTAGTAACCAGTTTTTCAGGCACTTCCTGGTATCCTCATTTAGCTGAAACTTGGCGTACTTATGTAACTTTGAAAACATTTTAATAATTTGCTACTTTGAAGCTGGTCTCATGAAGCAGCCGGAAGGTGGCCATAGCAACTCCTCAACCAGACAAGATAACACCATCGTGTTTGGGCTCATTGGTTATGTATTGACAAGCGATATTTAATTTCATACTTTTCGTTTCATTTAAAGCTTGTTTTAAAAATATTTTAACTTTTATTATTCTCCTTTTGTTATGAGAAAATCTTGTCAATGTGTAAGAAAGAACAAAAACAAAAGCTTTGTATAATTATTTAGATACATTATAAAAAGATTCCTGTCTATTTTTGTTTTTGAGAAATTTGTGTCAACGTGTCAGGCAAAACCTGGGCAGAATCAAAACTGGAACTTAATTTATTTAAGTTAAGAAATTGAAAAAGTTTTCGGCATAGAAGCGACTGAGATACTATTCTGAAAATGTTCAGAAAAATAAACCAGTGTATCTAAAATTCGAATGCGCCATTTCTATCTACATAGTAACTACATACCAAACAAACAACATACTCTGTAGAACTTCTCCACTTCTACTATTAAAATAGTTAAGCGGCCATTTTCTTACATTCCCGGCAGCCATTTTGCATTAATGGGTCACCGGGAATACGAGGGAAATAGAAGCAATCCACTTACCCCGCTCAATTTAGTCACAAATTTAAACGCAGCAAATAGGTGACACCACAAAACTGTTTAGATTATATATAAGAGAAAACAGGTCACTCTTAATGTAAGGGAATACTGAATATATTCCCGAAAATATATGCGTTTGGATCTGTAAGCCGTAGGTCAAAGACCCCGAACCGTGTGCCCCGAAAAAACAATATTACGGACAAAATTCGCGTATTTTATCTGCTCACTGATCTCTTGTCAGGCTTACTCAAGATAAACATCGATCTTATATGAGATTTTGGAGACTATCGAGTTATATACAACGTGCTTAAAATTCTGTTGCCATATAAGAATGGGATCCATTCAGAAATAATCCGTGCACGTATAAATTTAGTTTTTATCTTATCTTTGTACTTCAATGCCGGGCGGTCTTGACTTACGAAATGCTTGCATCGGCATATAACATGATTATTTAAAGGGTTTACACAAAAGAAGTAGGTATAACATTCATTATTAACTGATGTTTATTTTTTTACTGGTAAAAATGTTTCCTGCAGCATTCGTTTGTCGTAAAACCAGAAACATTCCACTTCGGGACTGGAGCCTGGTTGCTTTTATCAATGCGGGAACTGGAAATGTAATGGAAAAACACTGATATTAAACATCTGACATTCTTTTACTGAATGCTCTCATTGAGTTACTGGTTGCGGTTACAGCGAGGCTTTAAGAGTTATCTCTTACGGGCAGAGATCTCCGACTAAATTTCCTTAGTAAAAAGTTTTCGCTCTCGCTTATTTCCTCCTCCGGTATTGGACAAATTTAAAAGATATTCCATAAATAGAATAGAAAAGAGATATGTTGTGCTTCCATGTGTTTTTTTTAGGGTTCCGTACCCAAAGGGTAAAAACGGGACCCTATTACTGAGACTTCGCTGTCCGTCTGTCTGTCTGTCTGTCTGTCACCAGGCTGTATCTCATGAACCGTGATAGTTAGACAGTTGAAATTTTCACTGATGATGTATTCCTGTTGCCGCTATAACAACAAATACTAAAAACAGTATAAAATTAATATTTAAGGGGGCTCCCATACAACAAACGTGATATTTTTGCCGTTTTTTGCTCGATATTAATAACGGCAGAAGGTAGACGCTTGAAATATTCACAGAATATTTAGTTGTATATTCTCTTCAAAAAATAATAATTATTAAATTAAATAAAATAAATTAAGGGGGGGTCCTATACAACAAACGTGATTTTTTTGCAGTGTTTTGCGATAATGGTACGGAACCCTTCGTGTGCGAGTCCGTTTCGCACTTGGCCGGTTTTTTAAATATTGTTGTCAATATTGTACACTAGGCGTCTGTTGACAGCGCAACTTTGAGCATTTTTTGAGGGTTCTAGTGCTTCTAAAGATAATGTATCATCTAAAAGGAAAACATTTGGGCACAGTATATATCTTTCTTTTTCAGTTTATGAAATATCTTTTAAATTGGTCCAATATTGGAGGAGGAAATAGGAGAGAGCCAAACCTCGAATTATAGCTTTTTAATTAGGATAGACGACTGAATAAGTCGGATGTCGGCGATGGCACTGTCTCTTAAAGCCTTTTGATACCAGTAAAACAAGTTAAAAAGTAATTTCCTTGAAATGCTTATGCATTTATATCATCTCGCCGTCTGCGAGGAAACCGCTGTCAAATATTTTCTCATTTTACTCGACTTCAGCGGATTGTAAATGAAGAGTTATGAGTTTTGCGGTGACAGTAAATGCCTGTGTTTAAATTGCGTCATTGCTTCTAAAATACTGTAGGTATTTAATAATACATGGTAGCGAAACTAAAGGTATATTATTATTATTACCTAAAGAGATACCTAACTTTATTTGTTTGTACTTATATTTGTATTTTTTGGTAGAGGTTATCTCTGGAAGTTTTGATACAATTACGATCATTCTTTATATAAAGTCACACTCTCGTTGAGTGCTACTTTTTATGCCGGAAGATTGTACGGTTCCAGCAGGATAGACCACGAGAGCGAAACTTATGGAACGCGGTTTAAGGCGCCTCAATGTCAATGCGGTATTGGCAGTGCGCCCGCTCAGTGCCAGAATATAACAATATGTCCAATATTGTTATCCTCCTTTTGCAAAATATTTTTTTACTACCTTCTGCCAGCGGTTTCGCCCGCGTTAAAGTCGTAAATTATGCCGAGGGAACTTATTCCCGGGATAAAAAGTATTCTATGTGCTATTCCGTACTATGATCTATCTCTGTGCCAAATTTCATCCAGATCCGTTCAGCCGCGTGAAGAAGTAACAAACATACAAAAACACAAACACACACACAAACTTTCGCCTTTATAATATTAGTGTGATTTATACATCCTATGTAGGTTACGAAGGAATTCTAACCATAAATAAAAAAAAATATTTTGAAACATCCAAGTCGCTTTGTAGGAGTATGCAAAAGACGCGAAAGAACATTGTGTTGTCAATTATTATATTAAAGGAAAAGTATCAGTCATACGAAAAACCTATGTTTCACAAATAATGTTCATGAATCAATAATAAATATGTTTTTTTTCAAAGAATTTAACCTAGTCGTTACGAAGGAGTAAGCTTTGTAAAGTAACCGTTTTACGGCACTAAAGCGGAGTAAGGGCCTTAAGGACTTAACTTGCGAATTGCCAATTAATTATCACTATGTACATTTCCAATCAACACTGATTAATTATGATTGCAGAATAGCCACGATTGATCAATAAATGCAATTAAGAACGAAACGTAAAACAATAAATATTCATGAGTAACAGCCATTGTTTTGTGGCTTAATGAATAGTCAATACTGGCCAATAGTTAACAATTGTGCTGCTGACATATAAACGAAACAGTTTGTCTTTTTTAGGGTTCCGTACCCAAAGGGTAAAAACGGGACCCTATTACTAAGACTTCGCGATCCGTCTGTCTGTCTGTCCGTCTGTCTCCAGGCTGTATCTCATGAACCGTGATAGCTAGAGAGTTGAAATTTTCACAGATGATGTATTTCTGTTGCCGCTATAACAACAAATACTAAAAACAGTTTAAAATAAATATTAAAGGGGGGCTCCCATACAACAAACGTGATATTTTTGCCGTTTTTTGCTCGATATTAATAACGGCAACAGGTAGACGCTTGAAATATTCACAGAATGTTTAGTTGTATATTTACTTCAAAAATTAATAAATAAAAAAATTAAAAATTAAGGGGGCTCCCATACAACAAACGTGATTTTTATGCAGTATTTTGCGATAATGGTACGGAACCCTTCGTGTGCGAGTCCGACTCGCACTTGGCCGGTTTTTTAAATGTTTCATTTTCATCGGAGCAGAAAGCTTATTAAACTGTGTGCGCTTTAAACCGTACTGAAATCAATTCTAACGCTACAAGAGTTTTTCACAACGTTAAATTTTAAATTTTCACTTGAAATCCTGTGGAGCGTCGATCCGGTACATGGAACAGTATCGATTTGTAAAGTAATTTGAAAAAGAAAAAAAAAACAATGCTTATACCGACTTCCAAAGCAAAAAAACACTAAAAAGTGCAAAAATTGCTTTCTTTTCGGCAGTCGGTATAGTCTGCGCCAAACTTGTCGGCCGTCCTGAAGTTGGTTTACCGGATGCGCGAGGCACGAAACGGTGCTGTTTTTGTATGAGATTTACTACTGCGCAGCCATTGTAGCCAACTTTAGGGCGGCCAAGATGTTTGGCGAGAACTATATCTTTGGTACCTTTTGTTTTATTTATTTTTTTGCACTTTTTGTGTTTTGCTTTGGAAGTCGGTTAATATTTTTGTGTTTTATTGAAGCTGAACCTAATTGGCATTTGCTGGGTGTCTGACACTCAGCAAATGCTGAGTTGGTAACCCTTTCGGTGTGGGCACGCCCGGCGCAATAATTCTGAAACCCTGTTTGTACTTTTTAGGGTTCCGTACGCAAAGGGTAAAAACGGGTCCCTATTACTGAGGCTCCACGGTACGTCTGTCTGTCTGTCCGTCTGTCACCAGGCTGTATCTCATGAACCGTGATAGCTAGACAGTTGAAATTTTCACAGATGATGTATTTCTGTTGCCGCTATAACAACAAATACTAAAAAGAGAAAAAAAAAAAAAATTGGGGCTACCATGGTTGCAACAACATCTCAAAACGTTTTGGGGACACTTTTATTACAGCTAAGGAGTGGAATTCCCTGCCGGAGTCTGCGTTTCCCGATAGCTACAATCTAGGGGTCTTTAAGTCAAGAGTGAATGGGTTTTTTCTAGGCAAGCGTGCTTCACCGTCGACCTCATCATCGCTTACCATCAGGTGAGCTAGTGATAAAAAAAGATACATCTGGATAATGCAAATATTGGAAAAGTAGACTTTCAGAATATTATATAGATAGGTAGGTTTAGTACGAAAATCCATTAGCGAGAAATCGACAAAGAATGTATTATTAGAACCTAACGTTCAAATATTCATCGGCACGTAATATGTGTGCTTACGGTGCAGAATTTAGGGGTGGCTACAGGCTCAGGGCATTTTTTTCTCTTTTAAAGGTTTATCCACACGTATCAGGGCCGTGCCCGGGACGTGCACGGGACGTGGACAGACCGTAAACCGTCAGGGGCTCAAAAAAATATCGGTGGGAACATTTTATTTGACATCGTTCACACACGTCCGTGCACGGGCCCGGGCACGTCCCGTGCTTTTTAGTTTTGGTACCATATATTACCATGAAAATACGTCTAAATGCTCGTCAGATCTTCATCATCAAATAGAATTGGGACCACATGAGAAGCACCAGCTATCAAATAAAAAAAAGGAATCATCAAAATCGGTACACCTAATAAAAAGTTCTGACTCATAAAAAAATACAGTGGAATTGAGAACCTCCTCCTTTATGTAGTCGGTTAATAACATAACATCATGCTTGTACTCCGCCAAGGGCAGGCAGAAGTGCACCTATAGTAGGTACAACCACATTTCGCTTGTCAATTTATGCGGAATCTTCGCATCTGAATTCTGATGGCGCGCAGCCTCCTCCTTCTTCTGATGGATGTGTGACGAATATGTCGGACATTCGCATCCATCAAAAGGACGTCCGTAGGGTGCTGCGTAGCCTTGATGTGAACAAAGCGAGTGGCCCCGACGGTATACCAGCAATTGTACTTAAAACCTGTGCGCCTGAATTGTCTCCGATTTTGACACGCCTGTATCGCCTATCGATAGAGACTGGAAAAGTGCCGAAGGCTTGGAAGCAAGCCAACGTACAGCCCGTGCCCAAGAAGGGCAGTCGAGCTGACCCTGCCAACTACAGACCCATATCTGTAACGTCCATCCTCTGTAAGAGTATGGAACGTGTGCTCAACGGGAAGCTCCTGGCATACCTAGAAGCAAACGACATCCTCAGTGACCGCCAATACGGCTTCCGCCGAAATCGGTCCACTGGGGATCTTCTAGCGTATGCCATTCACATCTGGAGTGAGGCCATCGAGAGACACGGGGAAGCGCTAGCCGTCTCCCTCGACATCTCGAAGGCTTTCGACAGGGTCTGGCACGAAAGCCTCATTGGTAAGCTTCCTTCCTTCGGTCTGCCTAGTGGTCTGTGTGATTGGATTGCGGACTTCCTGAGGAATCAATCCATCCGAGTGGTTATCGACGGCTGCTCGTCCGGTCAGTTAGATATCAACGCCGGAGTCCCTCAGGGGTCAGTGCTCTCGGCAACATTATTCTTGCTGCACATTAATGATCTGCTAAAACCCGGAACCTTTGGGTACGCAGACGACAGCACTGTTGCTGAGAGATACGTGTCCGACGCGCGGGCTACTGGGCCTCAGATTCGGTCTCTCCGGGAGGCCATGGTTGAACGCTTGAACTTGTCCTTGGAGGCAGTCTCCGAATGGGGCGATGCCAATCTGGTCAAGTTCAATGCCGCAAAAACACAGGCGTGTCTCTTCTCCGCGAAAAAGAGCCAATTTCACCCGGCTCCTTCTTTCCGAGGTGTAACCATACCGATAACGAACCATCTTGAGCTTCTTGGCGTAACGTTGACATCGACACTTAATTTTGGCCCATATATTGAGGCAAAGGCTCAACTGGCTGCCAAAAAGTTGGGGATCCTTGCGAAGGTGAGACGGTACTTCACGCCGGAACAGCTGCTTAAGTTGTATCAAGCGCAAGTTCGATCTTGCATGGAGTACTGCTCTCACCTCTGGGATGGATCTGCCAAATACCAGCTTGATGCACTTGAGTCGATTGACAGACGAGCCAAAAGGCTCATTGGCAACGATGCACTGGTCGCCTCAAAGCTCCAGAGCCTCGAACATCGTCGCCGAGTTGCCAGCCTATCGGTTTTTTATCGGTTACACTTCGGGGAGTGTGCGACGGAACTGCACAATTTGATTCCGCCTAGCCCTTTCCATCATCGGACTACAAGACGTACGGCCATGCGCCATCGGTACATGGTGGACATCTCTCCCATACGCACAAAGCGTTTTGCTAATACTTTCATTGTGCGCACAGCTAAGGAGTGGAACTCCCTTCCGGGGTCTTTGTTCCCTGATAGCTACAACCTTGAGGTCTTTAAGTCAAGAGTGAATAGGTTTCTTCTAGGCAAGCGTGCTTCACCGTAGACCACATCATCGCTTAACATCAGGCGAGATAGTGGTCAAACGCGAGCCTATAAATTATAAAAAAAAAAAAAAAAAAAAAATAGGTACAGAAAGTCTTAAAATGGATAAGACTGTATGAATGAATATGGCTAGAAAAAGGGGACCTCAGTGCTCCCCTTTTTAACATGTAGACTAATGGAAAAGTATGAAGAAATTATGTCGACACCATATAAATTGGAAGAAAGAATGATGATGAAAAGCTAAGAAGAAAAGCTGGTCAAGTGCGTATCGTACTTCGCAGTTTTAGGGTTCTGTACCAAGCTGCAAAATTAAGTTGGCAGTAGATAGGAAAAATAGGGAATTTCAAAATAAAATAAAATATACGTAATAATAAACATTATGGCCAAATTTCCAGTTCATAAGTCATGAGAAGTTAAAAATTTCTTCAAAACAAAATATTGTAAAAAAGACTGACTTTGGTGGCTTCTCATTCCTTTGTTTTCCAATATTTTTTAAAACTAAATATACAATATTTATTTACTGAATGAGTTCTAAATAACGATACCCCACTCGATGGGGTAGGTCACATATTTTTTTCACCCTCCTCCTTAAAAACATTTAAAAATATTTTTTGACAATTTGAATGGCTTTGGGTCAACAAGATGCTTATACTGTGGAACTTCCAACTTTCCAACCGTTGGGCTGTAAAACCCGTGTGAAAGACGACGGACAGACCGACACGTGAGTGACAGCAATAGGGCTCCGTTTGAACCCTTCGGGTACGGAACACTAAAAACGTAATCCAGGTAAAGATGTAGCGTCTTAGGTGCAATGATGTTGAACAGCAGTTGCCACAGCTGATGCAATATTCACTAAAATAGCTACAGAAGATGCCGTAAGTGTCTAAAGATATATTACAATAATTAAATTACTAAGACAGGAAGTTTATACCTTGTTCCGTGCCAGAAACGGCACGCTAAAACTGAATATGACACAAACAATTACAGCAAGCATAAACGGGAGACAAATACTTGCATACAATTTCAATCTGCGTAGTCTTTTTAACCAATTTTCCAAAAAGGAGGAGGTTCTATGTTCGGCTGTATGTATGTATTTGAGCTTCTAGTCTCAAAAGCAGCGGTGTATTATACCAGTTTTTTACGTGGATCGACAGCCTATCAGACCACCACAACCCATTGAAAGCCAGGACCAACGGGTTAAAGTGCTTTCCGAGGCTTGGAGAAGTCTCGGTATGTAATTGCTGGCCACTCATTTACACCCACCTCGGCAAATGAAGATCGAACAGTGAGGCTGGCTGCTGTATTTAAAGTCACTGCCAGATAACAAACAAATTATAAAAGTCGTTAAGGTTGCACTAGTCGATCATTCTTCCATACAAACGTAGTCTGGCGATAACTCCACTGTTTGACGATGTACGTTCAAAATAAAAAAAATATATCAATTTGTCTCATCATTATCTAGCCCTGTATGGAAACGAAAAGGAAAAAAATATATTTGAAAGTTATGAGCGTCGAAAGTTCTATATTTCAACACTAATTTTAACGCATCTTTGGGCGGCAATAAATACCATAAGAAGAAGGAAAATTGCAAAACAGCCACCATACAGGGATCGATTAGTAGTTCAACAATGCAAATAATTTTATTTAAAATTATACATTTAGTCGTTTTGTCATGATATCCATACTCCCAAAGGTCTGTTTATAAAATTTCGGGCGCTCGTTTTCGTTCCGAATTCAAATTAAAATTTCATTTATCCAATTAGATCATATTATATTATGTTGTATATTTGAAATTGAAAAAAAATTCAATCACAGTAAAAATATATGTAGAATAATTAATTAAATACACACGTAATTAAACAACACGCTACAAATTTGCAAAAGTGCCAATTCGTACGCGAACTAGCTTCTTACTGCTCATCACAGCATCTATCTCTTTCGCACGTGTTGTCGAACGAGATAGCATGCATTTTAAAGGTCTATCCACACATATCAGGGCTGTGCCAGGGACGTGGACGGACCGTGCCGCGTCAGGGGCTCAAAAATATCGGTGAGTACATTTTATATGAACTCGTTCACACACGTCCGTGCACGGGCCGTGCACGGCCCGGATATATGTGGATAGACCTTAACCCCGCGCACAAAATTTTTCGTGCCATCGACTTGGGCTACCCTACCAATGTATTCCAATATTTCAAAACGATACGAAAAAAATGTAAAGGCAGTGTCGCTAACACGATCAAAACAAATGTATCGTGGTAAAGGGCGTCCGTGACCCTTTCACTAGGCTATTCAGTAATGAGTTAATATCTCATAAACGCGTGGACCGATTCACATAATTCAAACGAATATATTAAAAGTTACGTAATTATATTTTTTGGTACAAGTTGGATCAATGACTTTAATTTTTATGTTATCTGGCGGAGACTTTAGTCACGAGCTTCTCTATAAAGTTCTCTCAAATACTTGCATAACATGACAACACAATTAAAGCAAGCCACGTGGATCTCCGAGGCAGCCCGCGGCTGTCAGGACCAATTTAGACGCGAATTGATTGCACACATAAATTCAAGCGTCTTTTATTCACTTTGCGTCTTTGTGATAAAAATAAGCGTGCTATTACGCGTCGGGCTTGTTTGGCGGTAAAATGCTCTTATGCAAGTATTCAATTCGTATTTTTAAAGCTTTAAAATCACAGGCCTTTTATTTTAGCGCGCCTTTAGCACGCCAAATTACCCGTTTATATTTAGTTGGGGTTATAATTTATGAGAAGATAACACGATACTTACACGGCAATTTAGCATGAGAAAGGGTTTGCGGCAGATAAACAGACCTTTTATTTGAAAGGAATGCCAAAAAACTTTTTCTTTTTTAAATATATACAGACTGATTTTGATTTGTTAGCAATCTTTCAGAGGGATAAAGAACACATTTGTATTGGGACTAACTCTGAGATAGTGTAAATTTATTCTGACATATCTAGTTATAAATAGGTATGCTATTTTGTATTGAAATCCGATTAATATTTTGTATCCTTAATTCTGTAGTTGTTTATAATATTCATACGAAGTTTCATCCCCTGAAGTAGAAACATCACAAATATAGCCTTATTAATCCCAATACAATAAAATTTCAAAATTTAATAAACTCCCGAAACATTTTTATTTCATGCTACATAATTTATCTAGTACATAGTAGACACGCTTCGATCGGCAATCTATTGAACACGTATTTATGACACGATATCTTGCGAAAACACCCCGATTCAAACAGTAAAACGCCCATAACTTTTGAACGGCTGAACCGATTTTATTCAAACATAGCTAAGGACACTCTCGACAAAATTACCTTTCAAACAAAAAAAAACTAAATCAAAATTGGTTCACCCGTTTGGACGCTATGATGCCACAGATAGACACACATACTCACAGATACTCAGCAACACACGTCAAACTTATAACACCCCTCTTTTTCCGTCGGGGGTTAAAAAATACATTCCTACTAACAAAGCTGAAACAAAAACCCACTCTGTCATTATTCACTTCACTGGCTACATTTTCGTCTGAACATATTTTAAGATTCCTCTTAATTAATTCTTCATCTCATTGATCATGCGCGACATTCGGATTTATTACTGTCTTCTTTATTTAAACACTTTGATTCAGACCACTGCATACATATGAATTGAAGATGAAAATTTAAAACGTCGGCGTCATGCGTTCGTGTTGAGAAAAGTCTGTATGAAAATAATTACAAGACAAATGTGTTAATATCATTTATTTTTAAGAATTAAAAGAAAGAAGAAAAGCGTTGATTCAACAAGTTCAAATAAAGAACAGTATCTTAGTCTGAGAGAAACGTATTTGTAACTACCACACCGTATTGCTATCAAAATACATCACATTTTCGAGTAGCAACTGTCACATTCAATCCACAAATTCCTGCAACATCTGGTCAAACATGTGCGCTGGTAATGAGTACGGCACTGACCTATCCGAAGGCCTGACCTTTCTTCCTTTCATGACAATTTCAATTACTATAACAATAAAAGAGACATAAAATACTAACAAGGCGTTTAATTTAGTGGAAGACGATTAAGCCGTGTTTTGTTCAACACAACAGAACTGCTAAGAAATGTCACGCGTAGATATTAGAGATGATTTCTCCGAAGTCTATTATAGTTCGACTATTGTGGGACATATACCTTCCTACGTACAGTTTCGAAGAGGCGCCACAATTGCCGGTCATTCAACTCTCATCCACACGTTTCCGTGTGCATTAACATCATCGATTGGCGAAATACTATATTAAATGTCTATCAGAGCTTGTTTGTCTACAATACTTGACAAGTTGCGTTTTAATTGGAAAACTTTGATCCTCAAATTGTAATATTCTAATTGGGTTCTTGGAACTGTATTTGTTCCTTTACTCAGAACTTAGCTTATCGCAAATAACTATATTTGAATTTTATTTAAAGAGTCCGTCTTATAATTTCTGTTATATTTTGTTTCCACTAGTCATTTCCATGATTGTTCTTAGAAGTTTATCTCTTCCTTATTTGTCATTTCCTTACCAATAACTACTAAGTATGTATTTATACTCCTTGTTTACTCGTATTATTCCTTGGCCGGTTCCTAGAAAGGTGTGACGAGTCTTTCAAACGCCTGTTGCATTACAGAATCTATATCGAGAGTAGATCCATGATCCGTCACACGTTAACCTTTTGCTACGGATGGTTGGTCCTCCGATGTATGTCTTAACTACTCGTTGTACCGTGACGGTAATAAATTGACGTCAGGTATGGGACCCATGTTTCTTATCCATTATGTATTAACTGACGTATTTATTGGCTGTCTACGGTTTACGGAGTTCTTCAGTTCTTGTGATACGTTTTTGATGTCTCCTTTATTGTTATACTCTATAACCCGATTGCTATAGAAGGAGGGTAATGTTTTCATTTGCAATGCTCGTACTGTGGTCGACCGTAATTTTAGTATTGTGCATTCCTTTTCCATATAAAATCGAATTATAGCAAATCTTTCACTCTTCCTCTCGCGCAATAAGTTGTCAAGGGGAACAATATTTCTCTTCACGTATACACATAGTTTT
Organism: Anorthoa munda; assembly: GCA_945859665.1. Taxonomy (NCBI): domain Eukaryota; kingdom Metazoa; phylum Arthropoda; class Insecta; order Lepidoptera; family Noctuidae; genus Anorthoa; species Anorthoa munda. The sequence continues at coordinate 26,338,681 of OX243900.1, read as the reverse complement.
TTTGCTAGTTAGGTTACAGGCTAGCGAGATATGAGTGACCTATGTAACTATGTTGTCCATAATCGTATTGCATGACTTTCTTTTTCTATATGGCATTTATATTAAGTTTACCAAAGATGAATATACGTCAGTTCTCGTCTCATATATCAATTTGAGCATATTAGGTATAAGACAAAGAAGGAATGTGCAAAGTTTTAAGTACGTAAATATACAAAAATGTTCCCACATCATTATCGTACATAATTACATCGAGCTACAAATATTTGTACTTTGCCCTTGTTGTTTGTGGGAGAGTGGAAGTGTATATAAGTGTTTATATACCACACTGTATGTGTCGGTTTATGTACGTTTGGCGTATGTCACTAACGTACTCGCCCTAAATGGGACGTGTTAAATACACCATGAAATGACTTGCGACTAACCTTGTCAAGGTTAGTGACGTCTGGCCAAATTGAATTTAGTATTTACATTGGGAGAGTATTATAATATACTAGCTGACCCGGCTTATTTTTCTTTCATAAGAACCTTCTCCTATCAATAACAAACACAACAAAAAAGAGAATTAACGAAATCGGTCCAGCCGTTCACGCGTGATGCCGTGACCAAGGCAAATAGGGATTGATTTTTATATATATATGATTTTTATATATATATATATATAGATGTGATGTAAATGATGTGGGATTTTTTTTTCTGTACATTTGCTTTCTTTCTTGCATTGCTATCCATCTCGACAGCTTCTGATCCTTTGCGTCGCAATATGGATTCCTTCAAAAGCTCACCATTTGTGTGGTCTCAAAGACAATTATGTCCTAATGGGTATCAGCTGTTTGTAGGCACGTTTATTATTGCATCAGGATTGACGGCTCGTGTCTTTATTTCTGCACTTACATTATTGCATCTGATAAAACAACACGCGCATAAAATCTCCAGCCTCGACCGGCTTGCGATCAAATACCGTGATAACCGTTTTATTTTTGTATCCAAGCGTTTAATGCGACTCTGAGCTTTCAACTAAACATACTCCGTCTCTCATATTCATATGGCTCTGGATGATGTGAGAATGAGATGGATGTAGTGCTCAAAGGTTGTTGATGAAGACATGCGATACTGCACAGCTCACGTTTCGCGATTCAAAGGATTAGTCAATTAAGTCGTTCGTGTGCTCGTGTGGGATTCTCAATCAATGCTACATGTGGCACATGTTTTGATTGATTAACGTATTAGTCTTAGGGCTTCGTATGCGTTTGCCTAAGCGTGAAATGTGGGTTGTTCCAACGTTTAATTAAGCATGAAAAGCCTGGCAAATTACCTAAATTAAAAAGCAGCAATAAAGAATTCCAGGGTAACTCTAAACGATAGAATTTCTGAGAAATTCTTTATTGCTGTTAGGTTCAAATTTCAAATAACGTAAAGAGCAAAATACAGAGCGCTCTCGGGAAAATGATTAAATAATATTCTTATTCTAGCAAATAATCTCTTTATAACACAGAGATTCCTGTAAACCTAACCAAATTGTATGAAGTTTCATAATATATGAAACTTCCAAGAAAATGTATATTAACAATATTCTGTTGGAAAGATACCCTGGAGGAATATTTTAAGGAGCGTCGTATTACGATGGTACAATCATTTATTATGATTGATAGTCCGTGGCACGGCGAAAGAAGGTTACAGAAGGTTCACTGTAAACAGTTGGCACACATTTGACTGTTCAACCGATGTTGCTAAGCGATGTGGTCGATGACAGAGAATTTATCTCCATAGCCAGACCTGCGCTCAAAGAAATTAGGTATTCCCAAAACATGTTGTGCGTAAGGGGAAAATGTCTAACATGTAACACGGTCTTACGACTTGTTGTCCGATAATGGACGGGCTTACAGGGAAAGAACTTAAACTGTGCGACTGCTACGCATACTTCCCGAAATATCGGTTGATAGAAGCTGCGTTGAGCTGGTGACCCTGGTTTGACTATGTGCCAGTGCATCGTATGAATCGCATGAATTTTTGATACTTATCAAATCACCATTTCGTGTCGCTTTCCAAAAGCTTTTCACTGACAACGTGGTCCTTCTGTCCATAAACATTGTGGAACTCCTCGTATAGGCATCACATATCTTTCGCATCAATTACATAGCGCATTGTAGGAGCATATGGCTGCTGGTGATACGGGTAACTTCAGATGACAAATTGCTTTAATCACCTATTGGGTTCTGCATATTGAAATTCATGTTGCTAACTTGAAGAGATATAGAGTGTTTTGTTTATGATAAATGTTTTTTTATGTTTTGACGAAGATATTTAATACGAAGGCAAGTTTTTGAGAATTGATAAAATAGGTAGATATCCTCGTCATAAAAGTTAGAAGGCAACGCAAAATTTCATCAATCTTGTCTTAGTACCGGAAAACCTCGTCTTACTTTAGGCCCCGCAGACAGATGCAACACGACAATGGGACAACTCGTTTTCAAAAATTGTGTTGTCACGTTGACTCATCGTGCTTGTCAGCCTTTAAAGTTCCAGTCAAAGTTCAGAGCTAAACACCAAGCAACAGAATGGTCTGAGCTCTTTTGATCACGACTACACCGAGTTACCGACATAAAACTTCTGAACTTGACCGAAAAACTAAACCACTTTGCCGCACCGAAGTTCCGAACGTGACTCTGCTGGTAATGGCTCTCAGTCGCCATAAAAATAATACAGCGTAAGGAGGTTAGGGCATAGAATAAAAATAAGGCGTCCTGTCTGTTGGTGCTTTTGTGTTTAACAGGTTTGTTGTGAACAAGCTCACTTTAGATGTTTTGTATTCTCAATCTTTCATAGAGGACAAAATACTCATAAATATGAACTTGGACATAACACTATTTATTATAAATATTCGGCGATAAAGAAAATAACGAAAAAATATTTTTCAAATTTTATTTCACTTTTTTATTTTTGTTTGAAGCAGCAGATTTTTTCAATGGTATTTCAGAAATAGTGCAATATTAAAAGTAGGCATGAAATTATACTACGTTCATGATTTCTCTCATGTACGTAGTATAATTTCTCTTTTAGTATATTTCTTTTTAATTGGTGAGAAATGTCCCACGAATGGGCAGAGGCTTCCCCATATCCATCCCTGAATTCTTAAAATTACAAATACAAGTCCACCTTGCTTTCTCTTGTTCCAATAAACTCTGATTATTTGTTCAATGTTTTGTTTCGTGAGGAAAGTAAAGAAAAACACAACACACAGCAATACAAGTCTTCGTGTACCGTACTCACTCGTAACCACTAATGGAGAGAAATGGGCTGTTTAAGTTGTTTTACTGTTTCAACACACGGCTGCCGGCTGGGCCGGTCTACATTTGTTGCCTCTAAATTTTGATTATCTTTGAAACAGGACTTCAGTTTGTTTTGTCTTAGGAGAGTATTGAAAATATTTGTGTCGTACTTACTTCTAAATTATTGTGTGTACTTTTAAATTATGAAGGTAAAATGATAATGAAGTTTACTATTAGACGAAAAATGAATAATTTAAACTTAATTAAACACAAAATGACAATCAATCTGCCTAGACTTTTCCCAACTATATTGGGGTCGGCTTCCAGTCTAACCGAATTCAGCTGCGTACCAGTGTTTTACTTGGAGCGACTGCCTATCTGACCTCCACAACCCAGTAACTGGGTAACACGGTACCCCTTGGCTAGACTGGTGTCAGATCTCAAGCTTCTCACTAGTCGTAACGACTGTCAAAGATCTTCAAATGACAACCGGGACCAACGGCCTAACGTGCTGTCCGAGGCACGGAGGAAACTCGGAATGTTGAAATGGTCACCCATCCACGGACTGACCTCGTTAAGCGTTGCTTAACCTTGAAGATCGACCCGTGCGGCTGTTATTATTTAGCCACGAGCTCCTCCTTAAACACAAAATGTAATAACCGAAAATACAAAGGATAATAAAACAAATCTTAGGTTAAAATATAGGTATGATACATAAAGAATAGTGTGAGGTCTAACGAACGTAATTTTGTGAGTTGAAGTCCTATTTGTGTCACACGGCAACGTAAAATAAGGTAAATGTTACAGTTGAATGTAATTTACGCGACTCACAACTCACAAAATTACGTTGTTTCGTCTAACACTTACGTGACATCAATATAAATGTTCCATAAAACTATTAAAAACCCACATTATAAAAATATCCATTTTATAAAACATTATATATTTATGTCTACAGATCTACGCAGATGATGACATGAGCAGTATAATAGACGGCAAAGAAGAAGCGAAGGATCGGTCATACGACTCCCTGGAAAAGCTGCATGGGCTTACCGTGCTGGAAGATGATAACCTGGGCGATGATGAGGATCTACTGGATGCTGGCGAGGACGCTGAGAGCGGGGACTGGTACCCTGACTATGACAAGAGAGCTCAACATGTAAGTATTTTATATCTGAGATTAAGCTAAGTGGACGAAAACAAGGGATTTACGGTAAATACCCGAGTCTATTCTATAAAAATCTCAGCGGATAAAGTTACCTAAAGCGATATGTCTGATGCAAAGCAACACCTTATCATAGTTTTCATGACTGTGTTGTATGATGTGATTTTACAGACTAACACTACAGTGAGCTTTGGGCTTAGTGTGAGTTTTTACTCACGCTCACTCGCGTTAACGTAAACGATCTCTTATGTCAAAATGTATCCAAAAAAAGAGGTTTCTCCTTACCGTCACCAGATGGCGCTTATCCAGCAATTCAGCGTGAGACAAAAGTAGCTCTACTAAGGGCTCTTATTCCGAGTTTTTTAACGTACTCACTCGTGATAACGTAAACGATCTCTTATGTCAAAATGTATACCTACAAAAAAAAAGGTTTCTCCTTACCGTCACCAGGCAGCGTTCTTCCCAGTTTTAATACAAATTGACGTTTACGTTAACGCGATTGAGTGTGACTAAAAACTCGCACTAAGGCCTCATTAAGCCACGTTCCAAATGACCTTAAATTATGCGGCAAGTCTATGGTATTTAATATATTTTGTGTCTTTCGTTTATTGTTTTTTATCATAATTATAAGTTGAAAGCGTGGAAGGTTTTTCTATTTAACTAGGATTATTTTCGTTAGACATCACAATAGTAAAATACACAACAGCAGGTTTGGGACGAAGGAACTTATAAACAGTACGGATTAGTATATAAAATATAAAACAAAGTTAGATGAAGGACCAAATTTTATAAACAATATGGATTTTAGGTAAATTTATCACAATGTAAAGTTGGTAACGTTGTGAATAAAATGTTATTCATCGAAGTATTTTATTTAATAATAGCTTCAAATCTAGTGAATTATTAACTGCCATATTGAGTGGTGATGCAGCGTCACAAGGGTCACGGCCTCTCGGGTCAAGGTATTGAATATTCACATGCGTCAATCCTGTTCGCTTCAGTTGACATATCTCGATAGAACGAGTTTTATTATGTGACAATCGATTGCTTCAATGATTTTTGTTGAGTAGGTACGTTAGGGTAGACGTAAAATAATGATAAATTATCATCCTCTTGCTCTTATCTAATAGCCAATTCCCGTACTTAAAAAACCGGCCAAGTGCGAGTCTGACTCGCGCACAGAGGGTTCTGCTTACACAGCTACATTCACCAAAATAAATTGGTAACGTTTACTAACGTTCTTATACAATGCAAGCACCAAACGTTGCTCTAACGAAAGGACAAAATTAGCATTGCCATTCGAAAACTGTTGTCCCCGTCCAAAATACAATACAATTTTTGCTTTTCAAGTATATTTTATGAGTTGGTCGACTATTACTCGTAAACTTGTAAAGCCTACTTAGCTGTGATAGTTTTCCTTTTAATTCCATACTACTGCCGTGATTTTTTTTACATATCCAACTTGACTCTAACAACAATTAGCCATTTAAAGCTTCATTTTACGCAAACGGATCCCTGGTTTTCACAGACCCGTGATATTTTTGAATGGCCTATCCAACGATACCCCACAAACTGGGAAAGACGAGAAAAATAAAATCCCCGCTTTACGTGTACCTACAGGAGGTAACTCTAAAAAAATGTTTTTCATGATTTTATATTTTACCACTTTGTCGGCGTGATTAATATGTATATCCATGCCAAATTATAGCTTTCTAGTACTAAGATTCTCTGAGTTAAGCTGCGGACGGACGGGCGGATAGACGAACATGGCGAAGCTATAAGGGACTGTTGACTACGGAACCCTAAAATCATAATCTTACTAATATTATAAATGTGAAAGTTTCGACGGATGTGTGTGTGGATGTATGTTTGTTACTCATTCACGCCAGAACGTCTGAACGGATCTGGATGAAATTTGGCACAGATATATAGCCTATACCAAATTAATTTAATGGTTAAAGACATTTCTTTTTTTTAATTTGTTATGGGTTTGCTCTTGACTCTAGTCTAGGTCAGAGGTGACAGAGACAGAGTCTCACAGAGTCAACGATGGAGTGAGCTTACCCAGAAGAAGCCTGATCACTCTAACTTTGAAGCTTTGTTCGGAAACACAGACGCAGGTAGTGAGTTCCATTCATTCGCTGTGCGCATTATGAAGAATGATTGGAAGCGCTTGGTGCGAAATGGCAACAAGATAAGGATGGTAACTTGCAGTGCGTCTAGAAGTCCGATGGTAGAAGGGGGCTGGTGGGATGAGGTCGTGGAGTTCTTGAGCACACTCACAGACTGTTCACCTTATGAAGAAGAGTCTACCTAAAATGTTTCAAGGTTTTCAATCATCAGGATGTAATTTGATCCATTAACAATTTTTCCGTTAATTGATCAAATAAAATGCCATCCGGATATTTCAATGAAGGTAGATAATTGACAACAGTGAACAACAAAATAAAGTAAAGGAAAAACAAAAAGATATTTCAGTGTTTTCTCGGAAACGGAGGATGTTCTGAAATGTTCAGGATTTTGTGGAAATTGTGAGCTCTTTTGTAAAAGATACGAAAGCTTTTAAATTCGAGTAAATTGTTTTATGTTTGAATTGTTTTACGGAGTGTTTGAGTGATAGGTACGTTATTAAATAAAGTAGATATTTACGATCCGCTAATATGATGTTATAGCTTACTTTATTTTACAGTTAAAGGCTGTAATGTAACTACAAGTGAGCAGGTAATTGCAAGTATACATAGTTACATTTTGGTCGTTAAAATTATCAAAAAATCCCACAAAAAAATACATGTTTTCAAGTTACGTAAGATACAAGTCGGATCAACGACTTATATTTTTTTGTTATTTGGCGGAGGCCTTAGGTCTTAATACTTTGCATTCAAGGTTCGCACTGTGATAGGTACCTAATAAAAATAATAAAAAGCCATTTTTTCTACTACATTATACCATTCATGCATAATATTTGTAAAAATTAAATTTATATTGTAAAATTAAATACAATAACATTAAAATACGAGTAAATAAATGTAAAAAGTTCATTTCAATTACAGTAAACTACAAACCAATAACAATTAAATTTCAGTACAGTTCAAATACAATTCAAATACAGTTTCTGAGAATCTGTATCTAATACAAATTCTATATAATATATTTAGGTAATTATGTATATAATAACTATTTACAAATTTATTAAAATAGAAAATGAGATAGGTACTTTCTGCGAATGTCATAAATAAAGCTAAAATTGAAAAAGATACAATACGTAATACTCAGAAATTTCTAGCGATTTTATATCATAACTACTATAATATGTTAAATACAATCTCATGTAATATTAAAACCATTATTTATAAGACGTCTCCAGTTCTTTACTCAATTTATTTAGCTTGTAATACTTCTACCTTGTTTATGATAATATGATGTCAGAAAGATTATTTATTTTACGTAGGTTTTTAAATAGAAACCTACTCTTAAGGGTACACTAGTCGACGGCACGAACTATTTTGTGCGCGGGGTTAAAATGCATGCTATATCAACCGACAACACGTGCGGAACAGATAGATGCTGTTATGAGCAGTAAGAAGCTAGTTCACGTACGAATACACACTTTTGCAAATTTGTAGCGAAATAGATGATGATTTAGAACGAAAACGAGCGCGCGAAATTTTATAAACAGACCTTTGGGAGTCTGGATATCATGAAAAAACGACTGAATGTATCTGTTCAAAATCAAATTATTTGGATTGTTGAACTACTAATCTATCCCTTTATGGAGGCCGTTTTTCAATTTTCCTTCTTCTTATGGTACTTATTTGCGCCCAAAGATGCGTTAAAATTAGTGTTAAAATATGGAACTTTCGAAGCTCATAACTTTCAAGTAATTTTTTTTTACATTTTTGCTTCCATACAGGGCTAGATAATGATGAGACGAATTTGATATCATTTTTTATTCTGAACGTACATCGTCAAACAGTGGAGTAAAAGCCAGACTACGTTTCTTTGGAAGAATTTTCGACTAGTGTACCCTTAAACACTACTGACTTCGTCGCTATTTTTCTACCAGTAGCATTACGTAAATTTTTCACGTGCAAATATTATTTTATAAAGTGCAGTTTTTGAGAGCTGTCTGAGTATTCAGACGAACCTTTTAGCATAAGTAGATGTTAGCATAATTTTATGTACTAGACATGATTATTTTTGTCTCCAACGTACTCATAATTTTAGGTTTTATTCATAATGTACAGAAAAAAAACATAGCTAGCATACAAACAAACTCGCTTTTGTACATGAATATTGATTAATCTTTGTGTAAATGTATTGTTATGGTTTACAATAAAGAATTAAGAATTATACAAGCATAGATTATACAAGTAAAGACTTATATCAATATCTACATCTCATTTGTCATATTATTTATTATTATCATTGTGGATGTCCCACCCGTACGCACAAAACGTTTTGGGGACACTTTTATTACGCGTACAGCTAAGGAGTGGAATTCCTTGCCGGAGTCTGTGTTCCCGATAGATACAATCAAGGTGTCTTTAAGTCAAGATTGAATAGGTTTTATCTAGACAAGCGTGTCTCACCGTCCACTACATCATCGCTTACCATCAGGTGAGATAGTGGTCAAGCGAGAGACTACAGAAAAAAAAAATTAATATCAGTTATTGAGCTATACAAATCCACAGACGTTAAAACATTATAGACAGTAAAATTCATCATCATTCCGTTCTCGTAGTTGGGTAAAAATATATTGTACTAGCTTCTGCCAGTGGCTTCACCCGCGTAAAAGTCGAAAATTATCCCGAGGGAACATATTCCTGGGTTAAAAAGTATTCTAGTATCCTATGTGCTATGCCTGACTATAATCTATCGCTGTGCCAAATTACATCCAGATCCGTTCAGCGGTTCTGGCGTGATTGAGTAACAAACATACATACATCCATCCAAACTTTCGCATTTATAGTATTAGTGAGATAAGATAGCTAAGGTATACAGTCGCTGCATTTTCCCGCATCAATCTTTTCAATAGTTTTAATATAAACCAATGTCAATGACATAAATATCACATAACGCGCGCTCTTAACGTGCAACGACTACACCTACATAGACCTACATTAACACATTATGTAACAGCATTATCCTAGGTATAAGTTAATATGTATAAATATATACAGTTTTCTTCTTAAAACTCGATTTTATTGGCAGGCCAATCAACCGTGTCACCCTCAGGGCATGTTACAATGAAAACACATCGGATAATTCATTCAGGCCTTTTTTAAAGCCTGGAATATTCTTTGTTCGACCAAGTGTTTTACTAGAATGTGGGTAAGAGATTTTCTATAAAATAATCATGTGAATGTTGAATGTTGCGTATCAGGAATTTTCCAAAGAACTTTCAGATCTGAATTTAAACAGATGTCAGTGACGCAATATTAGACCACTGCCATGTTTTTTAACCCCCGACGGAAAAAGTTTTGTGTGTTATAAGTTTGTAGTGTATAGCTGTGTATCTGTCTATCTATGTATCTGTGGCATCATAATGCCTAAACGGATGTACCGATTTAGATTTGGTTTTTTTTTGGGTTCCGTACCCATAGAGTAAATACGGGACCCTATTACTAAGACTTCGCGGTCCGTCTGTCTGTCTGTCTGTCACCAGGCTGTATCTCATGAACCATGATAGCTAGACAGTTGAAATTTTCACAGATGATGTATTTCTATTGCCGCTATAACAACAAATACTAAAAACAGAATAAAATAAATATTTAAGTGGGGCTCCCATACAACAAACGTGTTTTTTTGCCGATTTTTGCGATAATGGTACGGAACCCTTCGTGCGCGAGTCCGACTCGCACTTGGCCGGTTTTTTTGTTTTAAGGATGACTTTGTCGAGAGTGTTCTTAGCTATGTTTGAATAAAATCGGTTTAGCCGTTCGAAAGTTATTCGCATTTTACTCTTTGAATCTGGCTTTTTTCGCAAGATATCGTGTCGTTATTACGTGTTTTTATTTTATCTTGTTATAAGTATATTTAGTTCATTGGTGTCAAACCAAAGGAAATTAAGCTGTCTGTGAAAAAAAGGGGCTTTTGGGTCTTATGACACTTTGAAATGTGTCGTGTTCCAAAAAGCCTTGTGTTTGGGTACAATCATATACATTTTTGGAACACGGAAAATATACTCTTTTTCCTTGAGCAGCTAGACATAGTGACATTTACCCACATAACGAACGATAATAATTTAATCAATTTTAAAATTAATATCAAATAGGTAAACCCAACAACCCTAAGCTTCATTATCAATAAATTAATATGAAAATCGATACGCATTAAACCCCACACTAGGCTCGCGGCAAGATGGCCGCAACTCGTCCGCAACCACGCTGGGGATATACAATATTTAACTCTGTTATTTGTGTTTAGGGAGCTGTACCTACATCATAATATTTAGTTTCGCGTTGTATTAGAACACGTGTTTGTGAGGTTTCATGAATATTTTATTAATATTGTTCCCTAGATGGCCCGTCTTTTGCTAGAAATCTGCTCTCGTCTTGTTTATGTTTTAGAATTAATCTTTTAGGTAAATCTTTGTGGTGTTATATAATACTGTATCCTCAGGCGTGGTACTACGCTTATTTTTGGTTAGCGGGCTTATTTTAGTTTTCTGTTGATTGACTGTTAAACTTTTCATTAATTATCTTCTTAATGCTCTTGCCCTATGTTACTTGAGGTCGGTGCAACAAGTTTTCTCCTTTGACAACCGTCACGGTATCTATAACACAATTTTGCTTCATATACCTACTTATATAATTTTGTTGTCAAGTCATCTATGTTGAAATTTTTATTAATATCTATACTATCTATACTAATACTAATATATACTAATATTATAAAGAGGAAAGATTTGTTTGTTTGTTTGTACCGAATAGGCTCCCAAACTACTGGACCGATTTAAAAAATTCTTTCACCAATAGAAAGCTACGTTATTCCTGAGTAACATAGGCTATTTTTTAATCCCGAAAATGGGTCCTGTGGAGTGGCCCACGGGAGCGAAGCCGCGGGGAACAGTTAGTTTATTATAATCAGAGATTGTTCCACCTTGAACTATACACTATACTGCCTTAATTGCTTCTAAAACGACCTATTAAAATTCAAACAGCCATTTACTTTTTAGAACGAAAAGTAGAAAGAATTTGCTTAAAATAGTGCTGATTTCATTTTAAGGATCGGCGATATTATTACACCCAGTGTCGATTTTACGCGAGGGTGTTGATGAATAAAACATACACAAAACGTTTAGTACTTTAGACACTCTCGAATCGAGACTTTTTATAGTCAATTCAAGTTTCTAAGCTGTTATTCTTCGAATGAACGAGACAAGCTCGTTCAATTTTTATTAAAACTCTTATTATGTAAACTCATCTTACCTTCTTTGATAATTTTTGCATGCATAATGCATGCATGCAGTGTTCGTTACCTGAATCGAAATAAGTCCTCGGCTTTCTAAAAAAGCATCACTTATTTCCACGACTTTCTCTATCTTGTCTGTCCTTCTGTATCCACATACCTTATTGCTCTCTAGCACCACATCACCTCGAGGCGTGGCCTACTCCACAGGGACCATGAATATCCGGGATAAAAAAGTATTGCACTCAACGATAGTCTAGATCAGTGATTCCCAAACTAGAGGGCGCGCCCGATTAGAGGGGTGTGACAACGTGTTAAGAGGGGCGTAAATCCGCGGGACGAGTGGACTCCGACGCCCGCGCAACTGTGGGGTAACTTGCACCAAACAACCTATATCCTTTCTCTTGCTCTTCATTAATCTAAGATTTTTTTGTATATGACTGTTTGTCTATACTAGGAAATATTTTATTGTTTGTTTGTTTGTTTGTTTCTTTGTACCGAATAGGCTCCGAAACTACGGGACCGATTTAAAAAATTCTTTCACCAATAGAAAGCTACATTATTCCTGAGTGACATAGGCTATTTTTTTTATCTCGAATACGGTTTCTGTAGGGTGGTCCACGGGAGCAAAGCCGCGGGGAACAGCTAGTTACAAATACAAACACAAAAACCTAATTCTAAGGAGGCGTGACAAAAAAATATTGGGAATCCTTGGTCTGGATCAATATGATTACGTCAGTTATTTCGCTGATAGACAGCGAAATAACTGACGTAATCATATTGATTGGTTTCTTCTTGAACTCTCAACATTCAACCATGAACTTAATCTCGATTCGGTCTCAATGTCAGTTATTCATCTTAAAACCTACGTCTGTTGGTACTTAAAAGTGCGCAAATGTCTCGAGTGGTACTCCTGTGTCCATCGCACTCGTCTCCGAGACGCCTTCTTGACGTGTATCATTCGACAATCGCTTATTTTGAGTGCTCATCGAAAAACAGTTTGTTTGTATTGTGTTGATTTGCAAAGGGGATTTGGGCAATGGCATCTGTGCCGGTATATTTCGAGATTATAAAGTTGTTTTAGTTGAAGGCTACATATTATTGGAAATTAAGCTCTTTCTTCCTCTTCTATGGTCTTTTCTGATTATATTCGTTGCTCCCACAAGGGAGTTCAATCATTTCACAGGGACTAGTCGAGCTTCAAAGCGTCGGCACTCTTTTGGTGGTCACCACTGTTAACCCTGGAGTTGTAGTGGCATGGCGGGTTTTTTCTGTAGGTACTTATTATTCTACTGCTGCTTGCGGTTTATTCCTCTCTTCTACTAATTAAATAAAATGTAATAAATAACAGAGCTAGTTTTGTTCTTAATCTTGTTACATTCATAATCCAACGAGATCTTGAGATTATCTTTCGTTTAATAGATTACGATTAATTTAACACCGATCTAGACTCTGTTTAAACAAATTTAATTGAAATACATAACATTTTGATAAGACCACGCCTGTATAATTCCCCGAAGGATAAGGCCAAGGTGTCTTTACCTAAGGTGTACTTACTAGGTATAATACCTAGTAAGTATATCCACAAAGTATTTATTATCACAGAACTGACATGCGTAGAGCTTATAGGAATATTAATTTTATTTGGTTGTATATTAGAACCCAGTTTATTTACCAATAAGGGCACAATTTGCCTCTTAAAAAAACAAAAGAAATTAAAAAAACATAATTGGACAACAGGGAAAATATACAATAATGTTTAAGACAAATCGCAAAATATTTCAGCAAGGAGTCTGAGTTCATCTTTATCGTTCAATTCTCAGAGTCGTCTGTTTGTAGACACTTTTACCGGACCGCCATCATCGCCAGCACTTATCTGCCGGCTTTCCTTTCACTAACTCATAATTAAAAAAAATTAACGCCAGAAGGGCAACATCTAAAATAAATAAATAATATCTTAAAATGGCAGTGAGAAGGATATCCATTTCTTCGTCCAGTACCTAAAATGCGAGATGAAACATCATAAGCATGAGAGGCATCATTCTTTGTATCCATTATTTACTTATTTATGTTTGGGAGTGTCCATAACTTTATTCGGTTGCATATATATGTGCAATTATATAATGAAAGTTTCTTGACTGTTTCGTTGGTATACGCTTTATTTGGTTTTTGGATTTCTTTATCTGAAATTTCTCTGTAGTACCCAGCTGGTTTCGTACCCTGGTGGTGATGGCAATAGACTTGTCCTTATTTTATGGTCCTAAACATACGGCCTGCCAGCCCACTCAAAGACGGCCTTCCGCTATAGGAGTGGTGTTATGTTATTGCAGATTCACCGGAGATTTTCCTTTCAAGATACCCTTTTATTCCTTCCTTAAACCTTCATCAAAGCTTTCATGTATCTTGACATCATCATCAGTTTATAAATGTTCCCACTGCTGGGACACAGGCCTTCTCTCTGTGAGAAGGAATGGGCCGTAATCCATCACACGGGTTCAGTGCGGGTTGGTGGATGTCACATGTCTTCGAATTTTTGGTTCTAAGACATGCCGGTTTGCTCACGACGCTTTCCTTCACAGTTTTGAGAGCAGTGATGATGAAAAATTATACCTTATCGTATCTTGACATTTTTTTTTTTTTTTTTTTTCTGTTTTTGGCTTGCGCTTGACCACTATCTCACCTGATGGTAAGCGATGATGTGGTCCACGATGGAGCACGCTTGCCTAGAAGTAACCTATTCACTCTTGATTTAAAGACCCCTAGATTGTAGCTATCGGGAAACACAGACTCCGGCAGGGAATTCCATTCCTTAGCTGTACGCACAATAAAAGTATTCTCAAAATGCTTAGTGCGTATGGGTGGGGTGTCCACCATGTACCGATGGCGCATCGCCGTACGTCTGGTAGTCTGATGATGAAACGGGCTGGGTGGGATTAGATCATGCAATTCCTTCGCACACTCCCCGAAATGTAACCGATAAAAAACCGACAAGCTGGCAACTCGGCGACGATGTTCAAGGCTCTGGAGCTTTGACTTAACCAGTGCCTCATCGCCGATGAGCCTCTTGGCCCGCTTTTCGATCGACTCTAGTGCATCAAGCTGGTATTTGGCAGATCCGTCCCAGAGATGAGAACAGTACTCCATGCATGATCGAACTTGCGCTTGATACAAGCTGAGCAGCTGTTCTGGCGTGAAGTACCTTCTCACCTTTGCAAGGATCCCCAGCTTTTTGGCAGCCAGCTGAGCCTTTGCCTCAATGTATGGGCCAAAATTGAGAGTCGATGTCAACGTAACGCCAAGAAGCTCAAGATGGTCAGTTATTGGCACGGTCACATCGCGGAAAGTTGGAGCCGGGTGAAATTGGCTCTTTTTAGCGGAAAAAAGACACGCCTGGGTTTTAGCAGCATTAAACTTGACCAGATTGGCATCGCCCCATTCGGAGACTGCCTGCAAGGACAGGTTCAAGCGCTCCACCATGGCCTCCCGGTGAGACTGGATCTGAGGCCCGGTAGCACGAGCGTTGGACAAGTATCTCTCTGCAACAGTGCTGTCGTCTGCATACCCAAAGGTGCCGGGTTTTAGCAGATCGTTAATGTGCAGCAAGAATAAAGTTGCTGAGAGAACCGACCCCTGAGGGACCCCGGCATTAATATCCAAGTGGTCCGACGAGCAGCCATCGATAACCACTCGAATGGACCGATCTCTCAGGAAATCTGCAATCCAATCACACAGACCACCGGGCAAACCGAATGAAGGAAGCTTACCAATAAGGCTTTCGTGCCAGACCCTATCAAATGCCTTCGAGATGTCTAGGGAGACGGCAAGCGCTTCCCCGTGCCTCTCGATGGCCTCACTCCAGATGTGAATGGCATACGCTAGAAGATCCCCAGTAGACCGATTTCGGCGGAAGCCGTATTGGCGGTCACTTAGGATTTCGTTTGCTTCTAGGTATGCCAGGAGCTTAGTGTTTAGTACACGCTCCATACTCTTACAGAGTATGGACGTTACAGAGATGGGTCTGTAGTTAGCCGGGTCAGCTCGACTGCCCTTCTTGGGCACGGGCTGTACGTTGGCTTGCTTCCAAGCATTCGGCACTTTTCCAGTCTCATATGAAAGGCGGAATAGGCGTGTCAAGATCGGAGACAGTTCAGGCGCACAGGTTCTTAGAACTATAGCTGGTATGCCGTCCGGGCCGCTAGCCCTGTTCACGTCGAGGTTGCGCAGCACCCTACGGACGTCTTTTTGACGGATACGAATTTCCGACATACTCGTCTGGCATCCATCAGGAGAAGGAGGGGGCTGCGCGTCACCAGGATTCAGACGTGAAGATTCCGCAAAAAGAGAGGCAAATAAATTTGCCTTCTCCTCAGCGGAGTGGGCCAGCGACCCGTCGGGTTTCAGCAGTGGTGGTAGTGAGGGACGGCAGAAGTTCGATTCGACCGACTTAGCCAGAGACCAAAACGCTTTACTACCCTTACATACTTTGAGGTTTCTATCAGAAATGCGGGAAAATTTAAAAGTGATCCTTCTGAGCAATATTTGTGAACAATTTATTTTAATTGTTCCTAATTATTGTTTCCTTTTCTTATTTATTATGATCGATTTACTATAGCTTTGTTTTAGATGAACAATTCCGGTCATTGTTCACGTTTGAAGTATTGCGATTTCAAATGAAATTGCTTTCCTTAATCCAAAGTAATTTATTTCGAAAACCATTGCTTTGTTTTGGTTACGTAGGCGGGATGCCGTAATAAAATGATTAATTTATTTGACTTAATATGGAGGGATGAAAGGCATATTACTAAAAGAGTTACATAACTAGATAAATGGAAAGGGAGGGGCAGGTCAAAGAAAAGATTCATGGACTGTGTGTAGAGTGATATGACAGAAAAGGGAATCAGTGATACCGTGAGGGTTTGCAGGACGGTATAAAAGCAGAAAACGTGTTACGCCAACCCTAAGCAACACGTGACAAGGACAAGTAGATGATGAATTTATTTCACATATGTATTTTTAAGCATTCCTATTCCTACATTTCGTATTCGTATTGATTACTAATTAATAATAAAATGTCATTCAGAAATATTCGCCATTAAGTATCAATGAAATTATAAAAACCAGTTCCTTCGGCATTAATATTTAAATAAATTCTACGATACATTAATGCATTAGACGATTTAATTCAATGCCGATTTTGGCTTACATTTGAATACACGAGTCACAGAATTATTATTATGACTGAGTCATCTACATTTCATTTGGTATTAATATTTGTGACATCTATTAAACATACTTATTTACTTGCTTATTCTAAATGTTGTCAACAAGAAACTTAGGCTTTTCCAGTATCCTCATCATCATTATCTGACTGCCTTTTCAGCTGAATTTGCCATCAGCTTCCAGTTCAATATCTTATAGTATCTTGTAGAGGGGCCGAGAAATAACTCGGACACTTCGACCCATTGGGATCTATTGTGATCCCCTAGATAACTTACTCCTCCCCAATATCCCCATCTGGGCGCACGGTTGGCGCAGTGGTTGAGCAATTGACTGCTGCGCTGCGTGTCGCGGGTTCGATTCCCGCACGAAACAAAAATTTGTATGACCTACAGATAATTGTTCCGGCTCTGGGTGTTTGTGTATGTGAGTTTATATGTTTGTAAACGCACCCACGTTACAGGAAGAAATTCCTAGTGTGGGGCAACGTTTTAAAAAAAAAAAAAAAAAATATCGTTGAAAACTGATGAGTTTTACAATGAGACGAGGAGATATAGCCTTCTGGTTTTGGACATCCAATCCCTAGAAGACTCATTCGCTTACCAGCCATGTGCACAGATGGTGCTCCATGTGTTTCGTATGTTCCCCGCACAACCTGCACATGAGTGTCGCGGTTAGACCTATCTTCATGAGCATATCGTTGGTTCCAAAGTGCCCAGTAAAGGCCCCATGCAGGTAGCGGATTCTAGTTCAATGACTAATCTCAATAACATATTTTGTACGGAGCAACTGCCTGTTTGACCTCGATATTTCTATACCTAACCCAGTTACTGGGTATAAAAACTAACAAAGTACGATACCCATTAACTGGCTTAGGTACAGGTATATATAAACCCGCCTTACCCTTTGGTAAGACGAGTTGTCAGACTCTCAAATTTTTATGATTATGATTCACCGCGACAACTACGACGATTCAACTATATTCCTTTTAAAATTTTCATTGGATTTTCTCTTCTCCAGATCGGCACAACGAACATGGTGCACCTTCGACCTGAGGACTTCATGGACAGTGATGTGACCTTCGGAGACAAGTCGGTGATCTCCAACATCCCAGAGATTAAGCGTAGACTGAATGAGAACCCAGAAGATCCTGACTTGCCTGGTAAGAATCCGTATATATAAGTTTCTCTGTGGTAAGAATCCTTCTAAAATAAGTTATTTTAGTTCATCTGGACAGGTGTCTAAATACTTTGTTTCGACAAAATGTTTGGTAATCAGTAACCATTGTAAAGGGCCCAATGGCTCTGTAGAAAAATATGTCATGAAAATCAGAAACATCAGAACTTCCACAAATGAGTTTTTTCTGTAAAATCACACCACCTGTTGGCGCTACTTTGGCGAGAAGAAAATGTAACTTATTAAAGACATCAACATGACGTTGACCTCAATTTAACTTATGTCAGAAAACAGGCCATTTGACAGGTGCCTGGACCTGACGACGTCTCATCATTGCTCCCACCTAATGCTCATCATTTCAGTAAACCCTCAACCTTTGATGAGTTAAAAAAAGAAAAGATTTTAATCCGCCGCACAAATTTAACAAATAATCAATAGAATAATAACAATGAGTTTCTGTCATATACATAGATTTATATCGATTGCAACAAGCACAACTGAGTAGATTTCCATCTATTACAGTTAACGCTAACTAAGGCAACCGTACCAAGAGAAAACATTCGAAAAACCTATGAAATAGTTAACGCTAGCTAAGGCAACTGGTTCCACGAAAAAAAAACATTTTAAAAATATCCTGTGAAATAGTTAACGCTAGCTAAGGCAACCGTTTCCACGAAAAAATCATTAAATAAAATCCTGTGAAATAGTAAACGCTAACTAAGGCAACCTGTACCACGAAAAAAACATTAAAAAAAATCCTGTGAAATAGTAAACGCTAACTAAGGCAACCTGTTCTACGAGAAAATATAAAAAAGAAAATTCCCAAAAAATAATTAACGGTAACTAAGGCAAGCTGATCCATAAGAAAATATCTAAAAAAAACCTAAGAAATAGTTGGCTCTAACTAAGGCAACCTGTTCCACGAGAAAATACAAAAAAAAAACTAAGAATACTTCAGTTTCATAAGAATTATTTTATGAAACTGAAGTTTTCTTAGTAATTTTTTTATAGTAGTTTCTTGTGGTTAGAGAAAATAAAAATAAAAAATACTAAGAAAACTTCAGTTTCATAAGAAGTATCTTATGAAACTGAAGTTTTCTTAGTATTTTTTTTATAGTATTTTCTCGTGGTTATTAATTATACGTTGGAAAATCAATAGAGGCAAAAGTTAACTATAAAAAGGAAAAGATATACCAGTTATAAATAAGCCTCAAAGAACCAAGAAAATGTTCAGTACTTTCTTGTAAAGCAGAAAGTTGTTTAGAATTTCTTGAGCGAAGTTGCTATTGCAGATAAGCTTCTTACTGCTGTACTCTGTTACCTATATAAGTAGTCTTAACAAGTTGAAGATCTTCTAGCATAGGTTTTAAAGTCGTTTTAAGTAATTTTTAGGAAATGGTCTATTTCTATTTAAGACGTATATTCCTCAATGTTAACGCGGTACTGGAAGTGCCTGGCTGGAGGTTCTAGTTTAATCTCCACAGGACCGCCCGGTTAAGCAGTAGACAATCACTTTGATTGAACTGCGATATATTTTTGGACTTACATATCCGGTAACCGAGTAAAGTAAGTAAAGTCGTTTTGGAGATAAAAAAGAAGCAAAAAAATATCGTGTTGTTAATATTTTTTTAAAGTAAATGTCATACGAAAAAATCATGTTTCACAAATAATGTAAGTACATGAATCAACAATATAGTTTTTTTTTTCAAATCTTTTAACCTACCCGTTACTAAGGCCCACTTTTTGATCAGTTAAATACTAACTAAAGGTCTATCCACACATATCAGGGGCGTGCCCGGGACGTGACAGGGCCGGGACATCGTTCACACACGTCCGTGCACGGGCCCGGGCACGTCCCGTGCACGGACGTGTGTGAACGAGTTCATATAAAATGTTCCCACCGACATTTTTTTGAGCCCCTGACGGGGCACGGTCTGTCCACGTCCCGTGCACGTCCCGGGCACGGCCCTGATATGTGTGGATAGACCTTAATGGTAGCAAATTACGGTAAAACGCGTTTATTCGCCAATTTTTAGTATAACAAACTAATTTGTGGATAACAATGTGTTATACCAAATTCGATTGTAGTAAGAAATCGAATAAGTGCCGCTTTAGTTCATTAAATTATTAGTTTTTGAGCTGTCAAATTAATGTAAAATTACAGACTGGAGGTCTAGTTAGCTAGCCTTAACTATCTTACTCTCCGTAAGGTAGTTAACTAACTAGCTAACTAGACCTTAGTTTGAAAACTTTTCTATTTCTTTCCAAGACCAGATTTTAACGTTCAAAATGTAATAATAGAGCTATAAAACTACGCTATGTTTCGTATCTGAAATCGTTCCTTCGTAAGCGATCACTTTGAAGTAGGTAGAAAGCCTTTAAATAAAAGCAAAGTTTGCCGTCGTTTCCGAGAAACTTCAAGATTTGACAGGCTTGAAGATTTACGTGAAATTGAGGCTTTTGTAGACTTTGGTTTGGTCGTTGTCGTATAAAGGAATTTATCGAGACATACACTTTCGTAATGAAACATTATCACGGGAATATTAATAACTTACAAGTAAACACATCGTCGGCACCGGCATCACCGGCATGTCCTAGAACCAACAATTCGAAGACATGTGACATCCACCAAGTCGCACTGGGCCTGCGTGGTGGATAACGGCCCATTCCGTCTCCCAGATAGGAGGCCTGTGTCTCAGCAGTGGGAACATTAATAGGCTGATGAAGTGATGTGTGATGTGATGTGAAACACATCGTGAGAAATCTTTTTGAGTAAAAGCGGAAGGTTTTAAGAGTAGAGGAACCACAATGAAATTGTGTATAAGATGATAATAATAATATAATAGATACTATTGAGAAACCGGCAAATAGAGATTTACTTATGGGAAAAGAAGACATGATACACCAACTTTAAAAAAATTGGGATAAATTCAGTAGGGATGATGGTGAAAACAGCAAAAATTCACATTATTATAATTTTACTAACTTTTGCCAGCGGCTTCGCCCGCGTTTTAGGTGTTATAATATCATCCCAAGGGAACATTATAATGGAGATATAAAGCCTATGTGCTTTTTTCCACACTATAATCTATTTCAGTGCCAAATTTCATCCAGATCCGTTCACCCGTTCTGGCGTGATTGAGTAACTAACATACACGCACATCCAAACCTTTACAATTATTATTTTTGTAACATATTTTTTATTTTACTTTAGATTTTTATTTTATTTCTCGTCACCCAAACTGTTCAGGTGTAAAGGAAGGAATAATGAAGCCACTAGTACATCCTCGCCATTTTGCAACCACAGCTGGGTCATTCCATTATCGCGGGTGCAACATTTAGACGCATGTTTTAATTTCATGTAATTAAATAAAAAACATTTTAAATTGAATTAAACTTTGAAAGATTACATTTTAATATGTTCTTTTAATATTCATTTACAAGGATTTTAAAATAATGTTTTAAAAGCCAGAAGGAAGGTCCAAATTGCCATTGCGGGTGCAACAGATTTGGTCCAACCATTCCAGATCATAGACAAAAAACTTATAAATCTGTTAATTGTGATACATTTATTATATTATGCCTTTATATTTCGTAAGATGTTTAAGTAACCATGAATATAAAATAAAAACTCTACAGAAAACAAAAATAAACAATTAATTATTCACTTTTGACCGAATCGCGGGTGCAACATCAAATTATCGCGAGTGCAACCAGTCTTATTGAAGTGAACATAAACGTCAATTTAACTTATATAGGAACAAAATGAGAGATTAAACAATATTTATTACTAATTAGTACACTTTCTTTGTCGCTTATATTAATTATTTCTTTTCAAATACGTCAATATTCGCCAAAATTCTATGAACGTATTATTTCCATCAGTTTTTACTCTGGCGCTTCCAATTTCACGAAATATCTTTAAATTGCACATATGCTATGTCATATACGATTTCTCTGAAATGTTTGCCATCAATCGTCGTCATAAATTGTACTCTGGTTTCTCCATCTTCATCCATATCGCTCTGAAATACCCCCACATAACGTTATTGAGTATTTTTTTTGCCGATTTTCCGGTTTTCAAATCTGCATCTGTCTCCATTTTCTCTTTCATTACTTCTCTCCGTTTTGAATCACGAGCCTTTTCCCGACGGAGGTGTTTGGCATAAAGCTCGTAAAACATACAGAATATAATATAAAGACACATATTAAATATATATCATCAATAGTATTAAGCATATATTATTAGTCAAAGCAAATAAAAACAACAAAATATATTATTAATCACATAAAAAGGATAAGTGACAAAAAGTTGCACCCGCGATCTGACATTAAGATCGCGGGTGCAACCAATTTAAGTTAACGTTTATTTTAACCTAACAATCATTCTACTCTTAAAAGCTATTAATTTATGTTGAGTTTTGATTTCTTCTTACTTTTACAAAGTTTCAGATTGTTAGCTCTTAATTTCTGTGAAAAAAGTAAACTTTCTTATCTTTTGTATCGCGGGTGCAACAAGGTAACAATGTATTCTAGCACTCATTAATGCTTTTAATAAATAACAACATATGCTTAAATTTTTTGAAACAGAAAGATAAATGAATATTGTCACTTCAAGTTTAACGGGTAAAACATTACCTTAAATTGTCAGTAACAGCTATTTCGCGTCAGTGTTGATAGGTATGATTTTCAGTTTGTACCAACTCTTTGGATGGTAATATTTTCAAACGCTCCAAAGAATTTATTATGGAGTAAAATCGAAAAAATATTTTTTTAATATTAAATTTCGACTTTCTTCTTCGCACTATTCGCAAAAAAAAACAAATAATAACATGATTAAAAAATTAATGTCGGGAATCGTCTATAGCGGAATCACCCAGCTACAGATAATATTTGGATAGACAAACCTTTATGACTTCCTATTCCAATTCTGCCAAATTGTTTCGCAATAAATTCTATGTTTATGTTAAAAAACTTACAAACCGCTAGATTCCTGTCTGATATACTTAACGTGCTTTTTTCGTCGGTTTCGCTTCCGATGCCAGTCCAACAGGAACCGTGCATTTTCCGAGCAATAACACTTTGATAATAAGCAACAATGTAGTTTTATATCAGAAAAATATCCGATCAGTTCTTTTGGAGATTATCTTTTACTACCATATAAACAAACAAATATGTAATTTTACCACTTTAGTATATTAGTTCAGACACCCTAAGAGCGGTTACGCACTGCATCCGATCCGAATCCGAGAAATTTTGGTTCCGAAGTAGCCGTAGTATTTCTTGTAGGGAAGCTTACGCACTACATCCGAACGTTATCCGTCATAATTCAAAACATTTTCAATTTGGATAGAACTCGAAATTCAAATTACGGACTCGGATCGGAGGTAGTGCGTAATCGTACTTAGACTTGTATTAGATTGAAACACAGATTGAAAGCACTCGCTTTGACGAGGAGGTTTCTCCCTTAGGAATACTATGCAATAAATTTTACCGTTTGGTCCTAGAGATAGACACATGACAGGTGCAATGAAATTCAGGTCAGAGAAGATAGAATGGATGATTAAATGGATGTTTTCGAAATATCCCTCTTAAAGGACAAAGAGCGCTGACATTATAGCAAAAAAATACACATAAGCTAAACTTTATGGCCTGTACAAAATCATTTCATAAATTCATAGGAAGTATGAGCACGAACGATGGGATTTTTACCCTTCCCATCAAGATTTTTAGTATTTCTATCCGCATAGTTCTTAATTTTTCTCCCGTGATATTATTTCACAACTGTCTGACTCCAATCTCTTTCAGAACTGCAAGCAGTGCGCACAGCTGTCCACCCAACCAAGCCAACCGAAGAAGAAGTATCCAGGACCAAGCGCAGTGTTCTCCCGGACTCATCAGCTGACTCTGTGGATGAGTACGCTGCACCCAGGATTATGACTAAGACTGATGACAGGTAACTATACACTTAGATTTTTTGACGCATACTATAACGCCTTTATTGATATAAACTAGCATGGGCGTCGCCTACGAAGGGAGGGGTGGCAGGGGGGGGGCTGTTAACTTAATAAAAAAAAGAATCTCGTTTGACTACTTTATTATATAATCTTGTAATTTTCAATGGACCATTATATTGCCTCCTTTTTATTCCATTATTCTTTTATCCTATGTTATGTCCCAAATTCTTTTTATTCTAAAATATATAATAACTTTGTTTTGTTTACAAGTTTTATTTATTGTATAGTTAAGAGCTCGTGGAGCTTTACAAATTGAACTTATCACATGTTCCGTTTTTATCACAATTCCCGTAGGGATAAGACTCGCACTGCCTGTGTAAAGCTTCATGTGCTTTTGACTGCATTTAAAATTCATACTTTTCCTTTAGCCCATATATAAACTCGCCCCTCCCTCCCTTCCTGGACCATCGGTGGGCGACGCCCTTGTCGCCTAGGGGCATCTGGAATTCCTCGGTTGTGTTATAGCCATGGCAACTTTAAGAAAGACGGTATGAAGCCATAGACGAATAATTAAACACTAACTAACCGAAGGCTGATGTTCAGACCTTTGCAGAAACCGTTCGATGTTCTTCTCAAATCTACAATCATGCTTTCAATTCAGATAAAAACGGAGAGAATAATACGGTTAGTAATCTCTCTCAAGCTACAAAACCCTCAAATATTTTCAATTAACCTCATCTCACGATTCACATGCTGAACGTAACTCATCTTCTAACCGTCAATCTACTTGAAGATGTAGTCCTAACGTTATGCTGACCGCAAATTCTAGTATATATAGCAGAACTAAGCATGTATGTACGTCTGTGTATATAGGTTTGTGACGGTCGGCTCGGCGCGAAGCAATCAGGAATGCGACCACATCGCTCTCGGGTTTCATGATGAGAAATATTCATGGCATATGTTTATTGCTATTTTTATTGCCCCATCGTCGCAGCGTTCTCGTTATATTTGAGGTGGATCTCGCAAATCATGGTGTTTAATGTTGTTTGTTGGTAAACCTACAACGATGGCTCTCTTTATCTCTTCTAATATTCTTACTTTGGATAAAATGAGCAGCAGGTATTTCCTATTTGGATGATTTTGAACCCTTCATTTGTAGTAATTAGAAAAACAATAGACCGGCGCCAAAATCTGATACCGACACAGATTAGCTCTCTTTGTTATTATATTCACATCGTTTTCCAAAGTTAATAAAATAAATTAAAAACGTGTAACAACTGAATACGGTACTGTATTATCAACTGTCTGTCAGATTCTCTGTCCCTTTTGAAGAGTTAATACACTTATTTTGACCGTTAGCATCAACCTTACTTAGTATTATCTACGTCATGTTAAGTTTTTTTAATTACTTTGTTTAAGCCGTATGCTAAAAATCTGGCTATTTACATACTACGGCTAAATTTAATTAAGTCGGCAATTATTTTTTATAGCTGACCGAAAATGGCGACTGTCACTTCTAAACGTCCTCTACCAAAAATAGTCGTGCAAAAGAGAGAATGGTAAAAATAACGTTATTCAACAAGGGTAGATGATATTAGCCACTCATAACCATAAGCCACTGGACTTATTTTCGTTGGTTACCAGTTCATCTGACCTCTCTTTGAATGGGGTGACCTTTTAAACAAAGTGTTAGATGAACTAGTAAGACAATTATTGTGGGGGGCACTCTGATCCCGACACATTACACATATTTGCCACTCCAGAACGTAACTACGTTTGATATCGAAAAGCGATAGATCAGCGGATTATCCAGTAGTTTGGCTGTAAGCACTTGATGGTATTGCGAGCAGATGAATTTGTTTCATATTGATTGAATTCGACTATATCGTTTTTTATAATCCTTATTAGCAATACAATTATTCCTAATATAGATTATAAAAATAATTCTAAATCCAATATTAATATTGTCAGTTTGTTAATGCTTAAACGTATAATTTGCTTTTGATATACAACGATTTTGGCTGCTATAGACTGATGACGTTCTTTAGGCACTTTGGAAATGGTAAGTTTTCAGCAGTGGACGTTTTTTGACTGATATGATGATGAAACGGAAAGGTTGAAACGTCAAAAGTTTTATTGCATACTATGCCACATCACAACCCAAATAAAGATAGTGTGTGCTCTTTTATACGTCCATAACACACGTTTAGGAAACCAATAGCCAAGTCCACTAGCAAGTGCCACATAAGCTAATACACAAAGTACACTCAAAGCTATATAACTGCAAACAGTGTAGGTGAACTTGTTAGAGCGCTATATAAGCGTCACGTGCCGCTTCGACAAGTTTAAAGCACTCGCCGGGTTCTGCCATGGAAGGCATTATGGTGGAAGCCTTACCGCTCATGCCTTTTGTAGGAACTTCCTATAAGTTTATTGGAAATTTATAAATAGAAGTTTTCGTAGTGAAAATTAATACCTACTACAAGTAAGGGGTTATATAAGCAAATATTAATTATATAACCTGGGGTTATATAATTAAAATTTACATGAGGGTGGATGATGGAGATCAGTATTAAAAATGTTGTGCAGAAGTCATCATCTGCCTAGCCTATTTTCCAATTATTGTTGGGGTCGGCTTCCAGTCTTACCGGATTCAGCTGAGTACCAGTGTTTTACTTAAAGCGACTGCCTATCTGACCTCCACAACCGTTACTGGGTAACACGATACCCCATGGCAAGACTGGTGTCAGATCTCAGGCTTCTGACTACCCGTAACGACTGTCAAAGATCTTCAAATGACAGCTAGGACCAACGGCTTAACGTGCTTTCCGAGGCACGGAGGAAACTCGGTATGTTAAAATGGTCACCCATCCGCGGACCGACCTCGTCAAGCGTTGCTTAACCTTGAAGATCGACCCGTGCGGCTGTTATTATTTAGCCACGAGCTCCTCGAGAAGTACAGTAGTACAAAACATCATGATGGTGTAAAGTTCCTATTCTCTGGACCAAAATAGGAACTAATCTAAATGATATACACGGTTCACGGTTAATAAATTTTGTTGAAACTCGTTAATTTTGCATATTTATAGGATTCCTTGGCAACTGCATAATTATCTGGTAGAGCGGGTAGAGCATTAGTTTTGACGCAGTACAGGGATACCAGCAGTAAAATCAAACATAGTTTTGAAAAACACATCTCTCAAACGTAAATAATAATAAAAAAGAAAAAGTAATCTATTTTATTTACGAAAACTGACACAAACAAATTCTATTTTTATTCAACAGAGAATTGATCAAGAGGGATCATAGTGTCGGGGCTATTTCACGGGATTCAATCCAACAGAATGGAGGGACCCATTCTAGTCTACATAATGTAATTTGCCCAATTTTCTCCGCTCAATTGTAGTTAGCGTGCTTATGACAGGTTACGTCTCTAGTCAGACGACGTTTCTCAAGTCACTGCCCTCCTAAGCATTGTTCTTGAGCAGAATAATTTCTAATTAGAAAACTCCACAGTGCTTAGAAGATTAGTCCTAATTAAATTTTGAGTGAAGTTACATAAGCAAAACGTTGCTAGGAACGTAATTATATAAAACTTAGTATGTTTCTCTGCACAAGCTTTGCAAACGCAGCTAAAGACCTCTATACAAAGCAAAAGTAATTAGAAACTAAGATTTTTAAGTTTTAATTAAACGACGTTGAAGAGATAAAGTTGACGCAACTCATGCTTTGCCGAGTAATGAGGGCGCTAAGTTGATGCAAACAGGTGGAGCTGGGGCAAAGTTATAGTCTACTCTGTAATAACGTACGGACCGAGGAGAGAGGAGACGTAAACTAGGTGGAACATAGTTGAACAAGGATGAATATTCATGGTTGGTCGAAATAACAAAATTGAACAAGATTCGTAATTCAAAGTTCAGAATGTCAGAC
Organism: Anorthoa munda; assembly: GCA_945859665.1. Taxonomy (NCBI): domain Eukaryota; kingdom Metazoa; phylum Arthropoda; class Insecta; order Lepidoptera; family Noctuidae; genus Anorthoa; species Anorthoa munda. The sequence continues at coordinate 26,310,560 of OX243900.1, read as the reverse complement.
TTGAGTCAAACTCAAAATAAACCAGCTACTAGGGTAGCAGGGTTCTGAGAGAGAAATAAAGTTTTCTGTAACAGCAACATATTTGATGGATGACCCAAAATTAACATAACCATCTGTAAAATGATAGAAGGTATACCTTTTCTAATTGGGTCAGACAGTTATATTTTTATTCTGTCATAAAATTTTCATAAAATCTGCGCCTTTTTATTTAGCCATCTTTTTACAACGTCAATACTGCTTCCGATGTCGGGAAATGAAACTGCCTCAAGAAAATCAAAACAACTGTAATTCTAAGATTAATCTGCTTCTAGTTGTACAAGCAAAAACGACAATGTATTATAAATCTATAAGTAATTTCTTGTACCCAGGTATAAAGCCCGGCTTCGTTGGAGATTATTGCAGTAAGCTCTAAGAAAGTTCAATATTGTTTCAGACGTAAGACGAAGAAGTTCTCTCCGAATGTGGACTACCCTCCCGCAGCTAAAATGGCTATGCACACCGTGACCAGAACTGTCAGGAACAGTGATTTTGAGGTACGCTTGTATTACTATTTGGTTGTAGAAAAAACTTTGTCAGAGGCGCGGTAATTCGCTTATTTTGGAAGTCCGCATCAGTTGCAAACAGTCAAAAACACCTCAATTTTTTTCAATATTCTGACGTTGATTGTCTCTGAGAAGATATTGTAACTTGAATGTGAACGATTTTCAAAGTGCGAGAATTGATCATCTGATTTACATGTATTATTCTCATATAAATTTCGAGGGCCGTTTTAAAATATGCCATTTCGGGCAAAGAAATTCCAGTATCTTCTAAAATATTTTCTATTGGTTTTTTTTTTGAGATCTTTGTTTGGATATTTATTCTTATAAGTGCGCTACTTTTACCTCTAACAACATTTCTAATAATGTATTTTAATGATTGTGAGTTGTTTTTATTAGTTATGGCACTAGTTATGGCTGTGACTCCATCCGCCTGATTACTATCTGATTTTACCACCTTATTATCTGACAGCAATTTTCGTATTCCTTATTGTCCTACTATTGCCTACTAATTATATCTGGATTATATCATGACTGGTTTAATCCAGATATAATTAGTAGGTCTACTAGGAGTGGGCCTGACAACCAAAAGGTGTCTAATCCATCTGAAATCCGTTTCAGGACGGCACGAGGAGACCCTTCATAGCAGCTCACTTCCACGGCAACACGTCACATCTGAGCCCGGAGATACACGAACATTATAAAGGTAAGATATTACTGAAGGCTTACATTAGTTCTAAGATTTGAACAAGGTATTTTAGTAAGGTACCAACTTAATGCATAAGCTAAGGGCGAAACTAAGGCCCAGTTTTTTAATCCGTAATTAACTCAAACAATGTTTAAATATGCTAAATGATTTCTATCATATTCAGTTTTTATTCATATTTTTTCGAGTTGCCTGTACAGATGTGGAAACCTGCACAGTTGTGCAATATACACGCTCCGATTTACATGTACAGTTGAACTGTGCAGGTAAATCTGTCAGGTCACCATCGCGTGTATGGCCTATTTTATGCGCTCCGCAAAAGGTCTCCCGCAGACAACCGTGTCGCGACAATGGAACGCAGATGCGACGACCATTGTCCATAGAATTTATATCTGAAGAATAATAGGGTAGTTGACTAAAAAAATCTTTTAACTTTAAAAGATTTTAACTGACGTTAGATTACCTAAAAATATTGAACGAGTATTTTTCTTTTGCCACGTAAACAAAAAATACGACGATGCGTGCGTCAAAATATCTTGTGACGTCACGGTGTGCTACACTTTATACAGACAAAGTGACATCACAAGCCCCCACTTCTGAACTTTGATGCGCTTTATCTTTGGCAATGTTTATTTATTTGATAAAGCAAAAATTATGGGTCCAATATTATTTGAAAATCTCTCTGACGGACTAAATAGAATTATAATTTTTCTACCCAGGTAACATCCTAATTACTATACAATATTAAAACGCGAATTTCATTCTTGTAATCATGATTTTTAAAACCCGCTACATGATGGTAAGAATCGTCGATAACCTCAAAAATATTTTAAGTAATGGCCTTAAGATTTGCTAAAAGAAATCATCCATTCATTGATTTTATCCATTCATGGTCCAAAAATAAAATCCAAATCTTAAATATTCATGAACCCAAATGCCAAGAACGCGTTATTAAAGAGCACATTTTTTGCTTAAGTATTTTTTTCGTTAATCTATACGAGTAGGTATTATATTTATAATACTCGTATTAGTAACTCTGTCTGTCCGTCTGTTATCTTTTTACGCTTAAACCGCTGAACCGATTTAGATGAAATTTAGATAGGACATAGTTTGTGACCCTGGGAACTCATAGAATAGTTTTTATACCGGCAATCCCCTTTAAGGAAGGATGTGGAAAGGGGGTGGACGTTTGTATGGTGCGAAATTCTAATGCTATGCAGATGAACTTGGGGGCAAAAGATAGTATAGAATATTCATAGATATGCAAAATGTCTCATATTATAATTATTTCGTTGTATGTAGATAGTAATGACATCATAACATGTTTTAATATAAAACTCGATACCAGACAGGACACGTTTAAGAAACTTTTAATATAGACAGATTGTAGATAATAATATGTATATCATCTCTGTATTGCGTCCAACACTAGAATATTGATAAGAAAAACTTACTCAAGACTATGAGAAAACAGAATTATTGGATTTTCTTCGGACCTCGGCCTTGGCTAGGGTTTCTAGAGGTACGTATTTATATGTCCTCTTTGTTGTTTTCTAAATCATCGTGTGTCTCTTCAGAAAATCTTCAAGTTAACAGTACGAATAATAAAAATGTAATAACGAAAATCCAAATCCACCGATCTTTTCAACCAAAAATAATACAAGAATCAATTAATTATTTACGTCCTGAATAAGAAAATTGGGTCCTACCGTTCCCATATGGTAAATATTTACCATACTACGCATTTGTTAATATTTACCTTGTTGAATTTTCCTCTGAAAATCATGCTTCCTTACTCTCTAGAGGTCCCCATTAATTTCATATTCTGTATATAATTTACATCCTTATTGTTCCTTACATAATTGCGTCCTTATATATACCTATTCATAATGTCTACGTAATGTTTAATTGAAACCGTACAAACCGAGTTGAAAGCGGTATTCAAAGAGTCCGTTGAAGTCCGTTCAACTAATTTCATTGCCTTCTTAAGGCTCTTACACTGAAAGAATAAAACAAATTAATTTGTAAAAGTTTTAAAGCATACTGGCACCGAATATTTATCAAATAAATTTGCTTTACACCGTCTGATTTTAAGACTACGCAACGTCCGGTTTATCGTCAGTTTCTCAGTCTATCGATTGCTTTGAAAAACACTGGTGTGGGTTCTTTTATTAATTAAATTATGGTAGTTTTTATATACATAGAGTTTTTCTGGACACTATACTTTCAGCTATCAACCAAAAGCAAGCTTCTTGGCGCATTTTCGGTGTTTTGGAGACTTAGTTTACCCTAAATCTCTTCCTTCAATCCGTTGAAGGCACGATATCGTATTCTATATACTTCGCTTTAACACCGACAATAACGTCTTTCTACAGATAAAAACTACAAGGCGATATAAACTTACTTAGATATAGCTTAAACAGCTCCAAGTTTGCCGTCAACGCGATCTTCAGGGATTGAATTCAATAGGACTGAGTAGTCCTATTACCCCTCACGTTTCGAAGCACAATGAAGCTGACTCAATTTGTCAATTGTTAGGACGGTGATTCAACGTTTAACATGTTGATATATCCAAACTTTGTGCTCTCAACAAATCGAGTTTGAAATTGAATCGTCAGAAGACATTACACCCGTTTTCCTGAAACCTTTTGATTTGTTGATGTGAAGTAATTTCATTGTCTTTGTTATTTTGGCAAAGAATAAAAAAATTAAATGTGTTCGGACAGCATGATTAGCTGCTTCGTTAGTGCAAGAGCCTGTGAATAGCTATTATAGTTTCACCGTCCTGTATTCATTACCGTCTTTACCATACGGGCACACGGGGCCCGTGCCCAGGGCCCCCATCCTCAGGGGGCCCCGAAGGACCGACAACCGACAATTTCTCTCACATTTATTCTCAAAACATTTCAGTAACAGTGAGCACCCGGGGTCGAAAATAAATCTTACTTTTGTCTTAAAACTTTAGCCAAAATTTTGGAATTTTTTTAATGAATTTGCAGAATTTTATCATAAAGATATTCATGCATATGAACTCAAAATATAATGTTTTCCAATATTTAAAAAACATAGCAAAGCAATCAGCGGATTTGAATATCTCAACCTTACTTAACCTCATAAAGTCATTTAAATGAGAAGGAACTTCCAAACGTTGAAGTTGTTACAAGAATATTCCTTTGCCTAATGGTTACCAATTGTAGTGGAGAGCGTTCATTTTCGCAGCATAAGAGAATAAAAAATGAATTGCGAACAAGTAATTTGTCAATTATGTGCATAGAAAGACATTTTGACATCCTTCAAAAAATTTACTTTTAGGATATAATAGAAGATTTTGCTAAACAGAAATCCCGAAAGAAACCACTATCATAATCGTAACCAAACACCAAGCAGCAATCTAATATCATTAATGACATAATTATTATATTATATATTTGATTTCCCATAATATATAGAAGATCATAGTAGAAAAAATTTAGTATAATTCGCTTTCTTTGCTTTCCAAAAGGGCCCCAAATTCTTGTGTGCCCAAGGGCCCCAGCATAGTTAAAGACGGCCTTGCCTGTATTATTCCTCGCGAGAAGATCAATGACGAGGTGACAGCGAAAAACTACTTATATTCACGTTTCTCGGGTGCTGTCGGAGAGAATCTGAAAGGTCGCCTTAGACTTATAATAAACCCAACTAATGAAATTAGACACCACCTTGTAATAATAATGCAGATAATAATCCCAAGCAACTCTTTTTCAGGTAATGGCCTAGTCCGCGTGTCGCACGGAGCGGCTCACGACGTGTGGTACCCGGCACCCTGGACCGTGGTGTCACCACACCCTCGCCCCACCCTCACTCGCAATGGACATGTGCATGTGCATCACACTGGCGTGTATCTCGTCTATGTTCAGGTAAAGTGTCAAAGTCGAATCATTTATTTCAATTAAAGAAAAAAGAAAATTTGTCTATTGTCCATTCGCAAAGGTAGTTTGTTCTCACTAGTAGTTTGTGTCACTAGTTTTGTATACCACTGTATTTAAAGTAAGTCCTGGTTCATTTAACTCTTACTCTGAACCCTAGGATCTCAAATATAGAATGATAACAGTTCAACTCATCTTTGCGCGCGGCACCATGTGTGCGTAAGGTGTGCGTACGCTTGTAAATACACAGCTTTAATTTGTGTGGCAGTGTCGCGGCATTGCAAACAACTACCCACGCATAGAGCCGCGCGCAAAGATGACTTGAACTAATGAGATTTTACCAATACAGACCTCATACTTATTATAAAGAAATAAAAACATGGCGATATTTTACTTTAGCTACCTACATAGGACCTATGAAATTTAGGACTTTATTTCTATCACTGAGTAGGTTAAAAGATCACAGAGATATAAGTGGGACTCCGTTGTCAGAAAGAGCTAAACATACTGTTCAAGCGTACGTTCGTGTCGCGGCCAGACGCAGTTCACTTAAGCTGGTCAGCTTGTGTTTGTATTGCCGCGCAGACGTTCGGTAAAACGTATCTAACTCGGTATATATATGACATCATTGACTTGAACTATATATATCGTACTAAACCAAGTCAAAAAGAAAATGGGCAAATTTTTTAAGTTCACTGTTTTAGGCTTCTCATTACAACTCATTGCGAGTTCGATCCTCAGATGTTCTTATCCAACTATAACGGACTACGCTGCGTAGATTACCTATGCAACTATTCGAATTCTGAATCCAGAACAAACTTACTCTCAAAAGTTCTAAGAAAACATAAAAGAAGAAAAAGCTATATTTTTTTTCAATTAAGATACAGTATTTACGTTGGATTCGCAGTCTAGACATTTTGAAATGATTAAACATTAAATAGTGAAGGCTATTTAATGTTTAATCATTTCAGAATCTTCTCCTTTTACTTAAATAAAATTTTGCTTTAAATTCATTTGAACTTCTTATCTTAATAAACTAGTTGAGACACTAATCAAATTCAGGGTCGACAGATTTATAATATTTAAGTTTGGCTTTTGACTTACTTTACTTTTAGCTAACTTTCTATAGCGTATAGCCATAAAACCTTTTAGAAATTGGCCTTATTTTTATAAAAAGAAAACCTTTAAAAAAAAACAATTTAAGCTATAGATGTCTTTTAATAGTTTTACTAAAAAACTTTATGTTTTCCACAGATCTACTATCTGGACAGCCACGACATAATCTCCTGGGTTCTCCACCGCACGAACGCCGAAATCGAGGGTCGGGAGACGCTTCTGCAGTGTGCTCAGTCCACCCACTCCACAGAACAAATCGACAAGCCCAACTCCTGCTTCTCAGCAGCCGCATTGTTCCTCAAAGCTGGTGACAGACTGGCCGTCAGAAACACAGGTGGAGACAGGCACTCCTTGATGCAGCCAGAGAAGAGCTTCATCGGCCTCGTCAAGCTGGCTGATGCAGAGGATCCAGTACAGGAGTTGTAGGCTCTCTACCAGCATGATCCGTTAGACTTTAGCAGCTTTATCTGAAAGTTCTTCAAAGTAAATGGAAATGTGGTTCAATTATTTGTTACACAACATTTTCTAGTTGTAGGAGGAGAGGTTGATTATCGAGTACATTACAGGAAAGTACGGTCTAATCTCAAGAAAATTGCTATTACAACAAACTTTCCTCAAATTATTGGATAAAGATTTAGCCCGTTCCAAGATCTAATTCTGATAAATTACTATTATAAACTTGGAACATTTTCTCCTAACTTGATGTTAGCTATAGATTTTTGTCTGAATATATTTGTAGAACTTTACAAATGTATTGGAAAGTGATAATATTGTTATAATAGTCAAGAACGTGCCATTGTTATGGGTTTATGAAGCGGTAATTATAGGAACAAATTAATTAGTGTATTTTAGTATTGGCATGTTGTTGGCGTAATCGCTAATAGCAGATACTTCATGGAAACGACCTCGCCGAATTTACTTTTATTGTATGTTTGTCCTAGCAACACTTTGTACGTGTCGCCATGTAATTTAGGCAAAAGAACGGCAATGCAAACTTTTTGGTACATTTTTATTTTAAAAGTTTTAAATTTAATATTTTCGTGTTGTTTATTGTTTTGAAATATATGTTTACGTGTATTTTAGTAATATATCGAGGAATCAATCGAAAGATCTGTTATACCATTGATATTATAAGTACCTACTAACGTTAAAACTTAAAGTAATTTATTGTACGTACATGTTAGGTATACTTATTTAACATTAGAAGTTAAATGCAATGATGCATTTTTGATATTCATGTTTTGTAAGTGAAAAAATAAATTGTATGAAAAACATGTGGATTTGATTACTACTTCCGTTACTTTTTGATGAATTAAGTTTGAATTGTATCCTTGCCTAGGTAGATAAAATTAGACACAATTCGTTTTTAGTATAATCATAATCATTCTTTATTTGCTCAAACATGGGTACAGTACACACAACAAATTGTTAATATGTATGAAATGTTAAAAAAAGAAAATACAAAGCGTCATGTTTGCCTTAATAATACTTACTTTATAATACTTTTATCTTCAAAAATATGGCAAAACGTCAATACATACTTAATAGTAAGCGCCAATAACCGATAAATATATTTTATCTACACTCACAACGTAATGTTCCAAATACGAATTCGAAAAATATTGTATAAACACGTACTTTATGTTCGTGGATAGGTAAAATTTAAAAAAAAAGCCATTATAGTTCAACATTTTCCTTCGATTTTCAAACAACTGCATCATAAAATAACTTTTTAATTTTTATAGCACACTTTTACTTTTTAATTTTCTGGCGCGTATGGGCTCATGTCATTGTCAGTTATCTGTGGATGCGCGCGCTTCGCAATGAGAATCTAAATTGCCCGCCATACCACATATTTTTTCCCTTTGCACTTTTGTTTTATTTCAACTGTATGAGTGAAGATAAAGTAGTGTATGCAACGGCATATAATTAGGTATTAAAACACTCGCGTAATATTATTATCAAATTCGGCTTCGCCTCATTTGATAAACCTACGCTCGTGTTTTAATAACCCCTATTATATGACCATTGCATAAACTACTATTATCTACACTCGCAACGTAATGTTCCAAATATGAATTCAAAAAATATTGTATAAACACGTACTTTATATTCGTTGAAAGGCAAAATTAACAGTGCAACATTTTCCTTCGATTTTCAAACAACTGCATCATAAAACAACTTTTTAATTTTTATAGCACACTTTTACTTTTTAATTTATTGGCGCAGGTCTCATTGACTTTATTAATGTAGAAAAGTACTGTCATGTGTCATTGTCTATGGAGACGCGCGCTGCGCTGTCATGCGCAATGAGAATCTAAATTGCCCGCCATACCACATATTTTTTTCCGTTTCCACTTTTGTTTTATTTCAACTGTATGAGTGAAGATAAAATAGTATATGCAACGGCATATAATTAGGTATTAAAACACTCGCGTAACCGCTAAAGCGTAACCCACGCTCGTGTTTTAATAACCCCTATATGACCATTGTATAAACTACTATTATCAGTTCTTTCATTAGATCAGCGATTAAAAGTATCAGTCAAAACACCAAAGCAATTTTTTTTACAGGAGTTAGGTATTAATCAAAGAACGGTTTATGCAAAAATCTACACCCAAAAAAAGAAGTAAAACAGCCGTTCTGTACATTTTGCCGAGTTAATGTGGACAAAAATGTACAGAACGTAGCATGTGTATAGAGCGCCGCGAGCAGCATTGTATTTTGGTTGAGTGTATACTGAGTGGGTGACAATTCGACCCTGACAGCTTCTGGACAAATTAGTCCAAGAGAGAGTGAAGCGAGCTCGGGAACTAAGGGCACCCCAACACGGTTAGGTTAGGTTTGAAAAGAGTGCCTACCTTTCTATGAAAATAAATTTTAAAACTCACGAAGGAGGCATTTGTCCAGTGTCCCGTTTTCACGTTGTTTGCGTTCATTTTACTGCCGTCTAGAGTAATTGCAAATGATTCACTATCAGCGGACGGAATAGTGAAACAATCACCCAATCAATCCCATGGGACTATGAAAGGGTTAAGTGCCGTGATTTTGGTTCACGAGGTTTGGCAACCGCGGAGACACAAAACAAAAGTCGAATTCCCTGGACAGTTCGCCAAAACACTTTGACCAGCCAAACATAGAGGCCATACCAATGTTTAGTAAGGAACTATGGACACAATGCAAATAATTGCGCACTTGCGCGACTGCGACTGGCGCGCAAGCTGCCAAATTATAGCCAACAAAAAAAATCAATACTCGGTGGGTATACAGAACAAGATATAATTATACATACCTACACGGTATCGTCCTCCAATTTATAACTTTTATGAAACGAGATATTTTACCTACCAGGATAAAAGAGTTTCCGTTGTCAAAAGGAATTTATTGAAAAAATAATGTCGTTGGCAACACAGGTTGAACATCGTCGCCGAGTTGCCAGGTTGTCGGTTTTTATCGGTTACATTTCGGGGAGTGTGCGATGAAATTGCATGATCTCATCCCATCTAGCCCATTTCATCATCGGACTACCAGGCTATGCGCCATCGGTACATGGTGGACATCCCAACCATACACACAAAACGTTTTGGGAACACTTGCGTACAGCTAAGGAATTGAATTTCCTGCCGGAGTCTGTTTCCCGATAGCTACAATCTAAGGGTCTGTATGTCAAGAGTGAATGGGTTTTTTCTAGGCAAGTGTGTTTCATAGTCGACAACATCATCGCTTACCATCAGGTGAGGTAGTGGTCAAGCTCGAGCCTATAGATTACAAAAAAAAAAATGGTTATCATCCAATAAGTTTTGATAGGAAATAACATATATGGTATCCAGGGATATATAGGCCACACAGGTAGATCGTATCTACGTGATTCCCGAAGGGGCGACGAAGGTAATAATCTAATTTGTTGTGTCTTCCCGGATAGAAAGGACGTTACTAGTTATTCATATACTATTGATTTACTCTTCTTCAACAAAACTATCTTCATCTTTTCGTATTGATTAACTCATTCCTCAATTATTAAAATTTTGTCCGACCAGTATGTAGCTACCTGGACAGCTCTGACATTCACCACGTTCAGATCCCGAAAGGTGCAGACGGCTGGACACGAAGGGCAGACAAGGAGTTGGATGCCCCACCTGCGAATGAGGCCCACGCTGGCACTGCAGTTAAAACAAAACCATATTTTTTAAGGAGGTACTAATTGTCATCGTGTTGCTGACAGGCAAGACGGTACATTAAATGGTGTGCCAAAACTTTCATGGCGCGGCGTCGGAATCTTTGATAAGTTTTGAGCCAGTTTTTTTTTCATAATAGCGAAGGGCAACAACCTTTAGGGCCAAGTACGATGGACCAGCCACCCTAAACACACACAGTCGTGACATACTCGTACGCCACTTACACCACACGTACCTAACTGGGTTCGGTACACAAATAATGCTTCGCTCGGAACATCGTCAATATACTTCAGGCTACGTGTTCCTGTTTTATAACTAAGCGACATTCCTGACATTCCAACTTATATGTATACTTACATTATCAGCAAATTAATGAATTCTTTCTTTCTGATAGCTCGAGGCAATTCGATTAATATGCGCGATACGCGATTTTAACTAAGCGAAATTGCAAGTACACATCACAAGTTCACATGGACACCATGCGATACAATTCGACCGACTTGAGCTTGAAATTTTCTTAGAAAATATGTGCACGATATCGCCTACAATACAGATGTTGCGACGCAATTGAATTTAAGGTCCCTTACGTACCTTTCTTTTTTTTATTTACGGGGGAAACTTTCAAAAGGCGTCTGGACTTTTGGGGAAAAGGTCAGGGAGTGTGGGATTTTTGCCTAACTAAAACCACCCCAGTGATCACCATCAGCACGTAGAACCCCGTGACCTCTTAAAAGACCACACCGGAACGCCTCTGTGCAACGTCAGTTAGGGCACATCCCTGGGGAGCCTGAAAGAGCGCCTCCCCTGAGCCGCGCTGTTCACGGCAGCACGTGATTACTATGCCACCGTCTTTCCTGGAGTCACTTGATGGGTGGACAGAGTTTTCAGTCTAAGCGACCGCGACCTCGAAGCCGAAACTACGCCTGCTTATGACGCAGGCGTAGTTTCGGCGTTTTAGGTATCGGGGCGGTCGAAGGTCCTTTACCTTACGTACCTAACGTAATAAACTCTTCTATGTTTTACTATCTACGAGAAACATTGTCGAAAGTACTTTTCCTCTTAACAACGTTATAGGTACTTATGTTTCAAGGAACCCAGGTACCTACTGGTAATAAACCGCAAGGCACTATCAGACTTCCTTCCACAGTTTATTAGGTTTTGCTGTACAGAATATAGCTTTGCAAGAATGTTTACAGGTGACTTGTAATCACAACTATTTGCTGCTATATGAAACTTAAGACTGCTATGTTCTTCAAATCGCACGTTTTTTGGATTTTAGGTTCTTCTACAATATTCCACATTTATTATATGCACAACCAAACTGTGCGAAACTCTTTGCCAGCGTCTGTGGTCCCTACCGACTGTAAACAGGTCAGCGTTTACGACAAGATAAAATGATAGGAAAAGAACCAGCTCATTGTCAAAAGACTTTGAGGCAAGCCTGCCACACAAATTCTGACCTCCGCAAATGATGAAAATCATAATCAACAGTGGCGACCATCAGAAAAGCTCCGAGGCAATAGACCAGCACGTTGGACTTGAGTTCGGATCAATAACTAAAGTCGCAAGTCCTTGTAGGAGACACCACTGCTATATCTATACAATGTGTTTAATAATGCTTTATATCTTACTCCCCCCATGCTATATAATACGCCCTGAGCGCCATTCTAGTCTAGAGACTTGTCAATGGACAACACATCCAATTAATTCGCGATCGTTACTAAAACGATTAGTCTCACATATAATATATTGTTCGATTACTGATTCAATTACCCTCGATTAACTTCTGTACACATGAATAGCCCACATGGGAACTCTAGCAGCTGGCAGTTTATTTACTATGAGACTAGCTTCTCCCAACGGCTTCACGCGTGTTTCAGTCGAAAATTATCGCAAGGGAACGTAGTCCCGGGATAAAAAGTATCTATCTATATATACTTTGCCAAGGTGTGAAAACGTAACGTAAACAGACAAGCAAACCATTCGAATTTATGATATTGTTAGCTGTGCCCGCGGCTTCACTCCCGTCAACTGCATTCCCCGTACCCTACTTACCTATCCTACCTATCTTGCTACCTACCATAACTTCCTACCAATTTTTTTTCTAGGGTCATTCTTCCGCGGATAATCTTAACACCGCCATTCAGAAAATGACGTCAAATGCACAACGCCATCTATCGAATTCAACTGTCTGAGTATCTGAATAGATTTTTTGTTGTAGGTATTTTACCCACTTGAACACTTTAAATTCATCAAACTTTTGATAGAGTGAACCAATTGCTATGAAACAAAAAAAACGTAATACTTCAAGAAACGCACCATTTTTATGTACAAAACTTAACTTAATTTGTTTCGTACATTTTACGTGATGCGTGCACAACTAGCAGGGGAGCAGTGGTGGCCCAGTGGTATCGGCCACGACTTACAAGTTGTAGGTCGTGGGTTCGAGCCCAGGCAGGCGCTTTACTTTGTGTAAATTATTTCATCACCACTGCTCTCAAAACGGTGAAGGAAAACATCGTGAGGAAACCGGCATGTCCTAGAACCGAAAATTCGAAGACATGTGACATCCACCAACCCGCACTGGGCCGTTGTGGATTACGGCCCATTCCCTCTCACAAGAGAGGAGGCCTGTGTCCCAGCAGTGGGAACATTAATAGGCTGATGATGTGATGTGATGTGATGTGCACAACTAAACAGATAAACAGGCAAAAAAACGAAAAATGCTGGCAATGGGTTCTGCCCCCGTACCCTGATGTGACAAAACTACCATAGTTCGACTGTAAATAAAAAAAGCAGTTGGGTTTTTTGTTATTTTTTTTATTTACAACATTTTAGTTATTATTTTTTTTAGTATTAGGTACATTTAAACATATAAGTGTTATATATTTTTGTAATCACCTCTTAAATCCTTTTATTTTGATACCCCACACGATGGATTTAAAAGAAGAAAAAAAAACCAGCCCCACAATATGGCGCCCAAAATCCGCCTTTTTTCTATTTTCCAATTTAAATGTAGTCAGTGACACTCGCAGGGTTAAGACGTATCGATTGACGTAAGAATCATCATAATCGGAATCGGAAAAAATATTTTTCAATACAGTTGTTAAACATGGCGTACTTTCAGAGGCTATAATTATAATTTGAAAATTAAATCTTATGCACAGGCATCTTTCTGTTACGCGGTCGTGACTTTTGTTTACGAGCTCGATCATTAGTTTTGCAGTTTAGTTTTAAATTTTTAAGTCAATTTAAAGGATAGTCATACTGTCCGAAAATAAAAGTGATCTCGTGCATAAAACAGCGATTTTGTGTTTGGAAACATTACAAAAGTGAACCTTATAAAGTGATAACTGTGTACAATTGTTGGTGGCTAGAAGCAATCAGTGATTCATAACTAAAACAGTGATTACAATTTAATAGTGACACTATAATTTTATCTTTTTCTCCATCCACCCACAATTTTTTAATATTTCCAATGTCAGATGTCGACATGTCATTTGACATTCGAAACAGAGTTGCCATTGTAAAAATTTAAAAAAATTAATACTACAATGAGTTGCACAGGGGTGGACGACCAGGTCCCTGTGACAGAAAATGCTACTGGCAAGATTAAAAGAAATTTTGTTCAGCAGGCGTTTCACCCAAGCCTCTTTAATCAAAGACCTAGATCTTCTTCACTGGGGAATAAATCTAGTGCAGACAGCAACGCAAAAGAGATAGACTTGCCTCCACCACCAGCGATGGTTACCGAAGGTGACGATGAATCCAACTGTCCTCCCTCATGGCAAAGAATACCAACCCAACGCAACCCAAAACGAAAAAAGGTCTCTAACAGCCCACCGTCAGCGGAAAGACAGAGACTAGAACAGAACTTGCAGACCTCTATCAATACATCCAATAGATATAGCGGACTTCCAGTAGATTTACCGGAATCTCTTGAAACTATAGAAAGCCAAGCACATGTTAAGAAACCGAGCAAACCCCCACCAATAATCTTGTATGGTATTACGGATATCTCAAAACTGACAGAACTGTTGAACAGCTCAGTACCAAGAAGCAGCTACAACTATAAAATAGTAAATAGAGATCATCTGAGAGTTATGGTGCAGACAAGTGAAGCATACAAAGAGGTCATAGATCTTATACGAAAGAATGGACTTATAGGACACACATTCACTCAGAAAGACAAAAGGTGTTGCAGAATCGTAATTAAAAATCTGCACCACACAACACCCAAAGAAGCCATTGTAGAGGAAATAGAAAAAACTGGGAACAAAGTCAGAGGTGAGATCATATGTGCACTTTCAAGAAGAAACAAGAAACCTCTTAATATTTTCTTCGTGAATGTAGAACCTGGCCCAAATAACCCCGAACTTAAGCGTATTGAAGTGATATACAGCACAAAAGTTAGGATAGAAGATCCAAGAAAAACAAACGACATCCCTCAATGTGCTAGATGTCAACAATATGGGCACACTAAAAATAACTGCATGCGCCCTTTCCGATGTGTTAAATGTGCAGAAGGGCACAGAACCATTGACTGTCCAAAGAAAGACAAAAATACCCCAGCCACATGTACCTTATGCCTAGGAGACCACCCTGCTAACTATAAGGGCTGCCAAGTGTACAAGGAGATTCGCGCAAGAAAAACTGTTCAGACAAATCACACGAAAGCAACTGCACCAAATATAAAGAATGCCAGAAATGACACAGTCCCATTTAAAATAGAAGACTTTCCACCATTGCCTCCGAGTAGACCTGCAATGCAAACACCAAACCCATCAATTTCAGATCCCAAAAACACTGTACACTGGAACAAAAACTCAGAGAACAAAGAATCTCAGTCCTCAAGTTCATTAGAACAAATAATTACAAAGCAATCAGAGAAAATAGATATTCTCATACAACAAATAGGTACCCTAATGGGACTCCTAACGACTCTAGTTGCCCAGTATAACAAATGAAATTCTTACGAATTGCAGCATGGAACATAAATGGCCTGCCTCCTAATAAACATGAAGTGGAACTCTTCATCAAACATAACCAAATAGATATTCTTCTAATCTCTGAGTCACATATGACTGATGAAAAAGCCATAACCATCAAAGGATATAATGTATATTATACTAATCACCCTGACGGAACATCACATGCTGGAACTGCAATCATAATAAAGGATAGCATCAAGCAACACATTCTCCCAAGCTTTAGACAGGCACACCTACAGGCTACTGTAATATCTATTGACGATTGGCAAGGCCCACTTAACATAGCTGCAGTGTACTCTCCGCCTCGGCATCGTGTTACAGAACAAATGTTCAACGATTTTCTTGAGAC
Organism: Anorthoa munda; assembly: GCA_945859665.1. NCBI lineage: Eukaryota > Metazoa > Arthropoda > Insecta > Lepidoptera > Noctuidae > Anorthoa > Anorthoa munda. The sequence goes on along the minus strand of OX243900.1, from coordinate 26,294,779 downwards.
GCTTGGAGGCAGATATATCGCTGGAGGGGATTGGAACGCCAAAAATACCTACTGGGGCTCCAGGCTGACCACAACCAGAGGCAGAGAGTTGAAAAGGGCAATAGATGCAAATTCACTCAATATACTGTCGACAGGGGAGCCAACCCATTGGCCAACTGATCCCAACAAAACACCCGACCTCATTGATTTTTTTATCGTCAAAGGAATGTCAGGTCTGTATACAAAAGTTGAATCAAGCTTAGACGGCAACTCTGATCATACACCAGTGATATGTACACTGAGCACTACAATTATTTGGAATGAGCCCCGAGAGACGTTATACAATCGTAAAACTGACTGGGACTCATTCCAGAATTACATAACAGAAAATGCCAACTTGCACATACCCCTTAAAACAGAGGAAGATGTAGAAAATGCTGCTTGGTTTACAACTAACCTAATCCAAAAAGCTGCTTGGTTGTCTACTCCAAGCATCAAATACAGTCCGCAGCAACAAGATATTACACTGGAGATAAGGGAGATGATTGCTGCAAAACGGAGACTGAGACGTCAATGGCAAACAAGTAGGAATAAATATGATAAAAGGGCTCTCAACAAAGCACAAAAGAAACTAAAGCAAATGCTAGCAGAAAATGAAAATGCCACTCTTCAAGATAAACTGAAGACATTATCACCTCTTAGAGTAGATGACTACTCCCTGTGGAAAATCACAAAGACACTAAAACGGCCACAAGATCACACGCCTCCGATAAGACAACCAAATGGTAACTGGGCGAGGAAACCTAGGGAAAAAGCCGAGATCTTTGCCGAATTCTTGACAAATGTTTTCAAGCCAAATCAACCCGACACCATGTACCCAGAAGAAGAAATTGATGAAATTCTTGACAGCGATCAGCAAATGTCCCTACCGCTACGACTATGTACCCCAAAAGAGTTATGGAAATCTATCGGAAACCTGAAGAAGAAAAAGGCACCAGGTTTTGATCTGATTACAGCAGAAGTACTGAATCATCTACCGAGAAAAGGAATTGTTCTGATTACTATTCTCTTCAACGCAGTGTTGAGACTACATTATTTCCCGCGCATCTGGAAAATCTCAACCATAAATATGGTAGCTAAACCAGGCAAACCTCCTGCTGAAGTTTCTTCATATAGACCAATAAGTCTTCTTCCGTTATTGTCTAAGCTGTTCGAGAAAGTACTGTTACAACGTTTGACACCCATACTGGAGGAGCAAAATACCATTCCTGAACACCAATTTGGTTTCCGGGCACACCATGGAACGACGGAACAAGTGCACAGAGTGGTTCACACAATCAGACAATCACTGGAGAATAAGGAGTATTGTTCAGGTGCTTTTCTTGACATACAACAGGCATTTGACCGAGTATGGCACAAGGGGCTCCTGTGTAAAATTAAAATTTGTTTACCACACAATGCATACTTGCTTCTCAAGTCTTACCTGCAGGACCGGATGTTCCAGGTTAAATCTGGAAACTGCCTGTCTTCACTTTACCCCATAGAAGCTGGAGTACCCCAGGGGTCAGTACTGGGTCCTGTCCTGTATACGGTTTACACTGCTGACCTACCAACCTCAAAGCAAATTGTTACTGCAACTTATGCTGACGACACTGCAGTACTATCCTGTGATAAAGACCCTATCAGAGCATCCACAAAACTCCAAGAACACCTGGATGTTATTGGATCATGGTTGAAAAAATGGAGAATCAGGGCCAGTGCTGCGAAGTCTGTCCACATTACCTTCGCTCTAAGAAGAGGGGAGTGCCCAACAGTTACACTTGATGGAAATGCCCTTCCACAGAAATGTACGGTCAAATACCTTGGCATGCACATTGACAGAAGACTTACATGGCGCGATCACATTAAGGCCAAAAGGGATCAAGCAAACAGAAAACTTGGAGACATCTACTGGCTTTTGGGCAGGCAGTCATCTCTTAGCTTGGAAAACAAATTGTTGATCTACAAATGCATCCTAAGACCCATATGGACATATGGTATAGAACTCTGGGGTTCGGCAAGCCACTCAAACATGGAGATACTACAACGCTTCCAAAACAAAACATTAAAAATCTTGAGCTGCGCTCCTTGGTTCACAAAGAACATAGAAGTACATGATTACTTACAAATCGCCACTATTAATGAAGTTGTAGAGACGTCCTGCAAGTCTTATAAGCAAAGACTCCAGCAACACAAAAACGAACTCGCTGTGACACTACTGAAGTCCTCGAACTCTACTTACAGACTTAAAAGAAAACGAATAGCGTCAATCTAATATCACTGATGCATAACGAGATGACGCATCGCAGGATGTGAAGAATCTCAAACTGTTAAATGAAAGAAACAACCAATCTGATTAAAGCCCAGAGGCTGATTGCAGATGTAAAATGAGAAAAAAAAAAAAAAAAAAAAAAAAAAAAGTCAATTTAAAAAGTTTAGTAGCAAAGAGTTTTCATACATAGAATAAAATGGGATAGATTTTATACGAGGAAAAATGAATGATTCCGTACGTTTTAGCATTGAACTCTCAAAAGTCTTGTAAATGGTTGTTTAATATATTTAATTACCAGTTTTAATTTAATTATTTTCACATCAACATTTGTCTAAAATCAAATAGGCTGTATAGACTGTTTTCGTTGTAAAAAATGTCTAGTTGCAAAAACGCGCCTTTAGTTATAAGTCAATTTAAAAAAGTTTAGTAGCAAGGAGTTTTCATACATAGAATAAAATGGAATAGATTTTATACGAGGAAAAATGAATGATTCCGTACGTTTTAGCATTGAATTCTCAAAAGACTTTTAAATGGTTGTTTAATATATTTAATTACCAGTTTCAATTTAATTATTTTCACATCAACATTTGTCAAAAATCAAATAGGCTGTGTAGGCTGTTTTCGTTGTAAAGAAAATATGTCCAGTTGCAAAAAGGCGCGAAATTTTTTTTTTTTGTGAATTAACAAATCTAATTCTTTGATTTGTTTTTACTATTTCCCACAACTGTATTGAAAAATATCGTGTGATACACGGGCGTGTAGGTTATTGCAAACTCGTGTCATTAAAAACCCTCGCCTTCGGCTCGGGCTTGTTAATGACAGCTCGTTTGCTTTCCACCCTTGTATCACAATGTACTATTTTAGTTTTATTTTCTTCACAAGTGTGTTGAAAAATGTCGTATGATACACGAGTGTATTGATGATTACCGTCCTCGGCTCTCTTAAGACCCTCCTAACGGCTCGGGTCTCAATGGCGACTCAGCGGTAATCACCAACATTACACACTTGTACTATAATGTACTATTAATTTGATTTTATTCATTAAATTGAAGGAGAAAATCATAATTTTACTAACAATGGGAAAAGATCAAAAATTACAAAATATATTACCGATAGATCTTATGTACTTATATGCAAAAAAATAAAAGAAATAAATAATTATAATAATTTAAAAAATATTAATAATAATACTATTAATATAATATTTAAAAAAATCATTCAAATGGTTTATTTTGTCTAAAAAACATCCAAAACTTTAAACTCATCTCAAGATATATAATTTGTTAATTGTGACCTTTTTCATTCTGACGGCAGTGTAGGCTGATCTGATAATGTTGATGAACATTAGTCGATTAAAACAACAAAACACCATTCGCTAGAAAATAGAGTAGTTTCATAGAAAATTATCTCATAATCACACATCGCACTCTCCTTTAATTGAATTCAATCGTGCATAAGACATGTAAATGAGGAAAGGTTTTCCAGGCATTCCCGATTCGATTATAAGATTCAATTACTGCTCTAACCCTGATCAATGGGACCTACAGTCTTGGATTGCTATTCGATCAGATCTGTTCCTGTAATGTCAACCCTGAAGGGTACAGGGTTCGCCGCCGCTCTCGCCGACAATTTCATTAGGTTGAGACGAGACGCCATTCCTGAGATTGGAATGTTGTGTACTGCCGCGGACAACGCTGTTATGAACAATTTACAAATTAACGAGTGTGTTATCTTTTTTGTAGTTTTGATATTTTACAATTTTATTATTAACTTTCAATGTATGTATGTATGGTCGGGTCAAATCTTGCAATTGAATTTTAAAGTAGTTTTCCAGCAGCCATCCTCAACCGATTAAGATTAAATTTTGCATACACGTTTGGTTTGGATGACAATGCACGGTAAGCTAAAAAGCTTGTTTAATAAAAAAACTTTTTGCATAAAAAATACTACCTTTTAAATAAAAAACTACAAAGTGAAAAATAACTTTATTTTTGGAAGTCGGTGTCTTTTGTAGGTACCATTTTTTTGCGTTATGGACACCAAATTAAAATGGTACCAATTTGGCAACATACTCTTTCAAACAAAACAATAATTTTCAAAATCGGTCCCCAAATGACGGAGATATCGGTGAATATACATTACAAAAAAAACATACAAGAAGTCGATCATATAACCTCCTCCTTTTTGGTAAGTCGGGTAAAAACACTACAAATTGAAAAAAAAAGTTAATTAAAAAAATCAAAATATACATATTCGCGAGCTGGCTGACCAAAACCAGATGTATCCTCCGACTGCACAGCATGATTTTCTTCTTGTTTACATCTTTTTAGTTCGCTTTTTAAGCAGTCGGGTTTTTTGAATTTTTGAATTAACTTTTTTTATTTATAACTTTTTAGTTAACTTTTTTTAGAATTAGGTACATTTTAACATATAAGTGTTATATATTTTTGAAATCAGCTCTTAAAGCCCTTTATTTTGATACCCTACTCGATAGGTTTGGAAGAAAAAAAAAATTTGGTACCCCACAATATGGCGCCCAAAAGCCGCCATTTTTCTTTTTTCCAATTTTAATGTAGCCAGTGACACTCGCAGGGTTAAGCCAAATCGATTGACGTAAGAAGCATCAAAATCGGCCGACGCGTTTGGTCTCTAGAACGCCACATAGGAACAAACATACATACATACATACATACATACATACATACATACATACATATCGGAGATAGGAGGGCTCTCTTCAATAATACTCTCGGTCTGTGGGCATATCGTGGGTATGCGATGCACAAAGCAGGTAACTTAAGCCGTTTTAGAGATAGTTCTTGTTCCAATTTTATCAAAGCAGCGGATTCGGCCACCAATCGTTTCGCTTTTTCCCAACTTAAACACACTTGTTCAAGTTCATACACGCCACTTTAGGCTACTTCTCAACTCCTTTTTCTCACACTTCTTTTCAACACCAAAACAGCGCGTCCGCGCGTATCTTTTCTAACTTTTCGACACAATATGGCGGGAGAACCCACTCAGAGTGCCTCTATGACACCCCTGCTTTTTATTGGCTAAGAGAATCTCTTCCGGCAAATTACTGCTTGTATTATCCAATCCAAATCGAGTATTTTGACATAAGAAAAATAAAGTGTTGTCAATCGAATAAAATCGAACTGAGAATTGATCAGAAGCTAAATGTTGCCAATTAAACAAACCTGAAGTAATAAGTTTACAAGCGATATACCTTCCTCCGATACGGCCATCTTGACATTCAAACGGTCCCACGTTTGATGTAAAGCGACGAGCAACATCGTTACTCAATAAAAAAAACAAAAACCAAGAGATAAAAAAAATAGGTAATAGGTTAAGTTCGGCCGCTCCTGACCAAATAAAAAAAAATAACGTGGTCGTAACATCTTCCACATGAAACCTTCAATCAACACCTTATATTACCAGCCTACAACAAAACTCAAGTACATCTTTACTCAAGAAAACTGAATTCTCATAGCTTTCACACTGTTCATTTGTTTTCTCCATGTAAATCTAGGTCTCCACACCACCGTACACAACCATCGTCGTACTATCGAACCAGCCACCTCACCATTTAGACAACCATATTAACACATTCTAAATGGTTACCGAAGCACCAGAGGTACCAGGTTCCCAACAAACGCCAAGTCGGTCTCGAAGCACTAAGTGTGCCAGAAACCACCCAAACGCCCAACACAACATACCATGTCACATACACCAAAACAACAGGTCACCAAAGCCCCAGAGGGACCAGGCTTCCCCAGACAACCGGTCCTCTCGAAACAACAAACTGCCAGATACCCATGCCACATACATTAAACAACAGGTCACCGAAGCCCCAGAGGGACCAGGCTTCCCCAGACAGATAACAGGACTCCAAAGCCCCAGAGGGACCAGGTTCCCCCCTGACAAATCCAGCAATGTTTCTTGGTCCCACAGCAATCGCTGTAGCTCCTGATGGTCAACCCAGTGACCACCCTGCAACCATAGTCATCCTGACCAGGCCTCGTAACCCACCACGGTTACAGCAGTCATCTTACTGACCACTCACCTCGTAACCCACCTCGGTTACAGCAGTCATCTTACTGACCACTCACCTCGTAACCCACCTCGGTTACAGCAGTCACCGCAGCGACTACTCATCACCGTACAGTCAGTCCTTTGACCATACACACGACCTCACCATTGCTAGATTGATTTGAATCAGTCTTCAACACAATACATTCAGTTACTTCAATGGGTACTTGATCTTTCAGCTTTCCTCTAACTCATCATGAACCAAAGCCTTTAATGCATCACATAGCTGCCACCATTCAGAACTCCAATAACCATAAACTCCAAACCAAAATCAAATTTGTTATTTCAATCTTCATTCTCAGTACTGACTACAACAGCAATCTCAAATTCAGGATTTCTTACCCAGCCAAAAGCATATTCAAGAACTCCATTTTATGTTCATGATTTCATACCAAACCCTCAGTGCGATAGGTATAATAACTACCAACATCAAACATTACCAATTTTGCAAACTAAAAATGAAAATGAAATCATGCACCGCATGTCACCGAGTGTACATCTGCATTAACATTATCTTATCCAACTTGCTCAGATAGCAAATAAAACAAAATTACGTTAGGTATGTTCACAATGACCAGCACAGAACATTCAACAAGTTAGAACACCACAACCGTTACTGACAGTATACTTTAAATTCCACATTTATTATTCAAGGTAGGTACTAGCCTACATGACACTCACAATCACACAATTCACAAATGCACACCTTTCTTTAAAGAGATGTTACAATTATTAAAACTTCTGAATAATGTTCAAGATTATCGAGGCCAAGCATCGTTGAACAACACAGAACAAGGAAACCATTCCTAGTTTCCTCCAAAAAACAAAAGCTCCTGTACCAAGTAAATCAAATAGAACCTAAGTGTCCCATTCATGGTCCACAATCAACAATAACTTAGCAAATACATTTACCTGCACAGAATGCACTTTCAACTTAAATGCCGAATTAACTCTTGACTCTGTCAGCTCTCTGACCCACGAAACTGTTCTATGTAAATTAAAATGTTGCCAATTGAACATCTATCTCATCTTCAGCCACAACTTCAGCAGTTATTGGCCCTCGGGCATCTCATAATACCTGAATACGTCTTCTAGACACCATCTACATGTCTAGTTGCACTTTTCATTTGCCATAGTCCACTTAAATAATTTTTATTTGTAGGTAGGTATCGTTAGAATGACATGTAATCAGTTGGTTCATTCTCTACAATGCGATATATAACAACTACAGACATTAACTTTACCTTTATTCAACCGTTGGTAGCAACAAAACTAAACGCCAACTGTATTGGCTATACTAACGTTAATCCTCGTGATGTCTGCAGGTTGTAAGATTGCAAATCGAGTCGACCAACAAACTATTTAACTAAACTTTAACACCAGTTTGAAAATAATCTTGATCATATAACTCTTAACTGAAAGTTATTGCATGTTTTTGCAACAAAGCAAAAGTTAAAAGTCTTATCCTCACAGTGACTCACACTTTGTAACGACTTATTAATAATCTAGTCTTTATCCAGTAATTTATAAGTTAAAAATCATATCACAGTTAAAAGTTATTTGTTTATGTTTTGTCTTGTCCGACTTTTTTCGAACTTTTTCGAATGTTGACACTTTCATGTCACTGTCTAATAGAGATGAGCAAGGGATGGCGATCTGTTATCGATTAATCGACGAGGCGATCAGTTATCAATTAATCGACGAATCGATTTAAATAAATTATTTTTCAAACGATATCCATTACTGAATCTATCCAGCGAATCGATATTTCACGCTAGAAAATCGAGATTAGATTTTTCTGTTTTGATATGAACCAAAATATTATTAAAAAGTAGTTGAATGTGTTACACAAACTTAAGTGAATTCAACGTTGACAAAATAAATATCTTTCACTTTTACCTGATACTTTAATTTAGTTGTAAAAACAATCCCAATCAGCCAAAGATGTGAAAAGATACACTATTATTACGATTTTTCTTTTTACTTTCCATAACTGGATTCACACTTGCATTAAAAATACCAACGCGAATAGTTAGAATGTACGTTATTTTCAAAGAAAAGCATATTCACAAATTTCCTTGAAGATCAAATCAACAACAAACTCAGTGGTAATAATATTTACGGGCAATCTGAAGTGACACCTATTAATAAAGAATGCATGGCTAAAATGCCTAGTATCTTTACTTCTCGATTATCAGTAGTGAGTAAACTAACAACCTATTCATAAATGTGTGTACTCTTGTGACAGCACTAGTGGTCACAAAACCGTATATTGTTCTAACATCATGCAACATAAAATAATGTAATGAAATCTAATTTCTTTCCGTTTTGTTCTCACATTCCAATGCTCCAAGTACATTAGAAAGATGAAATTGCGAAAATCGTTTCATTGTTTATTTTGTTGGTAAATAAAAACAATTAAATACTTGAAACAAAATATTTCAAAGCTTGAGCCCGTCAAAGATTTAAAAGATGGCGTGACATGCACGGACTTCTCATTCTGTCTATGCAAAAATTATTTGTTTGTTTTTAATTGATCACGAAAAAACAACATGCTCGTATTCAATAAGCTCCCCCAAGCAGTAAATCATGGCATAATGGGGTCCCGAATCCAATTTCGATGATTATTGAAAGAAACATACAGTATCAATACCATTACATAGATGGCGCTGTTTGATTTTTCTTTTCGTGTAACTTACATTAAACATTTCCATTAAACAACATAATGCAATAGTTATAAATTGCAATTAATGCAACAATTAATTATAAAACTTAGGTACTTCCAAATCCAATACATACTTCGGCTGCCACAAATGTATGCCAATGCACAGATAGTTGAATGCAGATCAAAGTAACATACCTTTAAGCCTGTACTCCCGGAAAGGTCAGGCAGCAGTGCCAACCATGCACATGTCCAGACTCCTAGGTGCTATCAGAAAATATTAAATTGATGGATCACCGCAGCGGCATGTATAAAACCACTAAATTTCCTCTTTCATAGCGCTGTAGACTGCAGGTTGTATGTTGCCTCTTGAAATGGAACCTGAGCTCCACACTTATCTTGTAGCACTACACGCAGCCGGTCACAACAGGTCTTGTGGTATCCACAGCCATGTTGAAGGGCTCAGACGTCCGTGCTATTTGTTGCATATTGTGTGAATGGCTGAAAAATTCATGTCTATGAGCAAGATTTCCACAAGCATAAAGTTTTATTGAATCAAGTTGTAGCTTAGGATGTTTGCTCTCTTGCACTGTATTTGCACAAGTGGTCTTAATCTCTTGCGAATTCCGCTGACAGTATGAATCTGGCTGAGTTTCATTTAGCATCATAACGAAAATAACAATTTATTTTAAATTTTAGCCACTATAAACCAAGAAAAACAATATTGTGGCTAAACTTCATAAGGCATTAGATTGGTACTTATTATTGTCGGAATACTTAAGTTTATACTTCCCTGAACTTCACCACCACAGTTGCGTTTCCCAAGTATCTAGTCAGGATTGGGCGTCGATGTCAACATTAACTTCATCATTATCTGCAACCCGACTTCGCATATTGTCTAGGATAGGCCACACTATACGGTTGAACTCGGGCAACATGATATTCCTGTCTCTAGTAGCCGGCAAGTTGCAAAACATCTCCATTAGGTAGGTAGGTAGGTACTTCCATGCTAATTTACGCGCACCAGAGCGCGCCAACCATTACTCGTCTCATTCATTTGGTCCATTATCGCTTTGTGCGTGCATTGTTTTCACTTCCGATATCGGAGATAGGAGGGCTCTCTTCAATAATACCCTCGGTCTGTGGGCATATCGTGGGTATGCGATGCACAAAGCAGGTAACTTAAGCCGTTTTAGAGATAGTTCTTGTTCCAATTTTATCAAAGCAGCGGATTCGGCCACCAATCGTTTCGCTTTTTCCCAACTTAAACACACTTGTTCAAGTTCATACACGCCACTTTAGGCTACTTCTCAACTCCTTTTTCTCACACTTCTTTTCAACACCAAAACAGCGCGTCCGCGCGTATCTTTTCTAACTTTTCGACACAATATGGCGGGAGAACCCACTCAGAGTGCCTCTATGACACCCCTGCTTTTTATTGGCTAAGAGAATCTCTTCCGGCAAATTACTGCTTGTATTATCCAATCCAAATCGAGTATTTTGACATAAGAAAAATAAAGTGTTGTCAATCGAATAAAATCGAACTGAGAATTGATCAGAAGCTAAATGTTGCCAATTAAACAAACCTGAAGTAATAAGTTTACAAGCGATATACCTTCCTCCGATATACATATATACATACATACATACATACATACATACATACATACATACATACATACATACATACATACATAGACTGATAAACACATTACCCTCCTTCGGCAGTCGGGTAAAAAGGTACAGTGCCATTTTGTCTTGTATAGCTTTCTCACAGTGGATGCATAATAGTTTGTTTTGACACCTCATGGTAAGGCCCCAGGTCACCTGAGCTTCCTGCACGTTTTGCCCCCGTAACCTTCACCAGGTCAATGATAACAGACCAACGTTAACATTATATTATTAAACAATAACGTAATTAAGAGTACAGGGAACGTAAGCTTGTAAAAAAACACGAGCCATATACACTGACTTAATTTTTTTTTAATTTTTTTTTTTTGAATTTTGACTTGTGAACTTATTTCATACTTGCAACAAAACTGAGTAGTTGTATAAGCTATAACTACTACTACTATAACTGAAACCTGCCTGTCTGTGTTTCCAGAAAGCTACAATCTAGGGGTCTTTAAGTCAAGTTTGAATAGGTTTTTTCTAGGCAAGCATGCTTCATCGTCGACCACATCATCGCTTACCATCAGGTGAGATAGTGGTCAAGCGCGAGCCTATAGACTATAAATAAAAACTATAGTTCAGTATCATTTTACTAGCAACTGCTAGTAAGAACAAGTAAAATTTAAAAAACCCCCGACACATTTTTATTGCATGCGCGTCTACTACTAGATCGACGCGCTAGGATCGACAATCTATTGAACACGTAATTATGAGTTTTGACACGATATCTTTCGAAAACACCCCGAACAGTAAAACGCCCATAACTTTTGAACGGCTGAACCAATTTTCACCAAACATAGCCTCGATAAATTCACCTTTCAAAAAAAAAACAAAATCGGTTCACCCGTTTAGGAGATATGATTTCACAGACAGATACACAAATACACAGGTACACACGTCAAACTTATAACACCTCTCTTTTACTGTCGGGGGTTAAAATGAAAAAGTTCGCAAGGCTTTTTCTTTTCAGAGTACTTTCATTATTCAACTACGTTATTTATTGATGAAAGCTTAACATGAAATTCGTGATAAGGCTATATTTAAGTTATCATCGTAGTACCTTATATACGTAAATTGAAACAACACACTAACGTACTAATACTTTTCTCTCTAAAATAAACAAGGAATATATCTCGGCCTACAGGTTTTCACAATTTTCTAACATAACAATCACATTTCTCTTTGATACACTATTCATTACAATATGGTTCAAGTTCTCATTCATTTTATTACATTTAGGTACAGATTTTGCTTCGGGCAATGTTCTGACATCGTTCGCCATTTAGGTAAAACGTAAAATATTGGTCGTTTAAATCCCGTGGAGAGTCGATCCGGTACATGAAACATTATGGATTTTTAAAGACACAATAAAAATATTAATGTTGCCAAATGATAAAACCATCATATTTTTTTTTTTTTTATGTTTACGAATCGATGCCTACTGTTTCATGTACGCTCCACGTGATTTAAACGTATTAATACGAACTTATTAAACGAATTTAACTGTGTATTATTTTCAGTTGTAACAAAATATCTGGTTTCAAATAACTCTAAATTGCGCAAAATAAACAATTATTTCTCTCTTCACCAAAACTTGGTAACAGTATCCTTGTTTTTGATGTTTCTTAGTTATAATTTCATTGTTCTTGAATTTTGTTGTTGTCTGTACAACATTTCATTAGAGACGGTAATATTGATTTCTCAGACTTGTATGTCATTATTATAGCACGAAGTTTGTACGAGGAATTCGAAAGATCGTGTAGAATATTTCAGGAGGTAGTTCATCATTTTGGCACAGACATACCTAATGTCTTGTAGCTACAAGACATATGCTAGGCATCGTATGTAGCTACATATAGGAACCAGGATAGTTGCCCAGGGATATAGTTGCCCCAAATGTAATTACACTAGTTTCACGAATGAATCGCATGCTATTTTTTTAACCGAGTTTCCAAAAAAGCAAATGAAAAAAAAAAAACAAATGAAGTCGAACATAGAACCTCCTCCGGTTCTATGTTCGACTTCATTTGTTTTTTTTTTGTATTTTCACCGATATCTCCGTCAATTGTGGACCGATTTTGATTTTTTTTTTCTTTTGTTAAAGTATGTTCCAAAACTGGTCCCATTACAATTTGGTAGAGATCTGATGAAGAACTTCAGAGATATACACCAGAACTCATCAATAAATAGCGGCAAATCTCTCGGGATTGCTGCAATCTAGTAGTTAACCAAATTTTCGGTAAAAATTCGTTTATTCATCAATTGTTAGTCTAACATTTGGTCAGATCATTAAATCTCTCACTCATTTGTGCATTTATGAGGCTAATAAGTAAAAATTTATTAAAAACGCATTTTATCGAAATTTGAAACCATTGGTGGAGTTAACTACGGATAAATTGTATTTGTATGTCGGCTTTATGTTACAATAAACTGTATTTGTGTAACAATCTATCTAAATAAGTGAAATCTGTTTTATAACTGTTCTACATTTACAACTCCTATGTTTAATGCATACAATGGCAGCCTTTAATTAAGGCTACACTATAAAAAATAAAAATAGGAGTACTTTATTATAATGTATTTTTACCCGACTGCCGAAGGAGGGTAATGTGTTTATCAGTCTATGTATGTATGTATGTATGTTTGTTCCTATGTGGCGTTCGAGAGACCAAATGTGTTGGCCGATTTTGATGATTCTTACGTCAATCGATTCATCTTAATCCTGCGAGTGTCACTGGCTACATTAAAATTGGAAAAAACAAAAATGGCGGATTTTGGGCGCCATTTTGTGGGGAAAAAACCATTTTTTTTCTTCCAAATCCATCGTGTGGGATATCAAAATAAAGGATTTTAAGAGGCAATTTCAAAAATATAGAACACTTATATGTTTAAATGTACCTAATTCTAAAAAAAAATAACTAAAAAGTTGTAAATAAAAAAAGTTAGCTCGCGAATATGTATCCTCCGACTGCACAGCATGATTTTCTACTTGTTGACGTCTATTTAGTTTGCTTTTTAAGCAGTCGGGTCTTTTGATTTTTTAAATTAATTAGGTGTATCTTTGTTAGCTGTCCTTAATCAAATAATTAAATAAAAAACTGGGCCTTTGCTACACTTAATTACATAAATAACAGTTAACGCAATCCAAATGTCAGTTCTTATTTATCCTCTGTAGACTCAGTCGTGGAATGCTAACATTTACTAATTAAGAATTGTCTAAAAAATGCCTAACATAAGTCTAAATTTCTAAAACATCGAATAGAAGAACGGAAATCTTTCAAAACAAGCATAAAAAGAATCACCCAACAAAATCTCCTTTCAAAAGTAAATAGAATAACAGACAACAATACATAGAAAAGCACAAAGCAAGCGCAGCCGTGTCAAACCACACGTCTTCACAATAGCCGACACTTTTCAGCCGTTTGATAAAAGCCAGCTGAAATATAACAATAGCGGGATGGACCGATGGATCTCTCTGTTGACTGTGAAGCTAGGATTTATTAGCGCCCTGCACACGTACAGTTCGGACCGCGCATCTTGGACTGCGTTCCAAACAGCAGTTAGATCTGTACGGTTTGGACTGCGGATCAAACTGTTGTGCTAATTACGATAAAAAATGCATTCACGGTTTGGATTGCCGACGAAACTTACATAATCTAGACAAACGTTCCGAACTGTGCGTGTAAATTGATTTTCAAGAGTTTGGACTGCAGTTTGGACTGGCGCGTGGAACGTTATAGCTTTTAAAAGTTTTTTACACAGTAGTAAGAAAAATGGACGATCGGTTGGTCATCGCGTTAGCTGGATTTGTAGTTAGCTTAAACAGCCGAAAAAAACGACGAGTGTGGGTAAAGGAATACAGACAAAGATATGGACATTTACCGATGTTAAGGGAATTACGACAGTGTCATCCGGAAGATTTTAAAAATTACCTAAGAATGGACAGTGACGATTTTGATTGTTTATTAGCACTGATACGTCCCAAATTAACTAAGCAAGATACAGTTATGAGAAAATGTATAACAGCAGAAGAACGATTGGTTGCCACGTTAAGGTTTTTAGCGACCGGACGGTCCTATGAAGATCTTAAATTTAGTACAGGCGTGTCTACATCGGCGTTAAGTAAATTAATACCGGAAACGTGTAGAGTAATTTATGAAACGCTTCGGGAAGATTATATGAGGGTAAGTAAAACATTTTGTAAATCAGTTATATACTTATATAATTTTTATCAGTCACAACAATCACAGTACAATCAGTTAAAATGAATAATTAGTTATTATAATTAGTTAAAATGCTTATAGTAATCTCTTAATAAACACTGAGATTCATTTACGAGAGTTACATCAGTGTTTTGGGTTTCCAATGTAGGTTGAAGAGACGAATGTTGAGCAGCGTCCGTGTGTACAGAAGTAGATGATGATGGTGAAGATAAAATAACAGTTTTATTGCACTGCTTATCACAAATATCAGTTGAATCAGTTAATTGATTTAGTATACCCCTGCGTAAAACTGAATGTATAATTGTTTCAGCATGTAAGGCTTGAATACTATTCATTTTCTCCAATTTTTTGGAAATGGTTATGGCCAAAGCATCATATTCTGTCACTTCCTTTTTTTTTAATGCTTCTGTACATACAGTCATGAATTTAATCTGAGTATCTATCACACTTGGTTTCGTTTTCCTCTTCATACCTCTTGAGGCTGATCCTAAAGATGAAGATGATTCCTGAAACAATACAATTTATAATAAAAGTTGACGAAACATAATTTTATTGGTTTTATTTTTCAGTTTCCTACGAGCAAAGAAGAATGGTTGGAAATTGCTAAAGGCTTTCAAAATCAGTGGAATTTCATTAATTGTGGTGGAGCTCTCGACGGAAAGCATATTCGAATTGTACCACCTGCAAATTCTGGTGCAAAATATTATAATTACAAGAACTTTTACAGCATGGTTTTATTAGCTTTGGTCAATTCAAACTATGAGTTCATTTTTGTAGATATTGGTAAAAACGGCAGAATGTCCGATGGAGGTGTCCTCGAACACACGGAATTTTACAAAAAAATTATAAGAAATCAATTAGAACTACCCGACAAAAGTGAGAACGTTAACAATTTAAACTATGTTTTCATTGGTGATGAAGGTTTTGCTCTCAAAGAAAATCTCTTAACGCCCTATGCACAAAGAGAACTTGATCATGACAGACGGATTTATAATTATAGACTCTCGCGCGCTCGCAATGTTGTCGAAAATGCATTCGGTATAATAGCCTCTAGATTCCAGATATTACGTACACCCATTAACATGAAACCCGAAAACATATGTTACATAGTACTAGCAATATGTAGCATCCACAATTTTCTAAGAAAGAGAAGTAATATGTACCTGTCGGCAACGACAGTAGACAGAGAAAGTATTGAATCTGGACGCGTTAGTGAAGGAGACTGGCGAAGAGACAACTTCGACCTAACTAGATTGGACAGACCTTCAGTCAGGAATGTCTCAACTTTGGCTAAACAGAGCAGAGATGAATACAAAACATATTTTAATTCAATAGGTCGTGTCCCTTGGCAAGAAATTATGATTAACGCTGGTAGAGCATAACTTTATTCAGTGCACCTATAGGTTTATTGACGTAAGTTGAGCGCTGATTAAAGAGGCAGAAACAATTGCGCGCAGTGACCAATAAAGTTGCCGCTACCTATACATATTTTTTTTTATCTGTACAGTAAAAAAATTACAATATATTGTGTTTTTATTTACCACTTACCTCTACAATTGTGTGGTCAGAGTTTGGCAGTGACGTTATATTCGTAGGCTGCTGAGATGTTGGTATGTCGTCGTTGGTATAATGTTGTGGGGATGGTGTGTGGTTTGCAAAATAGTCTAAAGTTTCAGCTGTAGACTCGTCCGTCGGCATGTTAGACACGCTTGGGGTTGGTAATTCTTGGTCTTTTGTGAATAAAAGTAAGTCAAAGTACCAAAGAGTCGGTTTATAAACATCTTCTTGGGAGCTTCCACTTTTGTTCCGTGTCTCCGTTACTTTCTTCAATTCTTTGCGAAATGCACCTCTTATATTCTGTATTTTTTTGCTGACGAAATCGCGATCAGCTGAAACAAAACCTACTGACTTGCAAAAATCAACGAGCTCGTCATATGCTTTGTTTCTCATATTCCTGTTACTATACTCCTTACTTTTTATCTTCCAGAGACACGGATGTTCACGGTACAAACGAATGAACTCTGTGATAGCTTCGACGCTCCAAACCGCCATTTTTGTAATTTACGTTTATACGTGATGCGCGCGTAAAACTGTGAGACATGCACTCGCGTCGAGCTGCCAGATCGGACTGTTAGATCCGCACATCTACACGTACAGTTCGGAGCGAGGGATGGAACGGCGCGTGGTATTTCCCGCGGTCCGAACTGTACGTGTGCAGGGCGCTATTCCCCGAAACCTGGCTCAATATGGCTGCGGATAAGGACTGTTTGTTTGTCAGTCATGAAAAGCACTCTATTTTTTAAAAGTATTTTATTTAGACTCTTATTTGTGTAAAAATGAATTTACATGCCAGAGAATTCATAGTTACATTGGTGACATCTTTCAGGAACTGAAAATTATTGCTTCTTCTGGAAAATAAGTTTTGGTTGGCGTTTTTACAGTCCAAAATACTAGCTGGGTGTAATCTTGGGTCCACAGAGGCTATGTTAACCTATAATAGTACCAATTTTAACCAAATATTATAAGAAGATTTAGCTAGATACATTCTCAAGAGGAAAATGAAAGAATAATAGACCGGGAGGTAGCGTTGCATTTTAGGTAGTGATTTTACGCCGTTCGGTTGCCATCTTGTTCAATAGATCTCGAATGACTGATAAGTGAACCAAGCGTCAGCTAACACACCTGCGGTGGGTGTGGGATTGAAAGGTTACGGAAGAGGAGAAAAAAGAAATAGTAATAATACGCCGGCTGAAACTTTTTTCATAAATAATTTGCATCATACTGAGCTAAAAAAAAATCGTCAGCTGCATGATGGATTATGTGTCAGCCGCTCGCATGAACTTGTAAAAGAAGCACGTAAAATTAAGTTATACTACGCCGGATGAAATTTAGCTAATTCAGCTGCGTGGGTAGCGGTGGAAAGACCGTCAGCTGACAGATACATATTCGTCTGTGTAAAACAATATCGTACGAAAATATTTTGTTCGTTATTTTTTTTTCTTGTATTTTACATAGACGAAAGAAATGCATAATATAAAATAAATTGAATCGAATAATGGGAATATTATAAACTAATAAATAAAAAAAAAAAACTGTACTGAGCTCATCGATCATTTTACTGAGGCTCTCCATGGTCTCAGCCATGACCACTAGGTCGTCGGCAAACCGAAGGTGAGTGATGTAGTCACCATTAACATTGATGCCAAGTCCAGAACCCTGAAGACATCCTCCAGCGCAGCAGTGAACAGTTTCGGAGAAATGACGTCTCCCTGTCTCACGCCGCGCTCGTGTAGGATTGGTTTCGAGGTCTCATCCTGAAGACGGACTGACATGGTGGCGTTTTTGTACAAACACTTCAACACCTCAATGTACCGGTAGTCGATTTGGCACCGTTGGAGAGACTTCAGTACAGTCCAAGTATCGATCGAATCGAAGGCTTTCTCGTAGACCACAAACGCTAAACAGAGAGGCAGGTATAACCTGCCTCTCTGTTTAGCGTTTGTCTTCGGTCTTCTGTCTTGTATGTGGTCTACGGTGCTAAAGCCTTTTCAGAATCCGACTTGTTCGGGAAGCTGGAAATCGTCAAACCTGCGCGCGAGACGAATCGTGATGACTCTTGAAAACAACTTGTAGACATGGCTAAGAAGTGAAATGGGCCTATAGTTCTTCAGCCGGGCATTGTCGCCCTTCTTGAAGAAGAGTACCACCACACCCCTGCACCATGCCTGTGGCGTTTTGCCCTCGAGTATGACGGAATCAAAGAGCTTCTGAAGGGCCTTAAGGACCGGTTTTCCACCCGCCTTCAGGAGTTCAGCTGTGATTCCGTCATCACCCGCCTTGTTGTTTATAAGCTGTTTCAGAGCCATCCTAATCTCGTAAAGGCTGACTTCCGGGATATCTTCGGTATAGTGTCGGGTCAATCTAGCTCTTGGGTCGTTTGCTAGACTCGCAACGTGCTTGCTGATTGAAGTGTACAACTGCCCATAGAATCAGAAGATCAGAGAGGTTTTGAAGGAAAATCAAATACATATTCCATTACGTCAGTCAGTCGACTGATGTCTTAAGATCGGTGAACTAAAATGAACTAATAGTACTAGAATACTGAACTAGTTCATTTAAACGATTGTAGTAGTTCGGAGCGTTCCGTTCAGTGTCCGAGTAAGAACAAGCCTACTGCTTGTGCAGGACAAAGAGACACGCATAAGTTCCTTTGAAATTTTAGGGGAAGGCTTCGAACCCAAAGGTCCATGTTAGGGGCTCAGGCAGCTCCAGAATCTATCTCGAAATATGTGTTTAAAAGGAGACAGCGTAGTAGCAATGCTCCAATATTTTTTTACTTTTACTGCGTCAGCTGACGGTACTTCCACCGCTGCCCACGCAGCTGATTGTTGTTTTCGTATTTTTGATAATTTAAACAACCACTTAGTTAAATTTCATGCGCCGTACTATAACTTAATTTTAGGTGTTTCTTTTACAAGTTCATGCGAGCGGCTGACGTATAATTCCCCCTCCACTATGCATCTGACGATTTTTTTTCAGCTCAGTATGATGTAAAATATTTATGAAAAACGTTTCAGCCGGCGTACTGTGACTTAATTTTTTTTACCACTTCCGGAACCACCCACACCCGCACCCACCGCTACTTGAGCAGCTGACGGTTGCTTCACTTATTGGTCATATAAGATCAACCATCGATGTCAATATCAGCCAGCTTACTATAACTTTTTCATTTGCAACGCTACCTCCCGGACTATAAGTCTCAAAAGAAACGCACAATAAAATTTTCTTTCAAACAGGAAATAGAATCTCAGACAACAATATACAATATAGAATAGCAAAAAGCAAGCCAAGCCGTGTCAAACCACACGTCTTCACAACAGCCGACACTTTTCTGACGTTTGATAAAAGCAAGCTGAAATGTAACAATAGCGGGATGGACCGATGGATCTCTCTGTTGCCTGTCAAGCTAGGATTTATTCCCCGAAAGCTAGCTCAATATGGCTGCCGATAAGGACTGTCTGTCTGTCAAAATTCAAAATTATTGCTTCTTCTGGAAAATACATTTTGGTTGGCATTGATATTGTTGATAGCGTTTTTACAGTCCAAAATACTAGCTAGGTGTTATCTTGGGTCCACAGAGGCTAACGACTAAATAGGCTAAAATAGTACCTATTTTATTTAACCAAATATTATAAGTAGATTTAGCTAGAAACATTCTAAAGACAAAATAAAAGCCCTCAAGAATAAGTCTCAAAAGAATCGCACATTAAAATATTCTTTCAAACAGGCAATAGAATCATAGACAACAAACAATACATAATAGAAAAGCAAAAAGCAAGCGCAGCCGCGTCAAACCACACGCCTTCAACAATAACCGACATTTTTCTGCCACTTGATAAAAGCGAGCTGAAAACATGACAATAGCGCGATGGACGAATGTACGTCTCTGTCGACAGTGAAGATGGGATTTATTCCCCGATGCCCGATGCCTGGCTCAATATAGCTGCCGATAAGACTTGTCTGTCTGTCAATGTCGTGAAAAGCACTTTATTTGCTACCAGCTTTTTTGAACTTGGATATATTATATTAAATTGATTATATTAACTTGATTATATTAAACAATGAGAAGCTAGAATTCGTAGATAAAGCGGTTTTCTTGGGTGTCACGCTAGACCCGAGGTTGCAATGGGGTACTCATTTGATATCCCTTGCGGGGCGGCTAAGTTCGGCAGCTTATGCTGTTAGAAGGATGCGTCAGTTTACTGATGTAGATACCGCAAGGCTTGTATATTTTAGTTACTTTCATAGTATCATGTCTTACGGTATCTTACTATGGGGAAAGGCTGCAGACATTGAGTCAATTTTCATTCTGCAAAAACGAGCCATCAGAGCGATATACAATCTTCGCCGGCGAGATTCTCTAAGGGAACTGTTTAAAGACATTAACATCATGACGGTAGCTTGTCAATATATTTACGAAAACATCATGTACGTTAGAAAGAAAATACATCTTTTTAGTAAAAACACTGAGTGGTGCCGATCTATGTGTCAAGTTCGTGAACGGGCGCCGTCAGTTGGGATTCGTCATAACTAAGCTGCCTCGGCCTGTTTTTAATTGCCTATGTATTGTTATTTTTTTTGTTTTTTTTATTGTTTGTTTTGCTCTAGACGCTTTTACGTGCACGTCTTTTTACATCGTTCTCACATATATTTATTATTTTCTAACAAGAAATGATGTAACCAAGTACTTGTAAAACACTTTTTATTTTAAAAGAGTAAGTGTGGAGTTTCTTGTCCATTCTTCTCCACAACAAGCTACATTTCCGAATGGACGGTAGAATCAATTATTGTTAATTTTAAAATATATTTTTTTGACGTTCAAAAGTGCCGCCTAATGGCTTAATTGAATAAAGAAATTTTTATTTTGATTTTAGATATGAAACTTTAAATAGTTTATATTTAATTTACTTGCCGTGGAATAACGATTTTAAAATGTGTCTCGGAATAACTAATCATTTAAAAGTCAAAAAGATTGCAGTGCCCTGAAATTACATATTCGAATTTGATGATTACGACTCGATCGTAATCCCTATGACAGGAGGCTTTCGGCACAGATAATATAATTTCGGCTTTTAGTAACTGGCACTAATTAAGAACTGATATTTTAATTTAAGGTATGTTTCACTATATATCTCAAACAGCCACACTACGTACTGAATAAATTAAACATGGCACAGTATCAATTGTATGAAATTACTAGCTGCGCCCACGGCTTCGCTCCCGTCATCTGCCTACCCTACCCTACCTTCCTTAGATAAAGTACCTATAGCAAGGGCGTCGCCAGCCGATGGCCCAGGGGGGGGCAAGTTCATATGGAGATTGAGAAAAGTATGAATTGTAGGTGGTACAGTCGAGAACACATGAAGCTTTTCACTTGTAGTACGAGCCTTACATCTCCAGCGAGTAATAATAAACGGTACAGAGTCCAACGTGTAAAGCTTCACTATTTCTTGACTGTACAATAAATAAGTTATTACATTTATTAGAAAAATATTTGGGAGTTTGAATTTGAATATACAGTGTATTTTTAAGCTATTGCATAGCTTCTATCGCGGGCCTTGAGCGCGGGGACCGAATCCAGAAATTCCGTAACGAAAAAAACCTCACGCTCCCCACTCCGACGGGCAAGGAGGTGTGGCTTGAAGGCCGTGCATCGTCTAACGTCGTTTCAGTTCGGCAGTCTTCGACACGGCGTTGTGTGCGATAAGACGTATTGTACGACTCTACGAAACTAAATATAAATATATATGTATAATAATAATAATCCTAATCATAAACTCCTGACAAGTCTCGCCGGAAGATTGCATCAATGGGTGAGCTTCAGTCATTAATCGCGCTATTTCCCACTGCAGCCAGTGCTGGTTCATCCAACGATCCTGGGCCTGCTGCCGCTGCCACTTTGCCTAAAACCGCTACGCCTATAGCGAAGATTATGAGGAAGACCCGTCGCTGAGTCTACGGTTTCATTTGTTTGATCCCCGTACTTATTTTAATTCGGCCACTTAGTAATGACGTAACAAGTCATGTCGGTACACTTTTGGACTTGTTTTTAAGCTATTGCATAGCTTCTATCGCGGGCCTTGAGCGCGGGGACCGAATCCAGAAATTCCGTAACGAAAAAAACCTCACGCTCCCCACTCCGACGGGCAAGGAGGTGTGGCTTGAAGGCCGTGCATCGTCTAACGTCGTTTCAGTTCGGCAGTCTTCGACACGGCGTTGTGTGCGATAAGACGTATTGTACGACTCTACGAAACTAAATATAAATATATATGTATAATAATAATAATCCTAATCATAAACTCCTGACAAGTCTCGCCGGAAGATTGCATCAATGGGTGAGCTTCAGTCATTAATCGCGCTATTTCCCACTGCAGCCAGTGCTGGTTCATCCAACGATCCTGGGCCTGCTGCCGCTGCCACTTTGCCTAAAACCGCTACGCCTATAGCGAAGATTATGAGGAAGACCCGTCGCTGAGTCTACGGTTTCATTTGTTTGATCCCCGTACTTATTTTAATTCGGCCACTTAGTAATGACGTAACAAGTCATGTCGGTACACTTTTGGACTTGTTTTTTCTTCTATTATTCTAACCTTACAATCTTTGCTGTAACATCTATTTTATTTACTTTTCACTCTGAATGTCTGCCGGTAGTTGTTTTATTTTTATTTGTTTACCTTTATATTTTACTTGACAGTTGACAATCTTGACATGATGACATTTGACATCTGTCAATTTCATAATTCCTGTTTTACGTTTCGTTACACTGTGCGTTTATTTTAGTTTGTTGTGATGACTGATATTCTCGATTGCTTTTTTTATCTTTAATATTTTGTAAATCTCTTCCAACAACAGCGTGCAGGTGGTTTTATTAGTTGAGTTTCACATTTTCAACAATGGCAGTTAGAGACCGAGCTAAAAGGAGGTTAAAGCGCCGTCCTTCCGAGCACAACCTGAGTTCGTGTAGAGAGATGCGTAATCGCTGAGTCGTATGTGTAGAGATGCAAAGAGACGCTACTTCCATAATTCTCTTGACAACCGGAACTCCTCTGAAGTCTGGAAGTTTTTGAAAACTGTCGGCATTGGTAAGTCTCCTGCCGCTTCTAGCAAGGCATTGACGTGTGTGCTCTAAACAAACATTTTTCACTTTCACCCGTGACGTTGGATCCACACGTCAAATTATCGACATTAAATAAACTTTCCGTTTTGCCAGTGCCGCGGTGTTCGTCTTTCGATTTCAGTCCTGTGAGTGAAAGTGATGTCAAAAAATCTATTTGTGTTATCTCCTCCTCCGCTGTTGGGAATGACGGGCTTTGCTCAAGAATGATTTCTCCTATCCTCTCCACATTACTTCCCGTTTTGACCCACATTTTTAACTTCTCCTTGTTTTCTTGCACTGTTCCCGATGCTTGGAAGCTAGCCCATATTATTCCACTACCCAAAATCCCTAACCCGGTCACACTGACCGATTTCAGACCCATTTCCATACTTCCTTATCTTTCCAAAGTTCTTGAGCACATTGTCCATCAGCAATTGTCTCTGTTTCTCTCTAATAATGATCTTCTTAGTCCTTTTCAATCTGGTTTCCGGCCCGGTCACAGCACTATTACAGCTCTTTTAAAGTTTACTGACGATATCCGCCGGGCTATGGACCACAAATCTCTTACTTTACTTGTACTTCTCGATTTCAGCAGCGCTTTCAGCTCTGTTGACTTCGATATCCTTCTTGGGATCCTTAAATCTTTCAATTTCTCCTCTTCCACTATTGATTGGTTCAACTCCTATCTTGGAGGCCGCTCGCAGCGGGTACACCTCGACGAGAGTTCTTCGGATTGGTGCTCTCTTACTGCGGGTGTGCCACAGGGTGGCGTTCTCTCTCCTCTTCTCTTTTCTATTTTTATTAACTCTGTCACTAGAGTAATCTCGTGTAACTTCCATCTCTATGCTGACGACTTGCAGCTTTACCATCATTTTCCTATTCAAGATGCAGAAGCCGCAGTGACCGCCATTAACAGTGACCTGGAATTAATTGGGGAGTGGTCACGGTCCTTTGGGCTGCAAATCAACCCTAAGAAGTCTCAGGCCATGGTTATCGGCGGTAGGCATATGCGAAACAGGCTGGATGTTGCGGTGCTGTCTTCTCTCAGTTTGAATGGAGTTCAAATTGAATACGCTAGGACAGCAAAAAACTTGGGGGTGATCATGGACTCTTATTTATCATGGACTGCCCACGTCGCTGAAGTCAGTCGCAAGGTGCACTACACTTTCCACTCGCTGAAGTGCCTCCAGAGCTTTTTGCCCTTGAACACCAAAATTTCTCTTGCCCAAACTCTTATTCAGCCCATCATTGACTACGCCGACGCCTGTTATTTGGATGCCACCGAGGAGCTTTTAAATAAACTTGAGCGTTTGCAAAATATATGTATTCGTTTTGTTTTCAATCTCAAAAAGTATGACCATGTTTCAGGCTTTCGCAAAATGCTCAAGTGGCTCCCTATTCGACTTCGCAGGAACTCTCGGATTTTGTGTTTGCTATTAAAAGTCCTTCACAACCCTAAAATGCCTTCTTACCTCCGCGAACGCTTCTCCTACTCCCGTCCTTCCGATGCACTTTGCAGGTCGCATCTTAAGCATCTCCTTGAAATACCTTCCCACACTACCGACTTTTACTCCTACTCCTTTACTGTGCACGCGGTGCGGTTGTGGAACTCGTTACCGCCTGATATTAGGGACTGCCAAACTCTTGCAGTTTTTAAAAAGAGAGTGAAAGAGCATTATCTTTCCATTCCGTCTTAGTTGCATATTAATATGTATTATTATTTAAGTATTTATGATATTAGTTAGTATTTATTATTGTAATATTTAATTTAATAATATGCATGTATATAAGAGTATATATTAATTATCTATACAGTATTCTTCTTTATTGTGAATTGTTTAATATATTTTTCTTTTTATCGTTCTACACACGGTGTCTACATATCTTTTTTTTGCAACTCTCCTCTCGCAGGTATGCTGGAAGAGATTTCGTTAGAAATAAGCATACCTTTGTACCTATTTTCTGTTATTATAAATAATTATTATTAATAATTATAATAATTAATAATAATAATTATTATTATTATTATTAATTCCTTTATTCAATACATTTCTTATTATCTACATTTTTAAATATTTTTATAAAATAAATTAAAAAACAAAAACATTTAAAAATATAAAAAATAGAGGCCCACCGGTATCGGGAACAGGGTCCAAGCTACCGGCGGTCAGGGCTCCAGAGAGAGGAACCTCCTAACAATGCGAGCCGTGTCCAGCAGTACTGCTTTCTGGATCAGGCCCTTGACCCAGCCGCCTAACGAGAGCCTCCTAAGGTGTTGGTCGAGGCTCGTGGCTATTAAGCCATTGGCCGGCACGACTATCGGTACAATGATCGCTGTTTCCACATCCCACATGTCGACAACCTCGCGAGCCAAGTCAAGATACTTGATTTGCTTATCTTTCTCGGCTTTCACGAGGTTCCCGTCATGCGGGACGGTAATGTCAACAATCATTGTACGCCTCTCGATTCGGTCCACCACCACAATATCAGGCTTATTGGCTACAATAGTCCTGTCAGTGATGATGGACCAATCCCAGTACAATGTGATAAAGCCATTTTCGAGAACTATAATTGCATAAGTTGATACAAAATGCTATGCAATAGCTTTACCGCGGCAGTCCCCGAGTGCCACACGTCTTTTTTTTTGTTTTTTACCAGAATTTAACATTATAGTGCTCTCAGAAGATTCTTTTTTTGATTAGGTTAATTAAAACATAATCTGCGGGGGTTTTTTGAAAACTTTTCGACCACTTTATTATGAAAATCTTGGAAGTTTCCATGAATAAGTTTTCTGTGCACACTCATCATGCCCAGACCATAGAGGCGATTTTCGCCCATAGTGCTTCTTATCCAGGTTTTTAGTCTCCTGAGGCTGCTAAACGTTCACTCTACCTTAAGTCAAAGATTTAGGACTTTGGTTGCTTTACATTGGGCAACATTTTTAGAATCTCTAGGGGGGGGCAGCTGCCCCTCCCTGCCCCCCCTTGGCGACGCCCTTGACCTATAGATGTAGCCATGGCGTGGCCGCACATGAAACAACAATAGTTATTTCTGGTGTTACAACAATAACACCACAACCCACCATCGCACTGACACTTATTATCTATAAATAACCCAATTCCTTGTCTCAATAAACACATAATACCACGAAAACATAGAAAATCAAACACGACCGAGTTTGTTTGTCAAACCTGCCATAACATTAGATTTTGACAAACAACAAAAGCCAGCCATGGTGACAAAGACAAAAAATAATGTTTTGTACTTACTATTTACAAGGGGCTGCCAACTAGCGATCTCGCTCTATCAATCAAGTTCATTTTATGGCTAAATCTATAGGTACTTCATCTAAGCTACCTACCCTAACCTATCTACCCTACAATATCTTTCTCACCTACCCTACCTACCTATCAATTATATTTTCTTAATATTTTCTTTCAGAACCTTCTCCTAACAATAACAAACAACAAAAAACAACCAGCCGTTCACGCGTGATGCCGTGACCAAGGGAAATAGGGATTTATTTTTATATATATAGATCTACCAAATAAGTAAACGGGCGCTAAATCGTAGATGGTGTAGCAATTACGTCACTTTACGGTAATTGTTTACCAAACCATTCCTTACATGAACCTGTCTTTGTAGTCCCAAAAGTAGAGAAAAGTTTATCCTTTTAAGGCTTCACAGCTTTTTCAATACAGTTATTCAACATTGCGTACTTTCAGAGGCTATAATTATGATTCGAAAATTAAATCTTCTGCATAGGCATCTTTCTGTTACGCGGTCGTGACTTTTTTTTACGAGCTCGATCATTATTTTTGCAGTTGAGTTTTAAATGTATAAGTAAATTTAAAAAAGTTTAGTAGCAAGGAGTTTTCATACATAGAATAAACCTACGATAGATTTTATACGAGGAAAAATGAGTCAGTCCGTACGTCTTAGCATTGAATTCTCAAAACTCTTATAAATGGTTGTTTAATATATTTAATTACGGGAATAAATATAATGACCACCAAAAAAACTTTGTGACGATAACCCCTAACCACCAAATCTAGTAATATACTGACAAAAATAGTAAATGATCACCAAATTTAGTAAATTGATCACCAAATTTCATAAGTGCTAAAACCGTAAGATATCAAATCTAGTGATTTGGTCAATGAATCAGTCCAAGAGCGAGCGAAGCGAGCTCGGGAGCTAAGGGCACCCCGACACGGACAGGTTAGGTTCGAAGGAGATGACGGGAGCTGAAGTGAGCGAGCAAAGCGAGCGAACTCAGCTCCCGTCATCACCTTCGTGTTAGTTTACTTTAGACCCTGTATTCAGAAATAGGAGCCCCGCCCAGCGGGGCTCCGTCGACTCTGTTGCGATTCTAAATTTAATTTTGGTGATCATTTACTATTTTTGGTGATCATTTACTATTTTTGTCAGTATATTACTAGATTTGGTGGTTTGTTAAACATAAGCCTTTAATTACCAGTTTTAATTTAATTATTTTCACATTAAAAAATGTCAGAAGTCGAATAGGCGGTTTTCGTTGTATTAAAAATATGTCCAGTTGCTAAAACGCGTTTTCTGAAAATTTTAATTTTTGTGTGATTATTTTTTTTATTTTTGGTTAATATGAGTTCAAGTAAATAGTCATCATCATATCAGCCGAAAGACGTCCACTGCTGGACATAGGCCTCCCTCAAGCGTCGCCACTTTAACCGGTCCCGTGCGTCCAGTACATAGTGATGAAATGGAATTAACTCCACCCGATAATTTATCTGAGGCGAAATTGCGCAAGATGAAATTTTGCCCCCAAAATCTCGAGAAAGATATAATATGGCGACTTACGTTAATTTTATTTTATGGAAAAAACCAATGTAATTCTTTGATTTGTTTTTACTATTTCCCACAACTGTATTGAAAAACGTCGTGTGATACAAAACCCTCGCCTTCGGCTCGGGTTTGTTAATGACAGCTCGTTTGCAATAACCTACTTTCCACCCTTGTATCACAATGTACTATTTACAAACGTTCTGTCAACTTTTTACCTTTTGTATTACATTGCAATAAAAAAGTTTTCTATATTCACCCCTGACCTACGCCCACAGGTCCTAGTTTCCTTTTCAGAAAACATATTTCTGCTTCTTGCATCTATTAAATATCTAGTTATTAGAGAGGAACCGACATGATTTACGTTGACAAACCAATTATTTCCTTGGCAGAACACCGAGTGCTTATTACGTACGTTAATCATGGCTTTCGGATTATGGCATCGGAGTAGAAGCGTTATTTTGAAACGTTTTTGTTTCATGTAATATTTAATTACCAAGGAAGACCTCATATTCATCGATTAGGTACTTTAAAGTAAAGGGGAAGCCCGCCATACTATTCATAATTAGTTACTGCATATCGACAGTGGCGACCACCAGCCAGACTAAAAATGCATAGTCAATGCGGTTTGACAAGTCCCGAAGAAACAATTTAACTGTTTTGGATATCGCAACGAAAGTGTAAGGTATCGAATAAATATGTACAAAATTCGTTTTTGTATATAGAATATATTTCCAAAAAAAATAGCCCGGATGTTAAAGGACACTCACTCGCTCATTGCTACCATTTTTTGAACTGTTTGTCTGTTTGTCTGCTGTTTGTCTGTTTGTCTGTTTGTCTGTTTGTCTGTTTGTCTGCTGTTTGTCTGTTTGTCTGTTTGTCTGTTTGTCTGTTTGTCTGTTTGTCTGTTTGTCTGTTTGTCTGTTTGTCTGTTTGTCTGTTTGTCTGTTTGTCTGTTTGTCTGTTTGTCTGTTTGTCTGTTTGTCTGTTTGTCTGTTTGTCTGTTTGTCTGTTTGTCTGTTTGTCTGTTTGTCTATTTGTCTGTTTGTCTGTTTGTCTGTTTGTCTGTTTGTCTGTTTGTCTGTTTGTCTGTTTGTCTGTTTGTCTGTTTGTCTGTTTGTCTGTTTGTCTGTTTGTCTGTTTGTCTGTTTGTCTGTTTGTCTGTTTGTCTGTTTGTCTGTTTGTCTGTTTGTCTGTTTGTCTGTTTGTCTGTTTGTCTGTTTGTCTGTTTGTCTGTTTGTCTGTTTGTCTGTTTGTCTGTTTGTCTGTTTGTCTGTTTGTCTGTTTGTCTGTTTGTCTGTTTGTCTGTTTGTCTGTTTGTCTGTTTGTCTGTTTGTCTGTTTGTCTGTTTGTCTGTTTGTCTGTTTGTCTGTTTGTCTGTTTGTCTGTTTGTCTGTTTGTCTGTTTGTCTGTTTGTCTGTTTGTCTGTTTGTCTGTTTGTCTGTTTGTCTGTTTGTCTGTTTGTCTGTTTGTCTGTTTGTCTGTTTGTCTGTTTGTCTGTTTGTCTGTTTGTCTGTTTGTCTGTTTGTCTGTTTGTCTGTTTGTCTGTTTGTCTGTTTGTCTGTTTGTCTGTTTGTCTGTTTGTCTGTTTGTCTGTTTGTCTGTTTGTCTGTTTGTCTGTTTGTCTGTTTGTCTGTTTGTCTGTTTGTCTGTTTGTCTGTTTGTCTGTTTGTCTGTTTGTCTGTTTGTCTGTTTGTCTGTTTGTCTGTTTGTCTGTTTGTCTGTTTGTCTGTTTGTCTGTTTGTCTGTTTCTCTGTTTGTCTGTTTGTCTGTTTGTCTGTTTGTCTGTTTGTATGTCTGTTTTTTTTTCAATTTGTCTATTTCAGTTCGGAATATGAAAAGGGTTAAAACCCGACTAGCTGACTTTTTCTACTTTTCAACAATTTTTTAAGCTATTGCATAGCTTCTATCGCGGGCCTTGAGCGCGGGGACCGAATCCAGAAATTCCGTAACGAAAAAAACCTCACGCTCCCCACTCCGACGGGCAAGGAGGTGTGGCTTGAAGGCCGTGCATCGTCTAACGTCGTTTCAGTTCGGCAGTCTTCGACACGGCGTTGTGTGCGATAAGACGTATTGTACGACTCTACGAAACTAAATATAAATATATATGTATAATAATAATAATCCTAATCATAAACTCCTGACAAGTCTCGCCGGAAGATTGCATCAATGGGTGAGCTTCAGTCATTAATCGCGCTATTTCCCACTGCAGCCAGTGCTGGTTCATCCAACGATCCTGGGCCTGCTGCCGCTGCCACTTTGCCTAAAACCGCTACGCCTATAGCGAAGATTATGAGGAAGACCCGTCGCTGAGTCTACGGTTTCATTTGTTTGATCCCCGTACTTATTTTAATTCGGCCACTTAGTAATGACGTAACAAGTCATGTCGGTACACTTTTGGACTTGTTTTTAAGCTATTGCATAGCTTCTATCGCGGGCCTTGAGCGCGGGGACCGAATCCAGAAATTCCGTAACGAAAAAAACCTCACGCTCCCCACTCCGACGGGCAAGGAGGTGTGGCTTGAAGGCCGTGCATCGTCTAACGTCGTTTCAGTTCGGCAGTCTTCGACACGGCGTTGTGTGCGATAAGACGTATTGTACGACTCTACGAAACTAAATATAAATATATATGTATAATAATAATAATCCTAATCATAAACTCCTGACAAGTCTCGCCGGAAGATTGCATCAATGGGTGAGCTTCAGTCATTAATCGCGCTATTTCCCACTGCAGCCAGTGCTGGTTCATCCAACGATCCTGGGCCTGCTGCCGCTGCCACTTTGCCTAAAACCGCTACGCCTATAGCGAAGATTATGAGGAAGACCCGTCGCTGAGTCTACGGTTTCATTTGTTTGATCCCCGTACTTATTTTAATTCGGCCACTTAGTAATGACGTAACAAGTCATGTCGGTACACTTTTGGACTTGTTTTTTCTTCTATTATTCTAACCTTACAATCTTTGCTGTAACATCTATTTTATTTACTTTTCACTCTGAATGTCTGCCGGTAGTTGTTTTATTTTTATTTGTTTACCTTTATATTTTACTTGACAGTTGACAATCTTGACATGATGACATTTGACATCTGTCAATTTCATAATTCCTGTTTTACGTTTCGTTACACTGTGCGTTTATTTTAGTTTGTTGTGATGACTGATATTCTCGATTGCTTTTTTTATCTTTAATATTTTGTAAATCTCTTCCAACAACAGCGTGCAGGTGGTTTTATTAGTTGAGTTTCACATTTTCAACAATGGCAGTTAGAGACCGAGCTAAAAGGAGGTTAAAGCGCCGTCCTTCCGAGCACAACCTGAGTTCGTGTAGAGAGATGCGTAATCGCTGAGTCGTATGTGTAGAGATGCAAAGAGACGCTACTTCCATAATTCTCTTGACAACCGGAACTCCTCTGAAGTCTGGAAGTTTTTGAAAACTGTCGGCATTGGTAAGTCTCCTGCCGCTTCTAGCAAGGCATTGACGTGTGTGCTCTAAACAAACATTTTTCACTTTCACCCGTGACGTTGGATCCACACGTCAAATTATCGACATTAAATAAACTTTCCGTTTTGCCAGTGCCGCGGTGTTCGTCTTTCGATTTCAGTCCTGTGAGTGAAAGTGATGTCAAAAAATCTATTTGTGTTATCTCCTCCTCCGCTGTTGGGAATGACGGGCTTTGCTCAAGAATGATTTCTCCTATCCTCTCCACATTACTTCCCGTTTTGACCCACATTTTTAACTTCTCCTTGTTTTCTTGCACTGTTCCCGATGCTTGGAAGCTAGCCCATATTATTCCACTACCCAAAATCCCTAACCCGGTCACACTGACCGATTTCAGACCCATTTCCATACTTCCTTATCTTTCCAAAGTTCTTGAGCACATTGTCCATCAGCAATTGTCTCTGTTTCTCTCTAATAATGATCTTCTTAGTCCTTTTCAATCTGGTTTCCGGCCCGGTCACAGCACTATTACAGCTCTTTTAAAGTTTACTGACGATATCCGCCGGGCTATGGACCACAAATCTCTTACTTTACTTGTACTTCTCGATTTCAGCAGCGCTTTCAGCTCTGTTGACTTCGATATCCTTCTTGGGATCCTTAAATCTTTCAATTTCTCCTCTTCCACTATTGATTGGTTCAACTCCTATCTTGGAGGCCGCTCGCAGCGGGTACACCTCGACGAGAGTTCTTCGGATTGGTGCTCTCTTACTGCGGGTGTGCCACAGGGTGGCGTTCTCTCTCCTCTTCTCTTTTCTATTTTTATTAACTCTGTCACTAGAGTAATCTCGTGTAACTTCCATCTCTATGCTGACGACTTGCAGCTTTACCATCATTTTCCTATTCAAGATGCAGAAGCCGCAGTGACCGCCATTAACAGTGACCTGGAATTAATTGGGGAGTGGTCACGGTCCTTTGGGCTGCAAATCAACCCTAAGAAGTCTCAGGCCATGGTTATCGGCGGTAGGCATATGCGAAACAGGCTGGATGTTGCGGTGCTGTCTTCTCTCAGTTTGAATGGAGTTCAAATTGAATACGCTAGGACAGCAAAAAACTTGGGGGTGATCATGGACTCTTATTTATCATGGACTGCCCACGTCGCTGAAGTCAGTCGCAAGGTGCACTACACTTTCCACTCGCTGAAGTGCCTCCAGAGCTTTTTGCCCTTGAACACCAAAATTTCTCTTGCCCAAACTCTTATTCAGCCCATCATTGACTACGCCGACGCCTGTTATTTGGATGCCACCGAGGAGCTTTTAAATAAACTTGAGCGTTTGCAAAATATATGTATTCGTTTTGTTTTCAATCTCAAAAAGTATGACCATGTTTCAGGCTTTCGCAAAATGCTCAAGTGGCTCCCTATTCGACTTCGCAGGAACTCTCGGATTTTGTGTTTGCTATTAAAAGTCCTTCACAACCCTAAAATGCCTTCTTACCTCCGCGAACGCTTCTCCTACTCCCGTCCTTCCGATGCACTTTGCAGGTCGCATCTTAAGCATCTCCTTGAAATACCTTCCCACACTACCGACTTTTACTCCTACTCCTTTACTGTGCACGCGGTGCGGTTGTGGAACTCGTTACCGCCTGATATTAGGGACTGCCAAACTCTTGCAGTTTTTAAAAAGAGAGTGAAAGAGCATTATCTTTCCATTCCGTCTTAGTTGCATATTAATATGTATTATTATTTAAGTATTTATGATATTAGTTAGTATTTATTATTGTAATATTTAATTTAATAATATGCATGTATATAAGAGTATATATTAATTATCTATACAGTATTCTTCTTTATTGTGAATTGTTTAATATATTTTTCTTTTTATCGTTCTACACACGGTGTCTACATATCTTTTTTTTGCAACTCTCCTCTCGCAGGTATGCTGGAAGAGATTTCGTTAGAAATAAGCATACCTTTGTACCTATTTTCTGTTATTATAAATAATTATTATTAATAATTATAATAATTAATAATAATAATTATTATTATTATTATTAATTCCTTTATTCAATACATTTCTTATTATCTACATTTTTAAATATTTTTATAAAATAAATTAAAAAACAAAAACATTTAAAAATATAAAAAATAGAGGCCCACCGGTATCGGGAACAGGGTCCAAGCTACCGGCGGTCAGGGCTCCAGAGAGAGGAACCTCCTAACAATGCGAGCCGTGTCCAGCAGTACTGCTTTCTGGATCAGGCCCTTGACCCAGCCGCCTAACGAGAGCCTCCTAAGGTGTTGGTCGAGGCTCGTGGCTATTAAGCCATTGGCCGGCACGACTATCGGTACAATGATCGCTGTTTCCACATCCCACATGTCGACAACCTCGCGAGCCAAGTCAAGATACTTGATTTGCTTATCTTTCTCGGCTTTCACGAGGTTCCCGTCATGCGGGACGGTAATGTCAACAATCATTGTACGCCTCTCGATTCGGTCCACCACCACAATATCAGGCTTATTGGCTACAATAGTCCTGTCAGTGATGATGGACCAATCCCAGTACAATGTGATAAAGCCATTTTCGAGAACTATAATTGCATAAGTTGATACAAAATGCTATGCAATAGCTTTACCGCGGCAGTCCCCGAGTGCCACACGTCTTTTTTTTTGTTTTTTACCAGAATTTAACATTATAGTGCTCTCAGAAGATTCTTTTTTTGATTAGGTTAATTAAAACATAATCTGCGGGGGTTTTTTGAAAACTTTTCGACCACTTTATTATGAAAATCTTGGAAGTTTCCATGAATAAGTTTTCTGTGCACACTCATCATGCCCAGACCATAGAGGCGATTTTCGCCCATAGTGCTTCTTATCCAGGTTTTTAGTCTCCTGAGGCTGCTAAACGTTCACTCTACCTTAAGTCAAAGATTTAGGACTTTGGTTGCTTTACATTGGGCAACATTTTTAGAATCTCTAGGGGGGGGCAGCTGCCCCTCCCTGCCCCCCCTTGGCGACGCCCTTGACCTATAGATGTAGCCATGGCGTGGCCGCACATGAAACAACAATAGTTATTTCTGGTGTTACAACAATAACACCACAACCCACCATCGCACTGACACTTATTATCTATAAATAACCCAATTCCTTGTCTCAATAAACACATAATACCACGAAAACATAGAAAATCAAACACGACCGAGTTTGTTTGTCAAACCTGCCATAACATTAGATTTTGACAAACAACAAAAGCCAGCCATGGTGACAAAGACAAAAAATAATGTTTTGTACTTACTATTTACAAGGGGCTGCCAACTAGCGATCTCGCTCTATCAATCAAGTTCATTTTATGGCTAAATCTATAGGTACTTCATCTAAGCTACCTACCCTAACCTATCTACCCTACAATATCTTTCTCACCTACCCTACCTACCTATCAATTATATTTTCTTAATATTTTCTTTCAGAACCTTCTCCTAACAATAACAAACAACAAAAAACAACCAGCCGTTCACGCGTGATGCCGTGACCAAGGGAAATAGGGATTTATTTTTATATATATAGATCTACCAAATAAGTAAACGGGCGCTAAATCGTAGATGGTGTAGCAATTACGTCACTTTACGGTAATTGTTTACCAAACCATTCCTTACATGAACCTGTCTTTGTAGTCCCAAAAGTAGAGAAAAGTTTATCCTTTTAAGGCTTCACAGCTTTTTCAATACAGTTATTCAACATTGCGTACTTTCAGAGGCTATAATTATGATTCGAAAATTAAATCTTCTGCATAGGCATCTTTCTGTTACGCGGTCGTGACTTTTTTTTACGAGCTCGATCATTATTTTTGCAGTTGAGTTTTAAATGTATAAGTAAATTTAAAAAAGTTTAGTAGCAAGGAGTTTTCATACATAGAATAAACCTACGATAGATTTTATACGAGGAAAAATGAGTCAGTCCGTACGTCTTAGCATTGAATTCTCAAAACTCTTATAAATGGTTGTTTAATATATTTAATTACGGGAATAAATATAATGACCACCAAAAAAACTTTGTGACGATAACCCCTAACCACCAAATCTAGTAATATACTGACAAAAATAGTAAATGATCACCAAATTTAGTAAATTGATCACCAAATTTCATAAGTGCTAAAACCGTAAGATATCAAATCTAGTGATTTGGTCAATGAATCAGTCCAAGAGCGAGCGAAGCGAGCTCGGGAGCTAAGGGCACCCCGACACGGACAGGTTAGGTTCGAAGGAGATGACGGGAGCTGAAGTGAGCGAGCAAAGCGAGCGAACTCAGCTCCCGTCATCACCTTCGTGTTAGTTTACTTTAGACCCTGTATTCAGAAATAGGAGCCCCGCCCAGCGGGGCTCCGTCGACTCTGTTGCGATTCTAAATTTAATTTTGGTGATCATTTACTATTTTTGGTGATCATTTACTATTTTTGTCAGTATATTACTAGATTTGGTGGTTTGTTAAACATAAGCCTTTAATTACCAGTTTTAATTTAATTATTTTCACATTAAAAAATGTCAGAAGTCGAATAGGCGGTTTTCGTTGTATTAAAAATATGTCCAGTTGCTAAAACGCGTTTTCTGAAAATTTTAATTTTTGTGTGATTATTTTTTTTATTTTTGGTTAATATGAGTTCAAGTAAATAGTCATCATCATATCAGCCGAAAGACGTCCACTGCTGGACATAGGCCTCCCTCAAGCGTCGCCACTTTAACCGGTCCCGTGCGTCCAGTACATAGTGATGAAATGGAATTAACTCCACCCGATAATTTATCTGAGGCGAAATTGCGCAAGATGAAATTTTGCCCCCAAAATCTCGAGAAAGATATAATATGGCGACTTACGTTAATTTTATTTTATGGAAAAAACCAATGTAATTCTTTGATTTGTTTTTACTATTTCCCACAACTGTATTGAAAAACGTCGTGTGATACAAAACCCTCGCCTTCGGCTCGGGTTTGTTAATGACAGCTCGTTTGCAATAACCTACTTTCCACCCTTGTATCACAATGTACTATTTACAAACGTTCTGTCAACTTTTTACCTTTTGTATTACATTGCAATAAAAAAGTTTTCTATATTCACCCCTGACCTACGCCCACAGGTCCTAGTTTCCTTTTCAGAAAACATATTTCTGCTTCTTGCATCTATTAAATATCTAGTTATTAGAGAGGAACCGACATGATTTACGTTGACAAACCAATTATTTCCTTGGCAGAACACCGAGTGCTTATTACGTACGTTAATCATGGCTTTCGGATTATGGCATCGGAGTAGAAGCGTTATTTTGAAACGTTTTTGTTTCATGTAATATTTAATTACCAAGGAAGACCTCATATTCATCGATTAGGTACTTTAAAGTAAAGGGGAAGCCCGCCATACTATTCATAATTAGTTACTGCATATCGACAGTGGCGACCACCAGCCAGACTAAAAATGCATAGTCAATGCGGTTTGACAAGTCCCGAAGAAACAATTTAACTGTTTTGGATATCGCAACGAAAGTGTAAGGTATCGAATAAATATGTACAAAATTCGTTTTTGTATATAGAATATATTTCCAAAAAAAATAGCCCGGATGTTAAAGGACACTCACTCGCTCATTGCTACCATTTTTTGAACTGTTTGTCTGTTTGTCTGCTGTTTGTCTGTTTGTCTGTTTGTCTGTTTGTCTGTTTGTCTGCTGTTTGTCTGTTTGTCTGTTTGTCTGTTTGTCTGTTTGTCTGTTTGTCTGTTTGTCTGTTTGTCTGTTTGTCTGTTTGTCTGTTTGTCTGTTTGTCTGTTTGTCTGTTTGTCTGTTTGTCTGTTTGTCTGTTTGTCTGTTTGTCTGTTTGTCTGTTTGTCTGTTTGTCTGTTTGTCTGTTTGTCTGTTTGTCTGTTTGTCTGTTTGTCTGTTTGTCTGTTTGTCTGTTTGTCTGTTTGTCTGTTTGTCTGTTTGTCTGTTTGTCTGTTTGTCTGTTTGTCTGTTTGTCTGTTTGTCTGTTTGTCTGTTTGTCTGTTTGTCTGTTTGTCTGTTTGTCTGTTTGTCTGTTTGTCTGTTTGTCTGTTTGTCTGTTTGTCTGTTTGTCTGTTTGTCTGTTTGTCTGTTTGTCTGTTTGTCTGTTTGTCTGTTTGTCTGTTTGTCTGTTTGTCTGTTTGTCTGTTTGTCTGTTTGTCTGTTTGTCTGTTTGTCTGTTTGTCTGTTTGTCTGTTTGTCTGTTTGTCTGTTTGTCTGTTTGTCTGTTTGTCTGTTTGTCTGTTTGTCTGTTTGTCTGTTTGTCTGTTTGTCTGTTTGTCTGTTTGTCTGTTTGTCTGTTTGTCTGTTTGTCTGTTTGTCTGTTTGTCTGTTTGTCTGTTTGTCTGTTTGTCTGTTTGTCTGTTTGTCTGTTTGTCTGTTTGTCTGTTTGTCTGTTTGTCTGTTTGTCTGTTTCTCTGTTTGTCTGTTTGTCTGTTTGTCTGTTTGTCTGTTTGTATGTCTGTTTTTTTTTCAATTTGTCTATTTCAGTTCGGAATATGAAAAGGGTTAAAACCCGACTAGCTGACTTTTTCTACTTTTCAACAATTTTTTTTTTTTTTTTTTTTACTTTCCCATCGCACTATTCCCAAACCACTGCAATTCCTGAAAGCCAGAATCAACAGTGGCGACCACCAGAAAAGCGCCGAGGCAATGAAGCTCGACGAAGTCCCGGAGAATGAATTTAACTGTCTTAGATCTCGCAACGAAATTTATCAGTAAATAAAAATGGAGGAGTAGAAAAAATATACAAATTTCCACTTCCCTCCATATCAAGCAGGAGACAGAACAAACAAGACCAATAGGCACAAAGGGTCGTTTACAACTGGGATAAGCCCAGTTGTATAGCACCACGGATAAAAATTTGCATTAATATTAATGGGTCCTACAATTGTGCGCTGTTATATTTGATTCCAATAATAGGTAAGGCAAAAATGCATGAACGTACGGCAATTTGTTCTAGTTTCCACTCCCATAAGATATGATGTGCAGATTGTACATATTCGCAGTCAGATGTAGAACACGGACATAAAGGCGAGGCAACAAGTTTGAAGGAAAATAATTTACTTCTAAAGTTACCATGCTCTGTGAGAAATTGGGCAACACATTGATCCACCTCCAGCCACGTCCTGACCAGCCGCAGGCGAACGGATGGAAAGAATTGGTGGAGGTGTCGGCCCGTGATAGAATTATCCCACCTACATTGCCATTCGGCTAAAAGTTCCTCCCAGACGTCAATATGTGGTTTAAATAATCTAGAGATTTTCTCACGGTCATGCCGCGTTAAAAACTTCTTAAACGTCTTCGACGACTAGTCGGTACATCTCTAAAATCTATCGTTTGCACTCCACTTGTGACAAGGAACCTCCCACACGAATGCCGATGTTAATCAGACAGCCCCGACTCCGACTCGGGTAGTGTGATTACATCAGCCATCTGTAGCAAAGGGTGCTCCTTCTTTCGTAATGAAACACATATAAGATGACCGTGTGTTAGAACGAGAAAGAATCAGCCTTAAGAACAGTCTATAAATAGTCCTTAAAGTCTTTGAGCATCTTTTCTCAATAATTAATCAGTTGATGTGTCCTTAGAAAAAGAGCATATTTTTGGTTATGTTTAAAGATAATGATTGTAACTACACATTATTTAAGGAACTATCTAAACGCCCTGGTGTCACTTCGCGTGACCTTGGTCAGAAGACAAGCATTGCCATACAACGTGGTAGTTATTTGGGCACAATACCTGCGGACAACGATGTGGAGGAGGTTATCGACGTCATATTTTAGATTAATATACTTGTAGGCTTAGTAGTTTTTGATTAAAGTGTTTTAGGTATAGTTAATGAAGTATTTTATACACTGTTTATACCTAACTATATAATTATGTTACCGTATATTATATCCAGGTTTGTAAAAAATAAGAAGAGAACATTCTACTTATAAACAACATTAAGCCACATTAAAGTACTATCGTTACTTATTTATTTAATACTTAATGCACAAAAACGTACAGAGGCGGACTTAATGCCTTAGGCATTTTCTACCAGTCAACCTTTGGGTGATGCAGAGACAAATAGTGGTAGAAGGTGCAATATTGAGAATAAATCACGATAGATAATATTTATTGAAACACAAAAGATATACATACAAACTATAGAATATATACAACATACACATACACTATATACACAAAAAAGTAAATAAACTAAATACACGAATATACATAAACAGATAATTGAAAAAGATTAACGCTGAACTTTCACTTTGGATGCTAGTCGATTGGGTGCTATCCTGATTTCTTGAGGAAGCGCATTCCACAGAGAAATAGACTGAACGAAGAAAGAACAGTGAATGAAGTCAGTCCGGTGAGTGGGACATTGAAGAAGACGGTTATGTGAAGAGCGAAGATTTTTGTTGTGGTTGGCGCAAATAATAGGTTGGGGAAAAAGTCTTTTCGCATTATAGTATGTATGAACTTGTAATAAAATCTCTTTGGCTATACTATTTGTATCTGGCTGGTTTTGGTATCATTGAAAGTTTAAATTTTAAAGAACATAATTCCAAATTCAAATTAGAAAAATGTGTGATTTTCATTTGTTTTTCGTACCGTCAAGATGAGTGAATCTAATGAAGAAATTCGATACTATTTAAAATTTTACTACAAAAAAGGTAAAAATGC
Source organism: Anorthoa munda (assembly GCA_945859665.1). Lineage (NCBI taxonomy): Eukaryota > Metazoa > Arthropoda > Insecta > Lepidoptera > Noctuidae > Anorthoa > Anorthoa munda. Next base: position 26,254,242 of record OX243900.1, on the reverse strand, counting down.
AACGCAAGCCGCGAAAAAAATTTGCGATGTTTATGGACCTAGTGCAGTGTCTGTGAGAGTAGCACAAATTTGGTTTTAAGCGTTTTCAATCCGGAAATTTTGATGTCAAAGATGCACGTCGCTCTGGTCGCCCTATTACGGATAAAATGGATGCCATTTTTGAAAAAGTGCAAGATCGGCATATCAGTAGTTACGACGTAGCTGAAGAACTGGGAATTGACCACAAAACAGCGGCGAATTTGAAAAAAACTGGGTACACAAAAACGCTCGATATTTGGGTACCTCACGAGCTCACTGAAAGAAACCTAATGAACCGTGTACTCATTTGTAATTCTTTATTACGACGTAATGAAACCAAACCATTTTTGAAGAAGCTGATAATTGGTGATGAAAAGTGGATCACGTACGACAAGAACGTGCGAAAAAGATCGTGGTCAAAGGCCGGTCAGGCTTCACAGACTGTGGCGAAACCCGGGTTAACTCGCAACAAGGTGATGCTGTGTGTGTGGTGGGATTTGAAGGGCATTATTCATTATGAGCTGTTACCACCAGGCGGGACCATCGATTCTGAACTCTACTGCGAACAACTGATGAGATTAAAGCAAGAAGTTGAGAGAAAGCGGCCGGAATTAAACAACAGAAGGGGTGTGGTTTTTCATCATGATAACGCTAGACCTCACACATCTTTAGCCACTCAGCAAAAATTAAGAGAGTTTGACTGGGAGGTGTTAATGCATCCGCCGTATAGTCCTGATCTTGCACCTTCAGATTTCTACCTTTTTCAGTCTCTTCAGAATTATTTTGGCAGTGTCAGGTTAACATCACGAGAGAACTGCCAAAACCACTTGTCGCGGTATTTTGATCAGAAGTCCCAAAATTTCTATAGCAATGGGATCATGTCCCTACCTACAAGATGGCATAAAGTTATCGAACAAAATGGTACCTACAAACTTTAGTTAAATGTAAATAAACTATATTAAAAAAATGCGAAGAAACTTTTTCCCCAACCTACCTACCGTGCCATCCCCTACCAACCCAACCACACCTATCCTACTCTTTTATTTCAGCCCTGTATTCTGGTGAACAAAAAAAAGTTTATTCAAATTGAGCAAGCCGTTTTTGATATATTGAAAGTTAGGGGTCAGATAACTAGGAGCATTGGAGGATGCAAGAAATGAAAACAAGGTAGTTAATGCCCTTTGCTCTCTGCGTTGGCGTATGGGCAACCACTTTAAAATTGAGCGATGCGCAGAGACATGATTATATTTACGCAAATTAAAAACAAATCGAATGCAATTCATATAAATTGTACCTCAAAGCTTCGACTGTAAACCTTTCAGGAATAAAGCAAATACATTTATCAACCTGAATTTATGATAAAATGGACCACATTTCACCTATCAAAATGTCAGGCTCGTACTGGCGGGGATGGTGCATGCATCGTTGCGATAAAGCTCTGCGGTCAGCAATTTGCGTCCCATTATACTGACCGCGGTTACGGACTTGTGTTGAACGTTATTGCCGATGCAACCGCTGCCGACACCACTAGGGTCGAGTATCTCATCTCTAAATTATCGCAGAATTAATGTGACAAATTGTCAAGCACGCGTTATCTGCTGTGATTGAAATTCATTCAACCAAATGAATTTTCAACAGCCAATCACCGCAGATAACGCGTGCTTGATAATTGTTCGCATTAAATCCGCAATAATTTATAGGTGAGAAACTTGGCCTAGGCCTAGTAGTGCGTTAGAAGAGCCTTTACCTAGTGCGATGGTGTTGGAGAGTTATTATCTAGATTTATTGAAATAACGAGAATAACCCACTTATTCTTATTCTTTATTGTACCCAAAACATAAAACATACAAATACTTAGTTGGGTTCTCTAACAGCAAACCTCAGTTGCGTAGAGAATTATGCATTTGAGGATAGTACATCCTCCACCTACACCTATTTTCGTTGTTTAATAAATAGAGGCCAAAAATAGAGTTCTAATTAATTATTTAAAGCGCTCATCGTTTAATTGTTATTTCCGATCATCAGGAAACTGTAATCAATAATCACGAATAATTAGACATTTCGTAATGTCACGACTTAGTTAGGTCAGTTTTTCGACAAATATAATTTGGCCATTTAAGAATTAATGGTCTAGGTATACCTATTTGTGGAATCGCTGAAATATACGTATATCGAACTACATAATTAATCTAACCTAACCAGGCATCTTATAAGTCACATATGCGTCATCTTTATGTACCGTAGCGTCGGTTACGTATGAACCGTTCCATAATCACTCTCGCCTAAGCCCGTGGGCTGTGAGCCTGGCATGTTCCTGCCACTGTGACATGTCAAACCCTCCAGCCACATGCGTCATGATGAATAATCTAGCGTTATTCTGTGGAATCTAGTCTGTTGTAACTATGATAGCGTAACTAATTAGTAGATACCCTACATCTTATTATTATAAGCCCTACAGGTTCTATGTTTCGTAGAAAATCATGCTTGTCCCTTCATCGGTAGAGCATGCTTATAAAAGTTCCCTTCGAACCTCACTCAAGTAAACACAATTTGAAAATAAACTTTATTTTAGCTGGAAACACATGAATGCTATTCACATATATAAAAGTGTACCTGCTATTGGATTTTCAATGCTCGGCTCGGCGATAAGTTGAAAATCTAACACTTCAATCATATTCAGCCATTCCTTTATGCGTTTCCTATTGTTAGAGGAAATGGGCTTTAGATATAATATATGTAGTAATTGCGGTACATAACTTCGATCACTAAAATAACCGTGAATTCGGAATTGATAGCATCTCCAACTTTATTGATAAGCTGTGTCGAATTTAGAAAAGCATTATGTAATACATAAATCAACCATCTTATAGATTAGCTAATGTACATTCATCTTTCATGGGATACTGTGTTAAATTGTATTACAAAATACCTTGTGATATCTATATTAAACCTAAATTTGAAACTTTAGATAAAAGCACACTTTGTAAACAAGCATATTACAAATTAGATGACTATATATTCAAGATAAGAATGCTTGGAAACATGCTGGTTCTGCTCCATAGGGCAATCTTTAGTATAGACAAAATCAAATTTGTTAATTTATATACCTACCTATTCATAGTTATTGTATTCCGAATTATTATGGGCGCACGGTTGGCGCAGTGGTTGAGCGATTGACTGCTGCGCTGCATGTCGCGGGTTCGATTCCCGCACGGAACAAATATTTGTATGAGCTGCAGATATTGTTTAGGGTCTGGGTGTTTGTGTATGTGAGTTTATATGTTTGTAAACTCACCCACGATATAGGAAGACATTCCTAGTGTGGGGCAACGTTTTTATAAAAAAAAAAAAATCCTTTCCTTTTGTTTTTTTTTATGAAATTGATGACTGTTCTGTTGTTGTTGAATTAGGTATTTTACCTATGTTTGAACCATGTTCCTATTTAACAAATTAATGTATTTACCTGTTAATGCTTTTAATACTTTATACCTATACATAGTATAGTATACATACTATACTATGTATAGGTACACTACAGTGCTATACGGGGTGCATCGTCCTCACATACATGTATTTATTATTGTATGTACTTATGTAAATATTGTCAACCACTTATTTTTTTAAAGAGTAAGTATGGAGTTTCTTGTCCGTTCTTCTCCATAACAAGCTAATTTCCGAATGGACTGTAGTCGGTAGATTCAAATATAATTACTTGTTAATTTTAATTGTTGACGTTCATAAGTGCCGCTTGGTCTAGTTGAAATAAATATTTTTGACTTTGACTTTGTATACCACAGAAGCACCAGAAATAGACCAACGACTGTTTTCGGTCCCTCGTGATTAAGTGGGGTAAATTGTTTCCGTTACGTAAATTCGTCTTAAAGGATTTTTCCGGTATGAATCATGTAACATTTGCTTGTCTGTAACCCGTGGAGCAAGGGTGGGTGAGCTGCTGACAAGTTTCACAACTTCCGACCAGACAAAACAACTGGAAGGTAAAGGTTTCAGCGATCGTTTGTAGATTTTTGATACCATGCGTTTTGAAGAAAAGCTATTTTTTTTGTCGATAGGATCGCGTTTGACGACTATCTCGCCTGATGGTAAGCGATGATGTGGTCTACGGTGAAGCACGCTTGCCTAGAAGAAACCTATTCACTCTTGACTTAAAGACCCCAAGGTTGTAGCTATCAGGGAACAAAGACTCCGGAAGGGAATTCCACTCCTTAGCTGTCCGTACATTGAAAGTATTAGCAAAACGCTTTCATAGTAAAAGCAGAGTATGGCAGGTATTTGACAGATCCATCCCAGAGGTGAGAGCAGTACTCCATGCACGACCGAACTTGCGCTTTATACAAGTTGAGCAGCTGTTCAGGTGTGAAGTACCATCTCACTTTTGCGAGAATCCCCAACCTTTTTGGCAGCCATCTGAGCTTTTGCCTCAATGAATGGACCGAAATTGAGGGTCGAGCTTGAGGCTTATTATTAAATATATGAAGGAAGTGCACATTATATACTTATTGTCAGTTTAAATAAATACGTCGATCGTTTTAGTGCATACCAAAAATGTTGTTGTTTTTAAAAGCTCTTAAAAATATATTTATTTATTATTTATTTATATATGCTTTATTGTAGGTACACCAAGTTAAAACATAGAAAAAGAAACTTAAAACTAAAATACGTACAACGGGCGACCTTATCGCATATCGCCATCTCTTCCAGGCAAACTGAAATGGACAGTGATAGCCAGATAGGGTATTCCTGTTTAATACTTAAAACTAGAATTGTTTTACTTTTGTTTCTTAAGTATTATTTTAAGAAACAAAAGTAAAACAATTCTAGCTGCAAAAGTATTTACCTACCTAAAAGCTACCCTGTACTACTAGTTCCCAGGGTAAAACCAACTATGGCAATAAAAAGAACTAGAAAATTAGGAGAACAAACACAGCTCGGCAACATGACATGCCCAAACAGTGTTGTAGAATTACGGTCAAGTTTACTCAACCTGAAAAATAGGGAGAGTCGTAGAAAATTGTCGACATTTTATCCACACTAACAGTGCCTAGGTCGGTTAGATCCTAATAAAAACGTTTAATTAGAACATTACTGTGTTTGAGAGGGCTGTTAGAAACAATATTAGAAGATTTACTGCTCTTTTAAAGAGAAGGCTATTGGATACAACCTCCTTCGTACTCTATTTTAAAGTACCTAAAGGCTATTGGATACTGCCACTTTGCTTTGTAGGTACTCCATTAAAGACGGCTTTGACACCGTCAATATCTAATAACAGTATTGAGTCTGGTCTACGTTCATGACGAAATTAAAAAGAGATGGGTCCATTTTAAATAACGACTCCTTCGATCTCTAAAATAAATTAGTGATCGAAGAATTACACATATTTTGATGTGCATCTGGACCGAGGGCCCATTTTTTAAATCCTTGCGAAATGAAATAAGACTTAAAGGGAAATTAGTTAAAAATAGTAAAAACATAAAGCAATGGGCCAAGAATTTCTTAAACGTGAATTAAAACAGTTATGCTTAAATTACTTGGGCCCTCAATCCAGACGCGTGAATAAACTGGCATAGCCTACATCTCAGAAAATACTATCTCTGGGTTAATCATTTTTATTTAGGAATTTAGTTAAGAATTTCTTAAATATTTTAAGAAATTCCCAAATCTGTAGAATATGACATTACAGATTTTTGGCGGTTTAGCTAGGGCCCTCAATCCTTTAATGTCTCTACTGAGGAATCTGCAAAACATGAATTTATCTGAAGATATATATTAATAGGACTGTAATATATTTTGCTTAGATACCTCTGTAAATTAGTTAAAAAGAAATAATGACACAAAAGTGAATTGTTATAAAGTAAATGAGAATCGAATTTTACTATAACGTCTGGACTGAGAGCCCAATATTTTCGGCTTTATTGACTAGGTTCAACCTCATAGATTAAGTCAAATTAAAATATATTTTTTTACTATTTTTTAATTAAAATGTTACATATCGTCCGTTCTTCTAAATGCAATACTTTAAGAGAAAATACAGTTTTAATTTTTCATAGGAGAAAGTTTTGTAGGGTACATATGATTTTGTTACTTTTTTGGACTGATCAGTATGTATCCTCATACAAGCTATTTTTAAGCGTCTAAAGTAAATATTTACTGTTGTACTGTCGGAAGCGACTGTTTTTTTGATGCATTATTTTGAAGGGAAGACAGGTCAATTGTCAGGAAAAGTCATTATTACATGGGTCCTTTTCGGGCGAGGATAAAACAAATCTTTCTTGGTAATGTACTTTTACAAAGTAACTAATTGCACAATGTAATGGAGAATAACGTAAACGACATTTCACTAGGCACGTATTTTTATCTAAACTTACAATCGGGAACTATAACGACTGTATTTCTCTTCAAGTTTTATCATGTTTACTACTGATCAAACTCGCAATCTTTCTTTCTCGATCTCCTTGTGATCTTCTCTTGTTCGCGCCATAAACTAGTGTTATGTCAAGTTAACATCTGTCAGTCATTCGAAACCAAATCTCTCTTCAGAAGGAAATCTTTAACATTGCTGACAAATTTAATAGTGCAGTAAATATTATTATTATCAGTGTTTCTGTTTTGTGATATCGAAGTAAGTTGGTAGGTACCCAGATCGCTTTAATATTGCTTATTTCATTTGAAGAATAATATGCATTTTTCCTGTGTTAATTCATCGTCATCGAGAATTGCTGATTATTGTGTTTTAATTAAGGCATATTTTATTATATCTTGAACACTTTATTGCATTAACACATACTTGGGAACTGGTATGTAAATAAAAAAATATAAATAATAAAATATAATAATAAAATAATAAAATATAATAATAATATATAATATAATATATAATAATATATATAATAAAATATTTTAAAATATTAGGTGTTATTGAATTTGTCCCCCCGTTGAAACCGGCTGATCTTGGTCACTACAAGGGGCATGGTTTCGTAAACGGCCGCATGGTCTGTTATGATGATTTAATGCTTAGATTTTACAATAGTAGAGAAGAACAACCTATTTATTTACACATTGTGACATATGGTTTGGCTGATCCTAATTTTGAAGAGTAAAGATAAAAAATATTAAAAATACATGACTGCGCTGCTAAAATCACGTACTACAGTTGGGGGACTGTTTTATGGAACACTATTTAACGTCTAAGAGGTCATCCGACTGCAATTCGTGTTTTTGGTAGCGCAGTCGTGTTTTTTTATATTTTTATTATTATTTATTTTTCTTTAATACATTTTAGTGACAAGTTTAATTTTAAAACAACATGTAGATAGGTAGGTACTCATCTGGACTTTAAATTTCATATCCATGTTGTTATAATCGACGACAAAATCTGATTTCATCTTCGAAAATAGGGGCATATAGTTAGCCGCTATTTTTGCATAAAAATTATAGCACTAAAAAATAACATTATTATTTAGCGTTCATAACTAAAAATCAGCATACAAACTTCGCTCACTCGCTTCTTTGAACAAATTTATTAATAATTTAAACTGTTTATTAGAAAATTTGATACAAAAAGTTTGTAAGTAGGTAAATTTTATTTTACAACTAGTTGACCCGGCAAACTTTGTTTTGCCATAAAAACACCAAACATTCATCTACCCTACCTACCCTACCCTAACAACCCTACACTACCTACCCTACCTACTCTACCTACCCTACCTACCCTACCCTACCCTACCTACCCTACCCTACCCTACCCTACCTACCCTACCTACCCTACCCTAACTACCTACCCTACCTACCCTACCCTACCCTACCTACCCTACCTACCCTACCCTACCCACTTAGGGGTATGAAAAATAGATGTTAGCCTATTCTCAGACCTACTCAATATGCTCACAAAGTTTCATGAGAATCGGTCAAGCCGTTTCGGAGGAGTACGGGAACGAAAACTGTGACACGAGAATTTTATATATTAGATTTCAGACTATTTTTAGGTTACATTTATGTGAAGTAAATAGTTTTCTTATATTTATACCGATCGTAACCGTTTATTTGAATAGTTGTTACAAATAGTTTGTAATTAAATTGATGTTACGATATCAAAGTATTTTTAGATTATATAATATAAGTGAAGTAAATAGTTTTCATAAATTTATACCAATTGTGTTTTATTCATCGAAATGATTTTGATTGCGACGTCTCTGGTGCTACATATCCTGTCCTTAGAAACAATGACATACGTTTTTCCGTCCCAAAAAGTAACAAAATCATATGTACCCTACAAAACTTTCTCCTATGAAAAATTAAAAATGTATTTTCTCTTAAAGTATTGCATTTAGAAGAACGGACGATATGTAACATTTTAATTAAAAAATAGTAAAAAAATATATTTTAATTTGACTTAATCTATGAGGTTGAACCTAGTCAATAAAGCCGAAAATATTGGGCTCTCAGTCCAGACGTTATAGTAAAATTCGATTCTCATTTACTTTATAACAATTCACTTTTGTGTCATTATTTCTTTTTAACTAATTTACAGAGGTATCTAAGCAAAATATATTACAGTCCTATTAATATATATCTTCAGATAAATTCATGTTTTGCAGATTCCTCAGTAGAGACATTAAAGGATTGAGGGCCCTAGCTAAACCGCCAAAAATCTGTAATGTCATATTCTACAGATTTGGGAATTTCTTAAAATATTTAAGAAATTCTTAACTAAATTCCTAAATAAAAATGATTAACCTAGAGATAGTATTTTCTGAGATGTAGGCTATGCCAGTTTATTCACGCGTCTGGATTGAGGGCCCAAGTAATTTAAGCATAACTGTTTTAATTCACGTTTAAGAAATTCTTGGCCCATTGCTTTATGTTTTTACTATTTTTAACTAATTTCCCTATAAGTCTTATTTCGTTTCGCAAGGATTAAAAAAATGGGCCCTCGGTCCAGATGCACATCATATTTTGCTGTCATCTTATCCGATACGAAAAAATATTGGACTTGTAAAAACCACATACCAAATCATATTCATTTTAAATCTTATGACAATATCATTATTTGACAATCTATAACTAACGCATAATGATCAATATAATCTGCCTGCCCTTGGGGTCGGTGAAGCAGCACGATTTCTTCTTCCAATTGCCCCAGTCAACAGTCACCAACTCTCTTTTTTTCGCATCATTCCTCAAATGAATCCAATTAACAATTACATTAAAACTAAGTAAAACACTACTTACTTATCTAGTCTCTAACTTTATTCCTATTCTTCTGACCCGACTTCGGACGTAGGTAGGGTATAAATTCTCGTCCACAATTACCTAAGAAGCCTAAATAACCTTGCCCTTACGCCACATTGCCCAAATTACCCGATACGCAGGCTTATTACGTATCTTTTGCAGGAGCAAAACGATGGCGATTTTTACGCAATAATTGCTCTCTAAAGCTTTTGTATTGACAAAAGCTTTAGAGTTGTTGGCAGTTTTTAGGTCCCTATTACTAAGACTCCGCGGTCCGTCTGTCTGTCTGTCTGTCACCAGGCTGTATCTAATGAACCGTGATAGCTACACAGTTGAAATTTTCACAGATGATGTTGCCGCTATAACAACAAATACAAAAACAGAATAAAATAAATATTTAATTAGGGCTCCCATACAACTAAGGTGATTTTTTTGCCGTTTTTTGCGATAATGGTACGGAACCCTTCGTGCACGAGTCCGACTCGTACTTGGCCGGTTTTATTTTAATAAGTGCATTTGACAAACAGTGAGCGATTAACAAACGATTGTGTAGGACCTACCATACCTACACTGCAGGTAATGCCGACTTTTATGACATAAAGCTTTTGATCGCTATCGTTTTGCTCTTGCAAAAGATACGTAATAAGCCTGACGTTCTGCCCAGAACCGTACGTAATGTCAAATGAACTCGGGTCCTTTGGGAATTAAAAAATCTACCGTAATTTCATGACATGATTACGGTAATATTCCTTGAACCAAAATTAACTAAAATACTAATTAACTTTGGGAATACCGAGGACTTTATTAATGGTGTTGGCGAATTAACTTGTACGGAATTAACTAGTTTAATTTGTGAGCTTAATTTAATGTTGCTGAAATGCGTAGCAATATTTCAATGTTGTACGTCTAACAATACTATAAAAAAAAAGTAATTGATAGCAAATAATGAAATAACGTTACAAATGGAAAAGGCGTTATAAAAGCAGATTAGAATAAACAAGAATAAGACTAGAATAAATAATAATTTCAAAAGGATGCGGCCACTTCGTTTTTTTTAAACAAACAAACTACGGTAACTTCTCCGTCGCGAGTCGCCAATTTTCCCTTAGATTGATAATTTTTATTTCTTAATCAACGTTATTATAAAATTCACAGAGCAATCTACATAGGGATATTTTTTGAACGGAGTTCCTTATTGCACATTTGCACGTCATAGTTCTGATTTGTTTGTGGGCTGAGCACAGACCGAAAAAAGTGTAACTATGAAAAAAACGACACCAAACACCTTTTTGCAGTGATTTTTGAGGCACTTTCCGATTACCTAGGCAACAAAAAATTTTTTTCAGTCGATTCAACTTGCCGTCAATTTTAAGAATATGCAAAAATATTTATAATTTTAACGTTTAAATACACTTTTTTATTCATATAAATAAATATAAATAATCTTTTGCTGCGTGAGAATTGCAGGATAGATCAACAAGCGAAGATCCGCACAAAACGGAGACGAGGAGAGAGCCAGAGACGCATGAAGAAAACTGAAGACGTACGAGCGCGCGCTGAGTAGACACACACAGTACCTACACTAAAAGCCGCTATTGTGTGTTTATACTGAGTATCGGCTGTGTTGTTGTTATCGTAAAATATGACGAAACTGAAAGACTGTAAATTCAATTAATCGAACTCCGTTCCAACCGGATGTCCATAAGACAACTACCTCTTTATTTTTACGAGTATGTTTTCAACACAGCCTTTGACCTACAGCTACAAGTGGACAAGCACACCTACATACATTTCTATTACTCCAAGTCAACATTAGTCCAACGGACACGTAATAAATCAGCCTTATTTAATTGTTTCATTACCGCGCTCCCATTAGGCGCAATAACACAATACATGAAAAATATTAAAAGCCTTGTCATCATGTCAGACATTCCCCGTTTTATTAAATGAAAAAGATATTGCTTTTGCGGTAAAACGTTATCAAAAATCTCTAACATGACACGATGTTTAAAAATAATGTTTCGGTGTTTGGTCCTTCGAGCCGGATTGTGTAAACCAATTATTGATCCAATTATATTTTTTTAATTTACTTTTCCACTTATACACCCCTTGAAAGTAAAAAAATATCCTATGTGAACGTACTATCAAGATAAAAAGAATCCTGTGCCTTTTCTTTCTTTTTCGTGTGAGGATGTGGCCACCTCTGTCAGAGATAATTAAGCCACCTCTGGGAATCCCACAGGCCTCTGTCTGTGCCTTAATCAAGGTCAAGATCAACTTATGTGCTAGTTTCATCGGAACCCGTTTAGCAGTTAAGGAGTGATTGATAAATAAACATTCAAACACATACTGACTTTCTCACTTGTTATAGGTAGCAGGATAGAAGAAACAGTATTAGTAAGATTGGTTTGATAATTTTTGGTCCATAGAACCAGATCGGAACAAACCAAACATGTCTTACTTATTTCACAAAACAAATCTTTCAGTCCAATTAACTTTAGATTGAAAACCACAGAATCACCAGGCACTGTTGTGTAAGATATTTTAGAAGAGTGATAATCATAAACAGCTGCTGGTTTGCTGGATGAAGGCCAAGGACAAAGGGGTGTATTTGTCGTTTGCAACACGACAGACTTATTTAAGCTAATTCTCTATTCAGCAGGACTAACCATTTCAAACAAAGCTTCTGTAACTACGTCATACGTCTCTCAGAGCTTTCGATAGTCAAAAGCTTTTTTATACACCAGTATTTTAATATCATAGAATGCACTATGAGCAATACGAAGCCACAATCTGGGAATTTGGATGAGATCATCCCCTGTTTTGTCATTTTCCTCTTTGAATCTATGAACGTATATATAAAGCTTTATTTAGTCTTCATAGGATAAGTTAAAATATATTAAACTTTTATGAAACGCCTCGTTAGCCATGCACCTCGTATTAAATGGTAAGCGGTGGCGAAAAGAATGGAAGCCCTATCACCTATTGTTAGAACCCGTCTATAAAGAAGGGTCCATTTTGGTATTGGCAGAGGAAGTACGGAGGGTGGTATCTGTATATCAAAGGCTAATGGAATGGAACTTGCTTTATAACAGCGGTGTGACTGAGTTTGATTCTTTTGGGATGTCAATTTTTGCGCGCCGAATTTGGACACCGTGTGATATTAATTGCAAAATTCTGTTGAAGTTATATCAAATAACCGCAAAAAATAAAAGCATGTGTTGAAAAATAACAAGACAGTTGTACTGAAGTCAAAAATCATAAGAGAGCTTTTTCAATAGAGCTTTTCCGAAAACTGTTGGATGGTTTATTTAACCGCCCATTAAATAAACCATCCAACGACAAGTTGCAAGTGCAACAACAAAGAAAGCGTGTCATTTATAACTGATGGCTGTAACAAACGCCGCAATAAAACAAAGAGTATCACCCGCCGATGTATAGTTCGCCGATAAAAAGGAAAAACGGTTGTGTTCGCGCCCTACGCCCGCGCCGCCCCCGGTATCGATCGGCCGCGTTATATAACCCTCCCCCGCGCACCCCGCCGCGCCCCGACTAACACAAGATACCTTTCGCAGGCTATATCATTCATAAGTCAGGTTCCGCAGCCGGCGGTCCGTGCTCGCTCCTTCCCGAAGCCTCCCAACCCTGCGCACCCTGAACCGCGCAAGTTGCCTAACACTAACTATCAGTTGTTTTCTAAGCCCCGGAGTGTACGAACGCTTGGCACGACTTTCAGCAGTGTTTTGTTGTGGACAATCGCGATAAATGATCTAAGGTATGTGTCTGAACAATAATATATCTGTTTGTTTTTCAGCCATTTTCTTTGTGTACGCCATTATGACTAAGTTGTGTCCCGACGGGTGATTCTGTTAGCTCATTTGATGGGGCCATAAAAAGTAATTAATCAGGTCAGGTCAGAATGCGGCGGCCGGGTAATTGTTTGTTAAATCAGCTGTTAAAGAATTAAGCTCCAATTGTTGTGTATCATGGAAATGGACAATTATAATTGACATCCTTATTAATACTGTCAAGAGTCATTATTGTCCGCCGGTAGGACAAGGTTGGTTTTTCGAATTTAGGTGTAATATTGCCTCATTGCGGCCCATTTGTATCAATTAATGGCTATGTTTTGACAGCAGTTTTCCGTCACGTTATTTACATTTTTCGATGCGTGTTCCGTTTTTCAGCGCCCGTCGCCGATCATCCAAATATTTAGAAAGATGCCAATTATCAGATATTTCATCAACGTTTGTTTGTTTTTCGGTAAATATTGAACGCGGGGTTCTTCTGAAATCCAAACCTGATGACGATATTTGTTTTTGTGTTGGTAAACGGGATAATAGCTAGCTTTTTATCTCAAGCACGTGTTTAAAATGATTCTCATCAAAAATTGGTCACAACAATCGTCGTTGACAACGTGAAACAGCCAGAAACCTCCGAATAATTTATTATAGTAGTTTTGTCTTGATCATTATGTTTCTGTTTTTGATCCGTGTTTGATCTGTTGACGATCCGTGGAATTAAAAAGATATTGATACCTACTTGAAGAGTTTATTATTTTAAAGCTGTAGGCCTATACCAAAAGCTTTTGCAAGTTAGTGGGTCAATGTGTCCGAGATATATCTCGGCCCCTCCACAAGATAGGGATTCATTTGCAAATTCACATACATACATACGTCGCGACGTATGTATGTATGTGAATTTGCCGTCGGAAGCGTTTTATGTTCCTAGGCATATATTTTTAAAACCAAGTCAAATAGGATCCTACAAAGTTTACAAGTCAAAAATGTCTACAAACCAACCAAGCTTTAAAAAATAAAAATAAATCCCAACCATATTGTTTATAGTTGATATTTGCATTTTAAACGAGCTGCAAGTTGTTCGGCTACTTATTCGACATTATTTACGTTCCTTACTTATTTAATTTGCATCGAAGCCTTCCTACGGTCTTATAGTACACGGAAATAAATTTCTTTTTTAATGGTACGCAATGCTACAAACTCTCTTGGTCCGCAGACTCGAAAGGGCCATTGTGATATAAGTAGGCTTTTTAACTTTGAAGAAATTACAAAGTCATTTGCTCCTATGTATCTGAGACCAGACTATTAAGCGGTCTACCAAATAAAATGGGGTCATGTTTGAAGGATTAGGTCGGTCCTCGTGGCTTTGTGAACGGCCTTCTCTTAATCCGGGGCTGCAAAGACTGATATAATAGCCACAGATTGTCTCTCTACTTAGTAGATTATTTTAAGGTATTTTGCCCTGAGTTCGTTGGTTTAGAGGTAACTATAGCACGTGCCTGAAATAGGTATTCTAATCTTTATACTAATATTATAAATGCTAAAGTTTGGATGGATGTGTGTATGTTTGTTACTCAATCACGCTGAACGGATCTGGATGAAATTTGGCACAGAGATAGCTTATAGTCTGGAATGGCACATAGGCTACTTTTATCCCGGTATAATGTTCCCTTGGGATAAGAAAACACTTTTCACGCGGGCGAAACCGCTGGCAGAAGCTAGTTGTTTCTAAATATGAGAAAATCCTTGCTCCACGTGAAACCACCTGTTACATAAGAAGCCATTTTTTATTATAAAACAACATAACAGCACGCCGGTAGGCCCCGAAGAGGAAGACAGAAGAGTACTAATAATTCAACAACTTTCTCTAGTTATGAGTAAAACCATGAGACTGGGGCTAATGGGCTTTAGGATGATTGGGGACGAGCTCATTATCGTCAACCGACCACAAATTCAGAATTTGACCTACTAATAACTTGACTTAACTGCTTCGGATGTTAATGTTTTTCTAGTATCTATTATATAACTGCACAGTACATGTGTACTTTTAATACTTTATGCCTGTAGGTGGTATAGTGTGCAGTGCTATTCTGGGTGCATTGTCCTCACATGTATGAATTTAATAATGTATGTACCTATGTTCCTAAATATTATAAAAAAAAATTTTTTTTTAAAATAGTAAGTATGGAGTTTCTTGTGCATTCTTCTCCATAAAAAGCTACTTTCCGAATGCACGGTAGAATAATTTTTCATGTAACGTTCAAAAGTGCCGCTTGGTGGCCTAGTTGAAATAAAATATCTTTGTCTTTTGTCTTTGCCTTTAATGGAAACTTCCTGGTGGTAAAACCCAAGGGCACTTTGCCCAATTCGTTATCGAACCCAGCACCTTACGCTCATCAATAGTATTTGCTACCACTAGACCACCGAGGGAGAAATTTATTTCCTTTTGCTAAAATATTTTTATTGCCAAAACACTTATCCTATTTTACATTTGGTTTTAGCCACAAAACAAAAACCTCACAGGGTTTAACTGTGTGAGGGCGAGCCGTTTATTTTAAAATAATTACAAATTGCAATTATTATTATTCCATTTATTTATTTTATTTACATATCTTTACATTTTTAAATATTATTCTATAAAAAAATTAAATAAAAAAACATTTAAAAATACAAAAATAGTAGCCCACCGGTATCGGGAACAGGGTCCAAGCTACCGGTGGTCAGGGCTCCTGAGAGAGGAACCTCCTAACGATACGCGCCGTGTCCAGGAGAACCGCTTTCTGGATCAAGCCCTTGATCCAGCTGCCCAACGAGAGCCACCTCAGATGTTCGTCGAGGCTCTTGGCTATTATGCCATTGGCCGTAACGACTATCGGCACAATGACTGCTGTATTCACATCCCACATGTCGACAACCTCGCGAGCCAGATCAAGATATTTGCTTTTCTTATCTCTCTCAGCCTTCACGAGGTTCTCGTCATGGGGAACCGCTATATCAACAATCATTGCGCGACGCTCTAGCCGGTCTATCACCACTATGTCAGGCTTATTGGCAACAATAGTCCTGTCAGTGATGATAGACCGATCCCAATACAACGTGACATTGCCATTTTCGAGAACTGGGTCGGGCTCATACTTATAGTAAGGCACTTCCGATTCAACAAGATTGTATTTCAGAGCAAGTTGCTGATGGATAATCCTGGCTACAAGGTTGTGTCTATGCAAATAGTCTCCGTTAGCTAGACTAGAACAACCGGAGATAATGTGACGGATGGATTCCCCCGGCCGGTGACATGCCCGACAGATGTCAACCGTGCCGTCTTTCACAATATATTTCCGGTAGTTGTTCGTCATCATAACTTCGTCCATAATCGCAAAGACAAAACCTTCGGTTTCCCCGAAAAGGTCACCAAATCGCAGCCAGGCCACGGACGCTAAAAGATCTACATCAGGCCCATGTAGGACCCGGTAGAAGCGTCCGTGAAGCTCCTTGCTCTGCCATACCTCCCTGCGGTCATTAGTATCTAATACTATAGGTTTGCGCCAGTTCTCGTTAGCCAAGGAGAGCGGGGTAAGGCCCTTATCCACCGCTACCACATCTCGATGCATACCCACGTCAGCTGCCTGGAAATATTCCCTAAGACTGCTTAACTCACGGTTGTGCAGGGTCTTAGCATTTAAAAAGCCACGACCCCCGCACTTCCGAGGGATATACAGTCTCATAACCGATGACCGTGGGTGATGCATACGATTTGCGGTAAGCAATGTGCGGACTCTCCTATCCAGGGCGTCAAGTTCTGTCTGAGTCCATTTGAGTATGCCGAAAGAATACATCAAGACCGGCATGACCCAGCCGTTGAAGGCGCGCACCTTGTTCCCGCCTGATAAAAGACTATTTAGTACTTTTTTCAGGCGGCCAAAGAAGCGTTCCTTCAACGACTGTTTCACGTCAGTTACATTGATGCCTAATGCTTCCGACATACCCAAATACTTGTAAGTTTCGGTTGAGGAAAGGGATCGAAGGTGTATGGAATCCGAGAGTTGTATACCCACGGATTCCATAATCTCCCCACGCTTTACATGCATGACAGCACATTTGTCCACACCAAATTCCATCCTGATGGCGTCACTAAAGGTTTCTGTAACCTTCAGTAGCTTCATCAGTTGCAAGTTGTTGGGGGCAAAGAGCTTGAGATCATCCATGTAAAGGAGGTGAGATATGACCTGACCTCCTCTTCTCAACCGATAGCCCAGGCCCGAACCCTCCAGCAGTGTACTAAGAGGGTTCAGGGCTAAACAAAACCACAGTGGACTCAGACTATCGCCCTGAAATATTCCACGCTCGATCCTTATAGGTTCGCTGTCCTCTTGAATCTGTCGACATCCTGGATAGCGAAGGACCGTCCTCCACTGCCCCATACACGACATCAGGAAGGTGCGCAGAGTTGCATCAATTTTATACAACTCCAGCACCCTCATGAGCCATGTATGTGGCACTGAGTCATAGGCCTTCTTGTAGTCTATCCAACATGTCACCAGATCCTTTCGGGAACGGCGAACCTGCTGGCTAATAGCAATGTCTATAAGGAGCAGCTCCTTAGTACCGCGGGACCCGTTCCTACATCCATTCTGAGAAGCAGACATGATTGAATTCGTATCAATATGTTGATTAATTTTAGCTCTCAGAATGGATGTAAAAACTTTATAGACCGTCGGTAAACATGTTATCGGTCTATAATTTTTAGGTTCCGCAGTACTACCTGATTTGTGGAGCAGGTGGGTTATTCCTGTAGTTAGGAACTGGGGCAGCGATCCTGACTCTAAGGCAGACTGGAACTGAGTTGCCAAACGAGCGTGCGACCTTTGGAACCATTTTATCCAAAAGTTGTGCAGTCCGTCCGGCCCTGGCGATTTCCAGTTAGGCAACGGACGGACTGCACGAGCTACATCTTGGGGGCTGATGGTAATTGCCCCCATTTGTGGTATCGGATCGCACGCTTGTTCGACCTCCCGAGTCCAATCACCCTCGGTGTGACTGACAGGCACCGACCAGATATTGCGCCAGAACGAATACATGGCGTCATCATCTGGTAAGCGTGTATCAGTCACACCTTGGTTGGGTCGCTCCCAATCCCTATAAACCCACCTTTCGTTGTTCTGGAATGTACGATTCTGCATGTATCGCTCCACTCGCCGCTTGTACCGACGAATACGGTTTGCCCATGCATAGATCTTCTGCTTCAGGAAGTCGATACGCTCTGTGACGCGGGACAGATAATCTCGAGAACTGATATCAGTCCCCGAGAAAGCCCGCCTCACAAAGCGCATTACTCTAGGGCGAGTGTTGCCATCCCTGAAGCAGATAAGCTTGCCGATGAGTGCTCTAGCCTCACCGATACGACGCTCAATCCTGGACTGCCAGGCTGGTACAGCTGGTCGTGTAGTTCTGTCACTTTTTGGGAATTTGACGTTAGCTACACGACATGCCGCAGCAGCCGCACAGTACAGTATTGAGTGGGTATCGGCAAGGTCTTTGCTGCTATCAAAAACATTTGATAGCTGCGAGTCAAGAGCACACACCAGCGCCCTATTTTTCTTATGCATGGGCAGACGAGGTAGTCGAGGTCTAAGCTCAGGCGGTGTGGAACGATACTCGCTGAATGCACATTCCAAAGCGCTCCTTAAACGTACATTGCATTGGGTACTCACAGATATAGCCCTGTCGTCGTCATCCTCACCATCATGATCGGGTCGCGGTGAAGCACTGGGTTGCAGTTGCACCGCGGCCGGTGATAAAGCAGGCGAGACACGGCTATTCCGTGATTCATTGCGCAGTCTATCAAGTACGGCATCATCCAACATACGGTTACGTTGGATGACCCGCACCTGATCCGACAGACGTTGGGCCGAAACGTTGACAGCTGGCTCAAGCACCTGAAACAGAGAGAGCATCCGACCACGGTACGCAGTCAGGTTAATTCCCCCCTCTGTAGCCCCAAAGTATGCGCGCATGACATTTTCGTTGATCGATTGCGTCCATCGCATGCGCTGCACACTTCCACCGGGAGCGGGGACCCTGTCAGAGGCCGATGGGCCTCGAGGTCCCAAGCTGTCCGGCGGCCGGCGTCCTCCCCGTCGACGCGCAGGTGGTGGTGGTGTCGTCGGCGGAGAGAAGTATTCGTCGCTCGAGCTCGACGCAACTGCAGAGTCCGGGATCGCTTGACTCACGATTGTAGATGGTCCCGGCGGCTGCGAGGCGGAGCTGAGCGACGAACCCGAAGATGTTGGGCGTGTGTTCTTGTCACGGGCCTGGCTTCGTGTGAACATATTTTTATTGTTTCATCTTGTCAAATCATGTTGTTTTTTTTTTGGTTTATGTTGTAACTATTGTAGTTAGGCATTATCTTTTTTTTTTGTCGTTGTTTTAGTGTGTTTAGTCATTTTTCTATTGTATGATTCTATATTAATATTGTAATAATTTAAATTGGAAAATTCAGGGTCAATTATTATTATTATTATTAGCCTGTTATGTCCCACTGCAGGGCAAAGGCCTCCCTTCCGTCTTTCCATTTTTCCCTGTCTCTTGCTACATCTGGCAAATTGCAATTCTGAGTTATTAATTTATCAAATTACATATAAAAAGACTTTCATAATAAACATTGATAAATTTTGTTAAAAGATAAATTCGTTGGGGAATTTTACTGTTTTAGGAAACGTTTTAATTTGTACTTATAACTAAGTGCTAAAATAAGTGATTTTTTTCACTCAAATAAAGACCAAGTCTCTTAGTCAAGCCCCAAAGCCACAGACAGGATGGCCTAGAACTAATTAAGTAAACGTAACACAAATTACAAAGACAAAGTGCGTCCTTCCTTATAATTAAAGTAATAGACGCAAACAATTAATTAAAACCTACTTCGTCTGCTCGTTCCAGACTAAAGGGAATAGAGATCGCACTGTAAAGAGTCTGTATAATATACAATACAGGATGAGTTTTTTAAGTGGGCGTGGATGGCCAAATCACTCAAAGGATTCAAGAGGCCGATTTTGATGAAAACTAAAACTGCAACATTAGATTTATGAAAATTCAATATTCCTAGCCAGGAATCGAACCCGTTGATTATGAAAAAAAACACTTGCTGTATTACACGATTATATAGTGTCGCTAACTAATATGGATCAAATCTGGGAAATAAACAAACTTCTGGCAAAGGCAATTTTTTACTAAAATACATTCTTTCTATGAAATATACGAAGACTCGTATCATGCAATTGATGTCATGAAAGAGTCTTTGGAGAGTATTCTAAACGAAATTAAAATTATTGTAATGCTGAATGCAATAATGCTTAAGTTGTCGAATTCGGCTATTTATTGAAAATAATGGCCATCTTTTCATCACATAAGGCACGGGGTCTTAGCGCTAACAAAGAAAATTTGGTTCGAATAAATATCACTAGATGGCGTGATATGCATCGATTTATTATTGAATTGTGTGTAAAATTAACATTTTCTAGAACTGGTCATATAAATTTTATGTTAATCAACTCTCATAAGCAAAAAATTATAAAAAAATGCTTAATTCACATTTAAAAGATTATTTGAAAGGATAATTTAAAATTGATGTCAATAGATGGCGTGTTTTTTTTTTTAATTCATCGGGTTCTATTCCTGGCTACAAATATTGAATAAAAAAAAATCTGATGATGCTGTTTTAGTTTCCATCAAAATCGACTTCGTGACTCCTTTGAGAGTTTTCCGCTGTTCCTCATAGTTTCTGGTTTGGCCATCCACGCCCGCTTAAAAAACTCACCCTGTATAATTACATTAATTATGTAGAAAAGAACTAGGTTCCTTTTCATTTTATGTTGTAAAGTTAGAACTGTTTTTTTCCAGCCAGGTTTGAGGCTAGCGTATTTTCCTATAATTTCTTTTTTTGGGGTTAATTTGTAGCGAAGAGACAGTATGGACGATGGGCGACGGGATGGCGACTTAGGAAAGTTAACGCATTAACTTCTTTCGAAATCTCATAATTCCGACTGAAGGACCACTTTTTTTAAGTTGTTGGCAGAGAGCATAATTATCATTATAATAATTTAATTGAAAATAAATTATGTTTTTTTCTGTTAGCTTAAATCTGGCACAACACAACGTTGCAATGTTCTTGGAACACCGGTAATCAATAATTTCATCATAACTTCAGTTGGCAATAAGACATAATTACTTTGGTGTATTTGCCTAGCGTGACATTCGTGATAATTATGCTTACTTTACTTAGTAAAGTATAATTCTACGAATGGAGCTTATCAGCAGCCTTATTGCGAAATGAATTCGGGAACGCAAAGAGCAAAGTGTATGAATAATCGACCAATCACATAGACGGAAATTCACATCGCGTCTTTCATCTCGCATGCGATTGGTTGATTTTTCATACTCTTTGGTCCTTTGCCTTGCTGAATTTATTACGCAATAAGGCTGCAGGTAACAGCTATAAACTAATACAATAAGAATAATATTTTACAATGCATGTCCTCGAAAAGAGCGTTTTCCAAGCAGCCAAACTGTGCGGCAAGTGTCACTTTTTTTAACTAGTGCTTTTTACTTTTCTGTATTTTTTTAATTTTTAACTCCAACGTCAGCCCGAAGCATAGAGTTTTTATTATTTGAGAAAAGTTTTACAAATTAGTTAAGTTAAAAGGTTAGTTAAGTTCATATAAAAGGCAAAATAAAACTAATACTTAATTAAAGGCGTTTTTAATTACTCTTGATTTAAATTTTGATCAATAAATTAATTTTAAATATTCATTAAATATGTTTGGCAGAATGCATATTTTGCTCGTGCCTTTTTGCGTTACGACGTGACAGCTATTTGAACATGCGCAGTAGATATCCCCGGGGAACTATTAGTTAATCTGTAGATATGCAGAGCGCGCTTCCGCGCTTGAATAAGCCCGCCATTTTATTAATTTCTTGCTTGGTTCAGATATTTTTTTTATTTCCTCGCACAATGCATAGTAAAATGTTGTATGATACACTTACGTAAGATGATTGCCGACTCGATCACCTACCTTCCGCACTTGTAGCATAAATAACTATTAACGATCATGCAACCCGATATAGGGGAATGTCAGCACCACAGACATAAATCTAAACGCGATTGTATGTACTTCGCGTGTCAAAAAATCATCAATGATCGTAATTTGAGCTTTTACCGAAATCTTGAAAAATGCCTTATTTCATATTGAGCTATAAAGACTGTATAGAAAAAGTTGGCTGAGGCATTGGAAATGTTTTCTTTCATTGGTAAGTAAAGTTTTTGAATTGTGTGTGAAAAAGTGGCACGCTTGGTTTTCATACAGATGGAGGGACTTGCGTTATCTCTTAGATAAAGTACCAATAGATTAAGCCTTAAAAAGAGCTTGATTGATAGAGCGAGATGGCTAATTGGCAGCTCTATGTAAATAATAAGGACAAAAGATTATTTTTTGTCTTTGTCACCATGGCCGGTTTCTGTTGTTTGTCAAACTCTAATATAATGGCAGATTTGACAAACAAACTCGGTTTTGTTTGATTTTCTGTGATTTCGTGGTATTATGTGTTAATTGGGACAAGGAATTTGGGTTATTTATAGATAATAAGTGTCAGTGCGATGGTGGGTTGTAGTGTTCTTGTTCTTGTTGTAACACCAAAAATAACTATTGTTGTCTCATGTGCGGCCACGCCAGCGCTTTATCTATAGGTACTTTATCTAAGCGTTATCTAGTTAGATTTATATCTGTGGTCAGCACAAGATTCTAATGCCAAACTGAGAGCATTTCAGAGAATTAATCTTTGTAGAGTAGATATCACAGCAGTTCCTAGTATTTATTAATGTTGAAATGAAAACGACACTCTGCTCCGACTTAACTAAGTTTTAAAACAGACCTAGTTTCTTACTGTAGGTTGGTATTATATTATATTATCTGTGGTATAGTCTTAGCTTATTTTTTTTAAAGAAATATAATTATTTTTTACAAATTATGCAGAAATAACGAAAACCATTGTTAATTTACATAATAATTAGCACTAAAGCCAAATGTGAGTCGGCCTTGCGCACAAAAGGTTCCGTACCATTATCGCAAAAAACGGCAAAAAAATCACGTTAAAATATTTATTTTATTATATTTTTAGTATTTGCTGTTATAGCGTCAACAGAAATACCTACATCATCTGTGAAAATTTCAACTGTCTAGTTATTACAGTTCATGAGATACAGCCTGGTGACAGACGGACAGACAGACTGACGGACCGCGGAGTCTTAGTAATAGGGACCCGTTTTTACTCTTTGGGTACGGAACCCTAAAAAGTAAAATTTCTCATATCCACCCTGCATGATAAAAATATTGTAAGTAATCAAGAAAAAAAAAGAAAAACGTGACCCATTTGCGAATTAAGTGATAGATTGGAAAGGGTTAAAAGAAAAGATTCCTAATCCCTAATTATCCGGGCCAATTGGCTGAAAAATTCGTAGCAGAAAGTTTAAATAGAAACGACAAATAAATCTCATTCCTAACATATTCAGGATCAGGTTTTTGTGAAACCTAAATACCTAGAAATGTGATTGCGTAGGTAGGTAGTTGGGATAACCTGTCAGTTCAGAAAAGGGTTTAAGGGTATCTTCGTCTCGGATATCTGTTTACATTTGAGCCACATTTTCCAGTAGTACCTACTCCTTGTAAATATGTAGGCCAACTAGTCTTTGTTTTTGTTCGGGTTCTGTTACTCAACTATCGTATAGAATTCAGTAAAAAGTTCTTTTGTTGTTCTGTTGATTGAAAATAAAAAACTGGTCAACGCCAACCAATTTTATGAACGCCAACGAATTTTAATCTTAACACCACAGTTGGCCGACTACAACTCCTTAGCAGACGGACCCTGCTGCCTTTAGAAGCTTAGGCAGGTACCGACAGCGCAGTTTCCACAACTTTCCATATATTTAATTTTGCTGTTAATCTATTCAAGCAAGCAAAATAATTTCTTGGAACATGTTTATATTTTAACTATAAAAAAATAATTGTCTGTCATGCCAGTATTTTGTTTTGCGTTCATAAATATGGTCCTTCCGGAATAAACATGGAAGAGGCGGTTTTATGTTTCGGCCATAAATAAGCTCGGTCTGGAGATACCGTTTGAGTACATAACGTGAAAATGTTTAGAATTCGGATTTATTAGTATTTATATATAATATTTACCTGCTTTTATATTTCTGATACATTATTAACACAAAACACAAATATAAGGATTGGAGTTTTCTTTACAATTTTTTTTACATTTCGATAAATAATTTTCGAATCTTAGTATTTTTTCCTGGAAATACTAAGATGGAAAAAGGAAAAGCTATAAAATATGATTGATCTACAATTTATACATTAATTCTACTTGTTATTTCCATTAAAAAAATATCTTCATACACGTGCAAAAAGCAACGAATATTATTCTCGGAAAATAAAAAAGGGACACAAAAAAGACGTACTTATAATAAAATAAAAGGAAAAACTGTTCGTGTTCATGAAAACCGTTTGATATTTAAATACAGCCTAACAAAATAAGGCAAGATAGAAAGGAAATAATAACATTTCCTTTTCGTGTTTTTGTTCATTACTTTCCGAGCTTTTTGGAATAAAGTAACTTTGCTTAGCAGGGACACAAGAAATCATTTATTCCATTTGTAAGGCTTTTTCATTCATATTTAATTTCAGGGTTTCAGCTTCTAAATTAACAAAAACTTTATTTTATTCGTGCTGTTTTATTTCTAATTCCGCGGCCTCCCAGCCTCGATCGGCGTCCTCGAAATTTCTAGTATTCTCCTCTGTCCATGGCACTGAGAAATTAATCAGGAATATCCTATCTTCCATACTAATTGATGTTGATGCTTGTCCGAATTCTAAGCCCTCCAACAACCCATCATCCCAAAGACGGTGGGTTGAGCCGCTCTGTAGAAACACCAAATTGCCGCACATCGCAAATCCTGCCGAGCGTGCGTGCCTGCTGGCAGTGCGTGAGTGCATGGTACCGGGCTGCAAGGATGTGCACCGGCACCCTTTTAATAACGTGTATTAAAACATTTAAAAAAATTAAATAGTAAATATATAAAAAAAAACTCATCCACCTAGCATATCAGAGGCGAGGTGCTCAAATTTTCGAGCTCGCTTCGCTCGCTCTAGCATCTTTCTGCTTAAATTTCAAGCTTTTCTGCATAAGTAAACATAGTAAGTGGTACTTCTGTAATCAGTATGAATGGTCAAAAAAACCTATCTTATCCGAGAATTTAGGGTCCTGAATATGCAATGCACGGTGCACGCCTTGAAAATAGACCTGCCGGCGCCCATGTTTCTGTATGGTTAGAAAATTACTCCACAGCTTCTACATTAGAAGCTGTGGAGTAAACTGGGGCATTGCCCCAGTCATAAAAAACCAATAACAACCAATCTGAAATGATCTCAATAGATGGTATCCACCTTTGCCCAGGGCTTTTTCGTATTTATCATTGATTTCCTTGTATTCTCCACTAGTTTCATAAAAAAAAAATCTTCACAAATAATGGAAGATGCGTGAAGGCTAACGTCATCAATGCTTGAAGAGTGTGAGCCATGTCGAACTTTTGAAATTTATTGCGCAATTTATAATGTTTGGCATTCAAGTCTTCAAAAACCAATGCATCATTCAGAAAAGTTATTAATCTCGCGGCCCAGCCGTATTTAACATAATGGAGGCCCAGGGCACATTAGGATAATGGGGCCCCCTACATATTTATTACCGAAAAACATATTTATTTCGAAAAAATCAAACGAGAATGACCGACTAAAATACTTTCTTGCTTATTATTAGCTTTTGCATGCGTGAAGCTACTCTATACTCGCCCTTAAATGCGGCTTGTCTAATTCAATTTCATGTTTAGATAAAAAAATACAATTTAATTTTTATTTAAAAAGTGTGGTAATATAGTACCTATACCTACACTGTTTTAAAGAAAAAGTGCGAGTCGGGCTATATTCACCAAGATACCGTAGTCCGTCAGTTACAAAATCTAAAAATATTGGACACGTATTTTTTCTTTAGCCACGTAAACAAAAAATTACGACGTTACAGTGCGTTGAAATATCGTGTGACGTCACGATGCGCTACACTTTATACTTATTTATACGTCACAAGTCCACACTCGTGAACTTTGATGTGCTTTATCTTTGTAAATTTTTATTGATTTGGTAAAGAAAAAAAATACGTGTCCAATATTATTTGATAATCTCACTGACGGACTAAATAGAATTATCATTTTTCTACCCAGGAAACATCCCTATTCGGTTAATTATTACTGAATTGCATAAACAATGAAACACCAAAACATTGTCCTAACGAAAAGATAAGGCTGGCCCGTAACTAACAAATTCTCGAATTAAAAATTTATATAATTATCTAAGTACATTAAATAGAGAAAAATAGTAGTGTAAGTGAATATATCGGCCTTTCGTGGCCCCCGTTACGAAAGGGGCCCTGGGCACGGGCCCCGTGTGCCCTTACGGTAAAGGCGGTACTGGGCCCAGGGTATATTATCTACTAATCACGTCAATCGTCACCCGGGCGGTGGAAAACCTTCACCAGAAACGAAATATCCAGGTACTACC
Source organism: Anorthoa munda (assembly GCA_945859665.1). Classification (NCBI taxonomy): domain Eukaryota; kingdom Metazoa; phylum Arthropoda; class Insecta; order Lepidoptera; family Noctuidae; genus Anorthoa; species Anorthoa munda. The sequence goes on along the minus strand of OX243900.1, from coordinate 26,227,520 downwards.
ATATATTTAAATGTTCTCCTTGATCACGGAATAGAAGATCACCATTTATTCAGTAAAAGTCATTCAGGCTTTTACCTAAGGAGAGCTACTGACTGAGGCAATGACATACCTATAGGAGTAGCATGCGTCTGATATTCGGATCGGTACCTTTCTTGTCGTTAGTCATATATTACAATATTGTAAGAACCGCTAAGTAAATATTAATAATTATTATGAGTAGATATTAATAAGATAAATATAAAACCGGCCAAGTGCGAGTCGGACTCGCACACGAAGGGTTCCGTACCATTATCGCAAAACTCTGCAAATAAATCACGTTTGTTGTATGGGAGCCCCCCTTAATTTATTTTATTTTAATTTAATAATTAATTTTTTTTGAAGAGAATATACAACTAAATATTCTGTGAATATGTCAAGCGTCTACCTGTTGCCGTTATTAATATCGAGCAAATAACGGCAAAAATATCACGTTTGTTGTATGGGAGCCCCCCTTAAATATTATTTTTATACTGTTTTTAGTATTTGTTGTTATAGCGGCAACAGGAATACATCATCTGTGAAAATTTCAACTGTCTAACTATCACGGTTCATGAGATACAGGCTGGTGACAGACAGACAGACAGACAGACAGACAGACAGACAGACAGACAGACGGACAGCGAAGTCTCAGTAATAGGGTCCCGTTTTTACCCTTTGGGTACGGAACCCTAAAAAAGGGTACCAACATCGGTAGCGTATAGCCAGCCTTATGTTACGCAAGAAAATATAAAAAGGGACGAATCTAGGAAACTCTCGTACATAGGTAAGAAGATACTAGAAAATGGGTTCGTATATATAATATTTAAAAAAATCTTAGACGTATCTCGGCACCCTGAGTTCTTGGACCTTTGGAAGCATATTCAATAATGGGTACCTGAAAATATCGTTACCAAGATAAAAAAATAAACCCGGCCAAGTGCGAGTCGGACTCGCGCACGAAGGGTTCCGTACCATTAACGCAAAAAACGGCCAATCACGTTTGTTGTATGGGAATTGCCCCCCTTAATTTATTTTATTTTAATTTAATAATTATTATTTTTTGATGTGAATATACAACTAGATGTTCTGTGAATATTTCAAGCGTCTACCTATTGCCGTTATTAATATCGACCAAAAACGGCAAAAAAATCACGTTTGTTGTATGGGAGCTCCCCTTAAATATTTATTTTATACTGTTTTTTGTATTTGTTGTTATAGCGGCAACAGAAATACATCATCTGTAAAAAGTTCAACTGTCTGGCTATCACGGTTCATGAGATACAGCCTGGTGACAGACGGACAGACAGACAGACGGACAGACGGATCGCGGAGTCTTAGTAATACGGTCCCGTTTTTACCCTTTGGGTACGGAACCCTAAAAATGTAGTCCCGTAGCGACAAGATTGCAACTTGTACTGAGATGCAAGGGAAACGGAGAGGTAAGTGCCTATTATATACCACCGCTAACAAGATAATCACAAAAAAAGATAAGAAGCCAACCAGCGACTTATTTATACATTCACGTATAAGGACAAAAAGAATACTTATGGAACGGTAAGATAAAATATTTTATTTACATAAAAACTGGGATTAAAGTCTATATTAACTTATCTTCTGATTTAATAATTTTATCTAAGTTAAACACAGCAATAGAAAATTTCAGTTTATTAAGTAGCTAGGTACACATTTCAACACATGATTTGTTTAGTTAAATAAGTAGCTGTATATTCGTTATGTTAATAGAACAGGATATTTTAGATACCTACAGTGTTTAGGTACTTAGATATTACAACTAGAAGTAGCACTACTTGTTTTTTAGGATTCCGTAGTCAACAACGAATCCTTATGGTTTCGCCATGATGTCCGTCTGTCCGTCCGCAGATTAGCTCAGAGATTTTTAGTACTAGAGAACTATAATTTGGCATGGATGTATATATTAATCACACCGACAAAGTGGTAAAATAAAATCATGACAAAAAAATATCTTTATGGTACCTCCTAAAGGTCTATCCACACATATCAGGGCCGTGCCAGGGACGTGGACGGACCGTGCCCCATCAGGGGCTCAAAAAAATATCGTTGGGTACATTTCATATAAAATACGCACCGATATTTTTTGAGCCCCTGACGGGGCTGGTTCCATGGTGTGAGATATCGTTGGACAGGCCATTTAAAAATATTACGGGTCTGTGAAAATCAAGCTTGATATTGCTAATTTTTGTTAGAGTCAAGTCATAAAGTGTCAGCTAAATTGTTGCAGTAGTATATAATTATGTCATAGACCCATTGATTAATCAGTGCACTATGTATAACACCCGTGCATTATGAATCAAGAATCAAGACAAGTCAAATCATGTAATGTGATGAATACTGATTTAAAATTCTTCACGGATAGGTTAGGTTCGAAGGAGATGACGGCACCTCCCGCCATCTCCTTCATGTTACTTTAGACACTGCAGACAGAAATAGGAAAATACTATCACAGCTAAGTAGGCATTACAAGTTTACGAGTATTTAGTCGACCAACTTACAAAATGTACTTGGGAAAGTAAAAATTTTGTACAAATTCCATTGAAAAATTACTTATATATCGTTGTTAGCTGTGTAAAACAGGTAGTAATTATAAGTATATGTATACAAAAATAAAATCTTAACAGCCCTCGTTAGTCCATTTTGCAACTACGGAAGCCTAATACCACGCGTGGCTCGACACTGACTTGGCCAGTTTATTTAGTAAGATTTTGTGGAAATACAAACCTCTCCACTATTTCGTCAAATAATTCCGTTACTCTTATTCGGTATTTGTCGTCTTCTTTAGCGAAGTCTATAAACTCTTGACTACGACTGACTAAGTTGGTTCGTTGTGCTACTTCGGGATCACAAAACATCTCCTCTTGTTTCTGCTTACTCATAGCTGTAATAGGTGTCATGATGGCAGCCTCCGTTAGTCCAAAAACAATACTTTTCTTGTATGCTTCTGTAAGAGTAGTTTTATCAAATATGTCCAAGATATCTATTCCCTCAACTTTTAGTTCCTCAGATAGCATTGCAAAGTAAATTTCAATAATTTCATCCGCCCATGTATCTCTATCACTCCTAGTAGTATTGTAATATACAAGGGAAGATAAGTCAAGCATCGGAGAAGTATAAATAACAGTTTGAAAATCAACGAACAAACAGTGACATATTGTGTTTTGTTCCTTTTTGAGGAAGATATTATTAGCCCATAGATCGCTATGAACCACGGCGTTCCGATACTCTGAACTAGGCTCCATAAGGTCCTTAGCACTCGCAAATAATGTAGGTAGAATCGACTCTACATGTTGATTAAAGTTTGGTATAGATTTGTACTTGGAATAGACTTTGAGGTAGTCAATCACTGCGTTTCTTCCTGTGTTACGAAAGTTGACACTCCTGTTGGGTGCTTGAAGGTAATCACTAAAATCTTCCCATATTCTGTATGGTCTACCAAGCTGAATACTTTTCTTCTCTTCATAAATGTACGAATGAGCGTGAAACATTGCTAATGTTTCGACAGAAACTTTCAATTCTTCTAAAGTCATGGTATCCTGATGATGTGGCATTTCGTATCCAAGCAGTGAGACGTTTTCAAATACAAAAATTTCTTCTTTGATGAATAGTAATTTAGGACGCCATTTTCGTGAACCTGTAAAATGATGAATATGTTACTTATGTTTTAAGGTTCTAGATTTTGTCCTATTGTCATAGGCAGAACCGAAGGTTAGAACATTTAGGAATCCCAGGATAGATTCTAAATATATTTTGTATAAAGACAGATTAGTGCCAGGTGCCAGTACCTGTGCTGGGTTCCTGGCACTATTCCATGTCTTTATACAAAATATTTTTAGAATCTGTCCTGGGGTTCCTTATTTTTAACCGACTTACCAAAAAAGGAGGAGGTTCTATGTTCGACATTCGTATGTTTTTTTTTTTTTTTTTTTAATATTTGTTCACCGATATCTCCGTCAATTTTGGACCGATTTTGAAAATTCTTTTTTTGTTTGAAAGAGTATGTTTCGAAATTGGTCCCATTTTAATTTGGTGAAGATCTGATGAAGGACTTCGAAGATATACAACAGAACTCTTCAATAAATTACGGCAAATCTCTCGGAATTGCTGCAATCGCATGTTTGTTTATTGTTTACGCCATTTCATAACATAACGCACGGTAGAATCATTTTAATGTAACGTTCAAAAGTGCCGCTTGGTGGCCTAGTTGAAATAAAATATCTTTGTCTTTGTCTTTGTCTTTAACATCACGCCAGTACGCTCTAAAGGGGTACGCGGATCTCTCATTTCACCGGTAATACTCTAGTTTCATGATATTCGGGTAATCTATTCTGGCGTTATAGGTACCTTACTAAACTACTTGTACAACTAAAAAGTGAAAAATAAAAAGCTTTTTACAAAAAAATACTACCGACTTCCAAATAAAAATACTACAAAGTGAAAAATAACTTTATTTTTGGAAGTCGGTGTCTATAACGCAAAAAAATGGTACCTACCAAAGACACCGATTTCCAAAAATAAAGTTATTTTTCACTTTGTAGTCTTTTTATTTGGAAGTCGGTAGTATTTTTTGTAAAAAGCCTTTTTGTTTTACCTATTTATTTTGATGATTTTATTTTGATGCATTTTTGACGAACTTTTACATACTACTTAAATCTACTAGCTTTTTACGGTATTATTATTACAGAGCTACGATAATACATAGTATAATACGATTTGATTTTTTATTTTACTTTTATTTATAACAATAACAATTGTACAAATGTTAATTATGAAACTTATACTTTAGATCTGGCAACGAAACACTAAGTCAGTGTCTTTGGTACCTATTCTTTTTCGTTTTTCACAACGTCTGGGAAAATGAAAGTTATTTTTCGCTTTGTGGTGTTTCGTTTTACTAGTCGGTTGAATTTTTTTGTTTCATAGTATTTTATTCTTCTATTTTTACCTCAAATTACCATACAAAGCATTTATATCCAAAGTACATCTCATGACGAATCCAATAAGCCCAAACACCACTAGGCTGGATTGTTTTATTTCATAGTTCCAGTGGCCTTCGGTTTCATCATTACAGAGTGCGAATAATTGCATTGTTGATGAAAATACCAAAATCGCCATATTTATGGCTATAATATTTGAGAAGTTCCCTCTATATCCATGCGACCCCATCATCAGATCCTGGCCTGATGACCATGGCTCCCTCTGAGATCCCAAACAAAAGATGAATTTCCAAATCGTTCCAGGCGCCTTTGAGTAATCGTTCATAAAAATAGATTCCAACAAATTGAAAACCTCCTCCTTTTTTGAAGTCGGTTTAAAAATATCATCAGAATAAATAGGTAAAAAAATAGGAACCGCAGGATAGATTCTAAAACTATTTCGTATAAAGACATATATTAGTGCCAGGCACCTAGCGTGAGTATTCCCATTCCTGGGCAGCATTTGGACCAATTCTCATATGAAGATGAGCAATCTCCTGGCGCACAAAAAAGTTATTTCATATCTTACCTGCGCCATTTTCAAATTTATTAAAAAGTTTTCTTAGCATGGCGTATTCCTTCTTGAAGAATCCGAGCTTCTTGATATATGCGACCTTCCATTTATCGAACCTCGGCATACACTTTATTTTTGGAAGTCGGTGTCTATAACGCAAAAAAATGGTACCTACCAAAGACACCGATTTCCAAAAATAAAGTTATTTTTCACTTTGTAGTCTTTTTATTTGGAAGTCGGTAGTTTTTTTTGTAAAAAGCCTTTTTGTTTTACCTATTTATTTTGATGCATTTTTGACGAACTTTTACATACTACTTAAATCTACTAGCTTTTTACGGTATTATTATTACAGAGCTACGATAATACATAGTATAATACGATTTGATTTTTTATTTTACTTTTATTTATAACAATAACAATTGTACAAATGTTAATTATGAAACTTATACTTTAGATCTGGCAACGAAACACTAAGTCAGTGTCTTTGGTACCTATTCTTTTTCGTTTTTCACAACGTCTGGGAAAATGAAAGTTATTTTTCGCTTTGTGGTGTTTCGTTTTACTAGTCGGTTGAATTTTTTTGTTTCATAGTATTTTATTCTTCTATTTTTACCTCAAATTACCATACAAAGCATTTATATCCAAAGTACATCTCATGACGAATCCAATAAGCCCAAACACCACTAGGCTGGATTGTTTTATTTCATAGTACCAGTGGCCATCGGTTTCATCATTACAGAGTGCGAATAATTGCATTGTTGATGAAAATACCAAAATCGCCATATGTATGGCTATAATATTTGAAAAGTTCCCTCTATATCCATGCGACCCCATCATCAGATCCTGGCCTGATGACCATGGCTCCCTCTGAGATCCCAAACAAAAGATGAATTTCCAAATCGTTCCAGGCGCCTTTGAGTAATCGTTCATAAAAATAGATTCCAACAAATTGAAAACCTCCTCCTTTTTTGAAGTCGGTTTAAAAATATCATCAGAATAAATAGGTAAAAAAATAGGAACCGCAGGATAGATTCTAAAACTATTTCGTATAAAGACATATATTAGTGCCAGGCACCTAGCGTGAGTATTCCTATTCCTGGGCAGCATTTGGACCAATTCTCATATGAAGATGAGCAATCTCCTGGCGCACAAAAAAGTTATTTCATATCTTACCTGCGCCATTTTCAAATTTATTAAAAAGTTTTCTTAGCATGGCGTATTCCTTCTTGAAGAATCCGAGCTTCTTGATATATGCGACCTTCCATTTATCGAACCTCGGCATACACTTTATTTTTGGAAGTCGGTGTCTATAACGCAAAAAAATGGTACCTACCAAAGACACCGATTTCCAAAAATAAAGTTATTTTTCACTTTGTAGTCTTTTTATTTGGAAGTCGGTAGTTTTTTTTGTAAAAAGCCTTTTTGTTTTACCTATTTATTTTGATGATTTTATTTTGATGCATTTTTGACGAACTTTTACATACTACTTAAATCTACTAGCTTTTTACGGTATTATTATTACAGAGCTACGATAATACATAGTATAATAATACGATTTGATTTTTTATTTTACTTTTATTTATAACAATAACAATTGTACAAATGTTAATTATGAAACTTATACTTTAGATCTGGCAACGAAACACTAAGTCAGTGTCTTTGGTACCTATTCTTTTTCGTTTTTCACAACGTCTGGGAAAATGAAAGTTATTTTTCGCTTTGTGGTGTTTCGTTTTACTAGTCGGTTGAATTTTTTTGTTTCATAGTATTTTATTCTTCCATTTTTACCTCAAATTACCATACAAAGCATTTATATCCAAAGTACATATCATGACGAATCCAATAAGCCCAAACACCACTAGGCTGGATTGTTTTATTTCATAGTACCAGTGGCCATCGGTTTCATCATTACAGAGTGCGAATAATTGCATTGTTGATGAAAATACCAAAATCGCCATATGTATGGCTATAATATTTGAGAAGTTCCCTCTATATCCATGCGACCCCATCATCAGATCCTGGCCTGATGACCATGGCTCCCACTGAGATCCCAAACAAAAGATGAATTTCCAAATCGTTCCAGGCGCCTTTGAGTAATCGTTCATAAAAATAGATTCCAACAAATTGAAAACCTCCTCCTTTTTTGAAGTCGGTTTAAAAATATCATCAGAATAAATAGGTAAAAAAATAGGAACCGCAGGATAGATTCTAAAACTATTTCGTATAAAGACATATATTAGTGCCAGGCACCTAGCGTGAGTATTCCCATTCCTGGGCAGCATTTGGACCAATTTTCATATGAAGATGAGCAATCTCCTGGCGCACAAAAAAGTTATTTCATATCTTACCTGCGCCATTTTCAAATTTATTAAAAAGTTTTCTTAGCATGGCGTATTCCTTCTTGAAGAATCCGAGCTTCTTGATATATGCGACCTTCCATTTATCGAACCTCGGCATACACTTTACAAACAGATTTAGCGTAGAACTGATCCCATTCGTCTCCACTTCTATTATCAGTTTCATATGATCACTGCGATGTCCAAGAATTTCTTCTGAAAAGTCCTCCATCTTCCAATTTAACACTTTTGTAAATCCACATTGTTTTACGATAAAATTAATTTCATCTTGACTCAGTAATTCCATTATGTACGTCTTACTTGTAACATTAGTTAGTATTGTAGTATCTAACAATTTCAGTACAAAGAATTTGGTGTTTTACAATAAGATAATTTTATTGATACTAGAGATTACCTTGGATTGGCTAGAAAATTCAAGTCAGTTATCTGGAGAACAACAGTTCAGACCTGATAAAAATAAACCAGAAACGCATATTATATTAAAATTTATTATATTTTTAAAACCCAATACTACACGCCAAACATTGAACTGGTGGCCTACCCCCATCTTTTACAAATCAACCTCAATTTGAGTACACTTTCTTTCGAGCTCTCAGAACTCTCATTATCGTACCCTCACCTTAGTTAAACGATATCAATTTAATGCCAGGTAGTGTTGGGAAAGAACGAATGATTTGAAATATTTATCTATGAACCGATATGGGATTGCTAGCGAAGAAAAAAAAGGTTGCTAAAATTTAAAATAAAAATTATCATCAGATGTTTATTTCACATAAAATCGAAATAGAATTATATACTTTAATGTACATTCATGTCCAACATTTAAACTATTATTTTCTTAAGTGTATTTTACAACAATATAATAAGTTTAAAGACAAAAAAGTAATATTAAAATCAAAACCAATAGCCGACATTATAAAGCATCTCAAAAGCCTGAGTCTGATATAATTTATTACCTGTGGCTTGACTTTCCACATTATTACGTAAACAAATTAAAGAGGTTGCACTCTTAACTAAATGTAACGTTTTTTTTATCTAAGGTTGTAAGCTTATATAAAGTACCTATAGATTAAGCCTTATAATGATCTTGATTGATAGAGCGAGATGGCTAATTGGCAGCTCCATGTAAATAATAAGGACAAAAGATTATTTTTTGTTTTTGTCACCGTGGCCGGTTTCTGTTGTTTGTCAAACTCTAATACAATGGCAGGTTTGACAAACAAACTCGGTTTTGTTTGATTTTCTATGATTTCGTGGTATTATGTGTTAATTGAGACAAGGAATTTGGGTTATTTATAGATAATAAGTGTCAGTGCGATGGTGGGTTGTAGTGTTCTTGTTCTTGTTGTAAACACCAGAACTAACTATTGCTGTCTCATGTGCGGCCACGCCAGTGCTTAATCTATAGGTACTTTATCTAAGGTTGTAAGCTTGTATTTTTAAATATGTCGGATTATTTATAACCTGACATCACCTTAAATCTTAGATAAAGTACCTATAGATTAAGCCTTAAAATGACCTTGATTGATAGAGCGAGATGGCTAATTGGCAGCTTCATGTAAATGATAAGGACAAAAGATTATTTTTTGTCTTTGTCACCGTGGCCGGTTTCTGTTGTTTGTCAAACTCTAATACAATGGCAGGTTTGGCAAACAAACTTGGTTTTGTTTGATTTTCTATGATTTCGTGGTATTATGTGTTAATTGAGACAAGGAATTTGGGTTATTTATGGATAATAAGTGTCAGTGCGATGGTGGGTTGTAGTGTTCTTGTTCTTGTTGTAACACCAGAACTAACTTTTGCTGTCTCATGTGCGGCCACGCCAGTGCTTAATCTATAGGTACTTTATCTAAGCCTTAAATATTATTTTTCTCTGTTCACCCTGACATCTTGGTCATATGCACAGAGTACTTTTATTATATAGACAGTCATATGAGCTCTGTTTACAAGCGTGCTTTGTTATTTTCGTTGTTTTAAAGTAATTTACAATAAAGTTGTTGTGAGGTTGTTGTGAGTTGTGTGACAAAAGGATTGCCATGTATTCTATGAATAAAGAAACGCTTACAAATATCTACATATATGTAATCGTGACCTAAAGATTGTTATCCAAAACTGCCGCTATCACAAGGTTATCACGAATTACTGTCTTCAAAACTCCGTGGTGAGAAAGAAGAGTAGCCTAGACGAATTGGACGATATGGATTTTGGAGCAAAGTCAATGTTTTATTTTTTAAATAATGATTTGCCTACAATTTTATTTGGATCCTTTAAATAATTAATGATTTGTTGCCCAACTTCAAGAGAGCGGCATCTACAAATAATGAAGAAGCTGTAATTGAAAATAAGTTAATCGCAACCGGAAAAGCTTGACAGAGATGATATAGTCCTCTGGCGTGAAGAATAATTTAAGAACATTGTGCTCCTTTCAGCTCTCATTTTGGCTGAACTGAGGAAAATTTATTATACATATGAAACTTGGCTTAAAGAAGGTTATCTATATTCCTATTCTTAATAGTTTGGTTATTTTGTAGAAAATAAAACAATATACTTACCTACTCATTAATTAAGTACACCAGTTTTTGGTTAATACCTAACACAATATTATAATTTTGTTATAGGATACACTATTATCAAAGTATGGAAGGACCAAACCATAATTATGTTCTGTTAAACACACCATTGTAAAGACTTATCCACAGGATTAATAAATCTGCTATTACTGCATATTGGCACAGATAATATAATACTAGCATACAGATACCTCATCCCATACAAAAAAACCGTGCCGACGTAACTAGCGTTTACTGCTTATTCTGGCAATTTGTTTCATGGTGATAGATATATGGTGTTAGCAGCGACTTGCAAGTAAAAGGGTTTACTAGGTTCGTGAATGTTTTTTTCTTTAAATACAGTGAAGGTTTGTTTTCTAGTATTTATTTGCAAGTTTTTACAGTTTTTTTTTGCACCAAAATGTGTTAAAATGCAAACTTTAATAATCGAGTGGAATGCCTCAGAAATTAAAAAATACGCCATCTATTGGCATAAATTTTAAATGATCCGTTAAATAATCTTTAAAATGTGAATTAAAAGCCCAATATTCCATAATTTTGTACTTAGGAGAGTTGATTAAACAAGAACATACAATTTTTGTGTTCAATTCCAGAAAATGTTAATTTTACGCACATTCAATAACAGATAGGTGGATACCGAGGTGCATATCGCGCCATCTAGTGAGATTTATTTGAACCAAATTTTCTTTCTTAGCAATGAGACCCCGTGATATTGGTAAGTTTTTATTAATATTATTATGCAATTCTAAATGCAAAAACTTACTTTAACCCCTTGAGTGCTAATTAGCAGACACAATAGAAAAGCAAGTGCCTTTTAGGAACTTTGGTTCCCAAGACAATCACCATAATATTGGATGTAATAGTTTACATCTTGTAGGTACTATCGGTCTGGGGTTTCTTCTTCAGGGTGCCAACTGAAAAATAGTGCTGGGTGTCTGACGAACAGCAAATGCTGAGTTGGTAACCCTTTCAGTATGGCCATGTTTAGTGCAATTAGTCTCTGTATTTCATTACTGTAATTTACTCTGTTGCTAGTGGATTTTGACTGTCAAATAAATGTATTTCTATTACATTCTTGTTTATCAGCTAGCACCTGCCTACTCTACAAAACTCAGAAATCATATTTTATTATTTGTCTACAGGATCAGATACTGGCTTTTTGAATGGCAGTGAGTTGAAGGAAAGAAGCCATCTTCTTCACCATTCACCATTGATTATCAATCAGAAATGGAATCCTTTAAATATGAAAAATTGTTCACCGTTCACCACAATTTTGCCATCTGTTGCATGTTCTATCTTCCTTCGAGTGTAAGAAAACAATGATACATGTCCAGCATAGAGTTCGTTGATATATGTTAGTTTAACTATGACTTGTTCGGTTGGAGTGTAGCCTTAGGGGCACTATGGCACGAGGACTTAAAAAAATTATCGTTTTTTTTTGTTGGAAATTTTCCAATTTTATAGCAGTTTCGGGTTAACCTTAACCATAAAAACCATTTAGGTTCTGAGAAGCATAGCCCTACGATGCATTGTTGCCGAATTATGGGCCTCCGAATATTATTATTTATATATCCGAATATCTCGAAAACGGTGTGTCCTAGGCAAAAAATAACTAAAATTTAGCTCCCGCTGTAGTACACCCATGCTAGCAGCATCCCAACATGAACACTATAGTTACTACCATTTTGGAAATATAGACAAAATACAATAAAATTCGGTGGCCCATAATTCGGTAACGGTGCGTCATAGGACCAGAGCCTAAATGGCTTCTATGGACAAGGTTAATAAGCTGCCGAAAAAAAAATGACTGAATTGTGTTAAATAAAAATCTTCGAAAATTTGACTGAAGTCCACTGCCCCTATAGCTACGCAAGGTGAAGGATCGACAGAAAAATTGCCCAAGTATATTTTTTTTCCAATTTTCTCTGGTTTTCTTTCATCATCTCATGGTTATCGACTAGAGCAACAATTACTTTCCTGAAAAGATTTTCATCCGAGCTACCATTTTGGAAATATAATGCGTTTTATGCAAAATAAAATAAAATTCAGAGGCCCATAATTCGGAAACGGTGCGTCGTAGGACTATGCTTCTCCGAACCATAATGAGTGTTATGGTCAAGTTCAACCCGGTACTGCAATAAATTTGGGAAATATCCAAAAAAAGAAACATTTCATGAAAAGTCCAAAAAACTTTTATAACCAAAAATTTTTTTTTGGTTTTCTTTGCTGCTCATAGTGCCCCTAAGCGTATACTCCAACTCCTAAAACTCCGCCCCTAAGATGACCCACTGACCACTTGTTCCCTTAATCAGTAATGCATTTTCTATTCAATGTAGACCTACCTAATAAATAATTGTGTTTAAAAACAGTGTTATGTTTTATTTTATTGAAGTATTTGTAGTTTTTGATGTAATAAGACAACATTGTGTTTTAAAAGGTGCGCTAAGATGGTTTGGTCATGTTTACAAGATATGTTTATATAATAAAACTTCATTCGACATACAGGACCATAGGTGGACTTAATGCCCAAGGCATTCTCTACCGGTCAACCAAAGGTGGTGGAGACTGTGATGTGGGGGTGTCTTTGGTACCTGTTATTTTCTGTTTTTCGACACCGACTTCGGAAAAGAAAGCCCAAACACGACCAGGATACATTGTTTAATTACTGAGTTCCAGTGCCTACTTTCTAGCTTCATCATCAGATCCGTTTCTATGGTACCATTTATTTCTAGGTATTTACTTCATCATAGTCGGTTAACTATTCAAGATATTATCTTATACCCGTAACATACTTAGCATTAAGGAATTCTATTGGCTATCGGTCTTCTTCATCAGTTTCTCTTCACCAAATGGTACTTTTGATTGCAAATGAATGCATTATTTATGAAAATACCTAAATCGCTATATGTATGCCTATAATATTTGAGGAGTTCCCTCGATTTCTCCTATAATCCCATCATCAGATCCTGACCTGATGACGATGGGACCACCTGGAAGTACACCCTTTTAAACAAAAGAAGAATTTTTGAAATCGGTCCAGGCGTCTTTGAGTAATCGGGTAACAAATATAAAAAAAACCGGCTAAGTGCGAGTCGGACTCGCGCACTAAGGGTTCCGTACCATTATCGCAAAAATTACGTTTGTTGTATGGGAGCCCCACTTAAATATTTATTTTATTCTGTTTTTAGTATTTGTTTTTATAGCGGCAACAGATATACATCATCTGTAAAAATTTCAACTGTCTAGCTATCGCGGTTCATGAGATACAGCCTGGTGACAGACAGACATACAGACGGACCGCGGAGTCTCAGTAATAGGGTCCCGTTTTTACCCTTTGGGTACGGAACCTTAAAAAAGATTCCGACGAATTGAGAACCTCCTCCTTTTTTGAAGTCGGTTAAAAATGTGTACACAAATCTATACTTCTATACTAATATTATAAAGAGGTAAAGTTTGTGAGGTTGTAGGGAGTAATCTCTGGATCTACTAAATCGATTTTGAAAATGATTTCACCAGTATAAAGTTACTTTATTTCTGAGTGGCATAGGCTATAATTTATATTCAATAAAATTAGAAATCCTTGTGTAAATTTCAATAATGTAACCCATTCTTTGGCATACGCTGAGAAAACTATTGATGATACATAAAAATGATGTAGTTACTTATTATTACCTACAAAAAAGGCTGCCAGATAATATATCTAACTATCATAGCTAAGTCACAATAGCAGCTTTTATGTTCTATATTTTATTAGATCGCCGGTAGAAACAAGTTGTTTACTTTCGTATAGGTACTTAGTATTAATTCTTATTCAAATAAATAGTTTAACAAATTGGTAGGTAGGGTAGGGTAGGTAGCCAGTAGGCGAGGGCGACGCCGCGGGGGTCAGCTAGTATATCTATACTAATATTATAAAGCTGAAGAGTTTGAACGCGCTAATCTCAGGAACTACTGGAATTGAAAAAATTTTTGTTTTGTATAGTCCAGTTATCGGGGAAGGTAACATCACGCTATGACCAATAGGAGCGGAGCATAAATGAAAAATGTTGCTAAAATGGTTTTGTTTTTTCCTTTTTGGGAGCTTCTGTTGCGTGCGCTGCGTAAGCGGTTAAAGCTACGCAACATTCATGTATGTAGGTAGGTAGCCAGTAGACGGGAGCGAAGCCGCGTGTGACAGCTAGTACTATATAATATTGTATTATAAAGCTGAAGAGTTTGTTTGTTTGTTTGAACGCGTTAATCTCAGGAACTACTGGTTGGAATTGGAAAATTATTTATTAAATTTATAAATGTTTTATTTGATATTGTTTTAAGAGACTTACCTTTACAAAATATCACAATATAATTATATGTTACAACATTATTAAATTAGAAAAAGATGAATGGTGGTCCTGAAAAAAGAGCTGAAAATGGTGTTATACTCACATTGTTGAAAACGTCGTACACACATCGTATTAACGTTGTACTATGTATTTAATCATAGTATGACAACAGCAAGATTGATGATACTGTGGGACGCAACTTACACATATTATTTATAATGATAGCTCAAGTTTTCTAGCACATCACTTTGTCAAGTGTCTGGCCTTAAAATTCAGGTAACGATAGGTATATTTTCTGTATTAAGTGTTAGTAGAGGGATCGCATTAGCAAATGGGGAAAGTATGCGTACCTACTTTCAACATTTTGAAAATCATATTTGTTGCTGAAACAGAAAATATGTTATAATATAAATCATCACTTATAGAAAGTAAAAATGTTGCGCTTCGTACAAGTAAATTCGTATAAGAACAAGCGAATGATGAAGATAAAGGTGATAATATAGAAATTAAAAAAGTGTACTTATGATAAAGGTAAAAAAAAAATCGTTAAACCTTTTTTCTACTGAGAGTAAAACATGTTTGATCCTTACATCCTTATTTAAAAACAACTATCTTTTAGGAAGTCGGTGTCTTTGGTACCTATTTTTTCGTCGTTTTTGAAAGCGACTGCCGAAATGAAAGTTATTTTTCGCTTTGTAGTATTTTGTTTTGGAAATCGGTTTAATATTTATTTTTTTAACTTCTTGAACAATTTAAATTCATCTAACTTTTGATAAAGCGAACCGATTGCGATGAAATAAAAACTAAGTATTTATTTATGGAACATAATGAGCAAGTTGATGAAATGGCGTAAACAAAAAGCAGACATGCTATTAATGGCTGTTGTTTATTGAAGAGTTATATTGTATATGTCCCAAGTTCTTCATCAGATCTTAATCAGATTTAAATGACACCACACGAAAAAAGAAACATCAAAATTGGTTCATCCAGTGTAAAGTTTTGAGGTGACACGCATAAAAAAAATACAGTCGAATTGATAACCTCCTCCTTTTTGGGAAGTCGGTTAAAAATATCACAACACAATATGCAATTCAAATAATTGAACATTTGAACTCCATATTCGATAGATTTGATTAAGATTCTCCGCAGCAGAACGATCTACAAAAAAAATTGGTAAGTAGGTAGGATTGGTAGCAAGGTGACTACGTAGAGTAGGTAGGTAGATAAGTAGGGTAAGTAAGGTAACTTAGGTAAGAAGGGTAGGGTAGGCACTTAGGCAGTTGACAGGCGCGAAGTTGCGGGCACAGCTAGTATTCAATAACATAACCACAACCTTTTGAAGACGCAAATGTTGAAATGTTTTTACCTGTCTGTGGAAAAATGAAAGAAAAGCAATGTTTAATTGTTTTATACATGGTATATTATAGGTATTATGGTTTGTTTTGTTAATGAAACATGATAACGTCTCATATTCAGATAGACTTATTGCTCTGTACAGTGGGTCGGATAGGTACTTAGTTTTTTTTCTTCTATAGGCTCGCGCTTGATCACTATCTCACCTGATGGTAAGCGATGATGTGGTCGACGGTGAAACACGCTTGCCTAGAAATAACCTATTCACTCTTGACTTATAGACCCCTAGATTGCAGCTGTCGGGAAGCACAGACTCCGATAGGGAATTCCACTCCTTAGCTGTACGCATAATAAAAGTGTTCCCAAAACGTTTAGTGCGTATGGGTGCTATGTCCACCACGTACCGATGGCGCATCGCCGTACGTCTGATAGTCCGATGACGAAACGGGCTAGGTGGAATTAGATCATGCAATTCCATCGCACACTCTCCCAAATGTAACCGATAAAAAACCGACAAGCTGGCAAATCGGCGACGATGTTCAAAGCTCTATAGCTTTGACTTGACCTCATTGCCGATGAGCGTCTTGGCCCGCTTTTCGATCGACTCTAGTGCATCAACCTGGTATTTGGCAGATCTGTCCCGTAGATCAGTACTCCATACATGATCGAACTTGCGCTTAATACAAATTGAGTAGCTGTTCCGGCGTGAAGTACCTTCTCGCCTTTGCAAGGATCCCTAACTTTTTCAATCAATGTATCAACTCAATCTATGGGCCAAAATTGAGAGTCGGCTGAAATTGGCTCTTTTTGGCCGAAAAAAGACACGCCTGGGTTTTAGCAGCAAAAAAATGATTAGCATCGCCCCATCTGGAAACTGCCTGCAAGGACAAGTTCAAACGTTCCACCATGGCCTCACAGAGACATCTAGTTAAATCGCTGGTATCTTAATTTCTACCTATTATTAACATTACTTCCAGGTACTGCAAATGCTATTATGTCTACCAAGCGGGATAGTTATAAAAATAGTCGAGACACACTAGTATAAAATATAGTAAAAAGCACAAAGTAGCACTAAGGAAGAATCTCATTGATAATTTACAACTGATCTATGGGTTAAATAGGAAATGAAAGTTCTTCTTTATTGCCGATGGGAAACAACATTGGGCAAAAGGCATATAGGTACTCTCACCTAGATACAGAAACCATAGCATTATTGACAAACGATAATTAATAATATTTTGCCCTAACATTTTTTTGAACATGGGGATTTTATTTAGGTATTAAAAATAAATTATACACAAAATAACAATAATAAAAAGCATTCTGGGCAGTTTTCCCATTGACAACGAAGTAGACAATTTTTTTGATGCCAATGAAGTCCCTACACGGTTACCCAAACATTGTTTTAACCAATATCAACATTGATATATTAAAATTATATCAATGAATATCAAGCGTCAAAATCGCCTATAGTCGATGATGTAATGAATAGACCCGTAGGAGTTTGACAGCAAGACGCAATACATCACGTTCTCCATTAAATATTCATGGCCTTCGCTTGATATCCGCGTCAAGGACTTGGGTACGCTGGCCTTAATATAAGAAAATTCTCCACGTTCCTCGTCGTATGACTGCCTAGGATAGGATGTGTTTCATAATTTGAATAATTCGTTTTTCTTGAATGAATAGTTCCAGCTAAAACGAGAGGAAAATAATCAATTTAATTCAAATACGACCTCATTTTTAAAGTAGGTACTTAGGTAAGATTTTCATTGCATTTCTTGCGCTAGTAACTCTTCAACAATATATACCAGGGAGGGGAAAGTGCGGTCCGGACTATTTTGTGTGGTACTAACTTGTATTACTTCAGTACGAAAATTGAGAAAGTCATCGAAATCCTCAGCAACATTTACTCTGGACCAGTGCTGCAAATGTTTTCAGAAGTATTAAAATCTCCCTTACAACCATTACAGTTATATACATACTAATTGCGATAGCGTGGTCTTAAAATTAACTTATTTTTACATCTAATAATAGTAACTAATAAACTAAGTTCCCTAAACATAAAAAAAAAAAAATTGTCTTCGAATTTTTACAGTTACTTATATATTTGTGGCAGCCCCGGTTAGTAATTAAGAATACTTGGGTTGGGCCTGACTCGCTTCTACCCTCATATATAAATAATATATGAGGTATAAAATATAAAAACACAATATTTAAAATACAATGTAAAAATATATGTAAATGTATTTATACCAAAGTAAATACATGTGAAGATGTAAAGACTGAACCCCTGGCATATATATATAGGTATACTGTAGATTGGAAAACTTAATTTGAAACGGAGATTAAAACAAAATATCATCAAATATTGGGACTCACATTGGATATTTTCTGAAAAACAAAGTCATTTTTATAATGGAAAAAGAGATATAGTCTGTTAAAACTCTAGAGACAGTGAAAAACTTTGTTATGAACTGTACCGGAAGGTACGTTTTGGTTATGTTTTGTAGAGAAAATAACCTTCTCTGACGACAAAATATTACAGTCTCGTGGGAGTGAAAAATATACATACAGAGAGAGTAGCTTTTGTTTCTATCAAAGGTTTTACGGAGTAGCGGGCGGGGCTTGTAATGAAATATGATGTCTATGATTTATTGTACGTACACTGATATATAATTTTCGAGCTATTCTGGTTTTTTTTACGTAGGTAATTTACGTAATAATCGAATGGGATGAAGTAGGCAACAATTTACTAATTAGGTACTCGGTTTGACAACATAATCTTGATGGAACATCCAATTATGCATCAATAAAATAACATAACTTCACGTATTTACCTAAAGCAGAGTTGTACACCTACCAATTGAAGGTATACTTTGGGGTGATCATATTGAAATCAATCTGGCACAAACCCAGATTGCGGGCTGCTACATAAAATTTCTAACGAAAAAACCCAGTAACCCTTCCGACCCGGAAATCGCACCCAGAGCTTCATGTTAAGGAGTTACCAGATATAAAATTTTAAAGCTTGATTTCCATTGAAAAATCCTGACATTTTCTTGAATTTTGCGAATTTTCTCGCAAAATGACGTGGTGAAATTAGAAAATAATGCTCGAATTTAATTATTATATATGTCGCATCAAGGCTGGCCGATAGATGTAAACCATAAGACATCGAGTGTGGGCAGGTCGTTGGGTACAATCGTGAAAATGAAATCACACAAATTATTCGATACACTGAGTATATTCAAATAGACACAAGTTACACTCTTGCTTACTAATATTACGGATCGACACTGATTCTACGACGTGTTAGCTCTACGTCTGTCAGTACTCAACTGCCTGTACATTTTAGCTCAACTGCAATATTCTATTATCCCCACCACGCAAGTGGTTAGAGAAAGCGCGCCAAAGCGTAGTCATTCTTGCTTTGCCGCCAGATGGCGTGCTTGCGATTTGTTTTGACGTCCGTACTATTGACTAAACCCGACATATATTATTATCTTTTCATCCTCATTTAATATAATATGACATTTAAAATTTAACTCTTAATCTAGTGACATTATTGATAGTTTCATTTGTTATGTTTCATTGTTGTTTGCCACGCGGTGAAATTAACAAAACAAAATAGATTGTGTTGTTAATTATAAATTATTTTTGCAAGTAAATGTGTGTTATAAAGCTTGCTTTATGGATTTGCATGCCTTAAGGTGTAATATGGTTGGACTGTGCTATATTTTGAACAAATTCCCATAATTATTAGCAAATAAATGATTATGAAAAAAAAGTGACATTATGGGCTCCATACATTGTGGGCAACCATTTCCAAGACAATCGGTGTTTTAAGATTACCAGAGACAATGTGTATTTGTCAATACGTATTTGCTATTACAGCCTAAAATGCAAACGTACAAAGAGATTTTTCTATCATGGGAGCTCCACACATCAGGGCCGTGCCAGGGATGAGCACGGAACGTGACAGGGCCGGGTCCCGTCAGGGGCTCAAAAAAATATCGGTGGGAACATTTTATATGAACTCATTCACACACGACCGTGCACGGGCACGCCCCTGATATGTATGGATAGACCTTAATGGTGTCTTCAGTCACAGAACAGTATTAAAAGACAAAAGTTTACTTAAAAAGGTATCATCGCAAAATAAATATGAAAATACTATGTTGATATTATTTGTGCAATTCACATGACCAAAGAAGATTTTTAAATTGGTCTCTATATAAACAAGATTATTCTTAGATTTTTATTGAAAATTCTAAAAATCCTGAAATTTCCAAAATCAACCACAATCCTGAGAAGAGCCTAAAAAGCCTGAGATCTCAGGACAAATCCTGAGATGTGGTATCCCTACGTTCAGTAGCGCCTGCGTCCACTAGCCAAACTCTAGGATATATTTTTACAGCAGTTTCTATAAAATATATCCTATGCTATGCAGCTACTTGGCTATATCAGATCGATATAGCAACATTACTGCAGCGTTCCACAAAGGCTTTTCCGAACAACCTGATTTACTACGCCATCAATGACCGGTCAATATTGGAACCATATACGAATACCTATATCGATGATTGGAACCAAATTTAAATAATATCGTCATTTGCCCACAGCCATATGCATTAGGTAACTACGTGTTCCACAGAATATGGAAGCGTTCGACTAGTGCTGCTACTAGAGCCTTTGCTAATAATAATATTCAAGCGCGAGCAATGTGCGCTGAGTACAAGTATCAACTGTCATAATTGGCTGGTTTCTGAATTGAGTCTTTGTAGTAATGAGGCTCTAAAGAGTGTCCAAAAGCAATGGCGATGGTCGAGCGATGGTCTAAATGCCAAAATGTAATGGATTGATTACGTCATATTCAACCGCGCTTCAATCAATACATTTTAACAACCGTTATCGGGAATCTTTCGTTGATTTTCGACTTTCGAGTTTCATCACTTGTCTCTGATTTGTCTAGAGCCAAATGTGTCAAACCTTACTATATTACCAAAGTTTAAGGTTTTTAGGCTAGAGTGAAAGTTTGACAAATACTTCTTAATTCAGAAATTAGTTAATTGACAGCATCAATATTATGAGTAAACGGCGACGGTGAAATGTGGTACTTGGATGCATTTCTGCCTATCCGCTTCGGGTAAAATAGGCGTGATGTTATATAATGTTATGGTGGCACTGACTCACATGTTTGGTTTGTATTTAAAGTTTTGACAATGCCGCCTCTAGCTGGCTGCAGAGGCTTCTCGGTGCTCTGTGAATAATATCGTCATTCGCCCACAGTCCCCACAGGTAGGTAGGTAAGCACGTGTCCAGGCCAGGATATTACGGACATTACGAATTTATTGAACTGCGGCGCATTCCGGTCCGGTGAACTCCAGTGTAATAAGAGGAATTTAGATTAGATTTGAATTACAAAAACGTATTTAGACTGGCTTCCTACGTAGTCTAGAGAAACAAATCTAAACAAATTTTATAAAGAGGTTACTTAAATTGTTTATTATCTCTCTATCTCTATCCTATTACCAAGACTGTTGTGACGCATTGTCATAAAGTTTCTGTGTAAAAGGCCATGAAAAAAACTAGTTAGTAATTTATAAGTACTTTTATAATAAATGTGATGAAGTGAACTGCACCCTAATTGCTTAAGTAAATTCTGCAAAGCAAACAAGTCGATTCATTTGTAGCGGCACCGAAGCCGCCACTTACGAACTAATGACATGACGTCACACAAATCCTGCATCTCGCAAGCAAAGTTTTCAGCGCGATTTGAACATATACAACAGTCCGACATCAACCCGTTGGGCAGTTGCCCGGACCAGACACAACACCCGCCTGGTCGGAGGATCCTCCCTTTTCTATGGAGGTTTGTGGGACTTTACACTCTGTTCCACATCCCTCCAAACTGGTGACCCTCGAACATGAACATGAGCGCAGCCTTCGTGCAGAGCTACTTCATCGTGACGTCATCATCACTTCCTCAAGCTTTCGAGCAGCGAGTCATACAGCCAGCCAGTACCTACGGCATCTACGGGGATATCCTGACCACCAGCATGCAGCGGACGCGCATACCTGGTCATCACCCTCAGCTTCTTTCATCACCGCTCCGACCCACTGGAGCCAGCAGCACTGTCCCGACTCACTGGGACACATCATCACCGCTCCGAACTACTGGAGCCAGCAACACTATCCCGACTCACTGGGATATCATAACCCCGACTCACTGGGGCACAACCGCATACAGTTCCGACTCACCGCGAACTCTGCGAGTTCCGGTTCCGACTCACGGGAACCAACCTTCCACTGGCCAGGCACGCATCACAAGATGTACGGACGACTCAACCTGCTATCGACCTCGGGTCTCCGGAGGGGAGTGATGTAGCGGCACCGAAGCCGCCACTTACGAACTAATGACATGACGCCACACAAATCCTGCATCTCGCAAGCAAAGTTTTCAGCGCGATTTGAACATATACAACAGTCCGACATCAACCGTTGGGCAGTTGCCCGGACCAGACACAACACCCGCCTGGTCGGAGGAGGATCCTCCCTTTTCTATGGAGGTTTGTGGGACTTTACACCCTGTTCCACATCCCTCCAAACCTTCAAAGAATTAGAATTATTTCTTTCAACTTTTTCGGTATTGTGAAAAAAAATTGTAAGAGTACAAACATCCTCCTTTGAGTTGAATTTCATCTACTGCGTTATGTTTCATCAAACTGGAATGAATTATATCCAAATCATTAGGACATCATTTCATTACACAATACCAATAGTGAAGTTTTATCTCGATTCTTCCGCTTTCGTTCATTCTTTACAATCAATTCTACGTCAAAATATTGGTAATGGAAAGGAGCATAACCTTTCCTTTTCAGAGTGTAATATGCAATACGTAAAGCC
The DNA here is from genome assembly GCA_945859665.1 of Anorthoa munda. Classification (NCBI taxonomy): domain Eukaryota; kingdom Metazoa; phylum Arthropoda; class Insecta; order Lepidoptera; family Noctuidae; genus Anorthoa; species Anorthoa munda. The sequence goes on along the minus strand of OX243900.1, from coordinate 26,204,468 downwards.
GTTTTTGGTAAGGTTCCGACTTGTTTGCTTTGCAGAATTCACTTACGCAATTAGGCTGCAGTTCTTCCTTTCTTTGAAAAGGGAAAAACGGGTAGCGTCGCACAGTTACGCGGGCAAAAGCAGGTCTGCGATTGTTTTCTTTCGGGACACCTGTAATCAAAACAAACAATAACATATTAAAAACCAAAAGCTAGAAAGAACAGATTAAAAACTCATAAGACCGGTAAATATTCACTTGTTTTCACCGTAAACGAAATGAAACAACACATTTAGGCGAAGTGGAGCCAAACAATGAAATACGTAGAATCCTCTTCAATTTAATCATAATAATTGAATTGCTGAAAGAATATAAAGTGCTTCCTTTGCGCTTCAAAGTAAAAGCCATTGCTGATCTTCACCTTTTAGCTTCACCTTTTAAGGTAAAAGTTTTTTTTCATTTTCTTCCGTTTTCAAATAATCTTTATTTTGTTTATGTAATAGGTACAAAAGAATTATAAGTCCTTTGCAAGGATTAATAACATTGTGAAACAGGACTTTTTATTTTTTTTTATTAAAAAACCATAACAAGGTTTGGATCGTAAAGACAGATAATAAAAGTTTTTATTTTGAAATTGCTCGGTTTATATTATTGCCTGATTAATGATCCGGTGCTGTGACACATAATTATATGTAGGCAATAAGTACGGTATAATTCTCAAAAAAAACATCATCATCATGTGAAAAGATGTGCTAAACATAATAACAACAACACTAAAATAAATAACAACAACAATTGATTTATTAGTTTATCCTCGCACTGTAACGCCTTGCAGCAATTACACCAATGCATCACAATCTTATAATAAACTCACTATAAGTTCAGGTTAACGATGTTTTCCTTCACCGTTGTCAGCGCTGTCCAAGATAAACTTAAAAAGTACAAATGAATTGAAAAAGTCAAATTAGTATCTGTATACCTGTATGAATCCGGGTTCGAACCCACGACCTAAAGCACGAGAGCCACCACGAATTTAAAACAACAACTCCATAACAATATATTACATTTCTTATAAAAGGCCTTACATTTCACCAAACGGTAACCTATTTTCTTTCACAACGTTCCAGAAGCCCCATCATCAACAATGGGCCTAACATGGCTAATTCTGGCGGCCTGCGCGCTAGCATGCGCGGGCGCCGACCGCGGCGGGTCTTCGCTGCGAGGAGCGCTTGAAGCGCTGCAGCGTCGGCAACGAGGACGGATGCATGGACCCATCCTACCGCAACCGGACTACGAATCGCTCTACGAGTTTGTGCCACCGCAAGGATACCCTGGTAAGTGGAGAATGAAGATTAGGGCCTTGTCATGTTTTTAGTAGAAACATGTAAAAACTATATGTCCTCAGGAACGAGAACTATATATTCCTAAAGGCAGTAACTAACTATATACTATCTACTACTAAACAGACGTGTAACTTTTTTGGTCGACAACAAAGTTTAATCTTTTCTATTACCATTACCATTTAGGCTCTAGAGTATAGAGTCTAGCTGGACGAAGTGACATTCTAGAGCGATAACGATATTCAAAGAGTAAAAATTTCCGAAATTTTTCAAGATCAATCTCTTACCTGATACAATGTCTCTTTATTTTGAGACTCAGGAGAAAATATAATAAAATGTCCCCTGCGACAAAAACTATTCTTGACGACAGTACTTATAACTTCTGTGAGGAATAGTTCTTGCCGTCTCATACATTATTCACAAGTATTTATCGTATTTTAGTTTGGGTTAAGTCTAGCAACACGAACAGCTGTGTTTATTTATTTAACCAGTTGCATTTTCTAATACTCTTTAATTCCAAAAATATATATTTATATTTCCTTATTTCAGAACCAGATTATGCTGTCGATGTTGAAGACATTGAAGATGAACCAAATCAGAAATACATTGTGAAGTTGCTCGATAACGAAGAAAGGCCACCCGAAGCCTACGAGTACAAACTTATCAAGAAAAAGAACACCGCTAATTCGGCATCTAAGAAAGAATCGGCTTTCCGCGAGAGGAGTCACCACTCGGACAACGACAGGCTACGAGAACTGTTCATGGACAAAAACGAAGTGGAAGAGAAGAACGAACTTGAAGATGGACCTGATAATGATGCTGAGTATGCGCTGCTTCTTGGACAACTTTGGTCAAAGTACAAATACAACAAAGAACACGCCAACAATGTCGAGACTGCCCCTCAAGGGGTTGTAAAACTTTATAAGGAAAAAATCGTTAAGAAACGTTACCCTGACAATTGGGGTCCCATTGCTTTCAAAAGGAAACGAAGTTCTGACGCCGAATCTGATCGACCAATCATGTTCGACTATGAAAACAGGAAGAATCAGATCCCCGGGCCGGTAGATCCCAATAATTACAATACCTATGATGTTTCAGATGATGATAAAGATGATCTTCGTGAAGAATACGCCATCGCATTCCAACCGCTGGATGATGATAGCTTGACTGATATGGCGGATGAAGATCAATACACCTACGATGCAGTTGAAAAGCGTTTTCCTGTCACCAAAAGAAGTAGTGGTTCTTATAGCCTCAACACCCAAAAGAAAAGGTTTGCTCCTAATCAAAACAAACGTGACACAGCAAAATCGTTCCGCAGCAGCGCCGGTACTGATCCTAAGCTAATAAAAGATCTTTCTAAAATATTTGGTGATTCTGAAATAGAAATTATCAAAAACCCCGTGAAACGAAATACTGATCACGAAGAGCATGAGCATGAAGTAAAGCCGCCAATGCTGACACCAGCACACAATCTCACTCATGAGCATAACACTACGGCTGTGCATGATGATGATAGCCACGAACATCATGGTCATAACCTCCATCATCCAGGCTTTTCCGGAAAAGAAGAAGGGCACGAACACGCACACGAGCATGCCCATGACAGCCACTCACACGATCATGATCATATCCACGATCATAACTACGCACAGGACCATACCCACAGCGATAAAGACAAGCCAATTATCGTCAGAAAGAAGTCTATTGATTGGTCGGATTACTTTGGAATTGACAAACGCGTTATCAAACCGGTTTCATTCGTAAACGGGTTAACTCAAGATAGACTAAGGAAACAATACTTCGACACCTTCAACAAGGAAGTAATTTATCCTTTAAACTCATTCCGCAAACACAGCAATGTGAAAAGGAACTACGTTGAAACGAAGCAGCCCAACGAAGAAACTGAAATTCAAATAGACAGGGCTCATCTTGCAGTTAACGAAGACAAGAGGAGTTCAGTTTCTGACAACGATTCTAAACTTGACAATATTGACAAAAAGCTTAGAAACATGGAAGGACTGATTGTAGACGAGGCACTGCATTATTCAAACGTAGGCGAAGAACTAGATTCCAAAGAAGAACAGGAAATGAAAGAAAAGCTATTGTCACGCTTAGCGGCCGCTTACAGCTTGGAAAAGATGAGGAAGGCATTGAAGGAGTTCAAACAAAGTTTACAAATCCAAAAGACGAAACCAAATGCGCAACCGGGTCCCGTTCCTACTGATGAGTCTAAAGCCAAACGAGTAGCCGTCAAGAAGGAGAAAGTTGAAATTTTGAGCAATGATATTCCAGGATTTGAAAAGGGAGATGAAAGGAACAATGAACATGACTTTGAAGATGAGCAGGGAGCTGGTCACTACTTAAATGGCAAAATTGAGGAGCAATTTTCTGAAGGTTACATGGGCGGCAGTGGCAGACACCGCATTCCTGCATCGGCTTCAGGTAATTGTAAAATGAAGCACATCTTCGTTCATCGGATCATTAACAAATTAAAACAACATTTACCAAGTTGCATTTTGTAGTAGGTGCAACTGGCGCGTGCCCGGTTCTCGCGAAGATTGTGCAGCGCTGCCGAGGAGTAGACTTGCTGGCTGGCGACCGCGGACAGCTGTTTCTACCGCTTTGTAGCTTACATCAGATCTGCTATCTTTGCGTAAGGAGTTCTTTTCATTCATCGAGAATAATCATACAAAGATATTTTCTTAAGATCTAACATTTTTCTTTCTTTACAGGGAGAGGCCCCACCAACAACCTGCGACCTGGTATTCCTTTCTGAAGCCGATACGACTTGCGAAGGAGATATGAGTTGTCAACGGGCGGCTCGCTCTGCACTCATGGCGCTTCGGGAGCTTCACGACAATCTGGCTGACGAGCTCGACGGAGAATGTGAGGCTAGCCCCTGTCTGCCTGCCACCCTGAAGCTCAATCTGGGCTGGCAGCGAGCCTTCCAGCGATAGACTAGCACACGGCATACTCCAGGCGAGCATCACTTCAGCCCCGTCTCATTTAATGGACTAAGGCTTTCTCTACATGTCTCTCGGCGACCTGTAATCATGTTCCGATGGTATTAATCTACATACTTTCTTTTAAATCGTCACCTAAAGGAATGTCATTTCACCATTAGTATTATCTAGTTTAAACTTTGTTATTGTATTCGTACGAGTCTAACCAGCCATAGACCCGTAGGGATATAGCGTTAAGGTTCACAAAAAGTTGATCTCAATAGTTACGTCATCTAGCTGTTACTTATGCGATAATTCTACGCTTTCATTGTTAAATGTAATTTGAAATTATTATTATTATATTGAACGTTGTAAGGACTTTTGCTAAATATGTTTTTGCGATTATATTTCAAGTGTAGGCTCATCTATATATAATGTGGAACTCTGGGCAGGACTAGATGTGAGGTTCTCAAAATTGATGTGTTTATGAATGTATTGAGATGGTAACTTTATTGTTGTTAAGTATTTACTTACGTATATTTGTATTTAAGTGTGTCCACGTAAGTATTGAAACTAATCAAAATACTAAATGTATAATAAATGTAATTCCAAAATATGAGACTATTATAAATGGAAGTATATTCCAATGTATTGAGAAATATCATATAGGTACATTTTACATAGATGTGTACCTTTATTTATACCTATATTTTCTATTCGTTTAATTAAAATTATATTTAGGAATAAAGAATGGAAAAAGTGAGTCATAAACAGTATTGCTTTGTCAGATTGCCCCCACAGTCCCACCATCAGGCCTGAGATTGAGAGCGCACTCTGCATTCGTAGCGCGGCACTTTAGACTATACTAGGACAATAAATCGTTTCGTTACATGTGTGGCGTCGGCTCCGGAACCCCGGTCTGACGTCACCAAGTGTCTTTAAGAGAGTGGATATTGCACTCGCCCTCTAAGTCTTCCGATCAAAATTTGGCTTCAAATGTGTCCTTTGTACCGAATCTGACCGCGTCGTTTACAACTCCCTATGCGAAATTTACAATGTTTTATCTTGACATTTACAATAAATGTTAGTCGGAGTGATGAGAATTAGATAGAATATATGAATGTAATTTATTAAGAAATACTGTACGGTATGTGCCGGTCATTTTAACGACTTGAATGTTATCACTTTATTCAAGTAATTATTACTAACACCCGAATATAAATGGTTTTCAATAAAAATTGTTTCAATCATGAATATATTTTTCTGCACCCTGTATAAATGAATCACCCCCTGGCATTTTTGTAGAAAGTAAGTATCCATATACTTATACCAACAATGTGGCAATTAAAGAAAAAGAAAATAGAGATAATGAAAGAGCTAATTACAATAATTAAATTAAATATAATTTGGTAACATAATAAATATCGGAAATAACGCTGTTGCCAAGGAAAATACACTCACACACACACATGAAAAATACACACATGACTAGTTTTGATGTAATTAATGTACCAATCGCAGTACAACATAAATATCGATGTCTGTACTCGATAATAAAGCTGAGATATCTTTTATTGATAACTCGATAACGACGACTCAAAACTGCCGATAACGCAGTTTGACCACGCATCGATAACAAATAACATCTACCTGTAAAAAGTGTATCGAGTAGTGAAAAATTGTGCGAAAACGAAGTTATTTCGGCAATGGGAGATAGTGGGGCTACAGAATTAAAAACAGAAGTTAGAGGGTTTGATAATCCTGGCGCCACTGAAGGTAAGAATGCTAATTATGGTGTAATTTATTAAAAAGATAAGGACTCTAAAGATTATTAGTCTGTAGCTGTACACAAAATGCTTGTTGAAATAAAAGACGGGGAAACTAATTACGATAATGCTACGTCATCGATCAAGGAAAGTTTGAAATGATATATTTGTGTATTTATGTTTTGTTAGTTCAAATAATGTGTGAAGGGTTTACCAAGGAAACAGTATCGAGTTTACCTGGATCGACTATACTAATAATACTATATTTTACCGGTTCGTTCGTATACACCTAACTATGATATATAATTGATGCAGTGGCTTATAACCGATACTTTGAATCTGCATAGGGTGTCAGCGCCAAAGTCCATATTCGCGATATTCCATATTATTTATTTTACGAATTCTTTAAAATACGCATCATTATTTTTCCTAATTATTATTTTTTCAAATTCATATATTTCCGAAATCTTAGGTTTCTCTATTGTTTATTGTCCTAACGCCAAAATTTTCCGAATGAGTACAGTTCGATACAAAAAGGAAAATAAACGGATTGCCATAATTTTTTTCATCAGATAATTAAACTTAAAATCAAAACCATTTATTTCAGCCAATAAATCACAGAAAGAAAAAGAAAGAGGTCTAGAGCAAAATATAAACTATAAACTACGTATGTACATGTATAAAAAGATGGGTGAAAACAATTCATTCCCTTTCAAACATTTTCTGAAATAAAAAGGGAACCTGTTAATAAAACATAAGTATCATATAACAAGTATCAATACTGTTACTTGAACCAACATGTTATAATTTCTTTAAACATTCTTCAGGGGATATTGCGCTTTTTAATATGGCTATGCTCCGTATGTAAAAACTAAATAAAACTACACTTTGCCTTTAAATTACTTCAGGTTTAAAAGACTCCAATTGATTCGACGATAATATTCTTTCTGCAGATGACGGAACACCTGTAAGACCAGATTTAGTTATAAGTGTCCAACCTACAAATGGTAAGTTAGACAAAGATTGCTTAAAGATTCAATACTAAAGAAATTTATGAGAAAACTAAATATTTACAAAGGAATGGTTCCCTCAAGTTTACCAATATTTTGGTATCATTGAATGACGAGACGTTTCTATGCAACATGAAATAGCTCAAAGCATTTTACTATACATTCTTTTCATCTATATTATCTTCTGCAATGATTTGGGTACTCAGTAACGTAGTATACAAGACATCTACTGCATCGGTGTCTTGTGAAGCTAAAGTTTTTAATTGCCACTCTTGTCTTGAATCAGTCAGCATGCTTTGATCATAATTATAATTTGTCAAACTTGAACAATAACTGAATGGGGTATAAGGATGTCATTTTATTCACCAAATTAAATAGATACTTATTAACTCTAGCAATCAAACATGAAAGACTGTTTTTAAATATCTTTATCAGCGACAAATTTATGAAAAAGTTATGAAGATGACAATTGAGAGAGAAGTTTTCAAAATTGCTATTACTAATCAATTTTGATTCTGTTTTCACTGTTAGTATTCAATTTTTGTATATTAATCGATAAACTGGTTATATAACAAATATTATTTCATGCATATTCCCTAAAAGCTTTTGTTACTGAATTAATATCGCTAGGAGGAGACCGTGCCCAATTGCCGGTGTCTACATTGGACTGGCGCTCAAATACTCGAGGCCAATTCATTCCAGTACATGGACTGGACTTCCTCATTGGAGTCTCCAACCTTTTGATCCAGCAGACTGTGGAACTGACTGATCGTAAGTATACATAACTAAAGAGGTATTTTTTTTGCAAATGTAGCTTTTGTGAGTGTCGCAAACATACAAAAAAAAATGGCATCATCCGAATTGAGAACCCCCTCCTTTTTGGGAAGTTGGTTAAAAATTAAATACACCCCTTCCGTACCTTGCAGCTTCTTCTGAATGGTCTCAGTCTATAGCGATAGTATAGCTTTTTATCAGTTAAAGAATTTCCGCTAATCGGACAAAACAAACAAAGGAATGTATATATTTGAATTGTAATTTTTGTTTGGTAGCGTTTCTGTAAATTGATTGAATCGAGCGCAAACCACTGATATTTGCTTACGTAGGTGATGATATTCATTCGACTTTGACTTTAGAGGAATTTTGTTAATCTTGAAGAATTTCACTCAAACAAATGACTCACTAACATCAATGTCATCAAAACTATTACTCATTGCAGATGTCATCTATTTTTATTTTGCAGTATTTAACCTACTAGTGAATGATGATTTGTGAGTATGTATGTCGTTTCTCTTTCCCGCAAAAACTACGGAACGGATGTTAATGAAACTTTGCAGTAATATAGCTTATACATCGGAATAACACATGGGCTATTATTTTTATCGATGTTGGGAGTAGCACTGATGTTGGGACATGAATTATATATTGAATTGTGACTATGTAGTTATTTGTGGGCGGCAATGTTATCGTTATGAATGCTATGTACACCGTAGTTGTCATGTGCATTGGTTCTGTAATTGCTAATTTATTTTTCTGTCGATGTGAATGAAATGCATATGATGTGGCTGTGCTAATTAAATAAGTACTAAAGCCACGCGCGGGCTGATCCGCGTGTTGCCACTAGTTGGCGATTAAAGGCTCTACATACTTAAATCGTAAACAAAACGAATGCCTTCGCCAATCATGTAAGCGATTTCACACTTCTGCACTTGCAGTGTGAAAGTGGGATAATTGAACACTTGTAAACAAAAGGATAGAGTAGATAAGCCTTGATAAAACTAATCTACATATTGCGAATAATTTCACAATGTTATAATTAAAACATCCCGAGACTATTTTTTTTATATTTATTATCACACTAATATTAAAAAGGTGAAAGTTTGTGAGTGTGTGTGTGTGTGTGTTTGTATAATTGTTACTTCTTCACTGCTGAAATGGCTGGACGGATCTGGATGAAATTTGGCACAAATATAGATTATAGTCTGGAATAGCACATAGGATATTTTTTATCCCGGGAATATGTTCCCTTGGGATAACTTTCGACATTCACGCGGGCGAAGCCGCTGGCAGGAGCTAGTCATTTTATATAATGTAGTAGTAATAAACCTGGAACTAGAAGTAACTAAAAATAGATCTGCCAAAGAAGTAAAAACAATCACAAGTTGAATAGAACTTTCTCACTTGTACTTTTCTCTGCAAGATACCTACTCATTACTTGCACTCAATTATTCGAAATTACATAAATCTGTTGCAGTTTAGTTCTTAAAAATCCTCCTTCATAAAATTCCAGTGACATCAAAAATCGAGTCGGAAAACCGATACATAGTGAGGATACCGAATGGCGAAGCGCTATACATCGCAAGTGAGACATCTAGCTCCACCCAGCGATGCCTGTGTGGAACCGGAAGAGCCTTCACCATGCATCTCCACGATAACACCAGGCAAGAGGCCATGGTGCTGACCAGAAGACTTGCAGCCGCGTCCTGCTGTTTCCCTTGCAGATTGCAGGCCAGTTTTACTTTTGAAGCTATTAAAATAAGCCTTCGTTTACTTATATGTTCTTTTACAAATTCCTTTGAAAGAACTATCATTTAAAAACAAACATTAAATAACCTCCTTTTTTTTAAGTTGGTAGAAAAACCTGTGCCTGAATGACTGCTAAATACTTTATCGAAAACTATTGTAATAACTTGGATTTCTTAGATTCTGCTGGTAGCATTATAATTTCTAAAAAGTTCTTCAAAATCACATATCGTGAATTAATAATCATCCTCTTCCTGCCCTTGTCCCATGTTACTTGGGTCGGCGCCACACGTTTTCTGCTGTCCAAGGTGACGCGATCACTGACCCCCTTCTCTTTAATATCACTCTTCACATAGCCCATCCACTTCTTCTCCGTCCATCCAGTATCCACTGTTTTACTTAATAATTACTCTTTCAGTATCAGGAACTAGTAACCATGTGATTTAGCCTTCCTAAAATAAGAACAAGTTAAAGCCCTAAACATTGTTCATATCTCGTGTTTCCAGGAGATAAAAGTGGTGACTCCACCCGGCGACTACGTTGGGCGTGTTCAGCAGCAGTGCACATGGATGGTGCCGTTCTTCCTGGTGCGGGACGCTAATGATCAGGTGCTGTTCGTGGTAGAAGGACCTGCTGTCTTGCAGAGGAGTGCGCTGCTGATCTCTGAGTTTAAGGTGAGGTATCGATTATTAATAATGACAATGGTGTTAATAGTTAGGTCTAGTTCTGTGTAGGACGTGATTTTTATCTAGCTCCCTTTTCTTGCCTTGCATTCTGAACCATTATGAGTTATAAAGACAATATGGATCCATCTCATGATTACGATTCTCTGGACTGTTAGGATCATTCGAGCCACTTACTTATTTTAGCCTTATATGTAAGGAAATCACAGATAGTTCCAAAAGCTACAAAACTTTGCCGCCTATTTTCTTCATTTTTCACTCTCCCACTTTTTTATTGGCATTTTCTATTTTATCTTTTAAAAGGGTTATTTTGGAACGTTATATTTGAATTATGCTGTTATACTTTTCCAGATAATGACAGGCGACTCCCTACGCGTGGTGGGCAAGATAGCCCACGGCTGGGACAGAGAGCTGAACAGCTTCACCACGACGGTAGATGTGCCTGTCCCCGCCGTGCAGCCTAAACACAAGGCTCTGATACTGGCTGCTGCTTTCCTATTGGTAAGATTTTGTCTTCTTTACACTAGCGACCCCGCTTTTTTTATTTTTACTGCAAAGATAATATATTGCTTACAGCCTATTATTTTACTTTTGACACTTTTGACAGATTTATGCCTATGAAGTTCATAATTATACTTCATCAAAGATAGCTTGATCTCTGCAACATATGTCAAAAGTGACGTATACGCCCAAGTAACACAAACGTGCTGAATAAAGATTGAGTAAGAGCAATCATCAAGAGCATAAGCTGAATAGTAAGCTGAATAACGTCTGAGTACCCGTCTATTCAGCTGTTATTCAAGCAAAAAGGGCCCCAATTTTGAATGCTTAACGCTGAATAACATCTGAGCAAGATCTGAGTAGGAGCTTAATAACGTTTCAATTACCTTAATAACCTTTGAATAACAGCTCACATTGCTTTTATTAAGCTCTTACAACTGAGTTACTCAGCTTAATCGAATTGGTTATTGTATTCAGAATTTATTAAGCATTTAAATTATTGTTCACACTTTTACAAACAATATTCATACGAATTGTGAAAATAATTCAATTGGATTAAATATTTTAATGTCGATGTCGAATTTAAATGTGATTTGACATGGTGAACTTATAAAATCGGTAAGTAAATTTTAATTTACAAGTTAGAGGTCTGCTATATGTTAATTGTTAGTGCGCAAGTAATTTTGTCGTGAATAGTATGTTTTTTTTTCATTATTTATTACGCGCCGCGTTAATAATCAAGATAATAGATAGTAAATAGTATTTTCATACATACATAATAGGTCTGACAAAAGTACTTGTGACGAAATAGCTAATACTAGCAATTTTAATCCAACAAAATAACTTGAATCGAGTTGAAAATGTTGTAGTTGTAAGATTAAGCATTTTGGTATCTCGTAAATTCCGTGAAAGTATAAATTACAAAGATTTTTAATGGCGATCGATTGTTTTGATGTATAATGCTGAATAAAAGTGCACACATGCCTTGTTACTAAGCTATAACTTGAAAAAAGTAGTCTCAGTACACTAACTTCTGAATATCAATTATATAGTTGATCACATTTCTAAATTATTCAGATTTTTAGGGTTCTCTAATCGATCTAACAAAAACCTTTTCTATTGTGGAATTTCACGCCCGACTTTCACTGAATTCATTACATTTAAAATTATAGCGTCTTTGCTTGCATTTTTTTTCGAAAAAATCTCATTTATGATTAAAAATGTAGTGCACACCACACACACGAAATCTGCTATAGATTTCGCGTGTGTGGTGTGGACTGGGCCCTTGTTTAATCCGTGTTTTGTTATTTGTTTTATGTACAAACGCCAGTACATCAAGCCACCCGAAACTGTCAAATTGAAAACTGAACTGAACCTCAAGGCAAATTGAAAACGTAGCCGTGCAGCTGTCACTTGGCACTGATGGACACCAGACGTACAGACTCTAGAAGGAATCAAGAATATATACGCGAAACCACAACATATTATGGAGAGTCAAGACAAAATCATGAAAAAACTTGAAGAAATTTATGTGCATGTTGGAGAATTAAGAGTCGCAAATAAAATATCTTATCACAACGTAAATTTTATTTTCTTGTACTGTAATACCTTCTGCTAATAAAATAATCATTTCTTTTTCTATTAAAATTGGCCGAAATTCTTTCTAAGGGACTATTTAAAATTGGATGACCTTCCATGTTTATATTCAGTGATATGTTTTCTGGCAAAATGTTTGTGTTAATCAATATTTTTTAAGTGTCTCAATGACGCCATTGTGCCATTATTCACCTTGCTCAATAGACTTTATGTGGACTTGTCTCGGTGTATTTAAAATTGTCCTTGGATCATTAGGTTAAATGTCTGGGAATCTTTGATTTAATATTTCTGCCAAATCCTTTAGTGCTACTTGTGTGATCTTTTTTCGAAAGCCCATTTTCAAATTATTCTCGAAATATAAAATTTTTCATGTAGCTACATTGTTCTTCTTCGATATCTGTACACTGCCATCAGATGCATTCTCATCTTGTGTGAATCGCAATGCTGTTTGACTTTTTGGGGGACGGAACCCTCTTCATTGCACGGCAACCACGCATGCTGGCTGGGACCGGGTTCAGTTTTGTTCAAACTATTTTCATAAATCTTTTGATGACCAGAAACACTTGGACAATTACTATTGCTGATATTTAAATATTCTTTTAACAATTTTCTTTTGATGTAACCAGTTCTCTTACGTTTTTTCCACGATTTTCGATTCATATTAAATAACGCAAAAAATAAATAAGGTGAATAATATTTTAATTAAGCTGGTATTAAGCTATGGGTGCTATAACAACATACATATGGTCTTCAATTTGAATAAGTTAGTTTCAAACTCTCTATTAAACAGGACAAAGCTTAATAAAAACATAAATAATGTTATTTATTCAGCAGCTGAATAATTAGTAAAACATAGAATCTTATCCAGTTTGAAGATAAAATAAAAGCAATTATTCAGTATCAAGCTGTTTAATAGAATTATGTAACAATATTATTCAGAAGGTGATACTTTATTCAGCATTGAGCTGTTTCAAGCGCTAATAGCTTAGTAATGCTTTTATAATAGCAATACAGATTATGGATATTCAGACAAATGCTATCGACGGGGCTGTTTTTCAGCTTTAAGCAACCTGAAACGCGTAATGCTAAATAACGTCTGTATAATAATCTACGGTGATTGGTTATTAAGCGTTAAGAAGGTAAGGACAGAAATACAGAATTTATTAAGCGTTAAGAATTTTATGGGTCCGAACTCAACCTAATCCAGCATTTGGCTATTCCCAAAGCTCTTATACAAACTATATTCATCTTTGAACTGTATAATATGCAAAATGTGTACTTTTATCTTGCTTATGTGTTACTTGGGCGTTATTGTTACGTGTTAAAGAGCGTCCTCACTGAGAGCATTCACTTGTAATGAGCATTCGACGTCGAATATTCGAGTGATGTGGACGTTGAGCCGAGCGTTACATGCAAGCGCGAACTTCGGCCGGTGTGGACGTCGCAACGATTTTCGTGAAAACGGCTCGCATTCGAATGTTCACGCAAATAAAACGCTCGAAAGCGAGTACTCAAATGATAAAATGAATGAGTATGTATGTAGAAATATTACTGGCCACTTGTAAAGCAAGGAACAGTTTTTTGATCTTAAATGTATGTGACCTTCGAGGTCAATAAAAAAAACAAATATGCTGCAGCCACAACCGCTCTATCCGACATTTTGAAATGAATGCCATTTAACGAGATCGTATTCGAATGCTCCAAGCTCGCAAGGGAATGTTCGACTCGAACGTTCATAGTTTTGTTCGAACGCGAATTCTGGGCGCGCTGGGAAGCATTTGTTGCTCGCCTACGATTGCTTGTTTACAAAATGCTCACGAACGAATGCTCCCAGTGAGGACGATCCTTTTCGTTAATGTTAGCCTGTCAAACGCTATTGTTACTGTATTGATACTGACAGCTATCACAGAGATCAAGCTATCTTAGAAGTATAGTAACAGGCAACCATAGACAATAAAATGCAATACTTCATCGACGCTTACAGTAGTGAAGTGACATGCGTTTTCTCTCCGTTATGCCGATTATTTAAAATTCACAGTAAATATCGAATTGTAAATTGAATATTTATTACATAATTAATAATAATGTAATTATAAATAAGATTTGCAATTATGGTTCACCCTTCCAATGAAGGTAAAATTTTGAAAAAGTAATATTGGACATACAAATATAGAAAAAAGGCAAATAAAATACATGCAATTTTAATATGATGAATCGTTGCATTCTTCTCCATTTAAACTAGAATCTTCACTTGAATAAAAATCATGGTGTCGTATGTTAAATCGATTAAAATTTATTTATTAATAAAGTCCATTTTTATAAGAAATCGAATCGGTACCGCATTAGTTCATTAATACGACGCATTAAATCATTAATTTTTGAGCTGTTAAAAGTAAAATAACAGGCTGGACGGACTGTAATGCGACTATGTCAAATACTCAAGATTTCTGTGATTTTTCTAAGTTCAATATCTGATATTAACTTTACTGTACAGTGAAGAGGAACATAAATCCTATGGCAAATCATTGTGTGGTTAACAACAACCAAACGCACACCTAGGCAGGCAGGAAAGCCAAAGCTAGAGATTTATTTGTTCCTTCTGACGTGACAACGTCTAATAAATCGAAGAACGCCGGCTTTGCGCACATAAAAGTGTCCCGTTACGCTCATTGTAACGTTACGATCGGAGCGAGAGCGCTACACGAGCGAGCGAAAGGCACGATCGGCTTGAGCGTTCGGCTTGCGCCGCAACTATCTCTGTTATGACGTTGTCACGTTAAACTATCGTCCGTAAACCGACTTTACAGACTACCTATTTTTTATTGTTTCAGGAATATACTTACTTCGAAAGGGCAAAATCGAGTGGTTGCAGATGTTGTTAAGTATAAGATCATAATGAATTAGGTAAAATAAAGCTATTCCCGGACAGGGTCGACCGAGGTGTTAGGTGTATGGTAGCCCTATGTAAAAGGGGACTACTTATATAGGTAATAATAATATCTATTTATAAATCCACCAATGAAGTATATAAGAAAATATTACGGAAGGCGCAGCAGTAGCATGGTTAATTATAATTAAGGGTACAGTAAATTTATACCTAATATATAAATAAAATAAGCGCGTCTAAGTATTTCATATTGTACATAATAGTTTTATAAAATAAATGGTTTTAAAATGTTTATTGGAGTTTAATTATGCACAAGAAACTTTCAAAAGACATTGAATTCTAATAGATATTAGGACTCCTTCATCGTGATTTTACGGTCCTTCAAAATTGACATATATAACTGTCAAATACATTATTGTAAACAATTCACAGAGAAAAATAATA
Source organism: Anorthoa munda (assembly GCA_945859665.1). Lineage (NCBI taxonomy): Eukaryota > Metazoa > Arthropoda > Insecta > Lepidoptera > Noctuidae > Anorthoa > Anorthoa munda. Next base: position 26,188,799 of record OX243900.1, on the reverse strand, counting down.
TATCAAACAATTCAAACATTTCCAATAATTTACACCAAACTGGCATTATTTTTATAAAACATAGTGATCTGATATCCCATCTGATGCCTTGCAATCCGCCAAATACAGGAGCCGAGAAAAAGTGGCCTTATGTAGAGTATTATCTAGGGGAGAGAGATGACGAGAACAGGAAACACGGGATGGGAACAAATCACTGGAGTGGCCCTGAGGTTACCGTATTATTATATACTAGCTGTTGTCCGCAACTTCGTCTGCGTAGCACTTGTTTATTTTTTATATCGCGCTATAATATTGTAGGTTTCATACAAACTTCCATCGTCCTTTTCCACCTCCTTTAGGATGATTTACGTGATAAAAATATCCTATGTCCTTCCCAGGGTATCAAACTATCTCCATACCAAATTTCATATAAATCGGTTCAGCGGTTTAAGCGTGAAAAGGTAACAGACAGACAGACAGACAGAGTTGCTTTCGCATTTATAATAATAGTAAGGATTAGTTAGGATTTATAGAGTCCGGTTACAAAAAATATTTTTTTATTGGGGCCCATTTAAATTTGTAAAATAATTTCCACCCCTAAAGATAGAAAAAAAGGATTTATTGATAATTTTCCCACTGAATTTTCTATTGTGAAACGATTCTGTTGTAATTAAGTAAACTAAAAAGCGAAAATAAATATATTTAGCAAAAAAATGAACCGACGAAATAATGTTATCTTCGTTGATAGTTTGTTTGGCGCCGTTAATGTTAGACTAAAAGATTTTTATATTTTTTGCTTTTCAGTTGGTTATTTTGTCGATTACATTTTTTGTTACAAAGGAATAAAGGATTTTGAAAACTAATCCGTTACCCAAAATTTAACGTTAAAAGCCTTGGCAATAGGTTATTAGAAGATACTTAGGCTTTAAGAACAGGGTACAGCCTCGGCATTAACTATTCTCGAAAATTTGTGTCGATTACGGAGAAGAAGTTTATAAAACTAGTATTCTCCGCGTAGAAATAGATTTATACCTACCTATCAACTATTTTGCTCTCGTTTCCCTAGTGGAAATCCTAAGCTACTAAGTCACTGAAGCGCTTTAAAGAGCGCTTCTTCTTCACGAAACTAATTTTATGTGACCGGCTTCCTTTGAGCAATCTACCTCGTTTATGAGATTAATCTAGCCACGCTGGAGAATCACTACAGTCTGTAAGTTTTTGCAATCTCAAAGTTATTAGTTGAGCAAAGAAGTTCCTAGTCACCTTTCGTTTTACAGTAAAGTAGCCGAAAGCCACATCTACGACCAAGTTCCGTATGATTTATTATAGATACGCGTTGACGAATTTAGAACTAAGTTTTTCACAATTACCTTTTACATCAAGCTGCTGCAAGTGTTTTATTTTATCATTTCAAAACCTGGCAATAGACGCAGTACAAGTAACTAGGCTTAGAACATGAAAATCTAGTACCTGCCTTAACTGTCGGGTAACAGTAAAATTGGAAGAGAAGTTTATTCCACTGACAATGAAGAATATGTCACTAACTCTGACAAAACTGACAGTTTTCTTGGTAAAAGCTCTTCATAACCAGCTGTATCCATTCTTACAGTCTCTAGAGTGGTACACTGGCCGGATGCTATACAACACAATGCACGGAGCGGGTGACTACCACTGGCGCTACCTCGGACCTGATCATCTGGCCATCACCTACGAGGGCCGGTTCTACAACAACAGCATGCATGGCTACGGCTTAATGTCCTATCCTGATGGACGGGTATTTAATGTTAGTATTTTCCTTACTGACACTATGCACGGTGACTATCGCTGGTGCTACCACGGAACTGACCATCTGGCTACCACCTATGAGGGCCAGTTCTACAACAACAGCATGCATGGCTACGGCTCCATGGCCTATCCTGATGGACGGGTCTTTAATGTTAGTGTTTTCCTTCCAGGACGACAATTTTAGGAACTAACATCAGCCATACCTAGAAGTGAACTGTATCTTGGCAAACCAGAATGATTGCCTAGTTAAGTTGCATAGGGTCTAAAACTTGAATTGGGTCTGCAAGACACGTTCAGATCCTGAACACTGCACAGATTCCGTTAAGCATAGGAACTCACTACAATTTTAACAAGAAAATTAGCAAATTTCGATAAAAGTTGTTGTCATTTGTTGTCATTTGCATTTGCAGTAAGCTTTTGAGTTATAGTGGCATATAATTTCAGTAAGCATCAATCAAAGATGAAACGGTGATGAATAAGTATATCCTAGTTCCTAAGCCATTGGTAAATTAGTTATGTGATTACAATGTTCCGCAAAATTTGACTTTTGAATATTAAAGTGGAGATTGAGGTGCTAAACACTGAGTAATACCACATAATAGAATAGAAACATTACACTTAGACTAAGACATAATACAATAGCAACAATAACAGAGTAAAAGATATATATAGATAAGTAAAAAAACCGGCCAAGTGCGAGACGGACTCGCGCACGAAGGGTTCCGTACCATTATCGCAAAAAACGGCAAAAAAATCACGTTTGTTGTATGGGAGCCCCACTTAAATATTTATTTTATTCTGTTTTTAGTATTTGTTGTTATAGCAGCAACAGGAATACATCATCTGTGAAAATTTCAACTGTCTAACTGTCACGGTTCATGAGATACAGCCTGGTGACAGACAGACAGACAGACAGACAGACAGACAGACAGACAGACAGACAGACGGACAGACAGACAGACGGACAGCGAAGTCTCAGTAATAGGGTCCCGTTTTTACCCTTTGGGTACGGAACCCTAAAAAGTTCAATCGAAACTTGTGCCTATCATTCCTGTGTTCTCTAAAAATTCTCTTCCCTTCACTCAGGGTCTATTTTATAAGAACTTCCGATGTGGTCCGGGCGTGGAGACCCACGCGTGTCTTCGAGAAGACGTGGGACTTTGGCATGGGTACCAGCTCATCCGACTGGCGTGGCGACCAGCAGTGCCTAGCGTGGCCATTGACCTGGTGTCGACCCCCATTGGGGCTAACACGGTGACGCCGCATCGCACTCTGTTGACGACTAACGTTAAGATTGTAAGTAAATTATTCTAACATGAACTTAAAAAAATAATATAATTAAGAACCCTTGTAATTAATTAAAACCTACGACTCCACTAAAGACTTTATGCGACCAACGAACAGCCAACTACTTACGCCAATCAATGAATTGATGTACGGTAATCAACACCCCGATGGGCTATGGATGATAAAAAGGTATCATTCTGTGTGAAAGATTGAAATATCAAAACAATACAAAACAAACTGAAATAATTCAACAAAGTATTAAATTACATATACAAGTTCTGGCTAAAGAAAGACAATAAAGCAATATAATTTGAGAGAAACTCACAGTAGTTGATAGAATAACTTTAACACTCTCTACATATCCTTACAGATCGGCAAGGTAAACTCAGCATTAGAACTGCTAAAACAATCTGGTTGTGAGCCACTTGCAGCTGCAGAGAGGTGGCCGAAGCTGTACTCAAAGAACTGTACAGACCTGTCGAGCCCAATGTGTCACGTCGAGGCTTTCGACCGGGCTTACTATGACAACGGCATTAAAACGCTCAATGAGGTTACAACAGTTGAAACAGATGAGGTAGGTACTCGTATTGCTTTGAATATGAATTTGAATCAACTAGTAATCAACTCCATCATATTGTGCTGCTCACTTACTATTTGTTAGCCTTTATTTTTAATTCTTCTTCTTTTCGTATGAGGATGTGGCCACCCCTCGTTTCAGAGTTAATTAAGCCACCTCTGGAAACCCCACAGGCCTCCGACCTGGCTATGTCAGACTTACATTAGCTATATAAGTCCAGGTTTCCTCACGATGTTTTCATTCACAGTTGCCTGTGATGTCCAAGATAAACTTAGAAAGTAGATATGAATTTGAAAAATTCACATTCAAATTCACATTCACTTGGCCGGATTTGAACCTACGACCTCAAGCACGAGAGGCGAGGCCCTTCCTTTTTTTCAAAGCCATATTAAGCAATTCTCTTTTGGATAATGGGCTAATCTCTTCCTTATCACTAATAAATTTTGTTCCTCCATTTGTCCAGCAGTGGACGTCTTTCGGCTGATATGATGATGATGATGATTTACCCAGTTAGCAGTTACCTATTTGTGGCATTGGTTCAATGTAGATGCGTAGCAACACTAGCAAGCATTCTCTTAAGCCAAAGATTAGGACAACCAAAATAAGTACACTAAGTACTTGGCAATCTTCTTACCCAGGATAGCAGCCAAAGCAGCAATCGAGATGACGAAAGAACGACTTATTACGCGTGGAACAATAACAAGATGATGGTCCACATGATGAAGCATTGCTATACTCACGAAGAACAAAGACAAGATAATCGACTGAACCTCAAGAACATACTCTCTGGGCCTAGGAGTTCTTTTAAACAAGCTGGCAAACATGAAATGGATTGTAGGTTTGTAAAATGCTACTTAAGATGTTGTTTGCAAGTATATTGTACATATTAACCGGAATTTGCATGCTTTGTGCTACTACGATCGAATCAGAAATTCGATCACGCAAGGAAAGTCCGAGCACAGCCCTCTCCGTTGCCCTTTGAGTGACTGTAAGCTTTCTGATAAGGCCCATTGTAAGCGACTACGTCTCAGAGCCATATGTCATTACTGGCAACACACACTGGTCATAGACTTTCGTCTTGTGACACTGTGGTAAGTTGGACGAGAAGATACCGCGTAACTTGCCCAGCCGAGTCGGATTCGACGGTTGACCTCTTTCTCGAAGTTGACCCTAACCAATTGGATCATTTGTCCCAGGTAGACATAGTCGCCCACAACTTTGAGTGTAGAGTCTCCGACCTTGATAGGAGTGGGTGTAACATGGGCATTCAACATCACCTTGGTTTTGTCCATGTTCATCCTAAGACCCACTCTTCCGGAAGCTCTACTGAGATCATCGAGCATTGTACTGAGGTCCTCCATGGTCTCAGCCATAATCACTATATCGTCGGCAAACCGAAGGTGAGTGATGTACTGGCTATTGACGTTGATGCCTAGCCCTCTCCAGTCCAGAACCTTGAAGACATCCTCTAGTGCAGCGGTAAACAGCTTCGGAGATATGACGTCTCCCTGTCTCACACCTCGCTGCAGAAGGACGGGTTCCGAGGTCTGATCCTGAAGTCGAACTGACATGACATTTTGTATAAAAACTTCAACACTTCAATGCACCGGTAGTCAATTTGGCACCGTTGGAAAGACTACAGTACAACCCAAGTCTCGATCGAATCGAAGGCTTTCTCGTAGTCCACAAACGCTAAACAGAGAGGTAGGTTATACTCTTCGGTCTTCTGTATAACCTGCTCAGCGTATATATGTGGTCTACGGTGCTCAAGCCTTTACGGAATTTAGCTTGTTTGGGAGGCTGGAAATCGCCAAACCTGCGCGAGAAACGATTCGTGATGACTCTTGAAAACAGCTTGTAGACATGGCTAAGAAGGGAGATGGGCCTATAGTTCTTCAGTAGGGCATTGTCACCCTTCTTGAAGAAAAGTACCACCACACCCCCGCACCATGCCTGTGGTGTTTTCCCCTCGAGTATGACGGAATCAAACAGCTTCTGAAGGACCTCAAGTACTGCCTTCAGGAGTTCGGCCGTAATTCCGTCATCACCAGGTGCCTTGTTGTTCTTAAGCTGTGTCAGAGCCATCCTAATCTCATACAGGCTGACGTCCGGTATGTCTTCGGTATAGTGTCGGGTCAATCTAGCTCTACGGTCATTCGCTAGATTCGCGACGGGTTTACTGGTTGACGTGTACAGCTGCCCATAGAATCTCTCGATCTCCCTCAGAAGCACCGGTTTGGCGGACACGATACTGCCATCATCGGTCTTCACTTTCGTGAGCTGGCTCTGCCCAATATATAGATCTCTTGCAAAGACCTTGGAGCCGTTGTTCCGCTCAATCGCGTCTTTAATACTTTCAGTATTAAAGCGGCGGACCTCCGCGCGCTTTTCAAGGAATTTGAGATCCGTCTATTTAGCTGCCGGCTGCATCGTCTGAAGACTGCAAGATTATCTCACGCCTCTCCTTCATGAGCTTGAGAGTAGGATCAGAGAGCTTTTTGTTCCTATCTGTACGGCGGGTCTTGAAAAACTCAGACTCGACCGTATGGACAGCTTCCACGAACCCATCGCTGTTGCATTGTTTATGTTATTGATACAAAATTGACATGCGCTAACCAACATCAGCATATTTAGGCAGCACTGTATAGCTATAGAGGGGTGTTGCGGGTTGAGGGGAAGTAGGTACAGTAAAAAAAAACAGGAGGTCTTTCGAAATAAAGATGATTCACTTATATACGTAGTCATCATCATTTCAGCCGAAAGACGTCCACTGCTGGACATAGGCTTCCCCCAGGCGTCGCCACATTGACCGATCCCGTGCGTCTCGCATCCAGCGCCTTCCCTCAACCTTAACTAGGTCATCAGGTCCACCTAGTGGGAGGCCTTCCAACGTATCGTCTTCCGGTTCGCGGTCGCCATTCCAGTACTTTTCGGCCCCATCGGCCATCAGTTCTGCGAGCAATGTGCCCTGCCCACTGCCACTTAAGTTTGGCAATTCTTCGGGCTATGTGCCTCTCCATTGCCTTTAGGGTGACTTTAAGCTTTCTGATAGGGCCCATTGTGAGCGACCACGTCTCGGTCCCTTAAGTGATCACTGGCAACACACACTGGTCATAGACTTTTGTCTTGAGATATTGCGGTAAATTGGACGAGAGTATACCTCGCAACTTCCCGAACGCCGCCCAGCCGAGTCGATACGTGCACAATATACAATATATATACAATATCACGATGATGGCTGGATTGATTTGTGTAATCAATCGGACGTGGCCCTTGGCTGTTATACTTTACTTCAACAGTTTCTTGATACCGTCGCACCCATAAATGAACTGTGTTTCTCTATAAAGAAGTAAATTAAAAAGTTAGATTTTTAATGGCAAAAAATTAAAATATAATTTGATTATATTTTAGGTTACACTTACGTCGACATTTAATTCTCGAGCTACGAATGCTCTGCTGCTGAATCGCCGTCGTCGATTATTTTCACTTTTAATTAAAAAAAAATATATTAAAATCATGCATCAGCAGTCGGAGGATACATCTAGTTTAGGTCAGCCAGCTCGCGAATACGTATCCTCCGACTGCACAGCATGATTTTCTTCTTGTTTACGTCTTTTTACTTGGCTTTTTAGACAGTCGGGTTTCTTGACATTTTCAATAAAAAAAAATATTTACATCTTTTTAGTATTTTTTTTATATTTAGGTACATTTAAACATATAAGTGATATATATTTTTGAAATCGACTTTTAAAACCCTTCAATTTGATAACAAAACAAAATTTAAAAAAATTGTCCACCACAATATGGCGCCCAAAAGCCGACATTTTTCTATTTTCCAATTTTAATGCATTTAATGTTAAGACAAATCGATTGACGTATGAATCATCAAAATCGGCCAACGCGTTTTGTCTCTAGAACGCCAGAACACATAGGAACAAACATAAATACATACATACATACATAGACTGATAAACACATTACCCTCCTTCGGCAGTCTGGTAAAAAGTTACTCAATCGAGACATCATGTTATTGTAATTATAAGTCGTTATTCGAATAACACAAGCAGACAAGTAATTATGCGATGATGCTATGTCATGTTTTACTTAAAAAAAATATAAGCTTACCCTCAATCTTCTTCTCTAATCTAATTTTTATAATATTTTATCTACTCTCATATCGTAATATTCGAATAACAAACTTCAAAACGAGTTTATATTGACATACTTTATAAACACAATACTGAAATTTAAAAATAGAATCTTATTATAACACTTTTTCTCTAACAAAATAATGCTATAATATTTTTTTTCTCTATAAGGATCTAAACAGAAATCTCTATACAGGACAAATCCAAGAAGTTAATCACTAAGGAGTTTTATCAATTATTTTTTTGTAATGCCATTTTTATAGTACCTATTTAAAAAGATTTGGCTCCAATTTGACAATGACGCGAATTTTGTATCTTTCTACCTGTTCATAGAGCTCAAAATATTCGCGCGAATTAAATTCGTGCCGCGGTGCGGTGGATTCTGTGACAAAACACGGATTTCTTGCGGTATTATTTCTGTACGATTTTTTTACAGCAATGCGAGCAGCTTTAGCATTTTAGCTCTAATAATTTCAATTTATTTAAAAACCAATTGAAAAAGTACTTAATTCAAAAGGCTTATTATTCTGTAAATGATTATTTAAATGAGAAAATAATGTAATAATTAAGTTGATTAATTGTTTCAATAATATGATTAAATAATGTATAGATTGATGATGAAATTGTTAATTAATATTGTAATTTTTATTCATTTTATTGTAATATTTTGCACACCTGTCATGGTAGGGTGACATTTTTATATAAGTTCTTTAGACCATACTAAAGAACTTATATAAAAATGTCACCCTGGAAACTACCCATATTTCGCAAATAAATGATTTGATTTTGATTTCATACAATTCCATAGATCGCAGAATGGGCGAAAAAAATTTGCGCGAATAAAAATCGTAGTGCGTGATAAACCTTAGCGATGATGTACTGGGTTTTGGCGCCATTCATACGTTTTGCAGGTTTTGCTGTAGGTATTGAATTTCATGTGTTTTTTAAATTCTTGCTTAAAAATGTCTGATATCAGTGAATGTGAAGAAAATTTGACTTGGCCCGATATTTTAGATGCGGCGAAGGAAATTACTCATAATCTTTTACCAGCAAAGACGAGAAAATTATATGATAAATGCTATCACATATTTATGGCATGGAAAATGCAAAAAAGTTTAAGCGAGGCGCGGTTAGGCGAGGTTTAATCCCAATTTGCCGAGCTCGGGGTGGCAAAAGTCGTGGCGTCGATCCACGAGCTGGGTTTAAGACCACAGCGCCTCATAAAACTGAGGCGCTGTGGTTCCATAGACTGCCGAGAAGCAAAGAACCGCCCAGCTCGTCAGTGACTGTTGGAGATGCGCAAGTCCAGGTGGGTCGATACCTAAAGTATCTTGGCCTTACCCTGGACGGTCGGTGGGGCTTCGAAGAGCATTTTGAGCGACTGGTCCCTCGGGTTGGAAAGGCAGTGGGTGCTTTGCATAGACTGCTGCAAAATCTCGGGGGACCTCGGGAAGAAGTTCGCCGCCTCAACGCGGGTGTCGTGCGATCGATAGTCCTTTATGGGGCACCTGTTTGGTCAAACAGACTGTCAGGTGTCCGACGCTGCAGGACTAAAATCAATAGCCTGCAGCGGAAAATGGCCATTCGAATCGCACGAGGATATCGAACGATATCTTTGGAGGCGGCAACACTCCTGGCACGCTTTCCACCGCTGGACATTCTGGCGGACATGGACGCAAGGGTATATGACCGGATTCACGCCATCCGTCAAAGTGGCAATAGCGTGCCAGGAATCACTACGGTTAGGCTGAGGCGGCAGGAACGGCGACACGCGCTCGAGCGGTGGCGCGAGCGGCTACAGCAGCCGCAATTCTCGCGCAAGCGCGTTGTCGAAGCCATCCTGCCGCACTTCGAAGCCTGGCTGGAAAGAGGGGAGCGCATCTCCTACAGGCTCACCCAGGTACTGACCGGGCACGGTTGCTTCGGTGAGTACCTGAACAGGATTGGGCGAGAGACCACGGCAAATTGCCATCACTGCGGAGGCGACCTTGACTCTGCACAGCACACGCTCGAAGAGTGCCCTGCGTGGGTCTCTGAGCGGCAGGTCATGGTCACCAGGATCGGGCGAGACCTGTCTCTGCCAGCGGTTGTGAGGGCTATGCTGGCAGAGACAGAAAACTGGAGAGTAATTGCCTCCTTCTGTGAGACCGTGATGGTTCAGAAGGAGGCTGCCGAGCGGGATCGTGAGAGGGCCGATCCAGCCCGGAGAAAGCATCGTGGAGGCAACCACCTGGACGCCGCCTAAAACGCCGAAACCCCGCCTGCATCATTGGCAGGTGGGACTCCAGGGTCACGGGTGGTCAGATTGGGGAGTCTGTCAACCCACTAAGTGACTCTAGGAAAGACGGTGGCACACCACGACGATGACGGTGGATCACGTGCTGCTGTGGACAGCGAGGCTCAGGGGAGACGCTCGTCAGTCTCCCCAGGGATGTGCCCTAACAGGCATTGCACAGAGGGGGTTCCGGAGTGGTCTTTTAAGAGGTAACGGGGCCCCTTCCAAGTGCTGATGGTGATCACCGGGTTGTTTTAGTGAGGTAAAAATTCCACACTCCCTGGATCCAGGCGCCTTTTGAAGGTATCAGCCCGTAAAAAAAAAAAAAAAAAAATAAGGTTTAATACCAATGTATGAGTGTAGATAAAGTAGTGTATCCCTTCTCTCGATATCTGCAAGAGGAAAATTAAGGAGCATTTCCTTTCAACGCAATGAATTAGATATATATATATATACATTATATATGTATTTGTCTTTATAAACGTAGGTAGGTCTTTTATGTATTATTATTTATTATTATTGCTATTTATAATAACTAGTACTAGTTTCATCTTACTATATATGTTTATATATTGTACACTGGACATTGCCCTCTATTATGATCTCTATCACTCAAAGGTTTGCTGGAAGAAAATTCCATTTGGAGTTAAGCTCGCCTTTGTACATGAATTTTGTTATCAACTTGTTTAAATGTAATAATATCTTGTTGTACAATAAAGATTATAGGAATAAAGGTGTATGAAACTGCACATAACTAGGTATTAAACACACACTCATGTTTTAATACCCCATAATATGTAACAGTTTCATAAACTACTAAACGTCCCGGCCGACATGATTAATGTGATGGATGATTTATAAACATATCGATGAATTTCACAGCAATGATAAGTGTCAGAATGGCGGAAAGGTATGATAGCTGAGCGGTATATAGGGTCCAGGTTCGAATCTTACTTCGGTCTCTAACGATTTTATAAAATTTTAAAATTCTGTTGTAAGATTTTAGAAATCTGTAAAAAAGTATAATGGTCGTTAAACACAATTGGAAGTTTAAAAATATCAATAGGTAGAATGCGATGGATATTACCTAGCGGTCGCTTGCATGAGCGACGTCAGTTTTTTTTTATTTCTAGTTAGAATATCTAAGCAATTTCATTGATATCACAGAGATGGCGCGCACGCAGCGCACGTAAACATCTTTCTATATCCTCCTGTCCATAGATGTCGTTTTGGATACACTCTGGGGGTAAAGTTTCTCTGCAGTTTTCTGTAACCCTGAAAGTGCGAAGCCTGACACGCACTTGGCCGGTTTTTTATTGTTTTTATAGTCTTTTCCATTCAGTTTTCCCGAGGCAGTTGTTCCAAAAGACATGGCGACAAAGCCTCCATGATTTTCAAACTTCTCAGGTTATTCTCTAACCATATAAATTTTCACATTCTCCTGTTCGCATGCATCGAAGATAATAAAGAATCTGTTAATGAACCTTGTATTTTCAGGACTTTATTAATGGCAAGCTACTTGGGTAGTATCTCGAATGTTGCCACGCTTATTAATGAAAGCGACGTCGTGCCAGATGTCACTGATGTACAAGGAAACTCGGTTATAATGTACGCGGCAGTGAGTATGAATTACTCTTTATATCCTATGCCATCCTACTAATCGTATAAATGTGAATGTTTGTAAGTATGGATGTGTCTTACTCTCTCACGCAAAAACAACTGAAAGGATTACCATGAACCTTTAAATTAATACAGTTTATATATCGGAACAACACAAAAGCTATAATTTATAAAGATTTTGTGCCATTTAGTTACTCTCGGGCGGAATCGCTATTATTGGCCTTTTCTAAATTTTGAGCTCTTGCAGTATCAAGATGTTATTTATTTATTATATACTTTATTGTACACCACAAAATATGTACAGGATAAACATTCACATAAAACAAGTGTACAATGGGCCCAATGCAATCAATCAATTCAATCAATTCAATTCAATGTATGGTGTGCAATGGTATGTTCTATGTGCCGACCACGATATACGCAGCATCTTCTTATAGCACCACATTTCGAAAGACTATGCGTTTCTGATCAGATCTTAGAATCCACGACTCTGCTCCTGATAAGAATATGGAAAACACAAAACAGTTGACCAGTGCCACTTTTGTCTTGTTAGAGACGTTGCTTTCTCTCCGTACTCTCTCGAGTTGCAGCATGACACTCTTGGCTATTCCGATGCGCCTGGAAATTTCATCCTCACATGATCCAGTATTACTTATACTAGAGCCGAGGTAAATAAAGTGATCGACTGTCAACGTGACCTGTAATAAAACAGATACAAATAAATCTATCACATTTGGTAACGGAAATTTTGGTTAATTGTAGTGATTTACTCATCTAAGATCCTAAATTAGGGTATGGCATAGCAAAAGAGATTTTGATCCGGGCAGGAACTTTAATCGAATCAGCGGCTAGTTTAATTGATTTAAAGACATATTTTAGACTTGTTGCTGTAGTTACATAATAATGATTAAGTACTTAAGCTTTATTGACAGTGTGGGGATCAACCTGATACAATACATTTTCTGGTGGAAGCCGGAGCTGATGTGGACGCCTGCAATGACGCTTGCTGCACTCCCTTAGGCATCACCTTGTTGAGATACATGTTAGAGAAGCACGGCGTGGCACTTAATGCGATGCTCCAGGCTCTGCTCCCACCCCCCACCGCTGTTGGGCCACGTTAGTATTAAATACATGCTTAAATAGATATGGTACCTTATGTTTTTATAGTAGGACCAACAGCATATGCCATCAGTAGTAATCTTGAGAGTGCTTACTTTCAAAGACCGTTCGGGGAAGTACCTACTGCCACACATTACATTCTACAGAGTGCGAGAAAAGTAACATCTCCATAATACTTATTATGTTTAGACATCAGTTTGTTATTTAGATAAGAATTTACAAGACTATATCTTATATTCTAGCACCGCTGGATGGAAATATACTTGAATGGGCAATTAACCGCGAATGTCAAGATATACCAGCACCATCGGGTTACAGTTTGAATAAAGTTGCTAGCAAAACAAATCATAAACTTCCGAGTAAAAGTAAGATTTCTATAAAAGAACCGACTGTGAGAAAGAAACCTGAGGAATTTACAAAAGTAGATTGGCAAAAGACAAGTGATACAGATACAAATGCGAATACCCTTGCGTTTGCTAAAGATAAGCACGCGTATGATAAAATAAATACTGAATATTTGATAAGAGTGGCTGAAGCGTTCTCAGTGCTCAGTGAGGTTAATCCTATACCATACATTTTTGAAGTATACGATATGTATAAAGACGTGGAAGTAATGAATGAGGAGGAAACGAAAAAACTTGCTGACAAGCTTCAAAATGTAAAGTCCAAACCTGCTATCAAAGATATGCCGAAGAAGCCTAGCAGAGACACTATGTTTCAAGAAAAAGAGGAATCTTTAGTGGACATTATAGAGCAAAGGAAACAAGAAAAGTGAGTAAATTTTTCATTGGACTAAATTAATGTAATAATCATATTATGTCATGCATCACTATAACAATTTGTCAATGGTATTCTATTAGATTACTGTATCAGTTGGCAATATTTTTGTTATGTTACCTAGGTGGTAGGTGGTGCATTATACCAAGCGCAGATCAATATTCTGTCCCAACACAGGTATTGTTAATTACTTACTGGAACTGCCTCAATTTTTATATATAACTGCATTTAATAGTGGACAAAAAGTGAAGTGTTATCCTATATATTATCATCATCATATCAGCCGAAAGACGTCCATAGCTGGAAATAGGGCTCCCCAAGCGTCGCCACATTAGCCGGTCTCGTGCCTCCCGCATCCAGCGGAACACCCGCAACCTTGACCAGATCTATATATTATGTGCGCACCTACTGTATAACCTGCTCTGCTTAGCTCTTGCCCTGCAAATAATATTATCGTAAGGCGTTTAGGTTGGTGATTAAACTTTTGTGAGTATAATAGCTGTGCAAAATTACTAGTGTTTCTATCGTGTACTTGTAGATAGTGGAAGATCTTTTACTGAACCCGTCTATCGGAGAGGAAGTGGTCTAAATTTTTTATAGTTAGTTGGTTAGTATGTGTGGGTCATATCTTGCAAGTAATTTTTAAAACAGTTATTCCCAACCGATCATGCTGAAATTTTGCATATAAGTTAGGTTTGGATGACAATGAAAGATAAATTAAAAATGCTTATTTAAAAATGTTACTTTTACACAAAAAAATAATGCGAATTACAGAATGGCTCGGATTATGCTGACGATCCTACAGCTGTTGTCCGAAGGCGCGGACCCGCGTAAAGTGCGCTGTCCTCAGCCTCCGCTGTTCATTGCTGCTGTCTCCGGCAGTTCAGAACTAATTTGCCAGTTAGTCAGACATGGTGCTGATATTAATGAAATTTACCCACAAGTAATTATATTTAATTTCGTTTTCCATTTGAGTTTGAGGTTTATTTATTACCCCTCTGCACTAGAAAAGGCAGGGCTTTTTTTGTAAGATCGTCATGAAGATGTTCACTCCCCAATAAATCGTATCTCGTACGGCGATTCGCCATCGGTAGATGGTGGACATCCCACCCATACGAACTAAACGTTTTGAGAATACTTTTATTATGCGTACAGCTAAGGAGTGGAATTCCCTGCCGGAGTCTGTGTTTCCCGATAGCTACAATCTAGGGGTCTTTAAGTCAAGAGTGAATAGGTTTCTTCTAGGCAAGCGTGATCCATCGTCGACCACATCATCGCTTACCTATATCACATAAAAAAAAAAAACATTTCAAAAACAATCATTATTAACTTAATCCTTTCGTGTAAGGTATATGATAAGATTTATCTGGGTAGGTGAGACTCGATTATAGTAGAGTGCACCTGTATCTTCTGAACTTTATTATCTCCCGCACCGATGGCTAGTCTCCACTGTGGCCGAAATTCGGTTTGGAGGACTATTTATTATTTCGGTTCTAGTTTGCTAGAATGTAGGTCTAGGCACATGAGCCATGATTTATGATTCATGCAGCCCTGGAACATAAGCATAATACAGAACGATATATGATGTATATACCTAAATAATTTTTTCTTCTCCTTCTGTTAATTCCAGGTGTTTGAGTACTCAACTTTAGACATAGCAGTTAGCGGACCGCTGACAGCTGACAACTTGCAGGTCGTCCAAACACTACTCGAAAGTGGAGCGAACCCAGACCACCGGTTGAAGGTCCCTCCACCTCCGTTACCCACCCCTATTGAACCAGATATGACTCCAGACAATAATATGATCGAGGGCCCCACTTTGTTGCATGCGGTGCTTGCAAGGAAGATAGATGCTGAGGTAGAGAAAATTGCTGAAGTAAGTCAACATCAGCCTTTTAATGTTTCTGCTGGGACACAGGCCTCCTATCTGTGAGAGGAAATGTGCCGTAATCTACCACGTGGGCCCAATGCGGGTTGGTCTGAAGTAAATTATAGATAAATACATATTATAGATGAATACACAAACATGTATTCTCCGAAAGTTTAGGCAAAGGTGGACTTTTAGCCGGACTTCTGCTCAGCAGTAGGGCTTGCGACCACTAGACCAACGAGGTAAGAAATAAGTATGATAATATTCTAAAGGCCTCCCCCTCCCCTGAGGAGCTAATAACAACCGCACTGGTCGATCATCAAGGTTAAGCAACGCTTGACGAGGTCGTTCCCTGGATGGGTGACCATTTCAAAGTACCGAGTTTCCTCCGGGCCTCGGAACGCACGATAAGCCGTTGGTCCCGGCTGTCATTTGAAGATCTTTGATAGTCGTTACGAGTAGTCAGAAGCTTGAGATCTGACACCAATCTTGCCAAGGGGTACCGTGTTACCCAGTTACTGGGTTGTGGAGGTCAGATAGGCAGTCGCACCATGTAAAACACTGGTATTCAGCTGAATCCCGTTAGACTGGAAGCCAACTCCAATATAGTTGGGAAAAGGCTAGGCAGATTGAATAATCTAAAGTTCCCGTCACGAGAAGCTATAAATTTTGTAAATAAAGAACTTCTACTAAGTTACGTAGCGACAATTCAATCAACAATAAATAATCCCAAATTCAATCAACTCAAAGTAACATACGTGTAATACGAAAGTAACGGTCAATTTCACTTGGTCGGGTTATATTTTAGCGATATAAAGCGGTGTCGTCTAATGTTTTGTGGTACTTGCCTGGCTGGAGGCTATAGTTTAGTATCCACAGGAACGCCCGGTTAATCAGTAGCCAATCACTTGGATTGACCTGCGAGACGCCCCATATAAAAAAAATATAAATAGTTTTGTAGTACTGTAACATTCCATGAGTCCGACGCATTCCAGTGCCACAAAACATTAGACGACCAAGTGAAATTGCTCATTAGTTTCCTGAGGCATCTGGCATCTAGAGAGCGATATTACTGACATACCCATAAATAATTTCTTTTAATTTTAGATTCGTGACCAACTCCTGAAGTTGCTACTTCAGTATGGCTGCAATCCAATCACCCATTACAAAGGTCATTCTGCAGTGGATTTGGCTATGAATAAAAGCATGGAATTATTTGACATCTTCATAAAAAGCCCTAGGACTGATCTCAATGCCATCATCAATGATTCTAACCAGACTATATTGGTTAAAATGTTCTATTTGCCCTTCACCAGAACTATCCCTCTCTCGGAAAGGTTACAAGTGGTAGGTTACCTACTAAATACAAAAATCATAATAAAATTCTAATAATTACCTACGATTGGTAACGATATTAGAGTAAACCCTCATTGTAGCTTTATAGAGCATTTTTTGTTTTTTTTTTTCAATGTGTTTGAAAGGTACCTAATGCACGGACAGTCCGCAGCCAAAGCTCTTGAGGCACGGACGCTGTCGCTCTGACTAATTTTTAAATCTTGCCTACCGTCATTAAAAAAACGGAATAAAATACATTTTTTTTATCTATCTAAAACTGGATTGCTTCTCCATACTTTTAGATTAAAGTTTTAATTAATATAAGTGACTGTGATTCCCAAACTTGGGAATTACGTCACGGTTTTACTGACCGACACCGTATACCGGATCTGTCGCCTACATCACCTGCGTGGAGTGGCCGAGCTACGGGGACTACGCCTGAAGGACGGGAGCTCGCCAGGGAAGTGTGGAAGGCTAGACAAGTGCGCAAGACCTAGGCAGAACCTTATTTTTTTTCTTCAATATACCCACATATTTATTAATTCTAAACCTAGTTTTATTAATCTCTTGTACACGTCCTATATACGTGACAATGGCGGTTCTTGAAGCTTGTTAACAATATACTGGATATAAATATATTATTGTACTAGCTTCTGCCAGCGGCTTCGCCCGCGTGAATGTCGAAAATTGTCCCGAGGGAACATATTCCCGTAATAAAAATTATCATATGTGCTATTCCTGACTATAATCTATCTCTGTGCCAAATTTCATCCAGATCCGTTCAGTAGTTTTGGCGTAAAGAGTAACAAACATACATACATCCATCCTCACAAACTTTCGCATTTATAATATTATTATTCATTTATTCATTTTATTTACATATTTTTACATTTTTAAATATTATTCTATAAAAAATAAAATAAAAAACATTTAAAATACATAATAGTAGCCCACCGGTATCGGGAACAGGGTCCAAGCTATCGGTGGTCAGGGCTCCTGAGAGAGGAACCTCCTGACCATACGCGCCGTGTCCAGGAGTACCGCCTTCTGGATCAAGCCCTTGATCCAGCTGCCCAACGAGAGCCTCCTCAGATGTTCGTCGAGGCTCTTGGCTATTATGCCATTGGCCGTCACGACTATCGGCACAATGACTGCTGTATTCACATCCCACATGTCGACAACCTCACGAGCCAGATCAAGATACTTGCTTTTCTTATCTCTTTTAGCCTTCACGAGGTTCTCGTCATATATTATTATTATTATATTATTATTAAGCAGGATTTTAAGGCCATTTTCATTAGAAAGTTACCTCTACCAATACAGATACTAAATTATTTTTTTCAAGATTCTGACAATATACATTTAATATTTACAGCTCACGAATCTACTGCTGTTTGGCGCAGACCCATTAATAAAATGTCAGAATGATAAGGATGAATATGGAAACCTATTCGCCTATGTAAAAAGCGTTCTAGGTGATATGGACTCGCGCCCAACTAATAAGCCTCAGTCTCCGCAAGGAGGAAGTAAGTAAATACTCTACTACTACTGTCTTCTAGCACACTGTAACTGTCACACTGCAGGGCTTCTCATACAGAGAAGGCACGAGCATTGATCACCACGCTAGCTCAAGACGGGTTCCCCCCCGGTGGGTTCCCGCATTGTCTAGGCGGGGGGGCTCAGTAACCGTGGCTTGGTCACCCACAGTGAAGCGAAGAGGAACCCGAGGAGGGGCCGCTTTTGCCGATAAGCCGACGACGTAGAGGCCAACATGTAGGTTGCGGTGCTGCCTGGGCAACATCGCAACTGAGGCGGGCCGTGATGTCGTATGGGGTCTCCCAAACCCATACGATATCACGGCTGAGGGTTGGAGGCCGCGGCGGGAGAGGAGTGCTGGTATTGCGGTGCGCCGCTCTCCCTACTTTCCGCGGCGTGGATGGGGTCGCCACCGTCTGATGGCGGACGCGGTGGGGCCGCAGGAGAGGAAGAATGTCGGTATAGCGTTGGCTGCTCTCCCTATCCCCTGCGGCCGAAACATGGTAGGTGGCGGGGCCATTGACCTTGACCCGTCACAAGGGGACCAAGGGTGCCATACACGGGGTCGTCTGGCACCCATGTACTGGTTTGGTCCCTGGGGTGATCACGGCGCACAGTGTGTTCTGGTGCGCCGGTGATGGGGGGTAATCCCCAGAGGAGGGTCCGGTGACGGACATCCGCGGCGGGTTCGCGGTATGTGCTAACGCGTACCCGTGTTCCCGCCATAAGCGGCACAGAAGGACTCCGTGGAGTTTTAGTGGGTTAGAGTCTCACATAACTGCGCTATAGCCCCGTGGTAGCGCAGTATGCATGAGCATTTCGCCAAGCCAAAAAAAAATAAAAAAAAAGCGCTAGATGGGTTGGCGATTTCAAACCCATTTTAACCCCCTATATCTAGGTCCAGGTATCCTCACGGTGTTTTTTTTAATACTCAATGTAGCTACCTAATCTCTTTATCGAGCTACTTAATAAATCACTGAATTCATTCAATGTGAGAATGCCTGAATTGAATGAGTATAATAATAATAATATCGTTTTTTGGTTACCTATCATAAGTTCGAAAAACATTTGACTGAATTTCATTTTACCTAAAACTTTTCAACTATTATGGTTTTGTTTTTAGGGCTCCGAAGTCTACAAGGAACCCTTATAGTTTCTCTCTGTCCGTCTGTCCGTCCGCAGCTTAGCTCAGAGAATCTAAGCACTAGAAAGCTATAATTTGGCATGTATATACATATTAATAATTCCGACAAAGTGGTTACATAAAATCATGAATATTTTTTTTTTCGCGGTTACCTCCCGTAAGTGGGGATGTATTTTTATTTTTCTCATCTATCCCATGGTGTGGGGTATCGTTGGATAGGCCATTCAAAAATACTATAAAATACATTTTTCTAATCGAGAGATTCGTTTGCGTAAAATTAAGCTTTAAGTTGCAAATTTATGATAGAGTCAAGTGCAAGCGAAATGGTTAAATGATAAATGATTTTATTTCTGTAAGTACAAACACTTTTACATGTCGATATATTTTTTAAAACTAGATGAGGTCGGCGTTTCCTGTCTGACTACTCTGAGAAGAAAGGCCGAAACAAACTCAGAGGTCACAGTCTCTTTTAAAGTCCAGACAAAATCTTGGTTAGACCATGTGAAGACCATGTAGACTGCTGTCTGAAATGGTCTTTTGAGGAAAGAACCAGCCAGATTGAGTGGACCTGTCCAGTCAGTGCACGCATTTGTCAATAACCGTGCAGCTCAACTCAAAATTTAAGGAGCTCAACGAATTGACGAACAATACCAAAGAAAAGACATTCGGGTAGGCCGCATAAATACTCAAACTGCCAGACCATGATTAAAAACTAACTAAGATAAATTAAAATAAAAAAAAAGAATGATCCACATAGTCTTCACATTCAGAATAATTAAAATAATATAATATAATACTTTAAAAAGTAAGTAGGTATTCTTGTCATAGCAAGAAAATAAAAAAATTTAAAGATCTAAATTCACGGTGCAAAATAAATATAAAAAACTAAATTAATTGGAGCAGCTCAATCCCAAGCCTTTTTGTCCTCAACGTAATCTTTAATTTTATAAAACGCTTTCTGGCACAACTTACGTTTAATGAATGATTTGAATTTATAACACTTAGACCTTGAACGTGGCTTGCTTATTATAAAAAGCTTATTATAAAAGCGTACACATTGACATCTAAACGAGCCACCTATTTTCTTGAGCCTTGTTGAAGGTACTACAAATTTGTGTTTGTTCCTAGTATTTATGTTATGGATACCACTGAATTTTTTTAACCATTTTATATTATTATGGGCATATAAAAGATTTTCATAAATATACTGAGAAGGCACAGTCATTACATTAATCTCCTTAAATTTCTCTCTGAGAGAGTGTCTCGGGCTTAATTTATAAATTGATCGAACAGCTCTTTTCTGCAAAACAAAGATAGTCTGTATGTCGGCGACATTTCCCCACAACTGAATACCATACGACATTACACTATGAAAATAGCTAAAGTATACTAAACGGGCTGTCTCTATGTCAGTTAAATTGCGAATTTTTCTAACAGCATATGCTGCGGAGCTTAGCTTCTTTGACAATTTGGGTAGGTTGCTCTTGGCTATGTGAAAAAATTTACGGCAGTAAATATAATTAAATTAAAAGGAAAATTATCACGGATATCAAGGCTTTACAAGTTTACGAACCATGTAAAAATATACAAAAATGAAATCATAACAGGCTTTACAAGTTTACGAATAATAGTCGACCAACTTATAAAATGTACTTG
Organism: Anorthoa munda; assembly: GCA_945859665.1. Taxonomy (NCBI): domain Eukaryota; kingdom Metazoa; phylum Arthropoda; class Insecta; order Lepidoptera; family Noctuidae; genus Anorthoa; species Anorthoa munda. The sequence goes on along the minus strand of OX243900.1, from coordinate 26,167,691 downwards.
GCACAGTAAAATTTTTGTAACAATGCCATTGAAAAATTACTTAAATAACGTTGTTAGCTGTGTAAAATAGGTAATAAATATATGCTTATGAACCATGTAAAAATATCATCATCATCATATCAGCCGAAAGACGCCCACTGCTTAGGCCTCCCCCAAGCGTCGCCACATTGACCGGTCCCATGCGTCTCGCAACCAGCGATGACCGATGACCTGTAAAAATATACAAAAATAAAATCATAACATCCTTAATAATAATGATTTCTAAATTAATAATGTTTTAGCTCGAATAACGCATTCGAGTGGCCGGAGTCGTTGGCAGTTCCAGTCCGTAGTCCATACGTCTAAATTTAAATTAGATTCGATTTCCAAGCAAATTACTTATTTTCTTTTGTCGATATCCTTCTATAAAGTCAATATTCGACCCGACTTCATCACTAATTGAGTAGCGTAAAACTTTCCAGAATGAAATAGTGAATACCGCAGATTAGAGGATTCACCTCTAATCTGCGGTATTAGAGAAGATTAGTGGTGAAAACATACGATTTTTTTCTAATTCCGAAAGAAAAATAAACAAGGAGCGTGCACCCAAGGATCCGAACCATTCCTCGTGGCTCTAACGCGCGCTCGTATCGGCTCCTTTCGCAATTCGCACACGCGGTGGTACTCAAATAGATAATATTTTTCTAACTTCAGTTGAGAAGTTGGATTTTATAACTCTTTCTTCAGTTACCAGTTAGTCCTTATTTAGTTTAAGTCAGAAGTGAATAGATTACATCTAGGCAAGCGTGCTTCACCGTAGACCACATCATCGCTTACCATCAGGCGAGATAGTGGTCAAACGCGTGAATATAGATTGAAAAAACATCACCTATGTGGGCCCGTTTTTAGACTTGTGAGCCGCTGACACGGTTCTAATGTTCATGTTACAACAACAAAACCCTCTTTTTAGTCCGCAGTATTATGCAACTTCGGAACCATATTACTGCGCGTGGCCCGACACGCACTTGGCCGGTTTTTTATTTACTTCATCGAAGTCACGTCTGCCACTGTCTCAGTTGACCTATTATCAATTCGATTTTTTTCGTTACTCCGACGTTTCACTTGGTCGAAAAACTTTTTACCGAAGTTACACTTAGCCGAAATAACATTTGTTCGAAATATTTATTTTTAAACGCATATCAAAATACTAAGAGAGAGAAACAGTGGGCGAATACAAATGTTTATAACAGCGACTTGAAAAAAAATATTGTCGACGTTTTCGATTTCTTTCTGCAGGGACTAAAGTAACCTAACACGAAGGAGATATCAGGAGCTGAGTTCGCTCGCTTTGCTCGCTCACTTCAACTCCCGTCATCCCCTTCGAACCTAACCTATCCGTGTCGGGGTGCCCTAAATTCCCGAGCTCGCTTTGCTCGCTCTTGGACAAATTCTTTAAAATAATTAATTGATATAAAATATGTCTAATGCACGACAGTTATTAATAAATCATTTGCATGAAAATTCGAAATATATACGTTAACACAGACAAGACTGCGTAAAGTCGATTTTGCAGCGATTCGTTTCTGTCACTAAATTATGTAGCACAGCATATTTTTTAATAATTTATTTATTTAAACTTCATGTACAATGGTAATACATAGGCGGACTTAATGCAGCAAGGCATTTTCTCTACCAGTCAACCTTTGGGTTAAAATCAATAAATGTATGGGAAAATTAATTTTCATCATATTTTTATTTTGTGATTTTTCCGATGTTTCAATAGTTATTCTTTTGGAGACAAATCCAACAAATTTTCTGTCCATTCTTTTTTTAATTTATTTCGGAAATGCGTGCAAGACGCCTGTGTCCCACCAGTGAGAACAAAATGGCTGATTATGCTTATTATATCGTAGATAGATGTGAACCAGATGTAATCATATCTACTATTCTTGTGAAACAGAGCTTTATCTCTTAACTAAGGTATTTATTTAATGCAATGGTAATGTACCCATAGCGTACTAATACGTAGGTACTGTATTTATTTTATTTTAGAGGAGCCAAAAAAAGTTAAAAGCGATATAAAACAAAAAAAGCCTGTTAAGCCTGCAGATACAAAGGCAAGCAAGACGGCCAAAGTAACTGATGATATTCAAGGCGACTACAGACAAGGCCTGGATCTGGTGGTGGACTGCGCAAGAATTCTGTACATCAGATGGTTGCAGGCCAATCTGTTGAAGGAGCTTATTCAAGTTGTACACAAGTATGTATTACTGTATCATATTTTGTATGCGAATGCTTTCGAAACGTCCATCGGTCAAACTATTATTGATGTCCCTGAAGATTGTCCCTGATTGTTCAAGTTACAGTTAACTTGAACAATTATTGTTTGATCAGGTACAAACATCGTCATTGGACCATGATAATAAAAGAACACAACAACAAGAAGTGTACAAGCCTCTGGTTGAATGCCTTGCGCAGCCTGGAGATTTGGGATATACTAAAAACAACTAAGAAAAAAATATACAATGATGAAAAGATTTTAAAACAAGCTCTGTGTATAATTCACTTTTATTTTAAGAGGACAATGATCCTACGATTTCCGACTAACACGAGAATTTGGTTACGTCCCCCTATCACATTGCAAGAGAAAGATTTCATAGAGCGTGAAGTGGCGAGATTAACCCGTGAACATAGAATGGCTGCAATGTCGACCCCTGAGATGGTGTCAGCTATAAGGCCGTACGTTTCTCCCGAACTCTGGATTAAAGAGGTACGTACTTGTTTTTTTTACGTAGATAAGTAGAGGTACATTATCACAGTGAGTACAGCTGCTACAAGCTTGAAGATAGCGTTAATCACGACTTCAAACACCGGAATGTTTAAAGTAGAGACTATCGGCTGTCGACGTAAGTCGGGGGTTTTATCGTATTAGGCGGTCAAATAAGTTAGCCATATCACAGTCATAAATTATGACAGTCATCTATAATAATTAATAATATTTAAACGAGCAATTCTTGTATATATATATATATATAATCTGAATCTCGGCAACGGCTCCAACGATTTTCATGAAATTTAGTATGCAGGGCCTTTCGGGGGCGATAAATCGATCTAGCTAGGTTTAATTTTCAGAAAACATCGTTTTCTCTATTTTCACCCGGCCGCCCAGGTACTACCTTTACACGAGCAATTCTTGTATATATGTTTATAGTTTATTTTATTTCATAATGGGATTGCAAAGTTTACAAATGTTGCATTTACATATTTTTATGGTTGAATTATACAATAAAGACGGGTGGAGTACTGTTCTCCTAGATAGGCTAAAATTTAGCCCGTGTTAAGGAGAGACAGTGCCGATCCCCTGTTTGGCAGATTATTATAGAAGTAGTATAAGTGTGCTTAATTATTATAACATTTGGAATTTGAAGCAGCATCTGGCCATAAGTGTAATCATTATACAACAGTTATTTTTATTATTATTTATACAAAACATATCTAGAGTGTGGGTGTGTATGCATGTGTGTGCGTGTGTGTATGTGTATGTATGTGTAGGTGCATTTATGTTTTAGTGGGTGTGCGTGTGTATGTGTGTGTTTACGAGATCACTTTGTGAGGAATAATTCAGTGTCATCATAATTGAGGTCCAAAAGGAGTGTCTGTGCAGTTTTTTTACAATTGTAGAATGAGAGTTTAAAGATTGGGCATTTTGCATAAATTTTATTATAGAGAGATGGTGCAAGATATAAAGAGAATCGTTTTACGAAAGAGGTACGTGGAGGTGGAATTGTGCAGATTATGTCTTTTCGGCGCTTGGAGATATATCTAAATGGTGTTCTGGAATGTTGGTGTAAAACTATATGTAAAATGTACTGCTGTCGTACATTTAAAACATTCCAGGATTTATAAAGTTCGGCCGTTGGAAATAAGATAGGGTGAAAGGTGGCAACTTTAAGTATGGCTCTGTGAGCGATCTCTATAGGCTTCATCACTGTCTTTGCAGCTCCTCCCCAACAGGAAATACAGTAGGTGACTAGTGATTGGCAAAGAGCGAAGTATACATTTCGGATAACTGAAGCGTGTGCTACATGTCGCAGTGTTTTAAAAATGTAAATAATTTTCCGTACGCGGCCGGATAGGATATTAATGTGTGATTTGAAATTTAAGTGTTGGTCAATGAAAATACCAAGATATTTTATTTGATTTACTGGAGTAAATAAGTGATGGGCACTGGCAGGCCTGCGGCGACATTAAACTACACGAGTGAGCTACTAGGGAGATAGAGGGATTTGGTTGGGAATTTGAGTTTATTGAGAAGGAAATAAAATTAGTTTTAGTGGGAATACCACTCAGGGTCAGGGAGTTTGTGTAAAGCCAACTTAGTGTGGAGTTAAATCCTCTTTGTGCAATTGACTGCAGTTCCAACCATGAGTTAGCGGCAAAAGTTATTGCAGTGTCATCAACATAATATACTATTTGGGCATTTGGTATATCTAGGACATCTAGACAAGTGTTATTATAATTTAAATGAGTTTTTGACAGACTCCTTTTAAATATTTGAATGTTTGTATTATTGTTTAGATGGTATAGTATTGTATTCTTATGAAATTTTATGCCGACATTCTGGAATCATTATTTTGTTTTAACTTACCTATTATTGTTATAATATCTTTGCATTTTCATTTATTTTTTTATACTTTGCTCTGACATTCTAGTATCACATCCTTGATTAGTTTTATTAATTCAAATCTGCACGATTTTTCACGACAATTTGCATTTTGCATATTAAATATTTTAATATCCTGACATTTTCTAATAATTTTGCGTTGACATTCTAGAATGAATATTTTGAATTGATTTATTATTTTAATATCTTAATTTTTTTATTATTTTACTCTGACATTCTAGAAGCATAATTTGACTTGTATTATTTTATTGACATTTGCACGAAATTTATTTAATTTTTTTGGTATTACTAAATATGACATTCTATTAAGTATTTTGATTTGTATTCTTTAATATTTGCATGCCATTTTCCAAGGTAAACATGACATTCTATCATTTTGTATCCTAACATCTCTTCATGCTGACAATTTGTTACGTATGTATGATACTCATGTTTAAGCAAATAAAAATGATTTGATTTGATTAGGTTGCAGAGGTCGTTGATGAATACGAGGAAGAGAGTGGGCCCTAAAATACTTCTCTGCGGCACGCCGTATTCAATAGTAATTGTATCGCTATTGTAACTGTCCATAGTCACAAATTGTGAACGGTCAGTTAGGTAACTTTTGAATAAATTAAGAGGTGGGCCCCTTACACCTATACATTCAAGTTTGAGTAAAAGAGTCGGAATGGGCACAGTGTCGAAAGCTTTTGTGAGATCTAAGAAAATGGTCAATACCTTTTTTTACTATTGTCTGAACTCTCCACAATGTGATCAATCAATTTGTGTATTGCGTCATTTGTGGATTTCTTTTTGCGAAAACCAAATTGCTGTGGTGATAAAATATTATAATGCTCAAGATAGTGAATGAGCCTTTTATTCATTAAACGTTCCAATATTTTTGATAAAGTACTAAGTACCGTTATGGGGCGGTAGTTATTTACGAGGCACCCATCGCCACCCTTGAGAATGGGATGAATGGCTGCCTTTTTGAATGAAGTAGGAAAAATGGCTAAGTCAAAACAAAGGTTGAAAATGTGGCATAGTATAGGTGCGAGGAATTTGGCGTAACGTTTTAAGAACAAGGTGGAGATACCATCCCAGACGGTAGCCGCATTTGTTCGTAGCATATTTATGGTTGACACAATTTCGTCAGGATCTGTCTTTTCCAACACTAGTGATTTTATGAAGTTAGATGTGTGGGGGAGTGAAGTGCGGGTGAATGATTGTTTGTTGTTTATACTATCTGCAAGATTCCTTCCTATACTTGCAAAAAAATTGTTTACGTCATTGCAAGACTGTATCGGAGATGATGAAGCTGATAACAACTGTGTGTAAGAGTGTTTGGTTTTGGTAGTAAAGGCTCTTTCAACAAGGACGGGTCGATGTTAAAATTGAATAAAACAAGATGTGTGTGAGATATTAACGAAATTTATTTTTTATTTAAAAGGCCCATTTATGCCAATTACGGATGGGATATGACATCGTTCAAATGTCCGCGCTGGCTTCGTATGGTGGCACGAATCCGAGAGGTCCAATTTTTAATGACCCTTTCAGTAGGTACGCCGTACGGGGCACGCTCAGCACATTTTATCAGTTTCTTATCTTATAGTAGTCACAGTGGATCTTTGTGTCTCTGAAGTTGGCTCTGCCAACCATTGCGCAAGAAACAGTTTGTCATGGAGTATACTGCTTAAAGGAAGCGAGAGAGGACGATGCGACAAACCTACGCGAGTGAAAGAGACAGTTATACAATGCTATCTTCACCTTCAACATTGACACAAAAATAGTTACTGCACAGGGTCTTGCAGCCAATTCAGGGACACAAAGATCCACTGTGAGTACCTACTATACTATTCTAGTTACTTAAATATTAGATACTTAACTACCTTGTAGGTACATATCTAACTTTGTTATTGTTGCTGTTGTTTTTTGTATGTTTCGATTGTTTTTTTTCTATTATTAAAATATTTTCAGGAAGAAAAGTTCAACGTATGCTTCGAATGTGCCATGCCACTCGGAGATGAGAAGATCCCGTGCGACTCATGTAATCTGATCAGTTTTTGCTCGCAAGATTGCATGAAAACGAACATTGATAGAAATAATTGTCATCCATGCAGTATTTATTTAAGAGAAAAATACTACCCGACTCCTGAAGATACTGAAACGAACACTGCTGAAATTAAATAAATATTTTTTAACAGAAGAAATTAAACTTACCTAACCCACTATCCACAACTGAATAATAATAATTGTCTTGCTTGTAAAAGTGATTTGGTTTCCTAGTCGTTTGTTCCTGATAGGCAGGTACCAATTTTGCCTTGTGTAGTGGTATTCAATATATATAAAAAAAGTCCTCTGTGTATTCAATGAAGAAGGTAGGTAAATATTTAATTTTTTGTTAGCTATAGCAAAAATGACACATTGCTGAGAACGCATGATTTTTGCGCGAAATGAAATGTCAAAATAACAGTAACACAATCTGTCATAGTGTCATGTGGCTGTCAAACCGTTTTTTTTTAAGTACATCTAGATCATATCTCTAAGTAGTCTGTGATCTAGATTTTTGGCCTTGCCTATGCCTAAGCTTTGTTTGTTATTGCGAGTAGAATAGAATTTCTATGTGGGATTTTTCAAAATAAATATTTCTCTAAAACTCTATGAGATTTCCCTTCATAACAACACGAACTGCAATACAAATGGCATCTGCAGCGAAAAAGCTTAAACTTTCAGCATCAGCTTCAGTGGAAAGCAAAAGCAATGGAATCAGTTCAAATTCTAATGCTGAAGAGTTTGCGAAGAAGTTACAGGTTAAACGCGAAGACACTGCGAAGTCAATTTTAGAGTATAAGTTCAATAAAAAGCGTGTTAGAATCGTGTCTCAAGAGCAGATGGTGCCGGATAAGTGCGAGGGGGTCGTGTACTGGATGTCTCGAGACAGTCGGGTCCAGGATAACTGGGCCTTTTTGTTCGCACAAAAACTCGCGCTCAAAAACGAAGTACCTCTCCATGTGTGCTTTTGTTTGATTGCCAAGTATTTAGATGCCTCTGTCAGACAGTTCGATTTCCTTGTAAAAGGTAAATAAACAATCACTTATTTACAATTTAATCATATCATAATTAGAAACCAAATCCATTTTTTTACTTACATATTTTTAACTCTGTTTTATCATATTCTAGGTCTAGAGAAAGTGGCAGCAGACTGCAAGAAGCTTAATATATCATTTCACCTGCTAGAAGGGAGTGGGGCAGAGGTGTTGCCCCAGTGGGTTGTGAAACACAACATAGGGGCAGTGGTCTGCGACTTCAATCCATTGAAGGTGCCTCTAGGATGGCTAGAAGGTTGTAAAAAGAAACTGAAGAAAGATGTGCCACTTATACAGGTAAAACATCCCATGACTACTTTAGAAATTACAACATCATTGACTTGATGCCATGGTCAAATTTTTTATTCTACTTGAATTACTGTTGTAATGGATCACTGCATGATGAAGTTCTAAAATTCAGTGAGCAATTTATGCTTGCCCTCAACCTGTTACTGTCTTAATATAGTAATAAAAACTGAGAATCAGCAGTTTTTGCAGATCAGTAACAAAATGACTTGAAGAATGTAAATGAGACCAAAGGTGTATGTAAGGATCTTTGCAGATGACATGCTGTAGTTTCACATCCCCTTTTGGGAAAAAGTTTATCTATGAACAACCCACAAGAGTTGCCTTGAGACTCGAGCAAAATGCATGCTCCCTCTCGACCCCCACGCTTCGTTAGGCTCTCTTAAGATTTTATTTTATTTAACACCTCCAATCCTATAAATCATAATTTTTTGTTTCGACATATCTTACTTTTTTGCAGTCAATACCATGTGCTTATGACATTTGAGCGAAGTCTAAAGTTAATTCTTGCGGTTTGTATGTAAGTTACTAAATGACCTGAGAGACACCTATTCTTCACCATTTCCTTATGTTTCAGCTAAAGCTTCCAAGCCTCTATTTATTTTGTTCTAACAGCTTGTAACTCAAACAATTTTTTTGCGGGTTCCAGGTAGATGCCCACAACATTGTGCCCTGCTGGGTCGCCTCAGACAAACAGGAGTACTCAGCAAGGACTATCAGAAACAAGATAAACTCAAAACTTGGTGAATACCTGACTGAGTTCCCTCCTGTCATCAAACATCCATATACTGCCAAGTTTGAGCCAGAGGTAAGAGCAATATATTGCTTATTGGGTTACCTTCAGGAACAATGAGTTACCATGCTTGTTTTAGTTATCTGTTAATATGACTGAAATGCCTAAGAATTTCATGATTATACAAAATCTTTTAATGCACAAGGCTCTGTAATAAAGGGGGGAACTATGTACAATAATATAAAATATTAGTAAAATTTGGGTCTAATTAATGTCTCTACCTACACTTTAATTCAAGCATGATGTTATGATTTGCTTATTTTTTGGTTAGAGATTAGCTCAAGAATATATTGTCCTTATAAGCCCATAACGAGGGTAATATATTTTTGAGCTTGCAACTGGGTAGTAAAACTTGTATATAAAATACTGATATAAATAAGTTATTGGTACTTCTTCTTCAAAGCAAATGCTTGATACTATATTGTCTGTTTTGATGTATTTCCAGCCCATAGACTGGGATGAAGCAATCGTATCCAGAGAGGCAGACAAAAACGTTGGCCCTGTGGAATGGGCCCAGCCAGGATATGATAATGCCCTGAAAATGTTGAAGAGCTTCCTGGATCAAAGGCTAAAGGTGTTTGCTACAAAGAGGAATGATCCTACTAAAGATGCATTGAGTAATTTATCACCGTGGTTTCATTTTGGTGAGTAATCTAAGTGTTGTAGGTATAGAATGAAAAAGAGGTCAAAGGAATTATGACCTTGCTTGAGATGAGATTTTAAGTTTAAAATCGCCAGTCATCGATATATATGTACTACGCACTAGATTTGGCGATTCAAACACCGTTCAACTGAACTGCAATCCATACATCTTATACTTTACACTATATTGAACAAAACGTGTAAGCGCTATGACATTCGTGGCGTTTTGATCGCGAGTAAACTAATCTATAAGCGATCAAGCGCTGCATGTTTTAATAGTTTGATTAGACAACATAAATAATGTTTAGCGCTGCAGCAAACTTTAGTTCTAACTCACAAGCATTTGAACAAATGGTTTTCATGAATGTTCTTGTCTATGGATAGAATGTAGGCCACTCTTGCCTACCCACTTTGAGCAAGCATGGTGATTAATGCTTGTGCCTTCTCTGTAAGAGAAGACGCCTTTGCACTGCAATGGGGCAGTACCAGACTGTAACTATAACTACTCCTGCAAGTTATCAAACACCATTAGAAAAATAAACTTCCTGTATTATTGCACTAGGCTTGAGTGTTTTGCAGCCTCGAAACCAAGGCTTGGAACCAGTATAAAAATAACCGGTTATTAAATGTTATAATCGGTTTTATCGTTTATTTTGTTCGGAGTCTAAATGTTAAAAGAGCGTTATTGAAAACCCTAATTAACCGGTGTAGGCGGGGCGCGCGCCTGAAACTGAAATATTTTTGTAGTTTAGCACGGTTGCGCATTGAAGGTAGCCGATAAAAACCTTTCATAACTTGTTAATTCCACAAAACCTATTTACGAACCTTTGTTGCCTAAAACCTTAATTGTGGTTAAAGGTAGAACAAAACCGAATGAAAAAGTTCCCTACGTACTTAGGCGATAACCAGTTCGAATGTTTTTCCGGTTTCCAAGCGTTGCTCCAAATTGACAGTGAAAAGTATGGAAAACCAAAATCAATGATAAGTAGCATAAACAGCGAAAAACATTATTTCATGTTTCTGATCATAACATTCAAAACAAACTTTCAGGTCAAATATCGGTTCAGAGAGTGGCCCTATGTGTCCAAGAGCACAAAACGAAATGTACAGAATCAGTGAATGCATTCCTGGAGGAAGCCATTGTACGTCGCGAGCTGGCAGATAACTTCTGTTTCTACTGTGAACATTACGACAGCATCAAAGGAGCCAGTAACTGGGCACAGAAGACGCTGGATGATCACAGGTATCATCATCAGCCTATTAATGTTCCCACTGCTGGGACACATGCCTCCTCTCTGTGAGAGGGAATGGACCGTAATCCACAACGCGGGCCAAGTGCGGGTTGGTGGATGTCACATGTCTTCGTATTTTTGGTACTAGGACATGCCGGTTTCCTTCACAGTTTTTAGAGAAGTGGTGATGAAATACTACACAAAGTAAAGCGCCTGCCTGGGCCCGAACCCACGACCTACAACTTGTAAGTCGCGGCCAATACCACTGGGCCACCACTGCTCTCACAGGTATAAAAAGTGGTATTTGACCCAAAACATAAATGTAAAAGAAAGCAAAGTTCTCATTAATCGCTTGCTGATTTAAGAAGTGAGATCTAACTATACCAAATTTTCTCTAAGTTCCTTAAATCATAATTGCTCCTGTCATGTCATTCATTCATTGCTTTAGAATTAAAGTTTGTTGTATTCTATGCCACTCAATAGTGCCACTTGGCTAGATTTTATTTAACCACCAACTTAAATTTTTGAGGTTTTAGTACAATTTAGTCAAGTATTTGTCAACTTGCCAAGTAAGCTTTATAGCATTTTTTTGTTTCTGACCCTCAGAAAAGACAAAAGATCACACATCTACACACTGGAGCAGCTAGCTAAGTCTGAGACGCACGACGACCTGTGGAACTCGGCACAGATCCAACTGGTAAAGGAAGGCAAAATGCATGGATTCCTGCGCATGTACTGGGCCAAGAAGATACTTGAGTGGACCCCGACGCCAGAGGATGCGCTCAAGTATGCGATATATTTGAATGATCATTACAGTATTGATGGGAGGGACCCCAATGGATATGTTGGTAAGGAATTCATACCCCTATTATTTTTTGTTTACTTGAGTTTTTGAGATGAAGGCGAAAACTAAGGCCTCGTTTCTGGAGAAGCGTTTATTACGTTATTTACGAAGAGGCGGCACGTGCAGCGGCCCGCGTCATCACACGTGCAAACCCAAACATATGGCAATATACGATTTTGTTTATGAAAAAGCGGTGCGTTGAGCGGAACGTGAAGAGTAGCGGTGCCCGCCGCGGATCCTCTAGCGTGTAGCGTAGCACGCGGCGGGCATCGAATTTTCTTCTAACAAAATGTCGATGATGTCGTACTCCATTGCTGACGGTGGCTCACGTCTGCGTTGTGCGCCAGCTTCCGCCTCGAGTGCCGCTTTAGGTGCAGTAGCGGGTATCGCCGTATGTTCATAAAAGCGCGTGCGACGCCGCGATAAACGTCGCGGTGCGACGCAGCGGTACCATCCGTGGGCTCCGCCTGGATCTCAAGCAATCGCGTGTAAAATCGCTTCTCCGTAAACAATCTCAAACAACGTCATATGTTTGAATTAGTGCGGCCTCCACCGCCCGATGCGACACGCAACGCCCCGCATCTCCAGAAACGAGCATTTGGAAAAGTACCACTTACAGAAAGACACAAAACCATTTTTAGGGTTCCGTACCCAAAGGGTAAAAACTACAGTCAGTCGGATCGTGGAGTCTTAGTAATAGGGTCCCGCCTATTACCGCAGTTACCTACTGCGGTAATAGGCGGGACCCGCACTTGGCCAGTCTGTCTGTCTGTCACCAGGCCGTATCTCATGAACCGTGATAGCTAGACAGTTTAAATTTTGACAGATGATGTATTCCATTTGTCGCTATAACAACAAATACTAAAAACAGAATAAAATAAATAATTAAGTGGGGCTCCCATACAACAAATATGTTTTTTTTGCGAACTATATTACGAATAATGGTACGGAACCCTTCATGCGCGAGTCCGACTCGCACTTGGCCAGTTTTTTTTTTTTGTAAATTGAGCACTGTGCACGTATAAGCTATCATCATCAGCAGCCTTTAAATGTTCCCACTGCTAGGACACAGGCCTTCTCTCTGTGAGAGGGGATGGGCCTTAATCAGATCGCGCGGGCCCATTGCGGGTTGGTGGATGTCACATGTCTTCGATTTTTCGGTTTCCTCACGTTGTTTTCCTTCACCGTTTTGAGAGCAGTGGTGATGTAATAATTTACACAAAGTATAGCGCCTGCCTAGACACCAACCCACGAGCTACAACTTGTAAGTCGCGTCCGTTACCACTGGGCCACCACTGCTCTAATAAGTGCTAGAGTGTAGTTTGATATCAATTTTAATTTTAGTTTCATTAGAAACTAAAATTAAAGTTGATATCAAACTACCTACTTTTATTAAAAAGCCTACTTCCTGCGAATTTTATAAATGTGAAAGTCTGTATGTTTGGATATCAGTTATTCTATCGCGCCTCAGCATCTATTTAGATTAAATTTTGAACACAAGACATTTAATGGCCGAATTCGGATTATTTTGATTTCGGTAGTACATTGCAGTGGGAAATATTTCGACTCACGCAAGTAAAGCAGCAGGTATAAGCTGGTTGTTCAATAATCTCTGCAATCTTAACTGAACCGATAAAGGACTATACGTCTATCTTTCTTTAGCTATTGTGTTGTTCCACTCCTTGACAAAGGCCTCCTTCCATCTTCATGAGCTCGCGCTTCGTCATTCCTGTTCCAGTTCTGACGAATTTCTGTCCAGTCCGCCTGCTATCTGCAGCCCTGCAGTTGTATGCTACATTGGCCCACAGTTCGTCACGCGACAGACATGTCCTGCCCAGTCCCATTTAAGTTAAAAAATGCAAGTACATACCTAAGCATTAATGTATATCTGTATTTCAGGCTGCATGTGGTCAGTATGCGGTATACACGACCAAGGCTGGGCAGAGCGGGCGGTGTTCGGTAAGATTCGGTTCATGAACTACGACGGATGCAAGCGCAAATTCGACATCAAAGCCTTCATCGCCAGGTATGGCGGGAAAGTACACAAGTATGTACCCAAGAAGTAAGTAACTATACAATGTACGTTTAAAAATTTTAAGGCGTGGATCTGCTACACAAAGGATCTGAATGTTAGAAAATGTAAGTTCTATTATTTTTTGGTTTAAAACTTTAAAATTTTAATTATAATTATTAATAGAAGTTTTTATTAACTCTATGCACCAGTTTTAGCGTTTATAAATGATGTGTCTTGCCAGCCAAAGACACTTTTATTAAAAGTATTGTACTTAATAATTTTAAGTAATTACATATATCCATACAAAATAATGTATAAAAAGAGTACAAATGAACAGGGAAAATGGTATAGAATACCTAATATTGTTTATTTATTGTTGTGTATAATTAGTAACACTTACTATTAAACTGTCAACAGGCATTATTTCGAATATTATTCAAATGTATGTACCTATCTACAAAATATTTATAATTTGATTATATGTAGTTTGATTTAAAACAAATTTTGTTATGCTATGAGAACTGTAAAACTTGTTACATATATTCGATATGTATAATATTGTTAACTTCACACTCCACATACTACCTCACTTAGATTAAGTTTTAACTCATAAGCTAAACACTTTTGTAAACTATATACTAAAATAAAACATCCATTTTGCTTATAAATATTTTTATTTAAGAATGTGAGTTCTTGTAGTTACACTTTTCTCATATATTTCGATAATAATCTTCATAAAATTAGAAATAGAAAAATAATATCAAAGAGCTATTTTCTTCATTGGAACTTTTCGGTGAGTCAGGTTATATTGCGTTTGATTAGAATTTGATCACGTTTGGGCAACTAGTCAAAGGCTGAATGCTTGTTGGTAACCCAAGCTAAATGGAAAGCATTCAAATTAACATTGTATTTCTCACAATATTCTTATAAAAGCAAATTTATTTAATTTCATGTCAATTTGTCTTAAGAAACACAAAACCATAACGATTTCTATTATGTCTCAAATTATTATTATTATATAGGTAAATATAAGTCTCTACAAAGGAAAATAATAGGAAAACATGATTTCACCACACAACGACATATTAAAATAAACAGAAAGAAATCTAAGTGACGTCAACTGATTCGTATTATTATGGATATTGAAATTTATTATGATTCAATATAGGCATGAATACCTGAGTTAACTGTTTCATCTATGAACACAAATCGTGGCTCGCTTCTATTAACATATTCCACTAATACACATTACAGCACAAGGGTTATTACACCTTTAGTTTCAACATACAAACATTAGCTTACAATAAGGCTCCCAATTAAATTTCATAGAAAACCCGAGATAAACATGTCGTAAAGGGTAATAGGTACCGAGATCATAACCAAATTCTCAGTCGTGTCAGGTTAACTCAAAAGGAATGTGCTAATTCCAAGCTCTTGCAGGTTAAGGCAGAATTCGGTTACAACCCCCCAACGAAACGAGAAATAAAGAAAATAGTCGTCAAAAAAGAGGCGACACTAGGATAAAAAACTAATTGATTGTTGTCTATGCTCCCCTGTGTCAGTGTGTGTGTGAAAGCAGAGCTACATTCGCTGTTACGGGCGCAGGACGGATTCCCACGGACGCTTACTGCACGCAGCAGTTGGGCCCCTTGTGCCCGTTCTTCTTGAGCCGCGACTTCGGGCGGTACTTCTCCAAGTACGACAGTTGCTTGGCGTTGATAGCACCGCGGCGTTGACTGGAAAGACGAACAAACACTTAGAACATGACAAGAAGAACATTCGACGCAGTTCACCTGCATAAACTTAACCAGACAAGGTAAGGTAACTCCTATTTCCACACCTTGAGCTAATTATGTGCATAAATATTCATTTTTACGGGTTACTCGTTCAATTATCAATTAATTGGCATGTGCGTCACGATCCTTAGCATCCTGTGTACAGCGTATCAGGCGTTACAACGTGCAAGCACTTTTATATGCATAAAGATATTATTGGACTTCGGCGAACAATCGTGATGGTTTGATTAGCTTGGCGAAAATATTTATCACACAAAATTGCGTCGAATCGAAATATGATTGTCAATAAGATGACAATGATAGTCAATAAATTCTCACACTTAAGTTTCTCAAGAAAGCTGCATAAAACTGGAGAATGTACAGTTTGATATTATCGGAAGTGCGCACATACGCGAAACAATCTTATCAGTCCAAACAATTTCCTGTTCGTTCCGGCCGCCGTCGCCGTTTGACGACCTTTTGATCTTTTTACGATTTCACGTATGTCTTTATAGAAATGAGAGGAAAACTGTTGCTTTTTAGAGATTTGCTAACTCATTGTTCCAATATGAAAAAGGATCACGCTGCATGTCTTTTATTGGTCCATCTACACACATATCATACTATGACGAATGTGTTCACGGAAGGGGGAGGTCCTCCCATGTAAAAGGCGAGTCTATTCCCATCAAAAATTCAAACACTGGACTGCTACTGCGAAAATCCAGAAGTACCTAATAACACTGCCCGACACGGGAACTGAACCCAGAACCTCATTCTCAGCAGTAGACCAACGAGGCACCTCCATCCATTTTTCGTTACTTTAATTTTAGACATTATACGGGCCATCAAGACTTAATACTCACTCTCGAATAGTCTCGACGGCTTCCTCGTACTTCATGCCGAGTTCGATGAGTGCGATAGCCACCATGACAGGCGCGCGGCCCAGTCCCGCCACGCAATGCACCGCCACCGCCGCCTCAGGTTTGTTCTGCGCTCTGGGAAATGAAACAATGCATTGTTAGTGCTGGATTTTATTAGATCATTTTCAGAAGAATATTTGGCGGTCGTACACGGAAACGCTAGGCTTCCAATGAGGTGGATAAATAAACTGGTGAAGGTCGCGAAAGTGGACGTGAGAAGCACAAGATTGGTAGATACAGGAACACACCCACGGTACAGGGAAAATTCCTAGCGTGAGGAAACGCTTTAGATACAGGAACATACCCACGGTACAGGGGAAATTCCTAGCGTGGGGAAACGCTCTTTAACCGACTTCAAAAAAGGAGGTTTTCAATTCGTCGGAAACATTTTTTTTTGTCAATTTCAATAAATGTGACAACGTCTGGACGCCTTTAGGCTGAAACGATGATTAAGACACGGAAATAGAGTTTGGCAAGAATAGCCCTTCATTCGGTATGCGTATGACTTCTCCAGTATATCTTACTGAATACGAATCAGGAGGTCTACTCCCTAACTCCGTCAAAGAAATTACGGGCCCGTCCGAAAGTACTCCGAAACATCGGAGTGGGGTACACTCCGTCATTATCATCATTTCAGCCGAAAGGCGTCCACTGCTGGAGATAGGCCTGCCCCAGGCGTCACCACATTGACCGATCCCGTGCACTCCGTAATGATGAAATTTTTTTGGACGGGTAAAAACACATCGGGAGTAGGTACAACTGTCAAATTGTGTTGTCATTGATTACTAGTTCGGGCCTCTAACGAATCATGCGTCCGTATGTGATACGGAGTAGGAAACGCCCATAAGGAAGGTCGAAACTACGGACTTCTTGCTTAGGGAGTAGACCCTCTGCTCCTCCTGAATGTTGATGGGTAGAAGGTAGCTGGTAGCATATCAGTATGGTTCATAAATACATTATTCCCGAAATAATTGTACTCTTTAAGGAAAACCAAATGTTCTGATAGCAAGTCAATATTATATCGTTGTCAGAGTTTAGCTGGCAACTAAACAAACAAACAAGAGGAATGTTTGATAATGCGGTCACAACATCAAACAAAGCAGAATTTACATAAGCTACAATAACACGACGTAACGTACCAATTTAATAGGTAGTAAATGAACTATAATGTCCGAAATATTCGAACATGTGTCGGTCATAATCAGTGCGTCACAGACCGCAGTTACGCAACGATAACTTTGAATAAGCGTCACTCAATAATGATATAAAATTTACTATAATATAATTGAACAATGTTATTTCGAGAGGCCCTATTACGGCAGGATTTCAATATTTGCATCACAATTGCAACGACAAGAATTAAATTGACGCATGAATCATACTGCTAGGGAATATAAGGTAAATACGGCTGAAGACGAGACTTCTAGAATGCTCCAATTTCAACACTCGTACCAAATGTAGAGTTACCAGGCATAGATTAACTACTCTTCCAACTGTTTTCCGACACCTTCAGTCTGGCCAACTACTTTCGAAGATTTCATTTTGTATTGTTTTTTTTTGGAAGTTGGTTGTATATTTTTGTAAAAAGTTTTTATAATTAAAGGAACCGAAATTATAAATCCAACGTTGCCGTGTCCGAATACTGGGCCAAGTAAACGTCTTAACTAAGAAGAATACGTTTTTCATCGACAAGCCACGGAGAGAAGAACTATTTGAGAAAGAGATACTCACTTTTCTCGCAGAATCTCAAACCAGTCGTCAACGACGTTGGCAGGTGGGAAGGTTCCGTCGTCGTAAGCCAGATCGCGCACTTCGATGCTCTCGGCCTTCAGCGGCGCCACATCGTAGCTGGGCTCGCACACGCGTACCACCGTGCACACGTTGTGCTTCCTCAGTTCCTGTGCCAAGGAAAAAGGGATTTAATGTCATTATCATTAAGGTACAAACTGCTGTGGCTTATATGGCAGTGTCACGACCAGAAAGTTGGACGGATCTAGCAAAACAATTCTACTGTACAGTACGGTATTTTCCATGATCCAGGACTAACCCCCGATTTCTGAATTAAGTATTTCACGTTGAGTCTTTGTCAAGCTCTACATTAGCCTGAAACCTTGTCAAATTTTGGCTATAAGTAGGGATTGAGATGTTCTTAACCCAAAATACTCAACTTAGAAATCGGCCGTAAGACTCAAACCAAGTTAACAAAAAAGCCATTTAGGTAAAGATCACGCGAGTCTTTTAAAATTGGCGCATAATGAGGTCAGTATCAATGAGAGACACAATTTGAAAATCAAGTTCTACCATCCTAATTGAAGGAAGGGATCGTTATGAAGATCGGCATCAGGGTCCGTTTATGCATTCGTGCTAAATTTATGGTCATCGACGATACTATTCATGATAATATTGCTTCGCCTTTCCAGGTTCTATTATAACTAACGGAGGCCGAGAATTAATGTTTTATACGGAATTACAAAGTTCCGCGATACAACTGGTGAGACCGGTATTGCTGGCCCAGGCATTATCGTTTATTGACTTTTCAACATAAATTCTAAGCGTTATCTCATTTGCCAGTAATAAGCCTTTTTCTTTACAGTTATTTGCGAAGCAACCAGGAAATCTCTTTTAATTTACATTTTGTGGTTATAAGTCTAAGTGCTAGTTTCTTCAATAGCCTTTCTAATGGTTAGTTATCATTACCACGCGCGCCATATTTATTTATTTAAATCTAGAATGTTACTACAATATAATTTATTAGAACACCTATGTTTACTGGTCATTGACAGCATTGACCTCAAATTAAATAATTAACAATAAGTAAAATAACAGTTAATTAATTACATATTTTTTGGTCACTGACTGATGCGTGAGAAATTTATAAAGTAATCAACCAGGCGCGGGTTTGAAATTAAAAAAGTTATTTCTAAGATATTCAGAGATCCGAACAGATAATTTATATTCAAAGACCTTTTAAATCTTGGAAACTCGAAAAGATTTTGAAACGAAAGCAAGATTCATTGAAAGTTTTGAAAGAACACAAAAAGTACCCTTTCATTCTATACTTTCAACTTGTTGACAAAGTTTTATCCAGTTAGCTGGATTAAATCTTTGAAGAATTATTTTCGAAGATTTCAATGGGGTAAACTTGAAGATGATCTGCTTTTTCACATTTTTCAAGAAAAGTTATAGAAATCGCAGCAACACAGTCAAATTGTGTCATTGACTCGTCAGTATTAGTTCACCCAAACGTCTAGAGTGGCCTACTCTTCATTCGTTATTAAGCAAATAGGTCACATAAACACACAAGTAGCTCACTTGTGATAGAAAGGTGTCATTTACGCTAAGCTAATGATAAATAGTACAAATAAAGTATATTTACCTGAAGATAGGACTGAATGGTGACGTCGGACGGGCGATCGGTGATGAGGAACCGCATGTTCTTGTACTCGATTAGCGAGGGCGCTGGCCTGATGTCCTTCTGCTTCATGGTGCTCGAGTCGCTGCTCTCCGCTCACACAAGATACGCACCCGGCTGGTACTCACGTCACGCGTCAGAGAAAGATGTCACGGTCCGTCACAGTCTAACAGACAAACTGTCACTCTATTTCCACACAACACACGACAGTTTCGTTACTTTTCTTTAGAAAGGGTCCAATTATATAATGAGAACCACCCGCATGGATGTCGCTTTCAACCACTTGATCGCATTCGGAGACGAACAAACAAAAGTTCAGAATGTGGAATGGAACTAAAATAAATTATGCGAAAATCATAAGTTTTGTTATCACACGAACTTCGGCAAATGAATGATATGCTCTAATTAACTGTGGCTTCCGAATTTAAGGTAACTGAAACAAAATAAAAGTTTTGTTAATGTCAGCGATCCAGCCGGCACCGCTCCGAGATTTACGACGAATATCATTTTTAAAGCGTATTTGCGTCAAAGCCCGAGCATCTACTGAAGTGGAATAAAAAATGGCTTCTAAAAATAGTGTTCGGGATACAGCGAAGTTTCGGTCATGTGGACGTGCGATGTTCTGGACGCCTATGTCTGTCCATCGACATCGGTATTTCCGAGCTGATCCAGAGCCAATATCACGTCAATTGTGGACGTGCATCACACGGC
Source organism: Anorthoa munda (assembly GCA_945859665.1). NCBI lineage: Eukaryota > Metazoa > Arthropoda > Insecta > Lepidoptera > Noctuidae > Anorthoa > Anorthoa munda. The sequence continues at coordinate 26,147,314 of OX243900.1, read as the reverse complement.
TCAGCATTCTTGTACACAACACTATGATAACACAATATGTAAACACTGCGCCATCTGAACAACATTGCTGTTATTTTATTTCAATAAATACCTGCTCAACAAGTGCACCTATATTATTAATAGTGACGTAACGCGTTAGGTGAACGGATACGGTTACAGTATTATCACCGGTATCGCGTTCTTGTCTTGGTCAGGAGCAGATAACAACTGATAGTTTGGCCGTGGGACGCCGGCTTCGGTTCACCCCACTCTGATTTCAATATGGCGGTTGAGCACACGTAGCAAGAGCTCTGAGCTAGTGGTTAGTGGTTACCTGTGGGTGAGTGAACGTGGTATAACGCTTGGGGTGCGTAATGTCGCGCGCTCCCGGCAGCATGGGTCCAGCGGTGGCAAGCTTCGCTCCCTCGTCGCACGAAACGCCCTGCAGTTTATTTGTGTTGGGCCTGGCAGTACTCCGCACTGTCCAAGCGGAACTCCATCAATGTCGCCACAGAAGGGATCTCCAGCTGCGGCAAACAAATAACAAACATTTAAATATGCCGCAGTGCCTTCAGTATGACTCGGTTTTGTTTACACTAAACACACAAAGATTATGGTTCTTGGAAATCACATATAAATAGCTCCATTGGACAAAGTAAAACTGATATAAATGTTCCAGTTAAATATTTTATCGATGAAAAGGAGCATGCAAGATAAGTAAAACAATTTGTTCAATATTTGTCTTGGATATCAACGATACCTATCCGATCCTTCGTGATAGACGAATGGCACACTTCAACGAAAAATATTATTCACGTATAGCTATAGAACACATTCTATATTAAATTTAACTTCTATAGTTCAAACACTTATTAACACATTCCTACACAACCGGAGATCACGAAATTTATTTAACAAATGCGGTATAACAGAGAACAGTGTTGTTAGCACGAAATAAATTATATCGTTTGCCCTCAAAATGTCTGGCATCTTACGCGTGACTCGACGGGTCTCACTAAATACTTCAATGTGAAAATAAAATGCTGTCACCGTTAGCACAAAACAATAAAGACGACGAATTGCAGGAGCGCGGGCTCGACTCTGAAACAGCGGCGTACGAGATGTTGGCAGCCACGATACCGGCGTGGGATTTACATATACACGTCATATGTTTACATTTAAATTCACAATCCTGTACCTATGTATAACCTTGATTCAAAACATTGGCCGCAATCGAATTTGCTCTCCTCCCCACTCAATACCTAGGTGCTCGAAAATCTTTACAAATATTTTGAAGTGTTTTGCTTTATTTATTTTCTTCAGATTTTATCAAGGAGACTGCGCAGACTTGGGTCCAGGCCAAAAGGAACAGTGGCTCGTGCCGACGTTAGCAAACTTATCTCACTTTGGGAATTTAATTTTCCTTGAGCGCAAATAGATGCCTCTGATCCTACACAATGAGCTTCTAATCTTCATAACAGAGATACGATTCAATTTGCTTGGTTTTATTAGTGGCATCAAAATCATTACGCTGCACGAGATAATTGAACATTCAATCTATTCGAGATGGAACGGTCAACCGCAGATAAAAATAAGAGTGACGATGTCACCGAAATAGCACGTTATCTGCTTACATACGCTACTAATTTATGAAATGGCGAAGTTCTCCGCAGTGTCTTCTTTTCTACATATTATATTTTGGATACGATGTAAGAACACGACAACTTATTAACAAAAACATTTAATGAGTTTACATAGTGTTGTTTTATGTTCAAAGAGGCACACAAGTTTCCCCGTTAAAGTTGTTTTTAGTAAATGTTCACAAACATAAACATAGGTACGTGCTGTGAATGTGGAAGGAAGCATCAACAAAAAGTGAGCAATAAAAAACTTGTGAGACAAAGGGAAAAGTCTGCAATCCCAACCGAAGGGAAGATTGTCTGTACTGGAGACGACACGGTCGATAAACTCAAGCCAGACTGCACACGTGTGCAACAATGCAGACGGATCAGACTAACATCTGTAATGTCTGAACCCGGGAGAACGTCTAGCCGTGATAACCTGGACCACGAACTGATAGTTCATACATGAAAATCTAACGCTCAACTACTTGGAAGCTTGCAACAATTTGCTGGTACAAGACAGCGGCACTAAAAAAAATATCATATCTCTCTCGATAAGATTCAGGTTCAAAATAAAAATGTAGTAACTCTGATTCAGAACTTGCTGAGGCTAATTCAATCACTATCCAGGTCATTATTGTTCGCGACGAAGCGACACATAGCATATAGTCTATATACTAGCCTATATATCGTTAAAATACTTAAGTTATTTAAGTAAGCAATGTATGTAATAGCATAGGTAAATAAAGAATTTAATTCTTTTCGATTAGGGGTCCCCTAAAAAGCGGGAGCGCAAGTAGCGCCGGGTGCGACATCTTCACGCACCAATGTGTGTTATTTACCTTTACATACACTACACTGTTAGGAAACACAATCTAGGTGTTCTAACTTGGATGCCCTAAGGCTATGACTGAAAAATGATATCTAACAACAGTACATAGCCAGGGACTATAGAGTATCACCCTGAAACACTAGATACATACACATTTCGCTCAAGTAAGTGGTAAGATGAACTCGTTATAAGCGATTCAGCACTTCTAGGTAACCTAGATATCTGCCTAGGACATGTAAACAGATAGTACTCACATAGTTCTAGTACATAAAGACCACTTGCTTGAGATGATGTGTCTGTATACATAGAACACAAGGGTTTTCGAGCGCTTGTCGGCGGCCCGCCCGCCTTCAGGTACCTTCTGAGCCTGAAGGAATATAGATTTGCTTATTGAAGCAATACCATCGGGGACTGGCAGGCAGGCGCTCGGATTCTCCCATAGGCCCCAGGTCCTCTGACCTTCGGGCATATCACAAAACCTGTTTGATTCCCTGGGTCTGGCAAATATTTCCCTTTTCGGCCGCTTCCCGGCACCAAAACCACCAGAAGGGCTGGTGGTATACCCTAGTTACACACACCATTCGATTCCTTGTTTCATGGCCTCCCTGATCACACTTTTGTAAGGAGCCCAGCTCTGGTGACCAGGGAGATAGCCACCGAAATATATTGCCCGGCCCCGGGACATTCTCATTTTCGGACACTTCAGGGTGAATACTGACTCGAGGGTTGAACCCACGCCCACCAGGGTGGCACCATAGGGTGGCCTGTCGTGATGGCCATCGATTAATGCCTGGTGGTCGTGGATTCCACGGGTACCTTGAGTACAAACTAACTTTATGTTAGAAAATAACATCTTTCACTACTCACGCACACTTACAGGCACCTACACGCCTGAAGGTTATAGATATAGCTATAGAAACACTGGATTCCTATAGCTTAGGGAAAGGGCTTTCGAACCCCCGCGATGAAAGTAGTGGAAAAATGTATACTTTAGCATGTAATAGCCATAAGTTCAAAAAACCAGCGGAATTTCCCTTCATCACTCGTTCTTCCTAGCAGAACTCCTCGGCGGAGATAGTTAGGGACCTGGACCCAGGTCCGTTGGATGGGCCATTTCAAGGCGCTTCCAACCATATAGGTCATGCCATGGTCATGACATCGGGAAGGGAGGTTCTGCTGATTTCTAGCATAAGTTCATAATAAAAAATTGTGTAAATAAAAAACTTGTGCGACTAAAAAATCAGGGTCCTCGTGACGGTAAAGTTTGGTAGTACGATAGTGCGCATGCGCATCGAGCAATTCGGTAGCCAAATTTGTATTAGAAGAATCCACGCAACTTTATGTCACGAAGACCCTGTGAAAACATCGCAAAACACTAAGAAGAATAAAGTCTTTTATTTCCTGGACATCATATCTTCACCCGTGAACATCTGGCAGACCTCAAGCAGCTCACAGAGGCGAGAATTCTTGATGACAACTGAACTATAGGTGCAAGGGTGTCAACGCGCTGGTGCTGGAGCCTTACAACCTCCAGAAGCCCTATTCTCCGCCAGCGATCACGTCCACCCCGTACATTTACTGGTCCGTTCGAGCCGAATTTTCAAGAACCAAGCCGTTCCTGTGAACATATAGGCCAATGAAAAGCCTGGTTCCGGTGAAGAAAGAAGTCTGACGTCCAGTTCCTGTGAACATATAGGCCAACGAAAAGCCTAGTTCCGGTGAAGTAAGAAGCCTGATGCCCTGTTCCTGTGAACAGTTCCTGTGAACAAAGAAGTCTGACGTCCAGTACACCTCGTCAAGTGAGGGTACATTCTTGTTTCTTTAATACGTCAGATAATAGTCAAAACGTAACGTACCGTTCCTGAGAACAGTTCCTGTGAACAGAGAAGCCTGATGTCCAGTACACCTCGTCAACTGAGGGTACATTCCTATTTCTTTAACACGTCACATAATAGTCAAAACGTAACGTACCGTTCCTGAGAACCGTACCTGTGAACAAAGAAATCTGATGCCCACGCCTGGGAACATTTCCTGAGAACCTAGTGCCTGGGAAGAAAGAATACTGACGTCCGTTTCCTGGGAACCATACCCCATAAACAAATTTGGTAAGAAATATATTCCCATACTTAAAGTACCGACTGGGGTACGAAACCATCACGTTCCCGTGAAGAGTTCCTGGGAATAAAGAAGCCTGACGTCCCACTCGTAAACCTTACAAGTGTCAAGGTTAAGATCATATTTCTTTAAAGATTAGTCAAAAACGTTACGTATCGTTCCTGTGAACGCTTTCCAGGAAAGAAAGAAAGGAAGGTGGCATTTCCAGTATCGTAAGACATCAGGGCAGTCGACAACAGTATTCCGTCCTGCCACGCGTCCCGTTTGAATAGCAGACGACTACCGTCGCAAAGAGACGCACGTGGATTGAGCCCCACGTGTGCCAGTGACGTGTCACAGACGGTAAGAGACTCACACGTGGATTAGGCCCCACGTGTGAAACCCTTTTCCTGGGTGAAAAAACCCAGATACTGGGTGGAAACCGTGTTCCTGGGAGACAACCGCATTCCTGGGAAATTTTCGTTACGCCCCTGAAGCGATCCAGTGGCGTGAACCTGCGTTTTGGAGGGTTACCGTCGTCAAGAGACGTGAAACCAGCCGGTCTTCGTGACTACCCGTTCCTGGGAGACAGCTGCCGACCCTGGGCTGTGAACCTGAGAAGAAACTAGGAGATTACTGTCCTGGTAACCTAGTTGCTGAGGAAATAGCGTTAAGAGTTATCGCTAGAAAAAACTTATAATAGAAGTTTTTATAGCGTGCTGAGAACTTGTTTCGGAGATAGAACATACATACGACGTACATCGAGTCCTGCAGAATATAGCTGAAGGACTATCACCAAAGCGCTATCCCTGAGAGAGCTATCGCTAGAAGAAACTTATGATAGAAGTTTTTATAGCGTGCTGAGAGCTTGTTTCGGAGATAGAACACAAGTACGACGTTCATCGAGTCCTGAAGAATTATAGCTGAAGGATTATCACCGAGGCGCTATCCCTAAGAAAAAACATAGAAGTTTCGAACGTGTGAAGACGAAGATTTGTTCTATGAGATAGAACGAAAACAAACACATACGAGGACAAGCACATTACCCTCATTCGGCAGTCGGGTAATAAGAGTTAGTGTGGAAGAGAACCCGACCCTAATCAGGGACACTAACTCCTTCAGTCTGGATTTGACCATCAAGATTGGATTTTTCGATTGAAACGTTATAGCCTGGAAGCTAACCTGGAGTTAAGAGGATCGGACTAACCCGGAGTTAAGAATTAACCCGGGGTTAAAATTTCGAAAAATTGAAAAGGGAAGCGAATCCACTTCGAGCTGACGTCTGGGACCGAACCTTAACCCAGAGTTAGGACTTAGCAGTTTTCAAGAAATTCTTTGAAGCTTGGACATAGCCGTTTGAAGACTTGAAAATAGACTTAACTGTTCGTGCTGGAGTCTAGAGTTGGACTTAACCTGTTCGAGCTGAAGTCTAGGGTTGGACTTAACCCTTTCGTGCTGAAGTCTAGGACTTAACCCGTTCCTGCTGAAGTTTGGATTTGGACTTAACCCGTTCCTGCTGAAGTCTAGAATTGGACTTAACCCTTTCGTGCTGAAGTCTAGGACTTAACCCGTTCCTGCTGAAGTTTGGATTTGGACTTAACCCGTTCCTGCTGAAGTCTAGAATTGGACTTAACCCTTCAAGCTGACGTCTTGAATAGTCAACCCGTTCCTGTTGAAGTTTGGATTTTGGACTTAACCGTTTCAAGTCTAGAGTCGGACTTAACCCTTTCGAGCTGAAGTCTAGAGTTGGACTTAACCCGTTCGAATTGAAGTATTGAAACAGAAGTCAACATGCCGATGACCAGATCACAGGACAGGAAGGCTGAGGCGTGGACAGTAGGCATGGATCACCCAACAGGCCTACGTCATCAACTGCCCCCACGCTCGCCTACGACGACCGAAGGGACGGGACAGTCTGCACCGACGTCACATATAGGTGACGACCCGCTCACACAGAGACTTACAGGAGATATAGAAGATAAAGAACAAACAGATCGCCCCAGCACATGCAGGAAGGCACCCAGGAGGGAAGGATCTTCAGATAGAACACTGAAGCCTTCTGATAGGATACAAGGGATTCAAGATAAGACCTTTGATAGAGGCACTGCCATGGCTACCCGGGGGGACGCCCGTAACGTCCAAAGCAGACCGCCGTCGACCAGGACGACCCGGTCACAAAAGAAAATTTCGAGGGCACGTGAAGACTTATTGAAGATTAAGTTGGAACTTGCCAAGTTAGCACTTCAAAAGGCAGAAGAAGAAGTTTCTGAAGCCGAATATATGGATGACAGAGACTCTAATGAAGAGTACGTGCGTTCTTGGCTGGAAGAGGCACCAGAACCTGAGCCACTGAGGGAGGATGACGCCGCCGAAGGGGACAAGACGAATAAGCCCCCGCCTGCGACTGTCGACGTTATAGCGGACTCCCGGACGCACGATCCTACAGCAAAAGAAGTGAAGGCTAACACAGAGCCGTCAAGGCAAATAGAAGCGAAAGACTCACTCCGTCCCTTCCTAACGGAGCTGACATCCGCTATAGCGTCGCTAGCCGACAGGAAAATCGAGCCATGGACGCCCAACCCTTCGGCGTCGAAGGCTGTCATGACTCTACCAAACTTTGGTGGAGCTCATACCGAATGGCTATCTTTTCGAGCCATATATGAGGCAACTCGTGCCTACTTCAGCGACATTGAAAACACGGCAAGACTCAGAAGGAGCTTGCGTGGTCGCGCACTGGAGACAGTGAGCTCAGAACTCATCGGGAACGCAAAACCGGATGAGATCATGAGAGAATTGGAGCTACAATACGGACGTCCTGATTCAATCGCTCAGGCCGAGACAGATCGACTTAGAGGGCTGCCACGATGCAGCGAGTCGCCCAAGGACATCTGTACCTTTGCAAGTCGGGTCAGAAGCGGAGTGGTCACCCTGCGTGCACTCAAGAAGGATCATTACCTGATCAATGCTGAATTAATGCGACAATTAACCGAAAAACTGCCCAATTCTCTACGTGTACAGTGGTACAGAACGTTCACGGAAAAGTATCAGTCGCTGCCAGACTTATCACTCTTCAGCGACTTTATAACGGAACAAGCTCACTTCTACAGTGCATTCGCCCCGCCTGAGGCCATCAAGGAGACAGACACTCTGGTGGGGAAACGTGTCATACAACGGACACACATAGCTACCGACAAGCCGGTAAACAAATGTCGAGTCTGCGACAAGGAAGGTCACTACTCGTCTGACTGCCCCAGGTTCAGAGACGCAGCAAGTGACAAGAAATGGGAGCTAGCCAAGAAACATAGCTTGTGCTATCGCTGCCTGAGATTTCGTCGGGAAGGCCACACATGTACCAAGAGGAAGTGTGGCATCAAGGGATGTACAGCCACGCACCATCGACTTCTTCATTATAGTAAGAAGCCTCAGACAGATAGGTCTAAGAAAACCACTGCTCCAGAGGACCAGAAGAAGGAACCTAACGAAACGGTGGCTAGTTCGCGAACTAGTTCGAGTCATGCTTTCCTGAAAATGATACCGGTTCGAGTCATTGGACCGGCGGGAGAGGCAGACACTTATGCACTCCTTGACGACGGATCTACCGTTTCGCTGATAGATGAAGCCATCGCCCAGCGAGTGGGAGCAGTGGGACCTATAGACCCACTGAAGATCGGTGCCATTGGTGACACCATGATCGACACTCCCTCATCGAGACGAATAACAGTCGTTCTCAATAGTAAACAGAAAAATAGGGTGCCCTTCAAGGCGCGCACCATTCCGAAGCTCAACCTGTCACCACAGGCAGTCAGTCGAGAAGATGTAGCACGATGCAGACACCTTCAAGACCTGACGTCGCAGCTTACTTACCCCACTGGAGTGCCAAAGATCCTCGTCGGCCAAGATAACTGGCACCTGTTACTGGCCAGCGAGATCCGCAGAGGTCCGAGAAACCAACCCATCGCGTCGTTAACCATGATGGGTTGGACATTACACGGCGCGCACACCAGAACCCTGGGACAACGGGTGCACTATGTCAACAGATATCAGACTGTTGACAACAAGCAAGATGCGGATCTGAACGAGCAGCTCCGTGAATTCTTCGCTATCGAATCATTGGTCATCAATCCAGGACGACCAGCTTCTGACCCAGAGAAGAAGGCAGAAGAGATCCTGAACCGTCACACAAGACAGTTAGGAAACGGGCACATAGAAACCGCCATGCTATGGCGAGATGAAAACATAGAAATGCCCGATAGTTATGAGACAGCCCTCAAAAGGCTAGTCTCTATCGAGAAGAAGCTGGATAAAAATCCCGCTCTTCGTGTGAAATACACACAACAGATGGACTCCCTTATAGAGAAGGGATATGCTGAGAAGGCTCCCAAGTCGAGTACTCCAGGAAGAACCTGGTACCTGCCTCATTTCGATGTCTTCAACCCAATGAAGCCAGAGAAACTTCGTATAGTTCATGATGCCGCTGCAAAATCGAGAGGAAAGTCCCTCAACGACTTCCTGCTCACTGGACCGGACCTGCTGCAGTCGCTGCCCGGCGTCATGATGAGATTTCGTAGACACAACATAGCCATCTCGGGAGATATAGCTGAGATGTTTATGCAAGTCAAGGTACGGAGTCAAGATAGAGACTCACTCCGCTACCTATGGAGAGGCAATAGAAGGGAAGGAGCCCCAGAAGAGTACCGTATGACGTCCATCATATTCGGCGCGGCCAGCTCACCGTGCACCGCCATTTTTGCGAAAAATTGGAACGCAAAAAGGCACATAGAGAAGCATCCAGTAGCAGTGAATGCAATAGTACAGAACCATTATATGGACGATTATCTGGACAGCTATAGAACAGTCGAAGAGGCGACAGAAGTCGCGACTATGGTGAAGAAAATACACCAACAGGCGAAGTTTGACCTGAGGAAATGGGTATCAAACAGTTCGCAACTGATAGCGAATATAGATCCGTCACAAACCTATACAGAGGTTGTGAATATCGGAGACACAGCAGGCACAGAGAAGATTCTCGGCCTGATTTGGAGACCTAGTGAGGACACGCTAGGTTTCAACCTAACGCTTGCAAGACTGCCGCAGGGAATTCTTGAAAAGGAGGCCCCAACAAAAAGAGAGGCGCTCAAGATCGTCATGTCATTATATGACCCGCTCGGACTCGCCTCACCTATAACGATTCGAGCTAAACAAATACTTCAAGAAGCTTGGAGGCGAGGGGTCGACTGGGACCAGATACTAGATGAAGATCTGGCAGTCCAGTGGAAGAACTGGACACAGCACCTGCGACAGCTCAAGGCGATCAGCATACCAAGATGTTACCCTGGTTATAGCGATGCCACAGAAATACAAATACATGTATTTACCGATGCAAGCGAGATGGCGTACGCAGCAGCTGTGTATTGGCGAGCCACCACAGCAGAAGGCACACAGCGTGTCAGCCTTGTCATGGCTAAAGCGAGAGTAGCCCCATTGAAGCTACAATCGATACCTCGCCTCGAGCTGCAAGCAGCGGTGATGGGAACCCGCGTAGCTACAGCTGTTATACGTGAGCACGACTGCAAACCGTCGTCGGTCACATATTGGTCAGACAGCAAAACTGTACTGACATGGATAAGAAAGGGAGCACGAACATATAAAGCTTTCGTAGCTCATCGAATAGCTGCCATAGAAGAGAGCAGCAAAGTAGAGGATTGGCGATGGATTCCTACAAAATTGAACATCGCCGACATCGCTACTCGTGACGTCCCACAGAAGTTCGACTCACAGCACGAGTGGTATAGTGGCCCCAGATTCCTGTATGAAGACCCTTCTTCATGGCCATCAGAGAAGCCTCTAATCGCTGAGGAGACAGGAGAAGAAAGAACTCTCACTGTCACAGAGAAAGCTCTCACAGAGAAAGCTTTCATAGAAAAGGCTGAAACAAATGTAAAGCTCACTGAAGCTATACCTAATCCCGCAAACTTTTCGAGATGGGAGCGGCTATTACGTGCGACTGCAAGCGTCCTACGTTTCATATATCTCTGTAAACAAAAAACAGAGAAAACGTTCTATAAGAGAACAAAGAAACTTGAAGACGACCCGGACTGGCGAAAGAAAAAGAAGACAGCGACTGCAGCAGCTAAACCAACTCTACATAGAGAGCCAGAAGCCCGGAAACAGACTATAGAAGCGAATTTTCTTCAAAAGGCTGAGAAAATACTCGTACAAGTCGCACAGCAGCAATCGTTCGCTCAAGAGATAGCTAGATTGCACGAACAAAAGGTAGTGGAGAAAAATAGCCCGCTACATTCGCTACAAACAGAAGTAGTAGATGGCCTACTACGTATTAGAAGTCGAATAGCCGCCACCGACGAAATTACAGAAGATGTGAGGCGCCCACCTATATTACATGGCGACCATCACATAACACAGCTCTACATAGACTGGACGCATCGCAGTCTATTACACAGCGGGACGGAGCTCACTATCAATGAGGTGCGGCAGCATTATTGGGTCGTAAGGATGCGACCAACGACCAAGAAGGTACTATCAAGATGTCTTCAGTGTCGTATTCGTAAGGCACAAGCACCCGTGCCTGCGACCGGCGACCACCCAAGGACGCGCCTCGCTCATCATCAGAGGCCGTTCACATACACCGGGTTGGACTATTTCGGCCCGCTATCCGTCACCGTCGGTCGTCAGCATCAGAAGAGATACATAGCTCTATTCACGTGCCTCACAACTAGAGCTGTCCACCTCGAGATCGCCGCCAGCCTCAGCGCAGACTCCGCTATACTAGCGCTGCGCCGATTCGCCGCCCGCAGAGGATGTCCTACAGAGATCCACTCTGACAACGGTACCAACATGCATGGTGCCGACCGAGAGCTCCGAGAGGCCTTCCGAGAGGAGGCCAGTCGCCGAGGCATCACATGGCGCTTCATCACCCCATCAGCGCCCTTCATGGGAGGCGCGTGGGAGCGCCTCGTTCGCTGCGTGAAAACCGCACTTTATACTGTGCTCACAGAAAAACACCCACACGAAGAGGTGTTGTCCACACTGATTTGTGAGGCAGAGTACACAGTAAATAGCCGACCGTTGACTCATGTGTCAGTCGACGGTGAAGACGACGAGTCCATCACGCCGAACCACTTCCTACTTGGTGGCTCGGCTAGACTCCCAACCCCCGGCGTGTTCACCGAGCAAGACGTCGATCACAAGAAGATGTGGCGCAGGTCACAAATCCTGGCCGACATGTTCTGGCGCCGCTGGGTGCGAGAGTACCTGCCGGAGCTTCAAAACCGGCGGGAGCCCCACAGCAGCGGGCCTGGCCTGCAGGTGGGCGACCCCGTCCTCATAGCCGACGGCCAACTGCCTCGCAACACGTGGCCGCGAGGCCGCATCGAGGCCATCTACCCTGGCCCTGATGGTGAAGTCCGGACCGCTGAGGTGCGCACCACTGGCGGCACTCTAAAGCGTCCGGTGAAGAAGCTCATACCGCTACCTAAATGAGCGTAGCAGAGTTCCAGCGGCGAGAGCTGAGCGACGTGTCGCAGAGCGTCGTGGCTACGAGCGCTGCCGACGGTCGTCGCTCACCGGCGTGATGCAGCGCCGCGCCGACGTCGCTACGTGTCGTCACTGCACTGCACGGCGGGAGAGATGTTCGCGACGAAGCGACACATAGCATATAGTCTATATACTAGCCTATATATCGTTAAAATACTTAAGTTATTTAAGTAAGCAATGTATGTAATAGCATAGGTAAATAAAGAATTTAATTCTTTTCGATTAGGGGTCCCCTAAAAAGCGGGAGCGCAAGTAGCGCCGGGTGCGACATCTTCACGCACCAATGTGTGTTATTTACCTTTACATACACTACACTGTTAGGAAACACAATCTAGGTGTTCTAACTTGGATGCCCTAAGGCTATGACTGAAAAATGATATCTAACAACAGTACATAGCCAGGGACTATAGAGTATCACCCTGAAACACTAGATACATACACATTTCGCTCAAGTAAGTGGTAAGATGAACTCGTTATAAGCGATTCAGCACTTCTAGGTAACCTAGATATCTGCCTAGGACATGTAAACAGATAGTACTCACATAGTTCTAGTACATAAAGACCACTTGCTTGAGATGATGTGTCTGTATACATAGAACACAAGGGTTTTCGAGCGCTTGTCGGCGGCCCGCCCGCCTTCAGGTACCTTCTGAGCCTGAAGGAATATAGATTTGCTTATTGAAGCAATACCATCGGGGACTGGCAGGCAGGCGCTCGGATTCTCCCATAGGCCCCAGGTCCTCTGACCTTCGGGCATATCACAAAACCTGTTTGATTCCCTGGGTCTGGCAAATATTTCCCTTTTCGGCCGCTTCCCGGCACCAAAACCACCAGAAGGGCTGGTGGTATACCCTAGTTACACACACCATTCGATTCCTTGTTTCATGGCCTCCCTGATCACACTTTTGTAAGGAGCCCAGCTCTGGTGACCAGGGAGATAGCCACCGAAATATATTGCCCGGCCCCGGGACATTCTCATTTTCGGACACTTCAGGGTGAATACTGACTCGAGGGTTGAACCCACGCCCACCAGGGTGGCACCATAGGGTGGCCTGTCGTGATGGCCATCGATTAATGCCTGGTGGTCGTGGATTCCACGGGTACCTTGAGTACAAACTAACTTTATGTTAGAAAATAACATCTTTCACTACTCACGCACACTTACAGGCACCTACACGCCTGAAGGTTATAGATATAGCTATAGAAACACTGGATTCCTATAGCTTAGGGAAAGGGCTTTCGAACCCCCGCGATGAAAGTAGTGGAAAAATGTATACTTTAGCATGTAATAGCCATAAGTTCAAAAAACCAGCGGAATTTCCCTTCATCACTCGTTCTTCCTAGCAGAACTCCTCGGCGGAGATAGTTAGGGACCTGGACCCAGGTCCGTTGGATGGGCCATTTCAAGGCGCTTCCAACCATATAGGTCATGCCATGGTCATGACATCGGGAAGGGAGGTTCTGCTGATTTCTAGCATAAGTTCATAATAAAAAATTGTGTAAATAAAAAACTTGTGCGACTAAAAAATCAGGGTCCTCGTGACGGTAAAGTTTGGTAGTACGATAGTGCGCATGCGCATCGAGCAATTCGGTAGCCAAATTTGTATTAGAAGAATCCACGCAACTTTATGTCACGAAGACCCTGTGAAAACATCGCAAAACACTAAGAAGAATAAAGTCTTTTATTTCCTGGACATCATATCTTCACCCGTGAACATCTGGCAGACCTCAAGCAGCTCACAGAGGCGAGAATTCTTGATGACAACTGAACTATAGGTGCAAGGGTGTCAACGCGCTGGTGCTGGAGCCTTACAACCTCCAGAAGCCCTATTCTCCGCCAGCGATCACGTCCACCCCGTACAATTATTGTACTCATAACAATACGTAAATATATTTTCGACGGTTCGTCGCGCATAAATTCGATGTGAACAGTATTTTTGACACAATACACGATTCATGGATGCAAGGGCACGAGGATACGGATGTTATTAGTCTATCAATAGCACTGGCAATCTAGCTTTGGAATTCAATAGACGAAGATTAGCAAACATAACATGAATTTATAGAGTCGACACGTGGCAAACATCGCCATGTTAAACTTGTAACATAGTACTTTAGCAACAGTAAACAATTACATATTGGAAACAATGTACTTCATTGTGTTGGTCAAAGTCACGCAAGTATTAACTATTGTTAAGTTTTACGTTTAAAGTGGATAAAGATATTTAACAAGTACTGTCAAACATGTAAATTGTTAAGGGACTTTGTTCTTGGAACGTATGACCCCCAATATAATTTTTTTCCACCAAATGAGTCACGGTTCACCGAGCAACTAGTTAGATTACATAGCAGACTGAAAAAAAAGGCATTACCCGGAGGGTAGGTTTTCCAGCGCATCAAGTGTCGCAGTTATTGCGGCAACGGGGCGAGGTCTTCGCCCGACATTGTCTATGCAACTAGTTGCACTTTTAGCTTCGTTGCCGGTAATTCCAGGAAGCGGTCGTTACAGACCATGACGTTTACCAAGTCAAATTAAAATGCAATTTCTGAGTTTTTTTTTAGTTTCTACCTGTATAAAATAATTATCCAATTTCCTTTCATAACAACGCAGGTGTTTTGGGAAACTTTCATACAACTAGTACCACCAAGAACAATGTGCTTTTCTAGAGCAGCGATTTACTACTACCATATAATTGGCGCCCTTTCGTATTTCTCAGGCTGAGCAGTTTTGCTTTTATCGACTTCTCTCTCTCTCTCTGTCTACTGGAAAACTTCTATAGCAGATGGCACTAAATATTTATAGTACCCATCGCATTGAGTGCTCATTCATATCATGGTAATGGAAAACAGATCAATCTGATACCGATATCCGCCTATCTCGAGGGATTATTATGAACTGATGGAACAATAGCGATAGCTTATGATTTAGTCACGAAGCAACTCCGCAACTGAAGGCCACCGGCAGATAAAAAAAATATTTATTTGTGCAATCAATGTGACATTCATAATTATTGTGGGTACCTAACAAACCACACATGTTGTCGCGAAACTTGTGAGTTTTTATCCTCCTTCAAAAGATTTTGCCTGAAAATATTGTACAATAAACTACAAGGGGAGGTTCAAAAGTTGCGGAATATTTCCTGCGATCTGTTGCCTCCGTAAACTTTTAGACCTCCCTATGTACTTATAAGGTACCTTGATCATTGTATTCTAACTACCTACTATTGTATTGACGATGCACGTCCTCTATTAAACTATTTGGTACTAACTTGGACAAAGCAGTACTCATCTAATACCTATCTACCTAAATGACGATATAGCAACATGCACATAGAAAACGATTTGACTTTGAATGCTCCAACGCACCTCGTTTGCTACCTATTAGAGTGCGGCTCATACATACATGACATCATGCTTGTAATTTGTGATCCCAAATGGGGGGTAAGTAGATTTACCATTATGAAAATGTAAAAAGGTTGGTACATGAAACATTGATGATGATCTAACTCTAACTAAAGGAGTGGTCAGGACGCCAGCAAGGACTAGTTTGGGACATACGGATAAGTTAATTTGCCTTTGTCAGTAAAAGCAGCCTACAAAGGCTGCTACAATAATTCATGGTCCACGCCCACACACATTTCGTAGCTGACTCATTCTGTTTTCATTTTCATTAACTACCAGGCCAGCTTATTGCGACTCATTTCACGAGAAAAATAAAGCGTAAATAAATTTTCCGAATAAAAGACAAACTGCGTCAACACTTCCATCAGCTCGTTCTTAAATGTTTACTATTTGAGCTAGGTTACGAGTGAATCACAAATGAAATTGAAATGAAGCAAATATTTACGAAAATATATCATTAAGAATGTTATCAGTATTTATCTCGAGCTTTATTACTTTAGTAATTTATGTGTAATCATCCGAATGAAGTCATATCCGCTGTCGTTATCTCGGTAGAGGAACAACTCAAGCAACATCTTCGAGATTAAATATATAATTAGCTTTCTATAGTTACTGTTTGTATCTGATAAAACGGTAAAGTCCAGATCTCCATGATGAAATCTTTAAATCTGAAGATTGGTTTTAGGGTTCCGTACCCAAAGGGTAAAAACGGGACCCTATTACTGAGACTCCGCAGTCCGTCTGTCTGTCACCAGGCTGTATCTCATGAACCGTGATAGCTAGACTGTTGAAATTTTCACAGATGATGTATTTCTGTTGCCGCTATAACAACAAATACTAAAAAAAGAATAAGATAAATATTTAAGTGGGGCTCCCATACAACAAACATGATTTCTTTGCCGTTTTTTTTTTGCGATTATGGTACGGAACCCTTCGTGCGCGAGTCCGACTCGCACTTGGCCGGTTTTTTAAAGTTGCATTTTTTCATATACCAAAGACAAAAGAAAAACGTCAAAACAACATGAAATACAAACAACTTCCGTACTCGTAAACCTTTCATACCCCATTTTATTTCGTTTGGTTACGGATTTTTGTCTTATTACAGGAAGTTTCGTGACCTTTACGACGGGGTGGCACGTTTACCCGTGGCCTCGAAGACTGGAGTGAAAAGAGGTAATATAAACGGTAAACGTGAACCTTGAGTCGACTAGAACGTAGAAGATTTCTAAAAATATCGCAAACACAACATCTTAAAAGTAAGTAATGCAAATAACAATTCATATGGATATACCCAACATCAATACACAGGGAACAGAACCATGAATATAAATGCAAATGGCCAATAAATAACCATTACAATTTCCTGATCGAATACTGCTAGATAATTGAACGTAAAACATGAATGCAAAAATGTTGTTGTTAAACACAACAACTTAGATAACTCAGTTGTTTTGCTGACACTGGAGATTGACAATTCAATTGTAAATCAAGAGTGAATAGGTTACTTCTAGGCAAGCGTGCTTCACCGTCGTACACATCACTTGATGTGAAGTGAAGTGAAATAGTGAAAAACGAGCCTATCAGCAATAGAAAGAAATGTATCTTTAAGAATTAAGAGAAGAATTGAACGCATTCAAGGTAAACAGATAAGAAAAAAATGCCAAGCAAGAACATTAGTGAAGTGGATGATAAATAAACACCCACTAGCAATAGCAACACAGGAGATGCTACATATCGTAACGTAATTGACCGTGACATTGGAAGCTCACGTAATATCGTCGAAGAAATCTGATATTAATGAGGAAACATACAAAATACTAATGGAAACAGAAGATGTTTTTGTGGTTAAGGATATGAATAACGCTATTAAAGTTATACTGGTTAAAGTACCTGTTAAATAGAAGTTATAATTCATATTTATGTTATATAGAAGATGCCGCACCCCGCCAGCCGCATGAACGACTAGTGGTATTAAATAAACTCAAAACATAGGTAATTAACCAAACGTGTGTTTTCACAACACACCCTGCTAGAATTTGGTAATTTATACAAAGGGCAGATTGTATCACAATTTACAATGGATTAAATTGTTCGCTTCAAACTATAAATGGTTTGATTAATTCAAAGTAATTACGTGACCCAAATTCAGAGCTGACTTTTTTATTCTTTCAATATGAATGGTAAGAATAAACTAGGTACTCTTCATGAAGACAGTATTCTTTCGTGGGTGTTTGCAAACGTCTGAAATTCAAGCAAGTTAGGTGTAAGTAAAGTTTGCTTGCGACTACGTCATCGGTTTATACAAAGGTACTTTCTAAGTGATTGTGATCACTGCTAAGAACTTGATGATCAATAAACAATAATATGACAGTGAAGCTACTGATTTTTACGCCAGGTACCTGTAAAGTGCGAGGCGTGACCACGCTTTTGATTTGAACACCTGTTGATTCAAAAAGTAAGTTATAATTTCAGATGCAAACGCTACACTATGATTGCAAGTTACTCTCTAATACATAACTACAAAAGAAAATATTATTGTGCAATTTCACAAAAAATTACCTGGTCACTTATTTTGACCATATCCAGCCAACCAGGATCAAATGGCGTACGTGTTCCCCAGACTGTCTTACTTTGGTCACGCTCGCACGGCTCTTGAGGATTCGTTCAAAACCGCGTCAGTAATGCGGGACACCGACGTTTTTGATGACACAAAAACTTCACTTACATGAATCCGGCGATCCGGGTTATTGTAACACAAAAATAAAGTTAATAAACCGATGAGGAAATTAACCGAAACTATCGTGCACACGCAACTGAGGCTGTCGTTGTAGACAGATTAGAAGGTTAGGCGTTTACATCGCAACGGTTCGACACTGTCGGTGCCGCGGTCGTGCAGAGACTGGCGCGCCGCCCCAACGCCGGCCGCGGCCAACGTCACGACGTGCGGCGCGCCGCCCGTGCTGGCGGGGGCGTTGGTTGGCGTCACTCGCCAGTTTGCCACTTGGCCTGTTGGCCAGACGTACTCCGCGCCACACGCCGCTTAACGCACACCGATGTCTGCTCACACGTTTCGAACAAGTTTTCAAACATTTCACAAGTTATGATCCACCATAAATGAATGAAACAATGACTGTTTTGGTAGATCTCATTTTCGAACAGTCAGAAGTTATGATATGAATCAGATTACAAATACCAGTAGAGGTGTCAAATCATGACTCAAAACACTTGCTTTAATAAACGATCTACTGTTTCATCTAATACTTACTGATTGACTCGGGTTTTTTCCTGGCCATTAAACAAATTCCTAATTGGTATGATAAAATAAATCGAGAACTATAAAACTGAACGAATTGCATTTTGAAACGACACATCTGTGACCGAGAAGATTCGATTAGCAACCGCGACGCCGCTTGTCGGTCACATTCTAATAATAGCGAGAAAAACGAGAAAGAATTCGTATTAAGACACTCCCACGCGTGGCTATCGGTACACACACGGAATAAAAGTGATTTAAGGGTGTCCTTGTATCGGAGAAAAGTCAATCCAAGGATCCGCAATTTATAGAAAACAATAATCCTGACCCACTTCGCGATTCATCCGTAGTATAAAAAAATAGGCTCTTCATCGCCCCCAAGAATGATGTAAGTACCGTATAAGCTATAACGTTGCAATTCTGAAAATATGGAATTAAGGTTATCGCTAAAGCGACCTCGTTTGCTCTCACCGGCTCTGCGCTAGGCACGTACGTACATAGGTCTCAAGTCTTTCAACTGACATTTTAGCGAATTTAGAATATCACTACGTGCACTGATGTTGGCATCCTCCTACGTTTTAATAGGAAAACAGGCTTTGCGATACAGCTGCCGTTATTGTCGAAGCCTGCCCACAACAACCCGCCTCGGATAAATTTAGCTCCACCCACGGCGAGAGGAAATTTTCTAGTCCATTGAGAATTATGGTATATTCTGAGCGAAATGGGTGTTTATCATAATGTAGGTAGGTTTATATTAGACGGAATAACATGAATGTTGACTTAATCCAAAAACAATGATACTATATCTGCCATGAATATTTATGCACAGCCTGTCGGTAGAACTTAGATTTATAAGTTCAATTACTACTCAAATTAGAACTTGATTTTCACGATCGTCTATAAGTACTTACAAAGATTCTGGAGTATGTTCGTATCCTAATTGTGATTAGTAAGTTCAAATAAAGCGTGCCAAAGTTATTAAATACTAGCTTCTGCCAGCGGTTTCACTCGCTTGAAATATGTGCTATTCCAGACTAGACTATAATCTATCTCTGTGCCAAATTACATCCAGATCCGTTCAGTAGTTTTTTACTGTAAGAGTAAAACACATACAAACACACTTTCGCCTTTATATATTAGTTTGAAGTGTGATGTGATGTGAAGTGTGATTAGTGTGATAGTAAGAAATTGTATTACAACAAAAAAAAATGTTTAAACAAGGTTTTTAGCTTACCATGCATTGGCATCCAAACCAAACGTGTATGAAAAATTTATAAAAAATACATTACATTGCTAGTCAATAAAAAGCTTGTAAAAAGTATAGATTTAAGAGAAATTGATGAGCAGGAGATGGTATGCTTGAAAGAACAAATGTGCGGTAGTTAAATGTTTATTAAATTCACTGCATAGTGTTGGTGATGATTTGGGGCAATTTATCAAATCCATACTAATTATAAATGCGAAAGTAACTCTGTCTCTCTGTCTGGTACCGTTTTTACGCTTAAACCGCTGAGCCGATTTAGATGAAATTTGGCATGGAGATAGTTTGAGACCCTTAGAAGGAGATAGGATAGGAGTTTTTATGAAATCATCCTTAAGGGGGTGGAAGTTTGTATGATGAACTAATAATTTCTCAAGTAAGGCAGCCTACACCCCTACAATATTATTCTTCTTCTTCTTAGTCGGGCACTCTTGGCAGAGTAGTCGTGGGTCATGGGTGGACCCTGATGCATGATAGCTCTTGCCATGCGTCGCCATTCGGTTCTATTGGACGCAATGTGGGAACAGTCGGTCTTCGTAGCTTTGGTGATGTTTTTAATAAGATCTGCCCATCTGGTTGGAGAGCGACCCCGGGATCTCTTGTCCACCATTCTGCTTTAGATTACAAGACGCTCCATATGCAATACTAATAATAGTATTGCATATGATACTAAAAATAGGCTTTATAAATACTGTTACGCAGACGAAGTCGCGGGCTAGTAAGTACATAAATATAATTTCTACAAATGTGTCAATAATGGAATATCTGTCCTATATCTTTCTAACTCAAAGAAAAAAAAGAAAATCAAAGAAACTATGAACTTTAGTGTAACCTATACCTATGTGTAAAGGGGATGACTATTGACATCCAGATGTGTGGAAGTAGCCGACCCGAAACTAATCGGGATAAGGACAAGAAGATGACGATGATTAGGGTATAATAACGTAATTTTATGGATACTACGTTTTTACCCAACTGCCAAAGGAGGGTTATGTTATTCGAGCGTATGTACTATGTATGTCCATTTCTTTGGCCCAAACGGCTTGACGGATTATGGTGTTGGTAGTTGGTGTCATTGGATTCGTCTCAATTGTGGGAGTCACATAAGATATTGTGCTAGTGCTGCAGGTGGGGATAAACCAAAAATTATAGGAATGCCTACCAAAACTTCGTTTGTCACAGACAGCTCAGACACCTCATAATATTTAATGTCTATTTTTATATATTTCATTATTTCCTTGCATAAATATGTCACAAAACAATATAATTATTATGGTGTATTCTAGATTAGGTACTTCACGGAATTGAATAAATTATATCTAGTACTTGTTTTTCTCTTATCAGGGACTTTTGTCTTCACAATAATTAGTTTTTAGCTGTAATTAAAAATCAGAACTACGAAAAGGTTCCAGTTAGTAAACATATGGAAGTTTATCTACAGTGCAGCGCCTGCATAATTTTAATTAATCGAAAGGCACTGAGGGTATATAGCTGCGTACCTATACCTACGTAGATTTATGTAATGGTTCCTCGAAACTTTCGAACGTCTTTAAAGACTTCTAGTGAACGAGGCGTGAGTAAACAGAAATTCAATTTTATTGTTGAAATAGTGCTTGCTTCAACATGTTCATGTACACACGTGATTCCAGCACGTGGCACCAGCCCCAACGTGCTTTTCTAGGATAAATAATATTCGGTTATTTATTGACTGGATGATCACAAACTCTTACTGAAAATGTTCCTAGTGTTAGCATTAGCACATGTTAACTAACCGTGAGCAGATATCTAACCAATCTGCCCAGCCTTTCTCCAACTATGTTGGGGCCGGCTTCCTGTCTAACCGAATCCAGCTGACTACAAATTTTACATGGAGCGACTGTATATCTGACGTCCACAGCTCAGTACCTGAATAATACGACGCCATAATAATTATTACCCCTATAGCTAAATTGAAATGCCACTAATTAAGTGCAGGTATGGACAATGGAGTATAATCCTTGCAGATTAAAATCAGTTCAGACTAATTCAGCTCATATCGCAGTAGTTATAGATTTGATAAGTGTTTATCAGATAAAACATGTGTTTAAAGCGTAGTTATCTTAATGAAACGCGGCGGAGTTTGCCGCAGTGATGTCATTAACAACACAACAAGAAGGTACGAGAGTACTCGTATGATGCATGGATTATCCTATATTAGTGCAGCTGCAATGCGAAAAAATGTTTGTTAGAGTGCTCCCGAACAAAATAAAAACAACTACCCCGCAAAAATGGGGAAGACATACCCAGACTTCTATTACCTATTTTTATATACATAAAATCACGCCCAAACAATGCCTCCTTTTGTCGTGCTCTCTGTGCCACAACACCAGCACCTTAAAAAACCTTTGTGAGGCAAATGACAACGCTGTTGACGTGGCTGAATTCTGGTCAAAATATATTTAATTTTAGAATCATCGATACGACGAAGAAGACCACGCCTGTTATGTATTCTCTATAAGGGTTAGGCAGAAGTGCACCAATAGTGCAACTACATTTAATGACCCTTCATGTATAATTCTATCTACCACGCAAACACATACACTTTCCTCACTTACTTCACCACTACATCATTCACATTCATTCCTCTATTTCATCACTCATATTATCACACATACCCACATCCATACCTCATATCTTCAAAGTTCAAACTCACCAACAAATCCTAGTACTCTCTAATGGTAAATACCATACCACTAATACGAATTATAAATAGTAGTCACACACAAAATTGATCTAAGATAAATCTTAGAAACGTAGACGTTGTGGGAGGTGGAAAGAAAAACAAGACGCTCTGGAGATGTGGTGCTGGAGAAGAATGCTCGGAGTGTCGTGGACCGAGTTCCGCACAAATGTCTCGATACTCCCAAGAACTCCACATCAAACAGCGTCTGTCCGCAATAGTACAGTCCCGAATACTCACTTTCTTCGGACATGTTTCAAGGTGAGACGGTCAGTCCATAAAGCGGTTAGTCGTCCAAGGAAAAGTGGAAGGCACTAGACCGCGTGGAAGGTCACCCATGTGTTGGACCGACCAGATCAAGTCTGCTGTGGGCGGTCCCGTGCACGAATGTACTTGGATGGATTCTAATCGGGAAATGTGGCGAGACATTGTGAGACGCATTACTTCTGCCGCAAATACTAACAACACTTCATGACGACCACGACCGCTCTGTCAAGAGCGTAACGACTAAGAAGAAATATTAGAATGTAGATAGCTGAACACTATCCCCTGAGAGGCTGAGATACAGGTTCCCGCCTTGTTTAGGTGCTAGGGTTTATACTTTGTGCTCCTTATTATGATCACCATAAAAATGTTGAAATAATTGTCATGTATATTTGTATGATTTTAACTTTTAATGGTGAGAAATAAACTATTTTTGATCTTGATTTGGTTTCATATTTTTAAGTCCCATGTAATTAGAAGCGAGCCTGTTGCCATCAACTAGGTACAAATCTAGACCCCAGGAAGCTGCTGAGAAATTCTAGTATCACTTTGCACGGCCAGGGAATCAAAGCCAGGAACTCTTGCTCAGCAGTGTAGCGCTTACGACAGTTACGACCACTAGACCAACCCTCAGACTTCTATTACCTATGTCTATCTACCACATAGAAAAACGTCTGCACCATATGGCGCCAAAATCTTCGTGATGTAACATAGAACAGTCCGAAGGTCAAATTCATTTGCGTCGACATGGCAACGGGCGTAGTAGATTATTTCGGGATAGGTACGAGTACATTGACTGACTGTTCTGTCATAAAAATTGATTTCTAGAATCACCGACAGCAGTTTTAAGATAATACAGTATGCGATTTAGATAAAATAACGCCAGAATGATTTATATCGCCCAGAATTTTCTTATTACGATAAGACGAAAACGAACATGATTGTGAATTGGGCCAACCAACACGTATATAAGGAAAACTCGCATTCTATTTTGAGATGTTTATTCTGGTTTACGACTCTGGGCGGTTTGAGCAATCTTGCAAATATATCCCTCCTTTTGCACACTTCCTTGAAATATGAATAGGTCTTCCAGCAAAAACTCATTCCAGTAGTGAAAAGTGAACGCTCCATACACCTAATAAAAAACATGGACGGGAATAGTTGGTGCAAATCAACTTTCACAACACTAATACTTACTTACCCACGCAATGGACCAATCACAGCGATTTACCGCCTCAACGTAGGTGTCTTCAGCAGTTTATTCACACAAACGAACCCGGCCGAGGAAAGCGTTCCATCGATACCCGACCTCATTATCTGACATGAATAATTCAGACTTTCTCTTTACACCAGAATTTACATTGAAAGCCAAATTACGCCATGTTATTAGGTAAAAAATACGATACAGGTCTTCATTTCACAGCTACCAGCAGAGGTTTACAGCTCGATGTTTACTGAAGAATTAACGGAAATTTAGCAGGATAGCTGGGCAATAACTCGGTACCGGTTACCGCTAAACACGGAATTTACGTGACTGACATTTAGCAAGTCGGGTACTAAACGTCCGAAGGCCACGCACCACATCGACCGTCCTGTGCAACGTTCATGAAATGAACGTGTACTGAACGTGCAATATAAATATTTATGTCTTTCATATCTGTAAATACATTTCTAGTTATATTGTGTTGTTACTCGACAATATAACTGAGACAATCAAACTCTATAAATAGAAAGTAAAGTTTATACGAGACAGAGTCACGGCAACATAGCCAGAATCAATAAGTCAGAAATTGGGAGCGCTGAACTGATTTCACAGTATTCCTCATTACCAGTAGGTAGATAAAATATTAATAAACAACTTTGGAGTGCACAATTCTCTAATTAAACTTTATCGACTTATAGGGAACGTGGTCGAGATTCATAAGTAATTGAACGACAGACGGAGACATAACAATCCTGTATACAGGTAACTAGAACACGTCCACGTGTAGAAGCGTATCCGTATTCGTTGGAACCTAATGCAATATTGTATCGAGGTGACCGTTGCATCGCTCCCCTGTATTGCAACGGAAAACGGGTCGCGACCCACTTCGTCGGGAATGTCGGGATCAATACTCGGTCATCGACTCCGCCCGCGCCTCTAGCCCCCTCATGTCTGTTGAGACAGACATGGATTTGAACTTAAGCTATGCCTAGCAACTTACGCAGCTTGACCATTGACAACTGCATTTAGAAAAACGTGGGAGACCATTCAGAAATAGTCGCTGTGGACTTGATGCTCACAAATTTCTTTATTCTTGATGGAGATACTGCACATTGGTATAACATTTCAAGATAAATTATTATTTGGATGCTCGGGCGAGATATTTTTAAAACAAGAATGTTGGTAATGCATAAACATTTCGAATGTTTGTGGAAGGGAAGGGTCATAAATCTGTGACGTTTTATTGAGTTATCAACGTGCAGATGTTCGGTTGATGAACGGCATGTTATCATCGTGTGGCTTGCAGGATGATAACGGGTGAACTCTATTACGATGAACTTTGCGTCAAACATCGTGAACTATATATAATAAGCACAAGATCACTACCTACACTCTGTAGGTAAACAAAATCTGTCGCAAATGATAAGGTGTTTCCCGCTCATCTTACTCTTCTGTAGTTCTCAGCCGAGGTAGTTGCTTCGACGTCCTCCAACGACCATTTCAAGTGCCAGGCAAGGTATATTGTACAACAGTCGGTCAGGTTGCGTTCTACCCTTTGTATTCAGGTTTATAATCTCTTTCAAAGATTTAGTTTTTCACGACGACAAATGATGAGTGGTATTTGCGTCATGCATATTGAATTATTACTTTTTTCCGATTCATTTGAGAACAGTTTTGGTATGGCGTTAATCTTCTACCACCAGATATGTGTCTGGAGACCGATATTATTCTAATGCAAGTTATTGATTGCCTCCGATTTGCCGAAGCTGAAGGTTGACGAAAACAACGATAAATACAGCACAGCCACAGCTAACTGTTGCTTATAGCTTTGTAATTTGTTAATGAATCAACATAACAATAGCGCAATAATTATGTATGCTAAAGTTTAGGATTGGAAACCACACCGACGTGACGGGTTGAACATACCAAAAGATATTTCAAGGTCTCCAGATTATGATGATAAACCGTTTATCTTTTAAAATAGATAAGTACATTTAGTATGCTATCATTACGGTATTTTTGTGATATGGGAATTTTGGCTGTACCTAATTACGAAAGAAAAATATTCAGGTTCTGATTATTATCTCCTTTACCGTGTAGTATGATATGATAAACCTAACTAAAGGCACAATTAGGAGTCGAATGTACCTATTGGATGGCGAGAGTCTGGGCGTGACGTATTTACTGTGACGTACTGCGCATGACGTCACGCGCAGTGGCCGTTGGACTATATTTAGGGCTCTAGTTTTTCCCAGAACCCAATCTATTAATAGCCTTCCTAGAACACTGCAAGGGAAGGATTTTACTCATTCATTTACGGTAAAAAGTTGCGTGATTTCAGGTCACCTCCGAAACCCGATTTCGTCAAGAAAACACATAAACAGATCAAGAAAACAAATCCGTTAACCGGTTATAAACTTAGACGGTTGCATGACAATTTTAATTTTTGCGAGGGTTTAAGCTTTGATTAGAAATTGCCTACATTTCTGCAACAGATTCTTGGTGTATGACACAGAAAGCAATAAAATAAGGACTTGGTAAGTTCTTTTACTCATTCATTTACGGTAAAAAGTTGCGTGATTTCAGGTCACCTTCGAAACCCGATTTCGTCAAGAAAACACATAAACAGATCAAGAAAACAAATCCGTTAACCGGTTATAAACTTAGACGGTTGCGTGACAATTTTAATTTTTGCGAGGGTTTAAGCTTTGATTAGAAATTGCCTACATTTCTGCAACAGATTCTTGGTGTATGACACAGAAAGCAATAAAATAAGGACTTGGTAAGTTCTTGAATAGCGCTCAATATTTGACGAAGCATCAGGAGAAGAGTCGTCCTGACCGTGATGGTGGTACATCGGCGCGACCTGGCTTAGTGACCCGGATCCGCCCGCGCGGACTCCGTCGCGTCTCTGACCCGCTTTACCTGCACTTACACGATCATGAATAGACTTATGTCCATAGAGCGCGCAATGCAGCTTTAAATACAAGACCAAGGTTGGCTCCAATAAATTGGCACACATTTACGGAGGAAGGAAGGGCGTTAGGAATGGGAAAACGAAAGAATTTCGTAAAAATAACTCTGTAAACAACACTCGTGAATTTCATATTTCAGGATTCAGTAGATGAAGACTAAAGAGCCAGCGCAAAATATTGCAAAACAGAACTCTAATGTTTCAAAATTTCGTTATCAAGCTTCAGAAGTTTCAGCAAATGTTTTAATTTTATGTCAGTGTATTACAAAAGCCACAAAATTAATAAACACACGCTTGTCGCTTCGTTCACGCTGTCTCGTTATCAATAAATGTATTTTTGCTCATGACCTAGAAATATTGTTTGAACTCTCCAAAACTAATCGAATTAAAACAGGTTTCGCTTAAAACCCGATCAATCATGGTAATACAACGTGCGTGTTATGTCAAAAGGACGAGCTTGGGTGCGTCGCCCTGCGGTTCGAAAGCCCGTCTCTGCAAGGAGCTCGGAGCAATGACCTTAGCCCTTGCTGAATAGCACCCGAGTTTTTCTATATACCTATGTAGTTCGTAGCTATCGCTTGTCAAGCGGCCCTCTTCTCCCCCGAGGCGAGCGGCGCTTAATGGCCACGCCATTTAACAGCTTTAAATCGAGTCTGAGTAGCGCTTTCCGGAAATTCCATAAATGTTTGCGGTACCTTCATGTCTTCATGATATAAATATACATCGGTAGTATGAACTATAGCAGCAAAGTTCCTCAATGTTCAAATCAATTCAATTACTATTGACTGACGTAGGTTGGCCGCAGAAGCGTCAGTCAGTTAATTTGTTTGATAAGTCGTTAACGTCGCTTGACAGATATTAATAAACTGAACGGTAATTACAGTCGCTAACTAATCACGCCATTCAGTACAAAGGTACACTGGTATAAGGATAGTGTCTAAGAAAAATAGCGAGTAGAAACAGAGCTGATAATAATAGCTCCGAGAAATAGGACGTGCGGTTATACACACATAGCTAATTTATGTTTCAACCGTTTGTATGGACCAAGAACTGGGAAAACAACACGTTCTCGTTGAAGAATGTTAGCAAAGCAAGCAACTTATACATCATCTATTAAAAGAATACTTTTAAAGTTTTTTAAACAATCGCATCCCACCGCCAGACTAACTATGCCGAGCGGTGACGTCAATTAAACTATCATTGTTAGCCATAACCGGCGCGGATGAAATCAGTAGAGAACGGTATGGGCTCACTCCGCACTCTGCGAGTAGTCGGGCGGGATCGTGAGTGGTCGGGGTAACGGACCAGCGCTTGCGCAGGGTCAACACACGCCAGCCAAGGTCGGGTCGACGCACTATCCAGAAAGTCCTAACACTACACGGTGCATTAAACTCCCGTCAATTTCCAATTCCCAGTAATGATATTATAAATAGAGCAGTTTCTTAGTTACTCTTGTGTGCGGTCTGCAAGGGATCACGTTGCATGCAAGGTCTTAATCCGCATGATGACACACATGGACGCTTATCTCGCCATATGTAACTTGGGCAGCTGTGCGCAAATATCAGCGTAGAAACCGTCCATGGTTTTAGATTTACGAAGCGTGCAGTTTTGTAGACTTTACACGTGCATGAAATTCAGTGTTAAACAATGAATCTACGGCGACTCATGTTTCACAACTTATATCGATAAACCGCATTATGCAATTGTGACGTAATAAATTACCTTCTAACTTTGCAGTTAGGTTATGCATAGTCTAGGAAATGTGTGGACAAGCGGTCTTGGATTTACGTAGTATGCTCATGACATCAACGCAGTTCGTTATTCGAAATAATAGTGCGCCGTGTTTTCATCTAGAAAGATCTTCAATGGATAAATAAAAATATGATGATCCTTCAAGGTGTTTACTATCTAATATTGATTGTTCGTAATTCAAAATGGAACAAATTCAGAGTGCCTTATTACAAAAAGCGGTTTAACCAAAACGCAGGATTAAACCTTGTTTTCACCGTACATTATAGAGGTTCAAAGTTGTGTTTTTAGTAAAACCACTTTTTGTAATAAGGCACTCTGAATTTGTTCCATTTTGAATTACGAACAATCAATATTAGATAGTAAACACCTTGAAGGATCATCATATTTTTATTTATCCATTGAAGATCTTTCTAGATGAAAACACGGCGCACTATTATTTCGAATAACGAACTGCGTTAAGTAATCACAAAGGCACTATGTGTTTAAACACATAAAATAAAATAAATCAAGTACTAAAATCTTTCTATAAATA
Organism: Anorthoa munda; assembly: GCA_945859665.1. Classification (NCBI taxonomy): domain Eukaryota; kingdom Metazoa; phylum Arthropoda; class Insecta; order Lepidoptera; family Noctuidae; genus Anorthoa; species Anorthoa munda. Next base: position 26,117,872 of record OX243900.1, on the reverse strand, counting down.
CATGAAAAAGTTTCATAAAAAAAGCTGTTCTTTTCATTCACATCAACAATCAGAAACCCAAAGGGTCAGGTAACAATTCTGAGCAAGCAAAAAAACAATAACAAAACATTCCAATGTGTCTCAGGTAAAATTTCTAACACAGGAAGAGAACTTTTGTTTGTAAATAAGTTTTTGACAGCCACCATTTTGAAATTGATGTTGAGGATGTGAAATGAAGGTAGAAGATAAAAAAAAATTTAGGTAGATTATTTTATGGGTATAAGGAAAAACAGATGTTCAGAATTAGAACAAAATTATAACTATGGAAGGGATGGATTTCCTTGTAGCTTAATCTGTCATATTGTAACAGTTAAACAACAACTGCCTCGCTTTGACATCCTGAGCAAAAAAATAAACAAAGATCCTTATCCCGATAATCACTAACTTCCTCTACTGCACATTAGTACAGACATACTGAATAAATCATGCCAAAAGTTCATACAAATCATTTATAAGTGCAACAAACACACCTGTCAACTTAGCATGGACAAAGGGAACCAAAGACAATGGACATTTAGAATGGAAACAATCACACAGTCGCAGCTTGGTTTATAAATGAATGCTGTAACAATCAAACTCTTTATAAACATTTAAATTAAATAATTTTACTAACAAGAAGTATCAAAGGTATAAAGTGATGCCACATGATTATTTTATTGTGTATTTATAAAAACATTATCAGCATGGACAAGTTTAACTTACATTGCATAATAATTACAGGTCGTGGTGTCAATTAAACATGCAATATTATGAAAGTATGTTATAATTAAGAATATTTTTAATTTACAGTAGGTATCCAATCAGCATGTACCATACTTTTAATTAATTAAAACTCCAACAGCACACTCAATTGACCCAATATTCCAACAAGTCAGCCACATTTAGACAGCTAAATATAAACTGTGCAGCATTCACAAATGTTTTGTTGTGAGTTGAAAGTTTCAACAACATTACAACAACTTCACTTTCCAATTTTATGCATAGCTAGAACTCCAAGTACCTACCTAGCTAGATTAGGTTGCAAATGTGCTGTTCAGCAACATCATAACTTTTTATGTCTACAATATTGCGTGACTCATTCCACAATACGACGTCGGTATATCGACCGGCGATTTGGACGGCCGAATTGGGATTCGAACAATGAAATAAAGACCACGCGTAAGACAAGAATGGTGGAAGGTACCTACTTAAACTCCACCATGGGGCGGGGACCACATAAATTCTGATTGGTTATCATAACTTAATACCGCGAGATACGCGGATAATGATACAGAAGTTAGTTACAACAGGATAATGCAAATTGTATTATTTAAATAGTTTCGTGACGCCTGCTGACGTTAGTCGCTCAGCGAGGGCGCGACCTTAAAAGTGATTTTGTTACAAATTGATGACTGTAAGCTTACTTGACGTAGTCAAACAATGTCACTTACCTTCACAGCCATACACATTGAATAGAAATTGAACGGTTGCAGCCGTGAGCAGCCAAGGAAATTCACTACACACGCGGGAAACGTGTGCACCGCACAAATAACTTGCTAAACTAAAAGTCCGGTGTTGCCATTTGCGCCAACTCAAATTTCTAAAAATGTATTGCAATCTTATAAATGAAAATTGTACTAAGATGGAATACCACAGCTAAGGCTTCTATCAACCGACACATAAATTCCCTATTAAAACCTATAGTATATGAGACGAGAAATGGGCAAACCGGATGGCTGCAAATAGTGTTCCCGTGGCAGGACTCTTTTTATGGCCATAGAGTTTCATAGTGTAGTCAAGAAATCATGGTATGTTTTTGATTATGATGGTTTAACATGAAAGAATGCTACTGAGCTGTTAACTTGAAATATAATTTGCCATAAAACCTCTATTCTACCCTTGGAACAGATTTTTACTATATTTATACTGTCCTGTCTCACAGATGAAGTTGCGACTAGAATCGTATTGAATCAAACGTCTTATAAGTACCCGAATTGACTAACTTCAAACCTATATTTTAATTTTGTTTTTCGACTAACACAAGCAAAAATAACCCATAAAATGTCATCTTCCTGTCTTTATCCCATGTTACTTGGGGTCGGCGCAATACGTTATCTTCTCCCATACCGTCCTCGGCGGTCCTGTCCTCCGTCACGCTATCATTGACTCTCTTTTCTTTCATATCACTCCTCACATAGTCCATCCATCTGGCCTTCCCCTCCCTCTCCATCGCAATAAAATCTACTATCCCTAAATTACTACCAAGTGGTGGTAGTTATTGTTAGCCTGTGACTTAGACATGACAATGTCATTTAACTATGGCGGGAATATTAAAAATCTATGTTATATACATGTATGTATCTATGTTATATATACCTCATCTCACAGATAATATAATACTGCTCATCTGCAAAAGTCAGGTCCAGTTGAAAACCTGCGTCCAGGCACTAGTTGTCTGGATTTTTTGCTAAACTGGGCCTATACGCCGCAGCCGTAAGGCACACTTGCTTTCTTACATCGAGCTTTGAACTTGATTTTTATCTGATGCATGTTTCTGGTATATTGTGTGTCTTTTAGACTGTGCTATTTTAAAATTTATATTTATATTCTTTTTTTCTTTCAAAATATTTAATTTGAAAATCAACTTTGGTTAAAAAACTTTTGTTGTTGTTTTGTTAAATGTCAACTGAAGGGTAGTGCAGGCGCAACCTGTGGAAGGCTATATAACAAAGTGACCAACTGGGAAATGTATCAGGAAATCATCTCAACGGAAACTAAGCTCCTAAATCCGTCAAAAACAGTAGATGGCATAGAGGAGGCTATAGAGACCTCAATAAAACCATACATAAAGCAGCTACCACCTCCACAAGGCTGCAAAATAAAATACCTCATATCTTGAACGAATATCCGAAGACTATAAGGGAAAATCCAGCCAAGTGCGAGTCGGACTTGCGCACTGTTAGAATGGAAAAGTCCCGAATCTTTTTAAAAAAGATTTATTTATACTTCCTAATTAGTATACAATATATTTGGGGAAAATTCGGTATACGTCCCAACTCATTGAATGCCAAACCCGAACTGGCTGGAAACCAACGAGCAAAACAACTTCTTGGTGGGCCAGTGCTGACTATGCAATAGTGTCAGCATTTACTAATACAGAATAGGGATGTAACAACCCCCCCAACAAGATGAAACTTATATATTTTTACATAAGTTTCAGGGAGATATGCGAAGTCTTGGAGCTGGAATTTCTTCTAATTCCTGAGGTTCATCTGCTAAACTGTTAGATTCATTCTTAGTTTTGAAAGTTGGACATTTACCGAACTTTTTACAAACTTTATATGATATAAAAATTAAAAATAGAATGATTATACAATAAGTAATGATTGGATAATGAGATTCATATTTTATGAATGGGCTAGGTTCATTAATAATTTTGTCAATATCTGACATTAATTGATGATTTGAAACAGTTACAAGTTTTTCAAGATGTACGTCATTTAACTTTAAAGGTTTTAATTTAGGTTTAACTAACTTGAATTTATCTATGTCACAACAAGGATCACTGATAAGATTAAAATCAGAAATGATAGGTTTAATAACTATTTTATAATAAGGTTTAGATAGAAGTTCCCTATCTTTACAATAAGCTTTACATTCCGGTTCTAGACTGATTACACCAGTACCTAATAGTTTGTACTCTGTTATCTGTGAATTACATTCAATGGTAAGTTTAGTTGGTTCTGATTTAACAAATAACCATTTATTGTTTTTTAATTCTTGCCAAATATCTATATTCCCATGAATTAATTTAGTTTCACATTGTTCAGGCAATTTATTTATAATTTTACTTATCATTTCTGTTTCACAAGTAGGCATATTTTGAATTGAATATACATCGATATCATTACAAATATAAATCTGATTAACAGTTTTAACACATTTACTTAGTTCCTGGAGGCATACATATGTTATTTTATCCTTACTTATAGCTATATGATTACAATGAGGTATAATCATAGCATAGGAATGAGGCTGGTCCACATCATGTGGGATAGGTACAGAGATAGGTTTATATAAAACGTATTCTGACTTATGTACTAAGGGAATTTTAATAACAAACACTACTTTACTATTTATAAAATAGCACGATAGTTGTGCTAAGTCGGTTAACATATGGATAGTATCTAAACTTAAACTAATAGGTAGTACACTATCCTTATGTAAATCTTTAAAACTATGTATTAACTCTTCATAGAGTTGTTTAGGGGTTAAGATAGAGGGATGTATAGAATGACTCTTAGTGAACATTATAGCGTTAATAATATCATCAAGTTTAAAAGATAAAGTTAGTAAACTAGAAAACAATTCATTATATATTTCATTCATTTTAGATTCTATATATAATTCTTTAGGTATATTAGATACATTGTTTAATACAGCAGATAAATTTTCAATGGCATTGCCTAATCGAGCTTCATTGGTTTTGATTATTTTAAGTGTTTCATTATAATTTTGTAATGCTGTATTAGTCATCAAAATATTATCTTTTAAGAAAGATGAAAGTTTCTTATCATTATTTTCTAAGTGTTGAATTGCGGAATTATACTTAATTGAGTCGTCCTCATCCATTGTGCCAATTACTTGTTTGAAAAAAGAACCGATACCAGCAAACCACGCAGATCTCTTATCTCTATCGGGAATAAGATGAGATATAGCACTGTAATCTTTCAGTATACTATCAAGGCGAGATTTTAAAGGTTGTAGAAAGTTATGGCATTTTGAAACACTTAATTCATTCTGTTGGCAAAGAAATCTAGCAGTTCCTAAGGCGGACTTAATATTTTCTATATGAGGTTGTATATACCCAATGTCAATCGGGACTAATATGTGGAGATAATTATTAGAGATTTTCAAAGTTCCCTCAGGGTCAAAATAGATTCCAGTACTTTCTTTAATGGGTTCTATAACATCGGCTGAGATAACGGAGATACACGCCGAGGCGATCCTGAAATAATATTCTAGGTTATAGAACTAATCTACTATCTAAATACAAAGATAAAAAAGAAACTAATCATTTGTTTCAGCAAGTTTAACTTCATCATAGTGATGTTTTACATGCCGACGGTTAATTAATAAAGTAAGTGTGTTATTTCCATTTATTTTAATTACTTTATAGGGACCTTTCCAAATTGGTGATAAAGCTTTACGGAGTCGTAAGTGATTTTTGAGGTATACCATATATGCTTTGTACTTCACTGGTTTGGTATGCTTATCGTAATATGTTTTGGAGGTTATTTTTGATTTCAGTATATTTTCTATAGCTTTCTCTCTAGAAATTCGTAGACGTTGTTGTAAAATCCTAACGTAATTATTATATGTAGATTCTAAGGCGGAATCGTAAATGGATGAAGGTATAAGTGCTTTATGACCGAATACCAGTTCATAAGGGGTGAAATTTGTGGTACTGTGAACCGTTGTATTATAAGTGAGCATGGCTGTATAGACATATCTGGGCCAATTAGTTTGATTTTCATCCACAAAAGATTTAAGATATTCTTTTAAAGTTGAGTGGCTTCTTTCAAGGGCTCCCTGTGTTTGTGGGTGATAAGGGGTAGACCAGAGCTGTTTAATTTTTAAAAAGGTGCAAGTTTGTTTGAATAGTTCGGCCGTAAAATTCGTACCTTGATCGGTTAGGATTATTTTTGGAATACCGAATTGAGCGATAAAATGAATTAGACATTCAGAGGTTTCCTCTGCGGTAGCATTAGAGATAGGATAAGCAGCTGAATATTTTGTCAAGTCGTCCTGCAATGTTAAAATAAACTTTAATTTAGCGATACCAACTTCAGGAAGCGGACCCACGATGTCTAAAGCAACGCGTTCAAACGGCTGTGTTGACGTTGTGGTGATCTGCATGGGGGCACGGTTGGTTTGACGTAGTGCTTTGTTAGCTTGGCAGGACACACATTTACGGACATAATTTTCAACATCACTACGCATGCTTCGCCAGTAATATTTTTCTTGGATTCTTTTTAACATTCTATTAGAACCTAAGTGACCTGAAATGGGGATATCGTGATTTTCACGCATAATTTTAGCAATCTCGCTCATAGTTGGGTACATTATAATATTTTTATAAATATTAATGGTTACACTTGTTTTATGAAATAGGTACGTGATTATATTGTGTACCTTTATAAAACTGTGGCTATCAAATGGATTTCTAAAATCCGTGATGCTTAACTCGTTTACATTTGCAGATAAAATATAGTTTTTTAAATTCTTTAGGCTTTTGAAAATATCATCATAAGTGGTCGTGTCATAATGATATACTTTAGTGAATAAAAAATAATAAGTAGTATCCTCTTTTTCAGATATCAAAAATGAATATAGAGTTCTTTCAAGTGTAAGGAATTCTTTACTTTCAGTCATGTTACCGATAATTTCAGATACATAACGATTGGATTCGTCAAAGTCGATTGAAGTAGGTATTACAATATGTTTTGATTTGGTCTTTAAGAGATTTTCGTTATGTTCGAGAATTTTAGTATCAAATGTCACTAATCTATTATTTATAGTTTTCAGGCATTTGGAATACGTATCATCATCATCAATGACTTCACTGGATTGAGGAGTAGGTATATTAAAGTCATCAGGGAGTTCCAGGTTTTCAGGGAGGATAAAATCATCAGGTAAGTCTAAGATTCCAGGATTTAATTGTGGCGAGGATTGCGAAGGAGGGACGTCATCAGTAGGTATTTGGTCAGGGTTAGTGGACACATTATCAGGATTAGGTATTGGATGATTATTAGATAATGTTTTATTTGTCTGGGTTTCCTCTACGTTGCGTAAAGGATTTATTGGGTATCTCGAAAGAGCATCAGCATTAGTATTTGTCTTACCTTTTCTATATTGAATTTCATAATTATATTCTTCTAGTTTTAAGCGCCAACGGATTAATCGAGAGCCAGGATCCTTGCAGTTAATAAGCCAATTTAAGGGCTTATGGTCTGTCAATATTTTAAATTGACGGCCGAAAAGGTAAGGACGAAATGTTTTAGTTCCATAAACTATAGCTAGACATTCTTTCTCAGTGACACTATAATTACATTCTGCTTTATTAAGTGTCCTTGACGCGAAGGCGATTGGTTGGTCTTTACCAATTACACCCTGGGATAATATAGCTGAAATGGCGTAATTTGAGGCGTCGCAAGTTAAAATAAAAGGTTTAGTAAAATCGTGGTAAATAAGGACTGGTGCAGTTACCAATTTTTCTTTCAATTGCTCAAACGATAATTGTTGATTATTGGTCCAATTAAATGGAAATTCCTTTTTTAGAAGGTTAGTAAGGGATTTAGCATTTAATTGAACTGGTTTTTCGGATACATTAACAATTGTCAAATTAATTCTGTTATTGTCTTTTACTTTAACAAGGCAATTTGATATAAGAAGGGAATCGGAAATATGTTGATCTAATATCATTCCCTCTTTCAATTCAGGGTTTTTCACTGAACACTCTATTACTGTTTCGGTACGAGGTTCAATGACATATGTTGGTTCATCGAAGGATAATTTAATATAATGATTATTTATTTCTAAGGATGCGGTCTGATAATTAATGCGACACTTATGTTTTGTGAACAGGTCGCTACCTATTATACCATCATAAGGTAGGTTTATATCTTCAAATATTTGAAAAGGATGGGTTATAGTTAAATTTTTATTGAACTGTAGTTGTAGTTTAAAACTTCCTACACTTTTCAAAGTTTTATTTTTTGTATCTATCCCTTTAATTGCAACATCACTATCTGCTAATTGCAGAGTACTTGTTACACTTTTCTTTTTCAAGACGCAAAGTGTTGCTCCAGAATCTATCAAGAAGGTAAGTGGATTTTTATTTACAAGGGTTTGTAGTTTAATGAAAGGTAAGTATCTCTCTCGGGTAAGGATTTCATATATTTTAAGTTCTTTTTCAGGTTTACAATTGGATTGTTGGTTCAGACCTTCCTTATGGGGCTGGTTACCCTGCGGCGTGATCCTACTATTAGAAGAGTTCAGATCTTCCTTATGGGGCTGGTTACCCTGCGGCGTGATCCTACTATTAAAAGAGTTTAGACCTTCCTTATGGGGCTGGTTACCCTGCGGCGTGATCCTACTATTAAAAGAGTTTAGACCTTCCTTATGGGGCTGGTTACCCTGCGGCGTGATCCTACTATTAAAAGAGTTTAGACCTTCCTTATGGGGCTGGTTACCCTGCGGCGTGATCCTACTATTAAAAGAGTTCAGACCTTCCTTATGGGGCTGGTTACCCTGCGGCGTGGTCCTACTTTTGGAAAGACCGTGAGTTTGGGGCTGGTTACCCTGTCCATTGGTCCTACTATTAGAAGAGTTCAGACCTTCCTTATGGGGCTGGTTACCCTGCGGCGTGATCCTACTATTAAAAGAGTTCAGACCTTCCTTATGGGGCTGGTTACCCTGCGGCGTGATCCTACTATTAAAAGAGTTCAGACCTTCCTTATGGGGCTGGTTACCCTGCGGCGTGGTCCTACTTTTGGAAAGACCGTGAGTTTGGGGCTGGTTACCCTGTCCATTGGTCTTGATATAAGGGGTAGTATCGGCTTGATTAAATGGGGTTTGCCCCGTGCGATACTTAAACGGGACATTATTTAGTTTAAATTGATATTATTAATGGATTCGTCAACTTCATCTCTGCCTTCTTCCTCATAATTATCAGTGAAGTTTACACGAGATCCTGGCTTAACGCCTGTTTGTCTGTTATTAAAGGACGAAGGTTTAAATGGAGTAAATGGCTGAGGGCCATTTGAAAATCTTTTATTGTTGAAATCACGCAATTTGCAATACTCAAGAGTGTGTCCTGGCTTTTTACAGTATCTGCAGAACATAGAATCATTGTAAGAAGTATTGGGTTGACTGGAATTGTTACTTTTAATAAAAACTTTTGCTTGAGATGTATTATTTGTATCATTTCTTTTATTAAAGGATTCAGTAATTTTCTGCCTGTTGAAGTTGCGATAAGAGAACTGCTGTATTTTCTCTTCGGATATCGCAGCATTAATGGCATCATTTAAAGTTTTGTAGTCTCTACATCTCACAATATTAGCGATTCTAGGGATTAAACCTAATATAAATGTATGGAGTGCGAGGTCTTCCATCGCGGCTAATCTGCCCGGAAGTTCGGTCTTCCTTGTATTAGAAACAGTTACTTCTGTGAGAAGTTTTTGCAAACAGGTTTCTACTCTCAAAGAAAATTGGCTAACGGGCTCTTGATTTCCTTGCCTACAGTCTTGCAAGTCAGTGAGTAGATGAGCATAGTGTTTACGTTCACCAAACTGATTTTTCAAAAATTCTTTAAGCGATGGCCATGTTTCAAAATCTTTAATAGAGCACGCGGTCTCTGCCTTGCCTTCCAATTGACTTAGAACAAATTTAAAAACGACTTCTTCCTGTTGAGAAGACGCCAAGGATATTGCGCTATCACAGTTTCTTAGGAAAGCTGTTAATTTGTCTCTATCGCCATTAAATGGTTTAATGAATTTTAGCACAACATTTAATGGGATTTCCTCATCTCCTTTAATGTCTTTTTTAGATTCGGATTTCGACATATTTACTTTTGTAAATTAATAAGGAATGCTAGAAACTATACGCCACTGCTTAACCCTTCGGGAAGTATCGGCGTGATGTTTTTACTAAGACAAATAGAAGTTATCAGTTACTAAGTTCTGAGAACTACGTGAGGTCCGGATGTATAAGTAATGCACAACTGATAAGGACGACTTGTGGGATCGAGGCGCATGCAGCCTCATAACAAGTAACCTTGAATCTAATTATAGATATTTAAAATTAATCTTATTTTAAATTAACACACGAGATTATAATACGATATACGCACTTTACGCACAACACACACAACTTTCACTGGATAGAGTAATTTGGACTTACAGGAACAGCTCTTAGGAATTCTTCATTCTGGATCTACTGGATTACGTCTACCTTGGACGTATGGACGAGAAGCCGTCGGCTGCTGTCGAGTCGGCGCTGGATACAAAATAGATTGGGTGCAGCAAGTGCTACCCAACTGCTTAGCACCACTTACTGCGCAGGGGACCCGGAGTGGCAACCAGGCTTAGACCAGGTCGTATAGTATCGACCTTCGATGTGATGAGTTCGGGCTGGAGAACTTTTTGGGCGACACAATCACTGGACACTTTTAGGAACACAGACACGCACTGCTTTTATTTCCTGTGACGTATTTACCGTTTTAAGGACACTGGGGATGTCTCATCCCACCGCTGCCACCAAATGTTAGAATGGAAAAGTCCCGAATCTTTTTAAAAAAGATTTATTTATACTTCCTAATTAGTATACAATATATTTGGGGAAAATTCGGTATACGTCCCAACTCATTGAATGCCAAACCCGAACTGGCTGGAAACCAACGAGCAAAACAACTTCTTGGTGGGCCAGTGCTGACTATGCAATAGTGTCAGCATTTACTAATACAGAATAGGGATGTAACAGCACGAAGGGTTCCGTACCATTATCGCAAAAAACGGCAAAAATATTATGTTTGTTGTATGGGAGCCCCACTTAAATATTTATTTTATTCTGTTTTTAGTATTTGTTGTTATAGCGGCAACAGAAATACATCATCTATGAAAATTTCAACTGTCTAGCTATCACGGATCATGAGATACAGCCTGGTGACAGACGGGCAGACAGACAGACGGATCGCGAGGTCTTAGTATTAGGGGCCCGTTTTTACCCTTTGGGTACGGAACCCTAAAACTAGTAACTAAACCTAAAAAAATAAGGCACATTGAACCGAGCCTCTAAAGAAGTGAATGAGCTGATTAAAACTTTCAACAACGATCAGATGATCAAGCATTTCTTTCTAACTTGATTTCAAGCCTAGACACAAACTACTCAATATGGAAAGCAACACATAAATTGAAACGTCCCAATAATCAGAACCTCCTATTAGAAAAAGCAACGGATACTGGGCCAGATCAGACTTGGAGAAGGCTAAGATATTCGCGGAACGCTTTAGTAAAGTGTTTCGACCATTTCCAGAGTCAGAGGTGAGCTGTTCGAGATTAAATCACGCGTACCTCACTGAGGTAACCTCAGGGAAGCGCAATGAGGCCTTCTATACACCATATTTAATGCTGATCTACCAACAACTGACAGCAGAATTGTTGCAACATAATATGCAGACGACACGGCTTTACTCTCCACACATACGAATCCAAGTACGGCATCTGAAAACAGTGAAAACCTACAACATCACCTAGACAAAATCGAGGAATGGCTTAAGATCTGGAGAATGCACGCAAACCAAAGCAAGTCAACTGATTTACGCTCCGGAGAGACTTGTCCTCCGGTGAAAATTAACAAATTGCGCTGCATGTACCTACTGGCTAATAGGACGCCACTCTCAAATGAGCAATCACAGCAAGTTGGCTGTGTATAAAGCTGTCTTGAAACCAATTTGGATCTATGGCATCCAGCTCTGGGGCACAGCCAGCAATAGTTATATTGACAGGGGCGTAGCTACCGCGGTATCAGCTGTGTCAATGATACGGGGCCCCTAATCCACAGCGGCCCCAACATTTGGAAGCATCTATTCGTAAAATGTTGTCCAAAACCTGCCATTATAATAGATAAGAGGGTTGTAATGGCTAAATTAAGATGATGAAAGCTGTTTGTTATGATGACAGCTTAATCTACGCGAGTGGGGATACTCCAATTTTCTAGTTTCCTTTGCTCGCTCTAAATTTTTGCTTATAAAGGGTCTTTCAACAGGGACGGGTCGATGTTAAAATTGAATAAAACAAGATGTGTGTGAGATATTAACGAAATTTATTTTTTATTTAAAAGGCCCATTTATGCCAATTAGGGATAGAATATGACATCGTTCAAATGTCGCGATTATGGTGGCACGAATCCGAGAGGTCCAATTTTTAATGACTCTGCTGCATAGATATTTGTAAAAAAAACTTGCCTTTGTTTTGCTGTATTCAGGTAAGAAGAGCCCACAACAAAATCTGATATAGGGCCCCACGCCACTGAATATTGAGATACTGGAAAGATTCCAAACAAAAACATTCAGATCCATCTTCAACATACCACGGTACATCAGTAACAAAATCATATATCTTGACCTGAAACTGCTAACTGTTAAACTGCAGACTTATTGCTTAATGAATTCGACCAATCACATAGACGGAAATCCACATCACGCCTTTCATCTCGCATGTGATAGGTCGATTTTTCATAATCTTTGCCCTTTGTTTTGCATTGCCGAATTTTTTACGCAATAAGGCGATCATGAGGAGACATAAACAGCATAGAAATGAGCTTGCCGTAGGACCAAACTTACTGGAAAGATTCGTCACGATGGAATGAGACACCTAACTGAGAAGTGACTCTTTAAGCTAAAGAACCTAGACAGATACAATGTATCAGACAGAGAAGATGCGTTCAACAGATTGCCACGAGGCGGAAAGAGATAACAAAAAAAAAACTGCCTATAAAAGTGCAAAATTGCAAGCAGGGTTACAAGAACAATGAATTATAGTTATGTAAAAAGAGAAACACACTATTTCCAAATTAACTTTATTCATATTGATGTGGACAAAATTAAGGACAGTATACTATTACAGTGGTTACATGAACATGTTGTCGTTGAAGCCGGGGGGTGGCAGGTGGTCTGCATCCGGGGGCGCTGGTCGACGGCCAGGCATGGGCCCACCAGGTGGACCGAATGGGTCAAATCGAGCACCAGGTGGCACTGATCCTCTGTAACACCAAAGTTTTGTATGTTATTGGGTGGCTAAGAAGAAGGTAGCTTATGACCTTCAGTGGAATAAGCCATGGTTCTAGTCTACTGCATGTTTTTATCAATATTTTTTTTTTTTTTTTTTTTCTATATATAGGCCTGTGTTTGACCACAATCTCACCGTGGTCAGTGATGATGTGGCCGATGGTGGTAAGCACACAAAGCCTAGAAGGGAACTGGCTCTCAAGTGCTGCTGACGGAACACACCGGAAGGTGCTTGGCGACAGATTTTCAACTTGAGGGTGGTTGCCAGCCAGGCGGGTACTACAAAGTACCCTACCACCGTGCTATGGTTTCCTCACGATGTTTTCCTTCACCGAAAGCTCAAGCTCATTGTAGGATTCGAACCCGCGACCTTCGTCTCGGTATCCGACGTCACTACCACTGAGCTATCATCGCCTTAACAATGCTGCCAATGCCAATATAATGCTAGGTTCACACGGCAACACCCCGCTGTTAATACTATAAACATGTGGTGTATTCCTGTATGACGTGTGATCCAAAGAATAAGTAGTGTGAACCACGGCTAAGTTGCCATTAGCAGCACACAAAGGTACTTCCTCGGACAAGCCCTTAGTAGCTACAAATATTATTTCAGACCGCTCACAGTTTACGATTACCAAGGGCTGAAAAGCTGGTCTCGGATAAATTTGAAAGAGAGTTACAAGCAACTGAAGGAACACGGGTGGGTTTTAGTAAGTAAAAGTCTGACACGCCCTCCCGCTTCCCACCAGAGGGCCAGAGCGGGAGAAGTCATTTTATGACTTGCCAAAAAAAAGTGGCTGAGAAGCTGACAAGCTGTATGGGTAAGAACGCCGATATTTGACAGCTTTCCTAAAAGTTTTGTAATCTACGAGTCTTGCAAGCTGAATCATTTTTATAAGCCCACAACCAATAAAGGGTGGGCATTATAAGTTTAAAGCTGTCTGTTTAAAAGTTATAAGTATTTATGAATTTTACATTGGAACTGGTCAAAAACAAGATATGAGACAGTTAACAAGACCTCGGTAATCCTCCAGGTATGCCAAGGCCAGGATTCTCAAGATCCCTGCGAGGTTCAAACGGGTTGAAGAGCATGCCGCCGCCGCCTGGCGCGAACGGGTCGAGGTCGGAACTGCCGATATTCGGCAGACGGGGTGGTGGCATTCCCCTGAAAAACAATAATAGTTAGTATGTTTGAATGCTAGCTGGAGTCGCGCGGTTATTTTTCGATATTATAACAGTTGCTACGTAATCTTCGAAAGATGAGATGCACAACTGCACATACAGTATTAGGGATTATGCAAAGTTTGCTCTTATTAGGCCCACTAGCGACAAAGATTTCATAGAGTTAGTTGCTTACACGAGATTAGTTAACAAAAATATCATACATAACTGCCCGAATTAGCTACTAACTCTGAGTTAGTAAGATAACCTAAACTCCATTTGAAATAACATAAGACATGTTTCCAAATCTTTTTACAGTTCGTTCAACCGATTTTGAGTTCTATCCCGTAAGCATAAGGATGACTTAAAAAGCATAAACTTGTTACCAAAACCAACTGTTTACTACAGCTACCATTTGTCGTATCACCAACGCAATAGAAGTCAAAATCGGTTGAACGGGCTGTAAAATGGGCAAATTAAAACGTCTAATGTTATCGCAAATGGAGTATAGGTTTTTGCAAGTGAGCTTTAGGACCGTTTGCGCCACCCTGGGTTATCTTTGTTTTAGATCATGTTAGCAATTAACTCTGAGTTAAGTCTTTGGCGCAAGTGGGCCTCAGTACAACTAAAAACTCTATAATTGATGCCATTTTTTTATATTTTGCCTCACTAGGAATTTCTTCCTGTATCGTGGGTGCATACATTTAAACTCACATACACAAGAGACCCAGATCCGGAACAACTATCTGTAGGCCATACAATTATTTGTGCCGCACGGGAATCGAACCCGCGACACGCAGCAGCCGATCGCTCAACCACTACGCCAATCGTGTCGACAAAATTCTTACTCCTCAGAATAATTTTCTTGCATAAAAATCTAATGCCCAAATTAGAATTTCACATGATAATTATTATAATTTCTAGATTTATATAAAAAAAGTAGCCAATGTTAACGGGCTTTACTTAAAGATACCATAAGTCTGGGGTGTCAGGATTCACTCCAGGCAGAGGTCGGGGCGGTACCCTCAGCGGATCTTCTGGTGGCCTCCTTGAATTTGAATCATCTGTAACAATAGTGCCGTATTTTAGGAATGTTGTCAAGCATTTTTTTGAACTGAATAAATATAATATAAAATAATTTATTTCAAAACACAAATCTGTAATTTCATATAATAATATTTTTTAAATTCCATAATATATTTCATATAATAAAATATATTTTATAAAATATATTTATAGACAATATAATCTTAAATATGTAACATTGAAGTAAGTTATAAGTCATTCAAAATATATTAGTAGTACAGCCAAACATATTTGATTTGTTGGCATTTACTGTTAAAATATCGAGGGAAAAAGGCATTGAAAACCGAAATACAAACATTACCTAATTCGGTTGCAGTGAGTACATCCATTTACTAGAAATTAATACCGCCAAACTATTTTCTGTAAAATATTACAAAGCTTTTAGAGAAATAAATTATAATTATTAGTAATAGGACCTTTCTTTAAAAGTAACTAGCTTTTTTCGCTTCGCTTCCAATGGCTTTTCCCACAAAATAAAACAGTCTTTAATACTCGGCCATAGAGTAGATTTCCATCAGTGAAATAATTTCCTTAATCAGATCAGAACTGCCTGACATTACCAACAAACTCTTTACCTCTTTATAATAATAGTTTGGATATCATTTTAATATTGTTTTTGCCAAAAATCTACAAACTGTAATAGAATAACATGGTAAAACTGGATATTACATACACTTTTTTTATCACAAGAGTTGAGACCGAAGAAACTACCAATCAGAACACTGTATTAGCATAAACTGAGTTTAGTTGAACTAATCGCGATTAGTTTAATCGGTGAAATCGGCCCTTAGTTTAAAAGAGTTAACGTGAAAGCTTTTTATATGTATATACTACTTCAATCTCTTACCTCCAGTCACACTGAGAGTAAATAGAACCCCCATCGTTACTAACAGTAACACATCACTCAGAGACAACATCGTTTCGAGTTTAAGGTCCCAACTGAGCAAAAATCTTGATAGATTGCAATGCCACAATATTTATGAACAATTCAATAACCTGTTTTCCTTAGTTGACTCATACAACTTGAATAGCAAACGAGAAGAACCTGATACAGTTGTGTCTTTGAATGACAGATGTGTTTCTGTTATTTTCCGTTGACCTCCAGATAGGCAGATATAATTAATTAGAAAAGGTGAAAGTTATTAAAACATATCAGTAGTTTATTATTGTTCTACACTCAAGCTACATAAATTCTTATTGATGTTTAAAGCAATAGTAATCTAGAACATAACATCACAACTGTATTCGCTGAAGGGTTAGCAGAGGTAGACATATAGCACATCTACATTCCACCAGCTCTGTTTAAGTGTAAAAGAGGTTGAGCCCAAGTCCGTACACCGGGTTACTATTGAAGAAATCCAGATGGAAAAACATTGGATTGAATCCAGGACCTCATGGGCAACAGTAGCGCTTACATCCGATAGACCAATGAGGCAATTAATCTAGAACTATTTACAATAAAAAAGATATTGAAATTAATTGTTTATTATATAACTAAGCAATTGTCATCACAACCTGAAAACATCAATGTTTCTACTGTTTATTATATTTGAGACCAAACTATGAGTCAAGATTGAGCTGTAAATAGCACTATTAACATTGAAATGTTACTAACCCCACATTGTACTAATTTAATTATAATTATTGATTAACAATGTGTGTTTTTTTTACTCTGAGATACATCATTGCCATCCGTATAACAATGTTTTTGTCGCAACATATTTTAAATATGTTTGTTCATATTTTAAAATTGTTTTAAAACTTATTATAGACATTTCTTGGCTTGAATTTTAATTTTAGGTTCCTGTCAGCCCTTAACAACAGCTATATTTGCATATATATTTTTGGTCATGATTAATCAAATTATATAAAAATTTATCATACTTCTCGAAGTTTGCGTCTCAGTGGTAACAGTAGGCCTCTCCGTGACTGTGTCAATAAGGTCCCGTTTCACATTGTATATCAACTCCTTGTGATTCGGTATCATCTTATCAATGGGTCCTGATAAGTATTTCACCATATCATCAATCTTTACTGCTATGTTGGATACTGCCAAGTCTTCTGATCTCTGAAATTGGATAAATATTGAGTCTGTAAAGTAGGTTTTTACTTGTTTTCCATTGTCAAGTTATGATTTCAAGTCATAAATAATGTTAATCAGGAATTATTAAATTGTGGAACATGTTTATGTTTTTTAGACAGCCACAGTGACAGAGTGAGATACTCCACAGATAACTAAAACATGATTTTTAAGGATCAAAAACTATTTTTTGTTAAGAATCAAGGAGTCTCTTGTTCAATCATGTATATTTGAATACAGAAATAATCAAGGTGTGCAGTGAATAATTACCATTAGATTAACAATGAGATTGCCATCAGTATTCAGTCCATGTAGAATGAACAGTTTGTTATCAAGAACATATCGCAGGGCATAGTTCTCTTTGTCATTCCAGCCTGTTGGCAACAACTCGGACTTTTCTTCGTCACCAGACAAAGTCCTCTGAAATGGAAAAGTATTATATTTTCAATCATTTGATTTTTGATTTAGTGACTGATAGATTTATTAGAAAGAAAGATATAGTCCTACTTTATTGCAGGTACTCCAACATTCTAACACAAAGTTTTTACAATAATCCTAATTCTCAGCATAACCACAGATAATACTAGCATAGCATAACTAATGTAGTACAGTAAATATGCAATAATGCATACATATTTTATGGCAATAGTTCGTCGTAGCCTCGTAAGTATCCGCCCACTACACATTGTATCATGATTATCAACCATCATAGTGCAACAAAAACAATTGGGTCAGTGGGTCAACTACTGCGCTATTGCATCAAATTGTTGCAATAAAGTCCTAGCATTCAATGTTTTTGTGGGATATTATTTGAGAATACCGGTAACACTTCAAAAACAAAATGCTAAAAACAATCATTTATATTTGGATGGTGTATTTTCAATTTTTCATTCCATTTTGCAAGAACTGTAGTCAAGTAATGTAGCATATACGTAGGTATATAAGGTATATAAGTCAGTTCATAATTATAACGTAAGTGTCTCACCTCATCTCCTATTCCAATACTTCTAAATCCCCTCTTCGTTAGATTCCAATGGATGAATGCAATAATAACATCAGATTTTCGCTTGATATCTCTCTCCACGGTTTTGAAAGTTAAATCCCAGCCAAAAAGTGGATCAACTGCCATATCGATGAGATTGTTCTATATTATGATCAGAAACAAATATCTTTCGTACTTCTAGGTAATCTTTCTTCAGGGTCTCGTTCGTTAAAGTTCTTGTTTTATAAATTCCTGAGAAATTGAAAAAGACTCGTCATGTTTTGCTTCGGCTGTCAATCTGACATTTGTAACCGGCTGGATGTCACAACATTACAGTTACGTTTCATTACGCATTCGATGTGGTAACTCGAGCCGACTATTATAACGTATAGGCGTTATTTTATTACTAAAATACCATCAAAAATTTCGCTTCGTATTTCATTGTTAATTTTTTTATAAGGTCATATTTTAATTTTGTGGGATACAAGAAATGTTTTTATTTGGTAACATTTAGTAGGAGCATATTTATCTATGAACATTGCTGAAACTGGTCACTAGTGTTGTACTGCTGCCATGAAATTTAATCGAATCCATCGTATGGAACATCATAGTTTGATAAAAATAATAAAGATTTACGAAAGACAGCATTCTATTCACATCTGCAGTTTCTTTTTCCGAGGAGTTCGGCCAACAGCCGTACGGGTTGATCTTTAAGATTAACCAAGATCGGTCTGTAGATGTGTGATCCATTTCATGCTGAGGCTCCTACGTGCCTCGGAAGATCTTTGACAGTCGTTATGTTTGGTTATCAGATGCTAAAAAAAATTGACACCAGTCTTGCCTTGATTTGATGAAAGAAAGAGAAACGTTTATTTGCACCCGTTCGTTTTCGTACGTTTTGTTACGGTTGTAGAGGTAAGATAGGCAGTCGCAAAATATTGATATTCAAGTAGAATATACATCCAGTTAGACTAGAATCCAACACCAACTTAATTTGGAAAAGGTTAGGCAGATTGATTATTCTATTGTTTTCAATCGTTTTAAGATGACGATGAAGGGCCGTACAGGGGCGTAGCTACCGGAGAGCAAGACGGTGCCGTGCACCGGGGCCCCCAAGCTCGGAGGACCCTCGGACCCTGACCAGGAAGCCTCAACTATCGAAAAATTCTCCCATCTTCGGCATCTAAATAAAATTGGTGTAACACGACTTTAATCATAGCCACTCATTTGAAAGAATAGGTACAGAAGAAGGATACAATTTCCTTTATGGGCCGTTGATTTGGAATTTCTTTTTTTTTGTAGACAGTACTCATAAATAAAATGCTTTTTACAAATTTTCAAGACTCAAAATATCACGGTTTACGAGATATAATTTTTTAAAGTTTCCATACAAATTGGAAAATAGCACAACCTTTGCAAATTTTTAGGTTGGATAAATTGTCATGGTAGACGTCAAAGTTGCCATTTCACGTTCCCTTGACGGGAGATGTGTATTTTATTAAATTTTATGTCATATTTTTTACTTAAATATATTACGTAAGATAAAAAAATGTGAGTTCGCTCGCGAAGCGAGCTCGGGAGCTTAGGGCACCCCGACACAGATAGGTTAGGTTCGAAGGAGATGACGGCTGAGTTCGCTCACTTTGCTCGCTCAGCTCCCGTCATCTCCTTCATGTTAGGTTACTTTAGACTCTGTAGACAGAAACAGTAGTCCCGCGCAGCGGTGCTCCGCCGACTTTGTTGCTTAAAGGCCTTTCGCGGGGTGGGGATGGTACATTGGGGAAGCCCCTCTACCCCCTAATTAAATTAACACAGCTTCATTAAACTGGCGTGCACAAATTAACATATTAAATTTGAATTTGATTTTCTATTATTCGATTTCGCATTTAGCGTAGTAGTAATCGATTTAACTTTTAAAATCGCTACCGTCTGCTCAAGAAGAAGAAGACACGTCAAGCACTATCGAACGTAGTAAAAACAACATGGCGGACAGTGTCAATCCGGGAACGTCGTGATCGTAACGTGAAATAATGAATTTTGTTTTTTTAGAATATGGGTGAATAATGTGCAATAATTTACTAAACAATTGTGTGCAAAGTGTTGTGTTTTAATAGTATTTGTGTAATTTGAGTGTGAAAATGGCCACGGATAAGATTAAAGTAGCCGTTCGGGTTCGTCCTTTTAACAGGCGAGGTAAGCTGGCTGGTTTCATTTTGCTAATAAATAAAGAAATCGCTATCGCTCAGGTGACTACGTTGTTTCAGTTTATCTGTGTACCTTGTGCACAAAATATACAAGATAAATGATAGTGATAGTTGTACGTGTTTCTGCACAATATAAATGAAGATAATTGATTACTTTGTGGCAAGAATAACATTTTAATAGAAGCACATATTATGAATTTGAAATCGTATTTTCTTTACATCGAACGCTATTTCCGATTATTAGATAACAACAAATCTGTGGCTATAATAAAACAGAGACTTCTTATTTTGAACTGCTAACTATTGTTTATTTACAACTGCATAAAAGGGCCTTTGTTCCTTAATATTAAATTACTCTTTGCGTTGCTTCATTTTATTCTACTGAGTTGGGTATATTTTTTGTCATTATTGCACTTGGCTTATCTTTGTACACATCCTGCTATTCCTACTATTTAAAATACCCAATGAATATTTTTGATAAGTGAACAGATCATAGCTTAATGAAAACATCTGTTTTTTGATAGGTAGGTTCTTTAGAATATTAAAGGGTCCATGTTTTAACACAGGTGGTCAGTCACCACATGTATTTTGATGTTAAAATTTTCACCTAGCCCTAGTTTTTATGATTAATCAAAATCTTTCAAAAGTCACCCTTGTCCCTCTCCACATAATCAAGTTGTTATGTTTTACATCATATTATGTGCTTTCCATTTTCAGCCTATGGTACCACTACTCTAATAACTGAAAAAGGGATATGTAGCTAGTTCTTTAGGTATTGGAGGAACTATGGTAGATTTCCTTGTGTAAAAGTATTTACCATGTAAAGTATTAGACAATTAGGTACACTATGCATACAGTACTCTCATATTTCACAATAAAAATGAAAAAGATAAAATTCAACTATATCTTGATAGGACTAAGATAGGATTTCTAATAAACATTACATAATTGTGTACTATCAAGAATTACTTATCTAATTGAACACTCATATTCTCTGAATTATTATTTTTACAAGTTACTCATATTTCAAAATAAGTGTAGCCTTGTCAGTGTACAAATGAATCACTCTTACTGGTGTTGCCTCATTTTAGTATTTGCGTGTTAATTAAGTAAAAAGGAATTCTTTGTTGAGGTAACATCTCAAGTTTCATCATCATCAGCGGCCAGTGTTCAGTTACAATATTCAGTTCAGGTTTCGCCGCCTATGTGAATTATTTTGACATGGTTTCATATAGATTATTTTGTAAAACATCCCATGTACTTCATAGATACACTGGTACTCAGCTGAATCCGGTAAGACTGGAAGCCGACCCCAACAATAATTGGGAAAAAGGCTAGGCAGATAATGATCCCATGTACTTGATAGACTGGGCAAATAATGAGTTACTAAAATAAGTAAATATCTAAAGGTAAAAAATAAGAGCTAAGTACATTTTACGTCTTTTTCTGTCTAATGAAATAAAACTGGTTTATGCAAGCCATTCTTTGAATGTGAATAAATTCTTGAGTTGTTGTTGAAGTTTGTTACCAACAGTATTAAGCATGAATTTTCCTCTGTATTAGGTATAAAATTAAAACAGGATATATCATACAGCTAACATGTTTGTAATTCTCATTGAATATAATAACACAACCTTGTAACAAATTGGAGCTGTAATTATTTTAGTTGTAAATGTTTTTGTTATGAAATAAAAATGCTACACTTACTCACATTACTTTGTATGAGAAAAAATGAAATAATTGAGAGGCCTTTACCCGAGAGTGGGAAAGTTTAGGCCTTCGTCCAGTAGTAGTAATAAACCTTACCAACAAAGAGGCTCTAGAAAGCCAGATATGGTGCTGTTGGCAAGGTGTGCAATAACCCTATTAGGTATATGAAGCATAAATGGCCACCCATTGAATTAACAGCATACAATAGACAGACTACTTCCAAATCGTGCACCAACTCATGGTTTCGCTTCCTTATTAAAGTCGTCAGATGAATCATTTCCGATATCGATATGCAAATTGCAATCGCAATTACGAAGTACGTCTATCCCCTGTGACCCAGATTAATAAATTAAGACGTTTTCCGATAAAGTTACATTTGTCACAAGTTTACCGGTTTATCGGAAAACGGATTCGCGAAGTCCGAGACCGAATATATTCTGGCTACTACACCTGTTTCGGCAAACAATCTACAATGAAAATGGATGGACTAGATCAGCATAATGACTCCGTGAAACAACAGCTGGCTGACCTACATATTCTATCATGAGCTCTATTGTGAATTCCATCGGTATTTTTATGATATAATAGACGACTTCGTTCGTCGGCGGACCGCGCCGTGTATGGAAAATAAAACTGCTGAAAATTCTTAATTTTTCTACAGAACAAACAAATCTATTATAATGGGTATCTACTTTAAAGGTAAAAGAAGGTTGTTTATTAATAGATAATCATGATAGGATTATTCTAACAAGTTTATAAAGATAATCGCTAAAGCTTTTAGGGCTTCTTTTGGTGATTAAACTTGCTAATTTACTTACCAGACTGACTGAATCGTACCTTTACAATAGGTACTAATAATTAATCGAAATAGATAACAGATGTTTTTTAGGGTTCCGTACCCAAAGGGTAAAAACGGGACCCTATTACTGAGACTTCGCTGTCCGTCTGTCTGTCTGTCTGTCTGTCTGTCTGTCTGTCTGTCTGTCACCAGGCTGTATCTCATGAACCGTGATAGTTAGACAGTTGAAATTTTCACAGATGATGTATTTCTGTTGCCGCTATAACAACAAATACTAAAAACAGAATAAAATAAATATTTAAGTGGGGCTCCCATACAACAAACGTGATTTTTTTGCCGTTTTTTGCGATAATGGTACGGAACCCTTCGTGCGCGAGTCCGACTCGCACTTGGCCGGTTTTTTTTTAATCGATATTCGTTCACAACATTAAAGATCAACGAAGAATTAAATATCAATCCCAGTCATTTAACCTTGACAAAGACGTCTGAATGACTTTGTTAGTAAATAGTTGTGTAAACTCCGAGATCACTTTAGTACAAGAATGCACGCTCACTTGCATTCGTCATGGTAAATAAACTCGGTGGAAATCCTCAGTGTGATTGCCGCTTGCCGCTGCTCTACTTTCAGCGAAACGTCTTTACGTAATTTGTCAAATCGATTCTAGATTGGACTGTTCGTTGCGACACGCAGCGCCTCGATGAGCACTATTTCCTTTTTTACCACAGGAATTCAGTATCTTTTAGTGTCTCACGACTTCGAATAACGCTTATTCGTGTCGGCATTACCAGAAATTGCAAGCCGAGAAGTATCATTGTGAAAACTATTGTTTCTCTTCCGATGATATTGACATTAGAGAATCGAATAAAAACATACTAAACAAGATTGTAGCTATATTTGGCTCATGCATGATCTCATGATATGCCGTTTTATTCATGATTCGATGTAACTTTGTGTTCCGAGGCTAATTTGGACTGGAT
The DNA here is from genome assembly GCA_945859665.1 of Anorthoa munda. NCBI lineage: Eukaryota > Metazoa > Arthropoda > Insecta > Lepidoptera > Noctuidae > Anorthoa > Anorthoa munda. Next base: position 26,094,007 of record OX243900.1, on the reverse strand, counting down.
AAAAACTTACATATGAGATCTTATTTGTTTCCACTATTCAACTAGTCGAAGTGGAAACTCTTCATACAGCAGTCTGTTTCGACGTCTAGCCGAGTTAATACCGTTTGCTTTACATACGCCTATCGTACATGAAATGGTCTAGTAAAACCGGATTTGAAGGAGCATCGCCACGGACGTACGGCCCGACCTCGGCTTGACTCACCGCTTGCGTACTTATTATTTAAATTAGTATATTATGTATATGTTGCTGGTTTTCTCCATCTGCACGAGTATATCTAATAAATAACTGACGCATCTGTACCAAATTGAATGAAGGGTTGCCAGCTCTTCCTATCTTAGTTCTGTAACCGTTCGTGTGTTTGTGACAGAAACAAGTCTAAAAGAAGTTTGATCGATTCCTTAAAAGTAACGGAATCTGATCCGTTCGTAGCTATATAGCTCGGGAGGCAAAAAAAACTAATGGAATGTCCATAGAACCAAACCGAGAAGGCAAAGCAATTTCAAAAGAAACATAAAATATAGAATGCTATTTGATGTTTAATTTAAAATTCTGATAGGTTAAGCATTTGGTAATAAAGTGAAGGTTGTGTAGACTAGACTGCTCGGGGTCATTGGAAAAAGGTTGAACTTAAGGCATTTTGAACATAACGAAGAGCATATAAATCAGTCTATATTATTCCAATTGCTGGGACACAACACAGGTTCTGATCTAAACCGGTCGGATATTTGCGCGAAACATTTTGATTCCACAGAGAATATGAACAGTTATTAAAACAAGCAATAAATGTTTACACAAATATTACTCGAACAATAATGCCGTCGTATTTTCCTGTTGCCTATTAATACAAATTCTATGTCGTCTAAACATCGAGTACCTACTAATCTTATCGGTAAACCACTTACTATAGAACTGTATTACTAATCTAACACATACACAAATAAACATTGATTAGCGAATGGGCTGAATACTAAATAGTCCTTTATTAGTCTAAGGTCTGCCATTACCCCTACATGAAATAATTAAGGGTGATTAGCATGCCGGTAGGCGTTGTTCCCGTTTCGTGCTAGCATTATATTCACCGGTTCGATTACAATCTGTTATCTCTTCGTGACTTTGTGGTCTGGAAGGAGTGCCACTGTTCTCAGAGGGTAGGATTACGACTTTGCTTTTTCGTGCTACTGTTATTTCGCCTCCTTTTTTTTTAAGAAAAAAATATCGACACGTTTGTATGTAATATTGTTGGAATTGCACAATATTCACATATTGTTATTCTGTATGGGCTTCTAATTCTAAACACGTGTGCCAAATTTCATAAGTGTATGTTTGTTTGTATGTTGTATGTATGTTTGTCCTCGCATTTCTCCGAAACTACCTACTTTTCGCATCGTGATCATTCACATTCAACACAGTGCAAGTTTCATCAAAATCGATTCAGCAGTTGTCAAGATATGGAATATACAACCGACCGTACTCCTCAGCGACCAACAACATGAATGTGTAAATTAAGTTATGATGGGTATTTTGTCAATCCTTTAGGTACCTTACTATAGAACTTGCTAAATTTTTAGTCGTAGGCTACTGAAACGGATCTCGGTGTCGAAAAATAAATAAAAACAAGAGGTACCAAAGACACCGACTTCCGAAACGAAAGTTAATTTGCACTTTTTAGTATTGTTTTTCAAGTCGGTAATTTTTTTTGTGTAAAAGTTTTTCCTAACACCTCTTTTAAAACATCATGTTTAGTCAATAGCAGTTCATTTGTGTCGCTAAATTGATACGCCATCCATGTCGATTGATCACATTCATCCAGCTTGGACAGTTCACGTCATGACAGTTTGCATGACGCATGGCATGCTGTTGTTTTGGTACTAGGTAATATTGACTACTGCACAGTCATTTGAGGTTATAGTTCTCGCCAAACTTCTGGGCCGCTCTGAAGTAGGCTTTCCGATTCACAAGGCACGGGTCGGTGCTGTTTTTACCCGACTGCCGAAGGAAGGTAACGTGTTTATCAGTATGTATGTATGTTTGTTTCTATGTTGCGTTCTAGAGACCAAACGCGTTGGCCGATTTTGATGATTCTTACGTCAATCGACTCTTCGTCTTAACCCTGCGAGTGTCACTGGCTACATTAAAATTGGAAAATAGAAAATGGCAGATTTTGGGCGCCATATTGAGGGGGACCAATTTGTTTTTTTTTAGACCATCGTGTGGAGTAACAAAATATAGGGGTTTAGAGGTGATTCCAAAAATATATAACACTTACATGTTTAAAAGTACCTAATTAAAAAAAAAAAAACTAAAGTGTTATAATTAAAAAAGTTACCTAATTCAAATAATCAAAAACCCGACTGCTTAAAAAGCGAACTACAAAGACGTAAACAAGAAGAAAATCATGCTGTGCAGTCGGAGGATACATATTCGCGAGCTGGCTGACCAAAACCAGATTTACCCTGATTTTCTTCTTGTTTACGTCTTTTTAGTTCGCTTTTTAAGCAGTCGGGTTTTTTGATTATTTAAATTAACTTTTTGTATAAGATTTATTACTGCGCAGACATTGCAGTCAACTTCAGGGCGGCCAAACTATACTTCAGATAACTGTTACTATACTATTTTTATCATTAACGTCATCTCATCATTTATAGTGTTCATCTCCATTATTCTTACTTTGCTAAACAGTCCGACCACATGTTTTGTGTTTCCAAGCCGTATACGGTTTCATAGTTTCTGCTTACAAAATAAGTTCTCCTTTTACTCCATTATTTTTAGCTTTCGAATGAGTCACAGATGTGTGTTGGTCATAGGGTTTCGTGCAGGAACTTCAAATTATTCATCGCTTAAAATCGATAAGCTACGTAGCCTACGTAGGTTTGCCTATTAGGTCAAAAGGTTATAGGACTTACGTACGTTGTTTGTAGTAAGTACGTTATTGTGCTTACATCGTTCGTCAACCTCCAATCATCTATCTATCTATATATATAAAAGGCCAAAGTGATTGACTGATGTATCAACGCACAGGCCAAACCCTTAGGGCTAAAAACTTAAAATTTCGCACACGTATTCCTCCTATGACGTAGGCAACCACTAGGGAAGGATTTTTAAAAATTCAAACCCCAAAGGGGTGAAATAGGGGATAAAATCTATATATATATATCGGAGATAGGAGGGCTATCTTCAATAATACCCTCGGTCTGTGGGCATATCGTGGGTATGCAATGCACAAAGCAGGTAACTTATGCCGTTTTAGAGATAGTTCTTGTTCCAATTTTATCAAAGCAGCGGATTCGGCCACCAATCGTTTCGCTTTTTCCCAACTAAAACACACTTGTTCAAGTTCACACACGCCACTTTAGGCTACTTCTCAACTCTTTTTCTCTCAACTCCTTTTTAACTCCCAAAACGCGCGTCCGCGCGTATCTTTTCTAACTTCACGACCCAATATGGCGGGAGAACCCACTCAGAGTGCCTCTATGACACTCCTGCTTTTTATTGGCTAAGAGAATCTCTTCCGGCAAATTACTGCTTGTATTATCCAATCCAAATCGAGTATTTTGACATAAGAAAAATAAAGTGTTGTCAATCGAATAAAATCGAACTGAGAACTGATCAGAAGCTAAATGTTGCCAATTAAACAAACCTGAAGTAATAAGTTTACAAGCGATATTTATTACTAATCATTTACCTTCCTCCGATACGGCCATCTTGACATTCAAACGGTCCCACGTTTGATGTAAAACGACGAGCAACATCGTTACTTAACAAAAAAAACAAAAACCAAGAGATAAAAAAATAGGTAATAGGTTAAGTTCGGCCGCTCCTGACCAAATAAAAAAAATAACGTGGTCGTAACATCTTCCACATGAAATCTTCAATCAACACCTTATATTACCAGCCTACAACAAAACTCAAGTACATCTTTACTCAAGAAAACTGAATTCTCATAGCTTTCACACTGTTCATTTGTTTTCTCCATGTAAATCTAGGTCTCCACACCATACACCGTACACAACCATCGTCGTACTATCGAACCAGCCACCTCACCATTTAGACAACCATATTAACACATTCTAACCGAAGCACCAGAGGTACCAGGTTCCCAACAAACGCCAAGTCGGTCTCGAAGCACTAAGTGTGCCACAAACCACCCAAACGCCCAACACAACATACCATGTCACATACACCAAACAACAGGTCACCGAGGCCCCAGAGGGACCAGGCTCCCCCAGACATACAACAGGTCACCGAAGCCCCAGAGGGACTAGGCTCCCCCCAGACAACAGGTCACCGAAGCCCCAGAGGGACCAGGCTCCCCCAGACAACCGGTCCTCTCGAGGCAACAAGACTGCCAGATACCCATGCCACATACACAAAACAACAGGTCACCAAAGCCCCAGAGGGACCAGGCTTCCCCAGACAACCGGTCCTCTCGAAGCAACAAACTGCCAGATACCCATGCCACATACACTAAACAACAGGTCACCGAAGCCCCAGAGGGACCAGGCTTCCCCAGACAGATAACAGGACTCCAAAGCCCCAGAGGGACCAGGTTCCCCCCTGACAAATCCAGCAATGTTTCTTGGTCCCACAGCAATCGCTGTAGCTCCTGATGGTCAACCCAGTGACCACCCTGCAACCATAGTCATCCTGACCAGGCCTCGTAACCCACCACGGTTACAGCAGTCATCTTACTGACCACTCACCTCGTAACCCACCTCGGTTACAGCAGTCATCTTTGACCACTCACCTCGTAACCCACCTCGGTTACAGCAGTCATCTTACTGACCACTCACTCACCTCGTAACCCACCTTGGTTACAGCAGTCATCTCTGACCACTCACCTCGTAACCCACCTCGGTTACAGCAGTCACCGCAGCGACTACTCATCACCGTACAGTCAGTCCTTTGACCATACACACGACCTCACCATTGCTAGATTGATTTGAATCAGTCTTCAACACAGTACATTCAGTTACTTCAATGGGTACTTGATCTTTCAGCTTTCCTCTAACTCATCATGAACCAAAGCTTTTAATTCAATACATAGCTGCCACCATTCAGAACTCCAATAACCATAAACAGCACATTTAAATCAAAATCAAATTTGTTATTTCAATCTTCATTCTCAGTACTGAATACAAAGGCAACCTCATATTCAGGATTTCTAACCCTGCCAAAAGCATATTCAAGAACTTCATTTTATGTTCATGATTTCATACCAAACCCTCAGTGCGATTGGTATAATAACTAGCAACATCAAACATTACCAATTTTGCAAACTAAATATGAAAATGAAATCATGCACCGCATGTCACCGAGTTTACATCTGCATTAACATTATCTTATCCAACTTGCTCAGATAGCAAATAAAACAAAATTATGTTAGGTATGTTCACAATGACCAGCACAGAACATTCAACAAGTAAGAACACCACAACCATTACTGACAGTATACTTTAATTCATTATTCCACATTTATTATTCAAGGTAGGTACTAGCCTACATGACACCACACAATCACACAATTCACAAATTCACACCTTTCTTTAAAGAGATGTTACAATTATTAAAACTTCTGAATAATGTTCAAGATTACCGAGGCCAAGCATCGTTGAACAACACAGAACAAGGAAACCATTCCTAGTTTTCTCCAAAAAACAAAAACTCATGAACCAAGTAAATCAAATAGAAACCAAGTGTCCCATTCATGGTCCACAATCAACAATAACTTAGCAAATACATTTGCTACACAGAATACACTTTCAACTTAAATGCCGAATCAACTCTTGACTCCGTCATCTCTCTGGCCCATGAAACTGAAAAACTGTTCTATGTAAATTAAAATGTTGCCAATTGAACATCTATCTCATCTTCAGCCACAACTTCAAACAGTAATTGGCCCTCGGGCATGCCATAATACCTGAATACGACTTCTAGACGCCATCTTAATGTCTAGTTGCAATTTTCATTTGCCATAGTCAATTTAAATCGTTTTTATTTGTAGGTATCGTTAGAATGACATGTTATCAGTTGGTTAGTTCCCTACATAGTGATTTATAACAACTACAGACATTAACTTTACCTTTATTCAACCGTTGGTAGCAACAAAACTAAACGCCAACTGTCTAGGCTATAGTAACGTTAATCCTCGTGATATTTCCAGGTTGTAAGATTGCAAATCGAGTCAACCAGCAAACTATTTCACTAAACTTAAACACCGGTTTGAAAATAATCTTTATCAGATAGCTCTTAACTGAAAGTTATTGCATGTCTTTGCAACAAAGCAAAAGTTAAAAGTTTAATCCTCACAGTGACTCACACCTTGTAACGACTTATTAATAATCTAGTCTTTATCCAGTAATTTATAAGTTAAAAATCATATCACAGTTAAAAGTTATTTGTTTTTGTTTTGTCTTGTCCGACTTTTTTCAAACTTTTTCGAATGTTGACACTTACATGTCACTGTCTAATAGAGATGGTATGGCGATCTGTTATCGATTAATCGACGAATCGATTTTAAAGAAAAAAAATAAATTAACAATTTTTCAATCGATATCCAGTACTGAATCGATCCAGCGTATCGATATTTCGCCCTAGAATATCGAGATTCGATTTTTCTGTTTTGATATGAACCAAAATATTATTTAAAAATAGTCGAATGTATTACACAAAGATATTTGAATTCAACGTTAACAAAATAAATTTCTTTCCCTTTTACCTGATACTTTAATTTAGTTGTAAAAACAATCCCAATCAGCCAAAGATGTGAAAAGATACACTATTATTACGATTTTTCTTTTTACTTTCCATAACGGGATTCACACTTGCATTAAAAATACCAACGCGAATAGTTAGAATGTACGTTATTTTCAAAGAAAAGCATATTCACAAATTTCCTTGAAGATCAAATCAACAACAAACTCAGTGGTAATAATATTTACGGGCAATCTGAAGTGACACCTATTAATAAAGAATGCATGGCTAAAATGCCTAGTATCTTTACTTCTCGATTATCAGTGGTGAGTAAACTAAAAACCTATTCATAAATGTGTGTACTCTTGTGACAGCACTAGTGGTCACAAAACCGTATATTGTTCTAACATCATGCAACATAAAATAGTGTGATGAAATCTAATTTCTTTCCGTTTTGTTCTCACATTCCAATGCTCCAAGTACATTAGAAAGATGAAATTGCGAAAATCGTTTCATTGTTTATTTTGTTGGTAAATAAAAACGATTAAATACTTGAAACAAAATATTTCAAAGCTTGAGCCCGTCAAAGATTTAAAAGTGGCGTGACATGCACGGACTTCTCATTCTGTCTATGCAAAAATTATTTGTTTGTTTTTAAATTGATCACGAAAAAACGACATGCTCGTATTCAATAAGCTCCCCCAAGCAGTAAATCACGGCATAATGGGGTCCCGAATCCAATTTCGATGATTATTGAAAGAAACATACAGTATCAATACCATTACATAGATGGCGCTGTTTGATTTTTCTACTCTTTTCATGTAACTTACATTAAACATTTCCATTAAACAACATAATGCAATAGTTATAAATTGCAATTAATGCAACAATTAATTATAAAACTTAGGTACTTCCAAATCCAATACATACTTCGGCTGCCACAAATGTATGCCAATGCACAGATAGTTGAATGCAGATCAAAGTAACATACCTTTAAGCCTGTACTCCCGGAAAGGTCAGGCAGCAGTGCCAACCATGCACATGTCCAGACTCCTAGGTGCTATCAGAAAATATTAAATTGATTGATCACCGCAGCGGCATGTATAAAACCACTAAATTTCCTCTTTCATAGCGCTGTAGACTGCAGGTTGTATGTTGCCTCTTGAAATGGAACCTGAGCTCCACACTTATCTTGTAGCACTACACGCAGCCGGTCACAACAGGTCTTGTGGTATCCACAGCCATGTTGAAGGGCTCAGACGTCCGTGCTATTTGTTGCATATTGTGTGAATGGCTGAAAAATTCATGTCTATGAGCAAGATTTCCACAAGCATAAAGTTTTATTGAATCAAGTTGTAGCTTAGGATGTTTGCTCTCTTGCACTGTATTTGCACAAGTGGTCTTAATCTCTTGCGGATTCCGCTGGCAGTATGAATCTGGCTGAGTTTCATTTAGCATCATAACGAAAATAACAATTTATTTTAAATTTTAGCCACTATAAACCAAGAAAAACAATATTGTGGCTAAACTTCATAAGGCATTAGATTAGTACTTATTATTGTCGGAATACTTAAGTTTATACTTCCCTGAACATCACCACCACAGTTGCGTTTCCCAAGTATCTAGTCAGGATCGGGCGTCGATGTCATCATTAACTTCATCATTATCTGCAACCCGACTTCGCATATTGTCTAGGATAGGCCATACTATACGGTTGAACTCGGGCAACATGATATTCCTGTCTCTAGTAGCCGACAAGTTGCAAAACATCTCCATTATGTAGGTACTTCCATGCTAAATTTCGCGCACCAAAGAGAGCGCGCCAGCCATTAGGTACTCGTCTCATTTGGTCCATCATCGCCTTGTGCTTGCATTGTTTTCACTTCCGATATCGGAGATAGGAGGGCTATCTTCAATAATACCCTCGGTCTGTGGGCATATCGTGGGTATGCAATGCACAAAGCAGGTAACTTATGCCGTTTTAGAGATAGTTCTTGTTCCAATTTTATCAAAGCAGCGGATTCGGCCACCAATCGTTTCGCTTTTTCCCAACTAAAACACACTTGTTCAAGTTCACACACGCCACTTTAGGCTACTTCTCAACTCTTTTTCTCTCAACTCCTTTTTAACTCCCAAAACGCGCGTCCGCGCGTATCTTTTCTAACTTCACGACCCAATATGGCGGGAGAACCCACTCAGAGTGCCTCTATGACACTCCTGCTTTTTATTGGCTAAGAGAATCTCTTCCGGCAAATTACTGCTTGTATTATCCAATCCAAATCGAGTATTTTGACATAAGAAAAATAAAGTGTTGTCAATCGAATAAAATCGAACTGAGAACTGATCAGAAGCTAAATGTTGCCAATTAAACAAACCTGAAGTAATAAGTTTACAAGCGATATTTATTACTAATCATTTACCTTCCTCCGATATATATAAAAGGCAAAAGTGATTGACTGATGTATCAACGCACAGGCCAAACCCTTAGGGCTAGAAACTTAAAATTTCGTACACGTATTCCTCTTATGACGTAGGCATCCACTAAGGAAGGATTTTTTCAAAATTCGAACCACAAAGGGGTGAAATAGGGGATAAAAGTTTGTATAAAACTTTTTATTCCTTGGACATATTTGCATGAAATTTCCTATGAATTGAGTACGGCAAAAATAATGAGTTACGTATTTCAGCGTTTTTCAAAATTCCACCCCTAAGAGGGTAAAATAGGGGATGAAAGTTATAAATAAACGCACAGGTGAAACCCTTAGGGCTAGAAACTTAAAATTTCGCACACGTATTCCTCTTTTGACGTAGGCATCCACTAAAGAAGGCTGTTTTTTGACCTAGGAACCAAAAACTTTCTTTGTGTTGGGATTAAAACACACACGCGTAAAACACTTTACGCGGGCTAAGCCGCGAGCAGAAGCTATTCGTCAATTTTTTCATATCTATAGACTGATCAATATTTAGGTCATTGAGCCGAACCGACTTAGTAAGTGATCAATATTTTACCTTCAATTGTTAAAACTTCTTTCTCTTTCTTTCCAGAACTCGAACTGGGTACACAATGCGTGGTGGAAATGGAGAGTATGCAGACGGTACTGCAGATTCCCCAATCGGCGCACGAAAAAGAAAGGTACGGATTAATAATAATTACATGAAAAGTTTTATTGTATTCTGCTCATTACCATAACGGATTATACTTTGCATAAAACACGAATTACTCCTTTTAATGTTAGGATTTTTATTAGTGCGTAAAATCCGCTCTCAACAGAGAAAGAAACTTGTCGGAATTACCTTTTTTGTACTACAGGTGAAAGAAAACTCTACTGTAACAGTTCAATTCAATTCAATTCATTAATTGAATTGAATTGAATTTATCAGACCTGCTTTATTATAATTATTTCAGCAACAGCAAAGATTCAATACAAAGCTTGAATATGGTTTAGTAACATAGTGCCTTCGTGTTGTAAGAATTTGCTTCCGTATCATCCTCACAAAATATTACCCTTGCCCTACATGGAAGGGAACAGTTGCTAACGGATAGGAAGACTGAAGTAAGGCCGAATGAGATCTTCAATCAAGTTTCTTAAAGTTATTCTTTTAGTTATCATCAATATTATCTACGTTGTTTGATTAAGATTAAATGGCTTGATGGTGAGCTGGACATAACTGGGAGCCAAGATATGTAATATATAAATACCTAGGAGAGTAATGGTGGCCGGTGGTAAAGGCCGCGCCTTAGTAAGTAGTGGTTTCGAATCTAGGCAGGCGCATAACTTTGTATAAATTATTTCATCACCAAACGGTGAAGGAAAACATTGTGAGGAAACCGGCATGTCCTGGATCCAACAATTCGATGACATGTGACTTCCACCAACCCGCAATAAACCTTAACCTGCAATGGGCCCGCGTAGTGGATTACGGCTCATTCCCTCTCACAGAGAGGAGGCCTGTGTCCCAACAGTGGGAACATTAAAAGGCAGATGGTGGTGATGATATCTATACTTATATATTATAAAGAGGAAAGATTTGATTGTTTGTAAGTTTGCTTGTAATGGATAAACTCCGAAAACGGGTCCGGTGGGGTGGGCTACAGGAGCGAAGCCGTGGTGAAAACTAGTATTTATTATACTGGCATTCAGCTATATCCGGAAGACCGGAAGCTGACCCCAAGTAGTTCCTTAGTAAGAAAAAGGTTAGCAGATTAATTGATGAGCTTCACATAGTATTTCAACATCTTTCATTAAAACCGTTTCTTATTCACTAAATTTTTGCCGAAGTTATTTAGATATTTCGTTAGTTAATTCCTCCAAAACCACCGCAATCGTAACAGAATTGCGTTGCCAAATTTGCGGTAATATAAGTACATACCGGGCGAATCGAGATGCTCTGATTGGCGCGTTACTACCGCAGGTTGCGTTGCGCAAGTGGCGCTTGCGCATAAAAACGAGCTAATGTGAACATTGACGGAAACATGAGTTGTAAAAGTCATCATAATTATTGCTCAAGGGATTTAAAAGCGGTAGTGACCGCACTAGATGAGACACATAAAGCACTAGATGTGCCCGCGGCTTCGCTGCCGTCAACTACCCTTCCTTACCTACCCTATCTACCCCCTACCTACCAAACCTACCAACCCACAGTGCCCTACCCTACCTACCTTATTCTACCTACGCTAACCTATCTATGTACCCTACCCTACCTCCTACCTATCTATCATACCTACCTACCTACCTACCTACCCACCTACCTACCTATTTTTTTTTTGTTTTTAAACCTTCCCTGTATTCTGGTGAACAAAACAAAAAATAATTATTCAAATCGGTCAAGCCGTTTTTGAGCGTTTTGTTTCTGTCATGTATCAGAGATGCGTTGTGTTTACAAAACGCATTATAAAATGAATTTTCTTAATATTTGTTTTCTTTAGTTTTACCGATGTTTTAAACAGTTATTCTGTTATTCGGGCTAGAGATAAATTCAAAAAATAAAATATCATGTAAATCGGTCCTGCCGTTCTCGAGTTTTAAATGGTGTGACTAACCCGACTTTGTTTTATATTTATAAAAAAACCGGCCAAGGAAGAGTCGGACTCGCACACGAAAGGTTCCGTACCATTATCGCAAAACACTACAAAAAAATCACAAATCAAAAACGTTTGTTGTATGGGAGCCCCCCTTAATTTATTTTATTTTAATTTAATAATAATTATTTTTTGAAGTGAATATACAACTAAACATTCTGTGAATATTTTCAAGCGTCTACCTGTTGCCGTTATTAATATCGAGCAAAAAACGACAAAAATATCATGTTTGTTGTATGGGAGCCCCCCTTAAATATTTATTTTATACTGTTTTTAGTATTTGTTGTTATAGCGGCAACAGAAATACATCATCTGTGAAAATTTCAACTATCTAGCTATCACGGTTCATGAGATACAGCCTGGTGACAGACGGACAGACAGACGGATCGCGAAGTTTTAGTAATAGGGTCCCGTTTTTACCCTTTGGGTACGGAACCCTAAAAAGATAATCATCTTATAATGGTTCCAATGTTGGGACGCAGGTCTCCTTTCAATGATAGGGAACGGAATGCAATCTATCACAGGCTTATAGTGCGGGTTGGTTGATAGTAGTTATACCTTTATTTGGAGATATTACTATAGGTACAACATCCAACTACCTCTTTCGGAAAAATAAGGTTTAATTATTTTAAAACGGAAGATTTAATGATTTTAATACCGAAGTTAAAAACTGCCTCTAAATGTAGATGGAAAATAATAAAATTACTTGCTGAAAATTCTGCTGAAACAGCCTAAGGGCTGCTCAGTTTAGCAGTGTAATTAATTACGAAAAATGTTTGAGGCGAAAATAAAATTTGAAGTAAACAAAGGCGTTTGCGGTTGAAGCTTATCGCGGTTTTGTTGGCCCTCTGTTAATTACTAGCGGCTGTCCAACCTTGGGAGCTGGGCTTTCTAGATATAAACTTGAATTAATTTGGAACTTGAATTTAGGTTCCGAGAATATTTTATATCCTCATTTCATAATATTAGTCTTGTCTTTCAGCGATGTTACCGTGGTCTATCTTGTAAGAACTATGCTTTTTTACCCGACTGCCGAACGAGGTTAATGTGTTTATCAGTCTATGTATGTATGTATGTATGTATGTAAGTATGTATGTTTGTTCCTATGTGGCGTTCCAGAGACCAAACGCGTTGGCCGAATTTGATGATTCATACGTCAATCGATTCGTCTTAAACCTGCGAGTGTCACTGGCTACATTAAAATTGGAAAATAGAAAAATGGCGGATTTTGGGCGCCATATTGTGGGGGACAATTTTTTTTTTTACTTCCAAATCCATCGTGTGGGGTATCAAAATAAAGGGTTTTAAGAGGTGATTTCAAAAATATATAACACTTATTCGTTTAAATGTACCGAAATCTTAAAAAAAAAATAACTATAAAGTTATAAATAAAAAAAGTTGATTCAAAAAATCAAAAACCCGACTGCTTAAAAAGCGAACTAAAAAGCCGTAAACAAGAAGAAAATCATGCTGTGCAGTCGGAGGATACATCTGGTTTTGGTCAGCCAGCTCGCAAATACGTATCCTCCGACTGCACAGCATGATTTTCTTCTTGTTTACGGCTTTTTAGTTCGCTTTTTAAGCAGTCGGGTTTTTTGATTTTTTGAATCAACTTTTTTTTTCAGTATAGAACATTTTGTGATCGGATCAGTTCTTAGGAACCTTTGACATACATAAACTCACGCCTTTTTCCCTTGGGGGTAAGCAGAAACTATAGAACGCCATCTGCTACGATCCTTGCATACTTCTTTTGCTTCACTCACGTTTACATCTAGTCATACGCGCTCGCCTGTTATGAGTACTGCGCACCTGGCCGTTCTGAAGAACATCACCTATAAGGTCTATGTATGTCTTTCTAGGGCGTTGTCTCCCGGCGTTTCCATTCATGTCTGCCTTGTAAGTACCTTTGGTTAGTCGCCTTTCATTCATTTACTGAACTTTTTACAAACCCTTAAAAAAACCGGCCCAGTGCGAGTCGGACTCGCGCACGAAGGGTTCCGTACCATTATCGCATAAAACGTCAAAAAAATCACGTTTGTTGTATGGGAGCCCCACTTAAATATTTATTTTATTCCGTTTTTAGTATTTTTTGTTATAGCGGCAACAGAAATACATCATCTGTGTCGCTATCACGGTTCATGAGATAACAGCCTGGTGTCAGACAGACATACGGACAGTGGAGTCTTAGTAATGGAGTCCCGTTTTTATCCTTTGGGTACCTAAAACAGATTACAAGTCTGCAATCGCCAACCACCCTTCAGCAAACATGGTAATAGATGTTCCTACCTTCTCAAAATGATAAGGACCCTTGTGCTGCAGTGGGACATTAATGCTGGTAGTAGTATAATGACATTGCAAAGGTCGATATTTTCTTGCATGTCAGCAAACTTAACTAACACTAATTGTCTTGTGAACATAGGGATTGTTCTAAGTAAAACTAGAGTATTTTTTTACACCATTGCAGTAATTAATGCTTAGCTGAAATTAAATCGGACACCTTTTGTTGTATCTAGGTCAAGATTTTTATTATACCTACGAAATATAAACATACAGAAAACGCAAATATAAGAATTAAATCCTCCACTGAATACACTTCTGAAAGCGTAAAGATTGTAATCAAAACTTGTTGGGCGAAGGAAATAAAGTCATCTAATTATAATGAATGATTTAAGGTGTTGATATCTTTATACAATCTGCGTAGCGTTTCCCTGAGTTCCTGACTATGTTGGGCTGGCTTGAAGTCTAACCGGATATAACTGCACACCAGCATGTTATATGAAGCTACAAAAACCCCTTGGTTGTTGGTTGTCAGACGTGCGGCCTTCACTAGCACGACTGTTAAAAATCTACAATTGAAAGCCGGAACTAATGCCTCGTTTACACAGTGCGAGCTGCTGCCTAGCTAGTAGACAGCTATTCGGCTTGTCTACTCGTACGCCAGTAGCTCGGCACGCTTTATCTGTCTATTCAATACATAGTAACTGCTGCCCAAGCTAGCGAGTTGTCGCGATGTCGAGTAAACGTGTTTTAAATAAACAAACGGTGATAAGATCCATGACAACAATATTATGTCAAGAATTGGAAAACGCTTATAAAAACGAAGGCGCAGCACACAAAAAACACAGGTCCCGCTCACAACTATCGGGCTGGCATTGAAGAGCTACTGCTGAACGCGTCTAAAAGATGCGAGTGATGACCGAGCTGCTGCCATGTGCGAGTTGCTGCCGGGCGTGCAGGCGAGTGAAAACAAAAAATGTTGAAGTAACTCGGATGCGAGCTGCTGTCCAACTCGCACGTACGAGTTACTAGTAAGTTACGTCCAAACAGTGCGAGTTACTGCAGTGCAGCTACACGGCAAGCTGACTCGTACGCTAGCTCGCACTGTGTGAACTAGCCATAATAGATATGAAGTGAGATAAATAGAGATAAATAGATGATCACCCATCAACGGGCCGGCGTCGGCAAGCGTTGCTTTATGTTCTGAAAAGACCCGTGGGTTCTGTGTGACCCGTGTGGTTGGGACCCTTTAACTATATCTTTATAAAAAACATAGTAATTGCGAATCGAGAGCAGTGGTGGCCCAGTGGTATCGGCCGCGACTTACAAGTTGTAAATCGTGGGTTCGAACCCAGGCAGGCGCTTTACTTTGTGTATATTTTTTTTTTTTTTTTTTTAAAACGTTGCCCCACACTAGGAATTTCTTCCTGTATCGTGGGTGCGTTTACAAACATATAAACTCACATACACAAACACCCAGAGCCGTAACAACTATCTGTAGGTCATACAAATATTTGTTCCGTGCGGGAATCGAACCCGCGACACGCAGCGCAGCAGTCAATCGCTCAACCACTGCGCCAACCGTGCGCCAATTATTTTATTACTGATGCTCTCAAAACGGTGAAGGAAAACATCGTGAGGAAACCGGCATGTCTTAGAACCAAAAATTCGAAGACATGTGACACGATTACGGATTACGGCCCATTCCGTCTCACAGGAAGGAGGTCTGCACGCACAACGGACCAAATGGAAGTCTAAATGCGGAAAAGGTGTCCATCTATCCTATCCTAAATGCGAATCATCCCGCTTCTAAATATCCGTAAAGCAGAAATTTATACACGTTACCCCGTCCGGTAATGGGAGGTATGATTCATGAATTTTGATTGTTAATGAATAAATAACTAGGGTATGATGAATCAATGATATGGCAAGAAATTTCCTAAGCCGGTGAACGCTATCTCTGCCAGTGTATGTGGAAAGTACTTGAGACTAGTCAGTATTGCAAAATATAACAATGTTTATTGTAGACTACCTACCATTTTACTGCGGTTTCGCTCCTGGCGGTCATCATACAGGAACTGTACAAATCTGTCCGGTATCCTACAGGAACAGGCATTTTCAGGAATAAAAATGAGTCTATGAGACTCGGCTCGGACAAACAAATAATTTGACCTCTTCCAAAACAAATTATTTATTTAAGTATACATGTATAACTTTACAGGTCACACCTAAGGCGTTATACAAAGAGAAAAAAACATCTAAACGAAACATATAAGAATTAGGCAAAATTCAATATATCTATATACAAATAAAAACCAATTAAAAAAAACACGATATAACAAAAAACAGAAAAAAAAACAAAAAAAAGAAGAAAAAATAACAGAAAAACTTCAAAGAATACATATACAATTATTCACTAATCTAACTTTCATCCATCTTCTCACAAAAACTTAAACATTCACGACACACATCTATCCATCTCCCAGCAAACAGGTCACACTCAACTCGACAACAATGTTATTGTAGAACTAGCAAATATTCTCATACTGTTACGAATAGGTATATTAAACACATAAAAGACGCTAGTCCTGTTATTTCACCTTTTCACCGAGTTTCTGTATCAAAAGAATAAAATACCTTAGCTAATCTTTCGTAAAGTCAGTTACACATAAATCAAAGCGGGGTTTTTGAAATTTTAATTTTCACTAAAGCCTTGTTTTAAATCCGCCCACCCGACCACGGTTACTCGGGAACGGTTGGAAAGGTCAGCTTTGCATTTCATTTATTTTCATACGACTATTGTATGAATCTCTTTTGCACTTGAACTTTTTTATTGTGAAAACCACGAACCAGGTTTAAAACTGAAAATTATAAAGAATTTTGGACGAAAACTGCAACTGAAACTGCTGGCTAAAACTAGCTTCTGCCAGCGGCTTCGCCCGCGTGAAAGTCGAAAATTATCCCGAGGTAACATATCAGGTAGCACGGGATGAAAAGTATCCTATGTGTATTCTTGACTATAATCTATCTTTGTGCCAAATTTTATCCAGATCCGTTCAGCCGTTCTGGCGTGAAGAAGTAACAAACATACACACTCACAAACTTTCGCCTTTATAATGTTAGTGTGATGAAAAACCTTACCATTTCTATTCTCTAAAACTACATTGCAGCTAAATTTTCAGTGGTAAAGTCCGTATGACGTGTAGCACCTATTTCCTAGATGACGCTCTTGTCTGGAACCTGGGATCCCCTGTGAGTTCCCACAATAGTGTGTCCCATTTCAAACTCCGCAAGTCTGAGATAGTTGTGCTCGATTCTTTTCAAAGCCGTTTACTTCTCTCCCTCTCGTATATTTTGCACGACTATTTTTGGCCTCCGCGCTTTCAATTTCATCCTACGTTCGCGACGAGCCCTGTTTTACATGACATTTGAATTTAAATTAAATCGCTTTTATTTACATATCGTGAATTACTATTTACTGCACCATGTAATAAAAATATCCATTGTGTTTCTCTACCATTGAATGTCGAAAATTTTGCAATTTTATATTAAGGTTACACTAGTCGATCATTCTTCCATACAAAGGCAGTCTGGCGATTACTCCACTGTTTGACGATGTACGTTCAAAATAAAAATAATTTGTCTCATGATTATCTAGTCCTGTATGGAAACAAAAAAGTAAAAATAATAATTTAAAAGTTATGAGCGTCGAAAGTTCCATATTTCAACACTAATTTTAACGCATCTTTGGGTGGAAATAAATACCATAAGAAGAACAAAAATTGCAAAACGGCCACCATACAGGGATAGATTAGTAGTTCAATAATGCTAATAATTTTATTTTGAATATATACATTTAGTCGTTTTTAGGGTTCCGTACCCAAAGGGTAAAAACGGGACCCTATTACTGAGACTTCGCGGTCCGTCTGTCTGTCTGTCTGTCACCAGGCTGTATCTCATGAACCGTGATAGCTACACAGTTGAAATTTTAACAGATGATGTATTTCTGTTGCCGCTATAACAACAAATACTAAAAACGGAATAAAATAAATATTTAAGTAGGGCTCCCATACAACAAACGTGATATTTTTGCCGTTTTTTGCGATAATGGTACGGAACCCTTCGTGCGCGAGTCCGACTCGCACTTGGCCGGTTTTTTTCATGATATCTAGACTCCCAAAGGTCTGTTTATAATATTTCGCGCGCTCGTTTTCGTCCTAAATCATCATCCATTTCGCTACAAACTTGCAAAAGTGCTAATTCGTACGCGAACTAGCTTCTTACTGCTCATCACAGCATCTATCTCTTTCGCACGTGTTGTCGGGTGAGATAGTATGCATTTTAACCCCGCGCACAAAATAGTTCGTGCCGTCGACTAGGGGAACCTTAATACTTGTCTTATACTCATACTCACATCTCAAATGTCTGGTGGAGCGTAATATAATTAGCCGGCTCATTACTATAATTAAACCGTTAATAATAATTTACAAAACCCGTACAAATTTTTTTGCTCGAGCATAAAAATATTGAGCACATTACTTTTTTTTTTATTTAAAATAGGCTCGCTTTTGACCACTATCTAACCTGATGGTAAGCGATGATTTGATCGACGGTGAAGCACGCTTGCCTAGAAGTAATCTATTCACTCTTGACTTAAAGACCCCTAAATTGTTGCTATCGGAAAACACAGACTCCGGCAGGGAATGTCACTACTTAGCTGTACGCATAATAAAAGTATTCTCAAAACGTTTAGTGCGTATGGGTGGGATGTTCACCATTTACCGATGGCGCATCGCCGTACGTCTGGTAGTCCGATGATGAAACGGGCTAGGTGTAATTAGATCATGCAATTCCATCACACACTCCCCGAAATGTAACCGATAAAAACCGACAAGCTGGCAACTCGGCGACGATGTTCAACTTTATATTTTGTGCCTCATGCGCTACAAAAGCACAGGTGCTAGTTTCTGTTACTTAGTGAACTTTTTTAAAGTCACATTGTAAGTCATGAATTATATTGTCCATGCATTTTATCTACTAAATAAAACATGAAAATGGAGCTATAAAATGCAGTCCACCTGCATTATGCAAATCGCTGTTGGCGAGTTTGCGGAAAAATTAGTTTCTTACGTCACTTACGGTAAAACTTTACCGCTAACTGTGTTTTGTGGTTTAAAAATGACGTAAATGTACTGTAGTTATGTAAAACGAATAATAAATCTAATACGTGTCGTAATTGGGTCTCGGTCTTCTCTTTGCTTCGTTGAGTTTTGAGAATCTAGACGTTAGTACCGTTACTCAGGTATTAATATTAGTTCTTATTTAGCAACATGAATCGGAGGTTCGTGACCGCGGCCTTTTTGTTTATTTGATAATTTAGAAATTAATTGTCTACATATCTCATTCACAACAGATTACTTATCTACTATTTTCTGAAGTATAACAACATCGTGCGAGCCGAGGAATCTCAGGTCATTGATCTATTTGCGAAGCTGTGGAGCAAACAATTTTTTATTACATCTCTCTCAATTTTGTTACTACATAAAACGTTTATGTGGCCACCAATGGATTCGGTTGCCGGCATATATTATGAAAGTGTTTGTTTTTTACGAAAGCTGTAAACAGGACGTATTCATGGTCGTGAGAGCTACGTCCTCTAAATGCTAGACTGCAGTAAAATTATTAGAAGTTTTATGATCAAAACAGGTTATATTTCAATCTTGTTTGACCTTCTGATTTCTGATAAAAACCGTGCCCTTGGTTCATGCAAATAGAATTAGAATAATCTATACAAATAAATAAAATTGAAGTGTCTGTATGTATTATCAAAATCACAACGTTTTATTGAATGCACGTGAAAGTATATACGGTAATAACAACAAATAAGCAATTTTTAAGATTTTTGTCTGTCTGTTTGTTCCGGGTAATCTCCGAAACGGCTGGACCGATTTTGACGGGACTTTCACTGGTAGATAGCTGATATAATAACGAATAACATAGGCTACGTTTGATCACAAGAAAAAATCATATCGAGACAATTCATAGACCCGGCGGGAAACAAAAAAAAATGTTTTTTTTTTACGACTTTGACGCGGACGAAGTCGCGGGCAACAGCTAGTATTTAATAAAAATCATGCATTTTTTGCACTGTTCGGTAGTTGTATAGATTTTCATCGCTAAAAGTAGTAATGTTGTGGCCGGTAGTTTTCTTCCTTCCGAAGTAGCTCCTCAGCCTTGTATATTAGACAGTCATCGATATAATGAATAGTTAAAGCGGAGGTGCGTGTCGTACGTCCTGACACGCGACTAGTCGTTTGTCGTATCGATTGACCCAAATGTATTGTCGTACCTTACCTTAGCGTGTTCTTATTGGCAAGTCTTCCAATAGCCACTAATAATACGGTTTATATTAAGCTTCTTTAGCGTCAAAGATTCCGAGGCGTTGCAACGGCCATAAATTAAGATTGTGCAAGTTGACATTGCGAAGTCTCACGGACGCTTTTAATTAAGATTAAGTATTAGTTTTTCGAAAAGGATTACTGTAATAAGCTATGTTGCATATTCGCTTAATGTCTCGGTTTGTTTCTGATCAACATCGGCTTACCTGTCGACGCCACCGCCTCTCCAATCGCTCGCCGTTCAACTCGATTCTAAGAAACACTCACCCGCCTGCTACTTGTCTGCAACCGTATAATAACAGTAATCGCCGCAACGTGGTCCCTCACAATGGGACTTATCACAAAGCTTGTAGTCACCCAAAGGGCACTGGAGAGGAGGGCCTATGCTGGGAGTTTCCTTGCGTGATCGCATTAGAAATGAGGATATCCGCATGAGAACCAAAGTTACCGGCATCATCATCAGCCTTATAATGATCCAACTGCTGCCCAGCAGTTCACACACACAATGGCAAACTCTCTGTGAGAGACGTAATGGGCTTTACCTGCACAGTGCGGTTTGGTGGGTATCACATCTCTTCGAATTTTAGGTTCTAAGACATGCCGGTTTCCTCACGATGTTTTCCTTCACCGTTTTAGAGCAGTGGTGATGAAATAACACACAAAGTAAAGCGACTGCCTGGGTTTGAACTCACGAGCTACGACACGTAAGCCAGGGCCGTTACCATTGGGCCACCACTGCTGTCAAGTTACCGACATAGCCCGATGAATTGTGAAATTTAGTAGCAGTGGGCAGGGCACATTGCTCGCAGAACGGATGGCTGAAAAATTCTGGAATGGCGACCGCGAACAGGAAGTCGATGCATTGGAAGGCCTCTCATTGAGTGGACCGATGACCTGGTTAAGGTTGTGAGAATACGCTGGATGCGAGACGCACGGGATCGGTCAATGTGACGACGCCTGGGGGAGGCCTATGTCCAGCAGTGGACGTCTTTCGGCTGAGATAATGACGATGATGAACAGTAATCGGTAATAATCATGACCAATACCAATCACATACCGATTTCACCCAATATTGGTTATTGGCCTCACTTTTATTGTTGAGGAGCGTGATTGTGCCAATCACGCTCCTTTGCTAACCTCATCCAGGCAATCCAGCAATGGTAACAATGTTGTCTGCCCATCTCGCCGCCGGGCGGGGTCACCAATACTTCTTCTAATCCTTGAACTTCGCCTGTTTTCAATTCGTTTCGTTTCTTTTTCCGATATCGAGATAGGTAACAAACAGAAAATGTACCTAATAATATAATGGTAATTGTCAATTACGCAATTATACCGATCAAATATTCGCCGCCGAAAGGCTTCGTTATTTTAACACTCCTGATTAATGTTCGAAAATCAATTATTATTTGTTAATCATTGCTTATTATGATTGGTTCTGTAAATGATCTTAGATAACAATTCTGTATTTTATTAACCGACTTTCTCAAAAGGAGGAATTATTATGTTCGACTGTGTATTTTGTTTTTGTATGTTCTTCGATGTCCCTTTCAATTATGGACCGATTTAGAAAAATATTTGTGTTTAAAAGGATATTTTCCCATTTAAATTTGGCGAAGATCTGATGAAGAACCTTGGAAGATATACCTACAACAAACTCTTCAATAAATTATGGCAAATCTCTCGGGATTGCTGCAAACGCAAGTCTGTTTATTGTATATTACTATAGAACTTGCCTACTAGGTACAACAACTGTAAGTGAAATTTTGGAAGTCGGTATCAAAAAACGAAACCAGAAACACCGACATCCGAAATTGAAGTTATTTTTTACTTTGTAGTGATTTTATTTGGAAGCAAGTTGAAAAAATACAACTTTGTAAAATAGTTTTTTTTGAGGAGCGTCATTATAATTAAATAAAAAGTCGATGTCTGCACAGAATGCATTGCCACTCGCCACTTGTGCTAATAAAATATTCAAGATCGCTCGAATTTATATATCCCCAAGGTCATAACACATTAGATAAAAAAAGAACATGACGTATTAGTTGTAAGAGTACTGGTATTATACCGCATCTCTTTATACACGACTTGAAATATTTAAAATAATCTGTTGTAAGCCTCTTACGGGCTCAAGCAGGGGTTTCAGGGGTTGGGTATTTGGTACTTACAAACAATAAAGGATATTAATCAAAGGAAAACAATGACCTTTTACCTAATCCATTAACTTTCCAAGGTCCTGAACTGCTTTAATATGAAGTTTCGCCATGACATGGCTCGCTTGAAACATTTGAAAATTAGCCATTCGTGACGTGACCATATTATTTTTGAACGCAACAGTTTTCCGCTTACATAAAAGTGTATTTTTATTTAAGTATACCAGGAAAATTCTTAAATTTCTTTTCAAGTCCCGGAGAAAAGAAAATTTTACAGCTTTTAGACGACCAATTTAGTCAAATATTGACTCAGTGTTCTTCATTGGCCTTGTTTGGAGAGTTTTAACGAGGTTATTATAAATGTTATAATAAATATGCCTATCCTTTGTTAGGCTATCTGGTTTGTGTAAGACCATAAACCAGATTAACAAAGGAAACGATTTTATGCACGTCCCTATCCGAAGCTTTTTGCGCAGGCAGAATGAAGGCAAAAGTCAATCTTTTCAACCCAGTTTTTCATTTTTGTGTATAATTCATTCAAAATATTTCAATGTGGCTTTGGTATTTTTAAAGAGATAGTTTTCCAGGTAAGCCTTGAATATCCAAACTAGTGGCACACTTTACAAATAGTTGTTTGGCTTGCCCTTCCCTAGCGCAGCAATCTCGCATTTTTTCTCCAAGAGCTCGGCTTAGACGCCATGTTGTTCGTGATTTCCCGAGGACCCCTAACAATCTCTTTGTGCACGACCTCATTTTGTGTTGAATGCTCGCTTTTAATAGAGCCACCAAGTCGCTGTCGGATAAACATAAATCTACGTACATATGTTGCCTATGTTTGCCTTTGAGTATTTTTAGTCGCGTTTCAATTTTTGATTTCGCAATACTTGGCATAATTATGAGACTATTCAGGACTAAAACGAATATAAGAAGAATGTGAGATGTATGCTTCTCTTTGTTACGTTCTTCTTCATGTAACTGGCAGAATTGCCCTGAATATTTAGATATTATTGTTTATTTTCGGCAGGCAGGACCTTGCCTTTATTGAATTCTAGTTTGTTACACGCACACTAATTGTGTAAGTTCAAAGAGTAGAGTTCTTATTGTTTCCCTTGCATGAATTGCTTCATATGTTCAAAAATCCGTCTACTCGGCAGTGTAAAACACGCAATGAATATTGTTGAGCTACTAAAATTAAAGGAAACAAAGCACACCCCTAAGCACAGCCTTAGTGTGCTTTGTGTTGTTAAAACAGATACGCAATTAGAATGCGGTCCACCATTCAAAAGACCAGTGAGTAGGGAAACAAAATTCTTGTAGGGAGACAAAAAGAATTCTTTCAATTTGAAAGTCCTCTAGAGAGAAGATATACTAATTACATTACGTGAAGTAGCAAACTGTGACAATTTACTGCCTTTGCTCTACTTACAAAACTTGGCTTGAGAAAAAACGAGATTAGTATTCCATTTAGGCGCAATTTTCTATTTAACTTTCTTTGGCTTTAAAAATGCTGAGCCCGTTTTAATGGCCATTTTTTTTTTTTTTTTTTAGCGTGAAGAAATGCTCATGCATACTGCGCTACCACGGGGAGATAGCGCAGTTATGTGGGACTCTAACCCACTAAAACTCCACGGTGTCCTCCTGTGCCGCTTATGGCGGGAACACGGGTACGCGTTAGCACTCACCGCGAACCCGCCGCGGCAGTCCGTCACCGGACCCTCCTCTGGGGATTACCCCCCATCACCGGCGCACCAGAACACACTGTGCGCCGTGACCACCCCAGGGACCAAACCAGTACATGGGTGCCAGACGACCCCGTGTATGGCACCCTTGGTCCCCTTGTGACGGGTCAAGGTCAATGGCCCCGCCACCTACCATGTTTCGGCCGCAGAGGATAGGGAGAGCGGCCAACGCTATACCGACACTCCTCCTCCCCTGCGGCCCCACCGCGTCCGCCATCAGACGGTGGCGACCCCGTTCAGGCCGCGGAAGGTAGGGAGAGCGGCGCACCGCAATACCGGCACTCCTCTCCCGCCGCGGCCTCCAACCTTCAGCCGTGATATCGTATGGGTTTGGGAGACCCCATACGACATCACGGCCCGCCTCAGCTGCGATGTTGCCCAGGCAGCACCGCAACCTACATGTTGGCCACTACGTCGTCGGCTTATCGGCAAAAGCCCTGACGAGCGGCCCCTCCTCGGGTTCCTCTTCGCTTCACCGTGGGTGACCAAGCCACGGTTACTGAGCCCCCCCGCCTCGACAATGCGGGAACCCACCGGGGGGGCGTTTTAATGGCCTAACACTGTAATTTGTTTGATATTCTTCGCGTTCTTCGAAAATTGTGGCAAATCTGAATTATATTGGGTACGGAGCTAAATTTTGTACAGCCCTTAAAGTAACGAACTACGCTTCAAGGGCCAAAATGTCAAAAATATTTTCATTAAAAAAGTTTTATTTTTATACTGTGTATTTCGTCCCAAAAAATATGATTATATTTAGGGATACGCAAGTGACTCCCATGGAATTCAAATTGAGTGAAACTACACAAATAAATTACCTAGCTACCATGATACAGGCGCCTTAACTGCTGTTCTTCAAATTAATTACTTTGAAGATAATAAAGAGTACGTGAGCGCAATTTGGCAGCGACTTCAGCTCCAGTTACAAGTCACGATAACGTCAAATGGACGGTTTGATGAACTGATAGGTGAAAAAGATATAGAAACATCACAGTTTAGAGTTAAAATACGCCTTATTTTATTTTAGTGCCAATTGTTTTAAGTTTTCTTTTTAATGCACTCATAAATCAAAGTGACCATTATCAGTGGCACGAACTGTAAAAGTGTGTCAATGTTTACACAAAAATAATCCATCAGTTGGACATACAATATTTCTTTATTTATACAGTTGTAGCTGTTTTTAGGGCTCCGTACCCAAAGGGTAAAAACGGGACCCTATTACTAAGACTCCGCGGTCCGTCTGTCTGTCTGTCCGTCTGTCACCAGGCTGTATCTCATGAACCGTGATAGCTAGGCAGTTGAAATTTTCACAGATGATTTATAAATACTAAAAACAGAATAAAATAAATATTTAAGTGGAGCTCCCATACAACAAACGTCATTTTTTTGCCGTTTTTCGCTATAATGGTACGGAAACCTTCGTGCGCGAGTCCGACTCGCACTTGGCCGGTTTTTTTTTGCCTGTAATTGAAATTGTCGAGTGCAGTGATCAATGAACTCAATACGCCTGACAGGTCGTTATAATAATCCGCACTATTGCTCTACCTACTGACAAAACGTGATCTGTGAACTGTGAGGCTTAAAGTCTTCTAGAATGCTAAACTGAGTTATACTAATATTTATGACAATCGCCTTAAAATAATACCGAATGAAATATGGACACGGATTAGTTGTTCTTGCTTTAGGCTCTAAATTATAAATTATTCTATCGATAGCATAACTACGCAGTTTTGTTTCGATACCTGGCTATAAATCGCCTTAAACAGCAAGCCCATTAAATAGGAAACCCATTTCAAACGATTAGAGACTTGCGAAACGCCAAAATGGTTTCAGCGGATACTCCGGCTGCAAATCTCGGTTACCGAACAATAAATCGACTATGTAATCTCATTAATACTAGACCCTTGTTCATTTCCGTGGTAACGCGTTAGATCTCTCGAAGATTCCGGGGTAAAGGCGATAATCCTGCAGAGTTTGGCTGAAGCAAATATCACTTGAATTCCTTTCATATCATTTGGGATCTACATACATGTTGGGTCGTTAACGTCCTCCATTTTACCTTTGTAGAGTTAATGGCATGGTAATTTTGAGGTTCCGAGTGTCATTCTCGTTTATAAGCATCCTTTTCAGATTTCTTCGTAGAAATCTTTTTGAGCCCAAGTAAGAGAATTCAGCCGTTTTATCTGAAAAGGAACTGGGTTTTTAAGCACCCTGTTGAGTGCCAAAGTATACATTAGACCTTTTATAAGGATTACTTAAAATGTCATCTTTAGCCAGACAAAAAGGACGCAAACAACACCCAAACCAATCGGCGGAACGTGCTTAAAAAATGGCCTCAACTCTATTCTTTTCAGATATTTTCTACGGATTACAAAATCCAATATCGTTTTCGCTTAATACGTCGCTCAGCGTATTTTGCAACAAGGCTGGTACAGGCCATTATTGTTAAAATTGCCGTTAGCTTTGTATTCCGAGTCCCTTTCTGTCGGAAAATAGACCTAATTGCATTACTTGAGCCTTGGGGCTGAGTGGGTCGTGTCGAGGATTTAGGGATATGCCGAACTGTAGTGATGTCGTGTTGGAAGCATTCGCGAAGGGAAATAAAATATATCGGTGGTATTTCTTGATGGATTGGGAGTGACTTACTTTATAGGCTTCGTGTGTGAGTGATTTGCGATTTTATGTATAAGACGTGAGCAGTATAGCAACCGATATTACAGCAGTCGTAAATCCGAGAAGAATTATTTGAAAGCTTTCGCGAGGTCTGCTCTGATTATTTGCCCTAATTTTGTTCCTTATTGAACATAGTGGCATAAATTGGGACCTTCCGTTTATTTAACGCTGGAACGAACGAAAAAACAAAAGCAAGCAGAATCCCTTCCGCAAAAGACTACGTGATTCTGGATATGATACTAACCTGCAAAATGCCGGGTTCTTTTCAAGCTCCATCCGAGTATCGGACACACGTTGGTAACTTTGATTTATGTTGTGGTATCAGTTGTACAACCCACGCTTGTTACAATATTTAACGAGGGAACCGGGTTACTCTGAGGTGTTCGTAGGTGGTCAGCTAACCTGTCATTATTTATGCACATTGTAAACGTCAAACCTAATCAGTTATTTCTGTGTTGGGTGGCTTTTTGTATCATTGAGTATCTGTATCGATTGGAGCTCTGTTTGTGTTCGATTACCTAATAAAGTTCCACCAAAATTTTCAAAAATATTTCTGACTGCGTATAGGCAAACTTCTCTGTGAGAAGACTGTGAAGTCTTTTAGAAGTTTTGGGCATGTTACATTTTCAGTTTGACCAAATGAGATTTCTTCTGCCGCATGATAACGCTAAACAAATAAATTAAACGCAGAACACTAGACTTACCTATCATTTGTAGGCAAATGTAAGTAATTCACATAAAGCTGAGCTTAAACCATTCATTAAGTCGCCTTGGCCCAGACTGGCGGTCCAGCGGAATTAGTTATAAGGAGCCCCCGGATAGGGTGCCCATTATTCTCTTCCGCTACAACGGTAATTTCATTTTACTAAGTGAATATAGATCAGAAAGAAGCTGCATAGGTCTTACAAGATACAAAATGGTATGTTCTGAACATAAATCAAAATTTATTACCTTTGTATGTCTATTTATGGGATCCTAAATTGTATGTTTGAACCGGTTCTAACATGACATAATGATTTGGTAATGTGTATCTCGATCATTTTTTGCGCTACTTTTTGTCTCCAATTACATTGAAAACTCCATTGATCTACATGTAGGCACTTACGCTTTGTGTCATTAGGAGATATATCGTCGGCTGATTATTCACGCATAGTTAATACAACTCCATGATAAAAAATCTTAAGTTCTCCAGGAACGCAGCTGGCTTAAACTCTAGCAATAAACATTAGAACGAATAAATCCCGTGGAGATGTACATTCTGGTAACCCTAGCTGCGGGTTATTTCTCCTCATCAACGTGAGTGCTGAGCTTTAGGTCCGTCCCAATGTGTGGTTATGTGACTCCGCCATTACTCTTTATGACGTCTGTGAAAATTTACGCCTACCCGACCAAGTGAAACATCCTAATATCCTTTTATATCGACTACCCACAAAATCATTGCGGTCGACAGATTTCGCGTAATTTTTATGAGGTTATATTTTTTGGGGTGCGGATTGAAGAGATCAGTGTTGTGGAAATGTATTTTAGAAAGGGGTTGGCAAAAACTGAAAGAGAAGCTCATGATTCTATTAGAGATATTTGTTTGCCTCTACGGAAATATACAGATACTTTAATACGAAAAGTTCTGCAGTGTACGCCTACATAATTTATGTCATTAGCTGTGCAAGGCTGCCGTCCAGACGGACAGGGCTCGTGCCGCTCGTGCCTTCGAACCTGTTATTCTGGTCTTGTCTCGACACGACAATTTACTATTCCTGTTTAGAATTATAAATTAAATTGCCATGTCCTCTTACTATCTTCGTCCATCAACTAAATCTGGGACTGAATGCTGATGGACATGACTTCTGCAATCAATCGTTAAATATGAAAATTAACCATACTTTGTATTGGCATTTGCAGAAAGTTCATTGGACTTATCGGCTGGGCACAGCGTCGTTAAAAAGGACACTAATATATGTTTGATTCATACGACTTTGCAGGTTAAGGGGCGACCTTGCCTCCAAATAACATATTCGCATACAAACTAATTGGATTCGTCTGACAGAATATAATATAGACGTCACTAATTCTGCTATATGAGTCTCATCAATCACACAAAGGATGCCCAACAAGTAGGTTTCACGTAGTGTCCGACCAAAACTCGATTTTTGGCCGAACCGAAGCCATTGAAACGGCTATCGACACTGGGTAAATAAACCTAAGAAATTTATTTAGTTTGGCAACCTTTTATTGCGATGGCGACTGATCGGCGCAACGGAGTATGATGGTGGTATTATTGACCAAAAACGGCCGAAGCCGAAGGTTCGGTTGGCACTAGTTTCACACAAAAACAGCTATGCCTACCTGAAACAATGGCAGGGTATCAGCGTGTTTCTTGCGTGACTGCCCGTTAGTTGCACCCAGACGAAGCGAAGACTTAATGATGTGATTACACACCACTGGCTGTTAATAGCAGACGGTAGCGTCTAGGTAGCTTACTGTCGGGTTTAGTGTTATATCGAGGGCAATAAACGTAAAACTTTAACAGTGCTTGGTGGGTTTGTTAGAACCGAGATGGTTTTTGTCTCAATCTGTGGCGGGGACTTACATCTGATTGTCATTTATATCGGACCAGTTCCATTATAAATATACAGTGTCTTGTTCATGTTCAATAAGTCTGCACGTATTTGCATTTAAATACATTTCCTGAAAGCCACACATGTATTATTTTCTCCTATCATAAATTCATGTTTGGTCACGTTTTTCCTTATACATAACATTCAATGAGATAAACATGTCCTGATACGCCACGAGGTCAATTGGTGCAAGACCTTAATACCCACTATTGTACGTTCGAACAGTGACAGATAGGAGGACTAACACAATGTACAACAGGGTGACCCATTTACGTTGAAGCCCTGATTAATGAGCGGTTGATACGCGACATTCTGATATTTTGACGTATGATTTAACAAAATGATGCGGTGGAACGGAATTGGGACTGCATTCGGAAATATGTCTACCGTAATCCGGGACTAAATAAATAATGGAATCAACGTTCCAGAGTAGGGATGAAAAATAATGAAGTTCAATTCGAAATGATTGCTCTTATAGCAAAAGAGATCTGAGAGAGTTTTCACTTCCGTCAGAAGGATCTCCGTATTGACAGTGAGGTTTTAAGGAGTCTGAGTGTTGCAACTAACATCGTCTACCAGAAGGCTACAATAGAGATGTTTCCTGGGTAGAAAAATCCGTCCGTCCGTCAGTGAGATTATAAAATAATATTGGACACGTATTTTTTGCTTTACCAAATCAATAAAAATTTACAAAGTTATAGCGCATCAAAGTTCAGGGTTGAGGGCTTGTGATGTCATTAAGGCAGCATGAAGTGTACTAGCGGCGTGACGTTTCACGATATTTCAACGCATTATATCGTCGTCACTTTACGTTTACGTGTCAAAAGAAAAAATACGTGCCCAATATTTAACAAAAAACAAATTTTCAGTAAATTATCCTATTCTTACCTACACTTCATATCCTCGATCTGGTTCTCTCGGTTACCATCAGACTTCATCTTGCGTCTTTATATAGCTTGCATTGTATCCAAGGCTGACAAGTTAGTGCCGTACGGTTAACTTCGGTGCATCCATACAATGGCTGTTCATTCACGTTGATTCTGCCGTGAGACCGGTTTCGATTGCACTGTTATTAATAGATGAACGGTCAATGAAACTAAAGATACCTAATTGCATTTCATGACAGTGTGCATACTGATATCCAGGTGACTACATGCTGGTTGGACGAAATTTAAGTGAAAAGTGAAAAAAGATGTTCAGTTGGAATGATGGAAAGAGTGAATGAACAATGGGAACAATGTGAGACAATGTCTTAGAAAGGTCAACATCTTCAGTATAAAACAAAGAAGTTTATGGACTGCTGAAATGGGTTCGCAAAAACTATTAGAATTTGTATTCGCCAGTCGTTTTGTCTAGCAAGAACAAGATGAGAATAATAACAAGTACTTTCACAAAGCAATTAGCTTACTTACAAAGGACGAGTCCAGACATAGGCAAACGAAAAGTCCGAACTCTGGAAGCAAAAAGGTCTATGAGTATTAAGTTTCCGATCATTAGGTTTCATTGTTGAGATTAAAGCAACGTATTGAAGATAACGTAGGAGTAATAAACTATACTTGGAGTGTAGTGTGTAAACAAGCATGTATGTCACGTGTTAGGGCTGACCATTTTAAATTTAAGAAGGAAGGTAACGCTAGGCCTTG
Organism: Anorthoa munda; assembly: GCA_945859665.1. Lineage (NCBI taxonomy): Eukaryota > Metazoa > Arthropoda > Insecta > Lepidoptera > Noctuidae > Anorthoa > Anorthoa munda. The sequence continues at coordinate 26,062,744 of OX243900.1, read as the reverse complement.
TCCTAAAACAAGCTGAACAATGTAATATAGCACAGCCATAGATAAGAATTCAGTACCTTTGTGGGTTATAGTAGTAATCAAGTTGTAGTACTATTGATAAATACGTGTAGTATGTCTGAGTCTGATAACAGAAACGTGGATAAAATATCGTATATATCTTCTATTTGATTATAATTTTAAGACGCATCTGTAAGTACGGTTGGAGGGAACTTGAAAACTGATCTTATCACTTCAGAGAGACGTCAAATTGTATGTCTTCATTATTTCAATGTTTATATATTATTATATGAAAAAAAGAAAGCGAATAATAGCGTGAATGTTAATATAGAAGGATTGATGAAGAAAAATTGTTTAAACGAAAACGGACCCATGCCACGTAACAAGAGACTAGAGTTGGAAGATGATAATGTCCTTTTATTAAACCAATCGTATTTTGGGCGTTCATGCCAACCCTAAATTAAAGATAACAGTAAACCAGATAGATGCAAGTGCCACATAGCTGATAGACGCAGTACATATACCCGGCGTTGTTTACACAACGGTGCTCGACGTATCGACGTTTACTCAGTCGGTCTGACGATCGTTAAGCCGAGATGTTTTAGTGAGACAGACGTCCTTTGATGCAGATGCAGCTTTGATCGCAGCTTATCTCTTGGATTGGCTGATTTAGGCTTTATTGGGCTTTGGGACAAATGATCTGCTAAATACTCAGGTTCTTCGAAACTCTTATCAAGATGTCTATCGTTATATGTCTTATCAATTCTGTAGATATAAGGGTCGATTTTCTGCTTCCGAGCCACAAATAGTCTGAGATATACATTTCTATGCCTAACCTTGTATAGTTCTCGCCAAACTTCTGGGACGCCCTGAAGTTGGCTTTCCGATGCACAAGGCACGAAACGGTGGTGTTTTTGCATGAGATTTACTACTGCGCAGCCATTGTAGCCAACTTCAGGGCGACCAAGAAGTTTGGAGAGGACTATAGCCTACTTTATCACACGCCAGGGCTCAGAATTCTCTCTCCCTTTTTCCATATTCTGTCTTCTGTTAGTGCGGTCCAGTCTCTTGAGTATCTACATTTCTAAATATCAGTATGTATTTCAAAATAAAATCACTATTCTCGTACACTGTGAGACCAATTGGACGCGCCAGTGATCCGATTTATCAATTCGGTTTATTTATTTGCTTTTGGGACGGCGTCAAAAAGTTTCTTTACCCTTAACAAGAGTCGACTACAACCTTGAATCCCTGTAGATGTCAAACAGAAAAAACAGAAAACAAGCAAAGATCTCGAGTGAATACAACTATATTTTCTTAAGAGAAGCTACGGTTACAACTTGTTCAAACAAGTACAAGACTAATTAAAATTACTGAAACTTGTTAATATTTCAGATTCTCTTTTTTAAGATTTGTGTCTCGCTTGACTAAACAAACCAACGAGCCAATAACGTTTACGTAGAACTCGTTGCAAGCGAAAATATTTTGCTTTTCCTTCAATTAACTATATACCATTTGTAGTTTTAATTGATTATTGCAATTAATGCATGGATCGCTGGTTTCGATGTCAATTCAGAAGCTCTCGTACGTTCGTTATTACTTGCTGTAACTTGCCAAACGATTCATCATTATTGACGAGGGTTGATTCTCCGAATTTGATTCGTTGGTTCATTTTCAACGATGTTCCGTGAAATTGTTGAAAACTCGAGTTAGTAGGTGTTGTGTATGAATTTGATTAGCAATTCTAGTTAATGTTCTATTGAACACTATACTATTACTTATACTATTGTATAAGTTGTATAAACAAAATTTATTTCGGGCCAGTATTCTTTATGCCCTCCATGAATAAGAATAAGATATACCTATTTATTTGCTTAAACGTGGGTAACACATACAATATGCATGCAAGATAACAAAAAAATAACAAAAGATTCCAACATGTTTGCCACATGCTATGGCGTGCAAATATTATGCAAGTTAAATTATAAATGAAAATAATGAATAAGTTTAATTATAAAGGATTTCCATAATTATCAATGCCAACAAGAAATAAAAAAGTTAATTCAAAAAATCAAAAAACCCGACTGCTTAAAAAACGAACTAAAAAGACGTAAACAAGAAGAAAATCATGCTGTGCAGTCGGAGGATACATATTCGCGAGCTGGCTGACCAAAACCAGATGTATCCTCCGACTGCACAGCATGATTTTCTTCTTGTTTACGTCTTTTTAGTTCGTTTTTTAAGCAGTCGGGTTTTTTGATTTTTTGAATTAACTTTTTTATTTGTAACTTTTTAGTTAATATTTTTTTTCGAATTAGGTACATTTAAATATATAAGTGTTATATATTTTTGAAATCACCTCTTAAAACCCTTTATTTTGATACCCCACACGATGGGTTTGGAAGAAAAAAGAAAATTTGCGCCCCACAATATGGCGCCCAGAAGCCGCCATTTTTCTATTTTCCTATTTTAATGTAGCCTATAACACTCGCAAGGTTAAGACGCATCGGTTGACGTATGAATCATCAAAATCAGCCAACGCGTTAGGTCTCTGGAACGCCACATAGGAACAAACATACATACATACATACATACATACATACATACATACATACATAGACTGATAAACACATTACCCTCCTTCGGCAGTCGGGTAAAAAAGTGAAAATCAATAACAGTTATCTCAAAACATCAATGAAATTAAAATAATAATATCAATCAAAAATGTCAATTAGCCATAACGTATAATTAATAAATCTATGCAAAAAATATAAATCAAATGTCAAATAAAATAATGCATGTCAAATATAAAAATTAATCAAATGTCAATATGAAAATATCAATCAAATGTCAAATAAGAATAATGTATAATAGGTAATTCCTCCATGGTATTGCCTTAGATTCGCTTTCTTCTTCTAATTGAGTAAGTTATATATTGCTTAGTAAAAAACATAGTTCAAATCCATCTGTTCAACGTTATTATGATTCAAACACAATAGGTTAGGTTATAAAAGCACGATAAAGACGTGTGATGTAACTCAATAACGTAATTCCTAGTTGTGGTCAGGTTCTCGAACAGTTACGATATAGTCATCATGAATAATACAATTCCCATAAATATACAGTCGGTAAGAACAGCTTTATTTATAACCTCTATTGCTCTATATTGACAATCATTTGTCACTATAGCAAAGGTTAAACAGGAGCTGAACTTGACGAGTTCCTCATTTGTTCCAGTTGATGTTTGTCTCAGTTTTTTTTTGGTAACCTCGTATCCCAATTTATTATGGGTCAAGTAACAAAAATGTGGAAGAAGATTCTACTGTGTTTGTAGCCTCTATGCTGGCAGAGCTGCACAGTCAGATCAGTGTGAATATATCTCATTATTATGATTATCGCATGAGGAACTGGAACGATTACGAACAATACTTTCGCAATTTTTCTTCTAATTAGCTTTTTTTAGAAGTATGCAATGATTTTCATAGCTGGCTAAGAGAACGATATCATAAGTCTGTAACAGACCATGTTACCTTTCATCGTCTTTATCTTCGTACGGCAAACTCTTTGATCTAGTTAGAGTGGCCTTTAATATTGTAATATCGGATAAGTTACGCACAGTCACGGCCTCACAATCTGTCCCTGTCGCATACAATTATCAGTTGAGCTTGAGACTGCCAGAATCAATAATTCAGGAGCAAGTGAATAATTTACTATGGTCGCGTGCCGTTCCCATAGGATTTAACTGCATGTGCGTCCCTTGATTTAGTAGTGAATGTGCAGGAGATCAATGTGCTTTGGGATGAAAGTGGCAATACACGGCAGCTTAAATGATGACATGATATCTTTTGGGTAAACGAGGTGGTTATTTATTCATCAGAAGTGGGATGGGCGATAGAATTTCTAGGAAGGGTCCATTTTAGTAGGAGGGTTTTATCTAGTAATCCGTTGATCTTGATACTACCAGTATCAATAAGTCAGGAGCAAGTGTATAAATTACTATAGTCACCGGTCCCATAGGACTGAACTGCATGTATCTTGATTTACTAGTAGTTGTTAAATATAAATGGTGTGGGATGAAAGTGGCAGTACACGACTGCTTGATTAATGATATGTTATCACTTGGGTAAACGCAGTGATTATTTCTTCATCAGAAGTGGGATAAGCGATGGCATTTAAAATTTTGAACCAAGGGTGTTCGGACATGTTAGTGGAAGGTTTTATCTAGTGCGCGATTAGAATTTTTAAGTCAAGTCAGCTTTGGCTGCTCGCCAAGTAAAGGCTTTCGTTTAAGAAGATCTTAGGATTATAGTCACTTGGGGACTTAAGTTTTCAGCTCAATCTAGCGTAGTCGACTGCATGACATGGTCTTATAAAAGTTGCATTATAAAACTCGGTTCTCCGTCTTCTTCACAAGAACATAATTTCTTCCAGTTTAAAAACGCGACAACAAGTATTGCCTTTTTATCGTACCAAGTAAAATGAACTCAAAATCGAATGTGTTTCAAATAATTCACGATTCTTTAATGGAATTTATTTCCCGTAGCAGACCAGCCCAGTCTTCGAACGAAGCATCATTACTCGGTCCTTAATTGAATCTACGACCTTTGCTCTTATGCCAGGCACTCGAACAATTAGACCGAAGAACGTAGATTAAGATCTAGATGATCGGGAACAAAATTAACTTTTGTTTCGTAACCTGGCTAACTTACCTGAAGGTGAAGGTCAAATATAATGTTAATATCAGTTTTGTCGTTATAAGAAATTACTTGCTCGACTTTTAGGGAGATTGGCTGTATCCAAGTAATATTCTCTAATATCTTGAACATTAGGGACCTGCTCATGTCAAAGCCATATATATTTATAATCATTTCAATACACTACTTCAGCCATAATGATTATGTGTCCGCAAATAAAACTGCAGACCACATAAATTATATGCAAAATAAAAGTGGCTTAACAAAAGGTCATTGCTTATAGGAAACACATGCGCACACAAAAACCATATAAACCGAGAAGCAATTTGCGCATACCACCAATGTCGAGGCAAAATTAACAATGGCTGGAAAGCATGAGTCACCTATTAACATGTTTGTAAGGTTATGTATTTGTACGTAATGTGACATTGTATTTCGTTTGACAACTGTGTTATTGGCTTAGAACTAACAGGCTTGATATTTATTACCTTGGGAATTGAGGTATAGTTCTCGCCAAACATCATGGCCGCCCTGAAGTTGGCTACAATGGCTGCGCAGTTGTAAATCTCATACAAAAACAGCAACATTTCCTGCCTTCCGTTTGAAAGCCAACTTCGGGGCAGCCCAGAAGTTTGGCGAGCACTGTAAGATTAACGTCTTGGTGTCGTTTATCTGATACTTTCCTAGTGTACACTTCCCTCATCGTAGCATAAAGGTTTACGTGCGAAGAGAGATCTGCCACAATAAAGTAAACATACCATTTGCATCAACCAAGGCTGCGGTAGGTTCCGCTCTGATAATCCCCGAGGTCCAGATGATAAATATTTGCGTTTCAACTCAATTCTATGCACAGAACACAAGGTTTGAAACAAACTTATCAGAACGGGTTACTATGGTATCCCCAAGAGCGGCCTGTTTCTCCAATTTGGCTTGTTTCGCAACTTGTAATTCCGCAAACCCGTTTCCTTATTACAGACAGCGGACCTCCTTGCCGTTTTGGATGTCCTTCGAAAATTGTTCTTTGTACAACAGTGGGAAGTAAGGACGAACTAAGCAACTTTTGTTTGAACAATACAGAATTATCGTTCGCCGAGAACGCTTCATTGTCCAGTCTTTGTTCGATCCTACTGTTAATCCTAGCTTTACAGTGATTTGTGGCTCAATTTTGCTGGGTTTTCCTCTAGTTACCTATTGATATTTTCGAGGGCTTTTTATAATATTTTAAACAAGTTTTGTGAAAGCGTTTCTGAACATATTTTAAAAATAACATGCTCACAATGACTTTGTAAATTTTAAAGGATTCATTTCGGTTAAAATCGTTTAATTTCATTAAAACGTTAATTAATAAATTTTGGGTCAACTTACGTGTCGCGCACTATAAATGTATGAATACCAATGCACGATACAGGAAACGCCTATGAGCTCATAGAATAACGATAAGGTAAGCATGTATCATTTCCTTACCATAACTGTGAAACAATATATTTATCATTTTATGTAATTTTTAACACGCTTTTATTACATGCTTTTTATTAACTTGCAATGTATGTATGTTTGTATGTATGTATATAAGTGTGTTCTGGTCAAATCTTGCACCTAAATTTTAAAGCAGTTATCCTCAACCGATTAGGATGAAATTTTGCATACACATTTGGTTTGGATGACAATGCATGGTAAGCAAAAAGCTTGTATAAAAAATGTTTTTTTTATTGGAAAAACTTATTAGTATCAATGTAACGGAATCTTTGAACGTGATTTTCACCCCCTTAAAAACGTCGGATTGATTTGAAACTTTGCACAGTTATCAAGGACCGATGACAATGCAATGACATTTAAATAGTTTGTCCCATTATCCTTACCAGGATCTTCAGGATTAGCGAGTTTTTAGTTCAATTTACCATAAAAGCGTGTTTTTTAGTTTTTAGAACTACAATTTATTTTGGTCCATATTGAATCCTTGAAATGTACCTAAATATACCTAACTATCACTCCACCCGCGACTTCGTTCGCATGATTTCGTATTTTATTCTGTGACTTTGATAAACTCATTATTATGTGCAGTTAGTGAAGGCGACCAATAATATGCTATTGTTAAATCAATAATAAATGAGGTATCGTAAATATCTACGGTTTAAGATAGAATTTACGAAACTTTAATGACGTGTCCGATAAATTTTAGCTAAATAAAGGGCTCGTGGGTAAAAATACATTTTTTTATCAACCAAGAGCGTATATTTAAAATTTTAGTAGCCAGCTTACAAACTGTAGAAATTACATACAAACTTTCAACCCCCTTTTTATCCCCTTAATCTTTTCTTAGTGCTTACTTACGTCATTTCTGCCAAATTTCATGCTTCTAGGCCTAGTGGTTTTGGCTGTGCACTGATCGATCAGTCAGTCAGTTTCTTCTTTTATATATATAGATAACATCATTAATTTATTCTAATTGGTGACCCTTATTTAGATTTGCAACTAGCAAAAGGCAAATAAATAACTATATTACGTGATTTTCCTTATGCGGATATCTCTAGCATGCACCAATATCAAAACTGGAAAATATTATTGATGCGTATGTAATCATCAAAATTAAATGCCGACGTGACCTGTGGTATATAAATATAACCTCAAAGCGTCACAACCAGACTGCGACCTCAAGAATAGGTATTAATATTTGTTTACTTTACACGTCTCAGAGTTTGATAATACATTAATACCATGGTATTAATGTATTATCAAACTCTGGATTAACACATAGATCTGGGGGGTGACCATAAGCTCTTAGAGTAAGGTTACTTTGAGTGTGTGTAAGGGACAGATGTATACGACTTGTATACCACACTAAATTAATATTGCCACAATAAATTATTTGAATTTTAATACATCTGTCACTTACTCGATCTCAAAATAACCTTACTCTAGAGCTTATGGTCACCCCCCAGGTTTATATTTTAAAATATCTCAGAGAGCCTTCTTGTGCTCCATGAAAATCTCCAGAAATGATATAAACTCACTTAAACGACTGGCATTTGAATAAATTAAATATCTCCCTACGATCTTACGACTAGAGGGCCTAGATCATGTTTTTCAGATGTTGCTGTATAGTAAAAGGTTCTGAAAGTCAAGTTTCAGTCAGGTGAAAGCATTGGCACAATCAATATTGAATCTTGTCTATGAAATACCATGTTTCACATTAAAGACTGATGAACCATGAAACAATATTAGTACTATAATACGGTAACCAAACAATTCTATCAGTATAAGCTTAGATACCAGCGCTCTATACAACTGCTTTCTGAATCCAAACTAGATTAATATTTCAATAGATTTCCTAATACAACGCAAATTCTGCCTTGAGCTTGCTCGTTTCCAGTTTTTGAACAAACGCTTTACCGAACAATGAGCAGTAGCGTACAAAGTTGTATTTGTTCCGGGTTATCAGACGAACAATATTCCCTTGCAGACTATGTTCTATTCAAACAGCGATTTTCATTTAAACCAGATAAAAATCAAACGTTTGGCGACATATGAACTTTCATTACGCAATATCGTAGTGTGAATGGTAGAGGAGAGAATATGAACATCGGGTCCCATACAATTCGAGCGCGGACGTAGACAGTTGTGATTGGCATTTTCAATACTGTTCCGTGGATTTTCATTTCGTCCCTGGCACTTGATCCCTGACATCAAAATGCCCGCGTGTGTATCAGGAAAGATTTTTTTTTTTATTTTGTGTAAAGCTTGGAGTTTTGTGAAGGTTTGCTCCAGTTTCTTTTCCGTTTCCTTGTTGTTAAGTCCGGGTTAAATTGTATGGGTACATGTTTTATGTTAGGGTAATCGCACGTCCTTCCTTTTACTTCGCAAATGTGGGCTATATTCATTTGAAAATTACTGTAACGACATACTTCTGATATCATAGTATTTCAGAGCAGTCGAAGTCGAAAGCAATGCCAAATCCAAATCAACATCTACGTCGAAACAGAACATGCTAAAGACTTAGCATTGGCATCGTTCTTAAATGCGAATAGTTAGCTAATAAAGCAGGCGTAAACTGCCGAAGTTTACTGTTTTGTGAGCTCTTAAGCAAACTAACGAAATAACGGATGATCTGTTAAGTTGTTTCTACTGTATTTTAAGCAAGTTTTAGAGAGATAATGCTTTAGGTTGTTATATATTTTTCGATTATTATCGAAATCGATTAAAGCAGTCGTTTAGGTAGATGATGTCATTCATTCTACCTTTTTAAACAAATTGTACATAATGTTTATTTATCTGATCTCAGACCGAAATACAAAAAACCCAAAGATAAATCACTAAAACCACTTTAGCTCAGACGAAATTTGTTGGCAGACGTTTTCTGCTGCAAATATTAAATACATAACTTGTCGTACGAATCCACGTCGATTATTTCCGAGCTACCGCGTCCAATCATCAGGTGCCGTCACGCCGGATCGCTCGCCGTATCAATGGCTAATAAATATTTAACACCCATTTAACTGTGCACACAGCTGCATACTTTGTATCACTTATCTTCAATGAGAGCTGCTTTTTGTGGGTTTTATTCTTCGCTAGTTTTGCGGACTTTTTACTTATTTGTCCAGTTTGTGTTGTTGTTTGTCCCATCGTTCTCGTAAATGCCCAGTTTTGGAAATTTAGCCTTGTATGGTCTAGTACGAGCCTTATGTGTTCAGTACGTGGTTGCAACAACGACCGCAGGATTAACTCTTGTTTTCATTTCGCTTTCACAACTCCCACTAATGTTTGTTTATAAACTTTTCCATTTTGCAAGTAAAATCATAATTAAGTTAGTTGGTTTTGCTTTCCATTCTGAGATTTGGTACTGCACTGTTTGCGGTCATGAATCCCAAGGCAGTATTATTTAGTAGCTTTGTGTAAGGGTTTCTCTGCCAAACGGAATTACAAAGAGAAACACTTGGTTGTAGTTAGAATTTAGTATAGCTGAGAGAATTGTAAAAAAGGAAAATAAAATAACATTTTAAACTCTCCTTTAAAATACTCATGTTTTGTAACGTTCTAAAAATATTCATGATACAAACAAACCTTGGGTATTTGAAAACCGTTGCTATGCACATGCAAGGTCCTCCATAATTGTGCTCATGCTAAACTGAGTGTGAATGCAAACATAATTCGTATATAATATAAAAGCGGGTGTAACTCGTGATTCACGAGTCTCAGCCAGCCTGTCTCCTGCCACGTGGGAGGCCTCGTGATACTTACGCAAGTGTATACCAGCCACAATGGCGAAACTGCCTCCGACACGTGACGTACCGTCTGCGCCTGTCAGGACTAGGAATGTTTGTAAACAGGATGTAAAACGATGAGTGTTAATTAAACTTGGAAGTTTCGAAAGTGTTATATAGAAAATACTTTCAGAAATATGCTGAACCTACTACAATAGCTAGAGTATTTTCACCAGGTAAGCTGTGACCGAAGTACAAGCAAAGTAAACTACTACCTAACGCAACTAAAGAGATGACATCGATTCAAACCAAGATTCAACGCGCCAATCCCAGCAGCTTTACTTTAAGTCGATTTGCTTCGTTCTCACTTCGCCCACACGTAGAGGATACGCGAACCAATAGACCTGATTTCGCCTCCGCAACTCTTGGTCCATATCATAGTTGACAAGTTAACGATGTTGACCGAGCACGGCCGCTAATTCCATTTATATTGGATTTGCACGACCGCACGTGTTAAGAATAGAGTTCAAGTTCGCATTAAATGTGACCATAAACGCTGCAATGTCGTGATACATACTCGTGTCCAATTTAGCTCTCGATGAAATGCCAACGGAGATTTTCAAGATATATGATTTGTTGGGATATAAAGTTCAACAATGTATTGCTCTTGCTGGAACTAGTGGATTTCTAGAGAGAAAACACGTGTTTTCCCGACATTTTATAACGTTCTTATCTCCTTACTTGGTTTAAATCCTTATTTGTGGCTAGTGTTTCAAACGAATGGTCGTTCATTGCCTTCAAATTGCTGTTTGCTTTCGCTGCAGTTCGCTTAGCGGTTAAAAATGGCAACCATTTCATTACCATACCGTATAAGAACGTTTTCTGCAGTATTTCTACGTTACTGCATCTATAGAATGGTGCGCATAACAAGTCTGCCTACGCGAACGTGGCTGAGTCAACGATCCCCTACTTAGATATTACCGGCCCACGGTCCTTCTTGTGCGAAACTCTGCGTTTCTATTTATAAGTATATTTTTTGACATCATTTAAATCATACTACATTTTATTTATAGGTACCCACACAATATCCTTCTTTAGTTGTTGGCCCGAATCTGTTAATGGTATCAAATTTTCATTCTACTCGGCAAGTGGCAGCCCTCCCCTTACAATAATTTGCCTTGTCAAGTATTCCCTTCCTACATTTTAAATTGTATACTGACCATGTATTGTGCACATAATATGATCATTCTATTGAGCTTATGGAAGTAAAGTAGCTGATCAGAGCCCCTTTTCAAGAAATTGTCGTGCGGCGCTTAGTACTTTAGCATAATGTAATCTCTTTTTGTAGTCGTCGACCTCATTGTGAATAAACACGGTAGATCTCTATGTGTTGTACTATAGAGTGACGCACGTGCTCGCCAATTTACACGCTACGTGCCGCAACAAAGACGTTCAACGTTATTGTTCTCGCGGGACTACACCGCTGACATCTGCAACTGAGATTTCCTTTTCTCAAGGTTCAGCCCTTGTACGGTTGTATCATCTCGATATGATTCCTACTTGCCCAGCAACAACTGAACCATTGTTCTACGCACTACAAGGTCGTGTCAAACGAGAACAGTGTAAGCTTTGTAAGGGCTTCGCAATCTAGATACATATTCGGATACGTAATTCACGCAAGGCCGAGGTCACGGACCCAGAACCGTGTGTCGAATTGATACTGTTTGTGAGATTGAATCCTATATTGGAACTTTTCTATTTACCCAGTGTAGCGTGATGGTAACGGTCCTAATTTCAATTCCGTAGCAACGAGCTGGGGTATTGTTACGAACGTTCGTCTGAATAAGTTTCAAAGAGTTTCTATCTAAATCGCGGACCCTCTGGAAAGGGGCGCATTTCGACGCGGCATCACGTACAGCTTCCAAATGAAATTTCCAAGTGCTAAAAGAGTAACGGTCCCTCTTGCGAAGTCCCCTGAGACTGCAGCTAGCTCGAGAATGGTTACTGCTATTTGCTTTAACATCCACCAAGCTTCATTCCCGCAAAAGATTCTTCGCCAAAAGAACTGTTTTATTTGATTCGAAGACGGACTTCTTCCTTTGTTTTGCTCCTCTATAATTATGTAGGTCTAAATATAGTAAGTTTTAAAATTACCTTATCGTAGGTCTGTAGGTACATAAATAAACTGAACTTAATTCAACATTTCAAAAACAAAGCTTTATCATTGAAATCTATTTAAAGCTACCACGTGTGAATTTAAGAGTACCAGTCCCACGTAATGTTTTTTGCTGGCTTCACCTGTCCGTCAAGTTCCTTTTATAAACACAGAGTCAATTTGGGCTATGTGTAAGTACAGATTTAGCATTACCATTTCGTACTATTTGCAATTAATGCAATAGTTATTTTTTAACCGGCTTTATCTTAGTTTTCCAAGCTCATTTTATTTCGTGCTGTAAAAGGCAATGGTATGAATCATAATCCTTTAATTATTCAGAAATTCGAGGGACGTTTGAGGTAAAATACGCCGGTCGGTGGCGGGGTGGTATTTTTAGAGCGGCCACAGATGGCGAAGGTCGTTCCAGAACAGAATGCTGCTTATTTATTTAACGCCGCCTACAAAACGCGTCTGCCTGTCTCTCCCTGTTGCAATGAGACATAAAAAATACCAAAACTGCTGTTATAAGGGGGGCGTGGGACTCGATGACATTTTTTGGTATATTTTTTCCGGTAGCGGTAAAACGCTCTCGATTCATTGTTCCGGCACACATGTGAATTGGCCTGGAATGGAAGTTCGTCCAAAACATTTTTATATTCGATGAACACAGAGCATGTTGTTGATGCTTTATGTAAATACGTCGAAATATAATGAAAGAAGTATCTTACTGGATTTGATGGTAACGACCATGGAAATTGTACTCATATTTTTTGCTTTGAGAGATACAAGAGTAACGACCTTCTCAGTTGTTCAGAGCTGGAATCGGGATTTTATATTCATGATAACACCGGTTGGAACTTAGGCGTAGCGTTGGGACGCTAATGCGTTTCGGCTAGGTGAGGAGAGGATTAAATAAACGAGTTCACTAAAATATTCAAAGAATCCACGTTTTGTGTGGCGTAAATTTAATTAAGATCTACTAAAAGATGTAGGCATCTAGACTAGAGGGTAGACGTAGAGAGAGCACTGTTACAACAATTTAATATCTTATCAGAGTAAATATTTCAATCAACGGTTATCGTTTCTACTGCTATTTTGAAGTGTAGAGATAGACAAAGGAATGGTCCAAGAATCAACATCAAAGAAAATAAAGAGTTAAATCAAGCCATCCCACATCAGAAACAATCATAGACAGCACTTACTAATAGAATAATAATGTCTTTACTAAGAAGAGAATAAACATTCCTGTCACATACACAAACTTCATAGTACAACTGTCACAAGTAGTAAGCTATGTTATTGTAATTAACAATATTCGGGCGCGTGCAGGGTGGAGGCTCGCGTGTTTGGCTTTCATTAGGCCGTCGCCCGCACCCACCGAATATACTCCTGTCATATCGGTCGGTGTATTTGCTATCTGTATCGGGCCATTGGGCCAGTTATTGTGCCTTGCTTATGATTGTTCAGATCTTACTGCTTTATGCTGCTTGATTGTTTATTAGATCCGCCTTGGGGACTCCTATATTCCCAAAGTTAGAAAAAAATGTGAGAATCATTTTAGTGTTTTAGTTGGTATATTCATTGTCGGAGTCTGTGTTTCCTCTTTAAGTCAAGAGTGAATAGGTTATTTCTAGGCAAGCGTGTTTCTCCGTCGACCACATCATCGCTTACCATCAGGTGAGATAGAGGTCAAGCGCGAGCCGATAAAAAAAAAAAGTTACGTATTTTGATTGAGCAACCTACTTGGTTATAAGTTATAACTGCTTAAAATAATTTTACATTTTAAGTATCCTTCTATTGAGCTCGCATTTTGAAATTCCTTTATAAAGATACTTACTGGCTTAAGGATATGCATGAAATCCCATCATCCAACAGGAAGTCTTCGCGTTTGGATGCAAACGACTCTGGTATTCCGCAATTTATGTGTCTATCGGTTCGTCAGAGTAAATACTAAAACGAATCATACTGATATCCATGTAGTAATATAGCGCACTCGTCTGAGTTTTTGTTTATTTATGCTTTTGTATAAATAATTAAATTTTTATTTTTCTATGAATATGCATACTTTTCAGTTTACATGTTTAATTAATATTGTGAATTTAAGATCCAAGCTTGAGTTGTGCGATACAAACAATAAATTGAATTATTCGTTATTAATTTTGTTTACAACAAAATAAGGAATTATCGAATATTGCGCCAAAATATTTAATTTCGTCACGCAAGTCATTAATCTAGTAGAGAGAACTTTCTTTGAAAAATACGAAGTAACAAAAACAGAAATAATTGCATTTACCAAAACCAAGTACAAAATGAATTCAAAGTCAAAATGGACTCCATAACTTACAATTTGCTTTGCAATGCTACAAAGTGACTATATCGTGACTCCAAGTCAGCGTTTTGTAGACGCTGCGCACTACGACCCCTATTAGACAGAAATTATCGCATTTACCAAAACCAAGTATAAAATAAATTCAAAGTCAAAATGGACTCCATAACTTACAATTTGCTTTGCAATGCCACAAAGTGACGGTGTCGTGACTACAAGTTAGTGTTTTGTAGACGCCGTGTTTTACGACCTCTATCAGACATAAATTAGAGCATTTACCAAAACCAAGTGCAAAATAAATAAAAGTAAACAAGTAAAATTTCAAATGACAAATTTTTATTTCATGCTACATCATTTATCTAGTACATAGTAGATAGCTTCGATCGGCAATCTATTGAACACGTAATTATGACACGATATCTTGCTTAAACTCCCCGATTCAAGCAGTAAAGCGCCCATAACTTTTGAACGGCTGAACCGATTTTATTCATACATAGCTAAGAACACTCTCGACAAAATCACCATTCAAACAAAACAAAACTAAATCAAAATCGTTTAAACTGTTTGGACGCTATGATGCCACAGACTGAGACACAAATACACAGCAACACACGTCAAACTTATAACTTCCCTCTTTTTCCGTCAGGGGTTAAAAAATGGACTCTATAACTTACAATTCGCTTTGCAATGCCACAAAGTGACGGTGTCGTGACTCCAAGTCAGCGTTTTGTAGTCGCCGCGCCCTACGACCCCTATTTAGAGGGGGAAAGCTTATGAAATTATACTTTTATTTCCACTAGTCATTTACTCGGGGAAGAAAACTTTTAGGGAATTTCCCCGACCACCCTGTTATTATATTACATTCACCATGAGCCATTAATAACAGCTTTCTTTTTGATAAGACTGACGAATTTACTGTTAGTTAAATTGTTTCGTTTTACCTCTGTAAATGTTTCAGTCAATCAACGTCAGGTAAAACATTTAGAATAACTGTACCGCAGAATAAGGAATCAGAGAAAACAATGTCCTGTCGAAAGTAATATATTACAGAAAGTATCTTCAGTTCTAGCCAGGAACAATTGAGGGTAAAATCAGGTAGAAACTAAAGCCAATTAACAAATTGCTGAGTTAATTACATTATCATAATTGTTTTGCGTGAATGAACTGTTTTTGTTATCCTTAAATTCAGTGCGGTATATTGCGGTGAATTTTACTAAATACGCTGACGGATGGACAACAAAAATTACTGCTTTAATTAGGTCTACCCTTCTTTACACCTAATTTATATTTCGGCCACACCTCCTGCCAGGAAAATCAATACAAACCACATATTTATTCAAGCAAGAAATTGGTTATTAGTAAATATTATAGAATTTCAGTTGATCTAAAATTGAGGGCACACACGTAACCCAATTTTCGTTACCTTTCAAAACAAGTGTTGAGAAAATTAACCGAACTCGTGTTGTTAATTTTTGCTCTGCCGCCATTTCTGATCGATTCGTTGTATAGGATTAAATTGGGGAATTAGTTTAGGGTCTGCTGGCTCGGGTGTAAGGCACGTACGGTCCTCGGGGAATCCAAGGGAAGGTCCAATGTTTTATTTCTGCTTCCAATGTTTGGCTTTTTCATGGTGACTTGGCGTTTGTTGGTTTAAAAGATTTGTGTTAAGTGAACCTGAAGTTCTTTCTGTTTTTGCAAAACATAATATTACGATAGACATGGACTTTGCAGCGCTTCTTCTTCTTTTCGAGTTTATGGTGATTTAAACCTTAGACAATTTGGGCCCAGTAGGTGGTCACGATCTTCAAGGTTAAGCAACGCTTGACGAGGTCGGTCCGTGGATAGGTGACCATTTCATTTCAGGTCCCGGCTGTTATTTGAAGATCTTTGACAGTCGTTACGGGTAGTCAGAAGCCTGAGATCTGACACCAGTCTTGCCAAGGGGTATCGTGTTACCCAGTTACTGGGTTGTGGAGGTCAGATAGGCAATCGCTCTATGTAAAACACTGGTACTCAGCTGAATTCGGTACGACTGGAAGCCGACCCCAATATGGTCACGTTTATAGCAGCAACAGTTGCGTTCATCTATTCCTCCAGGCATCGCTTAGAAAAAGGAATGCCACAATATTTTAAGGCTCTTTACGTAAACGATGGCAGTCACAGTTTCTCTCTGGTAAATCTGTTCATTTACGCCTAGGTTAGCGTACAAGACTTTGCCATTTTAGTGGAAAATTGAACTAAATTGAATACATCTATTACACTAGCTCGCTAGTCCTTAAATTGAATGGCTACGTGGGCCACGTGTTCGCCAATGACCTCGACACGGCCTCTCAATAGATTCATTCATGATATTTAGACTGATGGCCTTCGCTTTAATTTGGGCAATTCAGCTTAGTTTTATCATTTGAATGTTTTAATTCCGCGAATGTTTTAAAAAGGCGCCGAAAACTTCGAGTTTAAGGGATTCTTCTTTTCTCTCTTCCCTGTATTATATAGGGCATATTTATCCAGAAATCATTTGTTTTGCAATGAATTTTCAAAATGATTGTACTTAACATCTTATCACGTAATCTGCCCTAAGGTTTAAAGGGGGTACATCCTATCCTACTAATATTATAAATGTGAAAGTTTGTGAGGATGTATGTTTGTTACTCTTTCACGCAAAAACTATTGAACGGATCTGGATGAAATTTGGCACAGAGATAGACTAAAGTCAGTCATAGCACATAGGATACTTTTTATCCCAGGAATATGTTCCCTCGGGACAATTTTCGACATTCACGCGGGCGAAGCTGCTGGCAGAAGCTAGTATTTTATATATCTAAATCCCGTACCATTTTGGCATTGAATACGAGAAAACCTTTGATCCCAAGATTTAGAAATGCCTTTGGCCTATTTATGTTGTAAATCTAGACTTTTATTTCTTTATTGGAATCCTAACGAAAATCTGTAAAGAGCTTACTGATAAATCGAGTTACTGCTGTTTGAATCGCGAAATTCCCGAAACAAAGCCAAAACAATACTGACTGAAAATACGTTTATTAACGTAAACGCGGACCCAACACTCAGTCGAAATCGATCGTAGTTATCTGTGTCCGACGATAACAAAGCTGCTGTATCGATAAGATAACGTAATAAATTCTTTAATGGCTAAGTAACTGTATCAGTATCAACACGGTGACGTCTCCGAGGTCGGTGCTCGGTCGAATCGATATGCGCGGACGTGGCACGTCACTAATGTTTACGTTCCGTTTCTAAGGCGACCGATTCGATTCTTTAATGATGCCAGTTTACATTTGCGCAGACAAATGTTTATCTATTATGCGTATAGGCGTTATTGCTTGTACAACCCTTTGATCTTCTATTTTATTTAATTAACCGATTTAACAAAAAGGAGGAGGTTCTATGTTCGACATTATGTTGGTTTTTTGTTTTTGTGAATGTTCACGCATAACTCCGTTCATTTTGGACCGATTTTGAAAATTCTTTTGTCGTTTATAAAGTATGTTTCGAAATTGGTCCCATTTTAGTTTGGTGAAGATCTGATGAAAAACTTCGAAGTTATACAACAGAACTCTTCAATAAATTACGGCAATTCTCTCGGGATTGTTGCAATCGCATGTCTGTTTATTGTTTATACCATTTCATAACATAACATCACGCCAGTACGCTCTTAAGGGGTACGCAGATCTCTCATTTCACCAGTTATGTTCAAGTTTCATGATATTCGTGTAATCTATTCTGGCGTTATACCTTACTAAACAACTTACCTACCTATTATGTTGGTACAACTATAAAGTGAAAAATAAATAGTAGTTTATGTAATGGCCATATAATAGGGGTTATTAAAACACGAGCGTAGGTTTATCAAATGAGGCGAAGCCGAATTTGATAATAATATTACGCGAGTGTTTTAATACCTAATTATATGCCGTTGCATACACTACTTTATCTTCACTCACACAGTTGAAATAAAAAAAAAAAAAAGGAAAAATATTTGGTATGGCGGGCAATTTAGATTCTCATTGCGCAGCGCGCGCATCCACAGACAATGAAACTTCTTTACTACAGCCCATACGCACCAGAAAATTAAAAAGTAAAAGTGTGCTATAAAAATTAAAAAGTTATTTTATGATGCAGTTGTTTGAAAATCGAAGGAAAATGTTGAACTGTAATGGTTTTTTTTTAAATTTTACCTATCCACGAATATAAAGTACGTGTTTATACAATATTTTTTGAATTCGTATTTGGAACATTACGTTGTGAGTGTAGATAAAAGCATTTTTACAAAAAAATACTACCGACTTCCAAAAAAAAAACTACTTAGTGAAAAATAACTTTATTTTTGGAAGTCGGTGTCCATAACGCAAAAAATTGGTACCTACGAAATACAAAGTCGGTAGTATTTTTTTGTAAAAAAGCGTTTTATTTTGACATTGCCAACGATCAATTCACAGCCAGTGTTATATCAATTCATGAATCTGTCTAATAATCATAACATCAGACGTGCTATTATTGTCTTGAATAGCAATTTACTTTTATTACAGTCAATTTAACAACACATTGCTCTTTCTATCGTAGATTGGTTTTTATTTACTCTGTCTCGATGTATCCGATACAACATCAGTATTAGTCCCGAACAAAGTAAATCGTTTAGAGCAAAAACTTCGCTGTTGCAATCTGATTATCTCCTAGCCTGACAACGTTTTGTTGCTCCTCGCAGTATATAGCAGAAACTACTTATACGTAGGTTTAGTTTAAAATTATCCAGGCTTTGGCTTTCTTTGTGGGCGCAGCACTTCCTCTGTGCAGCTCGCATTGTGAACCGAGACGTTCAATGATCGTGTAAGCCGCTTGTGTTCTTTTATTGAATTCAATGAATTGAAAGTCTCCGAGCGGAATTCCAATTCAAGTGGATTTAAAGTTTTTATGACGTATCACTAAAGTTCTGGGTCTAGACATTCCCATAAAGTTGCGCTTGATATAAAATTTTTAGAGGTCCCGCTGGAGTGTTTATGGATGTATTGGTTTTATTTTTTAGAGGTTTCTACTTTCTATTCAAAATTTTTTACATAGATGTTTTTACTGAAATGTTTCAACGAGCCAACCGCCTAATAAACCAATTATTTGTTTCAGGTACATAATTACGCTTTTTGGATTGGAGATCGGATTTCGATGCAATTTATGGGTAACCGTATACACCAATTAGTGAAACATCGTAACACTAATTGGTTCAATATTTATTTAAATGGCAGTTTTGTTGGATTACCATTAGATGCTTGTAAAACTATATATGCATTTTTATCTCTAAAGCTTGGAAAATGTTGCTCTTGTAAATTATGCGACAATATCGAACGCGGAATATTTTCAATGTTGAATACCTAAATACAGAAAAGATACAACTAAGCTCCACTGAACAACGAACAGAACAGTAACAATACGTAGTTTGGATCAATAGTAGCAGAGCTTTTGTTAGAGACTTATATCACTGTTTATTTACCTACGCTTTTCTTATAAGAGAATCTGCTGGATCTGCGTAAAGTAACGTTCCGACAACTCTAGAGCTGTACTTTCTTAGGAAAATTGTAGGGGTTGTTGGAGGGAGTTGTAGGGGTGATGATAAAGATGCCAAAGGGTCTTATTTGTAAAAATCTCTGCGCTGTTTAACAGATTCTAAATAGGGTAGTTTACTGAAAATAAGTTTTTAGTCGGTCAGGTAGATTAATAAAAAATATTGGTCATGTATTTTTCTTTTGACACGTAAACATAAAGTGACGACGATATAATGCGTTGAAATATCGTGTGACGTCACGCCGCTAGTACACTTTATACTGCCTTAGTGACGTCACAAGCCCCCACTCATGAACTTTGATGCGCATTATCTTTGTCAATTTTGATTGATTTGGTAAAGCAAAAAATATGTGTCCAATATTATTTAATCATCTCACTGACGGACTAAATAGAATTAACATTTTACTACCCAGGAAACATCCCTATTGTAGTAAACTAGCTTATGCTCACGGCTTTGCCCGCTTTACAAGTGTTTTTTAAGCCCAAGGGAACACACTACCGGAATAAAAACTATCCTAAAGTCCTTCCCAGAGTCTCAAACTATCTCCAAACCAAATTTCATCAAAATCATGGTAAAAAACAAACGTCCTTTCGCATTAATAATATTAGTATGGTTTTGTGTATAGAAAGTGCTAAGCAATCGCTAAACAGTTTCGAGATTTTTATAAATAAGGGTGGTCACGCACTACATCCGATCCGTGTCCATGAAACTTCATGGCCGTCCTAAAGTTGGCTACAATGGCTGCGCAGTAGTAAATCTCAAACGAAAACAGCACCGTTTCGTGCCTTGCGCTTTCGGAAAGCCAACTTCAGGGCGGCCCAGAAGTTTGGCGAGCACTATTACTTCTTGTAGTGAAGCTTACGCACTACATCCAAACTCTATCCGTCAAAATCAATCTGTCATAATTTAGAACATTTTGAACTCGGAACTCAAATCACGGACATAGATCACGGACACGAACGTGTAGTGCGGCTTATGCGGAAATAATTCAACTCCTAGGGTGGTTACCCTAGGGGTGGCATTATTTCGCAATGTGTGTCGCTGTCGACAACAAAAAAAATTCGCATACTCGGCCCTATTTTGTTTGACGGTGTCATTTCATAAACATAAGAAAATGCTTGTACCACGCACCGTACATATCTTTAAGAACATTTTAGACGACGCCCTTCTAGGGGAACGTGTAGAATTAGTATTCACTCTGCGTATCCACCGAGGGGCGAGGTGTCAAGTTCGAACAAAAAGAATCCCTCGGGGATGCTAGTAAGGCATTATAATGTCATCTGTTGCTTGTCTTGAATTAATTTTGCTCATATTTATGTTGAAATGCTTTTGGAAGAATTTTTTGGGTCTAAATATTTCTGAACGTAAAGTCTTGTAACTAAGAACCAACCTTTCAGGGAATGCACATTACGCCTGTCCTACGTCATGTCGGTTTTCAAGATGTCTTCTGTTTCAAGGCGCAGAGTTTCACGGAACATTGTCTTTTGTGGTACGTTGCCTTTTGTGGGAAGATTCCGTTTGCCAAAGAACCTTTGGACAAAGTTTTCAAAAGCTTTGTTTGAAGCTCTCTCTTATTGGTCTCCAATGTCGACCTTTGCCGCCATTATTTAATTTTATGAGCTCTCGAAAACCACACGAAAGGAGAGCCCTCTCGTGAACAGGAAAATTCTGGAAATCAGATTTTCTCATTAGATCCATTACGTTGATACAATTTGGACCATAACGAAGTTTTGTTTTAGATCGGTTCGACGTCTCAAATCTCTTTTTCGGGGAAAATGTTCCTTGTCAATTTATTTCTAGATAGGATATTGGGTATCCTTAGTTACCATAATAAAATTATCAGCCGCTGTCTTTATTTTCGGCATTGTAATTTGTTTTTTTTTCCTGAGAGCACAAACGACAATGGTTTTATCTAAATGATATTAAATTGTACAACAGAATACACCTATTAACAGTACAATATTCTAATAACCTTAATAGTAATAGCGATAATTATGTAAGTAGTAATTACGTTTGTATAAGTCAAATTGAAATAATAAAGACGTATTGCGGGCTGTTAAGTCACGACTCGACTAATTACTTTCAATGTGGTTTGTTATTACCTGCACTAGTGTTTTATAATGTAGGAGAATGTTTTGTCTATTTGCGTAGTACTGTGGAGTGTGGGCGTCTTTTCCATTATGTGAAGTTGCTAGGCTAAAGGTTCCCTTTGACAGATAGCCTGTACAGTACTTTTGATTAATTTACTGTTTTGTGAATATCAGAAATAAAAAAATGTTTTTCTCTTTTTAGTTGTGGTACATAATGGACCAGTTCTATAGGCTAGGTATTTATTATGCCAGAATAGATTAACCTAATAGCATGAAACGTAAGCAATACTGGTGGTACTGTCATTGTATATACCACCTGCGTACCCCTTAAGAGCGTACCAGTGTGGTGTTGTGTTATGAAATGGTGTAAAAAATAAACAGACACGCGATTGCAGCTATCCCGAGTGATTTGCCGTCGTTTATTGAAGATTTCTGATATAAAGAGTCTTTCAACAAGGACGGGTCGATGTTAAAATTGAATAAAACAAGATGTGTGTGAGATATTAACGAAATTTATTTTTTATTTAAAAGGCCCATTTATGCCAATTATGTATGGAATATGACATCGTTCAAATGTCCGCCGCGGCTTCGTATGGTGGCACGAATCCGAGAGGTCCAATTTTTAATGACTGCTGCATAGATCCGGCTGAATCCGAGCGATGGTGGCACGAATCCGAGAGGTCCAATTTTTAATGACTCTGCTGCATAGATCCGGCTGAATCCGAGCGATGGCCTGCGTTATGTTGGCTTTCAGGGCAACGGTTGAATGTGGTTTATTGGCATAGACCAGCGACTTCAGAAAACCCCACAAGAAAAAGTCTAGCGGAACTCTAACTCTATCCTCAAACCGTTCATCCAGAATGTCGATTGTGTCGTTCGCTGTGTGGCAAGTAGCGCCATCTTGCTGGAACCACATGTCGTTCACGTCCATATTGTTCAATTCAAGCCATAAGAAATTGTTTATCATTGATCTGTAGCGCTCGCTCGATCTATGCAGCAGAGTCATTAAAAATTGGACCTCTCGGATTCGGGCCACCATACGAAGCCGCGGCGGACATTTGAACGATGTCATATTCCATCCATAATTGGCATAAATGGGCCTTTTAAATAAAAAATAAATTTCGTTAATATCTCACACACATCTTGTTTTATTCAATTTTAACATCGACCCGTCCTTGTTGAAAGACCCTTTATATCTCAGAATTTCTTCATCAGATCTTGATGAAATTTATACGGGATCACATGATCAGCTTTCAAATAAAAAAATAATCATCAAAATCGGTTCACCCTGTAAAAAGTTCTGAGGTAACACACATAAAAAAACATACAGTCGAATTGATAACCTCCTCCTTTTTGGGAAGTCTATTAATAAAACACAATGATGTGATTTATGTCTGTAAAAAAAAACTACTCGCACTCTTGATAAAGTGGCTAATATAAGATTTAAAATCGCCATGTTACTGTAGTGTAATATGTAACTCTCCTCGGTGTACTGGTACTGGGTTACTACTTGAAGCATATTCATTCAGTATCAAACAGGCAGGTATTTTTTCAGTAAAATAAAGTATCAAACACTCCTTATTTATGGAGAAACTCACATCGACATGAAAAGTAAATACACGCGTTGAATTTATAAGTATTCACGGGCGTTACTACGTAGTATCGCAAATAGGGAATACGTGTTAAATTTTCACTCCGGTTTCAGCGGAAAATTACTCACAGTGGAATTTCGTCGAACTCATTATCAAGGTATTTAATAATAAAATAAATAATACATCATTTTTATGGTTCCGTACCCAAAGGGTAAAAACGGGACCCTATTACTAAGACTCCGTGATTCGTCTGTCTGTCTGTCTGTCTTTCTGTCTGTCTGTCCGTCTATCAACAGGCTGTATCTCATTAACCGTGATAGCTAGACGTTGAAATTTTCACAGATCATGTATTTCTGTTGCCGCTATGACAACAAATACTAAAAACAGAATAAATTAAATATTTAAGTGGGGCTCCCATACAACAAACGTGATTTTTTTGACGTTTTTTGCGATAATGGTACGGAACCCTTCGTGCGCGAGTCCGACTCGCACTTGGCCGGTTTTTAAATAAAGGCCACGTTTGTGGAAAGGGCTGTTTGTAGATTTGCCACAGAGCGGAAAGATATCCTAGTGGGTGGAACACTTGACGCAAGAACTGCATTGCAAAATTCTAAATAAACTTCAACAACACATTACAGTTAATAAACGTATCGCTATTTTAATATCAGTCGGCACGTGACCGTTATCGCATTGTGTGCTGTTTGATAAGCCAATATTAATCATGTCCTGTTTGTTATAATGATGTTTTTTGAGTACTCGATTGAATGAAAAAGATGGAAAAGTGGGTTTAGCCCAAGGACGTGGTTCAAGGTTGAGCTTCAAGGTTTCCGAAGGACGTGAGAGGGAATTGAAAGCAATAAGTCGATTTTAGCCACTTCTGACTTCAAGTGTAAGTGAATTTCTCGTGTGTAGATAGGGACGGAGCAATCTACTGTACCGACGGTTTTATTGACAAAGTAAATATATTCCAATTACTCTTAGTTCTCGTTTTTGTCAAATAGAATTCCAAGTTACGTATACAATTAAAATGAAACGAATTTATTCAACCATTTCTAGTTTTTCACAGAATTCAGTGTTTCCAAAAACTAGTCAGAAATAGCAGAGCATCCAGAGGTGGAATAATTGAAACTATTTGGAACGCTGAATGTTATGCCATTTTCATAAAGGTTTTCTGTGTAGAGTTTGTGCAATACCGTCGCTTTGGTGGAATTTCGCCGAATTACTGGACGGCATACTCCAAGCTTTTTTTTTTGTTTTGGATTCTCTGTGAAATAACTATCATTGGATTTCCCGGGAGTTTGGTATTTAAAAGGGAGAGTTTTTAATACCTAAAAGAATTTGGACGATGTTTCGATTCTTCGTAAGAGATTTGATGTTCCAATCTATTAACAGAAATCGTAACAACCTCTATTTATTTAATTATATATTCTTTTAGTTTGCCTGTATTGTCCCACTTCTGGGCAAGGCATCCCCCCATTCCTTCCAATACTCTCGATGTTGTACTTTATCTTTCCAATTCTTGAGGAAGTCATCCAAGGCGTCCCACCATCTTTTTCTCGGTCTGCCGGGATAATTAGACGGGGTCGCGGCGACCCCGTCTCATATTATATTATATATCTTCGAAAATAACCTAGACTAGAGTCAAGAGCAAATCCATCACAAATAAAAAAAAATAAACTAGGCTGCGTTGTAGTATTCACTATCAAAACAATATCATTTCCCGACAGTAAAATGTTTAAAACACCCTAAAATGAAAGAACCACCATACCTTAATGTGAATGAACACACTGCGATTTTCACGGTGATACTATCCCTTGCCGCCATTTTACATTTCGTATCGCTTTCCCGCCATTATGTGACATTAACATTAAAGAGGCGTTTAGACGATATGGCACATTTTATGGAAAGCTAACAGCACATTAGGCAGTTTCAACTGTGTCGGAGCACTGTATTATACCGTAGAAGCAATTTAGATGACGATGGGTGCCTAACTCGTGTTGGTACCTAATACTACGTTCTACCTGAGGAAATTTTTAGAAATGGCTTTCAAGAAGAGTTGCTAGAAAATCCATTACTTTAAATTCAATTACATATAACACACACTACACACACACACACACTATAACACACACTACAACACACACACACACACTATAATTACACACAAATTAATTAAATAATACTACAAAAAAATAAAAATAAAAATAAAATAAATTAATATATATTTAATATTTAGTTTTTTTTGTTTTTTTATTAATTATTTTGTGTTATATAACACATTATTATTAGTCTTTTACGCCATAATTCCAGTGGTTTTGGTAACTAATAGATTTATCTTCACAAAGTTATTGTTTAATTAATCCGATTAAAATCAACTTTGCCTAGTATTCGATTAAACTCTGAATTAGTAATAGTCTGTTTGAATCAAATTGGCCTTAAGCGAGCTTTTATTCTACCATTGTAAACGCGACCTTTAAAATTTTATTTCCTTAACTTTGACAGAAAACGGGCAAGCGTGTATACAACTTTATCTAACTTATATTACTGTTGGGCATTTTAAAATAACTTCTGAAAGTAATATCTTAAGTTTGAATCCTTTGAATAAACAGATGTGGCGGTAATGTTACATTTTCTTCTTCGTCTTTATTGTTTAGATTCGCTTGGGAAATGGCAATAAGTTCAGGTAATGGAAACTGAAAGCGTAGGTTGCAAATAAATACTTTAAATAATGAAGTAAGTTCTACTGTTTGTTTTCTTGTCTTGAATAAAGTTTGTTTCGATCTCTGTCGCTGTCGCTTATTTAGATTTTATTTAGATACAAAAAAACAGATCTCATACTACCCAGGCGACGTATTCCACATTGGGCACCCGTTTTAACTACTTTGATACTCCGTTAGTCTCTACCGCTTATGATTCTAGGCCCGCAAATACTTCTTCATGATTCTGGCCTCCTGGTAGTTTGGGTATAAATGCTTATAAAGTTCAAGATCTAACTAAAAAAGCAAAAGAGGCAGTTATTTTTATCATGTTATTAAACTGTCTACTGATTATAATCGCGTTTTTGATATTGACGTCTTAAAAAAAATAAACTTCCCAACACTAGTAACTACTGAACCGTACGTGCCAAATGTGGAATAAATTTTTAAATAATACATCATTCCGCTTACGGCACTTGCGAAAAATATTGATAAGTGCCTTATGTGGAATAACCTCAGGTGCCACTCTCGTTTATACAAACTTTTTTTTTAGTTTCTTACGACTTATTGTCGGGCCCACGTTGTCCCCCCATATCTAAGCACTAATGCTGTAACATGGAAATATTGTAAAAACAAACCAATATTTTTTAAAAGAGTAACCGTGGAGTTTCTTGCCGGTTCTTCTCCGCAGGAAACGACCAACCCGAACCGTGCACCTTTTGTCGACGTTTTATAAGTGCCCATGTAGGCCTATGTGAAATAAAATCATTTGATTTGATTTGACTCAGGTGCCGTTAAAACGGGTGCCAAATGTGGAATACCTCCCCACGCGGATGAGATTGTTTTCTTGGAAGTAGATGATTCAAGAAAACATGGGATGAACACTGAATCTTCCTTAAATTCCACTCGTATCTTTATTTAAATATACGCATTTAAACATCATTCATCATAAAATTTCCATCAAGAAAACACATTACGGAAGTCTAGAGGTCTTAAATCTTTTTAATGTGACCTATTTTCTCCAAAATGCGTCGCGTTTTCCGTTCATAATATATGCTAACGCCCCGTACATATTGCACCAGTAACTCAACTATGTTTTTGAAGCATCTTAGAATTTTCATATCATTACCGGCGCTCCCTGCATTTGCGACGAACCGGAAAATTAATTCAAATTCTCCATCGCGAGCTATTTATCCGTTTAATTTGAGTGGCGAGCTTCTCACTACCCTCCTCTGTAATAAATTGCGGCATTATCTGATAGTAATTAGTGTTGTCTTTCTTGTTTGCTGCGTTGTGACGTAAGGATGTCGTTTATCATTATTTTGTTCGCTTCTTCTCGGTGATAGGGTAGTAGGGTTTTGTTTAAAATTATGTTTCTTGTGGTGGATTTTGTGCATTCTCGTCTTATCCCTATTTTATTAACTATGCTGTAAATGTCAACGTAGTAACTATTTGATCTTCAAGGCCTGAATCACATGTATAAGCATCGATTCGAATTGAATCAACAAGCATTCAATAGCACATCACTCTCATTTTCGACACGTATGCGCATTTTCATACATAATATCTTTATATTAAAATGCGAGTCGATAATGGTAAATGTATTATTTTATTTTGACCTTAATATCTGTAGATTATATACAGATTCGACTCAAGCTTTCAGAACCAGGATTAGTTTCCGTTTCTGGTTGTCCAACGATTACGGTCTTATTATTTTGTCAGCGCCGGAATCGTGTCTTAATAATAACGGATGAGGTCTTTCTTCACCTGAGATCATCTGTATTCATAGCATTCCTTGTTCTCAATTAAATTTCTCGCTTAGATTTTATAAACCATTTACTCTGTC
The DNA here is from genome assembly GCA_945859665.1 of Anorthoa munda. Lineage (NCBI taxonomy): Eukaryota > Metazoa > Arthropoda > Insecta > Lepidoptera > Noctuidae > Anorthoa > Anorthoa munda. The sequence goes on along the minus strand of OX243900.1, from coordinate 26,034,578 downwards.
AATTTTCCTTCACACTTGACAACGTTTAATAACGACACGATGTAAATTAGTCAAGCCGTCAATGTGTCCGCAATAAAGCGGGTTTGATTGAGAAACAGGCACTTACGACGCTTCCTCTTTCATTAATTATGAAGTGTCCCGTACGGAAGATGTTTCAACGATAACATTTCCACACCAGCGTTTTATTGCTTGTCTATTTGAATTTTAATATCAATTACCGTAAGGTAACGTGTCTGGTTCGCTTAGTTATTTAACCGTCTCGTTGTGTCGTTCCATTTGCGTATTGCCTTGCCTCGCAGACGGTTTAAATGCCCTACTTAGCCCGAAAGGGGTTTCCTGGTTTAAAGCCGCAGCAAGCTTCACTGAAAAATAATTAAATCTAGAGCTCATTAGTAAGAGAAACTCTACAATTTAAATGATTCGTCATTACGAGTTTTTAACCCCTTTTAAAGTCAGTTCTGATATAATATTCTGTCTTAATGAGATCTGTGCAGTAAAATCCTTAAAATAGATCCTTAAATACATTGAGGCAAAGTCCGTATTTAGGCCGTTTAATTTTAAGTCCAAGCCAACTTAAAAGGAGAAAAGAGGTCACACATCTCAAAGCTTAGCTACTAAATAAGGACAAAGAGACATCGTGTGGTCACAACTAGTGACTATTCACTTTGTGGCTTATGTTTGTAAACCAAAATGATTTTAGTGTTGAGTTTTTTGGTTCAGCTTACGTCAGAATCACATGATTTATCATAAATAAATCTACCTGAATGCGTTATTTTAGGGTTTTACGAATGGGTGGTTAAATGTATCCGAACGAAAGTATGAACTTGATGATTTGTAATCTCTGAAAAATATTCACATAGGTATGAGTTTGCCTTATAATTAAAACCACCCCTGTTTGCATTGGTACATTTTCATATAGTGTGCTGGTGCGCAACCGCTTTGGAGTTGCACTACGCATAGTTGAATAACCTTTTATACCTGCGGATATCCTCATGGGGATTCTCGGCCAGACTTGAGAAGGGTTTTGTCGGACATCCATTGAAACTTCGAGGTATTGCTTCAAGTACCCTTGGGATGGGGTGCGGGAAATGCGCACACATTTATATCCTAAAAGTCAACTGCATCTTCCAAAGAAGTATTTTAACCTTGGCCGTGACCGAAATGATTAAACATTATCTTTGTTATTGAAACAAAATGTTATTCATTCACGCGCGTCTATTTAAGTATGCTTCATACATCGATTCTAAATATAAAGCAGGCAAAAATTGATAGAAAAATCGTCTAGCATCTTTAATCTCTTGTGTGACATACACATACATGATGTTGTTACACATGAGATGACAGACGCAAACAAAACTGTTTAGCGACAAAGTTATTATCCAATCAGCCGAGAGTTGAAGCAAATTGTTTTATACTCACCATGTTTTCGTGTCGCGATAATATGAGCTGGTTATCAATGATGTCAGCTTGTGTGTATAATTTTATCGTGTTTATGATGAGTCACCCGACGTTTTTTCCATGTAGGGGAAGTAGTTTCTAAATGCATGTGTGCATGTTGTATTTGTATTTCGATTCCTGTTTTTTTTGGCCGTAGACTAAGTTTGGAATGCATGTAACTGCAAAAGCCTTTAGATTATCATGTATTTCAACAACTAAAATAAAATTCATGAATCCATGTACTTATTTTCAATGTACTCAACGTTATTGCTTTTGGCACATACAAATTCGCGGCATATTCACATGTCACCGTCTCATCGGCGGCGTTTCAACGCGAGCTCAGTTGGAACACGCCGAGCCACCGGGGCGCCGCCCCGTGACGTCATCGCCTCGCCCGTGGCCCATTCGGCCCTTAATATAGGGTAAACACGACCCTTGTGTCATGTTTACCTCGCATACCCTAACGTGTGCCACTATTTGACGGCTACCGTTGATTTCAGAACCTCATCTAGCTTCATTTTCCGCGAACGGCGAGGCCATGATGTCACTGCGTGGATTGACGAATATTAAATCCTGATTTGGATAGACGAAGCTGAGGAAGGCTAACTACGAGTCTGCTAGCCTTTGCGATGGCTCGCCTACACCGCTTCTAATGTTGTTTAAGGTCTGGTCATCAACATGGATGATCATTAAATCTACCATATTGGTTTATGGGCCGACGTGGTAACAGAAAATGAGATCAATTCATAACTAGCGCATTTTGAGTATCGAACTAAATCTTTTGCCCAATATCCAGTGAATGTTGTTATTCTTTAAGTGGACCTAAGTACCCTCATTTCGCTTTTATACCTGGTTTACAAACGCCCGGTGTGCATATTCTTGGAAAACACAAAATAATAACAAAATTGTGTACTCACAAGTTTTATAAGCGAATGCAAAGTTCTACTTTCCGGCATTTCTTTATACTGTACTGAATTTTCAAACTAACCATTATAAGTCTTCCCGTGTACCCGGCAATTGGGTGAATTTTGTAGGTAACTTTTAATAAAGAGCTATACAATGTCTCCGTAATAAAAGATGACAAAGTTTTCCAGTTAAAGGCTCGTCTCCGAGGAATATCTTTTTCTTATTGTCACGGCATACAAACATTTGTATGCGGATCTTTTACTGAAAACTTATCCTATTACAAGTTTCGTAAGTTTTGTCCGAGTCATTAACATAATCATTGTCACTATGCCTTTGCACTATCTCGTTCCTCTCTGAAGAGATTTTGAAGAAAATCTTTATAACTCTATTATCCCTTTTAATCTGTTTTGACTTTGGTATTGACAGCTGAATCATTGATAACGGGTAGACAAGTTAAATTGGCTAACTTTTAAATTAAGTTTCAAAATTATAAGTCCTTTGATCTTGTTTTAAATCTATTTTTAAAGTCGTTTAAAAGGTTTTGGGTAAGTGTAATTTGAAGAAATCAAGATAATAAATTGCAAAGATAATTTATCGAAAATTTGATTTTGCATTCTAATTCTAATAACTTTGGTTAGACAAAGGACTTGTAAATTCTGCGGCTGACGTATTTGGTAGAGAAGAAAATTGTTTTGTCTATTTCCAACTTTATAAATACTTCGAAAATTTCTGGCAGAATAGCTTATGGTCAAAACTTTGTGCGTGCGAGGTTAAAAAGAGTAGGTTCTATCATTCAGTGCAATGCAATGGCAAATAAATAAAAGAACTACTTACGTCAGTCGTCGCTACCACCCGCCCTGATCTAGTTCAAGCCAGCCCGCGAAATGCTGAGCTAATTCAAAATTGACAAAGTGGAGTTTCTTGTCAGTTCTTCTCCACAGTAGGTACTTTCCGAACTGATGGTAGACTACCAATAGATATAAGAAAACAAAATAACATAAGCAGTGTATCAATAGAAATAAGCAACAAAATAGTAATAACATTAATATAAGTAGCAAATAGAAACTTAAATTGTAATGCCGGTGTGTGATATATATATATATATAGTATTTAGTGAGGGATGAACTCACGTAGACTTAAGTTAGTTAAGTAAGCCTAAAAATAATGTCCGACGTAGGAGTCAGACAATTGTAACGTTAATGAAAAAATAAGAAACAACAAACAAAATAAAACCACTATAAAAAAGATCGCGGAGTGCCACATGTCCGCGGTAGAATATTGAAAAAAAAAAAAAAAAAAAAAAAAAAAACTGATGGTTGAATCAATAATAGTCATAATCCAGCCTGTCCTCTTGCTGTCCCTCCCAGCGACGCCCTGAGCCGAGATTCGTACCCCACAGGGGGTAGCCCTCAGCGTGGTCGCTTGGGTTTAGAAATTAATGCCCTGGCTGGAGGCTTAGATTAGTCACCACAGGATAGCTCGGTTAAGCAGTAGCCAATCACTTTGATTGAACTGTGAGAGGCCAATAAAAAAAAGTCGTCGAAACTTTGAAAATTGTCAAAAAGGAAGCAAGAGATGTTATCAGATTAACCGAAAACGAGTAGCATACTTAACTAAACGTCATGGTTGACGCTTACGCAAGCCACGGGTCATGATCATTAGAAAGTTGCCATTTTATACTTTTTGTGCTCTATTGTCTCTTACTTAACGCAACTAAAACCTTTTTTATTACGATTTCTATTTCTACAAAAGGATGGCTAATAGATTGCGGTCAGCTGATGATAATATCTTCTGACGTGGCCATTGTGGTTTTGGACTCGTATGAACGGACAAAGTCCATCTTTAAGAGGAAATGCGTTTGCAGACATCCCACTATATCACAATATCCTAAGTAAAAAGGCATAAATAGAAGTTTGGCTCTCGCGTATTTCCTCGTCCAATATTGAACCAATTTAAAAGATATTCCATAAACTGAAAATGAAAGATATATACTGTGCTCCTTTTTAATGATACATTTATTTATTTAAACTTCATGTACAATGGTTATACATAGGCGGACTTAATGCCGCAAGGCATTCTCTACCAGTCAACCTTTGGGTTCAAAAAGGACACAACAGTGATAGGTGTACATAATAAAAATAAAACTATAATTAAATTCGGATATTAAAAAAACTACATAACTAATAAAATACAAAAATAATTTCTAAAACAATAGACTAATAAATATAATAATAAATACCAAATTCTAAATGAGACTCAAATTTAAATATAATAACTATGACGAAGACAAATTAGAGGACAAATAATAGTTCCGGATTCTATACTTAAATGACAATTTACTCTCAGCTTTTTTGATGACAAGGGGAAGCACGTTCCAGAGTTGTCTTGTAGACATTGTCTTTACCCTCAAAAATGCTCAAAATTGCGTTGTCAACAGAGGCCTAATGAACAAATTTGACAACTAAAATGAAAAAAGAAAAATATTGAAGCAAAACATACATCTTTTTTTTATTCAATTTATGGAATATCTTTTAATTTTGTCCAATACTGGACCAGGAAATAAACGAGAGCCAAAACTCGAATGATGACTTTTTACTAAGGAAATTCAGTCGAAGCTCTCTGCCCGCATTTCCTCTTAATAACGTTAAGATGTCTATGAAAATATGTTTCCAATTTTTCGCTACACAATACATGATTTCATAAAACTAATATCTATCGGCAAATGAATCCCGACAAATGCTCTGTACTTACCTCGAAGAATATTGAACTAAAATCTTTCCCTCAGAGAGATTACTGAAAGCCTTACCGAGTACATAGCAGCACGATAGTAACTATACAAGAAGAATGGCTGTCGTTAGTATTTTGATCCTCTGCATCACTCTTGAAATAACCTCGGATATAAGCTTAAAACTTTTTATACTCTCCAGCAACGTAACAAAACTGAAGCCCAACAAAGATATCTTAAGACAATAATGGATGGCATCCAAACAATGCAGGTATGCGGTGTCCCGAATGGATGAAAGTTTTTAAAAGCATCATGGAGAGCTGGAAGTGAAGTAACTTTTACTTGCGAGGCATTCAGTTCATACCTTTTGCATTCTTATAAGTTTTGAAAACTGGTGTCAGGTCACGGTCAATGGAGTTTCAGTTCAGAACATGAAAAAATAAAACGTAGGTACTCAACTTTCGGATATAATGAAATGTCTATACCAGGGGTCACCAATTACTTTCATTTGGGGTCCGTTTTTAGGGTTCAATAGGGAACCCTTAATGTTTTGCCATGTCCGTCTGTCCGCAGCTTAGCTCAGAGACTCTTAGTAGAAAGCTATAATTTGGCATGGACACAGATAATATAATACTAGCATACAGATACCTCATCCCATACAAAGAAACCGTGCCGACGTAACTAGCGTTTTTCGACTGCTTATTCTGGCAATTTTTTGTACATCGAACGCATTCGGTTCTGTTTCACTGTGATAGATAGATGGTGTTAGCAGCGACTTGCAAGTAAAAGGGTTTACTAGGTTCGTGAATATTTTTTTCTTTAAATACAGTGAAGGTTTGTTTTCTAGTATTTATTTGCACGTTATTACAGTTTTGTTTGCACCAAAATGTGTTAAAATGCAAACTTTAACAATCGAGTGGAATGCCTCAGAAATTTAAAAATGCGCCATCTATTGGCATCAATTTTAAATGATCCGTCTAATAATCTTTGAAATGTGAATTAACAGCCCAATATTCCATAATTTTGAACTTAGGAGAGTTGAGTAAACAAGAACATACAATTTTTGTGTTCAATTCCAGAAAATGTTAATTTTACACACATTCAATAACAATGTTGATGGAGGTGCATATCGCGCCATCTAGTGAGATTTATTTGAACCAAATTTTCTTTCTTAGCAATGAGACCCCGTGGCATGGATATTATTATTATATTTATTTTCAACTTTTTTTGTCTCTGCTGGGCAAAAGACTTCCCCATAACTTTCCACTCTGCCCGATATTCTGCAAATCTCCCGAAATTAAAATAAATATTAATCATGCCAACAAGGTGGTAAAATAAAATCATGACAATTTTTTTTCAGGTTTCCTTCTGTACGTAAAGTGGGGATGTATTTTTTTCTCTCCCATGGTGGGGGTATCGTTGTATACGCCATTCAAACCCCCGGATAAGTGAAAAAAAAAACAATATATAATTAAATGAAAACGTAAACTATCACAGATAAGAAGGCTTTACAAATTTACGAGTAATAGTCGAACAACATATAAAATGTACTTGGAAAAGTAAAAAATAATATTTTCGTTAGAGCAATGTTCGGTCCTAATTATGTTGGTGAATGTAGCTGTTTGTACGGGACCCTTGGTGCGAGAGTCCGACTCACACTTGGCAAGTTTTTTTTTAAATAATATGACCGTCGCGATCCGTTAGGTCCGTAGGTTTAAAGCCACCTCATGGCTTTACATTGTCACGTGTACAATTTACTTTGTTAAAATTTAAATAATACTCTTATATAAGTGAATAAAGATACAACGGCAGTAAACACAAAGCGCACAAAATAGGTCGGTGGTTCGGATCCGGACCACGGTTCGCCATTTGGTAACCCTTGTCCATACTGTCGAAATAGGCTTGTCTCCCATAGCACAAAATTTCTCTCAGTCAAAATCTTTTCGTCGGGACTTCAATGTTATCTTCAAAAGCCTCCACTGCATCATTCACCTGCCTATTTACCCACCGCTATTAGGTACCTCCAACATGCCAGACATGATAATCTTCAGGGGGAGCAATATCGCCCGTATTATCACTGTGTAACTTTACAGAAACGACGGCTTTACACTTGAAGGGGAGACCATATTACTCTTCCCTGATATTTTCGACTACCCGCGAATTGTATACACCCTCTTTTTACCCGACTGCCGAAGGAGGGTAATGTGTTTATCAGTCTATGTATGTATGTATGTAAGTATGTATGTATGTATGTATGTAAGTATGTATGTATGTATGTTTGTTCCTATGTGGCGTTCCAGAGACCAAACGCGTTGGCCGATTTTGATGATTCATACGTCAATCGATTCGTCTTAACCCTGCGAGTGTCACTGGCTACATTAAAATTGGAAAATAGAAAAATGGCGGAAATTGGGCGCCATATTGTGGGGGACAAATTTTTTTTTTACTTCCAAACCCATCGTGTGGGGTATCAAAATAACGGGTTGGCGATTTCAAAAATATATAACACTTATATGTTTAAATGTACCGAAATATAAAAAAAAAGAACTAAAAAGTTATAAATAAAAAAAGTAAATTAAAAAAATCAAAAGACCCGACTGCTTAAAAGGCGAACTAAAAAGACGTAAACAAAAAGAAAATCATGCTGTGCAGTCGGAGGATACATCTGGTTTTGGTCAGCCATTTCGCGAATTTGTATCCTCCGACTGCACAGCATGATTTTCTTCTTGTTTACGTCTTTTTAGTTCGCCTTTTAAGCAGTCGGGTCTTTTGATTTTTTTAATTTACTTTTTTTCATACTCTGCTCCGATATTTTCGTCTACCCGCGAATTGGATACAACCTCTTTTTCATACCATCAGCTTTCGTTGCGCTCCTGAAATGGCTGCAATATTTTACCCTTGAAGGGTTGTGTATTTTTAATTTAATCAATCTTGCCAGTCTCGGCTGGCTTTTCTTTCATTTTTGCGGAAATATCTTAGCATGCATGGTGAAGGATTAAAACACGTTACCTTGTAAGATTGTATTACATAGGTAGTCTTGTAAAAGAAATTGGTACAATTTCATTTCGTCCATGTGGTTGAACCCTTTCCCAAAAGGCCATGAATGTAGATCTATACTAAATTCAATTTGTTCCCTCTTATACGTTTGTCCTGTTTTTATTTTCCCTTTGGTTGCGATTCCATCTCCTTACAACAATAAATCTAATTTGCAAAGATTTTCCTGTCCCTAATTTTGTTTTCAATCATGCTATTCTATAAGTACAGATACTCTGGTTTTCAAGATTAGTAATGTTCTGAAAGCACTATTGCATACTTGTGAAGTTTTGACCTTTGGTTTATTGGACATGCCATTCTGTATAGGTTCCAATTTAGTTGAAACAGAGTGCGCGTCATCGATTTTCTGTTGGATTAAAACGTCGCTGCTGTTTGTAGCACTATCGTATACGTATCACTGTTGTAGCTGTCGTTAATAAATGTCGCCTGTTCCAATTGTTTTACATTCACTGTACTGTCACGAGTATAGGATTCTGCTGACATTCAATTAATATACCTTCGATAAGCTTAGACGTGGCTCTAGCGCTTGATTGACAGACACTCTATCGTATTCCATCTGAAGAATCTATATCTAAAACAAACTCGATTCTCATAGATGTAGATATTTTATGGAACTAATTTTATTGCTTGACTGAATGTGTAATAAAAGTGATATGTAGGTTTCTAAAACTGTCGGACTTGGGACTTAGATTTAGAGGCTATTCGAATGTATAACGTTGATCATAGAGTTAATGGCTCCGTGTTTAGTGCTGCCGAAACTCAAGTTGAATCTGAAAGGTATTTCTTCAGAGGGTCGTAGAAATAAAATTTAATGTTACTACTACGTACATTTTATTTCGCCATTCGACTAATCCTGCTCGGCAAACATGGAGTTTGAGACATAAAACGGGTTTAATTTCCATGAAATCTAAAGATTATGTTTTATGTAACGTGAATAATTACGGGATTGGATTTTCGAGTTATTACTGGAATAGCTTTGGGTAAACATTTTTCGACGGTTCTCTGTTTTGCAGACGTATGTCGGTAGATGAGTCCGATGTGAGTACCGTATAAAATTTAACCCCTTTTGAAATTGAAAACCCGGCTTATAAGGCTGAAATGAAAAACCCTACAAAAGTTGTTGACGTTTTTTGGTAAGCATATTTTTACTGAAAAACATGTAACGTCGCAGAATAAATACCAGTACCGTTCTTCAGTAGAATATAGTCAGTCATTATTTAGGCACATAATAGTTTTTTAGAACGTATGTTTTATCTTTCTACTTGCAACAATTTTCTCAGACGAAGTTCTTAGAATAGCTAATGAAATAACAACATTCTTTGAATGAGCACAATGCCGAGAAAAATTGTTTTTCCTTTCGATTCATTATCCTACAGCTATTCCAAGAATTCAGAGCAAAAGTTTCTAGAATCAATTCTCTTTACTTTGTGGAATACATTATAATTTATAATCGACGGATTTTTACCAATTACGTAACTACAGCTTCTCAAAAATCAAAGCTTCGCAAACCAATTTACTCTTCTAAGGAATATGCCAAGACCAAGATTTATTTTAAATTATATGACTACATTTCCAAGAGCGATTTAATAATACCTAGTTTGTAGTTTTCTGTAGTAAGAATAAGTACAAGTTCTTGCCAAGCCCAAGAACATATTTCTGCCAAGAAAATGAGGAATTATATCTCTGAGCCCGACAAATAGGCAGTTGGGATGGCTTCCACCTGAGATGTATAGCAACAATAACTTTGAGTTAGTTGCTGGGCGTACAATATTCTCTTTGTCGTTAGCAGACTAGCCCTTACAAAAGATGTAATTTGAAAGGCAGTTTCTCCGAAGAAAATCAACCTTATGGTATAATATATATAAAGATTTTTTTGGAACAAGCTTTTTGAACTGAAAATAATATATATCAATTTTTAATACAAATCTAATGAACCCAAAAACGATGGTGCTATATTGTTCGATTAAGGTGTTGCTATGGCCACCTTCCGGTTCCATACTATCAATTATGTAAATTTTACCAAAGTTACAGTACTCCAAATTAAACTTAATCGGATACTCGAAAGTGGTTGAAAAATGGATTGCTGGTTGCTGAACACATGTACAAAAAGCAAGGCAATATAAAGAAGGAAAATATATTTATTTGGCACAGACTAAAAGACACAACATAATATTATACATCAGATAAAATACAATTAAAATATAATAAAGTCTGACGTAAGAAATTAGCAGGAAAGTATGCCTCACGGCTGCGCCAAAAAGGCCCAGTTCAGCAAAAATGCCAGACAACTAGTGCCTGACGCTGGTTTTCAACAGGACCTGATGTGTGAGGTGAATGTAAATCAGTTTTATACTGGAAAGTGACGTGTGTATGTATACTTAAATAAAATAAATAATAATAATAATATACACTCAGCATCACTAAAATCCATGGCTCCCTAATCTTTTACCCTCTTACAAATAAACGCGGTATAAAGTTATACCAGGTATAACAAAGGTATAACCATACATTTTCATAGGTTTATACTTGGTATAACTTTATACCGCGTTTATTTGTAAGAGGGTTAGAAAATAATTTAGATCATATTATTTAAATGGTAAGAGTATGACTATGATACACCATTTGATAGACAAATTATTCAGCACCCAGAAAAACTAAGAGTTTTTGGTTTTCTTAATCTAGGCATGACGGCAAAACGGGTTAACTGAATCAAAGAAAAATCAGTTTGGGATTGTTTTTCTTGCTGGTATTGTTCAATTCAAAGTCTGGATGACACTCATTTGAACTTTATAAGCCGTTTTATATCCTTGGTGCAATTTTGCCGCTCCTGTAATGCATATTTAAACAAAAGTGGATTATCAGCTCCTGGTTTGAAGAATAGTGTTATTTATGAAATATAATTGTTGTTAATTTAAAGGTCATTAAACATACTATCAGCAGATACCAATATTAACTGGGTTGAATGCATGCGTTTATGGCAGGATAGTGTGAATTAATTCTTGTTTCATTGTTCTGTCTTTCATTCATTCAATCATTTAATAGTCGGTGTGCCGAACACACGCTGCTTTTTAAATGTTTGATAAAGGTAAATCACTTTTCTTCTGAAAAGTACACATGTTGTTATAACATGGGATTCCATGGGAATAGCACATGGGACCCATCGCTAATACCTAAAAACTGGGATCCAACGAAAATAAATCATAGGCTTCATAGCTATATTTGAGGTGCGATTTTTTGTAATGCTGAGGATTTATAAAGCTTGTACACATTAATAGTCAATATTACAGTGTAACCGCGATGGAAAATAATATACAGTCTGGTATCCGTTCTTCGTTTTCAAGCGTCAATGGTTCCCGTTAAAAGACGGCGAGCTGGAAACTGCCTGTGCTTACGACTTGACACATTGGACAGTTGCATTCTTCAAGCTGATTGCATTCGTTGTTCCTTTGAGCTCTACTTATATAGCTCTGAACTGTTGATTTTGTACTGAGCTGGATGCATTAAGGAAAAGGGCCTTCATCAGTGGTGATATTGACATGCATTCGGCGTAATGATAGGTTAAAGGACTGACTAATCTTTACAAGGTGAACTGTTAATAGCCCGTATATGATAAGAAAATATCACGTTTTATGAATAGCTTAACTAGTTGAGAAAAACTTCTAACGGGAAAATAGAAATAGAAATCAAAGCTAAATCTGCAGCGATAACAAAGTTACACGTTCAAAAACCAGTTTAATAGGCTTTTCTGTCGATTAAGCAAAGTTATAGTGGCCATTTACCCGCAGAGCACTGATTTTAGCACTATCATAAATATCATAATCAGCCCGCTTTGAGTTTGTAGTACTTATTCTGTTCCCCTGGTTCCCAAAGCTTGTTCAAACTAGAACTTCCATGTTATAGAAGTAGAAGTTATGTTTGAATCGTTCCTGTTGAGTTCTAGCATGTTATTTATAATTTTAATTGTTAGCTATGTTGGAGCTAGTTGGAAAATACTTCTACAGTTATCAAAGCAATTTACACGTTGTTCAGAAACTGCACCTTTGCCAAGGTAGTTTATTGTTGTGTTGAAAAACCGGCCAAGTGCGAGTAGGACTCGCGTACCATTATAGCAAAAAACAGCAAAACATACACGTAAATATTTATTTTATTCTGTTTTTAGTATTTCTTGATATAGCGGCAACAGAAATACATCATCTGTGAAAATTTCAACTGTATAGCTATTACAGTTTATGAGATACAGCCTGGTGACAGACAGTCGGACCGCGGAGTCTTAGTAATAGGGTCCCCTTTTTACCCGACTGCCGAAGGAGGGTAATGTGTTTATCAGTCTATGTATGTATGTATGTATGTATGTATGTATATATGTATGTATGTATGTATGTATGTATGTATGTATGTATGTATGTATGTTTGTTCCTATATGGCGTTCCAGAGACCAAACGCGTTGACCGATTTTGATGATTCATACGTCAATCGATTCGTCTTAACCTTGCGAGTGTCATAGGCTACATTAAAATTGGAAAATAGAAAAATGGCGGCTTTTGGGCGCCATATTGTGGGGGGCCAATTTTATTTTTTCTTCCAAACCCATCGTGTGGGGTATCAAAATAAAGGGTTTTTAGAGGCGATTTCAAAAATATATAACACTTATATATTTAAATGTACCTAATTCGAAAAAAATGTTAACTAAAAAGTTATAAATAAAAAAGTTAATTAAAAAAATCAAAATACCCGACTGCTTAAAAAGCGAACTAAAAAGACGTAAACAAGAAGAAAATCATGCTGTGCAGTCGGAGGATACATCTGGTTTTGGTCAGCCAGCTCGCGAATATGTATCCTCCGACTGCACAGCATGATTTTCTTCTTGTTTACGTCTTTTTAGTTCGCTTTTTAAGCAGTCGGGTATTTTGATTTTTTTAATTAACTTTTTTTTACCCTTTGGGTACGGAGCCCTAAAAACAAAGAAACAAACCAACCTCCTTCAAGTTGAGCACGCGAAATGAAGTTTGTACTGCCTTGTCATGTGAGCTCTAAACAAAATGGTAGTAATCTAAATAAAGGTGTCTCACGTGTAAACTTTACCGCCAACATGAAACGTTTCATTACGACAGAACTCCATTTTACGTCTGCACTTAAATGATCCCTGAATCCTTGCTAAGCTTAGCTGACGCCGTTCAACCAAGTCGTCGTCATAAAACCCTTCAGAAACTGCTTGAGTTGCAGAATTTGTCTGAGTTTTTTCACGGGCGGTGTCTTGTGGTCCCGTTCCCGTGGCATCCATATTATGAGTAAGCATTTGGATTGTTGCCAGGGTATGTTATTTTATAGCAAACATTGCAGAGCCTTCCGGCGTCCTGCCGCCGCGGACTCCGCTTCGACATACACTCGCCATTATTGCGCTCGTGGTTTATTTGACTGCGAGCCAATTCTCAAACTTACCGAATAGTTTGAAGACATTCCAGGAAATTGCGCGAAAACGAACATTGAGGAGGCATTGACTTATTTTACCGACTTGAATATTGTAGTAGACACCGTCCACAATTGGGATTTTTCCTGGGTAGAAAAAATTTCATTCTGTTAGTCCGTCAAATAAAATTGGACCCGTATTTTATGCTTTATCAAATAAATAAAAATTACAAAGATAAAGCGCATCAAAGTGAGGGTTTGTGACTTTAGTTTGTCAGTATAAAGTATAGCACACCGTGACGTCACACGATATTTCAACGCAATATATCGTCGCCGTCTCCACTTTATGTTTACGTGTCAAAAGAAATAAAAAAAATATTTTATTTAAACATATAAGTGTTATGTATTTTTGTAATCACCTCTTCTTTTATTTTGATACCCCACACGATGGGTTCGGAAAAAATAAAAATATATATGGCGCCCAAAATCCGCCATTTTTCTATTTTCCAATTTTAATGTAGCCAGTGACACTCGCAGGGTTAAGACGAATCGATTGACGTGAGAATCATTAAAATCGGCCAACGCGTTTGGTCTCTAGAACGCCACATAGGAACAAACATACATACATAGACTTATAAACACATTACCCTCCTTCGGCAGTCGGATAAAAATACGTGTCCATTATTTCTTATTAATCTACCTGACGGACAAAAACTAATTTTCAATCAACTATCCTATTTTATTGTTCATTTCAACGTCTTGTGGCAGAAAAGAAGACGATAGTAAATCGTCTTCTTTTCTGCCTTAAGTAATTACTTAGACGTCTCGCGGCTCCTGGACTACAAGAATTGCTTGTAAAACGGGCAAAACTGTCTCGGTTGCATGCAAAGTTAGACAGGACTTTGTTCGAGGTCTACCTAACTGAGTTTATATACAAAGTTATAAGCAAAATTGCTGTTAAATTTAATGGAATTGAACAACCATTTCGTGTGTGCTCTGTTGTTATATAGCACTTTAGGGGATTGGCATAGATGTAAGGTAGGGCTTCAACCTTAGAACAGAATTAATAGTCTTGGGCATAGCAATTTTGAATATACATTTACATATACTAAAGTGGTGTGCCGATACCTAAAAAGCAAATGTTCCATCACGTAAACTAAGTTAAAAAGTTTCATACTTCTACATTAACGATATTAGCTCTTGAATGTACAGAGTTGTTTAGAGAAAGCCAATAAATCAATCAAAACTTTATAAATTTTCCTGTGAACGTTCTGAGAGGAAAGTGAAGAAAACTCCGTTATGTTTTACGATAAGATGTTTATTACCTTTCCCTTTGAAAGGCAACAGTAAACACTATACAAACTACCGGCATAGTAAAAGACGAATAATAAACGTATTTCCTAGCTGTGAAATTGAAGCCCTTTGAATGTGACAGTTGCAGTAGTAACAAATTGACAAAACTACATTTTCCATGTCCAACTTACAGCTCCGAAGTCGGAACAAGGTATTGTTGCCAAAACTGTAACTTTGCCTGGGTTCTAGTTCTGCTTTCAAATCGCACGTAGGATCTTTTGAAACAATACAACATGCATGCACTTTGCTCGTGACTCTCACTACATAATTGAATCCATGCTTTACATGTTTCAGTGGCAATAAATGTTTTCTTTCTTTCTTTCTTTTTGTTACGGCTGACTTTGCCTTTATTAAAGTTTGTTGTTTCCAAGTCTCTTGAAAGTTTTCTCGTTCTGTGTTATCTCGTGAGAATATGAGAATTGTAATACACGTTGTTGTCTAATGAAATTGTAACAAGACATGTTTGTGTAGCATAGCTATAGAAGGTTTATTTGGCTACAGCAATTTTGTAGAAATTCTAGAATATATATCTATATATATAAACTTACCTACATAGGTAGGGTAGGTATGTAGGTAGGGTAGGTAAGGTAGGGTAGGTAGGATAGATGAATGTTTGGTGTTTTTATAGCATAAAAAGGTTTGCCGAGTCAGCTAGTTCTGTTTAAATTAAACAACACTTTGGTAGTTACATGTAACATCTAATGTGCAACTAAATCTAACTGAAGTGTAACCAAACTATTGACTCCAAACTCCTAGCAACGCTCTAAAATGTCAAACTTCACCTGGGTCTGAAATCAGAACACGCTAAGTCCCAGCATACGGCAATGTTGTAACTTTACCCTTCAGACTAAGTTCAGACGGCAAATGCCTGACTACCGTTTCTAACTACACAACTACACGTATTGTAAGCTAGGCGTTCAACTAGAAAGGCGTCGCTCATTAGACGTTGTAAAAGCGCGTTCATCAAACGCCCGTCAGGCTTTTGTCATTAAAGCTTAGCCATATTGCCGTACTTGTAAGCGGCTAGTCGATTTCTATCTAAGTATGGATATCGATGCTCGTTAGCTACTTTAATCTCTGATCTGCACAGATTAACTGAGTTTATGCTGTTTCTGAATCTGGTAAAATGAGTTTTGCTTCATCATATGGTTTGAAGTGGTTGCTCTAGTTCTGTATTGGTAATTTTGGGTCTAATATGTTCGGGTTGTTTATTATTTGTATGTCTACGGTTATCTCATATTCTGTTCTATCGGAACTTTAGGATGAAGATCATGAAGAAGTCTTAGTATTTGCGAGGCTGGAATAATTACCGGTAAAGACTAACTTAAGTACCAGGAGATTATAATCATGAGGAAGTATTACCGAGACTGGAGCCTTGAGATGTAAAAAGAATACCGGGAGATTTTAGATTCCGTCCTACTCAGTTAGTCTCTACGGCTTATGATTCTAGGCCCGCAAATATTTCTTCCTTATTCTGGCCTCCTGGTAGTTGGATAATGTTCAACTTCTAAATAAAAAAAGCTAAACAGTAAGTTATATTTTTATCATGTTATAAAACTCTACTGATTTTTATCGAATTTTTGATATGGACGTCCTAAAAAAAAACGTCCAAACAGTAGGTACTAGCCAACTGATCCGTAGGTGCCAAAAGTGTCATAAAATTTGAACACGTTTGGCAACTGCGAAAAATATCGATATGTGCCGTATGTAGAATACCTCAGGTGCCGTTAAAACGGTTGCCCAATGTGGAATAAGTCACCATTTGATGTTATTAGCAAAACTAATGCCACATCAATAAGTATTCGAATCAACATTCATGTTAAACAAATACAGACAGCCAGCAGACAGCATTTGCACATAGTTATCAGTTGGGATCTATTTAGTATTTATCGCCGTCTTTCGCAATTTTCCCTTTCGCGTAGGTTTCCTTGCCTTGCATAATTTTAGTACTCAGTAGAAATTGGCAAAGCATGTCTAGGCGTTGATTACTAACCCGCGTATGCTTGTAGCTGTGACCTAGCAATCGCTTTGGCAAATTGAATTCTGTCCCACCTGCATGTAGTGGATGTAACTAGAGTCTGGAGTGCCGTTCGCTTTGATGAATTTTGTTGTGATGGAGCGAGGATAAAAGTGGTAGGGATTAAAATTGCGGCTTGGTGGATCCGAAAAAGAGTTATGGTCGTGCTCTTATAAAATGAATTGATTCTTGAGTCCATTTCATGTTTGAAAGCGATGGTAGAGGCCTACTAAGTTACATCATAGTCAAAATCTTACTACCTATGTAGGTACAGAGGTTGTGACGATTGATACGGTTTTCCAGGAAAGTGGCTAAGGTTACATCTGATAAATATTCAACAAAATCTTGTCCTTATCGTTTAATTCAGTTTCAAGTTACCAACTTGATCAGAAATTCGTTGAAGTATCGCCTCTCATCGAATGGAAACTTGAGACTTTTGCTCTTAGAAACGTGAAAAGGGTTAAAATGAATTTTCCACAAGGACGAGCTACTGTATGAAAAGGTCAATACACTCTACTATCGTAGGTACCTAAGTTTGTAAAGTTCTAGAAGGCTACCAGTCCAGGGTATTCGATATACTCTTTGTTGCTTACTGAACTTCGACCTACGCCTTTAGAGAAATATGTAGGTTGTTGAATTATGATTACCGAGGTTTAAGAGTTCAGAGAGGTCATTATCGCTGGCCAGAAACAGGAAAATCGCAAGTTGCGATTCTTTGGGACGTTGCGAGCAAACAGTAGGAAGGCTTACAAGTCCTGTGTAACGTGTTAAACGTCCCATTAACACGCAATAGCCTTGCGTGGTGGGTGGACGGAGTTCCTACACTTTACGGGCACTGACCGAGGAATGCAGGTATTACCTGGTTTTGCTGTAAGCTTTGCATATCAGGAAGAGGTTAGGAAAAAATAAAACAGGAAAATACCTTGTTCACCATGCTCCATAATGTTGTCCTAAAACAGCTCCAATTAAGTAAAATTTATACCATCCAGGAACCCTTTTAATTAAACGAAGAATTACTGGTTAGTTCAGAAACGCCAGGCGCCTAATTTTAACTAATAACTTGAGCAACGATATCACATTAGCATATTAGTAAAGTTGCTAGCATCAGCGAATGCGCCAAAACGTGAGGTCACTGAACTTTTAACATAAGAAGCGAGACATTTTCTAAGCATAACACTGAGCTGCAAAACTAATGAGGCTTCCAGATACATATCTAGTAGGATTAACAGTCACCCTTGAATCGTTAAGAAACAACGATTAGGTCAATAAATCGAAGTAATAACATTATCTTTTGGCACGCTACCCGGTATCCAATCCAAACGAAAAGTATTGGGAGAATTTATTCCTTTTGCTGCCCCTCTGTATATGCGATTGGGTGAGCAGGATAGAATATATTGGATCGGAAAAATAAGTTCAGCCCAGCAACTTGCCTGAAAATTTCTGCAGCTCGAATATAGCTGTGGAGCGGTATAAAGTGATTCAACTTTAGGAAAATATATATTATGAGAAGGGTATTGGCTCGTGTCATACTGTCATCGGATTTTATTGCTACTGTTCTCATTCGAAGTTTAATTCAGCTTTTCATTTGCTTTTCATTACCTTGTCTATTATGTAACACATAATAAGAAATTCGTTTCGAAATATGAACATTTAGACACAAGGCTATAAAATAAAATTTTTATAAATCAAAATTACATAACAACAGGTACGAAATGACTTGTATGGAGTTTGGATATCATTATGTAACTGGCAGAATGATACTGAACCTGATACATCTCGAAAAAGCGGACGTTGATTGTGTGTATTTAGTCTGTGGTTTTTAGTCTGAACGTTTCTAATAAATTATTGTTGGAACTTATTTGCATTTAATTAAGTAAGCTCATCGGGTAGTGGAAAATAATCGTTCGTGTTGCGCTTAAAAAGGTATTATTATAACACTCGCATGTAGCTTTTGACGTTCGCCTTCGGTTCACGTAGAAATTCGCTACATTGCTCGTGTTAAAATCTCGACTTTTTATGCTCGACATGAAATGTACTATTACAAGCTTTACCTTGGTGTGTCCGGAAACTAGTAAACGATTTTTCAAGTAATTCCTAGTATCCAATTATGCTGAAAATTGTTGCACTCATGGTACTCTGTATATATATTGAAATAATATTATGGTAGTATGGAGCTGTTCTCATGATGGAGCCGGATGATGGCCATAGCAACTCCTCAAGCAGACAAGCACCATCGTGTTTGGGCTCATTGGATATGTATTGACAAGCTATATCACATTTCGTACTTAATACTTTAAAAGTATATTTTTTTTTTTATACTTTTAATTGTTTATTCTACGCTAGATATTATTGTAGTATATTAATAATATATTGGCCATTTAATCACCATAAAGTTATAAAAGGAAGAAGCAGTGGGCGGTTACAATATCATCCTAAATAAATATGCATGCGGTGAGGATATTTTTCCTAGAAACTCAATTCAATGTTTCTCGGCAGCACGTGTAGGTGTAAAAATAGTATAAAAACTGCGGTTTTCAATTTACGTAGAAGCTAGCTAGTAAAGCGTGGTTGTCGGGGAAAGGGAAGTTGTGCTGCACTCCGCTATTTTGACGTTTCAGGCACAGATAATATAATACTAGCATACAGATGCCTCATCCCATACAAAGAAACCATGCCGACGTAACTAGCGATTTTATCTGATTATACCGATTATTTTTTGTAAATCGATCGCGTTCGGTTCCGTTCCGATCGATGTACAAACAATAATCAGTACAGTACGTCGGGACAGTTTCTTTGTATGGGATGAGACACCACAGTTTCAGGTCACAAGAATGAAAAGCTGTACCAAAAATTAGGCCACTTTAAAGCCTAGTTGCTACTATCTCGACCGCTTAGGAAAATGTTATTTGTGAAGCATGAAATTCCACTTGCTTCACAAATAACATTTTCCTGATTTATGAAAGGACGAGTACTGTTCGATAGCAGTTTCCGGAAATGCCAAACACGTAACCAGTAACCCAAAATTATTGAATCCCTTGTCAAAATCGTGACCAATCTAACTTTCTAACATAGAAAAGCGTAGTTCACATAAAGCGTAGTATCAATAAAATTGAAGTGTTTTAATAAAACGTAGGATTCAGTAAAGGTCTGGCTGCTCGTGCAATTAATTAAAAGTTCCTATCATTAGCATAGTTTGATTAGCCGACCCACGTACGCGGGCATTGCCCGTCCATGGAGCGTTTACGCAACCGTTCTTCTGTTTATGTGTAGGCCACCTATGCCTAAAGTGGGTAATTGTAGCTGTTTCAAAACTATAGACGACCTTCTGACTGAATGTGTTCATGTTTACAAGTTTTTATTGCGCGTTGTATTGCGCTGGTAGTCATAGAACCAGTATAAAAGTATTCTCATTGTTATGTTCTAGAAATGTTTTTTTGCTACAATGTTATAGAGCTCTCGACTGCATAATAAGCAATCGATCATATTATGTGACAAGTGCTGTATACAGTTACATAACTCTTGCAAACATAAATGCATCAAATTCCGTTCATATTAAATCTAACCAGCTCTTTTAGAATATTATAAGCTGGTATCTTTTTTGTAAAAGTTTACCTGTAGAGCAGTGATGGTCCAGTGGTACCGGCCTCGACTTACAAGTTGTAGGTCGTGGGTTCGAGCCCAGGTAGGCGCTTTACTCTGTGTAAATTATTTCAGGACCACTGCTTTCAAAACGGTGAAGGAAAACATCGTGAGTAAACCGACATGTCCTAGAATCAAAAATTCGAAGACATGTGACATCCACCAACCCGCACTTGGCCCGCGTGTTGGATTACGGCTCAATCCCCTTTCACAGAGAGGAGGCCTGTGTCCCAGCAGTGGGAATATTAATAGGCTGATGATGATGATCTTTTTTGTCCCCGCTGTATGAAATATTAACGAGATTTTTCTCTTTCTTTTCAGAAAACAACCAAAGACATTTGCGTTCGACCACTGTTTCTACTCCCTGGACCCATCCCTGCCTCACTTTGCCTCTCAAAAGACAGTATTCGAATGTCTTGGCAGGGATATACTCGACAATGCATTCGACGGGTACAATGCTTGTATCTTTGCGTATGGACAAACTGGTAAGTAATCTTGTAACTTATTTGACGTAACAACTAATATTAATTGCCTGGAATGTCTCAAATGCTGGTTCCAATTTGTATCTTGAGCTACAGTTGCTTCTTGTATTGGTGCCAATATTCATATTAGCAGTTCCAAACGTTAATCGATCTATACTATAAAAGATTGGACAGCTAGCTCCAATTCAACTGCACTCATAGCATAAGATGCAAATCGTTTCTGAAATAGTTTAAGGAAGAAATCGGCGTACGAGTACACATAGGAATTGAAGCTGCAGTAAGAAATTCAATAAATATCTTGAAAAATATCTGACCATCGCTCAATTGAACTTTGACATAAAAGCTCATATTCAGAAAATCATTACGCATTATGATATTCTCTGAAATTCCCTGGACGGTTAACATATCTCTACCCCCCAGGTACTATTTCACCGACTTAGGGTACGAAGCTTATGAGATTCTGGGAGTCATGCCCAATGTTCCCGGAAATTGTCTTGCTAGCAACTGAAAATACTGCCAACTATATTCGACGGACTTTCTATTGCCCGGTTCGTGGAAACAGCCTCTGTTTCGTGGATAACATTACTCATATACTTACTTAAATATTAAATTTCATCTTCATTAATTAATTCTCGTGATGGCGAGTACGATATTATATTTACGATGAATAATTAATTACTTGAATACCAGTTACTATTGTTTGTTTTTCGTCAATGTTGATTCATAACATGAATTTGATATTTTGATAAGTTAAATAAATACAGAATATACAACGAACAAAATAATACATTAAACAACAACAAATTCCCGTCCTACTCAGCTGTTATTGTGAAGTACTCTCTTGAGACGAATAAACAAACAATACATTGTGGAATGGAATATTTTATAAAATAAAACAGCGTTCAGTCCAGACTAGTCTAGCTAATGTTAATTTATGTCTCAAGAGCAATGGCCTGCGAACGGCTAGTGTTTCGCCAGATAAACTGATGCCCTGAGGGTTTTAAAGTGCCATGCAGTAATACGGGCTAACCAAAGAGGGGTTTCCTGTTGTCAGAGAGGGCTTTGACCCAACTGTATTGAGATTCAGTGGAATTCAGGAATGCTAAAGTATATTTTTTAACCCCCGACGGTAACAGAGGGGTGTTATAAGTTTGACCTGTGTTGCTGTGTATCTGTGTGTATGTCTTTGGCATCATAGCGCCTAGACGGATGAACCGATTTTGATTTAATTATTTTTGTTTGAAAGGTGACTTTGTCGAGAGTGTTCTTAGCTATGTTTAAATAAAATCGGTTTAGCCGTTCAAAAGTTATTCGCATTTTACTCTTTGAATCTGAATTTTTGCGCAAGATATGGAGTCATTATTACGTGTTTCGATAGATTGTCGATTGAAGCGTGTGTGCTACTAGGTATATTATATGTAAAACGCATGCAATAAAAAATAATATCGGGGGTTTTTTAAATTAATAATTGTATCTTGTTATTCAATAGAAAGTTACAGTTTCCTGTACAGTGCTTCTGACGCTGCAATAAGCGTGGTCGCCTACTGGGCTCAGACAATCTAATTGAATGTGCCATCGATTCGAAAAGAAGAATAGAAAGTTTTTTTCTCAGCCCTCCTTTGCCTTACGTACTTTCATATTTGCGTAGATACTCATTATACTACCATTAGGAAGGTCCGTTAACCTAATTCATGCTTTGTCCTTACATATAAAGGTTTATTATTCTGGGCACCTTTTTCTCAACCTTTATTATAATGTAATTTTACTAAAAGGATTTAGAAATGACAGTTTGAAATCCCTGAAGCATATTCTGTAAGACTAAAATTTATTTTCAGCTGTACAAATTCGAAAACAATGGTAGACTTAAATATTTTTGCAACTAAAAGCCTTTTAGTAATGTTTGTGATCAGAGAATATTTGAGTATGTCTTAGATGATGAAAATAGTGTTACGAATGCTTTATAATTCATTTAGCTCGGTGCTGCGGCCAAATAAAATATATTCGGTTGTTATTAATGTCCTGTAATATCTCAGCGAGTGCAGTGGTGGCCTAGTTGTATCGGCTAAGTTGTAGGTCGTGGGTTTAAACCCAGGCAGGCGGTTTACTTTGTGTAAATGTTATTTCATTACCTCTCAAAACGGTGAAGGAAAACATCGTGACGAAACCGACATGTACTAGAAACAAAAAATTGGTATATATCTGACAACCACCAACCCGCATTGGGCCCGCGTCGTAGATTACGGCCCATTCCCTCTCACAGAGAGGAGGCATGTGTCCCAGCAGTGGGAACATTAAAAAGGCTAATGATGATGAATATCTCGGCTAAGGTTTTATCAAGTTTCTCCATTAATTATGTTTTAGAAGAAAAGAATTCTCACTTTCATAACAAAATGATGAGATAATATTTACTGCTCATTCGTCGGGATCATGCTCGTGTTTACGACTGTCTATGGGTATTAAGTTTTACGACCGTATGTAGGAGAGTAATCTTTTGTATAGCACATGTCCTGTACCTGTAAAATATAGTTTGTCTGCGGCCTTGAACTTCCATTGTCCTCTCAGCTTTATGATACCCATTCTGCAGTATAATTTTCCCTTTCATTAGATATTCATAGCGCAACCTGGTGGCTGTTTCATTGTTTCAAGTACTTGTATTTCGTTGTTGACCATTTTGTTTGTACTATAAACTAGCCATTCAATCCAGATTTCCTTAAAGATTTATCTCCCAGCCTCGCCCATTTCGCTTCGTGTAATTTTAATCTTGTTTATCGCTCTTGGCTGAAGAAAAATATGTATTCCTTATGTAGTAGGATTATTTCAAAATTTGAGAAATAACGACCATAATTCTTTTGCTGTGCTGGATTTCGTTTGTTTTTTGCTGAAAATGTTGCCTGCTGAATTATTTATGTGAAAATTTAGTTTTTGCGCTCTCGTACTAAATCTTTTTTGGGTTTCTGTCGTTTCTACAAAGGTTTTATTCCCTAGAAATGTAGTTTATGTAGTGTGAAAGAATATAGGAATTCAGTCGAAGTTATGGACAATTATTCGGCGCATAATTTATAAAGATCGGAGTACTTTAGGAAATGTTTTCCTCTCGGAAAAGGTCACTTGGTTGTTTGATATTTATTAGGTTATTTGACAGCACCGGATGTATTACGTGACAAATATGTATATTAATAAATATGCATAAGTATGTAAAGCTTCGGTCGTTATAATAATCCAAGTATGTTTTTCTAGATTGACAAATTATAGCAATCCTAACTATCAATACTGGTAGAAAGCTGTTCGGTCTCGTGACTTATCCTAATTCACGAGACAGAGTAATTCATTATAATATTCGCTGTTAGCTGAACTGAAGTTTCAACATAAAATCATTTTTGTGGCCAAAAAACAGTGATGATTCAATTAAATCTGCTCGTCATCACAAACATTGACCCAAGTCCAACTAAGCACCAATAAAAATAGTAAACCCTAACTAAACGAGATGAGCAAATACGACCCTGCAATTCCGTACGAGCTTCGACATGATTCACTTACCGGACGGACGGTGTTCCGGTTCTATTAAAAATTCCGACGCGTGGACACAAATGGCTCGCGAAGGGTGCGAGTGCGACGTGCGCCGGCGCCAGGCGACCGTGGAGGGATTTGTACCCGCACCGCGCCGTGGATCGTGACGTCACGTGCCAGACAGTTACACTCGTCTGTTATGTTGCCGCTGTTGAATTTTACATTGGTGGTCCTTTTTGTACTTACCTGCTGAACGTAGTTTGTTTGTGTAGTATACAGAAGGGCAATTTTTTTTCGTCAGTTGAGTTGTCTCGAACCTAGACAAAGGCCTCGTATTCCTTTCATTTCTCTCGTTGATTTGCTACAACAAGTCAATTCTCAAGGAAGCCGTCTAAAATGTATGACCAATATTTTGAAGCATGCAAAGAGTTTTAATTCATATTAAATCTACCTTCACTTTATGAAAGACCTTATTCAGCACGTTCCATCGTTGACACATAAAGTTTAATGATATCCAAACATTTATGCCTACATGCTTAACTCGCGTCGTATGAAAGACACAGTTTCTCGTTTAAACGTTATTTTTGGGCTCATTACGCTGAACAATGTCGCTGATCCTCGGAGGGTGTTTTTGGAAAACTCTTGGGATATTTACCGCCTTTGTTTTTTGCAGTTTTTACATTTTAATATCGCTTAAAAGTTTTTACGTTGAATCACTAATATTGTTACTGATTGTGCATTTGTTATCGAGAACCCTCCATGACAAGATGTTCAACATCTTGTTCAATATCTCTTGACAAGATGTTCAGCATCTTGTCTTTACTTATGGTCTTCTTCTTTTCGTATCGATGAACTCAAATTTTGTCTGACCAGTTTGTAGCTAACTAGATGGCTCTCTCAATCGCCACGTTCAGATGTTGAAAGGTGTAGGTGGCTGGGCACGAAGGGCAGACTACTTTATTTATAGTCAAAAGCCTGAAAGTCTGACAATTTCATACTGGTTATACTGTTACCCAGTAACTAACTAACCGTGTAAAATACTGATGTGCAGCTCCATCCAGTTTATCCAAACTGGAAGCCGTCCCAATCATAATCGGGGGAAAAAGCTAGGCATACTAACGGTTGGGTCCCAAGACCTTTTAAATTTATCAGTTGCTTAAGCAAAGCAAAATTATTCGCCAACTTTTTATAACGTACATTCTTAGCGACACTTGTAGAGGCTTTAATTACAGTCTCGCACTTAATTATTCGCCCAGCTCTACGAATGTATGCTTTGGAAATTGTTCAACTTTACGACGTGGAGAGCAATTTTAGTTTCGTTATTAGTTTCCTATGTTTACAGTGTGTAAGTAGAAAAGGTTAGGACTATTTGAAAACTTCGACTTGAAAATTGCTCAGTGCTTTTTTATTGAGGACTAGCTGACCCGGCAAACTTTGTTTTGCCATAAAAACACCAAACATTCATCTACCCTACCTACCCTACCCTACCCTACCTACCCTATCTACCCTACCTACCCTACCCTACCTACCCTACCCTACCTACCCTACCCTACCTACCCTACCTACCCTACCTACCCTACCTACCCTACCTACCCTACCTACCCTACCTACCCTACCTACCCTACCTACCCTACCTACCCTACCTACCCTACCTACCCTACCTTACCCTACCTACCCTACCTACCCTACCTACCCTACCTACCCTACCTACCCTACCTACCCTACCTACCCTACCTACCCTACCTACCCTACCTACCCTACCTACCCTACCTACCCTACCTACCCTACCTACCCTACCTACCCTACCTACCCTACCTACCCTACCTACCCTACCTACCCTACCTACCCTACCTACCCTACCTACCCTACCTACCCTACCTACCCTACCTACCCTACCTACCCTACCTACCCTACCCTACCTACCCTACCTACCCTACCTACCCTACCCTACCTACCCTACCCTACCTACCCTACCTACCCTACCCTACCTACCCTACCTACCCTACCTACCCTAGCCTACCTACATACCTACCCTACCCTACCTACCCTACCTACCCTACTTACCCTACCTACCCTACCTACCCTACCTACCCTACCTACCCTACCTACCCTACCTACCCTACCTACCCTACCTACCCTACCTACCCTACCCTACCTACCCTACCCTACCTACTCTACCCTACCTACATACCTACATACCTACCCTACCTATGTAGGTAAGGTAGCATTTTTTTTTCACAATAACCTTCTCCTAACAATAACAAAAACAACAAAAAAAGAAAGGTCCAGCCATTCACGCGTGATGTCGTGACCAAGGGAAATAGGGATTCATTTTTATATATATAGATAAATATTTCTCAATGGTCAATTTTATTTGGAGTATAGTTAACTTCTTGGCCGCCCTGAAGTTGGCTACAATGGCTGCTCAGTAGTAAATCTCCTACAAAAACTGCACCGCTTCGTGCCTCGCGCATGCGAAAAGCCAACTTCAGGGCGGTTCAGAAGTATGCCGAGAGCTATACTATTGTTTCCCATGTGGAATGTGGAATTCTGTTTCTGGAAAGCTTTGAGTTGAAGATTTAATAAACTGCTATGAATAAATGTACTGCTTTTTTCAACGATTTATTTGAAGCATATTGGTTCTAAAGACGGAGGAAAGGGACAGGGTTCAGTAGATTCAGATTTTGGGACTTGGCAGAAGCAAAGCATAGTAACACACCAATAGAAGTGTTAGTAATGTAAGACCACAACTGAAAGCAATTCTTTACTCTCAAACATTTCATATGCATACAGTGCTTGAGTTATTCAAAGAATCATTACGGGAATACTGGCAAAGGTAAAACGAATACGTGCGCGACGAGTTAGCAAGGAGTTCGCTGGCAGTTTTAAATTATGCTCCTTATTAAAACTTGAAAGCTTTGATGTTTTACATAGGTATGCATATGTTATGGTATGTGACGTCCAACGCGTATGTGCTTAATGGTTGTAAGTATAAGTTATAGTTTTGGTCTCTGCTTTGGCGTACAGGGGTACTTTTTCAAGTGGAATGTGAATAGCCAAATCCGAAACTATGAGAAATAGTGAAAAAAAAAAACACTGGGAGGCGTCACGGGCCCGATTTTGACGAATTATGAAAAAAATACACAGACTGTATTATTACATCATCCGATAGTGACGCTAATAAGGATCCAATTCTAGGAAGTAATAACTTACGTCAGACTTAAGGAAAGGCCTCATTTTAAACAAAATTCCTCAGTTTCTATAGATTTGGTCATCCACGCCCACTTGGAAAACTCACCATGTATATGCCAACTGCTATGTTCAAAAGAAAAAGAAAAAAAGAAAGAAAAATTGTTTATTCTGCACAAACTAAACGCACAATACAAAATAAAGAGTGGCATTCACCAAATCACGCTTCACGCTTAATAGCTGGTAGAGCTCGATTCCATGAAACAATTGAAATGGTTTTACTATTTTATGATGATGAGAACGGATAGAGAAGTAGATATGAGGTGGCGCCTTTGAAAGTCATGTAACAGGGTAGGTATTAGTGACGCGTTTAATAGGTTTAAGGGATTACTCCAATAAGTACCCACTGTGGTGACAAGCGTAGTTTAAAATAGATTGTTATCTTATTAGGTCTTTCATACCAGTTTATTGCCACGGATATATGGAGTGTCTCAACATTTAGAGGTGTTATAGAACTTCACGGGGCGATATTTGGCTGGTGTTAGAGTCACGCTGACCGACGCTGACCATCGGCGAGTCACGCCGCGTGCTCGTCTTTGTTCGAGTCTGACGGCCGTCAGCGCTGAGCCGAGCGACTCGACCGAGCGACCCGACCACTCGACCAATGACAAGTTCGCGGCGACCGTCAGCGTTGACGGTTACCGTCGGTCAACGTTACTCTAAAACCAGCCTTTAAGGTTAAGCAATGCTTGCCGACGTCGGGCCTAGGATGTGTGCCATCCCCTAAATACACTTACACACTAAATACACTCCTCCGTGGCTCAGAAATCACGTTAAGCCGTTTGTCCTAACTATAATTTCTGTATCTTAGACAAGATTGTTCATCATCATCATTTCAGCCGAAAGAAGTCCACTGCTCGACATAGGCCTCCCCCAAGCGTCGCCACACCGCCTGGTCCCGTGCGTCTCGTATCCAGCCGATCCCCGCAACCTTCACCAGGTCATCGCTCCACCTAGTGATAGACCTTCCAACGTAACGTCTCACTCCAGAACTTCAGACCGAGCAGAATCAGGCAGATTGTTCATACCAGATTAATTCCACGGAGTGCTTCTATATTTAGACGTGTTTTTCTCCCAAACGACCTCGATGGAGAATACATTACACGTTAATGTTTACAAAATATAAGATCTATTTTTGAAGCACCGGTAGATTCCTAAGCGCCTTCGATGAGTTCGATGAAAACAGAAAAGTATCGTAAACAATATTAAGGACCGATATTGGGATGGATTTGTTATTTTCTTTTAGAAATGAATGTCCTGTTATTATTTAAGGTTGAATTTATCCTTTAACTGAAACTAAAATAATGTTTCCACATATTAGGGTAAAGAATACTTTTCATGTGACTTTCACTCTATTGCTTTTCAATCCCAAAAACTTTTAGAGGACACTTTCGAAACTCCAAACAAAAAGTATACACCGAACAGTAAATCGACTATAAAAGAAATAAATCCTGCATGAAATCTGAAAGATTTGAGTTAGAAAATATTTTGATAGTAGAGATTTAAGTCAGACGTAGTTCAATGTCTTCGAGCCTCTGCCATCGATCATATCTGTCACATTTGAGGGATTATTGGAAAGAGACTATGGCTAAAGTGAATTTTTGCAAAAAAATTCAAATCCCAGATTTGCAATTTTGGAGAAATGAATACGTCAATATGCTTAATTGTATGTCATTTGATACTCTGCTTTTTTGCCGAGACTATAACGTTTATGTCTAGTCCAAGTGACAGTTATAAATAAAATAAGTGACACCACTGACGGACGCTTTAATAAAAATTGTACCCTATATTTAAATTTTCCATCGAATCTAAAAGAACAACAGATGTTCAAAATGTGTGATTGAAGCAAAAACTGTGTGTCAGTCTTTTTTGGGATATAAGTAAAAAATATACTATACGAAAACTCCGTCACAACTGGATCCGAAATCCAACCGACTGCCGTCAAACTTCTCGAAGATCAATATTTGTTGGCCAGATTCTGCATAATATATGGAAATAGTGACGTCAGCGTGGTAAACGTTTGTTTATTTGGAGGAGTTTTTATACTTAACGGGTTCTTGGAAGGTTATTGGACATTTAATTAATTGTATTGAAACTGATCTGTATGTTTATCTTGTCTTTTTGTAGGTTTTCCATGAGATACAAAAATGTAGCTTCAAATTGAAGTTTCTGCACTGTACTGTATAGTTTCGTCTCGACATTGAGTACTGATTGAATAGGTTAAGTATGGCTTTGAATAATAATATTGAAAAATAAAATTAAAAGCAGTGACTCCTGATACAATACTATGATTACCAATTGCTTACGTCACAATCGTCATTCATGTATGAAACGATACAGCCAGTTTATAAAGAAAAGCCCATTCATTACTCAGATACAATCCATCAAATAGAAGCCGTTCTTAAAATAGTCATACAACGTTCATTCATTCATTCCTTCGCGGACCCACTCAGGCGGAATAACGACTGAATCCCGAATGCTATTAACTTTTCATATAGACTCGCACAACATTCCACATTATCTTGCCTAGCGTAAAGACCTTTCTACACTGACGATTTAGGAGCGTGCTTCCAGGGAGGGGATAGTTCAAGGCTTTCCCCGCGTGAACGCTGCGAGGTTGTCGCGGTTATGTTACGTGAACTCCGCGTATACGCAAATAGAGCGTATGTTGTGTCGGATACAGGAGGAAGCGTTACAATTTTGTAAAAAAACGATGCTGTCACGCAGCGGACGCGTACCCAGTAAACACGCTCACAAATCGCCAGTGCGATAAAGCCTTAAGTCGCACCTACATTGGAATATTAAAGTATACAATATATTAACGCTGGAACGTCGGCGAAGTAATTTTGGGGTAAAAAAATGTGCAATTTACGTCTAATGTATCACGTCAAATTGCGTAAAAATGTAAGCCAAGTGTAATATAAAATATTTTTTGGGCCTATATCAAGATTCTTATAGGTGTGCAAAAACTTGAAACTGTTATTGGCTCAAGTTAAGGTAGATTTTTGCAGTCACAAGATACTAATATAGGCGTTTTACGTTACGCTACTTCTTAAAATTCCACACTAGGTGTGGGTAAGGTTATTATAATTATTATTTGTTTACAATTGATTGCTCATTAGTACTCAGGACAGCATATTCCTTAATAAGTATTAGTATTGTAAAGTTTCAATACTTCTAATACGTGACACAATGAATCGAATGGAATTATGCAAGAGACTAATTACAATACGTCATCATATTATCGGGTCGATATCAAGATAAAATCCAAGGTTCCTCTTTATTCATTGTTTGGGAACACCAAATAAGTATGAAGTATCGCATTGACGACAATGATTAATTAAAAGTGATAACAAAACTGCATTACATAATTAATTCTATTCGGCTTCTGTATCATCAGTGTAACAAGCTCTAATTGGTCCCATGAGGTTGGATTAATTAACTTGGGCCAGTAATGGTCTGAATTTAGGGAACATATGTATTGAGGCAACTATCAACACTACAAATTGGCTTAATTAAATATTGACTTCTAAATCTCTATGGCTACTGAAAATGAAACCTTAGATGAAGCAGACAGGCGTGACGCGACAATGTGTGGGCGATACATTAAAAGATCGACCCTCTTCTTACAATAGTTTATTTTTCTTCTTCAACAATATTAAGTGTACAGAAAATATACCGGGTCGCGACAAAAATATGGCGGTGCGTTGGCTTTCATAAAAGCTATCTTGAGTGATGTGAAGCCCGTCGTGAAGTTGCAGCGAATCTCGCCGACGTAGCTTGCGTACATGAATAAAGTGAAAGAGTTGCGTTCCGACATAGACAGTGACAACATTGCAAAAATGCGTTTTCAAAGAAGTTGTTCTACGGGTTAAATATCTTTATTATTGATATAATATAATATAAACTTATTAAACCCCTTTGTTTTGTCAAAGGTTTAAAATTAAAAGGGTTGTATCGTTGGCCTGTCTGTAGGAGCTAAAGGCTCCGTATTGGCTACGTTAATATACATAATAATCAACGTAGTCTCCCAAAGCTAAATTAATAGAAAAATAATCAATTCAATAAAATTCTTCTGCAGCTTTTCCAATACTAATAAGCTAGACAGCTTCCATAATACAGCCCCAGCTGGAAGCTTTCAGGATATAAATTAAGATAGTCAAAGACACTTTAATAATAAATCGTTAAGCGATATTGAATCCGAAACCTCCAATAATGGACCATAATTTAAATTTAAAAGCTGTAATACTTCATGTTTCTAGCCAATCTCTCTCCTATTTCCCTAGAGACAAGAAAATGGAGGCTGAGAAATAAAAGGATGAAAACTTCTTTGTGGAGGCTTTGAAGAGAAAAAAATCCTTTGCCTTGGTCTGGAAGACTGGGAATGAGTATGAATGGCTTCGGAATAAAAATAATCGTAATATTTTTAGATCTACTTTTTATTTCAACAAAGCATCATATTATTCCGTTTGGTTTGTTTTCTTTTTAACCGACTACAAAAAAGGAGGAGGTTCTCAATTCGTCGGAATCTTTTTTAGAGTTTCGTACCCAAACAACATTTTCCTTTGATTTTTAAACAACTGCATCATAAAATAACTTTTTAATTTTTATAGCACACTTTTACTTTTTAATTATTTTTTTTTTTTTTGGGTCAATCCCACCGCACTATTCCCAAACCACTGCAACTCCTGAAAGCCAGAATCAACAGTGGCGACCACCAGAAAAGCTACTTTTTAATTTATTGACGCTTATGGGCTCATTGAAGTACTGTCATTGTCTAAGGAGGCGCGCGCTGCGCAGTCATGTGCAATGAGAATCTACATTGCCCGCCATCTATATATATAAAAATGAATCCCTATTTCCCTTGGTCACGGCATCACGCGTGAACGGCTGGACTGATTTCGCTTATTCTTTTTTTGTTGTGTTCGTTATTGTTAGGAGAAGGTTCTTATGTTGGGTAGGGTAGGGTAGGGTATATAGGGTAGGTAGAGTAGGGTAGGTAGAGTAGGGTAGGTAGGGTAGGGTAGGTAGGGTAGGGTAGTTAGGGTCGGGTAGGTAGAGTAGTGTAGGGTAAATTAATGTTTGGTGTTTTTATGGCAAAACAAAGTTTGCCGGGTCAGCTAGTACCAAATATTTTCTCCGTTTACACTTTTGTTTTATTGCAACTTTATGAGTGAAGATAAAGTAGTGTATGCAATGGCTTATAATTATGTATTAAAACACTCGCGTAATATTATTATCTACGCTCGTGTTTTAATAACCCCTATTATACGTCCATTGCGGTAACTACTATTAGTATAGATAATTAAGGGATTCCATTACATAAACAATATAAATATTTAATCCGGATGTGGAAGATAAACCCGTGTACAGGTTTCCAACTCCCTTGGCCATCCTATATGGGTCACATTTTTATTTCCACGTTTTTTTCAAACATCTCTTGTGGTCTCATGTACACAGGGATCGTAAACATAACTAATGCAAAGCTTTGAGTTTAAACAGCTTTTATTTTGTGCTCATCTGGTGATGAAAGAAACGCGTATCTACATTTTTATGCTCTTGTATAATTTATATACGTACAATTGTACGCTAAAGCGGTAACTTTAACGACTAGTGGCTTTCAAACTACACTTTTACACTTTACAGCTTAAGAACCGTAACCCGATCCCGACCCGACTATCATGATCATCCGAGCCTGACCTGACCTTCACGCACTGATGGGCATAGGCCTCTCTTTTAATTGTCCATGCTTATGTTCCACCCTTATCCAGGTCCTACCTTCGATGGCAACCATGTCGTCTGTCCATCACGCTGCCCGACGAAGTACATACCTTGGACGCCACTCGGTCACTGCCTTACTCCACCGCAGTGCAATTCAATACATGTTTTAACCTGTCTGTAGAATGCAGAATATAATATAGAATAGATTATAGTAAGCTAATTAAGACGACGACAGTCGCCGACGACCTTGAGGGAACAAAACGCGCACTCGTTTCACACCCGCACGACCCAAAATTCAGTAGTTTTTTCCTTATTATTCTATGACTAATAAAAGCCTCAGATCAAAATGTAGATAATTAAATTGTCTTTTAGATGGTGTCAATTTCGTTAAAAAAGGCGGTTTTGGTGCGATTGTCGTTTTTTTGACCGTCTTAGACATAACTTTACAAATTAATTACACTACGTTATACGAATAAAACTCAAATTATTAAGAAAATGGTCTAATGTATCATACATAAAAATTACGACTAGCCGTTCATGCGTGATTCTCATTTTAAAATCAACTACTCAGGGGATCTGTGCCTTAAGAAACAATCTCTAGAGTTAACTTTATCCTCTTTTCCTCCATAACTACAGGGCTTGTTGACTCTTATTAGTATTCATGTTCTCTTATTAAAATTCCTTTCATTTTATGGACCTATTGCTTCTAGACCACAAGCAATTAAGAATCTGAAAAACCAATAATCAACCAAGAAATAATATCTTCCACAAGAAAACAATTACCTATTAATAGCTTTGACTTATAACTTAAAGAAACTCATGCCACACGCATACCCTATAAATACACCAGACACTAGTCCATACTGTTGTGACTAAGCATTTGTTTCATACTTTGTTACCCTGACCTTCTTCTTCGGAGGTACCGTTTCACAAATTAGCCAGTAACAGTACCGGTGTTATAGCGGTTAAGCTTATTAATAAACACTCTAATTATAATTTCGTTATTATACAGAGTGTCATGGTTCGTGACTTGACACGGAATTAAGCTCGATATAAAAGTATGAATGAGGTTTTTCTCTATAAGCAACGAGCGAATTCTTTGTTCTGTTATTTCATGTTTGGCCTTTGGTTACTCATCCAGGTTCCATGCGCGATAGAAGCCATGTCATCTGCGTTTTCACCGCCGCCTGACGACCGTTCACACGGCATTGCTCGGCAGGTTGTTTTTCCGTATAACGTTGGGGTCAAACGGCAACATCAACATCCCGCTATTTATATGTCGCGTAATGCCGTGTGACGTGTGATCCCAGAATTATATGAAAAAAAAAAACACGTGGCAACAATGCCGTGTGAACGTAGCCATAAGAACTTCTCCAATCCTGAAACCAATATGGTGCATTAATTTAAAGGGTGGAATCTATTTATTAACCGACTTCAAAAAGGACGAGGTTCCCAATTCGAACGTATTTTCATGTTTGTTACCCCAGAACTTTTTACTATGTGAACCGATATTGATGATTCTTTTTTTAGGGTTCCGTACCCAAATGGTAAAAACGGGACCTCTTACTAAGACTCCGCGGTCCGTCTGTCTGTCTGTCTGTCCGTCTGTCACCAGGCTGTATGTCATGAACCGTGAAACCGTTGAAATTTTCACAGATGATGTATTTCTGTTGCCGCTATAACAACAAATACAGAATAAAATAAATATTTAACTCCTGAGCTCCCATACAACAAACGTGATTTTTTCGTTGTTTTTTTTTTTTGCGATAATAGTTCGGAACCCTTCGTGCGCGAGTCCGACTTGAGTCTCGCACTTGGCCGGTTTTTTTATTTGAAAGCTGTTGCTTCTCTATATGGTCCCACTTCTTCCACTTCCCTGTGGGAACTTCGGAGATATACAACAGAAGTTTTCAATAAATGATGGCGAATCTCTCGGTATCGCATGTCTGTTTATTGTTTACACCATTTCATAACATAACATCACGCCAGTACTCTCTGAAGGGGTGCACAGATTTATACAGTTCACCCTGGTATACTCTAATTTCACCGGATGTGTTCAAGTTAGAGAGCAGTGGTGGCCCAGTGGTATCGGCCGCGACTTACAAGTTGTAGGTCGTGGGTTCGAGCCCAGGCAGGCGCATTACTTTGTGTAAATTATTTCATCACCACTGCTCTCAAAACGGTGAAGGAAAACATCGTGAGGAAACCGGCATGTCCTAGAACCAAAAATTCGAAGACATGTGACATCCACCAACCCGCACTGGGCCCGCGTGGTGGATTACCGGCCATTCCCTCTCACAGAGAGGAGGCCTGTGTCCCAGCAGTGGGAACATTAATAGGCTGATGATGATGATGATGATGATGATGATGTTCAAGTTTCATGTTATTCGGGTAATCTATTCTGGCATAACTGTGGGCAATATAGATATGTACCACTACTAAAAAGTAAAAACCTTTACAAAAAATTACAACCGACATCCAAATAAAATCACTACAAAGTGAAAAATAACTTCAATTTCGGAAGTCGGTGTCAAAAAACGAAGAAACAAAAACAGCAACACCGTTTTTTAGGGTTCCGTACCCAAAGGGTAAAAACGGGACCCTATTACTAAGACTTCGCGATCCGTCTGTCTGTCTGTCTGTCTGTCTGTCTGTCTGTCTGTCTGTCTGTCTGTCTGTCTGTCTGTCTGTCTGTCTGTCTGTCTGTCTGTCTGTCTGTCTGTCTGTCTGTCTGTCTGTCTGTCTGTCTGTCACCAGGCTGTATCTCATGAACCGTGATAGTTAGACAGTTGAAATTTTCACAGATGATGTATTTCTGTTGCCGCTATAACAACAAATACTAAAAACAGATTAAAATAAATATTTAAGTGGGGCTCCCATACAACAAACGTGATTTTTTTGCCGTTTTTTGCGATAATGGTACGGAACCCTTCGTGAGCGAGTCCGAGTCGCACTTGGCCGGTATTTTTTATTTTGTATTTTGACACTTTGTTTCCATATACCTACAAGTAATAACTTAATTGTGATTTGTGTAGTGCTGTGTCTTTTGTGTGCTCTAAATAAATGGTTTATCTATCTATCTATTTCTGTTCTGAACACTGATCAATGAATAGGTTTAATCAACACCTCACGGTCATAATTTCAACTGAAATAGTCCAAGAGCTGCATAGACATATATGCCTTCCCCAAGCTTCACCATCACCACATTGCACACACGCCTCATATGTGCTCATTTAGTACAATAATGAACGGAAACACGGCTTTTTTTTTTATTTTTCCTCCCACTTGAATATCTTACCAAATATGTTTGCTTGCACTAAAGTTGACCGTAAATCGACTAGAGCATAGCTTGCAGTTAATAAAATCTATATGACTATTAATTTTCAACTGATATGAAGAAAATGTACTAAGGCATCCATTAACCTTGTTCAAACTAGTTATGGTTCTCAATAAAGGATTAAAGTTCTACGATAAACATAGACAGTCACATTACTGAAATTAATCGTTGAATATTTCATGTGTTTTATAGATCGTTATTAATTTAACAGCCGTATAAGCTGTGGGTACATTGACACGACTCAATGGCATTTACAGTATTAAAACAATATTGATATAGTGAAATTATTTCTGAAAAGAACAATACAACATTTCTCCAAGATATTCTTTATTGCTATACCCCACAGCTCCCTTGGGATTTTTTAAAGAATTTATGCCTTATCTAGAAAAACAGAAATGGAAGATTCCCCTGGGGTTTTCGCTAAGGGAAATACCGTGGATTGATACGTTGGAAAAAGAAATTAATGAAAAAGCTTATATTTATCTTAAAAAAACCTAATCAGGTTAATGCTGATTTTCTAATATTTATGATGAGAAATCTCAGAAGATTTTAACTCACTTAAAAAAAAGGAGGTAATCAATTCGACACGTATGTAATAATATTGTTGCAATTGCACAATATTCACATATGTTGCTCTGTATGGGCTTCTAAAACACGTTTTCCAAATTTCATAAGTGTATGTATGTATGTTTGTCCACGCATTTCGCCGATACTATTTATCGGATCGAGATCATTATTTTTTATTGGATTAAGTACCTATCAGGTTCAGCAGTTTTCATGATATAAAACATAAAACCGAACTCCTTAGCGAAAACAGCACGAATGTGTAAATTAAGTTATTATGGGGATTTAGTCAATCCTTTAGGTACCTTACTATAGAACTTGCTGAATTTTTAGTGATAGGGTACTAAAACTAAAAAGAGCAAAATAAAAACATTTCACAAAAATGAACTTTTTTAAATCGGAGTCATGAAAAGTCAATCAAAATGCCTGCAATACAGAAAGTAAGACTTTGAGACAGGAGTAAAATTACTTGGTATAATTACCCTACGATTTACGTAAACCCTCGTATATGCAGATAAAAAAGCTCCGTATTTCTTTTCGATATACGGTAACCAAAGAAAGACGTAACGAATAGCACTCTTCGGCTGCAAATTAATCACCACTGGCGGTCCAGGCACTTCCAGAGTCACCTTACAGAGAAAATGCAGAAGTCTTAGCTCTTCTAAGAACTCCAAAAAGGATCATAGTTGACAATGTGGGAATTTAAAGAAACGAAACGCCCTCAACGCGATCCAATCCCAAAATGAACACGCTCTATATCCTTGCTCAATAGACCTAGATCTTATAATGATTAAGCTTCAGCTATATTTAATTAAATAGATCTTCTATATCTGCGTATTTTGTAGTTGAAACCAATGGCCCCCGAAGTGGCGAACATTCGGGCGATGCCAAATGTAGCTGAATAGCGTGAATAAGATTAATTGGGATAGCCCTAGGCTGCCGACCGTGAAATTTCCCGCTGACTGTTGGGTCAAATGTATAGATAGAAGTAAATTGGTGGAGCTATGCTCTGAATTTGGGATTGCTATTTTTTGGGGGTTCAGATTTATTGATATTGAGATTTGTGAAGCCCGATGTTTTCATCATCAGAGATATATCGTGTTCAATTATCCACAATTATTCGTTAAATATCGATACTGCGCATCTTTTAATTTCATGTGTTATACACACCTACCCTAATTTGTTTATTATCATCATAATCTTTCTGATCTTATCCCGTGTCACTTGAGATCGGCATTTTATCTTCTTCCATTCCGTGCTGTCAACTGTCACGCTAAGTGATAGCGGGACGCCCTATTTTCTTTTATATCTTTCAATCCAACCACCTTTTCCTGGCCCCTTTCTCCTTCTCCATCCATTCACAATTATAGAACACATTTCATTATCAAATTAAATAAACTTCCTTAACACGGCAAGTCAATGAGAGCAAGAAAGTCAAGTTTTTATCTCCCATCTCCACCTTTTCAGCGTACAGGTGAACATTGAACGAGCATCTTCTTCACCCTGTTCGTTTAATTGCGAACTCGAGTTTTCAACTAATGAACTGCTTAATTTATTGTGTAATTATCCTGTTTAATTGTATGTACAATGTAAAACACCTACAAGTAATTGATTGTATGGGAACACTTGGTTAAACTCCCTCGTGTGTCCTGAACTTTCTAATTATTTCGCTTAAAACTATTTGCGCCGTAGAACTTGAATGATGGTGCATTTAGTCTAGCACCTGCATGAAGTAATTACTAACTTAGCTAGCGCTTTAGGTACCTAATGGGGAAGGATTTTTAACCCCCGACGGAAAAAGAGGGGTGTTATAAGTTTGACGTGTGTTGCTGTGTATCTGTGTATATGTGGGTCTGTCTGTGGCATCGTATCGTTCAAAGGGGTGAACCGATTTTGATTTAGTTTTTTTTTGTTTGAATGATGATTTTGTCGAGAGTGTTCTTAGCTATGTTTGAATAAAATCGGTTCAGCCGTTCAAAAGTTATGGACGTTTCACTGTTTGAATCGGGGTGTTTACGCAAGATATCTAGTCATAATTACGTGTTCAATAGATTGCCGATCGAAGCGTATCTACTATGTACTAGATAAATTATGTAGCATAAAATAAAAATGTGTCGGGGGATTTTTAAATTTTGAAATTTTATTTGTTGATACTTAGCTCACAACGATTATCGCAAATCAGCAATTCAATCTCTGTAGCCGGACATAATTCCTTAGAGACTACCGTAACATATCCCAGATTTTTCCAATAAACAGCGCGTTTCGGAGTCCGTAACCTAACTTATGATCACATTAAGAATTCATTAACACGGAATTGGATCCCTCACCTCATAAAAACCCTATTTCTATTTCATTACACACAAGGGAACCCTTTCTCTTTATATGATACATTTACCTGTAGCTTTCATCAACGAGTAAAAAAATGATAAAAGCCATTAACATACATTAAACCAATTAAAAATATGCACCATCCATCCTGTGAATGCTTCGGGAACACTGCAATACGGTATTAAAGCCGACACGAGGGCTGCGTAACAGGTTATAAAAACATGTGGCTAACCGCGGTGTTTTTAATAAAAAGCTCATCATATTCTAGGATCAAGTTAATGTAATGCATAAGGCATATTCGGGTAATGAAGCATCAAGATTTTTGGGAGCACCAATGTTCGTAGTAAGAATGGTTGATAGTATTGGTGTTGTACATAGTAGCACAACCATGAACGCATTAATTATAACTTTAGATGGTACTAAAATCCTTTTAATTTGTACTATTTTATACCACTGATTAAAAATTTTATAACTTTCAATTATCGCAGATATAAAGGTCGTGCTGGCAAGATTCTTTCCCAGCACGACCACGCTGAAATTCCAGCTGGCGTAGAAGTGATGAAACGGGAGCATGCCTGAAAAATTTTACTCATTATGTACTCCTATTTCATTACTGGTAAATTGTCATTAATAGTTAGAAAAGCAAAAAAAAATGTCTGCCTATATTAGTATGTGATTTGACACTAGATAGCGTTAAATGTGGCAGAAAAAGTTTTTTTTACTTTTCTAACAATTTACGACAATTTACCAGTAATGAAATAGGAGTACCTACGAGTACATAATGAGTACAAATTTTTAGGCATGCTCCCGTTTCATAACTTCTACGCCAGCTGGTATTTTATGGTGGTCGTGCTGGGAAAGAATCTTGCCAGCACGACCTTTATATCTGCGATAATTGAGAGGTATAAAATTTCTAATTAGTGGTATAAAATAGTACAAATTAAAAGGATTTTAGTACCATCTAAAGTTATAATGAATGCGTTCATGGTCGTGCTACGAAGTACAACACATAGTATTTAACTCTCTCAAATATCTTCAGAGAACGATTGGTTTAGCATGGCTCTTACATATCTATCAACTCCTTCATGACTTCTTCAGAGAAAGCACTCACGTAATCATCATATTTAACGCCCAGTGTGGATTGAATAAAGTCCTGGGACGATGTCCCCTTAGTAATTTCCTGACGGGACGCTGGGATTGGAAGCCGTCGGGAAATTGATTTTAAAACGTTAATGCTGCAGTGCCGTTCAATCTGTGAACAGCACAAGCGATGAGCGGACGCGACCAGCCGGATGATATAATTAATTCGTCATTTTGGAGGCCGTCACCCGTCTGGATCAATGCAACTGACCTTCGTGATTGATGAGCTGTTCATAGTGGTTGAAATAAAAAGTTACGAACAAATAACATGGGCGCTTTTCAATACACATTTATAAGATGAAAGAGTGCGTGCTAAGCTAAAATATATTTGCACCCTTACCTTTCTGAAACATTTCAGTCATTTGTATAACAGCCAGTCGATTCTGTTAAAAATCTGATTCTGTAATTTCAGTTGTTGATAGGGGTTGAAAGCTCACTTCACTTGAGGGTGAGATTATGTAATGTTAGGTACTGTGAGGGCTCCTCACCTATTTAGAGGCAACCTCATTGCTTATTATAAGACTGTTAACCGATAACTATTTAGTTATGGAAGGTGATTGAAATCGGAACGCTAGGATAATAATTGAAGATGTTTTTGTTTAGCTTTGCTTGTCAGTTCGGTACAAGGCGCTTTAGGGCAGTCACGTTGTTGATTGAATATAACATATCAAAGTAATTTCTGCATATCATTTGAACTCCCTGAGCTATCTAGCTAGCTTATTCTATAAACGTGAAGTGAACATCTTCATTAGACGGATTGACACCTCACCTCGCTTCATGTTCATTTCACCTAAGTACAGTGAGATTTTTACAGAATAGCACTACAGACACTCACTCTTGACTTGTCCACTTATTAGTTCCTCTTCGTTCATAAATTGAGCCTTTCCCTTTTCGGGTGTTTCAGAGTTAATGACTTCGTTTTCCTTTAAATTGCATATCGATACCGAGTTACCGAGGCAGGCGTTACGTAAAGCTCCGTCTGAATGTATTACCTTATTAAATATCTCTAATTTTGTTTGCGCTGCCTCATAATTGGATGGTTTATCTTTGAGTTACGTTTTATTTTTGCTTCGTTTCGTTCTGTTTTGTGATAAATTTTGTTTCTGTTTTGCTTGGGGCTTTGCTTTTTATGGGCGTATTTCGAAAAGGAGCGAATAAGCCTACTGATGGTTCTTTTCAGTGTTTAGGTTTAATTTACTATTTATTTCAAAATTAAGACGGCTCTTTTAGATTGCTAAGTGCCTTATAAACCCTAATTATTTATTGCTTATATTGCCTAGCGGTGTTTATTTTACTTATTAAAATCTCGTAAGGCAAATATCAATAACAAGCAAGGGGCAAACTAGTCACCAATACCTTCTCATAAAACTAGTATTTGTACCATATATTTTAATATTTCGAGGCTTATTGCTTCGTAACTTCGTAACCCAGCTGTAACACTAATCTTCAATACACAGTAATGATTCTGAACGGGTGCCACGAAACACTAACTGTCCAAAGAGTTCAAAGGATTAATAAGGTTTAAAATATCGCCTGGTCTTTTTGTTTTAAATTACACAAAAGGACTGTAATTTATACGAACATAAATATATCCCTGTATAAGGGCTATATTGTGTTGTTCAAAGGCGCCTATTCTGTTAAACGTTTTCGCAGGAAAGCGGGCGGGCCAATTATGTACAACGTACATGTCAAATACCGCGGGACGCCTTGTTAAACAACGTCGTTTGACGCTGTCATTAATTAATAACCACTTTTTGTTGACGTGTTGCTACGTAATTTTGCTGGCTTGTGGAATGTCCCATTAATATCATGATGTAATACTTTATAGGAATTATTACGACCGGTGTTCTTATGATCTTTGTGCGAGATTACATCGGTTAATCAAGCCCTTTGAATTATTTATTTGCACCGTATAAAATTTCTCTCATTAATAATTACGTAAATATCCATTCGTCCAATTCTACCGGTGTAATTCATTTAACTGATTG
Organism: Anorthoa munda; assembly: GCA_945859665.1. Lineage (NCBI taxonomy): Eukaryota > Metazoa > Arthropoda > Insecta > Lepidoptera > Noctuidae > Anorthoa > Anorthoa munda. The sequence goes on along the minus strand of OX243900.1, from coordinate 25,991,725 downwards.
TCAACAACAGCAAAAACGTTACTAAATCAATACCGATAAACAGTTGTCGTTTACATAACGTTAAGTAGTACGTAAATCAACTTTATTCGCGGTTATTACATCGAAAGAGTGACGTATACTTACAGTGCGATACTGCTGGTTGCGCAAGTGCAATACCATGTTCGCCCTCGTGACGTCATGGATTTAACAAATTGTTCTTAGCGTGTTACGTCGAGTTCGTAGAGCGAACCCATGTATGGGTAATTGGTTTTATAAAAATGCTATGGGTTATGTTGGCTTTTAAATTATTGTTAATGACTTTTGGCTTGGGATTTAATGGATAAAACTTTGTTCAGTAAACAACGACATAAGAGGCGCTCAAATTATTTCGTGCGTTCCTCTTTTCGATTGAATGAGGCATTTACATGAAACAATTATTAGACTGGTAATTGAAATCGTAAAGTAACTCATTCCGGATTTAGAAATTACCCTCGCCCGGTTCACGATTCCAAAATGTTTGCCCGAAATTATTCGACCAACACTAAATATTTATTCTGGATGCTCCTATGGGACGCATCGAACGTTAACCGAATAACTTTGAATATTCATACTCAATATCTGAGCCCCAGTCTAGGGCTGTCACTTCCACTTGACTAGGGTCCAGCTACGGCGGTCAAATCTCCGGTCTCGACAGCCCGAACGCCTTTCACAGAGTTAAGCTGTAATTTACAGGACAAGACCGCAAGTAAAGGCCACGATCCTCCCAATTCTGAGATATCTGTACTGTCGCCCAAGGGAAAACTTGCTCTCTTGATTTAATACCGTATTACCGTTGGAAGTTTTTATTGAAGGGTATTAGTTAAGGTACGGCGTTAAAAGTGACAACCCTATTTATGCTGCTAGAATATTCGGGTTTTCATGTAAAAACGGTATTTGTACCAACAGCGGTTTATGCCCGCAAACTGTTGGTATCTCCTCTATGAATTGGATATGTTGAATAAATCTTTTTTTACTGTGGTATCATGGTTAAACATGTTAATAAATCCTATATAAAGTTCGTTTTAATAGAAAGAGCTTAATTAGTAGGTCTGGGTACACTTTTTCTCTGCGTAACAAGGATAATGTTTTAATTATCTAGAGTGCAAATTTTACTCAATTTAATTAATTTCTTGCTTCGTCACATTGACAGGATTCATTTTCGTTTCTAACTTTTTGCTAAGTTTGTTAGATTACCTACTTCTTCAAACACTTAATGAAGCTCAAACAAAGTCCCCATTGTCTGGAACTGGTCGAACAACAGTGTTAAGTAAGCTACCCTAACTTAGATTTTATTCTCCAGAGTCCCATAACCTTTCGTTCCGGCTATAACGCGGCAATTAACGTTCTAACTGTCCCCTATCCGTTCAGCGGAACGCCCGCCTCACTGACATGGCGGAAAACTAGGCAAGTGGCATTTTCGCTTAAATCGCTACGATTTCTTTGAGCCAATGTTTTTTTTACTATTAAAGAGTCATAACTAAGTCAGAGAGTAGATAATACTACTAATAGATATTTAAAAATTTATGGATCTAGCCGGAGAAGGCAGGAGATAAATTTGGCTGGAAAGATATGGGGGACGCCGTTGTCCAGCAGCGATACAAAGTAAGCAAATAGAAAAAAAAAGGATTAAGGTAACTACAACATAAACCCACGCCTTTTTCCCTATGGGGGTAGGAAGAATCTACAGCCCAGGACGCCACCTGCTACGATCCTTACTTACATTATTTAACTTTCAGCAAATACAAAAGACTATGAATCTCAAATATGTTCAAGGACAATATCGAGTCTGTTGCGTAAAGTTTGCTGCATGAAAACAACAACCTCATTCCAAAAAAACATCTATCAGCAGCACCGTTTCCAATTTCCCTACACATACCCACCTACCACGCCCGCACCCACATACTTCATTCACCCTCTAACGCTCTGCGTTCTTGGCGGCTGGCGCAACTGCCGGTGCTGCCCCGCCGCAGGCGTTCATTTAGATACATCACTAACCCTTTGTGTTCCGTGCCATCAATTTACGCGCTGCAATCAACGACAACATAAAATCTGACACGGAAATAAAAAGTTCACTGCAGAAAAACAACAAACTCGCCAAAAAATCTATTATCATCACCGTTTATAATTGCCCTATAATACATTCAGCTACCACGGCCCCACCCACATACTTCATTCACCCTCTAACGCTTTACGTTCTCGGTGGCTGGAACAAAAGCCGATGCTGCTCCGCTGCAGGCGTTCACCTAGATACGTCACTAACCCTTTGTGTTCCGTGCCATCAATTCAAGCGCTGCAATCAATGCCAGTCGAAGTTGCCCCGCTTTGCGTGCTTTTTCAACGATTAAACTGACTGTGCCTCGATGCAGGTGGATAAATAAAGATGCACGTAAGTATACGTAGACAGACAAGAGTCGCAGATTTTGTAATGAAATGCTTTAGATAGAATCCGACTCGAAGGACCAGATTTTCTATTACATAACTTCTAAAATGTTTGTAAGTTTTCAGTAAGAGCAACATTTTGTAAAGCCAAATTGAAAATATCACAAAGTTTATCGCATTAAATGATCTTTAACAACACAGACATTCAAAACAAACACATTAAAGTAAACATTACCATAACAAAGCCAGAAACATTATTGTCGTCATAACACTTTTATTGAAGTTATTAGCATACTTCAACAACAGTACCGCAATCGTAAACTGTGTGTGAAACGCATTGGAAGCCTGATTTTGTTACTATATGTACAATAATATGTTCGACGCTGTGACGTGGTTTGCCGACATTTTCCAATAACGAACTGTGTACACTCACTTTGAGTGGTTCCCCGCTGCATCTGCACTATTTATTGAGCTATTCTGTATCTCTTATTGTTTGCGATATGTCTGCTATGATTCTATTGAATCTGAACAATTTGGACTATCCATGCGGATGTTGTCAATGTTCGATTCGATAATTTGCTGTGCATTCAATTTGGGGCGTATTGTTCTTTATTGTCTGAACGGATTTCGATCGACCTGGTATTTTACCAAATTGTAGAGAACGGCGGGGGCTTATTTTCATTATTCATGAGCAGCTTTACAGCTTATGATCAGCAGTAATAAAGTAGAGAAATACTGTTTACATTTCACAATAATGCCTCCTGCTGCGGTTCAGGGAAATATGAGCAGTCTCAAACTTCGTTCATTATAGGCGCTGCAGTATAAAATACAGCGTCTACGAGCAAACAAAATACTATTTGCACGAACTTGTATTACCACTGTTGTTACGTCTGCGTAAGTTAATGCCTACGCACACAAGTTGGCATGCCGCCACGCATAACGATCGCAACTCCCGAATATTACTTCCTGAGACCACCGTTATACGGTTTCCAACAAATTTTTGGATACGTAGACGCTTCAAATTGACTCACATTGGATATTCTCCAACTTTTACAACCACGTGCATGCAAGAGCGAATCACTTATGGAATTATGGATTTAACGGTCTGTCTACCATTCATGTTGTACAATACACATATGTATTTATTGACGTAATTTTATTTAACTTGCGTCGCTACATATTGAAGCATTTTATGTTCGTTCCGTTATGTTATTTGATGTAACACTCTTATGTGCTACTGAGGTAGAAGTTATTGATATTGCGTTAACTTTATTCGGACCTGCCGTTTCATTTTATGTGTCACGAAAAGTTGAGTTGGCCTTCAAAAATGCCGAGTTATTTAAATTTAAACCACACCAGCTCCAGGATTAATTACAGTACTATATTCCTACTTCAACGCATTTCAAAATTTTCTCTCTGTAGCAGTGGTTTACAAATCTACCATTCACATCCAATCCGAGTCCGTTTTAAATATGTAACACCGTAGGCCGAAACAAAACCAAAAAAGTTAATTTTGTCGTTGCTGCAAAATCAAGCACGACGCGCAAAACTTAAACTCCGCCTCTCATGCAGCGGCTGATTGCATTTTAAAGTAAAAAAGGAGTACCTAATCTAGGTCGTAGGTCGTGACTCGTGCTATCTCCTCGGATGTTGAGCTGCGGTCTCTGAACGCGCCTCGAGGGGTAACTTACGGCCCGGTACTTACATGATATTGAGGTATATGTTACTTACGACCCCCTTGACGTATACCCACGCTTAATAATGTTGATATGTGCTTTTTGTTCTGTATTTCGTGTTTACTGCGGATTTTGTTATGCGGATTGCTGTCTTTACTTTGTGAAATGAATATTTCAGACAGCCAGAGACTAACCTAATGTTTTTTCTTCGTATATGCTGTGTTTGACGCCAAGGATTGGGCCTGTCATATTTGCAGGATCGATATGTAGTGCCCATTCTTTATCTGTCATTTAATATCTCTGGTTTGCAAGAGTTCAGCCATTAACTAAATTACTTAATGTGTATTTTCAGTAATAAATCATATTATTGGTCACGCAGTTGACAGGTTAATTAGCAGCCTAAATTAATGAGGATTACGTGGTTTCATAGCTTTCATTTTGATAGTAATTTATTTATTAGTTTCATTTGAATACAAATAATATTAAATTTTGTAGTTAACATCGACTTTTATACACTGCCAATGTGTTTGTTTGTCACAAGAAACTTCTTTGGAGGAATAAACCACTTCATGAAAAGTTCAGAAATAGTACTCGGATTATTCAGTCTTGGTACAAAAATATATTTTATTTCGAGTTTAGATCGAGAATGTTTGTTTATTGAATCCATTGATTCTTTCTAAAGTACACTGTATATGCAAAAATAGTTGTATATTATATAATGCTTGTATCTACTTTAACATGTTTGTTTTTTTAACAACTGAAGGCGTGTTTTGTGCCAGCTTTTTATTACTATAAGCGGGCAAATAAAGCCGTTGGTTGTAGAGGCAGTGTCATCAACTAGTAATCACTTCTAAAGTATTACAATGCGTAAGTGGCAGGTGTACAACTGATGACGCTGTTTGTAATACTACTTATGTTCAAAGGATTCAAAACATTCATAAGTATTCATCAGCAGATAAAAAAGAAGTTAATAAAAAAATCAAAAAACCCGACTGCTTAATGTTGTGCAGTCGGAGGATACATATTCGCGAGCTGGCGGACCAAAACCAGATGTATCCTCCGACTGCACAGCATGATTTTCTTCTTGTTTACGTCTTTTTAGTTTGCTTTTTAAGCAGTCGGGTTTTTTGATTTTTTAATTAACTTTTTTTATTTGCATATTTTTAGTTATTTTTTTTTAGAATTAGGTACATTTAAACATATAAGTGGTATATATTTTTGAAATTGTCTCTTAAAACCCTTTATTTTGATACCCCACACGATGGGTTTGGAAGATTTTTTTTTCCCCACAAATTGGCGCCCAAAATCCGCCATTTTTAATGTAGCCAGTGACACTCGCAGGATTAAGACGAATCGATTGACGTAAGAATCATCAAAATCGGCCAACGCGTTTGGTCTCTAGAACGCCACATAGGAACAAACATACATACATACATACATACATACATAGACTGATAAACACATTACCCTCCTTCGGCAGTCGGGTAAAAATATAAACATAATTACATTTCGCTTAAATCGTCACAGACATTAAAAACTCAGTCTGTCTCAAAAGACAGATGTTCCAGACGTGACTGCTTATATTTTCTTATTGTGAGTTTTTACTCTCATTCGTCTAAACCAGTCACGTGGCCAGTCATAAACGCCTTTTTACGATAACTTGTGTGTTTACGGTACCCCTGTCAGGGTTGTCTTTTGTCAACACAGGATTCCATCTTCTGTTACGTTTCCTTATGACGTGTGAAGTTACGTGCTTTCCCTTTTAATGAAAAATTGGGTCGTGAAAGTTTTCTTTGTCCTGGCTCGAATTTGAACCGAAATACGATGTTATCATACTACTACCACAAGTGAAAAATAGTGGTGCTAGTGCTTTTCAGAACAGCATCTGATACGAATCCGAGTTCTATCCGAATTGAAATATACTGAATTCAGATGGGTGGAGTTCGCACCTATAGTTCTCGCCAAACTTCTGGGCAGCCCTGAAGTTGGTTTTCCGATGCGCATGACACGAAACGGTGCTATTTTTGTATGCAATTTACTACTGCGCAGCCATTTTAACCAATTTCAGGGCGGTCAAGAAGTTTGGCGAGAACTATAATGCGCAACCCCTCCTACAATTAGTACTACGATTACTTCGGACCGATACTCTATTCCCTCTTAAAATTTCAGCGCAATTCTGAACTTTTTAGGCAAATAGTACATAGGAAATTGCTATCTGTTATGAAAAGGAATGAATATAATTCCTTAATGCCTAGTATAAATATGGGTACTTAGTTTTGAGTTTAATTTACGCTCATAACCGTGACGTTAATTCGTGGGCTTTACATAAAAGCTTGGCGTGGCCACAAATAAAACCCGACGGCAAGACCATCTGGACCCTAGCTTAGTCGGCTAGTCGCAAAGTCTGAACTGAGTTTAATTAATCGGCAGAATTTTCAATAAAGGCTGAAACTAATAGTGGAAACACATGTTCAGAGAAAACTTCTAACAACAGGGAGTGAAAATCATAAATAAACGATTAATATTACGTCAAACCCCTTGACATCAAAAAAGCTGAGAGTAAATTGTCATTTAAGCGTAGAATCCGGAACTATTATTTGTCCTCTCATTTGTCTTCGTCATAGTTATTATATTTAAATTTGAGTCTCATTTAGAATTTGGTATTTATTATTATATTTATTAGTCTATTGTTTTAGAAATTATTTATGTATTTTATTAGTTATGTAGTTTTTTAATATTCGAATTTAATTATTCCTTTATTTTTATTTTGTACACCTATCACTGTTGTGTCCTTTTTGAACCCAAAGGTTGACTGGTAGAGAATGCCTTGCTGCATTAAGTCCGCCTATGTATAACCATTGTACATGAAGTTTAAATAAATAAATAAATAAATATTACGATAATGTAAAGTTGTACATAACAAAAAACACAATAAAAACAGATAGAAAGGGAACAGATAGCTAAAATGTTAATAGATAAGGAAATATTGAGCGCTATTCCTCTCTCCTAGACACTGACTGTATCTAGAATGTTGCTGTGCCCGACAGGGTCCATAATTGTTTCTGTAACTTATATTTACCACCTGTATGTACATTATGGATGCAATAAATGTAATTTGAATTTGAATTTGAACCGTAACTTCGAATCTTAAATCAATTTTCTCTAGTATTTTGCACTCTTAAAAATGTTCACCTCTCTCTCATACAAATATGTATTTATAAGCCGAAGTCGCAACAAGTAAAGCATTAACGCTTATTTTTTTATTTCTCCGCTTTGTACACGTATTTACATTCCTAGAAGTTTTTAGCAATGCAAATACTGGCGAGAAGTTAGCACCGTGAATTTGCAAGGGTCCCTGTATTGGCGCGGCACTAAAACTTGGTCGGGCGAGCTCCTTTCAAGCGGGGCTTATTGCTCAACTCTACACATAAATTTTCATCTGGAATTTATATTGTTCCTCGAAAGTCAAAATATTACCCAAATTTTGGTTGTAGTTGGTACGATATACGTTCGTAGCACGTTCATATTTTGTTTCGTAGCCGACCTGCTACGAAGTTGCTACGCCGTAGCAAACGTAGCGATGCAAACGGTGCTGAGACTGAAAAATGCGATATTGCGGTGGTTGCCCGTCGCTTGGTAAATGAGAATTGTAGTTTTATGAGCTTCAGCATAAAATATTAGCTTAGTCTTGACCAAAGCTTATTTATGATGCTGTAAAACGTAGCCTTTGATGTCTACCAACATTATTCCTACTCATTTGAACATGTTTACGTTCAGGAATTTTGAACTGGATTTGTTTTATTTGCTGATTTTCAGACCGAATCATATTTATGACGATATTATAAAAGTGTATGATAACAAATATTAGACGACACTTTCATTTTACCTACAAGACAACGTCGCAGTAAAAACAAGAATTCTCCTTTTATTTTTCTAAGTCCTAAACCAGAGCACTCAATAATTATAGTACGTGGGACGGAGCACTTATCTGGCTGCACCTACGTAACAAATAGGACAGGAACAAGAACAAAGAGGCTGGGACAGGTGCCGCGTCCGGGTGACCTAAAACTGCAGGTGCCAGAGCTGTGTCGCGCTGTCGGGCCCAAAGTATAATCTGACAGCGGTGGTTGGGAAAAAGTTGAAAGTTGCGATGCAAAATGGGAACGTCGTGTAGTATTTAGTATTTATATAGTTCCTGCGCCTGAGCTGCCTCCAGTTTGTCGGATTGTCGTCCCATCGAACTATGGGCAGGGAGATTGAGAGAGTGCATCTATGCGTACACCTTGTCCACTATAACTTTCCCGTTGGTGGTTAGTATTTGCTGAGATTGTTTGCCATTATCGAAATTCGGTCAGGAAGAAAGCAGTTATTTTAGCTTGAAAGTGCCTTTGATGTGGTTACCAAAAACTCGAGCTAAGGTTAGGTTCCTCTTCAGGTTTGGTGTTTTAAAACCGTTTTGGGTAGAATTCATTTATGATATGAAAGTTTATATTATGACTCACAGTTTGGGATCTTCGCTTCGGTTAATCCAAAGAACCTTTCGTACCTTTAATCTTTGACAGTAACTTTGACTTACCTATACCACAGATAATATAATACTAGCATTCACATGCCTCATCCCATACAAAGAAACCGTGCCGACGTTACGGCGGTTTTCATCTGATTATGCCGATTATTTTTTTTGCAAATCGATCGCGTTCGGTTCCGTTCCATGCGGATCACCATCTATATCCATGGAACGGAACATAATCGATGCACAAAAAAGAATCAGTACAGTACGTCGGCACGGTTTCTATGTATGGGATGAGACACCACTGCCTATACCTTGGTCTTGTAAAGCAGGTGAATTTACAATTCTATGAATACAAACCTATTTCGTCACGTTACTTGAAAGTCCTCATTCAAGAGCTTCTTACGACCCAATTACATTATGGAGTGGTATTCATATTCATGTTTAAGTATTCCATAATCGTAAATGCCACTCACGCGAGTTATCGTATCAAACATGTTATGCGTTATAGCTAGGTAATTGAAGAAATACCCTGCGTCCTCATTTATATTGTTCAAGATTGGATCCATCGGTCGTGCCCATTTCCCTCGCTTTGGCGTTCGACCAGTCGGAAAGATTCTACTTCACAGATGAAGGAGCATTCCTTAAAGACATCTTTTAGGCATTTGGGTAATTGTCCTTTATAGCGTTCCAGCTGCTGGTTATCGATATTACATTGTTCGTTCATTCATTTTCATATTATGAATTTTGAGGATTATTGGGACAAACCCACCGCACTATGCCCAAACCACTGCAACTCCTGAAAGCCAGAATCAACAGTGGCGACCACCAGAAAAGCGCCGAGGCAATTAAGCTCGACGAAGTCCCGGAGAATGCATTTAACTGTCTTGGATCCCGCAACGAAATTAATCAGAAAAGAAAAATGGAGGAGTAGGAAAAAATTTCAAATTTCCACTTCCCTCCATATCAAGCAGGAGACAGAACAAACAAGACCAACAGGCACAAAGGGTCGTTTACAACTGGGATAAGTCCAGTTGCGTAGCACCACGGATAAAAATTAGCATTAATATTAATGGGTCCTAACATTGTGAGCTGTTATATTTGATTCCAATAATAGGTACGGCAAAAACGCTTGAGCGCACGGAAATTTGTTCTTGTTTCCACAATCCGTATAGTAAACAGCTCCTGATACAGCCTGTACATTATTCAACACAGTATTGCGTTCATTCTGCCAAAGAATAAACTCCCATAAGATATGATGTGCAGATTGTACATATTCACAGTCAGATATATAACACTGACATAAAGGCGAGGCAACGAGCTTGAAGGAAAATAATTTACTTTTAAAGTTACCATGCCCTGTGAGAAATTGGGCAACACAGTGATCCACCTCCAGCCACGTCCTGGCCAGCCGCACGCGAACGGATGGAAAGAATTGGTGGAGGTGTCGGCCCTTGATGGAATTATCCCACCTACATTGCCATTCGGCTAGAAGAAAAAAAAAAACAAAAAATTTCGAGGATTGGTAAATGTAATCTCGTTTCGTGGAAAATGAAGGCATTATCGTCGTTCTTTCGGCAAGCAGATCAAAGAATTTCAAGGTACTACGACCAGCGTTACAGCAAATGATAATTAGATTTAAGGTTTTCTTCAAATATCTGGTAACACGTCCAGAAGTTCAATTTCAAAAGCTCTTTTTTTACTAAAATCTCTATCAAATTAACTCATACGCTATTCGTTCGTACCTTGGCCGTCATATAGGGGCGAAGTTTTAACTATTCAATGTTTGCGCTCGTTAATTGTCGAGGTGCGGGGCCTTAACTGTCGATCGATAGCAGATAAGTACACACTCACGTGAGATAACTCCACATTCTCCAGCCCCGTTAAGTGCAGCAACACCGACGAAGACATCTCAAGCACTTTAAGCTCAAATTTAATTTCGCTGTAGTTGAAGAGGTTATGTAAATTCAGAAGAAGCTAAGTAATTTGAACCTGTGAACTTGGTAATTTACACGTTCGGGTATATCGCGCTTGAGAATTTTGGATCCTTTAAATTGCTTTTAGGCAGGTCTTCCAAAAGCAAATTTTACTTAATTTTTCTCTCATACAAAATATAATCCCGTCTAGCTATTATTCATATTTCACAGTTATTCAAGAACGGTCTTCAAGTAGTGTAGATGTTAAATAAGCTGATTGCTCTGATAGCACCGCGTGTTGTCCGTCAATTGTGCTTGCATCAGCGACCACGATTGATGTGGGAAAGGATAAAATAAATAGAACGGCATGTGGAGAATAACCATGGGAAGAAAATAACGTTGTCGAGTGTTGAAACATATGATTGAAACATTGTTACATACACACATGTGTATAATAAAAGAAAATAATCCAGTTAGATCGGAAATAATTTGGCACGACATTTGGTTACATTTCCAATTCTACGAAACATTTATCTCTTGAACGAAAATGCATACCGACAAATTTTATGTTCTGATTTTATAGTCCTTACACTTGAGGCGAATTTACTGTTCTTCTTATAAATGCCGAAAATTTACCATTATTCTTGTAGAAGTAATAAAATTTTGCACTTGTTCAACTTTTGATGACTGAAATATTTTTTGGTTGAATTATGTATCTTTTATGTTTATATACGGGCAGGCTGCTTGATGAATCGTTCCCCGATGACGCTGACGGATAGCTTTAAAGATTTGGACGTTCGCCAGAATGCTGGTTATCCTCTGTGTGCCTACGCTAACGATTGGAAGTTTGGTACGTCCATTTAACTGGACTGCTGAATTTTAGCCCCGTATGCAGCTTGTAATTGGGAACTTTGTCTAAACAAACTGGGTTATGTACCTACTTTAAGATGCTATATACGCCCCAATGTTAACGCAGTACTGGCCGTGCGCCCGCTAGATGCCAAAATATCAATATTGAACCTCCTTTTGAACAGTTCTGTTTGCAAAATATTATTTGATTTACATATGCTATGTTGTATATGTACATACATGTACAACATAGCATATGTAAATCGTATACAAACGTATGTACATGAATCAATAATAAATATATATTTTTTACTAACCTTTTAACCTAGCCGTTATTAAGGAGTATGCTTTAGAAAGTTACCGTTTTACGGCACTAAAGGGATATGTAGGCCCTTAATTGCATTCTGGGAAAACGGTGATCATGCGCTGTTTCAACTATCTGTTATTAGAATTCCTATCCTACTAATACATATAATATTTTGTGAAAGTCTGGATGTTTGTCAATCAATCCTCAACTACAGATCGGATTTGTATGAATCCTGATATACGGGCAAACCATGAACTGGACATAGGATGGGTACTTTATCTCCTGGTAGTATCCCGTGGGATTCACGCGTGTGAAGATGCTGGCAAAGATATAACAGGTAGATGAAGAAATAGTAACGTAATACGATGAATATTAGGTAAAAGATTCTAGAGCATAAATCCCACCGAGAAATACTGTTTTGTTTTCATTTCTCAGTCCAAGACAGATATTACTTACCTAAAGATGGTTTCCACCTACAACTTGTAATTCCGGGAGTGGTTGTGATAAATGACGGTGTCGGGAATGATGCTGACGCGTCATATTCTTATGTTGGATGGACGCCAACGGTTTTCATCATCCCACACCCTGTGTTACAGTCACGACAGCAGTACTGTTTCGAAAAAAAAAAATAGGTTCCTTTCAAAAACGGCTGTCTTTCAGCAAAATTTGGATGTGAAAGCTAAGAAAATAGAATTTTAAGCGAGCCTTTGATATTCGACGTCAATTACAAAATGTCGAAGGCAAGTTGGTGACAGGCTCCATAAATGTATAATTAGAACTTCAATCAAGTACTAATCTAACCTCTTCAAGCTTTGACTGGCAACTCAATTAGCGAGCTAACCTTTAGACCTGAAAATACGAAATCACAAATTAATTGCTTTGGTGTAATTTAAGGAGAAGGAGGAGCTCGTGGCTAAATAACAACAGCCGCACGGGTTGATCTTCAAGGTTAAGCAACGCTTGACGAGGTCGGTCCGTGGATGGGTGACCATTTCAACATACCGAGTTTCCTCCGTGCCTCGGAAAGCACGTTAAGCCGTTGGTCCCGGCTGTCATTTGAATATCTTTGACAGTCGTTACGGGTAGTCAGAAGCCTGAGATCTGACACCAGTCTTGCCTAGGGGTATCGTGTTACCCAGTTACTGGGTTGTGGGGGTCTGATAGGCAGTCGCTCCATGTAAAACACTGGTACTCAGCTGAATCTGGTAAGACTGGAAGCCGACCCCAACAATAATTGGGAAAAAGGCTAGGCAGATGATGATAATATAATTTAAGGAGAAACAGCTACATTGAATCACAAACAATAGACACATGTTTTGATTTCTAGGTCAAATAGAACACGTGCAAATTTAATTAACATATCTAGCTATGTATATAGTCAGTCACCATCCAAGTTATAATTCAATTTCGAGCGCCTACCAAATTGGCTACTGACGAATAATACCAAATATTGATTTGAAGCGAACTGATTTGAATAGCGTCGCCTGCTGCCTCTATTTGAAAGCCGTATTCATATGTATTGAGTTTTTTCGTGCAAAGTGTTTATGGGTTTGTGCCCAATTGGTGGTAGACTTACATATAACTGGCTGCATACTGGTAGGTTCAGCTCTGTTCAATCTCTTGGGGAATGCAGGCGTGATGTTATGTAGGTAAACCACCCTATCGCACCCGTCCTGTTATTGGCACTTCTGAATTTAAAGGCAAAAAATTTAAAAATAACATAGATTACGCAATGTTGAAATTTATTTGCCTGTAATAAGATTTTAGATAGCTTTTTTATAAGTTAGTGAAAATATATGTAAAACTAGCTTCTGCCAGCGGCTTCACCCGCGTAAAAAGTGTTTTATCATCCAAAGGGATTACAGACTATCCTATATAAACTATCCTTCCCAGGGTCTCAAACTATCTCCATGCCCATCTAAATCGGTTCAGTAGATCGAGGGATTACCCCCTACAATCTCATAAACTTTACCTCTTTATAAAATCAGTACGGTATAAATTACTATTTCACTGGATGAAACAATTCTTAAAATAGTATTAGAATATTTCCTTCGGTGTCATTATAATTTTTGTATGCTATTTTTATGATTTTCTGGGCATTTGATTACGAAGGTAGGAGAGACACTCCCTAAAGTGCCAATAATAGGTTATCTTAGGCGATTATCACACTGCCACGCATCACGCTGCGTGTGTTGCGTGTCAACGCACCTACACGCGTACTTGCATGCGTTTTTTCTATACAAACGGAGACGTACAAGCAACGTTAAAACACGCATTCACGCGCTACGCTGCGTGGTGCATGGCAGTGTGTTAACCGCCTAAACCCTATGTTATGTGTTTTATATGTGACTAGCTGACACCCGGGGCTTCGCTCCCGTCAATTGGCTACCTACCTACCATACCTACTCTACCCACCTACCCTACCCTACCCACCTACCCAACCCTACCTAATCATGTAGTACATAATTTTTATGTATCATCAATAGTTTTCTCAGCGCACGCCAAAGAATGAATTTTATATGCAACGTTTTGTTACTTTGGGTTACATTATTGCAATTTTCATAAAGATCATATTTTTTTTTAAATATATTATAGCCTATGACACTCAGGAATAATGTAGCTTTCTACTGGTGAAAGAATTTTTTAAATCGGTTCAGTAGATCCAGAGATTACCCCCTACAACGTCACAAACTCACAACATCACAAACTTTTTTATAATATTAGTATAGATTTAAAATGAGTATATTAGAGGAAGTTTGAATGTGTGTGTCCTGGTATGGTCATGTGATAAGGAGGGGATGTTACTAAAAGAGTTATGAATATAAATGTGGATGGATGGAGAGGGAAGGAACGGCCAAAGAAAAGATGGATGGACTGTGTGAGGAGTGATATGAAAGAAAAGGGAGTCAGTGATAGCTTGACGGGGGACAGGAAGGTATGGATGAAGAAAAAGTGTTGCGCCGAACCCATGTAACATGGGACAAGGGCAGGCAGTTGATGATGTGATTTCTTCCTAAAATTATTAAACCTATTTTTCTAACCGTCTCGTCTTTACGAACAGCTAAAGCCATCGGAAAATAGTTTGACGATCACAATAAAAACAGATGTGTTTTAATATGAATGAGTATGGAGGAAAAAGGAAGAACATAAGGCTGAGGAACACATTATTTTCATCTTTATAAGTCCAATAATATGACGATTAGATTGTGTTTCAGATAGTAAAGTTGTGCATTAATTTCTATGGTTATAGTTTTGTCTGAATAATATTGTTCGTATTGTTATGACAAGGCCTAGATATGTAAAAGAATTCCTCCGTAATTGTTTAACCTTATCAAAGAAACTATCGTTTTCATCAAGGAATTGTTCAATATATACGTGTGTGGTGTGGACTGTAGTAGGTATCTCTATGCAAAAATTTCACTTCATGTATAATTGATAATTAATTAGTATTAACAAGGTAAAAAGCCCGAAGGCACTCCTTTAAGCTGCTCTACAGTTAATAACGAGTATCTTTCGTGATTCGTCTGCTCTTTTTCAAGAGAGCTCTTCTCGTTAATTTATTTCTTTATTTATGCACGATTTCAATTAAAAACTTACGCTAGCTACTTGACCTATAAAACCAAAAAAAAATAACAGCAATACCAATAAAATCCACCGGTCACCAATATACGTTTTTCTAACAAAATCGTTTCTGAACCGTACAAGTATGGGCTCAAATAAAAGTTGACATTCCCGTAGCAAGCGGTCGGAAGGAGTTATGTCGGCACAATGTTTCATGCGATCCCCTAATCCATGGCGTTTCGTCCTTTTGTTGCTATGTGATTTATTTTTTGAGCACCCGTGTTTTGGAGCCGGGAATGGTACCGATTGGGACGGATTAAACAAGAAAGTTTATTTTTTTGCTTGTGGTTTCTGGTAAATTATTACGTCAGCAGAGAGATAAAGGATAACCTTGGATAAAAGTATTCTATTTTTATTTTCAGGAGTCAATCCATTAAAACTTTAAAAAATGTTTTATTTTCACCTTGTTTCTGCAAAATGAGTCTGAAGTAATCACAAAACCTCCACGTTCACGTGTAACACGAAACTGACTAATAACTTCACGTCACCTTGAGGTCTAATACCAAAATATATAACAAATCCCTCATATTTCTCTCCTTTACATGTATAAAACGCGATCTGAATATTCAATCTGTATGTGGGTACTTGTCGTTCCCTGATTTGTATATAGGCAATTCTCTGACGACACACGTAAGGTGTCAGCCTTTTCCCCTTTTTTCCCCAAAATATTTATGGTCCGACCTGGATCAAGACATTTCTGTTTAATAAAATGTCACTCCTTTTACTTATGTTTGTTGTTGTTTTGTCGGGATCGTGTTGGCTAAATTAAATTAGGGAGGTTACGTTTCGTTTATGTTGTGATAAGCTAATGGCTCGGCTGAAAAACTAAGTCGTCTTTGTCTCTACTTACAAAAAAAAACTTTTTTGCAAGAAAATACTACCGACTTCCAAATAACGCAAAAAATGGTACCTACCAAAGACACCGGCTTCCAAAAATAAAGTTATTTTACACTTTGTAGTTTTTTATTTGGGAGTCTGTAGTATTTTTTGTAAAAATGTTTTTTTATTTTTCACTTTTTAGTTGTACCTACCTACCTAATAGGCAAGTTGTTTAGTAAGGTACATATAACGCCAGAATAGATTAACCGAATATCATGAAACTTGAACATAACCCGTGAAATGAGAGATCTGCGTACCCCTTAAGAGCGTACTGGCGTGATGTTATGTTATGAAATGGTATAAACAATGAACAGACATGCGATTGCAGCAATCCCAAGAGGTTTGCCGTTATTTATTGAAGAGTTCTGTTATATATCTTCGAAGTCCTTAATCAGATCATCACCAAATTAAAATGAGGCCAACTCGGGAACATACTCTTTAAAACAAAAAAATAAAAGAATTTTCAAAATCGGTCCCTAAATGACGGATGTATCGATGAAAAATATTAAAATAATCATTTTAGAAGTCGAACATAGAACCTCCTCCTTTTTGGTAAGTCGGTTAAAATAGAGTTACGTTCACTATTAATAAAACAATACTATTGTTCATCAAAGATAGAACATGTGGACAATTCTATGTTTCTGTAATGGTATAAATATTACTTGACTTCAGATCAAATATTCAATTCAGAAACAGGTTCTATGAATTTGAGGCATTTTGAATTTTTCGAACTCGACTTTAACCTGAAAACCTGTAAATTTTATTTGGCGTTAAAGTTTGGCACGTTCTTCACTCCAAATACTCAATTTTTAATCCGGCCCATAGTGTGGTCTTATTACGTTATATACTACTGCGCATTGTAATTACGTAGCAGTTGTTGATGACGTCGGTCGAACTATATTCCGCCATTACCGTCACCCTTTGTAGCAGTGTGATTCAGTTATTCAGGATTCCCTTTGTCATGCAGCACGTCCATCGAGGCCTGTAATATTCAACGACTGGAATGCTTGGCCTGTAGTTACACATTCGGTAGATCGATGTCTGACTTAGTTGAAATTTTCAATGAAACATGAGTGTCTGTTAAAACGATAATACCTCGACCAAAACAATTTATTCACACACGACGATTTCGCACTGCTTCATCTGGCAGGCTTAATAACGTATCTTTTGCAAGAGCAAAACGATAGCGATCAAACGCTTTATTTCATAAAAGTCGGCATTACCTGCAGTGTAGATATGGTAGGTCCTTTACTAATCGCTCGCTGTTTGTCAAATGCACTTATTTAAAAAGAAACCGCCAACAACTCTAAAACTTCTGTATGGAAGAGCAATTATTGCGCAAAAATCGTTTTGCAAAATATACGTAATAAGGCAGCCGGTCCGAATTTGAGTTTCGAGTTCTTCCTATCCGAATTGGAAATGTTTTAATTCGGATGGATGAAGTTCGGATCTAGTGCGTAATCTCCCCAACAAGAAGTACTACGGCTACTTCGGACCAAAATTTCTCGGATTCGGATCGGATGCAGTGCGAAACCGTTCTAAGATATCATCGAGATATCAAAGCGAGATTCTATCGAATCTAAAGCATTTCGCATACATTTCTGTCAATCTACACTAATATAATAAAGAGCAAAGATTTGATTGTTTGTAAGTTTGTTTGTAATGGATAAACTTAAAAACTACTTAATTGATTCCGGAGTGGCATAGGGTGGGCCACGGGATCGAAGCCGCGCAGAAATGCTAGTATCAGATACACCACGAGGAAATTAAACGCGTATTTTATCTTATTAAGTAATTTCCGTCCGAAGCGCGCCATATTCAGCTACCAAACTATTTACCTTTCCTTCAATGAAACACATTACACGTACTGCCAATAAAGTTTTCCTTCACTTTATTAACTGAGTAACGCAAAGGAAATTCGGTGAACATTTTTTCCCTTTGACAGTGAAAAACTACACGTATGTCTACGGGTGCAGAAAATAACAGAGGTTGTACTAAAGTATCGTATTACTCTGTCAAAGACTATGAAATATAGTCTGTAGCACGTTAAGTTGACAGTGCGTGTAAATACAGATGTGTTCTCACGAAATGTGACATTGATATGAATTGTACTTCAGTTTTCTGGTCTCTCGACTGCTATTAATTAACCCTCGACAGAAAAATATGTGTTATAAGTTTGACGTGTGTTGCTGTGTATCTGTGTATATGTGTGTCTGTCTGTGGCATCATAGCGCCTAAACGGATGAACCGATTTTGATTAAGGTTTTTTTGTTTGAAAGGTGACTTTATCGAGAGTGTTCTTAGCTATGTATGGTGAAAATCGGTTTAGCCGTTCAAAAGTTATGGGCTGTTTTCTGTTTGAAACGGAGTATTTTCGCAAGATATCGTGTCATAATTACGTGTTCGATAGATTTTTGATCGAAGCGTGTCTGCTACTAGATTTATTATGTAGTTTAAAAAGTATGAAATAAAAAAAGGTTGCCTGGGGGTTTTGGAAGTTTAAAATTTTTACTTGTATTTAGATTTTCTGCCTCTCGACTGTTATGAAGTAGCTTGATTAAGTGCTATATGAAATATCTCAAAAAACTGTATAATCCCGACGTCTAAAAGATTTTAGCCACGTAGGTAAGATAAATTCTGAAATTACGAGTATGACTATAATATAGGTCGAGTTCGTGACACGTGGAACCCAACCTTGACCCAGAGGCCAGCATTGAAAGGGAAAATTTGTGTGGGATAAAAGGACAATGGGATCGGGTGGAATTAAATGGCATAAGTTAGGAAAAACAATCAAATTCTATCAACGATGATGAATAACTGTTAAAAATATTGACGATGAGACATTTCTTGAGAGCTTGTCAATCCCATTTATTGAAATTTTTACAATATTTTGCACTAATAGGATGTTGTTAGGGTTCCGTACCCAAAAGGTAAAAACGGGACCCTATTACTAAGACTCCGCGGTCCGTCTGTCTGTCTGTCACCAGGCTGTATCTCATGAACCGTGATAGCTAGACAGTTGAAATTTGCACAGATAATGTATTTCTGTTGCCGCTATAACAACAAATACTAAAAACAAAATAAAATAAATGTTTAAGTGGGGCTCCCATACAACAAACGTGATTTTTTTGCCGTTTATTGCGATAATGGTACGGAACCCTTCGTGCGCGATTCCAACTCGCACTTGGCCGGTTTTTTCTCTAGGCTTCTCCCCTGATCCTCGAATGAGTCCCTTTACATCGATTACTGTTATTACTAGTATTATTGTAATCCATTTTTGGAAGTTGTGAGAAGCATGTCCCGTAAGTTCCCATATGATATGTCTTTATTTATTGTCAGTAAGATAAATGTGATATGTTTCTCGGAAGTTTATTATCGACTGTATCGCAAAGGAAAGTTATTTACTAGATAAGACGTTCGTTATACTTGGAAGAAGTCAGACATAGTTGATATTGATACGAGAACTTTTGATCTTGTCCTGCAAAAATATACGTAGGTTTGCGGGGGATAAATACATAGGGTTAGGGGCGTATTTCCAAAACTGATACTGGAGAAGGCTCAAAGCTTATTCTCCTATTGATTGTTGGTATTTTGGTCGAATAATCATAACATGTTGGTGTTTTGCCTACTCCTCCGTTATTCTTTTCTGATTAATTTCGTTGCGGGATCCAATACAGTTAAATTCATTCTTCGTAACTTTGTCGCGCTTCATTGCCTCTGCGCTTTTCTGGTGGTCGCCACTGTTGATTCTGACTTTCAGGAGTTGCACTTTGTTAAAAGTGCGGTGGGATTGTCTCAATTTAAAAAAAAGATGCATGTTGATGGATCTCACTCACACAAGGTCACCACTCACCTATAGCCTGGTGATGGTAGCGGGAATCCAATGGATGCGAGAAGTACAAGATCGGCTGATGCGGCGACGCTGTAATGATGTGAATTTATTGATTTGATCTGACTTAATACGGTCTTCTGTCACTCGGGATACCTTCTAAAACGGTCGCAACGAGGGTAAACCAGTTTGCCAAGTTTCATATTGTGTATCTTATTAGCCGTCAGGCCTCGGGAGAACAATTAGCTCCGATACCGCTAAACTTCGGGCAATTCATCCATAGTTTAATTTCGACTTGATTAAATTATATTACCGTTGGCCCCAAACAGCCAACGTTCTTCAAACTTAGTAATTTTGCTGTTTAATAATCCATAAACATTAAGTTGTTGTAAACTAGGGTCCCCCTAACTTTGTATTGTTCTCATTCAGAACTCAGAACTGCTATCGAAGGACAACTTAGCACTCCCAAAATTGTTCTGGGTTTCTGATAATAAACATTTAGACGCGAATCCCTAACAACCAGTTGTTGTTGAATCAGCACAGTAAACAATTTATTAGTTTTGGTTTGAAGTTGAAATTATTTTCTATTCCAGATTGTATTGTTAATTTAACTAAGAAAATCTGGGTTCAGGATTAATCAAAGTTATTGAAAGGAGAAATGCGGACATAGTGTTAAAGACAGTCTATAATAATCAATCAGATTTTGGTGACGTGAGAAAGAAAGCTAATAAAATCGTACAGCACTTATTTTAACGACTAATTAAATCTTCAGAAGTGATATTTACGATTTTTATAAACGGAAATTTGTTTATTTTAACACATCTTCAGATCTTACAACGTTACTTTGTAATTTAGATCTTATGACATTCATTTATGATTCAAAATTTTAGTTTGATGTGGAACATAAAGTTCAGCGTTTCAGGTTTGTTTACAAATGCGCTTTCACGTCTAGTGAGCGAAATGTTTCGGATTGATTGAAACAGCGGAGTGCGTTCAGTTTCAATTTGTGTTTACTCACCTGGTTTATGGGTAGCGGAAAAAGGACGTAATTAAATTTTGTGATAGAGGTTGTCTGTTATCGGTTTGACATACTTTTTTGTAGATTTAGGACATTTGTATGTACAATTTACAGCGCATTTTGAATTGAAAAAACAACAGTTGATCGTTTTACGAGTAGGAGAGTCGCTATAAGCCTATCAGCCTTCGCAAGAGTTAACTGAATAGACATCGTCTCGGCTCGCACGTTCCATCGTAGACCTCACTTAATAAAAATATAAGAGTCATATAAGAGGAAGTCTACCATATTCTGTCCACAGTCCAGGAAGCCTTCATTCGAGTACTTGGAAGTGACGATAGCCGTCATAATAATAAAAGTTATATTGTGTCACCTTCACAATAAACACTCCATCGTTCCCTCGGGCCCATAAAAAGGGTACAACAAAAAATACGACGTAAAAGTAAAACTAGCAGCAAAATAACCCGTAAAAACAAGTACTTATATCGTCTTTAAAATGCCTGTATTATTGTCATCCCGGAAGAGACGTAATTGCGGTACCTACAAGCGAGCGCGAGTGCTCCGAATACATAAATTCACACCATTCTCCCATGGGTTATGCAAAACTACGGAACGCCTCGTGCTACGACTTTAATGTACTGTTCACACTACTTTGAAAGCACTAGCTTAAAGTTTTGCGTATATGATTTGCACATAACTTGAAAGGCCATAAAAATATAGATATATGAGAGGCAATTCCCGTATTTTAGGGAACGATTGTATTGTATCCTAATCTCTGTCTAAATTTCTCAAAAACATATCCCATATAGGGATGTAGGACGTGTTTTGACAAATTTACACTAGACAAAATGTAGGGACATTTTATAAAGTTTTTGACATTGATTTTCGCCGAGATGAGAACGCCATCTCTCGTAAGTACGAGAGATGGCGTTCTCATATATAAGAGAATTAGCCCTTATAATTATATTGATTTATTGTCGTGAAAGGTTGGGTATTCTTCGTGTATGATACATTCCAGGCTACTACCATCTACTTATAATTTTGGTTTAATGATGTGTCTAACATATTTGTTTCTTTTTGTCCAGGTTCAGGAAAATCATATACGATGATGGGCTCGCCGGGGGCTGATGAAGGTGGCATCATCCCACGACTATGCGACTCTTTGTTCGAGAGGATCAAAGTACAACAGTCACCACCGGCACTCACTTATAAGGTAACACCTTTTCTTACAAAAATATTTATTAGGGCTTTATCGTTTCAAAGATGGTGAAGGACCAAGAATAAATGAAAAAGGATCAACGGATATTTAAGGAGCCCTGTATTCTCCTGAAATAAACTAGAGCACTTATCTAGAGAATTAGTGAAGTCAAAGACTGCATGTTCATAAATCTGATTCATGAAGATTTATGAACATGCAGATTGCATATTCTTCTTTTTTTCTGAAAGGGAAAGCCTTGGAAAAGCGCTGGACTGGGTGTGTAGAGAGACTCGGAAACTATGTAGAAAAATAAATTATTAAGTTATCAATAGTCATTATATTCTATCTCATTCTCACTACTTTTTGATCCCTCCTCGTAATGTACCGTAATACCGTTTGTCGTCTTAATTGGAAGGATAAACTATCAGAACGCGTTATTATGACGTTCACAGGTGACGGGCTTGCAATCTGTCTCCACACATTATTAATAGCTACTATTAAACGTAATGGTTACATCAAAGTCAGAGCGTTGTCCTTGGTCTTACTAAGACGTCAAAAGGCTCTTCATTAATCTTGATGAGGTTCTGATGACTTTATTAGGAAGGTAGGTAATACTAGTGAAGCTTATTCTGGGACTGGAGTGCCAAAAGCTCAAAATCCTTTACGATGTCATTCCCAGGACATCTCCCTCAAGCAAGAGACACTCTAGTTTCCGACTTCCGTGTGAATATCTTCCTCTCCTCTTCTTAAAGTCCCTCTTCTCTTCATGCGTCTGTAAACTACTGCTTCAGTCCAGCCCGCTCTTAAAAGAGAGCCTAAATCTTTTAAGTAACACCTTTTTAACCCCCGACGGAAGAAGAGGGGTGTTATAAGTTTGATGTGTGTACCTGTGTGTTTGTGTAACTGTATGTGGCATCATAGCTCCTAAACGGGTGAACCGATTTTGTTTGAAAGATGACTTTATCGAGAGTGTTCTTAGATATATTTGATGAACATCAGTTCAGCCGTCCAAAAGGTTATTGGCGTTTTACTGTTTGAATCGGGCTGCTCCCGCAAGATATCGTGTCATAATTACGTGTTCAATAGATTGTCGATCGAAGCGTGTCTACTACTAGATAAATTATGTATATATGTCGGGGCAAGTTTATATTTTTTAAATTTTACTTGTTCCCCATCAGGTGGAGGTGTCATACATGGAGATATACAACGAACGAGTACACGACCTGCTGGACCCCGAGACCACGAGGCGGTCATTGCGCGTGCGCGAGCATGCCGTGCTTGGACCTTACGTGGACGGGCTCTCGCAGCTTGCTGTTACTTCCTTTCAGGTATGTAAAGAACCTAAAGTAACATATATACTGCCACTTATGAATGCAGTACTGAGTCAGACCTGATGTCTCACAAATCCTGCATCGCGCCAGTTAAGTGTTCCGTGCGACCATCAGCCAGTGGGCCACCGGACACCAACACAACACCCGGAGTATTTTTTATTTTCTATGGAGGATGAGGAACTTTTCGCCCAGTTTCTCATCCTTCTATCTAGAAAATATCAAACATTCAAACTTGAAAATAATGCAGAAATAGATTTGTTAGTGAATGAACTACAAAAATAACCTTTATTAGATACATATTTTTACGAAGTCGCAAATATTATATTACCTTTTTATCGAATCCCAAATTAGTCATAAAACGGCCAAGTTAACAGTGCAATTGTAATCCAGTTCACTTCAGAGGCAGACAGTGCTCCCATTATATTTTACAGCCACCACTTAACACTTTCATGAAAGCTCAGCTTGTTAAAGGCTTTAGAATATTGCTAAAGTACTGTATGAATCACACTCTTCGGCTTAACAATACTCTGATGAACCCTTACTGAGCGTCCATAAATATAAATCTGGAGTATCTTGCTGTCGTTACGGTCTCGCCGTATCATCTTACTGAGATACTTTTCATCCTCAATGGTTCAGCTAGAAGTACTCACCTGCCTAAGCTCAATATTTACGGCCCATCGACGCTTCTTATCTCATAAACGATGGAATATTATTCTGGAAAAGTTTCTTCTTTGCAAAATGCTTGACCTTGTCCTTTCACACAAGATTTCGTTTCAGAGATATTATTTTTCTGTGTACACTGGGAAAACTATATGTAGTACCTACCTACTTTTCGAGTTTGAAAGAATCTAAAAGCATTGAGTTTGGGAATTGTTTTCAAACAACGCTTTCTTTTAGCGCATATTTATGTTTGTTTCTCAGCGTTCTTTAAATATCGTAAAGTTTTATAATTCTAAGCATTCTTTACACAAGAATTTTATGAATGCAGATAAGACAAGCAACCACAGAACACCAAGACGCCTCGTGGGCTACTTTACTACTGGAGACGGCATTGTCAATACTGTCTATAGGAACCAAGCGTGTCAGTGAGTGTCACAATACTGTCTATACGAACCAAGCGTGTCAGTGAGTGTCACAATACTGTCTATACGAACCAAGCGTGTCAGTGAGTGTCACAATACTGTCTATACGAACCAAGCGTGTCAGTGAGTGTCACAATACTGTCTATACGAACCAAGCGTGTCAGTGAGTGTCACAATACTGTCTATACGAACCAAGCGTGTCAGTGAGTGTCACAATACTGTCTATACGAACCAAGCGTGTCAGTGAGTGTCACAATACTGTCTATACGAACCAAGCGTGTCAGTGAGTGTCACAATACTGTCTATACGAACCAAGCGTGTCAGTGAGTGTCACAATACTGTCTATACGAACCAAGTGTGTCAGGGACTGTGGCTATGAGCCAAAGTCAGAATTGCTACAAAGTTGGGGATCTTGCAAAGGTGAGAGGGTATTACACGCTGGAACAGCTCCTCAATTTGTATCAAGTGCAAGTTCGATCATGCATGACATGGAGTACCGTTCTCATCTCTGGGACAGATCTGTCATACCAGCTTGATGCACTAGAGTCGATCGAAAAGAGGGCCAAGAGGCTCATCGGCAATGAGGCGCTGGTTAAGTCAAAGCTCCAGAGTCTTGAACATCGTCGCTGAGTTGACAGGTGGTCGGTTTTATATCGTTTACATTTCGGGGAGTGTGCGATGGAATTGCACGATCTAATTCCACCTAGTCCGTTTCATCATCGGACTATCAGAAGTACGGCGATGTGCCATCAAAAATTGGGCTCAGTGTAAATATATGTCCACGAATATTATAAGCAATAGCATCTTCTTTGTAAATGCACCCACCATACAGGAAAAAATTCCTAGTGTGGGTCAACGTTTTAAAAAAACAACTCCAGACGTAAGATTCTTTATACTGTGATTTTTAATTTCGTGGACCAAACTGACGGCTGCCAATGACCTTATTTTTTTAAATGTTGCAAGCGCGGAGCATAGTGTTGTAGGTAAGGCTCAATCATTAGTGATTCATCGAATCGATGTGACATGACTCCTCAATTTATTTTTACTAATTGGTGTAAATAAATGTTTTATGAATATAAACGTAATATATTTAAATATAACAGTATTCATACACATAGTACATGAACTTTTATTGTGTTAAATATGAAATCAACAATAAAATAAATGCGGTCGATAAAATTAAGTCTGACATAAATGACTAGAAACTAAATAAGGCCGCTAGTTTCAAAACAAATGTAATTTTTTTGCCGTGAAGTAGTTTCATTTTCGATCTACTTCGATTTTCGATTAACTTTCGATCACTGAGGATAGTTAGGGTACGACACTATTTTTATGGGACGATAAAGTGACAACCCCCCAAATGTCAGTTTAGTCCACGAAATTAAAATTCACATTATAGTGGCAATTACTCTTTCTGCCAACCATTTATAAATCTAAAAGCTACTTAAGTTATCAGAAAGGGTAGTTCTTGTTCTCGGCCAGTACATTTTATCGAGTGATAGTTCGTAATAACGACTTATCGATGCTCCGGTCGCGTTGACGTCACTGCGAAGACTTTAATGCTATTTATTTGCGAATGAAATGGCAAAATAGCGACACTGGAACATTTATGGTCTTCCACTGAATTGAACTATTATAAGCTGGACTATATTTAGTACTGAAATGTGTTACAGTTTATCATCACGCAACAAAACCATTTTGAGCTTTTAATTGATTACGAAATTACTGATAACTAGTAAACAGTTATTTCTATCCATTGTCTATTAAGCGTTAATGATACACTGGGTCATTATTCGTTGAAACCGACTCCCTGTGAATGCTATAGTGGTATAATTATTACTAAATTGTGTACGGGGCGAAAGGTCGGTCCCGTTTCTACCCTTAATTGCGATCCACTGTCGCTCATTATGCCGGGTCTTTCCCCCAGATTAAATTTTCATTGCCCCATAAAATACTTTGAAAAGTTCTCAACCGGCGAATGTTTCACGATCGCTGCAGGCTAATATGTATTCAAAAGATCGTCGTATTGAATTGAATCGACATCTTTTACAGTTGAATATTTATGGTTGAATGTTAATTAAATGGAAATAATATTCTTTATGAAAAAAAATCAGCTGAATTAATTTCATGAAATGTTCAATTTGTAAAAGCTGTTTGTAATATTGGCAGTATAAATTTGATTTAAATGAGAAAGCTATGAATAGCTTAATGGAAACTTTGTCATTGGAAGCAAAGATCTCATCTTCCAAGTGGACCAGCCTTTTGACAGGTTCATTAAGAAGGCTCAGAAACGCCAAAGAGGCTGCGTTGCCTTTATTTCCATCGACATTCCGCCTCTCGCCGACAATTTCGTATAGAAACGATCGGCTAAGTTGATTATATTGTAAACATGAAAATGGGATTTGTCGGTTATCAAATTGTGTTCTGCCTTGTATTCCTGTATAAGTGCTCGTTTAACCGTAATTCTATTTGAGATTCTTGTTTGGTCCTAATTTTGATTCTTCCTTTTCTTTATTTCTTATATTTTAAAGACTTCATTTACTTTTAGCTCTTGTTCTTTATCAACATCGTATTTAAGCTGCTACAGATCACTAACGCTCTTTATAATTTCAACCATATTGCTTCCCATGTCATCCTCAATCCATCTCTCTCGATTGCCGCTTTCAATTTCTATCAAGTCGATGGCTCGCAACTTTGCATGGTTGCCCCAACAACTCTGCAAGTCAGAGTAATTTGAAGGATCGTAAATCTAAACGGCTTTTATCCAAGTCGACTCCAATTTTATAGTCCAGTAAAGTTTATTGATCATTTGTCAATCATAAGCTTTTGCTTTATTGTGGGAAATATTGGACGTGTCATTATTTATTTGATCACGGTTCTGCTGAATCAGCTTATTTGATGAGTTAATCTAATGAATTGGTGAGGGTTAGCTGGTAGCTCTTAATTAGCTTGTACGATATTTTTTTCTTAGTCATTGGGTATAAATTGTAGATAGAGCTGGATGCATCAGTAAGGTGGGTTTCTACAGATGTTGTATCAATATAGTAGGTAGAAACCAGTGCAGCAAGCAGACTTGCTGCGACGAGCTTTTATTTTTTTTAACTCGTTTGGTATTTTAGACTTCATCCCTTTTCCACTCTTCAATGAATTATATTAATGTATATGTAAATTACGGCATATTTTGAATCTGCTCTGTTCTTTATAGCTTTAAAATTATTTGGTTGATCCGTGAAACTGCTGTTTAATTCAAAAACTTGATTCTGAACGCAGTTAGTGTCTAACAGTGGTGGGTAACAGCTTTCGAGTCGGGAAGATGCTTGATTTAGAATAAATTACTTGGATTTCAAATATTATATCATTTAAATCTAGCAAATTTCGTCTGTCTGAATATATTAGAATCTCAGTAAATATTAGACGTATATTGACAGTATTATGGAACATATATTCCCAGAATTGGCAATCATGTCTCACGAATATTATACAGACCGGCCAGATGATATTTGCAATCAGAACATTGAGTACCATTCATACTACAATTTTATATATTTTCGTAAAAGTATATGCTATTTGATAAAGCTGTACTTCAAACTAATGATGTTTCTCGATATTGCAATACCAAAACTTGTGATTTTGAAAGTAAATTGATTTAGCACAAATTGTTAAATTTCTGTACCTCCATTATTTATGTTTGGTTTGAAAATTTTTGTATCTTTTATGTTCGCCATAAAATTGTTTAATGCTACACAAGATGATGTTCCTGTAACGTATGAGTAGGAAGCAATCATCATCAGCAACTCTTGTGTACGTCCGCTGAGCTCGGTTACAACGAACGACGAAGTTACGAAAACTTTTTAAAATATTTTCTTTACCTAAAAAATCTTCTACATCACATGAATTTTCAATTTTGGCTCTTTGATTTCCAGTAAACTTCAAAGCCTTTATGTATTTAGGCACTTTTAGTTCAGAATGTATAGCGTATTCAATATTGATGCGATCGATAAGTATTTTAAAATAAATAACATTAGACCGAACAGATTACAGTAGAGAATTCTACATTTTGTTCTTGTATTTTGAATTTATTTCTTCAAAAGTTATGCACGTTTAATTTAGATTTTACCTTTATATTTTAGAGTTCTTAAAGAGTATTCTTGTAGACATTGTTATTCAAAGTGAGGTTATTGTCATTTTAATTTGAATGAATAGTCTGTTTGCGCGCTTTGCTCATATTCGTTGAATAATTTACTATTCATATTTAGATGAGAATCATTTTCATTGTTAATAAGGCTTTATTGTACTACTTTATTTTCAGGAAAGATGAAAACGTTTTCTTGAATTTTGGAATATTTACTTCGGTTAAAAACGAAGGTCTTCTGTTAATAAATCTCATTTCAATATAAAATTGAATGAGTAAATATTAAAAGGAAAAGGTTTACGCTTTATTAATAAAGAATACATGTTTATACTTCATAAAATCCAACAAGAATATTATTTGCCATCCAATTTCCAGAAAGTATACACTAGAGAAAAATGCTTTTTTATTTATTTTCAATCGGAAGCATTCTACAGTACTGGGGTAGTTTTTCAAGAATTCGCTGAGAATTATATCTTCGAGAGCAGCTGCTTTCTTCCACATAAATAATATTTAGTTTAGTTACTCCTTTAAATAAAGACTGATTTTCGTTGCTCATAGATTTTCGAATTTCTTAGAGATGGATTTCGGTCTTTTAGCAATATTTAAAAAATAGAAAAGAACACATACAAAGAGCATTTATAAGTAAATGGAATTGAAAATCGCTGCCAAACCTCAACCTTCCTAAGACAATTTGCCAGCTTCCCTCAAAATAAATTCAGTTAACGCCAACACTTTGAATACTCCTGTAATAGGCTGTGTTATTGTTGGTCTTGTTTCGTTTTCAATTAACCCGGCTCAGTTCAACGCCTACGCGTTCTCTGTGAATAATAACATCGCCATTGCCTCCAAGATTACCTACAAACGTTTCTCGAGTTCCTCTTTGCTTGTCTAAAACTTTTATTTGAAATTATTTGTTCTCTGATTTTTAGTCTTGTATTTGGATTTAATTTAAAATAAAGCTTTGTCTGTTCATTATCAAAAGGATCTGTTTTCATTTGCTGCTGGCAAACAATGGCAGATTCGTTAGCGCAGGGAATTTATTTTTGGAAATAATTTCCGCTGGTAAACCATTTTTTTTCTTAATTACTGATTACTTTATTATTTCTCTGCTGAATTATTGCAGAAACCTGAATAATATGTAGAATCCCTCCAGCTATAAGTATTCAATCATTTCTATCCCCTGTTTACCACGACGGAGACGTAGACGAAGCTATAGGTACATCATATTGTGAATGGCTACAGGTCAAACGGGTGATGGATTACACGCAATGACTCGGGTCACGGCTGATGATGCGTTTATGTTATTCAAGATTCATGAAGGCAGAAAATAAGCGGTATAACGCTCTCTAGAATAGCGAAATATTTTTGACAATCAGTCTATTGTTTTATGGACCAAAATAACTAAAATTCTGCTAGTATTTCTAAAGTGATTTGTTATTCTTATCGTAACCTAAACCAAGCAAAGACTGAAATTTTGAACGACGCGATTATAAAACGCTAAAGTATGAAATTCTTTAAAACCGCAATCGGGTGATAGTGCGGTTAATAAGCTAAGAGCAGCTTTGCTATCAAATTGAGTTTTTCAGATAAGTTTTATAAGTAGAAATAAGTCCTACAACTAGTAACTGGCTGGTCGGAAAACACTCGCTTCGACCTCATTCATGATAAAATTTAAAATTCGTATAATGTATATAGGTAGTACCTCTGACTGAGCTGTTTTTTAGACCACGCCTGTGAAATACAATTTTGAAAAAACCGCCTTCACATTAATATTTCAATATTAGCAACATTTAAAACCTTTCAGAAAGCCGCTGTTAATCTTTTCAATCATTTCAACATAAAGCCATCAAAATAAATTTAGCTGGCCATCAAACGCAGTAGGCGCGGTTATTAAATTCATTTTCATAATCCTGATTAAAAGCTCTGGTTATTTGCGGATACAGAATCAGTTTGGTATGATCGATGGGATGATTGCGTCGCAGCCCAACGTGTCCAATTATCCAGTCAGCTTAATGAGGAATTACGACGATGATGCGTAATTTTTCGATCTCTATTATTGTTTGATTGTTGAACTGTTGAACCACCACACAAATTTTCATTATTATATTTGTTAAAATATCAACCCATAAGCAACTGCTTGATAATAGTGCAGCAAGTTGCAAGTTCCTAGATTGCTTCTAATTGCTCAATGGTTCGAAACAAGACATCTGCTGTAACTGATTCAAAATCTTCAGTGTCCGTGTAACTCACGTGTAACCCCACCATACTTCTCAGAAACGTAGACCAGTAAAAGATCTCATCAAATCTTCCAAAGCAAACATAATTTATTCGTTATTACAGCGTAATTTCGTTTCAAATACAAGCCCGAGATGGATTCTCATGCCTTCCATAGTTTATTTCGTAGTTATTACATTTATCGGGTGTACTGTTTTTCGCCGAAACGATATAACTAATCACACGTACATCATATTCTCAAGGATATCTTATTTTTGAACTATACATACGTCAGTCCGCATCCCTCGGAGGCTAAACATGACACAAGATTATTGTCCTTTGTGTCCACTAAATAAATCTCTCCGTAAAACTATCATAGGTTAATGCTCTTGACAGAATTCTGCCCTCGACGTTACCGTAATCCCGCTCGGGGTGACTTGACGACCGTTGGAGGGTTTCGGCATAAAGCAGATAAGTACAGTGGGCTTATACCCTCAAAATAACTTATCCTAAAGTTTCGGGTATATTACCAGGTGTTGTGGCTTGCATACGGCCTAGCATCTAACTAGACGTCCGTATAACAATTTATAAAACTGACGTAGATACTAGTTGCCTTCGCCAGTGCCTGCCGACCTGCGTGCTTAGCGCCCTTGCCAGTTTCCTGGCACGTAAGCTATGAGCACTTAGCAATCCACCTGCAGTGCGGCTTTAAGCTCTGACAGAACCGAACCACTGCAGTTGCAACTGCACTCGATTCTTTTGTTTCTTACAATGTCTTGAAGTGCGAGGTGAGGTCAATATCGTGTATTTCGTGAAGTGGTGCTTTTGTCCTTCCGGTTTTAGTGGTGTCGTCAACGTCAGCAGTGACCTTGAACCTGTCAGTCGCGCTGTCAATTCAACCCTAATGGAAGCTCGATTGTTTAATGCGATTGCCTTATTTTGGGTAAACGGCCATTAAAACTTGGTCGAAGACTTGGATTTAGTTACATGTAGTCGATAGATGGTTTATATTCATTGTTAGGGCAATGGTTGGCAGTAAAGGGGCATGGGAGGTGGTTGCGTCTTTCTGCGAGGATGTTATCTCGCAGAAAGAAGCGGCGGAGCGGGTCAGGGAGGCAGACTCTCTCGCTGACCCGATTCGTCGCAGAAGGGCAGGACGGCGCAGGCGGCGAAACGCCGACCAGATGCCGCCATAACAGGGGTCAGCGGACGATAGATCGGGGACTCTATCGTTCATGCTGCACGGCCCCTGTAGTTGTGGTGATGTCCCTGTACACCCGGACATAGCCGAAGGAGAAGGGAGCCCGGAGGCGGGCAAAGAAGAAGGAGCCCAGGAGTGGGCCACGCTGGGTGGGTCGCGAATGTCATGCATAGCAGTTCTCGCGGCCCACTCATTAAGGCGAAAGTAGGTGCATAGGCGGAGTTTTTAGTGGGTGCAAGCCCCACATAACCGCGGCGTGTCCCCGGACGGCGCGGTATGCGTTAGGCATTTTCTTCGCCAGGAAAAAAAAAAAAAAAAAAAAAAAAAAAAAAAATGGTTTATATTCAAGTTTTTAAAACAAAGTTGGATTGGTTGGAGTTGAGTGAAATTATAGTTATTTGTTCCTTTAAGTGAGTTTGGAAGTATTTTTTGGACACGTTGACTCGTTGTAGTCCTGTTGGAGATCGGTAATTTTTGATTCAAATGATATGATAGACTACAATCAGCACAATGGTGTTGCGCGATCAAATATTTATATAGAGATTGATTTTGCAAGCAGAATAAGCACTAATCCCCATTCTCATTGTGGTTTCAATCGATGACAGGTTTTATTTAGTTATACGTGCTCCTACGAGACTGCCGGGATATTTGACCAACATAAGTACGGCACTACATATGAAATGAATAAGGTATGATCCTCAGAAAAGGAAAGGAAGCCACATGTGGGCATAATGTTCGGAAATCACTACAATGGTGCCAGTTTATGACCGGAGTGAATGTATCCGCGGCCGGATGTCGGAGCCGGCCCGATATGTTATTGACTACAATTGTATAAACTTCGTCTTGGTATATTTATAGATTTGTCTGCCGTAAAATCTTAGCGGTAGTTACTTTTTGGAAATTGATATTTTGATTTCTTCAATGCTGTAAATACAGCTACATAATAATATTATCATCCACAGGCCGACCGCCTTCTGTCGGGGGTAGGCATCGCTCTTCTTACGCCAATCACCACGCTCCTGTGACAGACTTCTCCAGGTTGCGCTAATGTAGTGCAACGTTTTTTTGACCCTCAAAAGGCGCCTGGACTTTTTGGAGAAAAGACCAGAGAGTGTCGGATTTTTACCTTACTTAAACCACCCGGTGATCACCATCAGCACGTAGAAGGGGTGATCTACGTAATTACCGTGCCACCGACTTTCCTGGAGTCACTTGGTGGGCGCACAAGTCCCCAAACTGAGCGACCGCGATCCCGGAGGCACTTATGATGCAGACGGGGTTTCGGCGTTTTAGGCATCGAGTCGGTTGCCTCCCCGACGCCTTCTTCTCTGAATGGGATCGGCACTCTCTCGATCCCGATCGGTGACCTTCTTTTGGACCATCACGGTCTGGAGGGTCCAGTTTTCTGTCTCTGCCAGCATGGCCCTCACAACTGCGGGCAAAGACAGATCTCGGCTAAAGTAGTACCTAGATACTTTAGTTACACAGAAAACGTGAAATGGAGTTTAGGAATGCTGTTTCCTGCTCGCTCGAAAGTGCATCTAACACCAAAATCCAATTACAAAGACACGAAGCTAATTGCGTTATACTTAACTCCCTAAGCATCCGTTTCACCATTTCTCTATGCACCGAACCCTCAAACATCAGACGAAGCGGAAAATAAACTTCCATTCTGTAAAATATAAAACCCGCTTTGTATTGAAATAGTCCGTCTACGTTCCTGCCAAGCCGTGGCTTCGAGTGATTCACTTGAATATTGAAATATTAAGCCCTGTTCAGATTTACTTGCACCAGTCGTATGCGCCAGCAATTTGTCACAAGCTGCTGTGATCTGCGAGCCAATATGTTAATGCTGTGCCAGTGTGGTACGTGGGGAGAGTAATAATGCGTTGTCACATCGGTTGTTGGTCGAACTACAGGCTATTAAGCGAGTACATCGTGTAGTAGATTTGTAGTACATAATCGATGTAGCTTCTGAAAGCGACGCCCCGCGTTCGCTTGACAAGTTCATCATTTGATGAAATGTTAGCATTTTTAACCGATTTACCAAAAAGGAGGAGGTTCTATGTTCGACATTATATTTGTTTTTTTTTTTTGTTGTTTATTCACGCATATCTCCGTCAATTTTAGACCGATTTTGAAAATTCTTTTTTTGTTTGAAATAGTATGTTTCGAAATTGGTCCCATTTTAATTTGGTGAAGATCTGATGAAGAACTTCGAAGATATACAACAGAACTCTTCAATAAATTACGGCAAATCTCTCGGGTTTGCTGCAATCGCATTATTTCATAACATAACATCACGCCAGTACGCTCTTAAGGGGTACGCAGATCTCTCATTTCACCGGTAATGCTCTAGTTTCATGATATTCGGGTAATCTATTCTGGCATTATAGGTACCTTACTAAACAACTTGCCTATTAGGTAGGTTCAACTAAAAAGTGAAAAATAAAAAGCTTTTTACAAAGAAATACTACCGACTTACAAATAAAAAGACTACAAAGAGAAAAATAACTTTATTTTTGGAAGTCGGTGTCTATAACGCAAAAATTGGTACCTACGAAAGACGCCGACTTCCAAAAATAAAGTTATTTTTCTCTTTGTAGTCTTTTTATTTGGAAGTCGGTAGTATTTTTTTTGAAAAAAGCTTTTTATGATTGTCTGAATTTGTATTGTGCGAGCTGTAGAAATAATAGAGGCGGTGTACCATACTATTCATTATATAAATTTGACCAGCCAACTGCAACCAACGACCCTATATATACATATAACTTTAACCTATTTTACCTTTAAATCTTAACGGCAGAGCAAACCGCTTATATACTGGTATTTGGCGCTTTATTATTCCCGAACCGATCCTACGTTACATTGGCCGAACACTAGTGGTGATATTGAACGAGATACAACATACATAGATTGAAAAATTAAACACGTTCACTTATTCATTTCTATCAATTACGTACTTATTCTCTATATTTTATTTGATTGCCAAAACTATAAAAGTTGAAATGGTTTCATAAAATTACCAATACACAAATGCTGGCAGAAATATAGCAAGATGAATATCTAACAAAGCGTTTTAGATATTGATTGAATGAAAGCACTTCATACGGTTTGTGGTGAATAAAAAGGTCTAATTCCATACATACATATTCCATTTTTTTCCAACACAGGCAAATGAAAAGAGATGTAACAAACATTTCCTGCCAAATTGAATTTCGATACCGTGCAACCCTTAGGGCTGTCAGGTCACCGAAAAGGTAATTTTCGCATTACTTGCATTATCTACTTCCATTTAATTATAGAAAAAGTTGTACTTTGTATAGCGTCGTTTCTGTGGTCACTCATACTCACGACAGTCTCTTTGATCTCTTTCTAAACATCTTTCCTAAACACAGAACAGAGAATGCCCCTATGTTAGCGCACACACTTTTTACCCGGCTGCAAGGAAAGGGTTATGTTTTTTGCGCGTATCTTGTATGTATGTTTGTAATATTATTTATTAACTCATATCTTTCAAACCACTAGACGGATTTTTATAATATATAGGTCTTAGATAAGTGACGTTAAACAAAGAAACATGGCGGATTTTGGGCGCCATATTGTGGGGATTGCAATATATTTTTTCTGCCTATCCCATCGACGTAAGTATCAAACTGAAGGGTTTTATAGGTGATTGCGAAAATATGTACCATTTTAAGTTAAGTCATTCGAAATACAAGTACAACTTAAAAGTTGTAAATAAAAAAGCTAATAAAATCAAAAAATCCGACTGCTAAGATGTAAACAAGAAGAAAATCATGCTGTGCAGTTGGAGGAGTATTTATAGTTTTGATCAGCCAGCTCGCGAATATGTATACTCCGACTGCACAGCATGATTTTCTTCTTGTTTACATCTTGGCAGTCGGGATTTTTGATCTTATTAACTTTTACACTATAATATCGCCCGCGCCAATGGCTAGTCTCCGCTGAGATTGGTCCGCCGTGGCCGAAATCGGTTTGGAGGACTATAAAACCTCTTAAGTGTCATAACGAGCCTGGATACAGTTATGATTTCAGTCCCATATAGCACAAGAAATATTCTGTATCTGTGTCTACAAAGATTTGTTCTTCATTCTACCTTTAGCAGCTCTTTCTCATTATTTGTATTACACCATCCGGTCCATATTTAAACACTCACCAACCACAGAGGGTCATCTGGCAGCCCTGCTAACACAATTTAAGTACGAATGTCTTGGCGTGTTTGTGTTACGGTTTTATTTTTGGGAGCGGCGCAAACAACCCTCGCCGGAAGGTGATTGGGAGTCTGCTCCTCATGTGAATGTATTTACCTAAAATTAACATTCATTTTTACAACTTTTCTTCTTGATATTGATTCGGTTTTCGTTTGCGGGATTATGTGGCTATGGTAATTTTGTGAGCTTCTGCGAGGGGAATATATCAGCGAAATAAAATTTGAATTGGTATAGAAAGGTAACGCAGTCAGAATTTAGAAGCTTAGCTGATGCTACAATAGAAGTTATAGAAATAGCCTTTACTGATGCCACAATTAATATTGCAAAACAGACCCACTTCTCGCAGCCTAATCGCGTCTTTCATCTAACATTTGATTGGTCGATTGTTTGATTGATTGTTGGGGTCAAATCTCTTTGCATTGCCGAATTCTCTTACGCAATTAGGCTGCCGGTTTTCGATTGAACTAAAATTTTGCACACACGTTTCTATATTGTGTTGTGATATCATCATCATATCAGCCGAAAGACGTCCACTACTGGACATAGGCCTCCCCCAAGCGTCGCCACATTGACCGGTCCCGTGCGTCTCGCAACCAGCGGATCCGCGCAACCTTCACCAGGTCATTGTGACATTGCCATTTTTAATATTAAAGCTTGTATCAAAACTTAAATAATTAACTCTTGCCCAGAAAACATTTTCGACTGTGACTCTCCTGACCTTTGAAAGCTTACCTTTCCCCGTTTAAAAATTAATCAGCTTACAGTTAATACGTGTGCCGTACAAACGTCGAGCAAGTGTTTAATCAAGCGCGCCTCCTGGATTATCCCTGATGCGTACAATCATGGACGAATTACTGGCGCCCTCAGTAGGGATAGCAGGGGTAGTAGGTAGGTATTTTAGAACTGGTTAGGAGATGACAATGATTTGGGTCAGGCGTTTATTTTTTGCAAGAACTCTTCTTGAGGCCTATTTACAGAAAAGGCATGAAGTTGCTTCATCATTATCATTTTCCGTATCATCAGCGTCTTTCACTAGACACTTGACATATTCGTCGCTTTGTGGCGAAGTTTCAAATACCTACTTATACTAAAAGATGTAAAGTTTGTGAGATTGTGAGTTTGTGACGTTGTAGGGGGTAATCTCTGGATCTACTGAACCGATTTTAAAAATTCTTTCACCAGTAGAAAGCTACATTATTCCTGGGTGTCATAGGCTATAATATATTTTCAAAAAAAATAGAGATCCTAATGAAAATTGCAATAATGTAACCCAAAGAAGCAAAATTTTGCATATAAAATTCATGTCTAATATATGTCTATTCGTGTCTGCTTCCAGCGAATTCATCTGCTGTTACATAATACCAGCACGTTCAGAATGCCGCGCAAAAGTTTAAAATTAAAATTACCCGGAATTTCAGGCCAAAACCTGTAACTTTGTTACAAAATGTATTTTTGCTTCCGTCAACCCTACTCCGTCACAGAGTAACTTCATTCAATGAATGAATGAAATTTAACTCAAACTGAACTTGAATTTCCAAGTATCAGCCGAGGCCTTAACTAAACAAGTTCGGGATGGTATTACCGCAAACGTGTTTGAAATAATTTCTCCCTCCGGATTGGTTTAAATGAAGCAATTCATGGGGTGTGAGTTTGTTTTGCGATTCTATATTCGTTCTAGCCTGTTTTCCCACTGCAGGGTAAAGGCCTCCACCCCCTTTTTTTAAAAGATTCTGTTCTCTGCTAATAAGACCGTAAGTCCTTTTGGCAGGAGTCATACAAGTGGATCCTACCATCTTTTCTTTGGTCTGTTGCTGTGATGGCGCGGGTGGGTACTAGCTGGCTAGTGGTTGTATCTCCATAGGTTTTATTTAATTAAGAAAGGGGGAAAGAACACAAGATTGAGAAAGGCTGCTGATTTCGCAACTAAGGATAGAAAATTGACCAACCTTAGCACCACGGTGGGCAGTCCAGCTCGGGGCCTCGATCTAGGTGCCAGTGCTGCTGCGACCTTGGTGCGCTCTTCTCGGTCTTCTTGACGATGAGGACGATATGAGGGTTGTGTACGGCACGAAACAACCTCAAGGGGCGGTTTTAATCCAAAATTGTGGATAAACAGAAAAAGCGGCACAGACACGACCACGCGGCGGCGATGTCGGTCATATTCTACCTCAGTACAAAACCAAGCAGCGAAAAATTAAAAATATAAAGTAAAAAGCGGGTAGAATAAAACTATACCTAAAATAAAGAAGCGCCAACGAAACGGCGCGAACATGCCCCCGGCCTTAAAACCATCGGTTTTAAAAATACACTAAACTATAAGCCGGGGAGCGGGAGAGGCGCTATTGCGAAGGTAGAGGGCAGAGGCGGACGGCAGGTCTCTTATAGATCCCTGTCGCCGTCTTAACAAGAGCGACTCTACTGATCCCGTCTTTGCCGGGATAGGTTTCAAGAATTATACCTAATGGCCAAGATAGAGGTCCAACGTTATCAGTAACTACAACCACGACGCTACCTATCTTTATAGGATCTGAATGAGTGTTCCATTTCCCTCTGGATTGCAAAAGGTGAAGATATTCACGTTTCCATCGTTTTGCGAATGATTGCACCAATTGATCTAATAAAGCGTATCGTTTCTTTAAACTAGTGTCATCACCGGTAGCTTCGCAAGCGGGTAAACTCTTTAGCGGCGTAGACATCAGGAAGTGCGATGGAGTCAATGCGCTTAGCTCAGACGGATCTTCGCTAAGGGGCGTGAGCGGACGCGAATTCAAAACGCATTCAATTTGTGTTAAAACAGTTAACATCTCTTCGTAGGTCAACAATTGAGAACCTATAACCCTATATAAATGAGTTTTGAAGCCCTTAACAAATATCTCGTAATGTCCACCGAAATGTGGAGTGCGCGGCGGATTGATTTTCCACGTTATTTTATGTTCGGCCAACTCGGTAGAGAACGCAGTTTTATACTCATCAGAATTGACTAAAGCGTAGATGTCCGAAAGAGCGTTCTTCGCACCGACGAAGACGGTTCCTGCGTCAGAGTACATAGATTGCACAGCACCCCGTCTGGCTAGAAAACGTTTAAACGCTGAGAGAAATGTACTCGTACTAAGATCGGCAGTCAACTCGACATGAACAGCGCGAGTGACTAAGCACACGAAAATGCATAGATATGCCTTAATAGAACGAACGCCACGTTTACGTTGCGGGATAATACTAATAGGACCCGCGTAATCAACAGCCGTGCGTGTAAAGGCTTTAGCTTCAGTTACGCGGCACGCGGGTAAGTCCCCCATGAAGGGATGCACGGCCTTGGGTTTAGCGCGGAAACAGAAATTGCATTTATGCACGATACGACGTACGACATTGCGACAAGACAGTATCCAATAACTTTGCCGCAAAATTGACATAAGAGCCACCGGACCAGTATGACAGTTGCGGCGATGATAGTGCGACACGATCAAATCGGTGATGCGGTCTTTATGCGGAAGCAGCAAAGGATGCCGCTGTTCATCGGTCAAATCAGCGTTACGGAGTCGACCTCCGACTCTCAATAAGCCCTCACTATCAATAAAGGGGGAGAGGCGTCTTAACGCTGTGCGACAATTTTTGTTTGCTCTTAAACGTGCAATTTCGTCAGAAAAGTAAAATTCTTGTAAAGCGGTAATTAAGATCTTTTCAGCAAAAATCGCATCCGATGCGGCAGTTTACCTAAAAACTTGTAAACGTAGATAACGGAATGAAGTAGCACCGTCCACTTAGATACGCGATGCGACAATGCAAGAAGTGGATGCGGGTCTACACCTACATCTGCTACAACCGGTAATGAAACCACTTTGGTTTCCGGCAACCGTACATCGATGGCACTAGTGTCGACAGAGGTAACAGGCCACGTGTCGACGCTCTGTTGAAGCCATGATGGTCCACTGAACCACATCGGGTGCGACAACAATTGCTTCGGAGACAAACCTCGCGATAAGCAGTCGCTAGGGTTGTCGGTACCGGGAACGTGAAAGAAATGTTCCGCGGGAAGGCAATCTAAAATTTTTGTAACACGCGTAGCGACGAATGTTTTCAAAGTTTGAGGATCCGAATGAATCCAATATAATGCGACCATTGAGTCGGTTAAACAAAATATATTTTCAATATTATGACGCGGTTTATAAGTGTTCATAACTCGTTGCACCAGTTTAGACATAAGTAAAATGCCACAGAGCTCAAGTCTGGCAACCGATATCGTTTTGAGAGGAGCGACTTTGGATTTCGCGCACACCAGGTTGACAACCGCTGGGGAGTGGGGATCTTGCTGAACTTTAACATATACGGCGGCTCCGTATGCTCGTTCACTCGCGTCGGAAAATGCGATAATAGTGAGGAGGTCATTCCTAAACACCTCAAGATGACGGTTTATCTTTAAGTCCCGTAATGCGGGCAGTTCGCGAAGATAATTCTCCCAGAGAACCATTACATTCTGGGGCGGCTTGTCGTCCCAATCCAGCTTGAGAACAAAAAGCTTCTGTAAGATTAATTTCGCGTAAAGAATAGTTGGCGCGATTAAACCTAAAACATCAAACTGGCGAGCAATAACCGATAAGATGTTGC
Source organism: Anorthoa munda (assembly GCA_945859665.1). NCBI lineage: Eukaryota > Metazoa > Arthropoda > Insecta > Lepidoptera > Noctuidae > Anorthoa > Anorthoa munda. The sequence goes on along the minus strand of OX243900.1, from coordinate 25,950,731 downwards.
GTTTGGTACATGGACGGTTGTCAAGAGCGACAGAAAAAGAAAAAACATCTGTGGTAGGAGACCATTCAAGGCCAAGAACCTTTAGACTTTGATTAGGCTCATCGAAATTTACTTTTGAAGAATAGCGGTGGGTATCAGGCAATGATTCGAGTAACTCTGCTGAGTTACTGGACCATTTCATAAGGCTAAAGCCCCCGGCCGTAAACAATCCTAACAGCTCATCTCTGAGCCGTAAGGAGTCCTGGACGGTGGGAACGGAGTAACAAATATCGTCCATGTAACAATTATGCACAACAACATCTGCGGCGCGCGGGTAAGATGCGCGTACGTCATCACAAAGTTGTCTTAAAACTCGCATGGCGAGGAAAGAATTACAGCGCAATCCAAAGCAAACGCGGTTAAATTGATAGGTATCAAGCGGTAAAGTACTATCAAAGCGGTATAAAAATTTTTGAAACATTCTGTGATCCTCGTTAACTAAAACCTGTAAAAACATCTGATGTATGTCACTGGTAAAAGCCACTGGATATAAGCGGAAATCGAGTAAAATTAAAAACAAATCGTTTTGTAAATTCTCACCCTGATATAACAAATCATTGAGTGATTTACCTGAATCAGTTTTGGCGCTGGCGTCCATAACCATTCGCACCTTTGTAGTTACTTTATCTTGCCTAACAACGGCATGATGTGGTATATAAAAACCCGTAGGTAGCGAACCAGCATCATCAAGTAACGAGATATAACCCTTCGATAGGTATTCCTTAATAATCGCGTCATATTCCAAACGCAACTCTGGGGAAGCGGTTAACTTACGCTCCAAGTACATAAAATAACGACGCATAGCAGTTTTGTATGAGTCACCGAGCTCAGAAGGGTCGCGCGCAAAAGGTAACGCTACACTATAACGTCCTGTGTCATCACGTGATACGCTTGAGACAAACAGCTTCTCGCACTCCCTAGATGCGGCGTTCAGCGGGCGCTCGGGCGCTACTTCTTCGAGCTGCCAGAACCTTTCTAGCATATTTGATAACGGAGGTTCATTCTGTACAAACGAGCACAAAGAAACGAACTCAGTAGACGGAATACTAATAGGACAATTTCCTACGATTATGTAACCAAAAATCGTTTGTATACCGGTAGGTAACCCGGGCGGACCATTTACGCGTCCCGAGAGTAAAATTTCGGCAAACTGCGGTGCACCGATGAGGATGTCAATTTCCCCAGGTGAATGGAAACCACTGTCAGCTAACTGAACGTGGTTTAAATAACCGAGCGAAGCGGGCTCGATACGAGCAGAAGGCAAATTATCCGTAATTTTATCAATGACGTAAGAGTCCAGCGTGAGTAAAATATTTTTATCGTTCGAAAACAAATTAACGCTGACGGAACCCTTAATCGGATTAGGCGATGAACCGATCCCCTTTACAACAGCACGCGTTATTCGATTAAAATTTACGTTAAGTTTTGCTAAGCATGTCGTTGTAATAAAATTATTTTGTGATCCGGGATCAATAAGCGCGCGAACATTGTGCAACACACCCGCAGAGTCAGGTATTAAAACTTGAACCGTGCCTAAAAGACAGGTAATATTATTATCTCGGCGGTTATTAAAATTGCACAACGAAATGTTATTTTGTAGCGGAGGAGGCGTCGATAGTGCTGATAAAGCAACATGTACCTGCGGGGCGGTAGATGTCGGCGCCGGCGGAATAACATTATTATGCGCGGGCGCTACGCCGGGCGCAGGAGGAGTCAGCTGTTGTTTTCTACATAACAGCGAGTGGTGCCTACAATTGCAATAGCGGCAACGTACTTCCGACTTACAAGCTACGTTATTATGGGACAAACTGAGGCAGTTCGTGCATCCATTTCGAGTTTTAATAAAATTAAATTTATCATCCAGCGGTAATTTTTGATATTTAAAACATTTAAACAAGTTGAAATGATTTTCCAACTCGCAAAACGGACAAGATTTATTTTTATCCTTTATCTGCACCGGCGCGCTAGTACCTACAAAGGAGTGGGTAGACTTAGAAACATTTTTGTTCATGTCGGTACCGACGCGTTTCGTCGTAGCGTTTGCCGAAGTGCGGTCTAATATTTTCGATTGTTCACGCAGAAAAGTGATCAAGTCCTCGTAGCTAGGCAAAGCAGTCTCTCGCTTAAACATTTCAAAAGCGCGAGCGGTCTCCGGGTCTATTTTCTTTAAAGCGAAATAAAGAAGAATAAAATCGGACAAGTTGCTAAGTTTTAACGTTTTTAAACTCGACACGGCAGACGCAAAATGTTCTAAAAACGAGTCTAAATTCTTAGTGTTAGCAACGGAAAAAGATTTGAATTCAAACATTTGATCCAAATACGCGGTGGCTAAATAACGTTTGTCTTCATATTTGTTGACCAGCGTGGTCCATATCAAAGTATAATTGTCAGCGTTTGGTGCAATTCCTGACACAGTAGAAAGTGCCCGGCCCGATAACTGTCCCATCAAATATTGAATACGTTCGTTATTAGTAAGATCAGTATTCTCGTGTATAGTAGTCCTAAATGTTTCATAAAAAGTCGACCAATTTGCGGGTAAACCGGAAAAATTGACTAACTCTAATTTGGGCAGATTCAAATTAGATTTTTTATAACTGTTGCTGGAAGACGATTTTTCAACTTTGGGTATATCCCGGCCAGCAACTATTTTGTTGGCTTCATATTTGCAACGACAGTATAAGTCCTCAAACGTAGACAAACTTTGATAGTTAGGTATGAAATCTGGATCCAACATCAAATTCAACGTATTAAATTCATCGACAATTTTTATGAATTCGTCGCGCATAGTATCAATGGAGACCATACTACATAGAAAATTCTCTACCTTACTAGGGTCCGAAATCATTTCATATCTTGAGTCATAAATTCTCTGAAGCCTAGCATAAACTTCATCGCGTTTCCCTACGAGCCTTTTAATGGTTAAATTAAGCTTATCTCCTTCCGTAGAACTCGCAGGCATGATGAGATTTTGTTAAAAAATATTCAAGTTATAAAATACCCGAAACAGCGTTACTGACTGCAACATAGACTTCGAGAACAAAGGAACGTTCGGAACGGAACGGCCGGTGATAACACGTTCTTATATACGTACCGTCGTTAATTAGCTTAAAGACTTTTGACAAAATGCAATATAAATACGTTTAGGTACTTACTAAAAGTAATGCAATTTGTCCGTTAAGAAATGGAACACGATAAATGATAAATTATAGCGGGTAGGTAATTACAGCAGGTAAATTACCTTCGTAACTAAGCGGTAAGAAAAATAGTTTTAAAACTAAGCGGAAAAATAGGAACTAGTTTTGAAAACTAAGCGGAAACACAAATAGCGGGATATAAAAATGTGATACTCGGTTAAAGGCCGAGAAATAATGTAAGGTGCGGCTCGAAGGCCAAAAAAAATGATGGCGCGGGTGGGTACTAGCTGGCTAGTGGTTGTATCTCCATAGGTTTTATTTAATTAAGAAAGGGGGAAAGAACACAAGATTGAGAAAGGCTGCTGATTTCGCAACTAAGGATAGAAAATTGACCAACCTTAGCACCACGGTGGGCAGTCCAGCTCGGGGCCTCGATCTAGGTGCCAGTGCTGCTGCGACCTTGGTGCGCTCTTCTCGGTCTTCTTGACGATGAGGACGATATGAGGGTTGTGTACGGCACGAAACAACCTCAAGGGGCGGTTTTAATCCAAAATTGTGGATAAACAGAAAAAGCGGCACAGACACGACCACGCGGCGGCGATGTCGGTCATATTCTACCTCAGTACAAAACCAAGCAGCGAAAAATTAAAAATATAAAGTAAAAAGCGGGTAGAATAAAACTATACCTAAAATAAAGAAGCGCCAACGAAACGGCGCGAACATGCTGTGTTGCTTAGCGTTAAATACGATGAGATTTTGCAATGCAATTTTGCAATATCTGCATACTACATTGTTTCTGCCATTTAGAGTGAAACAAGAAAACCAAGGCAAGCAAAGGATCCCTTGGAGACAAAATACCCTTTGTGATTCCAATCATGATAACAAAGTGGAAGCTATAATCCGAAAGCGACCGTTCCACATCAATCTGATAAGTATATAAAAAAATCTCCGATCCAAAACAAACCTTGGGAACTCATATTTTGAAGTAGAAAGTGTTAAAGTAAAGTAAACGTTTATTTGCATAGATTGTAGGTACATTAAATAAGATGTGACAATCAAAACATGGTTGCCGGGAATAGTCCTTTTTTCCAGCCCTGAATTCCATCATAAACGCCAGTTAAAATATATGCTCTTATTCTGGAATTCAATATTCCTCTTCGAGATTTTAATCAAAACCTTTACATGAACTTTGTTAATTAGTTTATTCTAGCTAGTGAAATTTTAGGTCTCTTTGCATAACGAACCTGTGTACGTATATCAAGAGGATTAGGTAAAGTAAGCCGCGAGCAAAGGCTGGTGCTTATGCATAAGCGTTGATCTAACATTGCAGTACCTATGTAATAAGTATACACACTGGGCCTTAAGCAATACAGGCCTGACGGGCTATGGAAACGATTGTGGGTAGCCGCACTTGGCCAGTTTGCACGGAATACAACTATTGCAGCATTTGTGATTATTAAGTCTCGAGAAAATCTGGTGAGCTTAGGCGTTTCCCTATACATTCCTGGGGATTGCTTGTTGATGTTTTTAACTATAGTTATTACAAAACTGAAAGAGTACAGATAGGTGATGTAGGATTTAGGCGTTATTTCTGATGTCGGACACATGTGACCTATGCATATCGTAGTCGAAGTTCCGCATTGTCCGATTTCTTTTTTCAAAGCGTCCATTCTCTCGGTGTAATTGCATTATTCTTGAACTAGTACAACGTAGACACTTTGACAACGCGATGTGCAAACTTGGTGTTACGTAGATGTAAAAGTTTTAACTAGTTTTATACTATGGACTCGTTCACCTTCAGAATATATCCCCAGAGCTTCTAGTGTTAAAGTATGTATGTATAATCTGTACACTTTAAATTTCGTGCCTTCCAATTATAGACTAGACTGTATAATCTGTGCTCTCTCTCTACTCTGTGGAACATTGTAATGATAACGTGCATAAAATCTTAATTATAATAAAATACAAGAATATTAGTATCCAAATCCTTTTATTGCAATATCTAGGATTAACAAAACTTGGTGTTCGATGTGACTGATAGTTTCAGGTAGTCCAAGAAAACTGTTTGACAAGATATCAGTAAATCCTAACATAATTATAGTCTGCAATATTAAGATCTTGAAAGTTATCTTTCGACACTATCAAAATGAACATCATTGGCACTTTATATACTCGAAACTTGACATTTATTGAATACAGATTTGAGCAGGATTTATAAATGATTTCAGATTACTAATTTTATTTCTCTCTTTTCAACAGGACATCGACAACCTCATGACCGAAGGCAACAAATCAAGAACTGTTGCTGCGACTAACATGAACAGCGAATCATCTCGATCTCACGCAGTATTCAGCGTAGTTCTAACGCAGACCCTGACCGACGCTGCCACAGGCGTCTCCGGCGAAAAAGTCGCACGATTGTCGCTCGTCGATCTTGCGGGGTCTGAAAGGGCAGTGAAGACAGGCGCTGTGGGCGACAGGCTGAAAGAAGGCTCTAATATTAACAAGTAAGTGTTTAATTCTTTTAGTATGGACATGAGTGGGCAGTGAGAAAGGGATCAACTGCACGGCAGTCGTTATTCGACCTGGCAGTGTTTGAAAGGGCAGTGAAGACCGGTGCACTAGTTATATGCTGACGAGTCGCCGGTGAAAAGGCCGTGCGGGTTTCGCTTGTCAATCTGGCGGGGTTTAAAAAGGCTGTAAATACGGCCGCAGTAGTGGTGGCCCAGTGGTAACGGCCGCGACTTAAGGTCGTAGGTTCGAACCCAGGAAGGCGCTTTACTTTTTTGCTGCTTTACTTTAATTATTTCATCACTACTGAAACCCGCTCAAAGGAAAACATCGTGAGGAAACCGGCATGTCTTAGCACCAAAAATTCGAATACTTTGTGACATCCACCAACATGCACTAGGCCCGCGTGGTGGATTACGGCCCATCCCTCTCACAGAGAGAAGGCCTGCACGCACAACGGACCAAATGCGAGTCTAAGTACGGAAAAGGGGTCCATCTATCCTATCCTACGGCCGCAGTAGACAATAAGTTAAAAGAAGGCAGTAAATTTAAAAAATCAGTAGTCTTGTAAGACGGAGTATTGCCTGTGTTAAAACTAGTGGTATGAAAACAAGTCTTCGGTAAGAAAATCGCACAGTTATCGCTCGTTGATCTGACGGGGTCTGAAAGGGCTGTGAAGGCTTGGCGACAGGTTGAAAGAGGGCTCTAAATTGGTCTTGTACAGAATATTGCTTGAGAGGTTAAAATACAGAATTGAATAGACACTAGCGTCATGAAAACATTTTTCATTGTGAAGACAAAAGACACGTATTGTCTCAAACTAGACATTACGTGTCTATAAACTGCGAATGAATCTCAACGAAGGTTTCTAAGAAGCATAGTTGTAACAAGCGTTGTTGTAAAATTCAATTGAAGGTGTAAAATATAAATAACGCTTCATATCCTACAACCTCGGTGTTGTCGTGTGGCTTCAAAACGCACAAGCGTCTTACTATTTATGTATTTTGTTCTACTTACCTATTTCCTAAACTGAAAGGAAACGCAACACGTATACATTATGCAAGTGATAGTGAGTTTGTTCCACTTTCCAACTCTGAGTGTTCGACTATTCTCTGTGGAATTGTGCTGTCTACATCTGGTATTGTGCTGGTCCGAATGCAGGTTCCGAGACTCCTGTATTTATGCAACAGTATTCGAATTTCTGAAAAACAACGGTAGCGTTCTTAAAAAATGCTACGGCGAAATGTCTTCTCTGTGAAAACAAACTAAATGAATCTCACACGTAGTTTAGTTGGGATCCGCATGTTTTTTTTTTATAAATGTATGCAAGACAAGACTTCTCATTCAAATCCGAAAAAAATCTTTTCTTTTTTATCATATTCCAGAGCTGTTCTAATAGTAAATGTTATTAATATTCATGAGTACTTTCACTCCCTGAAGTTTGCCAATGAAATAAAAGTCAGCCTGTGTAAGCCCCCGTTTGACCAGTACCTCACCTGATTCTAAGTGGGTGTCGATCTCAAATTAGTTATTTATTAATGCTTTAAGGTTTTAAATGATTCTGTTTTGTTCCAGATCCTTGACAACACTCGGGCTTGTAATATCAAAGCTCGCAGATCAGTCTTCTGGCACCAAAAACAAGGACAAGTTCGTACCATACAGAGACTCTGTGCTCACGTGGCTGCTCAAAGACAACCTTGGCGGGAACAGTAAGACTGTTATGGTGAGTGGCATTATTTATATGTTAAGATCTACAGCCCGACTGCTTAGCTGAACCTATATTGCTATATAGGTCTCCCAAACTGAGATGCTGAGGTAGCTGCGCAATGCAGGAGAGATGTTGACTGACGTCCGCCCGGGCTGCATGACAACACTCCAGCGACGTGCAGCTACTTCAGACATCGTCTCAGTACAACGAGCTTAGGATAGAGCAGTAAAAGTAATTAGATTGTAATGCATCTGCTTTGTTGAAAACCCGAATAAATGTTGTATTGCATAGCCTGAAAAAGTCTATTGGTCAGGTAGCACAATGTTAGAGTAGGTAGTGCCATGAAATAAATGTGAATAATGTTCATTATCTTGACCAGAATAAAAATATATCACTTTTCAAGTCTTGTGGCAACGTACATGACAAAGTATCATATCAAGATTGCTGGGAACAGGACACACCTGTGTATGTACTTAGGAACTTAAAGGTGACTAGCTAATACAGATCGTAATTGGCCGCCTGGACGGTCATTCTAAAGTGGAGGCAGGTGTCCTTCAGTGTGGACGATTACTTGTTGTTTATGTATTTTAATATTAAAATGGAGCGCGATATGTGTTCAAATATAATATAGATACTTGGAAAGCTTATCTTAATGGCTTCTGGCTGATATACTCTCGCTAAAAATGAATCGATCGAATCATGTAACCCAAAAGTCAATATCGGACTTTGGTATATCTATTGTATGACACTTAGAACTTGGAACTGAAGAGCAATAATGGATTCAAACTAATGTAACTTCGTAGACTGTTTTCAAGTACTAGGTTCTTTATAGTTCTTTGTCATGTCACATACAACATATTGAAGTAGGTACTTATTCCTTTATTGTCTATAATAGGTAGACCTGTGTTTAGGCACGATATTTTATAGATAGTTGATTGTATATTATAATTGCGAATGTAGTAACGTAAATGAAGCATGTTATGATCGTAGCAGTTGAGTTTCTGTAATTTCTGGCTACACCTGTGAGAAAATATGCGAGTTTATATAAACTCGCATATTTTCTCACAGGTGTCAAGTCGCTGGCAGAAGCTTGTAATTATATAATTACTAGCTTCTGCCAGCGACTTTGCTCGCGGTATATTGAAAATTATCCCAAGGGAACATATTCCCGAGATAAAAAGTATCCTATGTGCTATTCCAGACTAAAATCTATCTATGTGCCAAATTTCATCGAGATCCGTGCAGTAGTTTTTGCGTGAAAGAGTAAAAAACATACAAACACACTCACAAACTTTTGCCTTTATAATATTTTTGTGAAGTAGGATGTTAGCATCTTCTAAAGAAACTGTAACACCAACTCAATCAATTTACACTTAGCAAACTCTTATAGCGGAAAGATAATGCAAATAGTGTCTCCGCAGACTTGAAACAAATTCAAATTCTATCCACGGACGGTCGCATCCTTTGACTCACCGCACCCAACTCAAAACACTCATGCTTCGTCGTGGCGCATAGAAATGTTCTACGAAACCTTGTCTGCATTAAAAGCTGTACTATGCTGGTTTATTTATAGTATTCTATTGTAAACAAGGATGATTTTACTCTGATTAGCTTTTTATAGGATGTTATCTGGTGGATAGTTCTTTTGTTTACTTTTGTATTTGTTTTATGTGCAACACTGTTATAAAAGTTCTTAGTGTGTGTGTTTGATCGACAGCCCTTCACAGTGATATCTTTATACTAAAAATTACAAAATATCCTTCAGGATCTATGTAATCATTGAGGTAAATAAGAAATATCAAGTTACCAGCACGGCCTCTGTGATAGGCTTGATTCACGCATTTTATTACGGTTTTTGCTCCCAAACGGCGGTAAAAATGTGTGACTCAAGCCTGTCAGTAGGCCGTGCTCGCCCGCCAGGTTCCCTTCTCACATAGCGCAGACATGTAGCCCAGTCCCAGCTGTGGGAACGCTAAAGGTATTTTCGAACATGCTATGTTAGTTGTTGATAATACGGTCTAAGGTTGAAGCAATTTCTCATTCTAAAAGAGTAACTGTGGAGTTTCTTGCCGGTTCTTCTCTAAAGGAAACGGCGAACCCGAACCGTGCACCTTTTGTCGACGTTTTATAAGTGCCCATGCAGGCCTATGTGAAATAAAAAAGATTTGATTTGATTCCAAGGCCAATTTCCAAGAAAAAGTAATACTCAAAACATTGTCAGTCGATACCTATACAAATATTCAAAGTTGAAGTATGTTTCCAATTTTCTACTTCTAGCTACATTGATATTGATACTTACCTACGATTGGTTTCCGAGCAATTCTATTGTTGTTTCTCATTTGTCTTAACAGATATAATAAATAGGCAAAATTGTTTGTTAGGATCTCTAAAGTATTGATCCGATTTTTTTTTTTTTATAGACTTTTTTTTATAACTCAAGTGAATAGGCAACGGGGGCGAAGCAACAGGCAAAAGCTAGTTATGTTTTTATATACAGTTCCATGAGTAATCTACTCATGTGCCATCCGTACGCAGTCCACTCAAATGGTGTCCGTTTGTCGTCGTCTGTTGTTAGCAGTTTCGATGCAGTAGTTCAGATGTGTTATGTATGTTAACTGCACATAAACTGCATTCAAACTGAATATTTGCAGTTGGAGTGCAGTTGAAATGCTGTCATTCTGTCTAGAACCTTATCTGTTATCATCATCGTCATCATCAGCCTACAGCAATCCACTGCTGAACATAGATAGCCCTATCCACTTATCTGTGTTGAACTGTATCTGTACTGAATGCATAATTATATGATTTATCTCATTCCCAGGTGGCCACAATATCACCAGCTGCCGACAACTACGAGGAAACCCTGTCAACACTCCGGTACGCGGACAGAGCGAAGCGCATCGTCAACCACGCCGTGGTGAACGAGGACCCGAACGCGCGCATCATCCGCGAGCTGCGCCAGGAGGTCGAGACCCTCAAGGAGATGCTGAAGTATGCCACGGTAAGTGGCACGGTAAGTTGGACTCGCAGACTGTGTGGGTTTTTTGGTTTTGGTCTTAGATATTATGTGTATATGATGGGTGACTTGAAAGATGTTTTGAACAATAATTCAACTAAGACCACGCTCTAGAAATCCCGCAAACAAGTATGCCACGGTAAGTTGGACTCGCAGTAAGTGTGGGTATTTCGATTTTGGACTTAGATGTAACGAGGAATGTTCGGGGTAAATGTTGGAAGTCTTAAGATGTTGTGGATACTGTTACACTAGTGTACCTAAGAAAAGGAAGAAGGAGAAGGACGCATTCTAGAAATTTGGGAGGAAATTAGCTAGCGTAAATGCGTAGTTTTAAAAGTATAGAGTGTAGGTACAGAGTTGGATATCTCAAGGAGATGCTGAAGTTTGCCACGGTAATTTGGACTCTCTGGCTGTGTGGGGGTGTTTTATATGAGCATGGTTGCACCTTCGGTATCACGGTGTTCAGCTGCTAGACTTGGCGCAGATCCAGAAAAGCTATGCCGATTGATTGTCTGTTACGTTTGGCGTAGAATAATATGATAGTAGATTCGAAAGAAGATTATTATGGACTCTGTGATAGTTAACATAAAATATTTCGTTTACGTTCTAGAAAACTTGAGGGATAAAATTTAAAATTATGATGAACAGTAGGCCAATTTGGATAGGTAATGCCAACTTGTATGCGTAGATACTACAACACTAACATATTATAAAACCGTTGTTGTCGAAACAACAAAACAAAGCTAGTTTAGCCTGCATGTCCTATGTAACATAGGTTTGACTTTGCCAAATAAGGCACGACCTAATAACCTAGGTTTGCCTCTACCTCATACCAAGAATGAAAGCCATCGTCTTATCATTGCATCTATTATGCAAAGAAAACAAGGTCTTACAACCCAAGGCGACTCAACGGCCTTATGAAACACCATGTGCTGTACAAATGTGCATATCACATGCGAACTGCCGGTCTGCCGTATACGTGGGAGACTCGAGGGATCGATACTCAAAGGAGACCTAAGCCGTGTGATGGTGAAGTTAAAATGATGATTCCGTATTCGTTGTGGGTTTGCTTCCTTTATCTCCTAAGGTAGGATATCCTTCTTTGTAGCCGTTGAGTTAAAGATTGTGTAATAGAGCGTACATAGCGATTCTCTCAACGTTTAGTATGCGCACAGCCAAGGTGTAGAACTAGCTGCCAGCGTCTGCACCTACTACCTGTAAACCATCAGCCTTAAAAGTAAAAGTGAATAAGTACAGTATAACTATTTTGTTAATTTCGCTCGGCAATCATCGCATTTCCGAATACAAACGAATGCTAATTTCTGTGTCCATCAATTATTAGATTTATCGTGTATAATAATTTGAATTCATAACTAAGTACTTTATTGTTGTTTTGTTTTGATTTCCGTGTGCAATATATAAAGCTGTAAAAATTGCAGCTTTCCTTCCATTTTTTAAATAAATTACATTATGTTAAAAGAGTATTAACAACTCTATTTACTTCCAAGTTGATTGAGAGCGTCCGGTCTGCACCAAGTGCAAAAGACAACTGATAGAATTCGGACGACTGACGATGCACGAAGTTTGCCGAAGGACATTATGAAAATGTTTGTACTACCTTCTGAGATCAGTAGACCTCCTCCACCGCCAGGTCTGTAGCTACTCACGATATCAAAAATAGAGATAGATTACAAAAGCTTGAATTTCTGCCTATAAATAATCTTTAGTAATAAATAAAAAATAATGGCATCTTTATATCCCAAACAGCCTAATAAATCCTTTAGGTATCTATGTATAAAATATAGGCCTAAATTCGCTAGTCGAACTTGTTCATTTTCTAATCGCAAAGGGGCGGGCGACACCGTAATTTACGGTCTGTTTTCCTGAAGGATTAGTATTCCTGTTACGTATCCTCAGGGCTTTGCTGAAATTAATTTGAGTTGATACCTTGTAGGTTTACTTCGTAATGGTGTTTGATCAATAGTCAGGTGACAACAAGAATATTAAATAACTCTAAAATTTCAATTAACTACAGCTAACTACGGGGTTTTTAATTATTTATAACTAAGAAGTCAATGAATTAATAATAAATTATATTATTATGATTTTGACGGCGATCCTTTGAAAGGCGTGCGAGGGGCCGAAGCAAACTCGCAGACGCCTTGTTGTATCAGGAAATGTGACACCAACCGACGATTATTGTGCTCTTGGGCGCAAGTGCACCCAAGGACATTCCCCCGTTTGTTGTAGGACTATTGCAAAATATGGAGAAAAATATATTGGGCTAGGGTTTGATAGATTACTACTGGCCCCTGCCTGACCACTGTTGAACTACACGGCTATAAAATGGCAGTTTATAATTTTTTTATTTGTTTTATTTAATTTTAAAATATCTTTTCAGGGTTCGCCAGTGGGTGAAGAAGTTCACGAAAAACTAGCGCAAAGCGACCATTTGCTCAAGGAAATGTCACGAACGTGGGAGGAGAAACTTGTTGAAACCGGTATGTACTTCTATCCTGGGGGCTATAGTAATCTGATCAAAAAAAGCATGGTGCTGTTTATAAATGTAGCCTGCGCAGAACACTAACCACAGCCATTTGTTTATCGGCTTATAACAGACCTTAGTAAACACTACAAGTTTTTATAGCATCTTATTTTATTTCCACTGTGATCATTGTTTTTAATACTGGAAGGAGGGATGTGTAGTTCACGTCATTAACGATGTTACGGTGTACATGTTACACAGTATTGTCGATATAATTCACACGCCATTCAATCATTAGTTCCCATCAGAAAACATTTATGTAACGTTGTAGCTCGAACTCATCAGAAGTCAAATATTAGGTGGAGATACGATTTTTATGTTTTTTGCAATACGATCTTTACTTTAGTAGCTACACCTTTTTTTTCTTTCATACATATAAATGTGGAATAAGGTGGTAAAATGCATGAATAAAAATGTTACTATTGAACTTTACGAATTAGTACAATACTGTGAGGGTTTTTACCTATTTCGAGCTCCTTACCTATTATAAGACTGGCAACAGACAACTAATTAGTTTTGGAAGGTGATTGAAATCAGAACACTAGGCAAATTGAAGAGGTTTTTGTTTAGCTTTACTTGTCACTTCTGTGTACTTGGCACTTTGTGGAGTCAATATAACGTATCAAAGTAATTTTTGCTTATTATTTGAGCTCCCTGAGCTACCCCCTCATAATACCAACCGTTTGGAGTGATGATCGTCTAATTAAATCTTTATTTTTATAGCAGCCTAAGTACTGCCGTCCCACAGATGTGCAAAACACTCTGTCAACTCTTTCCACTTCCCACGATTGTTTAATAATATAGATCCCAAAAAGTTTTTGATATAACCTGTTTAAAAAAGTATATTGTTATTTACAGGGCGAATACAAAGCGAGCGTCAACAGGCGTTAGAAAAAATGGGCATCAGCGTGCAAGCCAGCGGCATTAAAGTGGAGAAGAACAAATACTACCTCGTCAACCTCAACGCGGATCCTTCGCTCAACGAACTGCTTGTTTACTATCTCAAGGTAAGCCATACTTATATTCTTGATCCTCGTCTAAACGTTGACATTTTTTGAGAGTTATTTATGATCTTTATCCACGTGACTAATTAAACTTTAAGCGATTTTATGACGTGGTATAACTCGTGCATAAAGCAAAGAGATCACACGTGCAATTAACGTAATCATCGATAGACTTTGTGCTCTATAAAAAACATTGCCCCACACCAGAAATTACTTCCTGTATCGTGGATCACAAGACACCCAGATCAGGAACAACTATCTGTAGTCCATACAATATTTGTTCCGTGCGGGAATCGGCAACACGCAACACGCAGCAGCGCAGCAGCCGATTGCTCAACCACTACGCCAGCTGTGTCGTCTTGTTATTTATTATTAATCAAATAAATAAATAAATAAAATAAATAAATTTTAATTCTATTGAATCATTACGTAGAATACCTTCAGGTTGACGCGATCGGTTTCGATAGAGCAAAACCAATTGCATGCTAATTAACTTCAGTAAACCCTCGTATCTATGCTGTAAGTTCTGGTATATTATGTAAAACCTAACTTGCGTTGTCCCAATCATGGACTGAAGACCTCGACACGTTTTTCATATCCTATACTAGCTTTTGCAAGCGGTTTCGCCCGCGTGAAAAGTGTATTATCATCCCAAGTGATTGAGTAACAACATACACACACATATACTGAAGCTAGTTTAAAATATTAGTAAGATTATCAAGCCCCAACTTTTCCCAGGATCGCACCCTAGTAGGCGGCTCAAGTTCAGCAGACATCCAGCTCTCCGGCCTGGGTATCCAGCCCCAACACTGCCAGCTCCTCGTGGAGGGCGGAGGGCTACACATGGAGCCCCTCGGCGCCGCGCGGTGCTTCGTCAATGGCACGCCTGTCGTGTCCAGGGTCAGGCTTGGACATGCCGATAGGATTCTTTGGGGGAACCATCACTTCTTCAGGGTGAACTGCCCGAAGGCTACAGGTAAGGGAACAAGCTTTCAGAAAGGTGTGAGCTACTTAAGTATATCATTAGATGTTGTTAAAATATGTTCTGCAAAATTAATATTATTATGTTTCAATTTGGTCTGGCTTTTAAGCATAAGTTATGGTCATTGTCTTCATATATAGCGGCGTGGTTGACGTCGCTTAGACGCTATGTTTTCGGAGCTTAAACGTTCGTTGAATGCCTACGCTAGATACAAAAGTTCACAAAAAAATAACAGCATATCATTGCCTTATTTACAGCGCTTCTGCTAGTACAATAACATCCAATCTTCTATTAACGATATTGCCTATATTTTTTTACTGATCGACTTTTACTTTGCCACAGTTCGCTTTTATTTGACACGCCCTTTTGTTCTACTACACCTCGTTGTAGAACAAGACTCTGGTTACTCCACAGCCACGGCGTCGGAGCCACAGACTCCCGCGCAGCCCATCGACTACAACTTCGCGAGGGACGAGATCATGTTGAACGAGCTCAGCAACGATCCCATACAGACTGCCATATCGAGGCTCGAGAAACAGCACGAGGAGGATAAACAAGGTACTAGTGACTTTTCAATGAGATCAATGTTCAAATTCACATATTCCATACTTACATTAAATTACAACAGATATCAGAATCAATAAATAATTGATAAAAACCGATCCGAATGAATTCAAGCGAATATCCTTCTATTACTATTTATAACGCTCATAAATCTGAGGTATTTTTCTTTTGTGTGATTTAGACTAAAAAATTATGTTTTCTTTTTTACAGTGGCGCTTGAAAAACAACGTCAAGAGTACGAGCGACAATTCCAACAGCTGCGAAACATACTGTCGCCTTCGACGCCATACCCGCCGTACGCGTACGACCCTCTCAAACTAGGTAACATTCAATATATAAAAAAAATAGCCACCATAAATTAGCAAGAAATTTACTTTTTTATAATAATTCTGTACCAAACAGAAGATTCAAGAGTAAACACAACATAAATAAATAAAAAGAAACTATTATATTAAAATTATGTTATGTATCTTGTCTTGCCAGAGTATTTGTTTATTACAACCTATAATATCTCTAACAAGACTTCACAATAATGTGAATTACGCTCGCTTAACTTTTTATATTATATTCTGTAACTAAATAATCATAATTTGCAGGAAAAATGACAGCGTGCACTCCAACAACAGCAGCCCGCGTGGAACGTTGGGCGGCTGAACGCGACGATACATTCAAACGATCACTTGGACGACTCAAAGCAGACATACTGAGAGCCAACGCTCTGGTTCAAGAAGCCAACTTCTTAGCTGAGGAGATGAGGAGGAACACACGCTTCAGTGTCACGCTGCAGATACCGCCGCAGAACCTTAGTCCTAATAGAAAGGTAAGTCTTTATAAACATAATATGATCCACGTTCAAATGGCTCAAAGCTGACATATTGAGAGCCAACGCGCTATTTCAAGAAGCCAACTTCTTACCGGAAGAGATGAGGAGGAATACACGCTTCTGTGTCACGCTGCAGAACCTTAGTCCTAATGGAAAGGTAATCGAAATGATATACTTACTTTTCAACTAATGAGAAATATAGAGATAGGTGTGAAGGAAACTCATAAGTTGTTAAAAAGAAAAAAATACAGTCTGAATTTTAAAAAGACTTGCCCTAATGATCGCACGACACTGTAAATTTCAATTTCAATTTATTCATCAACAAACTTTGAGTACATAATTATCCTTAATACTACCACATAACTATAGCAGGTGAATGAGGCGCGCTGCAGCAGAGGGCAAGCAAGACCCAGCCCTGCGCTAGGAACTAACCTGTGTTACAGGCACTGGGCACCTACTCCACCGTCATACTTGCAGCACACTTACAAACATCGAGGTAGCATACAGGGATTAAGACTCGCTGATGTCCCAGCTTAGGCAAGCCTGTACATAGGGAATCAGTATATTAATATTAATGTAATTTAAACTCACACGATCAGCTCCACCAACATTAAAGTAATTTAAATCTAGCCGAACCATATCCAAATGAATTCAATACAATTCAAATAAACAAAATTCAACACAATGCAATACAATTCAATACTATATAAATCAATCCAATTCAATACAATTCAAGACAATTCAAAACAAAACAAAACAATTCAATAAAATTCTATACAATTCAATACAAATCAATAAGATTCAATACATTTTAATCCAACTCAATAGTAACTGATATTAAAATAATAATTGAGTACAATAATATTATGTGCCACATTTACATTGTGTAGGGGTGTGTGGGTGCGTGTGATGTGTGAATGTGAGAGGACGTGAGTGCAGATGGGTTAATGGGATTACTTAGGTACTGATGTGGACACTATAGGATTTAAATTTGGCCTTTAACCAGCCTTGCCACATTTTTTTTTTTTTTTTTTTTTTGTTATTCCGATTATTGCATTCAATGACTCACAAATAATATTACTTATAAAATAATAAAAAATAATGTTACTTATTATTTTTTTTTTCATTTATTACTCTTGTAGAAATCTCACAAATAATATTAATTTACCAGGTTTTCAGTTTCTGTGTAATCTAATTGTAAAAGCCATGACTTTAGAATATTTTTAATTTCCTTCTGTTTTAATGGGTAAAGTTTTAATATTTTGTTAACTTTGTTGTATAGGATACCGCTAACAACCGTGTAATGCCGTTTAGCCATTGTCGTTCTGTGTCTTACTGAGGGACAGACTATATCCGATCGACGTTTGTTTTGGTATATCGAAGGGTCGTAATTTAAACTTGTGTGTTTCTTGGTTATAGTCTGCTGTACAAATAGTTGTCTCACCGTCAAGACAGCTGTATCATTGTAAAGCCTGGAGGTGGGGTACCGAAAGATCTTTTTTGTCATGACTTTGAGTACGGCTCTTTGCGCTCTTTCCAGAGGCAAGAGTAAAGTTTTGGCAGCCCCACCCCAGGCAGTAATGCAGTAAGATATTATTGACTGGCATAAAGCATGGTAGGTCATCTTAAGTGTTTCCAAATTAGCGGCATTACGTAGCAATTTAAAAACATAAATTAGTTTTCTGACGCGTGTAGTTAGTGCATCGATGTGAGATTGCCATTTTAATGTTTGGTCTATTTTGACTCCGAGGTACTTCACAGTGGTCACCCGAGATAATGTTGGGCAATCACAGCTGTCGGTAGGTTCCCCACAAGAGTGGGTTTTGATAAGGAAGGAATCCAACGGAGGGAGAGAAGAAGTTTTTAGAGCAAAAGCAATTAGCTGAGTCTTATTAATGTTGAGCGTCAACAGATTACTTGACAACCAAAACAAGGCCCTATTTAAGGCAGTTTCCGCGTGAACTTTCACGTCATTCCATGTGGGACCATGAATAAAAAGCACTGTGTCATCTGCATAAGCAAAGACCTGGCAGTTTGGAGATTTTAGTTCACAGAGGTCATTAATGTATATTGTAAATAAAGTTGGGCCCAAAATGCTCCCCTGTGGAACACCAAAATCCAGAACCTCATCTTCACTGGTGCAATCCCCCACCTTAACAGCCTGTGTCCTGTTGGCCAGGTAGTCCTGAAATATTTTTAATGCCACACCTCTAACGCCTACTTTTTCCAATTTAGATATAAGAATCGGGACCGACACAGTATCAAAGGCCTTGGTTAGGTCCAGAAATAGGCCTAGGCACTTTTCCTTCTTATCCAGGCTATCCACCACCCTGTCAACAAAAGATAAAACCGCATCATCTGTGGATCTATTCTTTCGAAAGCCAAATTGCTGAGCTGAAATAATACTTTTCCTCTCAAGATAGTTCGTTAGCCGCTTATTCAATACTTTTTCGAGAACCTTGGACATTGCTGGCAACACCGATATAGGTCTATAATTATTCACAACGTCTCCATCACCACTCTTATGTATTGGGTGCACAATGGCTTTCTTGAACACATTAGGAAAGACTCCTGTGGACAGAGACAGCTGGCAAATATGTGTGAGAATAGGCACAAATACATCAAGTGACGACTGCAAAACACCTGCAGAAATATTGTCGTAACCAACAGCACAATCCTTTCGCAGGCTCCTTATAAGGAGTTCTATCTCCTCTGCATCAGTTTGTAGAAGAGCCAGAGAATCACGTTGAGAAGGAACATGCACGGTGTCAGTCGATGATGTGGATACAGCTGGTTTGCTCTGGATTTGAGCTGCAAGCTCCTTGCCAATGTTCGTAAAGAAATGATTTACCGCATTTACTGACAATTGTGGATTTCCTTTTGCACTAAGAAGCGAAACAGCAGGTGATTTTTGTTTATTGGTGTGCGTTATTGTTCTAATAGCGTTCCACGTAGCTTTTGAGTTATTTTTTGCGTCCTCAAGAAGATTTTTCTGAAAAGTTCGTTTGAGATTTTTTAAGAGCTTGTTAATAAAATTTCTGTATCTAATGTATGATATTTTTAGTGCAACATTTGTGGGGTCCCGTTTTTGTGCTTTGTGCATACGGTCACGATTGCGAATACATCGTATTAGACCCGGTGTGATCCACAGCTTGATATTCCTTTTAATTTTAGGTATTCTATAACTGGTTGTATTATTTTTAATTACAGCTGATACGACATCAACCAAGTAACTTGCAGCGAAGTTTGCGTCAGTAGAACTTAGTGCGGGCTCAAAATCAATCCTAGTTAAGGCCTCACGTATTGCACTGTAATTAATCCTACTACGATAAACAGCTGGTGAGATTGACTTTTTCTTTAGGGAAATTGTTAAAAGTGTAGGAAAGTGATCAGTTATATGGCACTCAAGGACCAAAGTGACAGAATCTTGCTGAGACTTCAACATGACATGGTCTAGACAGTTTTCAGCTCTTGTCGGATATTGGTGTGTTGGCAAAAGTCCATGAGACGCCATAAGATTCAAATAGTCCCCAGATCTGCGGTCGGAGCTGTTGGCCTTTATGTCAATGTTTATGTCTCCGAGTACACATATATTAGCATACGCTTCAAGAGAGACCAGCACACTGTTGATCCCATTTAAGAAACTGTCAATATTGCGAAACGACGGTGATCTATACACTGCGACAAGAGCTATCTCACCAACCTTACATACCAAACAGTTAAATTCCTTGACGTATTCAGGTTCACATATCACGCAGTCAAGCCCTGTCCTTATGTATATTACAATACCATCATTTTGATTTGATATATCAGTGGTCAGGTGCGAGATATACCCATTTATTGGAGGAACATTTGATATTTTAGAAAGCCAACACTCCGACAGAACTATGATGTCATAGTACATATCAATAGTGGAGAGTACTGCGATTAGTTGGTCAATGTTTTTATTGATACTGCGGATATTTAGGTGAAAAATTGAAAAAGGACTACTTATACTTCTTGTGAAACCCACACAGTTTTCTGACTCACAGACGTACGACCGTGTATTATGAAGTGCTTCAAGTTCATATGATATTCTGTCCAAGCTATTATTCATTATATAATAGTTGAGAATCATTGTAATTAAACGAACTGAACATGAAGCACTCCACTACACCTGTATACTGCACTAATTTATTAGAAACTGGGATGAAGTTACACTGCCGTATACCATACACTAAAGAAACAAGCCTACTATGTGAATGTGTTTTTGTGATTTGATGTGAGTGTGAAATGCAATTGTGTGGCAGGTTAACAAATATTAATATGTATAAGCACATCTTTAAAAAATATCCATCAAGGTACAATGAATGATTGAAAACACGACAAAGAGTTAAAACATGCAGAAATGTTATATGTAAGATAAGGAAACTTAGTCATGAAGATTGTAGTGAGGCAAGATCTTCCTCAGAGGTAATCTTTATGCGTTTACCAGCTTCTTCCTTACGCAGGAATATTCTTCGGTTCGATGTCCAGCAAAATTTATAACCATTTTGATTGGCAAATGCCCTGGCCTGGTAGAATAGCCTCCTGCTATTTCCCGGTAGGTATTCGGAAACATATATAGGGTGAATTTGACCCTTTAAACCAATCTGATTCGAGTTCAACTTCAATCCTGGCTCTTTGTTCCGATTATAACTGCGTGCCGATGTAAGGAATTTATTCTTGATCAAAACCGTATCAAAATCAGCTACAATAGTCTTATTCCTGCCAGGTTTGGCTGGAAGACGGTAAGCATCTCGAATGTTAGAGTGGTTAATTACTAGGTTTAGTGCCTTCCCGACATTAAGAATATGTTTAACTATGTCGTCGGCGGACTCATTCTCATTTGATGGAATATTTCGAAGTTCGATGCTTGATGATCTTGATCCAAATTCTAAATCCTCAATCCGTTTTTCAAGTTTGTCTATATAATTGTAACATTCCAATCGGTCCCTTTCAAGTTTCACAAACTTAGTCTTCAAGTCCTCGTAGTTACCTTTTATGGTTTCGATAGATCTTTCAATCTCAATGTTTGTTTTCTGTATATTATTGTTTTGTACTTTAATCACGTGTACATCTTCAACCAACTTTTGCAGTAATATGTTTTGTTCCGACTTAATTGAGTCAAACATACCTCTCATCTCAATTTTGAAAGCAGCGAACTCTGAATTCCTCGGCGAGGAAGATTCTGTACGAGGTCTTTTGTTGTAGCGTAATTTGTTATTAGTTGCATCCTCTTCCGTAGCTCCTGGAGTAGAAGGAGGTGTACGCTTAAATGGCATTATTTAGTTTTATGCGACTTAAGACGCGCAGTGTAATATCGCCTAAGTGCTAACGGCACCGTCACGTCGTAGCAGATGTTGTCGATTTCGTAGCACAGCGCGCAGAGTGAGCGAGCGCGCGATCCCCCACTCCGTGCTCGTAGCCGTAGCGGGTGACGTAAGTGTCCTCGTAGCAGATAGATGTTGAAACAATCCCAAAAAATGGAAGAAAGAACGCACCTATTCTTCGTTATTTAAAAGGGGACGAGTTACCTTAATGTTTAGACTTGCATCTTTTAGGTCGTGTATTACGATATTGTTTACATCATTTTAACCAACATTTTTTACTTATCATTATTTCTGCAGGAATTACCAATTTCCGTGCTCTGTGCGGAGTTCCCGGTTTCTTTCGTCTCTCATCCGCTCTTCTTCTTTTCGCTTGAGGATGTGGCTACCTCTCTGGTGTCAGAGTTAATTAAGCCGCCTCTGGGAACCCCACAGACCTCTGAATTGGCTATTTCAGGCTTACATTAACCCACTGCATTATCTGCTTTTCTGTGTCTATAAAATAATATTTTCTTTCTGCCTTTCCAGCGCGGCGCCTTCGTATCGGAGCCAGCAATAATGGTTCGTCGTCCTGGACGAAGCGGCCAAGTGTGGTCTATGGAGAAGTTAGACAACAAGCTGATTGACATGCGCGATATGTACGACGACTGGCGGCGCAGGCAGCAAAAAGCGGGCGACGACGACACTGAAGAGGTACATTCGTCATAAAAGAACCTTAATCATACTTAGAACCTTGTCATATTATGCAATGCAAATAGCGACGTCTAAAATGTGACGTGTCGCCAAACGAGTTTAATGTGACAAAGTTCAAAAGTTATTTTCGTTAGGAGTAAAGAGTTTATAATGATCTAGTCGGTAAAGACCAGGTTGCCTGGAAGAGATCGCGGTATGCGATAAGGCCGCCCATTGTATGTATTTTAGTTTTAAGTTTCCTGCTCTATGTATTAACTTGGTGTACCTACAATAAAGCATATATAAATAAATAAATAAATAAAGACCAAGCAAATTATAGTGCTGTGATAAATTTGTGAGAATCTGTAGTCTCTGGTAGATACAAACCCTGTGTCATTGTCTGTGGAGAGGACAGAAAACTGGATGACATGAGAAATAAAAAACCCTATTTGTAATGAAATTCTCAAAATTTGTTGTAACTTTGCAGATGGAACCAGCAGAGATGGCCTTAGATCCGTTCTACGAATCGCAAGAGAATCACAATCTGATCGGAGTAGCTAACGTGTTCTTGGAGGCTCTGTTCCACGACGTGACGCTGGACTATCACACGCCCATCATCAGTCAGCAGGGCGAGGTCGCTGGCAGGTTACAGGTATGTTTGAAAAGACGATTTAGTTTTATTTTTATGAAACCTAATGAGGTCACAGGCGTAGTGCTATTAAAAAAAAATTGTGCGGCAAAACCGAAAAGTGATGCGTTCGGATTTATTTGCGCGATGATTGCTTTTTGTTACGAGGACGCCTAAAGGTCTATCCACACATATCAGGGCCGTGCCCGTGACGTGGACGGACCGTGCCCCGTCAGGGGCTCAAAAAAATATCGTTATTGTATATAGTATTTTATATAAACACGTTCACACACGTCCGTGCACGGGCCAGTGACGAAGCTTCAATAATTGGGCCCGGCCCTGTCACGTCCCGGGCACGTCCCTGATATGTGTGGATAGACCTTAATACTTCTGCTGTAAAAACTGGATCATCATCAGCCTTTTTAATGTTCCCACTGCTGGGAAACAGGCCTCCACTCTGTGAGAGGGAATGGGCCGTAATCCACCACGCGGGCCCAGTGCGGGTCGGTGGATGTCAGGTGTCTTCGAATATTTGTTTCCAGGACATGCCGGTTTCCTCACGATGTTTTCCTTCACCGTTATGAGAGCAGTGGTGGTGAAATAATTAACACAAAGTAAACCCACGACCTACAACTTGTAAGTCGCAGCCTATACCACTAAGCCACCACTGCTCTCAATATCGGTATGGTAGCTCAATAAAGCATTCTGTAGCCATATTAGTAAAATGGGCTAAATAGAGCAATATTGTATTTTAGCTATTTTACAAAGTCATCCTGGGATTTATTGTCTTTGTTACATCTGTAGACAAGTTTCATCATAAAGGTTATCTCTGCAATGAAGATCTGAATGCAATGCGGTTTTCAGTCATTTATATAAAAAATATGATTGGCAATTTATGTTTTTGTTTCAGGTTGAGATAAGTCGAGTAGCGGGACAGTTTCCTCAGGACAGAATTTGTGAAGCAGCTTCAGACAGTTCTGGTGATATGAGAGATGATGACGAGCCAGTTGACCCTGCTACGCAACAAGTACGTTATTTCATATCAATTCAATAAAAGTCGGTATGAGTGGGACATTTTTAGAGCATTATATTAAGAAGAAAACAATGGGCGAATTTGCTGAAACCTTCTGGAGACTTCAATCGGTGACAGGAAAAACTGTTGAGTGTGATCCTGCGTCAAAGCTTTTTTTCAGTAAAAAACACTTGACGCCATCTATTTGGAACTAATTAGATAGATTACTCCCCAATTTGTGGTAACGAAAAGGGGTTGCGATTTGTTAGCTTTCTCTTGAAATAATAACAAAACCTTGTCTTCCGCAGGTCACAATCCGCGTGGCAATAAAGCAAGCCACCGGCCTCCCGCCCTCCCTGTCGCACTTCGTGTTCTGCCAGTACTCGGTGTTCGGCGGCGGCGGCGTGGGCGAGCCGGTGGTGGTGCCGCCCGTGGTCAGCGCCGACACGCCGCCGCCCGCGCAGCCCGCGGTCCCGCCGGCCTCGCCCAGGCACCAGTCGCTGGTCACCTTCAGATTCGATCATAAGAAGGACTTCACTATACCGCTGACTGAGGAGTTTATTGAGCATTGCGCGGGTGAGTTTCGTTAGCAGAAAATATTACTAAACAGACGTTATAAATCTGAATGACTGTCGTCCAAGCGAAATGAAGAAGAAGTGTATGTACTTTAGCTGTATGCTGTTGAATTTGGCAAATGCTTATTTAGATAAAGTATTTTAGTTAGCCAAAACATCAAGTGCATCCAGTAGCAGACTCCATGCAAAAATACGTTGTATTACGTACAAAATACGAGTGAATTCTGCAGCCTAATGGTATAAGTGAATTCTGCAAAGCAAACAAGTTGGAACTTTCCCAAAAACGACTTTACGTATTGCATATTACACTCTGAAAAGGAAAGGTTATGCTCCTTTCCATTACCAATATTTTGACGTAGAATTGATTGTAAAGAATGAATGAAAGCGGAAGAATCGAGATAAAACTTCACTAATTGGTATTGTGTAATGAAATTATGCCCTAATAATTTGGAAATAAATCATTCGAGTTTGATGAAACATAACACAGTAAATGAACTTTAACTCAAAGGGAAGATGTTTGTACTCTTTCCAAATTAATTTCACAATACCGAAAAAGTTGAAAGAAATGATTCTAATTCTTTGAAGGAATCGACTTGTTTGCTTTGCAGAATTCACTTACGCAATTAGGCTGCTGGTCTTAATTTGTGGAAATGAAACCCCTTTGTTATCTTTAAGTGTTGTGTGTAAAATGCCTTATCAAGTGTACATATTATCTTGCGTAGCAAACATAAAGTGCCATGGTCCTCTATAAATACCATACTTTTGACTATCGCATCTTCTTATTCCATCACACATTTTTTCCGAGTTATAATGTAGCTTTTAATGTTTGCAGAGGGCGCCCTATCAATCGAAGTGTGGGGCCACCGCTCCGCCGGCTTCAGCCGCGCGCGCGGCA
Organism: Anorthoa munda; assembly: GCA_945859665.1. Lineage (NCBI taxonomy): Eukaryota > Metazoa > Arthropoda > Insecta > Lepidoptera > Noctuidae > Anorthoa > Anorthoa munda. Next base: position 25,925,275 of record OX243900.1, on the reverse strand, counting down.
ACTGGGAGGTGGAGCAGCAGCAGCTGGCCAAGGCGCGCTCGCTGGCCGACCGCTGGACCGAGCTCACGCGCAAGATCGAGCTGTGGGTGGAGATACACGAGCTCAACGACAACGGGGAGTACGCGCCAGTCGAAGTAACTACTGTTTATTTACGAGCACTTGCAATAAAACTATGCAGGGTACTTTAAGAAATGTTAATTTCACTATTTGCATTGCGTTCTATATTATGTTTTATTTTGTTATAATAAGATTTGTTATTCTCAAACCATGCCCTAGAAAACCGTTTTTCCACTACCTTGTCTATTATGTAACATATTGCCTAAGAAATTTGTTTCAAAATATGAACATTTAAACACAAGATATAAAATTAACAAAAACAAAATTAATTAATAACAGTTACGAAATGATGTTTGTATGGAGATTTGATATCATTATGTAACTGGCAGAATGATACTGAACCTGTTACCTCTCGTAAAAGCACGCGTTGACTGTGTATAAGCCTTTAGTTTTTTGTCTGAACGTTTCTAATAAATTGTTGTTGGAACTTATTTACATTTAATTAAGTAAGCTCATCAGGTAGTGGAAAAGGAATCATTCGTGTCTCGCATAAAAAGGCTTTATTTTAAAACTTGCATGTAGCTTTCATAAGCCTTTAGTTTTTTGTCTGAACGTTTCTAATAAATTGTTGTTGGAACTTATTTACATTTAATTAAGTAAGCTCATCAGGTAGTGGAAAAGGAATCATTCGTGTCTCGCATAAAAAGGCTTTATTTTAAAACTTGCATGTAGCTTTCTCTCTCTCGCATGTAAATTGGCTACATCGCTCGTGTTAAAATCTCGACTTTTTATGCTCGACACGAAATGTACTATTTCACAGGTCTCCCATAGACTGAACAAATCAAACAAATAAACACATTTGTATTCTGATGAAACCGATTTGAGATGAAATAGCCTAATAAATGGGATACTATGGTCTCTCGACTTCTTGGCTCACAACTGCCGCTGCTCAATATAATGCTTCGACTCCTCTACTAGTGCAATGAAATAGGAAAGTTCGGTTTTCAAATAACCTTTATCTTTCTTTCCTGCAGGTGGCCCAACGCAATGACGTGTGGACAGGAGGCGTGTACCAAGTGCGCCAGGGTCAACAGCGGCGCATCGCCGTGCGCGTGCGACCTGCCCTTAATTCTGGAACGTTACCGCTCGTATGCCAGCAGATACTTAGCGTTGAAGTCGGATCGGTTAGCGTCAGGTATGTAGGGCATGAATATTATGGATCTATATCTTATTCAGGGAAAACAAAATATCTCTTTTGTCGAGTAAATGTATGGATAAGCCGGGTTTATTATGCACACGTGTGAAATATTAAACATCCATCAGGTGAGCTATAGTGGTTAAGCGCGAGCGAGCCTATCAAAAAAATATTCATATTCACACTTAGGTTCTTTGTAAAGTGAATCTATGCAACTCCAGATGCGCAAGCGCAGCCCAAGGTATCAATACTCTTAAAATTCTGAAGTGGCTCCGTCTATTGAGCATTTATGAAAATATTTCATACATGCTAACTTGATGCTAGCCTAGCGCCACTCTCTTTAATTCTCTTTATTAGTTATTAGATTTAAATGTGTAACTGTTGGTTATTCCTAAATAACTAAATTCTCAAAAGACGTATCAAAACGTATTGATTTCTATAACTCAATGTATGCTTGTTGTATAGATCACGCCTACAAATGCCACTAGACTCCTATCAAGACGAAGATTTAGCGGTGTTACGGGAAAGGTGGAGCGACGCGCTGTTTCGTAGACGACAACATTTACATGCACAGTTACAGGTAAATAACAACCAGAAAGTTAATTACTGAAACAAAATAAATCAATTCATGTTCACCAGAGATTGATCTGGTAGGTCACTGCTGAGAATGGATTTCTCCCACGTTAATCTATATACATAAAAACCGGCCAAGTGCGAGTCGGACTCGCGCACGAAGGGTTCCGTACCATTATCGCATAAAACGGCAAACAAATCACGTTTTTTGTATGGGAGCCCTACTTAAATATTTAAATTATTCTGTTTTTAGTATTTGTTGTTATAGCGGCAACAGAAATACATCATCTGTGAAAATTAATTTGACTAGCTATCACGGTTTATGAAATAAAGCCTGGTGACAGACGGACAGACGAGACAGACAGACGGATCGCGGAGTCTTAGTAATATGGTCCCATTTTTACCCTTTGGGTACGGAACCCTAAAAAGAGAAAATATGTATGTATGTTCCTTATAGACTCCGAAACGGCTGGACCGATTTCAAATATTCGTTCACCGTTGGGCAGCTACACTATCCCCGGGTGACATAGGATATATACTTTTTATCCCTGTATTCCCACGGGAACGGGCACTACACGGGTGAAACCGCGAGGCGTCCGCTAGTAAATTAATAAATGTAAGGTTGGCCTAGCCTATTGTATTAATGTTTATACTAAACTGCAGATTTAATGTGACATTGTTATCTTTCAACAGAAACTAGTAAATATGGCACCGGCAATGAAGAATGATCGTGACAACGAACGGGAACAGTCTCTCGTCGAGCAATGGGTCTCACTCACCGAGGAGAGAAATGCCGTGAGTTTGAGTATCTTTATTTTTACTTCATAATAATTATCAACAATAAAATTATTGTATCTACTAAATAATACTTCTTTCGAATAATAAGGGCTGACTAAGCTCCCTTACGCATTAGCTCTTTAACATTTTAATATGCAACGGCTTGTAATCGTACGCATTTAACCGCCACAAAATTTCAACTGCGGCGGTTGATCGCAGCCCGCTTCGCGGCTGGCCGCTATTTTATACACACTGGCGGTTCGTGGGTGGTTTAGTATGCAGGGAGCCTTCGTTGATGTAAGTAGTACGTAGATCGGGACTCGACACTCTAGGGCTTTCCACACCACCTAACTATTTAGTGCTCATTTTGTGCTTCCTAAATTATTTGGATTTAGATTTTCTGCTCCAAAGATGAAGGAGTGGACCTCACTCGAAGCAAAGCTACCGCCTTCCTATGTTTACTACTTTTTTTTTACTTTTTAAGAAAAACGTTGCCCCACACTAGGAATTTCTTCCTGTATCGTGGTTGCGTTTACAAACATATAAACTTACATACACAACACCCAGAGCCGGCACAACTATCTGTAGGTCATACATATGTTTGTTCCGTGCTGGAATCGAATCCGCGACACGCAGCGCAGCAGTCAGTCGCTCAACCATTGCGCCAACCGTGCGCCCGAACTAAAATAAAGGAAAGAAACTTATGTAATTATTTAGGCTATGTTTCATATTTCTTAAAAACAAAAAAAATATATATATTACCTATAAGTAAAGGTACGTGTACTACCAAAGATGAGTAAAATAAAAATTCGTAAAATTATTAAACAACAATTACTATATTTTAAATTCGTGATTAAGTACTAACAACACTATTTGTCGTAAAATAAACTAACTTTTAACTGTTTCTGAGAATTATAAATTAATTTTATATCATAAGCCCTAGAGTCGCCCGCTCTGCGTACGTAAATGAGAGGTCCAACCGCTTGCGGTTTCATCGCGGTCAGCCGCTTTTCCAACCGCGTTAGGCGGCCGGCCGATCAAATGAACCGTCTAGTCGGCCAACCGCTAGTGCGTAAGGGAGCTTGGGGCTGATTTTTCAATCGTCTGATAAATTTTATCAGAAAAGTAAATATGACTGTTTTATTTGGCATAATATTTTATACAAATGCTGTCAAACTACAGTATTATCTCATCGAAGATATTTGGCTACTGAAAAATTTCAACTATGAACAATAAAATGTAGGCATAAGTAACAAGTCTGAATAATGATGTCTTTATTGCAGAGTTTAACTATTTTTTTAAATACACAAGTCTTGCTTTGGGCAAAGCCTGTGCCATCATAATACTATGACTTTCGCACAATAATTCCGTTACAGAGACTTCACCTACATTGTGTTTGCGCACATACTTGTAGTCTATTTATCTCCCGCGCCGATGGCTAGTCTCCGCTGAGATTGTCCACCATGGCCGATTGTTCAGTCTGGAGGTGTGAGAGAGTCTCCTAGTATGGTAGGTGCAGTTTAACAGTTGTTGTAATTTGTCCAGGTGTTGGTCCCCAGTCCGGGCAGCCCCATCCCCGGCGCGCCGGCCGCGTGGGTACCTCCATTAGGAATGGAACAACACATACCCGTGCTGTTTCTGGATCTCAATGGTAAGTTATCATCACATTTATTTTGTTGGTAGTCTTTAATAAATTTTACAAATTCTTAGTTTGAAAATAGACTGCTTATTTGCCTAGTAATATAAAAAAGGTAATCAAAGCACAGTTAGGATAACTATAAAATTATGATTTATTCTTTCGTGGTAGGTACTACATACAGCTCAAACTTTCCTTTCTTAAATCTCTAACAGCCATCATTTAGAATTATTCCGATCTGTCCCCCTGGGGGACAAAACAGGGTGACAATTGGCATAATTCATCATTTCAGTGTTCTATCCTGCCTATAATTTTCTTCTACATATAGAAAATCGTCTCACTTTTTCTTACAAAAGACATCCACATTCACTCTTATCAATATTCCTTAGTATTTAACTTTCATAAACAGATAAACTGCCTTCTTTACAGCGGACGACCTAACAACGCACCCTAGCGGCGAAGAAGTGACAGTAGCAGGCCTACACTCCATCCTACCCAAAGAACACGGCAACAAGTTCTATGAGCTGCAGCTCCTGCACCATCACGACAAGGACGTCTCCGCTGTAGCCTCCTGGGACTCGTCCATACACGACTCGCAGTACCTCAACCGGATCACTGAAGGTAACTACTTCTTTAGACTTGTTGTAAATCTTTTATCGATATCCTGGTTAAGACGCACAGGACCGGCTGATTTGTGGGAGGCATTTGTCCAGCAGATGATAATAAAATCTTTATTAGGGTAAATCTGCCTAATGGATCCGGGAATGCATGTTGGTGTGATTTTATAAGAACCACTCTTGTCTTCACAAAAGTGAACCCAGCATTTAATGACCTAAAGATATAGGAGAGACTCATATTCTTTATTGTACACAAAACAGAAATTACTAATACAAAACGATAACTTATGTACAAAGGCGAGCTTAATCCATAATTGGGTTCTCTGACAGCAAACCTCAGTGCTAAAGAGAGATTTACAAAATTAGAACAATTAACAAAAGTGCACAACAAATACTAAAAAACATTTGAATTCTTACTGACTAAATACACTACACAAATACGTATACAATACATAATACGTATCCAATGATAAGGCTTATTTTGTCTACGTCTCTCAAGCACTTAGTAACATGAAACAGAATCGTTGACATAAATTCCTCTGTCTGTTTTACGATTTCCGATCCTCTTATGTTTTTCTCTTCAATAACGTTAATATTTTGTTATTAATTGTTTCCAGCAAACGAACGCGTCTACCTGATACTGAAGACGACAGTGCGCCTGTCGCACCCCGCCCCCATGGATCTCATACTTAGGAAACGATTAGGATTAAACATTTACAAGCGGCAGAGCTTCACCGACCGGATACGGAAGAAGATCGTCAGGTTAGTCGTCAACCTTCTACTGCCTTCGCTTTCTTTCCTGTCTGTTGGTATGGGATGTAGATTTTGAGTTGAAAATGGGTAAAAAATACTGGCTTATAACTGTACTGCAGCGTACCACCAAGCTTGCTCAAGGCGGGTTGGCAATTTCACTATTAGTTCAGGTTAAGTGGAAAATGCGTGAATAAAATTTTGTTAGTGCGCGTACGCATATTTATATGTGCTTTGGGTTAAATATTAGCAAAAAATTGGCGCTTAAAATTTACTGGTGTGGTGAGGGGTAGATAAAAAATAAACTATTTTTTTTTTTAAATTGATCTTACAGTGAACAACTAATTACAAATTAAGAGACATTTTTAGCAACGAGTTTACTTCATTGCCAATTCTTTTTTAATGTTTCTAAAAGGCAATATTCAATTAACTTTTCTTTACACTATTCTTAAATAATGATCTTCATTTGATTTTACTCTTAACAATCTTCTTCGTTTCTTTTATAATTACAATCGCAATTTAATTCCAATAGACAGTGGGTAGTGAAATACTACCAACAATGGCACCTATTTCTATTAAGACTCAGTGCATAAGATACCTATAACAAAACCAAAAACTTCTTCTCTTTCCTAACCATACAATACCTTTCACCTGAACTAGTTGACATACGTAATATACAAATTTGTTAGTTACTACGTGGACAGGACGGACCAGCTGACGCACACCGGCGTGACCTACGAGGTCGTGTCCAACATACCGAAGGCTTCCGAGGAGTTGGAGGAGCGGGAGAGTCTGGCGCAGATAGCCGCCACTGGAGAGGAGGCTAGCGCAGCTGATGGGGAGACTTATATCGGTGAGAACTTACATTGTGTTTGCTTCATGGGTGTATCAAGACCTTCGATGTGTCCTCTGATTGGCGTTGGTACAACTTACGCGTTCCTATAGTCCCCGGCATGTAAGTTGGCAAGGTTTTGGTGTAGTGGGGGTAAGTTCTGATCAAACACCACATAGAGCGAACGAAAGTGGACGCGACGCTATTGGTCAGTCGATCCTTGTGTCAACTGACCAACCAATCGCACGCTCGGAACGTTCCCCGCGCCCCGCTTCACTACCAAAGAGACCTAAAAAAACGACTTCTGCGCATCTAACGACTCTACCAAATTACGTGCCGGGGATTATACAACGTATATGCAGTACAAAAGCAACACGAACAGCGTGATAGCGCTTCTTTGTCACGAACTCAACAAAAAACACTTGTTGACACGAAGTAATTTTGATAAAATCATGTCTGTGTCAGTGTAGCGATTGCATAATACGTACGTAACGTCAACACAGCGGCCTCGTAGCATCAAAAATATTTTAGTACCGGCGCTTGATATATGCCCAGTGAGAAGACACATACTCATTGGAAGTATTAACTCGATTAACTTAGCACTTCGAAGCACTTAAAATTCAAAAACACATGAAAATATTTTTTAGACTGTGTCAATCTTTATATATCTCTAATTTCCCAGTTTGTTTGTTTTCCCAGTCGATTTATACTAAACACCGTTTGCCATTATTTTTCCAGAAAAATACACGCGCGGCGTAAGCGCAGTAGAGAGCATACTGACGCTGGACCGCCTGCGCCAGAGTGTGGCCGTGAAGGAGCTGGAACAGGCGCGCGGACAACCCATCACTATGCGCAAGACGGCTTCCGTGCCTAACTTCTCACAGGTAAGGGTGGAGCTTGTTTATGTTGTCTTAGAATTGACGATGGATTTGTACTACGTACTATACAGCTTTAGGTAAAAACAGGTGATTTTAAAGCCTGCAAAATACAGAGTAAACTTTCCCCTTGCTTATGAACGTGGTATAAAGTTTTAACTGTAACAGATAGGATAATCAGAGCCTAACTTTAGACAACGATCAGAAAAAAGAGACTTGTGTTTTGCGAGATGCACTATTTGTCATAGTTCAACTTAATATACCTTATATCGAAAGGTATTCTGAGTTGTATTATACGAGTTAGTGCATTTCGCAAAGACTAGTAGAAGTCATTATGTACTTTGCAAACGTCATAAGTCGATAGTGCGTAGTACAAATATGTTGTTTAAAACACCACAGTTTTATATAGACACACGTACAGTCGAAGCTAGTTTAAGCACGTAGGTACAGGCCAGATAGACTTGAATTATTGCACACAAAGTTAAAACTATGAGGCAACAGTATTGTAAAAATATAGGGCCAAGCATCGAATTACAAGCGTCTTACGTTCCAGCGATATCCATGTTGAAAAATTTATAATTTAAATAAAAACTTGAAGAATACAATTTTGACATTCTGATAGATTCCTACTTTGAAACCTCATGTCATATATCGTTTTTGAAAGCAATTGGTTCAATACTTGTTTTGCTTGCTTTTGTCGATGGTATGAAAGATGCTTCCAATATTGAGAAACATTATGATAAAATTACGAATTTCCAGGCGCGATTTCTTCTATCTGTAAGTTAATTTTATCTATAGATGTTGTAAAGCTTCAAAGCCGAATAAACAGAAAATTAAAAAACACTAGTAATAATTAGCAAAAGAGTCTATGTTGCCATTAACACACTAATTTCTGTTACGTAACTCACGATGTATATAAACATAACACATTAGGAATAGGCAAATTTAGTATAGAATCGGTTGGTATTCAGGGTGAATGTGATATGCTTAAAAAAATTGCAAAAGAGAATTAGTTTGTTAGCTGACCAAGCATGAAGTATTGAGATCAGCTATGAAACGATTCATTTGAAGAATCTGCCTAAATTTCTAGGCTTTTAAAATGCGGAATTGTCTTTGGTCACTATCCCTGAGCCATGAATTGCTTAAGCGGTGTCTTATATCTCTATTCTATAAGCTTAGTTTGCGTTAGATGCGATTATAAAACGTGATATCGTCAAAAAGTTATGACACTCGAGCGTTAAAAAAACGCTATCACTGATTTTTTCGCGCGTTTTATGACTACAGGAGCGTCCTCACTGAGAGCATTCACTTGTAATGAGCATTTGACGTCGAACATTCGAGTGGTGTGGACTTAGAGCCGAGCGTTACAAAGCTTACACGCAAGTGCGAACTTCGGTCGGTGCGGACGTGCGAAACGGCTCGCATTCGAATGTTCACGCAAATAAAACGCTCGAAAGCGAGTACTCAGATGATGAAATGAATGAGTATGTATGTAGGAATATTACTGGCCACTTGTAAAGCAAGGAACAGTTTCTTGATCTTAAGTGTTTGTGACCTTCGAGGTCAATAAAATAAAACAAACATGCTGCAGAACCGCTCTATCCGACATTTTGAAATTAATGACATTTAACGAGATCGTATTCGAATGCTCCAAGCTCGCAAGGGAATGTTCGACTCGAACGTTCATAGATTTGCTCGAATGCGAATGCTGGACTCGCTAGGAAGCATTTTTTGCTCGCCTACGATAGCTTGTTTACAAATGCTCACGAACGAATGCTCCCAGTGAGGACGCTCCTTTAGACTGCTGCGAGTCATGGTATTGTAGAAGGAATTATGTTCTGTAAGTGTCCTAAATTCTCAAAACGTCTTCCCAATGCCACTGAACCCTGAACACCAACTGATTCCCTAGCCAGTGTGTACGCTTGCTAACCTGTGTGTTGTCGCTACGCACCGGCAGCTGTCGCAGGCGCTCGAGAGCGTCGCCAAGAACGGAAACAACGTGAGTCAACAGCATGGCCGAAAAACACGCATCTTTTTACTTAGTTACATTTTGTTTCACAAGCCAGTTTCGATCTTATGCTGCACGGTTTAAGGTTCTTTTTTTGTTGTTCTATAAGGTCTTGTTTTCACTAGCCCATTGAAAGTTTGCTGCACCAATCAAACCACAACAAATGAGACATATTTATTGCCATTGTTTGTGTGTCATATGGGACTCGGCAGGTTTAAATAAGGTTAAGGTTCTAAATAGATGTGGTAACACTAAACGTTTTAAGTTGTGACGTGAGCTTGGAACTCTCGTTAACTTTAGACTTTTTTATTTGTCTTATATTTACTTCCTTATTAGTAAGTTTGAATAGGAGTTCATTCCCAAATAACTGTTCGTTCGTAACGTGTTGGTTGTAAAAATAAAGTTCATGTTAATTATGACAATTGTGTAACAACAATGGAACAGGCAATATCATTTTAGAAATATCCATATTTTTCCAAAATGATTTTTTTTTGTATACCTTTTTAATTTATTTGCTATCAACGTATTAATTTTAGCTGTTCACCTTATTCTCACGTAGTTAGTTCACGTAAATTTAGTATTTCATAGCATCAGTACAATTAATTTGTAATATAATCATTGTGTGTCCATATTCAGTAAAAATTACAGCATTTGCAACTATTGTAATTGACATTATCCAACCATCGTGCTCTGTATCCAATCTAAGATTTATATCTAAGCTTTCATTGTTAATAAGCTTAATGTAAAAGCCTTAAATCAGGCAATTGTGTAAATGTCTCGTAAGTCTATGTTGCTTTCAAGTTGCCCCACATATAACCAATCTGTGTGTCTTTACGGAGCCTTAATGTTACTATACATTGTCGCAGCTCATGCGTCTGGACTCCTCGTTCGAGTCTCTAGCCGGCCTCGCCTCAGGCCGTGCGGGCAGTATGGCGGACCTAGCCGACGAAACACCACGCCGCTCCGTGCACCGACACTCCTACGCAGCCCCATCACACAACGACCCCGAAATACCAACACCTACCAAACCTTTCGGACTCGGTAAGTTACCAACTACTTATAGAAAAAATCTGAAAATATTCCTCCATGTTGTGAACTAAAATATATATTTTTTACAGTACAACACACTCCTATTTCCGATACATTCATTCTTTACCACTCATAACATTGTCATGCTAACAGTTTTTAAATATAATTTCTAATAAAAAACGTTATTTGCAGTATCTGCACCATGTGCATACAAATAGCGCATCTAACTACGTCATAGGCTTACATCAAAATAAACCGTATTTTAGACAAACAATATAATTTTTAGTGCATTTAAGTAGAATAGGTAACATTAAATTTTATTTAGTATGTACAGATATCGATGCACGATAGACAATCTAGAATAGTGTTCTATTTCGAGTTGATAGTAACATTAAATCGGAAAGTTATCAAAAGAAGTATCAGGCGATTCATTTTCACGAAATTGTCACGACAGTACTAAAACATCCACTCTTCATGATCTCACTATGACATTATTTTATTTTCCAATTGCTTTGTGGCGACGCTATGGCTCAAACAACTTCCCCTTCTGTCTTTACCCCCTACTCTACTTACTTCTCTTCCACTCTCATGTTCTTTGATGTGACTTGTTATAAGTTTACTAATATTCTTCTATTATCCATCTTTTTCTTTGAGATATTTTTGAATGCGAATGGAGTCGAATACCCCAAGTGTTTGTAAACAGATTTCGATGTTTTCTAAAATATTGAATGCTTTTTCTAATATTTTTCTTTCGTTATTTTTAAGTGTCAATCTAAATTTGCACGTTTTATTGGGCTCCATTACAATAGATCTTAAAGAACAAGGTTGAATAGGACCACAAAAATGATTCCCAGACTCTGAAACTAACGATATATTTTCTGTATCTAACCCCCGCTACCTTCAGGCTCGTTCCTATCAGGTAAACAGAGAAAACAATATGGTATTAAATCGGAATGGCAACTGTATTGCGAAATTATTAGACGAATGCAACCGAACGATTAAAAACTAAATAGATGTGTTGTGATCATTGTTACTCATAAGAAATTTTTGTTTGTATGTTACCCATTGATTGGCTGTAAAAATCATCAGAAACTATTGGCATATCGAAATTGAGTGAGAACAAATACGATGCTGAGTTCATTTTGATAAAATTAGACCCTGTATTGGCTATTAGAGGAAAGCAAGCTTCGAGCATCAGGCTTCTGTCGTTGTGTTGACTGTCTGTTTGTTTGCGTGTCTCTTTCATTTGCATGGACCAGCATGACCTTGTGATTTTTCCTCTCCTTCCCACATCCTCTACGTTGATCTATTTGCTGTGGATTCGGAAAACGAACGACGCTTTCAGTTTAGACAACGAATACTGCTTATATGTGTTAGGGTTCTACAATATCAGCCAAAGATAATAATTGTACATTTTATAAAGTGTACGATGCGTAAAAACTTGACAGCAGTCCTATCTTTGTACTAGTAGTTATTTATAGTAGTGATAGACCAATGAAGTTGGATGTAGGTTTGTGTGTGTGTTAGGTGAAACTGTGCATGTGTTGTAGACAAATATTTGAAGAAGTATCCTCGTGGATAGATATTGTAAAACGCATGTGCTAGACAATAAACATTGTAATGTAGGTTTGATAATTCGTACCCTTTAATTTAGAAATGATTTAGATACTTATTTTGTGTGTAAGTGAATTTTTATCTTTGCTAATTTATGTACAGAATTTAGCAATATTTCTGTATTAATATATTACCAGAAAAACTTATTTTTAATAAAGGAATAATATTGTAATGTAGTTTAACCATAGATTTACAATAATAAGCTCAATTTTGCTTCTACAAAAGTTCGGAGCCAAATTGTGTAAAATATTGCCCCCTAATTTTGTTAATTAAATAAAATGTAATAGTCCCTTTATTACCTTTAAGATTAAGACAATAAATTATGTATTAGATATTTAATTTTAGTTCTGTTAACTTTATATCAATTTTAGAACTGTAATTCTGTAAGGTTACCCAAACTGTGTGTGTTGTGTCAAAGGTTTGTATTGACAAAGACATTGATATTTTCATTGCAGCCCGGCCAACGTTCCTAAATCTGAATTTGAACCTGAACTCTCTGCGACTGCAGACGCCAAACAAGTGTACGTCCAACTATTAAGTCGTAGTATCACTAGTTACGCTTGTTTTTTGACGGTTTTCTTTACATGTTTGTATTATTTCTAAACGCTCATTGTATAATCTTTTCAGTGTATTGTTTGAGAACATGACTTACATACATAGCATGTTAACGAATATTATGAACGAAATGTTACAGCTAACATTTTTTGTGATTCCGATCACTAGTCATAAATCAGTATGCATGAAATCTATCTATTGAAAACTAGCATTGTCTCGTCCATGTATGTTTATGTGCATTGTGTAACAGACATTGCGCATATCTTCACTAAGGCAAAAATAAAATGACAATCTGCCGTCAAGCCCTCGAGTAATACTATTTTTTGGAGGCGTGTTTCTGAAAGCACGTGAAACTGTTGGTTCCGGTTCAAAGTGTAAATCTACATATTTAACTGCCAGTGTTTGTAGGCAGCCAGAAACTCTAGTGTAACACGTTCGCTGCCTTAATTACTGAAACAATTAAACAGCCATTGTGCCTCGCGCGAGGCGAGTCCTTGGCCAGGTATTTTAAGTCTAGAACATCATTAATACCCAGTAATTGGTTTGTCGACGTTAGATCAAAATACTTCTACGTAAAATACAAATTACTGATCCTTCATGGGGCTTCAAGTTAACCACAATATTGCTGTAAAAGGATAGACAGATGATTTTGAGCATATCTACACTGAAAAGAATCTAGGCCTCGTAAAGTGTTAAAAATAGTTATAATTTTTATTTATTTGCTACATATCATAGTGAGCTAGTTAGTCGTATAGTGAAAACATTGGCATGAAAATCATTGTACAATCTCAAGCATGGAAGCGTTCATTTAAATGATGTTAGGGCTCGTTCACACAGAATATCCGTATTTCCAGGATCGTTTTAACTGATCCGTCGCTACTGGTGGTAATGGCACGCCCCGCGTTGCTTCGATAAAACGGATCAGTATTTTAATACTGTTGTGTGTGTGAACTCGCTCATACAACTACCTACGCCATTGCCGAATAAAAACGTATACGATAAAGTGGACCTGTGAAACGGAAAGCTGTATATTTTGTCGGATCGGTATTTTTTACTGGATCTGGAATACTGTCATGTGTGTGAACTCGCTCATACAACTACATACGTCAGCGCCGAATAAAAACGTATTCAAAAAGCGGACCTGTAAAACGGACCCCTTTGTGAACGAGCACTTATTTGTGATTCATTCATGGTTTGTTAATCATTTAATTAGTTAAGCTGTTATCTATCTTTCTTTAGAATAAGCTGGACACTTCGCTATTTGGTAAACTGCTTAGGGCATTGCACAGTTGTTAATTGTTTGACTGTATTTGAAAATACTGAAATAAGCAAGCTGTTACTTCTACACTGTTTCTTATTGGCGCCCAGGTGGGACCAACATTTTTGTCTCTATCCTAACTCATTTCTTCAACACAAGCTATTTTACTATTGAAGTATTACTATTTAATATTATCACATCTCTTGACACGTATCATTACTTAAGAACTTGTTTGTAGAAGTTTTTGAACTTGAAAAATTCATCACCACTTTTGTTATTTCAAATATTTTTGAACTAAACACGATTCTTAATAACTCGAAAGTTCGACTGTATCTTGTCAGCTTGACTATATCTGGTCAGTTTGGCTACATTTTGTCAGTTTGAAGACAGTTCTTTTTTTCGTAGACAAAACCAGTGATTTTCCACTTATAATATCATAATAAATATATGGATAATGTTGCAGCGTCTCCAGCAAGCGGCAAGCTTGGGTTACGTATGACGACGCTTCACGAAGAGCCGGGCAGGCGCAACGATGAGGACTCGCATTCTGAGCCAGAATCGGCGCCTGTTGATGAACTTACTACTCCAAGGTCTCATGTAAGTAAACAGCAAAACAACTCACAAGTCATCGTCCACCTTTTAGGGTCGGTGCAAAAGTCTGTTGATAAATGAGCCTTCATTAAGAATTATAGTTAAAGAAATGACTAAGGTCAGCATATATTTGATAGTTATTTCTGAAAACAATTAAAAAAGCTTAAGGCTTTGATTTCAGAGGGATTTTGGGGGGATGGCCTATAAATAATATTGAAGTGTCTGTACCAAAATTAATATAAAATAACAACGTTTTATTGAATGCATGTGAACTACATACGGTACAAAAAGTAATATCAAAATAACAACGTTTTATTGAATGCATGTGAACTACATACGGTACTTTAACAAATATGCAATTTTTAAGAAGTCAAGAAGTGTGTCAGTTTGTCTGAACTTTGAACTTAACATTTATATGTATATTTTTTTTTCTACAAGTATGTGTTTTTCATCAACAGCGCACGCGCAGTCGTGCCACATCCCGTGGTTTCCTGCCTACATCGAAGACGTTAGACTCGCTACACGAACTGGCGTGTGAACGAGTGCCCAACAAGAACTCGCCCTCAATATCATCCAGTGGTTATGGTAAGTAGAGAAGTATTTTTTTTTATGTAGTTATAAGGAGCAACTGGGACAGTTCAAAAGTGACTAGTAAATTTTTGGTGTCCTTGATTGAATTAATGCAGGCTAAAAGGAATACCAGTTTTATCTCCTCCAGCTCTTGATTAACTTACATAGCAGACAATTTTTATCTGGTAGAAAGTGCCATTTATTTGGTAGAAAATGTCTATTTGGACATTGGGAACCTGATATTCTTGAAAACATATTATAAATGGTTTTTTTGTTATTTGCAAAACATCAGCTCCGTACCATAACGTGTTAAAACTCTCATGTTGCGACTGGGAAAAAGGGATAGATGTTTACAAGTCACATATATGTCATATATATCTGTCCCTTACGCATACTCGAAATAACCTTGCTCTAAGAGGTTATGGTTACCCCACTGATAGCAGTGGTCATAGTAGTATAGACAAATTATTTATATAAGTACCCTTTAAATATTTAGGTATTGCCAAAAATATGGACGCTTTAATTGGCGAAGATACTCTTTTCGAAAGATTCCAAATTTTTTTGGCAATACTTAATTATTTAAAGAGAATTTGTCATAGATTTTCATGGAATTTTTAATTAGGCCGCAGTTTTACTTCATCCTTTAGAATGTCTTCATTATTTTTAATCAAATTACATAAAATTATTTCTCCACCAGGGTCACAAGCTGTATCATCAACCAACCTCACAAACGACGATACACTATCAATCAGAAGCATGTCGGTCGACGACACACCGGACTTCGACAAAACAATGGAATACACCCATCTCAGTAGAACCAAGAACCATATGGCCGGCCTCCGGAACGAAATTACTGAACTACGGAATGATATCAACGACTTAAAACATGACATTGTTGAATCCAAACATGAATTAGATGATTCTCTATTTGAAAAGACAAAAACGCCAGTACTAACGCCCGGTTCAAGGAATCGTATCAATCCGTTTTTGAGGGATTGCGAGGAAGCTGCCAAAGAAGAGGAGTCTAAAGGTCAGATGGTGGATCCCTTAGGAGCGATTCCAGTTGAGAGTGCTGTGTTGACCAGCAGTAAGAACGTCGAGAACAACACGCAAGTGAATGGGGAGACGACGCATGAGTCGAACAATGATGTGTCGCATGATGCGTCACATGATACGTCGTTTGGTAAGTACCTCAATTTCTTTTTTGCTGCAACATGATAACAAAACGGTCCCAACAAGAAAAAATTATCGGTATATTATGTTCCAAAGGAGTTACGTAAATGCAGTTCACCCTAGGCGCAGCTGTCTCAAATTTTTGCTCTTACGAGACTACCACTGCGTGGGTCAGACAGGGATAAATTACCGCCAGTTTGTATTTCGAGCCACAGCTATTTCTTCCGTTTTTTTCACTGACAGTACTGTTAGAAAAAAAACAGTAGACAAAACAATTTAGAAAAAACCGGCCAAGTGCGAATCGGACTCGCGCACGAAAGGTTCCGTACCATTATTGCTAAAACGGTAAAAAAATCACGGTTTGTTGTATGGCAGCCCCACTAAAATATTTTATTCTGTTTTTAATATTTTTTTGTTATAGCGGCAACTGAAATACATCAACTGTGAAAATTTAAACTGTCTGGCTATCACGGTTCATGAGATACAGCCTGGTGACAGACAGACAGACGGACAGTGGAGTCTTAGTAATAGGGACCCTATTACTACGAAACCTTAAAAAATAATATGCAAAATCATATTTAATCTGTTTCTTCATGTTTTTGGGTTTTTCTGTAGCAGTACAACATTATATTCTAAATATCGACCATATTTTTGTATCAGGTGAAGCCGAAGTAGAGTCAGTGAGCTCAGAACAGTCGAGTCACGACGCGGAACGAAGCCGAGAAGCTTCGTCTGTTGGCGAGAGTGACTCCGCCTCCACCGGACCTGACCAGCCCATTGTGAAGACGCAGTTACCTGCTGGCAAGGTGAGTTTAATCTTTGAGGCAAAATCAACCAACAATCCTACGAGGACGACGATTTTAATTTCACATTTCAATTCTAAGAACGTAATGCGGCGTAGTGCGTTTTGAAATAAAGAGATATTAGTTTAAATGTCCCCACTCCACTTCTCTCCGGTAGAGTTTCAGCTTTATGAATTGTGGGTTTGAGTACTCGTACCGTTGCCTTTTTAAACCCGTTTGCACCACAAATATTATAAATATGTTTAGCGCTAAACTAATTAAAACTAGCTTTTTTCTGTCAATAGTTGATACAGATAAAATTACGTTCCAAATAATGTTTATCTCTGAATATGTTTAGTGATTTGTGGTGCTTGTGGATATGTCTACGATCTAAGCGTTTTTACTATCTTACATCTACGTTAAGATGATGTTTTTAGTAAATAAGGATGCGCAAGAGAAGCCATCCCTAAAATAATATTGTTCACAGGTGGTACGTCGTCGTGCCGGCGGCGGCAGCAGCGCCCGCACCGCGGCGCGTGCGTCGTTCCCGAGCGCTCGGCCGCGCTCCGCACACGAGCCTGCGCTGCACGACACGCCTGCTTCTTCTACTGAGCGCATTGTAGATGGTAAGAGATGAAAACTTAGCCAGTTTTGTCATATTATTTTGTAGTGTGCCCTAGCAAGTATTTTAGAACTCGTAGTACTTATTGAAAATGTATGTGGAATCAAGAGTTTTAGTAACAATAGAGTAAAATTAGATTTGTTAGTTATTTGGATGAGGTAGGTAATAGGATTTGTAACTAGAATGAACCCAACTGTTAATTACTAGTTTCGTTTAAAATGTCTTGTGTCTTCGATTACGAAAACAAGGTCATACGACACGTCAGGGTATCCCAGTGTGAGGTTTGGGTTTACTGAATTAATACAGTAAAACGAACGAAAAATATCATCATGAAAAAAAGCAGAGTGGCTGAGAAAAATATTGTATCATCATCAGCCTATTAATGTTCCCACTGCTGGGACACAGGCCTCCTCTCTGTGAGAGGGAATGGGCCGTTACCCACCACGCGGGCCCAGTGCGGGTTGGTGGATGTCACATGTCTTCGAATTGTTGGTTCTAGGACATGCCGGTTTCCTCACGATGTTTTCCTTCACCGTTTTGAGAGCAGTAGTGATGAAATAATTTACACAAAGTAAAGCGCCTGCCTGGGCTCGAACCCACGACCTACAACTTGTAAGTCGCGGCCGATACCACTGGGCCACCACTGCTCGTCAACCACTGCTCTGAGAAAAATATTGTATCCATTTTATAAATACATAGAATTTATTTTTCTTCTCAAAAAAACTACGAGTACATCTTATTCTGTTAAAGTAGGTTTTACATTTTTATTTTGCATAACTTAACCTTAACCCCATCAAATAGACGATTCCGCAGAGTCCACGCCGCTGCAGCCGTGGATGACGGTGGGCGAGAGCGTACAGCTGCGCCTGAGCTCCAGCACCGGCATCATCGCGTACGCCGGGCCCACGCACTTCGCGCACGGCACCTGGATCGGCGTCGAGCTTGATGCGCCTACTGGTATGTTGTATTTTATATTTATTGTATGATTCTGAAAGCCGAACTGTCTCGTTCGTTTATTGGTAACGATCGCTGCTACTAGGCATGAGGTCATGAGGGAAATCATCCATTGCCTTCTCCCGCTGTGGGTGGAGCGGAAGGGCATGTGGGTCGAGCGGAAGGGCAGGCTTTTACTGACTAAAACCCACCCCTGTTCCTTCAGTTGCTTGTGCCAGGGCCGCGGTAACTCTCTTTCAAATTTATCCGCGACCCACACAGACATCGGCCCTAGTGGACCCGGTCAGTTTCTGCTGATATCGCTTTAAGGCGCGGCGTCTCGACTTGAGCGTAGTCCTTATCGGACGGCGATCTACCCATTACTCGCCGTCCGCATGAGGTCCTGGGTTCGATGCCCGGCTTGGGCAGTGTTACTTGATTTTACTAACTTAAATTTCTCAATACCGTAGTCTGAAATTGTGCCCGGTTGATGGCAATAGCAACACGAAACTTATACCACGGGCACCCAAAGCGAAAAAAGGAAATTTTGTTAAAATAAATTGTACTAGATGGCGTGATAAGCTTCGATCTGTTATTGAGTTTTGTGAAATATTAAGATTTTCTAGAGACGATCATAATAAATGTATGTTCTTGTTTAATTAACTCTTATAAGCACAAAATTAAGGCATATTGGGTAAAAACGTTCAAAAAATACTATAAAACAAATCGTCGTTGTATTAAAAAAAAACTATTCCTCCTCCTCGACTTATTTATTCGAGTAAACCTTTTTAATTGCAAGTCACTGCTAACACCATCTATTCATTCACCATCAATTTTATACTTTTATTATACGTACAGCTAAGGAGTGGAATTCCCTGTCAGAGTCTGTGTTTCCCGATAGCTACAATCTAGGGGTATTTAACCGTATAGTTCGGACGGGGTACATTTTGGGGCTTGACAAGCATACCTCCGCTGGCTCAGCCGCGGTTCATTTTGGACCCCAGATTTACGTCATACGACATCCTAATTAATAACTTAATTATTGATTAAGATACCTAACGAATCTTATGTGGGGGCTTTAATTAAAATAGTTGGATAAAAAGCTTACATGTTAGCGCAAATATTTTTTTTAGATTAAGTGCGCAAGTTTATTAATTTACATTTGTTAAAAACAAGTGTAATAATACGATAATCGCCATTTTGATGACAGTGGTGGTCGAAGCTAAAAAACATAAAAATGCAGATTTTGGACACCCAAACTCCACGACAGGGGTAGTGGTTTGCTAATTGTTTAATTATTGGTCGAATTCATCTATATTTCAAAATAAATAATTAGTGGTAATGAAGTTATTTGTTATTCAAAGTCGAAGTTAGGCGCCAATCGTGTTTGTTTACATTTTTATTTTACACAAATATCACCCTTCCACATGTAAAATTGATTACAAATATGACAATTATGTCTCTAAATATAATAAACAACAAGAAGAAGCCCTGATTTTAACGTAATTAACAAACACCAGTCCAATAATACGTAAAATTCATTACCACTACTTTATTTTTGTTAAATTTCCAATTCGTCAAGTAGATTGTTTTTTTTTAATGTAATAGTTGTGTGGCAAAACGATTTTAGCAATCGATTTTATTTATGCTATCCACTCGATTAATGAGCGATTATCCCAAATCGATTCTTAAAAATCCTGTTTTAGGCATAAAATACAATTAGTACTTAAATTATTACTATTAATTATTTCTTAAAGTAATCTTAATAGATTTTTGGACATTATTTGAATACAACCAACTAAACAATTTCATCGAACCGTGGATAATTTCGCGCCGAATTATCTATCCGATTCAAAATTCAAATTCGGAATGCGTTCGCTATTCAAAACTATTTTGTATAAAAATAATAATGGTTGAGTCTTTATGTTTGATAGTCTCAGAAGTATACAGAGTGCCTAGTATATTTTTATGTAAGTTTGTAACACAAGTGTAGATAAATTTAGTTTCGGGGAACCAACGATTTTGTGATTATTCGTTATATTGCAATGAGTGTCGTACTGGCCCAGTGGCTAAAGGCCTCGCCTTGCCTGAGGTCATGGGTTCAAACCTGGACAAATACCAATGATTTCCATTTTCAAATTCATTAATGTACTTTCTAAGTATATTTTAGAAATCGTTGACAACGGTGAATGAAAACATCATGAAGAAACCTGGTCTTATAGTCTCAAATCGCCAACCCGCATTGAGCAAGCGTAGTGATCAATGTTCGTGCCTTCTCTGTATGAGAAGAGGCCTTTGCCTTGCAGTGGGACAATTATAGGCTGGTATTATTATTATAATTATATATTGAATAATGAGTTGAGAGTATGGTATGGTTAGGTTTTGAATTCGGTCGAGTTTGTTGTAATGTTATGAAAATTGGTTATTCTATACATACTTCTAAAATTTTATTTTTATTCATTTTAAGAACATAAGTTTGGTTTGTATTTACATCTGCATTCCCCGAAAACTATTAATATCAATAACCTTGTGCGTATCTTCTTGCGCGGTTCCTTTCCAAGCGAGTTATGGCATGGTTGTCAACCAACTAAGCTGAAAATCATCTAGAAGCATGAAATTTGGCAGAAAGGTTCCTCAAGTGACGTAATTGTGCAGTAAGAAAGGATTTTTGGAAATTGCATCCCTAAGGGGGTAAAAAGGGGTTTGAAAGTTTGTATGAAAAATCTAATTCGATATTATTCTTATTCTAAGTAAACAATATAGGTTGCCATTATTAGTTTTTCGAAACTCCCAAATGACGATTTAGGGGATGTTGAAGTTTGTATGGAAGAATCTGATTTCTTGGGTCAATCAACATGAAACTTGGCACAAATACCAACCTAAATAAACAATAAAGGATTTCATTATTAGTTTTTCGAAACTACCCCCAAAAGATGATTTAGGGGGTGTTAAATTATTTTTGAAATATCGTATATTTAAAAAATAATTTAACACCCCATAAATCACATAGTAAATATTTCTTTGGTTAATAAATTTGAAAATTTACATAAATACCCATCCTAAGTGAACCATAAAGGTTTTCATTATTACTTTTACTTATCTAGTCCCAAAATACGATTTTTGGGAAGTTAAAGTGCTTTGAAGAATTTTATTTCCCGGGTTAATAAATTTGAAATTTGGCACAAATACCAACCTAAGGAAACAATAAAGGTGGTCATTATACATTTTTCGAAACTAACTCAAGCTAAGAATCTTACTGGACAGGGTTTTGTTTTTGACGTGGTTTTCTAGGGAAGCACTAAGGCACGATTTTGCGGCAATTCAACCTTTAAGGAAGTGAAAAGGGTAAAAATTAGTTTGTATGTAAAATCAAATTCTTTGGGGATAAAGTTGATGATCAAAATTTACATAAAACATTTTGAAAACTCCCTCCCAGATTGGGTTTAGGGGTGTTAAAGTTTTTTTTGAGGCAACTCACTGCGCAATCTGACTAACATAAAATGATAAATAAAAAAATTTAATTCAAAATATCTAAAAACCCGACTGCTTTGCAGTCGGAGCATACATCTGGTTTTCGTCAGCTAGCCCGCGAATATGTATCCTCCGACTGCACAGCAAGATTTTCTCCTTGTTTAAGTCTTTTTATTTCGCTTTTAAAGCAGTCGGGTTTTTAGATTTTTTGAATTAACTTTTTTTATTTATAACTTTTTAGTTATCTGTTTTTAAGATTTAGGTACATTTAAACATATATGTTTTATATTTTCGAAATCACCTCTTAAAGCCCTTTATTTTGATACCCCACACGATGGGTTTGGAAGAAAAAAAAAATATCCTCCGCAATATGGCGCCCAAAATCTGCCATTTTTCTATTTTCCAATTTTAATGTAGCCAGTGACACTCGCGGGGTTAAGACGAATCGATTGACGTATGAATCATCAAAATCGGCCAACACGTTTGGTCTCTAGAACGCCACATAGGAACAAACATACATACATACAAACTTACATACATACATACATACATAGACTGATAAACACATTACCCTTCTTCGGCAGTCGGGTAAAAAGAGAAGAAAGGAGTGAATAGCATATTTAGGTTGTTCAAAACTAGACCCTCAACGGCGCAAAAAGGGTTGATAAGGATTTAGGGTTTAGGGGAGGATTTTACTTTGTGGCGATAACCTAAAATGTATTATTGTTTAAGTCAAATAACGAATCGTCCCAATCCAATAAACCCACCAACCCCAAACCCAAATCCACGATACCCAGTTTTTAATAGTTTTAATAATATCTTATTTTTGGTTGCCTTTACTAACTGCATATAAGAAAATCATTTATAGGATAAACGAAATCACGCGAACATAGTCGCGGGCGGAGTGCTAGTCATACATAAACATACTCATATTTATACTGGTCATTCTGTATAAAACCGTCTGAAATGATCAATGTAAAACTCTCTTTTATATTAAAATGTGCCCGATAAAATATTTTGAATACCGACTGCATTCCAAATTTGAATTTTGAATTCTTTTACGTTCGGCGAATTCGGCGCGAATTTAGCCACGAATCCTATTTTTTTTCAATTTACTGTTCTGATAACATTATGAAAGCATTTATGTATAGTTATTACTATATATTATTACTATAAGTTGTTATTTTATTTTGTGCCTATAAACTAATTTTAATTTTAAAACAATACATTTTTGAAAATCACTTTTTTTTTTAAATGAATAATTTTAAATAATCGAAATACACTTAATCGATTAGGCTGAATGCAGTTTTAATCGATTATGAGACGCGTGAATGGACAGCAAAAAAAAAAACAACACCAAAGAAATGTCATGTTGCAAGGTTGCATCAAAATTTTAAGCAATTTTTTTCCAGATTTTGGCTTGTTTTTTTATGAATTTTTGTATGACAAATTAGGAACATAAGGACGCAAATAAAATAAGTATATCTTTGTGTTGTCCTTTTGCATCTTTTCAGCAAGGGAAAAGGTTGTTTATGTACATATTTTGAGCAAATCTAAATTGTCTACCATTTGGAAAGGTGTAGTAATTCGTATTTTGTACACATTTTGCAGTAGACTGACGCGGTTAAACC
Source organism: Anorthoa munda (assembly GCA_945859665.1). Classification (NCBI taxonomy): domain Eukaryota; kingdom Metazoa; phylum Arthropoda; class Insecta; order Lepidoptera; family Noctuidae; genus Anorthoa; species Anorthoa munda. The sequence continues at coordinate 25,901,726 of OX243900.1, read as the reverse complement.
GACCGCAACATGTAAATAAAGATATTTTTTACAAATTTACTGTGTAAAATAGCTGCGTAAACTTATTTTTCTGAATAAATTCGAATGTTGAAAGTTCAAGTAAATTCCTGAATTATTTCATGACGTAATTTGCAACAACCTGTCGACTCAGCTGGTGTGTCATGTGTCAAAATCTTGTCGAGCAGAGTGGTTAAGTCAAGACTGAATAGGTTAGTTCTAGGCAAGCGTGCTCCATCGTCGACCACATCATCGCTTACCATCATCATCAACTCTACACAATAATACGATACGATATAGGACGATTCTGTTTCCAAGTCACTTTCAATTATGGTTCAAGTGTGTTCATAACCGCACAGATTTAGGTTACGGACTTAAATCTCAACGTGTAAGAACGAGTTCTCGCTCTGAATAAGCGACTGTAATGTTTTCAAAGGATACATACAAGTTACTGACTATCCTGATTTTTTATATTGTTAGTTTAAATTAAATTTAGACAGCAGAAAAATTGTAATTATACAAACAATGACGACTGATAATGGCTGTGTTCCTATAACCACGTTATTCCATTTATGTTCAACAGGTAAAAACGACGGGTCAGTGGGCGGTCAGCGGTACTTCGAGTGTCGAGCGCGGCACGGCATCTTCGTACGACCTGACAAGATCGTGCAGGACCGGCGCGGCCGCAGCGCGCGCGCCTTCCGCGACAGCGAGCTCAAGCGTGCCATGAGCAAGGGTGGGTAGTCCTTATGTTGCTGCTTCACTGCGTCGGTTAGCTTATAGATGGTTTAGGAAACCCGTCGACTTGAATTACGATGCGATGAAATATAATCAGCTGGCGTTCGCATCACGTCATCTGATATACCTGCGAAAGTTTTCAACCTTATTGCCAAAACCATAAGGACGAAAAGTGGTCAACTGGGAACAGTTATAACTGGTATTAGAATAGATGGTTCATTGTATACAAACTTTCTCCCTTAATTTTCAATTAAATACGAAATTAACTGAATTTATCATTACAAACTTTGTTGAGCCCTTAATATGTTTTTTATCACATCTATTCAACAAGAGCTAGTTTATTATTCGTAAACAGGGACTAAAATAGCTCGTTAATCCCTAGGGACTAAAAGTGATTTGAATTTGAAATGTGGATATTGTTAGTAAATGTTCCAATCAGCAAATAGACGAATCACAAACCATGCGGTCCAAAATAGGATTACATCGTTGAAACCGATTACGACGAATGTATGAGGTGAATTGCTAATGAGCGATTGCAATTCTATTTCGGACTACACGGGAACATTGTATTGAACAAGTGACTGGCTGAAAAACCGCAAGCGAGCCAGATTAAAAAATAAATCTTCAACTGTAACGGATGGTGCTAATAAAACTATTACGAAGCACTTCCATAATTGTTCAAATATAAACATTAGCCTCTGATTATTTCTACATTAGAATCTTTCGCTCCGCTCTGGATTAAAAAAAATATCCTCGTTATTTTAAAGGTGAGATTGTTTATCTATCTAAACAATCTACTATTCTGAGAATTATATCCTATGTGGATAATCTATGATCTAGTTGGCTAGGGCTGCAAAATTATATTGATTTAAGCGCTTAAAAGTTTGCTACTTATTCAAAAATAAACTTGGTGTTAGAATGCAAATAACATGTTACAGTCCAGGTTTTAGAGGGAATCTTGCTTTGTTCCAGGAGAAGGCCTACACAACTTACACAGATCGAGGAGTCGTGGCGACAGCATAAACGCCGTCGGCACCAAAACTAGGAATAGCAAATAGACAACAACACTCCCGCGCCGCGGACATCGCGCCACACACTGACAGACCGCGGACACAGCCGACAATGTATCGGACCGAATTTATACTAACGTCCCACAACTACTTGTATCATAGAAACCCGCATTTTTTCGTTGCAATCATGTAACTCGTATGGTGCTTATATGTATTGTAGATGTTGATTTACTACCCTTGAAGCAATATTGTTCTCCTTCGTTTTTATTGTCTCGGGGACTGAAATGGGGAAACTACTATCTCGGTTTTATTGAACATGTCAATAAAATATGAAGATGTCACCAAGTTTCCGGAATGTGCAACTTTCGATGTCCTAAAGGACGAAGTCATCGGGAGTTTTGACCGCCCTGTAGATGTGAGTACACTCGATTATAGAAGTGATATGTCAGTTCTCACCAAATGTTATACGTGATTGGGCACTTTGTATGAAATCGAAATGTATTTAATATCTTTGCCTCCGTAAAATTAAGTGGTTCTTCACTTTTTGTCGTGATATTTAATAAAATTTAGTATTAATAAGGAAATTTAGTCAAATATACTATTAATAAGATCCAATATCATATAATATTTGGTGTTAATTTTGAACATATAACTTTTGTAGTTGACTGTATGAGTCGTTATGTTTTGTCGTATTAGTTATGAATTAAATGAAATTATTTTCAAATATTTGTAAATATAAATATGGAATTATAATGTGATTTAATTTTATCATTTTTGAGAAATTCCTGTAAATATGTGGATTTGTGTGTGTATTATTATTTGTAATGAATTAATGATCATCGGTGATTGAATATTGTTTATTAAGTTATTTGTATAAATTCTTTGTAATGTATAGTTTGTGGTGATAGATGTTACGGTAATGTATACTTATTTATGTAGCTCATCGACCACTGTATCTGCTTACCCTCGTGTGACCCGCACAGTTTTATATTCTGCACAGGGAATATAATTTCTGTGATTTTGACGTTTTACTGTTTCTCTTCACTGTTGCATTTTATATGACATTTTTAAAGTTAGGGTGAAGTGTTCGATTGTTGTCCGCGTTTGTTAGTGGTCGTTTAACTTTAGATAAATTAGAATCGAACGGGTTTTCAAAATAAATAAAGATAAGTTACTTCGAAACTCCGTTCGATACCTGTGAGTGTTACACGTGCCGATACATAGCGCTATTAATTGTATGCTTCACCCTACCACTTGTAATAATATTCTAACCTATACTTCATACTGCTCACGTGCATTTTGTGTTCGACACACGATTGCCAGTTTCTATTGTGATAGTATCTTGCCACCTAACTATTAAAAAAAAACATTATTTTTTTATTTCGACGCCTGCTTTTGCCCCTTTTATTTAAAGGTGTATCTCAAGTAGTTTATGAAATCGTCCAATATTACATCTTCGTCCTTGTAAAAGACTTTGTACTTAGTACACTAAACAGCCACTGACGGATGACTCAAGTCCAGACATTGACGCTCCGATGTACGGCGCAAGCGGTGAGCGAACTAACAGCAATCAATACTGCCATTTAAATGCTTGTTATTCGATAAAAAGTACTATGTAATCGTTTCTATTCTAATATTAAATTTTAAATATCGAATAAGCACCCGTCGTCATTTTTGTGGCGACGAGGACTCTTGCCAAGTAGATGCTGTCAACATTGACAGGTGTGACGTCATAGATTCACTCATCTCTTGCGCCACACACATTTATATCTATTAGGTTGTGTATATTCAAAATTTATGTAAATGTAGTCGTGAATCGGCATTCTGTAAATTAAAATGTCAAAATTAAAAAAATGTCCTCAATTTATTATCTCCATCCACATTCGAACAATAAATAAATCGATGAGGTATCTATCTGTAATTAGTGAAACAAAAATCTTAATCGATGTTCTCTCCATTATAGTAATATGAGGAGTGATAGTTTAATTTTTTGAATAAAGCCTAATTTGGATAAATTATCAAGATATATTGTAGCGGCATAGTGCGCGTGTAATCGTATTAGGTAATGTCCACATTGTTCGCCTCGTGGTAAGACGGGGCAATAGTCTTAGATCACCTAATGTATATTCCATCCTTTTAGTAAAGTAATCGTTCGTAAGTACACTAAATGAGTACACAAAATAGAGTAACACGCCTGGTTATCTACTAGTGTTTGTAAGTCCCACTTTCAGCGTTCATTCATAGTCCGCCACTTGCCTCCATTCCTCAAGAGCCATTCTGTGACGTCACATCGTAGAGCATTGTAGTTCACGTCACGCGCCGAACGTATAGTCGAATGTGTTGTGTGTCGCACACGTTGCTGAGTTGCATTCCATTCCATGTGACGTCAACGAATACCTCGGTAAACATATGTATATTTACATTTAAATGTAAGTTATTAATATAAAATGTTATTCAAAAATATTAAAACAGCTGTTTCAAAAGTATGCACTCGAGAATTTAATGCCAATTTTTAGTGGGCGGCTATCCCATAGCGAGCGATCCGTGGCGTTTGTATTGCTAACGTTGAAGTCGTGACGTCACGCGACACCTCGCCATGGGACAGCGGCTCAAATAATTTGTAAGCATTGACTGACATCATATTTGTCACACATACATAGAGTTATCACGATTTACATTTTATCGAATGCTTATTAGACTGTCGTACTTAAACATTCCATTTTTTCTATACATTTATCGTTCTAGCAAACGTTCAGTAGTATTTATCAGTGATTAGTTAGATTTTTAACTACAGAATGCGACTTATATGGCGTTTATTTTGCATTTTACGATTTTTAACTTTGAATGTAAAAGTATATTTACCATTATAATAAATAAATCTGGCCCTAACTAGGACAGCTCAATGTGTAGTCGACGTTAAAAAAATCTAAAAATGAAATATACGTATTTACAAATATTGTAGGATGTGTCTTTGAAACTCTTGATGTGCTTATGTCCAGTAGTTTGGTAGAACACGGGCAAAGGACTAGCTGTCAAGCGAAGCAGGTACGACGCCTTGGAGAGGTCGGGTCGGGGCAGGTGTCTCGGAGTGTGCACTAGGGCTCCTAGGTTTAGGCAAATAGTGACCTTAAAAGCAGCGTCTCGTAGGTTCTAATTTAATTTTTAGAAATTAAGCTGACCATGTGCTGTGCTTTTGTTTTAAACAAATAGTTTTTAGGTAATGAAATAATTTGTTGTTGATTATTATTTCAGTTTAGAAAAATTGTGTGTATTATTCGCAGTCAATTCAAGATATCACACGCTTTTACGAATGTGAATGTAATTATTATTATTATTTTATGAAATTGTGACTTGCATGGATTTTATTTTAACGTAGATATCGTTAAGTAAATTAATTTGCCAGAATTGGAAAGTGTAAAATAAATAAATGACAAAGTAATGTATGTATTTCTAATTCTTTTTGTGATAAATAGGCAGCTACGTTGTAGCGTAGATGGTTGCATCTTCATAAATATACACATAATGCATAATAAAGAGATTTTAATATTTAAATACAAAAATAGTTCACTTCTAGTGGAAATATTTTTGCCAAGTAGCAAGTTCGAGTCAACCATCGCTGTCATTATCAATAAATGTATTATAAAATATTATTTTTGTATTTTATTCCTGTAGTTAGTAGGTACCCTAAATAGATAGATACCAATACTTATTTAGATGATAGCTTCCTAATTTATAAACGTTAGCTCATTAGCTGTTACAGTATTAAAGCCCAAGGCTACCTAAAAGTAATATTAAAAAAAAACGAGCTGAGATAAATCGCATGCGTTATACACAATACTTTCGACTGCCTCCCAATTTTCACGATGTCGATGTCCAGTGCGATACTGCCATACAGATATTAATAAAATATTTACAAATGCCTAGGCCCGTTTTGGCACCTGGAAAAAATATTAATCAACGCCCTGGGCGCCTTAATTTCAAGTCTAAGCATAAATCTATGATAGATCTAAGCTGGCCAATTAGTTAAGGAATCAATAATTTAAATAATTAGCAGTAGTAAGTATTTAGTATCATCGGATTGTAATTTGGATGTTTTTTAGAAATGCTGTTAAAGTAGACAAAATCAGCAAAACATTTTTAGAAAAAAATCAAAAACCTTTATTATTTCATTTCTTATTTCACTGTAGCCAGATCTTGACGAAAATTAAAAACACACATCGATAAGTCTTAGGCGGAGTCATAGACTACTATTATAGGCGGAGTTTTTGGCGGGAACGTGATGGCGCCTATGTTGCTTCTCTGTTTTATATTCCTAAAATTGTGTTAAATTGAATATTAATAGTGTAAAAATTGTGGATTTTTATTCTAATAATATTTGTGAACGTGCACGATAGTGGGCAAGTAAAACACAGCGGTACAACATGAGTTTCTTCATGTTGTCGACAAAACTCCGTGATAGCTCCCAATAAAGTTACCGCTATTTTACTGGGGCCTAAGGTCGATTGTTCACGAGGCACCGCACGACACGATTTGCGGTCACGATTTTTACACACGATACCTGCAGACGATCCGTTCCGTTCGTTCGTTCACTAGACACGATTCTGCAACGACACTGCAGTGCACTTGTATTGTTCTATAAGCGCCTGAGTGACGAACCACGCGTGAGCCGTGCAGTGCCGTGTGTCGTGTCGTCAATAAGCTTATACTTATTTTGTACAGCCGCTAAATCGTCACAGCAAAAAAGTCGCGACGACTTAACGGCATCGACGACAAAGCCGAAAAACCGTTTGCAAATCGTGTCGCGTTTAGTGCGGTGTCGTGCAATACACAAATGTTCCGTATATGGAGCTCTGCATCGTGACCACATTTGGCCGCGTCGTGAACAAACGGCCTTACTAGGACATGGACTAAAAACTAAAGAAATAGAAGTTTCTAAACGTGGCAATAGCTAAACGCGAAGCCAAATAAATACATTCAAAACAATCCGTGGGCGCGAAATCGCGAATGCATTTTCGTGAAAAGTATCTAAGACTTCTGCTAATTTTCTTATTTATAAATGAAACAATATAAGTTAAGATGTAGTCTATATAAAATAAAAGTTTCATATCAGAAGGAACGATGCAGACCATAGCGTTAAAGGAATATATCAAACTAGCACTTCGCCCGCGACTTCGTTCGCGTGATCCGTCTTTTATCCTACAGATGACTTTTTAATGAAAAGTTTCATACAAACTTTTATCCCCTATTTCACCACCTTAAGGGTTGAATTTTGAAAAATCCTTCCTTAGTGGATGCTTACGTCATAAGATGAATACGTGTGCGAAAGTTTCTAGTCCTAAGGGGTTGGCCAGTGCGTTGATACATCAGTCAATCACTTTTGTCTTTTATTTAAATAGATGTCATGGATTAGGTAAGTAATTGCAAGTAAAAGTAAGGTTGAACCGAGGAATTTGATGAAAGGTAAATAAATTAAGAAGCATTCATGTCAGTTTATAACTCAGGAAGGTAAAACTGATTTTATGTAACGATTAACCCAGAATAGCCGTTCAGAAAGAGAAACAAGCCATGAGCTTATAGCGACTGATTTATGCTATATATTCAGTCGAAAGTTAGGTAATAAGCAGATAATTGTGCAATCGTTGCTAGCGAATTCTGGGCGGTCGTCAGTTTTCAGCCTATGATATTGGATAACACATGATCCTTAGAGTGACACTTAGTTTTCGGGCAACAGATAAACGGCTCCTAAAATCACTTTTTTATATGAAACCACTTTACGAATTCTTGAATAAGTCACAGCCAACATGATTTTTTTTCTATTTAGATTTATATAATAATAATAAGATCGTTTATTGTTCCTCACAAAAGAGACATTAAAAGTTACTTAGGTATAAAAATACAGGTAACTACATATATTCTTAATCTAGAATGTGTGACGAGCTGATGTCTGAGTTAGGCATATGAATGCCTGTATTACAAATCACCAGCAAAGATTATGGCTAAGCTACAAATACAGTTGTGCTTGCGGCTGCGTCCCTGTTCCCCGGTTTCGGAAGTTACATGTCCGGTTATCGGTTTAGAATATTTTACGTTAAAAGCTTTTCAAACAATTCTTTAATTCTATAGGACAAGTTCTCATGCCAAGTAAACCGGCAGCCTTATTGCGTAAGTTAAAGGCAAAGGGTTTGATCCCATGAAAGATTAAATTATTGGACGCTTTCATTGGTGAAGATTTTTCGAAAGCGTCCACAGTCGCAGCCTTATTGCATAATTAATTCGGCAAGGCAATGTGCAAATAGTATGAACAATAATACAAGTGCAACCCCATGTCGTGTCCAGGCTATCTCTATCCATTCAAGGTTGCCTGGAAGAGATCGCGGAGCGCGATAAGGCCGCCTGTTGTATTTTTGTTTTAATTTTTATGTTTTTTTTTTGTATTGTTTTATCATGGTGTACAATAAAGTATATATAAATAAACAATCGACCTATCATCACATGGCGAGATGAAAGACGTTATGTGGATTGCCGTCTATGTGATTAGTCAATCGTTCCTTTACTCTTTGCCTTGACGAATTCATTACGCAATAAAGCTGTGGGTTTTACGCTATCCGAGATATTAGGAATATGCGTTTGATTGGTTCAGTGCTGCTATACTCGCTCACGCTCATCACTGGCACCATACGAAGGTTGTAACAGCGACAGTTGACCTTATTCTTGGGCGACGTCGCGCGAGTGTCATCTGGCTGGCGGGTGGCGCAGGGCGGCGCTCAGACGGCCTGGTACGCGCTTCTGCCCACTTAGCTGCCTACCTGTACTGTTGGCAGAAGCAGTTGAAGTTGGCTATTGGAAAACTTAATAGATGTAAGGGAATTCGCTGGATGTGAGACGCACGGGACTGGTCCAGTTGGCGACACTTGGAGGAGGCATATGTTCAGCAGTATTTCGGCTGAGATGATGATGATGATAAAGTTGATGGAAAAAGCAACTATTTAATGGCATAACGATTCTGTTGGTATACTCGCTTACACATTATTGGATACTTTCGCCAATTTGACATAGACTTTGTTAGTGTTGTTTGTACAGTTAAGGGTCAAAAGTGCAGGCATACACCACCAAAACAGCAGCGGCAGTATTTTTTAGGCAGAAGGAGTTCATCTTTTCACGGTTAGTAGATATAATCTATACTTTAATTTCTATACAACATATTAAACCAGATGTGGATTATTTAACATCTTCTACAAAAACTAGCCATTTGAATTTGGGAAGAGTAAGACTGCACTTTTTACCCTTGACTGTACATAGGTACAGTCTAGGGTAACGTAGGTAGCTACCTACGTTACTATTGAGTTCGGGATTTAAGTCAAACTTAATTTTTGGTATATATTTTTTTAATCGACACACTCAAACCGAAGACTCAAAACACTAAACAAATGTGGAAGCTAAGCGAATCATAGTCATCTTGTTTTCATATTTATTCTAGGGTCGCTTGGTGCTATGAAGTGGTCTCCAAGACTTTTCCCTAGCAGTATAAAAATTAAATATGTAATGACGATTCTTAAAGAGTTTTCTAATGTATCAATATGACACCGTTTAATATATTCTATAGTTACCTTAAGTTCAGTCACTTTTTCTGCACACCCTACCCTTGATCTATTTTGTATAGCGATGCCGATGCTCGTTACAAAGGAGACATCGTTCCATAATGGCATGCCGTTGGGACTTGCGTGACTTGCCATTTGCCTCTACCTTTCGCAGTCCTTACTTTGTCAAAGACGTTCCAACCGGCGAAGTAAAAGGAGCCTCTCAAAATGACATAGGAGCTCTGACTCTCCCCAAATATGGAGCAAGCTGCTCCATCATCGTCCAACCAGGACCCTCGCTTCGACTTTATTGGGTCTTACACGGTAAAATCCTTAAAATTAAAGCCAGAAAAATGGATGAGGGTCCTGGGTTTGGAAGAGCACAGGTCTACATTGAAAGACTTTGTGGACAAACCCTTTCCAATGCTTCTGGTGGTTGTCCTGACGAATGCACTGCAGTTGGTACCAGTCATATCGTTTCCATGTTACTTGAAGAACAAAGCTGTTTACTTTGTCAAGAAAAAGCCCGAGGCTATCCCGAAAGAGGACTGTGCCTCTATGGTCATTTTTGGTAAGTTAACTTATTGCTCACTTGTTATTATTACGCAATATTTCAGTGGTGACAGAAGTCGAAAAATTTGATTGAGAATGAATTTGTTATTATTTTTAATGCGCACTTACGTAGTAGTAAACAGTAGGAACTTTAAACTTCAAAAATCATTGATTATCGTAATCAAATTATCATCGAACATTTGAGTAAACTAATAAAACTTTCTAATCCTTTTCTATAGGCGACTTAGCACCAAGACTAATAGATGAACTGGCAGCATTAGTAGACGAGGTCTTCGTGCCTCTTCTTTCAAATCCTCTGAATCATGAAGGATGGCCTCTTGTCGTTTCCCAAGATATCCTTAAACAAATTCATAATCTCAAGAGCACTGTATATGAGGTGAGAGAAAAGACAATTGAAGTATATATTTTTTAGATATAATAGGTTACTTGGGAAAAGTATGGATTTCTTAACTAGTAATATTAATAATGAATGACAAACCCCACGAAGTTTTCTTTTTATTTTTTAACCGACGCAGCGACATTGACTTGTCACGCAGATTTAAGCCCAACACCTATTTTTGAATGGTTTTTCATAACTGAATATCCTAAGCCCCAATCTTCTTTTGCTTAGGTAAAGGGCAAAGTAAATGGCCAAACGGTACTACCAATGCCAGTGGGCGTAGAACTAGTCCACGAGGCTGAAAAGGAACTGCTTCGAGGTAAAGAAGTAGACTTGTACTTGAAGAGTGCCATAGAAGGCGTGGTTATCAAGTGGGCTCAGCAGATCAATGATGTCATGATGGAAGACTCCGGACAGGCCTTCGATAATGGACAGAACCCATCGCCGAGTGTTGGTTAGGATTATTTTATAATATTGTACTATATTTACTTCAAGTTTTAAGATTGGAACAAAATTTTTCTTTGTCTCTTTGGAATATTTTCCTTTTGAAATTTCTTATACAAATTGACTTGCTATTCAAAAATAGTCCCGTTCCTTTTGTCATTATCCGCTATTTCAAGGGCAGCTTTTCTCAGTTATTCATAACAATCTGAAAAAGTTAACAGTTTAGTTAAGCTTTTAAGTATAGGCCTTACGCTTTACGCTTTTTCTAGAACTGGCGTTTTGGAAATCAAGACTTCGGAATCTAAACTATATTTACGATCAGCTACGTACTGAGAGAGTGAGGTGTATGGCGGTGATCCTGGAGAAAACTACTTCAGCCTACTACCCTTGCTTTAGCAGACTGTTCAAGAATATCGTCTCAGGTTTGTATGAAAATAAAATGACTTTCTTTCGTTTCGAAGAGCATGACATTTTTGGAGTCACAGAGTCAGAGAAGTTTTACCTAGCTGGGAGAATCTCTGAACTCTATCTTGTCATGTCAATAGTTTTGTGGCCTGTAGGAAGTAGTTACTTACTTATTTATATCCTGAAAAATTAAGAGGTAAAGGGAGATTCTTATCACATCTATACATTTTTAATGTCCCGATCACATCTTGCTATCCTCAATATTACCTACATGGCCAATAGTTGAAATAAAGACAGTATATTTGAGGTATGATTTCAAATATACAGTCAGTTCAATCAGTAAATTAAATTACAGCGCTAGCGGAAGCCCGTGAAATAGGTCTATATCTACGAACATTAGAGAAACACTTCCAGGGTCTAGAGGAGATAGACTTCATGGAATGTCAGCCATTGTTTCGACCCCTGTTCCACGTCATATGCATGATCTGGAGAGATTCCAAGTATTACTGCAACTCTTCTAAGCTCATCGTGCTTTTGAAACAGATATCCAACTTGCTGATTTATCAGGTACTTTTTCAATTCTTTGTAGATTGCAATGCCATTGTTTTTAGAGTGAACCCAAGCATTTATTGAAAACCAAGTGACTGTGTAAAAACCTCAACTAAGTGGGCTACAGAGGTTTCTTTTAAGAAAACTATAAAGCGACAGAAAGCTATGAGAAACATAAGCAGGTTCTGTGTATGTCTCAGGAGAGGCGTCTTTTCAGTTTCCTCAGGGATGTGCCCTAACAGTCGTTGCACAAAGGGGGCTCCGGGTCTGGTCTATGGTCTTTTGAGAGATCACGGGTCACCTTCTACCTAAGTACTGATGGTGATCACCGGGGTGGTTTAAGAAAGGTAAAAATCCCACACTCCCTGGTCTTTGTCCTGAAAGTCCAGGCGCCTTTGGAAGGTAACTTCCCGTAAAAAAATCTGTGTATGTTGCTTGGATATATATATATATATATATATATTTATTATAGATAGGCTTGACCACTTTCTCACCTTTTTAATTTAATGAATGACAGAATGAATACCAATACCGTTAAATGTGGATCTTATGGCAAGATAATCCAAAAAGTTCCGTAAAGTTTATATGCCCAGTATTCAGTAGGTGTTGGATTTTGCTTGAAATTTAGAAATCGTAAAAGCTAAATTGGCATCTAGTTTTCTACGTAGGTATATTGCAACGGCATATATGTATCTCGTTATGCGTGGAGAGCGAAGCCAATGATTGAAGTGATATGATTGTGAATAGCTGTACCAGGGTATCTACTGCCAATCATTCATGCTGACTGACAAGAGAGCAGGCGGTTTAATTCGCATGTGAAAGCATATCATACTGCTTCACAGAGCTTGATCACAAAGTTGGAAACGTGATTTGTAACTTGCAATACGATTACTCGGAGATACTGTATTAGGTCACATTAGGTTGAGTAAATCAGGAATCGGGATTTGCTATATAACTAATCGGGGCATGATTAGGCCTATTCAAATTGATCGCTAAAGATAATATTGAACTCATACATTAATCTAAAATTAGACACGTATCTAGTTTAGCGCTTACTAAAACTTGCTCAATATTTAAATGCTTACATGTATGAACTACATTTATGGTAACTAAGATTGCGTTACTACCTTAATTATTCAATATAGTATAGATACATACTAGAGTTTATATACCGAAGTTGATTCCTTAGGAAAATAAACTGGTACCAGCTCGCGATATTGTCAAGACTTGTACCTAGACATTTTATAGGAAAACGTATGAATTATTAATTTCGGATGCTCACGAACAACGAAAATAGATGTGGAGTTAATAAATTCACGATTTACGAACTCGCGACTTATCACGAAGGCACAAAACACGCGGGAACTGGTTATATAACAAAGCCCTTTAATATTTTTGACATTTGAACGTTGACATCGGAGTCAGATACTTGGGATACCGTCATATTCCTGACTAATCTTACAAAATAACCATTAGCAGTAGCGCTAGGGGCAGCAGTTTATGAGTTATTATTGTGATAGATACAACTTCAATCGTTTGGTACCATTCGGTGATAAATATACCTACGTATTAAATTTGATTGATAATAGATATAATCTACCACGAGTTTTCTCCATTTTAGGCCAAAAAATGTCTCGATCCGTCTACGTTGTTCCACAGCGACATAGACGAAGCTACACAACGAATTCAATGCACGATAGACATCATGAAGAAGTTCAAAACTACCTTCGAATACTTCAAAGAGAACCTAGCTAAGTACTTCGTGGACAGAAGAGTGATACCCTGGACCTTCCATCCTAATGTTGTGTTTGAGAGGCTCAATAGATTCTTGGGTAGGCTAAATACTATTCAATGGTTCTTCAAAACTGTACTGGAATTTCAAAAATTGGAGAAGATTGAGATTGGTGGAATGAAAGGAAGGGTCCTAGGTGGACAAATAAGAGATATATCAGCAGAATTTGACGCTTACTTCACTGGTTTCGCATCTAAATCGTATGATGTCCTAGATCCAGACGACGATACATTCAATGTTGACTTCAAAGACTTTCAAGAAAACATAATCGATTTGGATCTCAAACTTTCAACCGTTTTGGTTGAATCGTTCGATAATTGCACGACATTAGAATCTATTTTCAAGGTAATATGATTGCATGTCTGTATTAGATTATTATAATGAGAACTCTCAATTATACAATTAATCGAGTGATCGCACGAATATCAATAATCTGTAACAATAATTTACCGATTCCAGCTGATTGATGTTGTTGGTTCGGTCTTGGAACGTCCTTTGATTAGAAATGAATTTACTGCTAAGTATGTCGAGATTATTGTGATGCTGGAAGAAGAAATCAACACTTGCGAAGTAAGTCCTTATTTTCCCATAGATAATAATTGAAAAGAAAATGTTATTTATATTGTTACTGCTTCAAAATAATTTAGAATGTGTGGTGAAATTTAGATTACAATGACTATTTAGCATTTGAAGTTGGGTGCAACAAAGACAATATTTCAGGAACTGTTCGTTGAACAAAGCAACCGCCTGGAGAAGTACGGCATGATGGAAGTCGATGCTTACCTGCCTCCAGTCGCCGGCGGTCTTCTGTTCATGAGCACGCTAGCTGCGAGGATAACCAAGCCTATAGCTAGCTTTCGCAATTTGCCGCACCCGTAAGTCAGCCTGGGTGGGGCAAATTGCGAAAGCCGATTATCTGGCTTACACTCATCCATACTCTTTACAATATCCCCTGTATAAGGTTTCATGTTTTTGGATTTTGTAGCATTGATTCTTCACTTTTTATCTCTGTAATTTCTTGTTGCACTTTTAAAATATCTTATACTTACATTCATTGCTTTTCTTAAGTCACTGAATTAAATAAGACGTGCATATTTGATCGTATTTTCTCAAAAAACAGGATAAAGGGTACGGATGAAGCAAAGAAAATCTTTATAAGACATCAGGAATTGATTGAAAAAATCAATGCATTCAAGAAGAAATATTTCCACGATTGGACATTGACTGTTTCGAAGATTATTGAGGACACTACTAACAATATGATTCTTGCACGCCAGGGATGCGATCTAGTGTTGAATTTCCATCCAATGGTTAGTCCTAATCTTCTTTATACCTAATTAAAACTTGAAAATTTTATTGATATAATTAAACTACCATCAATTCAGTTTAAGCTAGCAAGCTTGTCTGTTATTTACGATGGAAACAATAGCGTTATAGTATATAGAGACAACTACTGGTTAAAAACCTTAATAAACGTTTGTTTTTAGCTCCTAGACATATTGAAGGAAGTTCATCATTTACGTTCAAACGAAGAGTATAAAGACTTTATGCCAAAAGATGGCTTAGCTATATTCGAGAAACAGGAAACTTACAGACAGTACAGGATCAACTTGGGAATAACTATCGATTGGTATAACCAGATTAGGAAGAACAGTCAGAAAGTGGAGTTCGACTTAGTGGAAGATGAGATAAAGGCTATTGATCAGAGGATTGAAATGGCACAGAATAAACTGAATTGGAATTCTGATGGTGACTCATTTTATATTGCTATTAGTGATTTTTCTATTAAGTTGTAGATTTTATTGTCTTGTAATATGCGCATGATCTTATCTTATTTGTGGCAAATATTTTTATATTGAAAAAAAAAATTGATTTTCATCAGATCTATGGAATTATCTGCAAGAGCTACATAGGTTGGTAGGTAATCTATTTGAGAGGATGTCGAAAATACAGGACAACTTAGTGGAAATTAAAGAAACTATGAAGGACTGGTCGGTGCAACCTCTGTTTGAAAGAAAGGAAAGAAAAAAGGTAGGCAACGATATAAAAGCTGTATATTATAGTGAAGACCCTATTCTTGATTATTTTGAAAATTATATTTGCATATTTTATTACATAGGATACTTTGATGAACCTTGAAGACCGTCCAGACAAGAAAACAAAACGTTACAGTGATATAGTCACTACGGCCAATCGAATCAATGAGTTATTGAACGAAAACATGCAACTGTTCAATATGCAGGATAATCAAAATAGTCAAATCTGGATGAACTATGTCGCTTTCATTGACGCTTTGTTAGAGGAAGCACTGTTTAAGACTATTGCTTGCAGGTAAAATCTTTTGGATCGATTTGACTATTATATTGATCTAATACAACATCGTACATGCGTAAACAATGCTTGTATCTAGGAATCTTTACTCAAAAATTTTGATTTTGTATGGCTAATAAAACTGTGAAATTATATGAAAAACTTACTTAATATTCTTACTTTATTCTGCGTTTCAGTTTGGGCTATATATCAGAACATATGAATCCCAAAAACAAACTAGCTCCCTTATTCGAAGCTCAAATGGAACTCCTTGATCCAGATATTGTCTTCGCTCCAAGTTTAGATCCAAGTGATCCGAAAGGATTCACAGCTTTGATTAAAGGTCTAATCGATGATGTCATGAATATGGCAACATTGATTGAACGGATTGATAAGCAGAGAGATCAAACATATGAGAAGGAAATCATTGGCAGTGATGACGTTATTGAGATGAAAGAAGAAATTTTGAACGGTATTGAAAAGGTAACGTATGATGACGGCTAATTGTTCTAAAGTATGTTCTTAGCTCTAAAATATAAGAAAGGAATTGCAAAACTTATGTTTTATCCATCAATTTTTCAGGTAATCGAAGACGCTAATGAATTCTGCAAGACATTTGAGAACTACTCTTACTTATGGCTTGAAGAAAGAGATGCTGTGATGGAAATATTCCTCACTTACGGCAGAATATTAACCCCTGATGAAGTAGACAAGCTTGCTTTAGATGAAAAGGATAGAGTAGAAGGAGATGGTCCCATACCTTGCGAACCTAAAATGGAAGGTTTTAGAGAGCAAATTGACCACTATGAGAATTTATTTATGGAAATTGAAGATATGCAGCCTTACAAAATTTTTAGTAACTGGTTTCAGGTAAATATTTAGTAGTAAGCAAATTAATATATTACTTTCATCTGGCAATCTGTCTTTTCTTCTTTTTCCGTGTTTTTCCTTAAAAAGGCTATATAATAATTATATTGTATTATTTCAACAGGTGGATATCCGACCATTTAGGCAAGCTTTACTAAACACGGTGAGGAAATGGGGCAATATGTACAAAGAGCATCTGGTCAACAAAGTTACGTGCAGTCTCAGTGACTTGGGCAACTTCATACGTGATGCTGATGAAGGTAAGCTGTCCATACAATTACTCCCTAGATAGACTAACTCCCAATTCCAATTACAGATAGAGTAGCGACCAGTTTCAACTGAAGTGTTTGATTGGTTAAATGAATTTTTAATAGCCAATCACAGCAATATAGGCGCGCTTGATAATTGGTCAAATTAATTTTGTGATTATTTTCATTCGAGAAACTAGGAGTTCCAGTCTCGATATTTGAGAATGGGCATTTTCAATAACATAATTGTACAGTGTTCAGACTAGAAGCCAGGGTGTCTAACAACTTTTTCTAATTATTCCTTAAAATAACTTAAAAAATAACTTTATTTATTCTATACCGAAATTATTCGAAAAGTATTTTTTCTTAGATATTAATCCAAAGATTAATTAAGTAAAGTTAATAAATATTTGTTCCTCAGGCTTACTTCAACCAGTACCAGAAGGTGACTATGAAGCCCTAGTGAGAATAATGGGCTACCTCATGCATGTCAAAGACAGAACAGTTACCACAGATGACATGTTCCAGCCACTGACTGAGACTATTGAACTCCTGAAGTTTTATGACATGGATATTCCTGAAGAAGTTAATGTGCTACTGCAGGTAATTTTTTGTTCGCTACTAAGCGATGAGTCGTTATAATTTGCAGTACTATTAGAAACATGCCATTTTACGGGTGGAATAAGAAAACCCTAGAAATGTCTCTTAATGAACTAAGGTTATGATGCTGACCAGTCAACACTTATTTAGAAAAACCGACTTCCAAAACAAAACACTACAAAGCGAAAAATGTTTTTCTTTTCCGAAGTCGGTGTCTTTGTACCTATTATTTTCCGTTAGTCGACACCGACTTCGGAAAAGAAAGTTATTTTTCGCTTTGTAGTGTTTTGTTTTAGAAGTGAGTTTGTTTTTTTTTTTTAAGTTTTTTATTTTCCTCTTTTTAGTTTTAGAAGGTACCTCCAATTGACATGAAAATCATTTATAGCCAAAGTAAATCTCATGACGATTCCAATAAGCCCAAACACGACTAGGTATACATTGTTTTATTTCGGAGTTCCAGTGGCCATTGTGGTCTTCTTCATCAGTTCCACTTTACCAAATGATACTATCTTAGTGCAAATGATTACATTATTGATAAAAATACCAAAATCGCTATATGTATGCCTAGAATATTTGAGGAGTTCCCTCGATTCTCTAGAATCCCATCATCAGATCCTGGTCCTTATACCCTTTCCAACAAAAAAAGAATCATCAAAATCGGTTGATAAACGACGAAATTATCCGCGAAAACACATAAAAAAAAAAAATATATATAATGTCGAATTGAGAAACCTCCTTTTTTGAAGTCGGTTAGTAAAAAGGTATCTTATGCAACATTCCTCTTTCTCAGGAACTGCCAGAGCAATGGCAAGCGACAAAGAAACTGGCGTTAACAGTGAAACAGCAAGTGGCACCACTACAAGCGGCTGAAGTGTCTGGCATTAGGAAGAAGATATCTACTTTTGATAGTCATGTCACTTACTATAGAGAAGTGTTCAAGAGATACGAGGTGAGCCCAACAGCTTTTATAGTTCTATAGAATGTAATCCAATCAAAATATAGGATTTGAAAAAAGCAGAACTTGGTTATGACGGATATTTTTTAAATAATTTTACAGTTCTTCAAATACGACTGTGAAGACCCTTACGAAGTAATGACAAGAGTAGACCATGAGCTTTTATTCTTAGAAGAAGAGATGAGAGGAATACAAGAGTCTGGGTCGTTGTTTGAAGTTAATGTACCAGAGTTCAAGCTTTTGAAGCAGTGCAGAAAGGAATTGAGAATGTTAAAGGTACAGTAATTTTCATTGCAAATTATGTTAAAGGATAGAAATATGTATATATTTTTGAAGCAAAAACAAAGTAGAGAATTAATGATTTCATGATAAAATTGTAGCAACTTTGGGATTACGTAAACATAGTAAGAACAAGCATTGAAGATTGGAAAACCACACCTTGGCGTAAAATTGATGTTGAAAATATGGACATTGAATGTAAGAAGTTTGCTAAAGAGATCAGATTGCTTGATAAGGAAATGAGAAGGTAAGTTGAAGGCCCAATAGAAAACATAAAAATAAGATTTCTAAGGTAATTAATTTACTATTACTTTTTTAGTTGGGATACATACATAACCTTGGAAGCAACAGTAAAGAATATGCTCACATCACTTCGAGCAGTGGGTGAACTCCAAAACCCAGCAATCAGAGAAAGGCATTGGGACCAACTAATGAGTACAACTAAGGTGAAATTTCTAACATTCAGGCAAGATAAATAATTAAATAAATTGTATATAAATAAATAAAATGTAAATATAACATGAATGTTGTGTTAGCACTTTCGAGATCAGGATTGCCAATCAGCAGATGGGTTTGGAATTTTAACTTGTGCATTTTGCATGGTCGGTATGAGTTACTATCCCATCGTTACGAATTTTTGTAGACATACTTTTCCGGAAAAGTTAACTGTATATTTTGTTATTTCAAATAATGATATACTTAAAATCTAGCAAGATCAATGGGAACAAAAAAAAATAGGGGGGTGAAATGGTGATGATAACTCTCCGTTTGAATGCGGCATGCATTTGCTTTGAATGAAATGTTCACATGACTGTACAGTTATTATTGCCTGACTTTTGTATCATACAATGTCAATGTTTGAAGTATGCATTGAATGAATTGTTATGCGAATGTAAATATGTTTGTGATTCACAGAGCTTAGCAGCATTACCACGTGAACTCACTGTAAGTATGACAATGCCGCGGTGTGTATAGTGTACATATTATTTTTCGTGTATAATAACAATCTAAGTTTCGTTTGTTATATTATTTTCAATATTTACTTTGTTTCCACCGATATATTCACTTATATTCTTTATTACACTGCTTCGTGTTAGCGCGTATATATTTGTGTCATATCTATGTTAGTTTGTATTTCACATAATTTAAATATTTAATTCTTGAATTCAAGAAAGTCACACTTACGTAAGTATTCAACACGAGTCTAAGCATTGACATAAAAATCTAACTTAAAATTCATAGACGTAATGTTAATAATATAATCATCAAGTAAATGTAAATATTCGTCATTCTTAATTTTTTAAGATTGTTCTTTAAATATGGTTGTAATAAAACAGGTGAGAATAGTAATGGATATGAACACAACGCTAGCTGATTTACTTGCCCTGAACTTACACGAATGCGAGGAAGAAGTGAAGAATATTGTAGACAAAGCTGTGAAAGAAATGTCGATGGAGAAGGTACTAAAAGACCTGCACACTACGTGGAGTCATTTGGAATTTGAACAAGAGGTACATTCGCGGACTCAGTGTACCTTGTTGAGGGCTAGTGAAGAGCTTATTGAGACGCTAGAAGAAAATCAGGTAATAAATAGTACCAATAAGATCATTTTAGGGCCTTGGAGCTAAGAAACTGTTATTAAAATATTATGGTGTTTTAGGTCCAACTGCAAAACTTAATTACATCCAAATTCATAGCTTATTTCTTAGAAGAAGTGTCCGGTTGGCAACAAAAGCTGTCCATAGCAGACCAAGTAATTACAGTATGGTTTGAAGTGCAAAGGACTTGGACCCATTTGGAGAGTATATTTATGAGTTCGGAAGATATTAGGAAACAACTGCCTGAGGACTCGGCTAGATTTGATAGGATTGACGCTGAATTTAAGGTGAGCAATTGAAGATTCAAAATTAATGACATTTATAAAAGTTCTAAATAAGAACAAATTCGTATTCGTTTTGTAGATATTGTCCACTGAAATGGCCAAAACCCCGAATGTCGTAAAAGGCACTAATAAAGAAGGGTTGGTTGAACATTTGGACAGTATACAGCAAGACCTTATAATTTGTGAGAAAGCTTTAGCAGAATATTTGGAAACTAAGCGATTGGCGTTCCCAAGGTTCTATTTTGTGTCCTCGGCTGATTTGCTGGATATTTTGTCAAACGGGAACCAAGCTGATTTGGTTATCAGGTAAAAGATTTTGCCCATTTAATTGCTTTGATCATATTAAAGACTAATTTTGCTTTCATAATTAATGCTGTCAAGTAAATTGTTACAATATGTCAACGGTTTCAGGCATTTAACAAAACTTTTTGATTCGATTGCAAAACTAAAGTTCATAGATGATCAGAAACCAGGAGAGAAGGTGGCATCTGGAATGATAGCTAAAGATGGAGAACTTGTTCTGTTTAATGGAACTTGTGATTGTACTGGAGCTGTGAGTCCAAAAAAATACTAAAGAGATACAGACAAATTATTAGCTTTTATACAAAAAAAGTAAATTAAAAAAATCTAAAAACCCGACTGCTTAAGAAGCAAACTAAAAAGACATAAACAAGAAGAAAATCGTGCTGTGCAGTCGGAGGATACATATTGGCTGACCAAAACCAGATGTATCCTCCGACTGCACAGTATGATTTGAAATCACCTCTTAAAACCCTTTATGCAAAATCCGCCATTTTTCTATTTTCCAATTTTAATGTAGCCAATGACACTCGTAAGGTTAAGTTAAGACGAATCGATTGACGTTAGAGTCATCAAAATCGGCCAACGCGTTTGGTATCTAGAACGCTACATAGGAACAAACATACATACAACATAGACTGATAAACAAATTACCCTCCTTCGGCAGTCGGGTAAAAAGGCGTTTTATTAAATTTTAGTTTGGTTTTTTTTTTAATTAGAATTGTATCTTACCAAAAATCAGTAGAACCTACACTAGAGTTTGGATTTGTACTGGATAGATTGCGAAAGGCTTAGGTTCCCCTCTTTACTTAGAGCTTAAACAATCAATTGCATACCGTTGCCTTTCCCCTTGATGAATGTCAAAGTGATGTTGTTTAAAAAATAAAAGTTTTAGTAATAACACCATTTCAGGTCGAAATCTGGCTGAACAGACTCCAAGACATGATGAGATCTACCATCCGACATTATTTCGGCGAATCAATGGTATCTTACGAGGAAAAGCCGCGAGAACAATGGCTCTTTGATTTCATGGCCCAAGTAGCTCTATGTGGGTCCCAAATCTGGTGGACAACTGAAGTGAATATGGCTTTTGCGAGACTAGAAGAGGGATACGACAATGCTTTGAAAGATTATTATAAAAAGCAGTTGTCACAGCTCAGTACATTGATTTCGTTATTGATTGGAGAGCTAACGAAGCAAGACAGACAGAAGATCATGACAATTTGTACTATAGATGTGCATTCACGAGATGTTGTGAGTAAGATGATTCAAGCGAAGGTGGAAGCGGGGTCGGCGTTCATGTGGCAGTCTCAACTTAGACACAGGTACTGAAGATAATGTTGAATCAACTGCATTATAACTTTCATTATTATGTTTTAAGCTTTGGTTCTTGATCTACCTCAACATCTTTACAGTAATGATTTTTATTGTATTCTCTTATACCAGGTATAGTATTTTGTATTTTGATTATAGGTATAGTATTTGGTAATGATTCGGATACAAAAATCCTGAAAATTTTTGTATCCGAATCATTACCTTATCCTATTAACACTCCATATCATGAAATAGGTACTTACTGCCTTTTTCTTTCTGTGGAATCTCTTATGTGTATGTCATCATCATCATCATCATATCAGCCGAAAGACGTCCACTGCTGGACATAGGCCTCCCCCAAGCGTCGCCACATTGACCGGTCCCGTGCGTCCCGCAACCAGCGGATCCCCGCAACCTTCACCAGGTCATCGGTCCACCTGGTGGGAGGCCTTCCAACGCAACGTCTTCCGGTTCGCGGTTCGCGGCCGCCGGTTGTGTATGTAAGATTTTAATTTAACGAGCTTTAATCATGTAATCTTGGTATTTGATTCTTACATACACAGCTTGTTTTACATCGTTGCGCCTCGAAGTGAAAACTATGCAGCATAAATCACTATCATTCATCAAATCTAACATTAATTCCAGTTTAAAGCCAATTAGGAACAAGGTTTTATGCCTATGTGTTATGATCTTCCACGTTGTGGTTGTGAAATTAAATTGTAATAATTCCTCTTCGTTTAAAATAATTATTTATTATTATTTATTATATACTTTATTGTACAACACAAAAAACATACAGGACAAATGTTCAAATACACAAGTGTACAATGGGCGGTATAATGTACCTACCTAAAATATTATATTAGGTCTTTGTTTATAACATATGTCATAATTATTACAGAAACAAAACCCAAAGAATTAAATAAATAGTTATTCCTACTAATTCCAAGTCAAATTATGTAGTTATTAATTCAACGTGGTCCGTTTCAAAAACTGAAATTTCATAGGTAAATACCCATTAGAACCAGCGTTTGTAGGATTTAGAAAGCTCGGGATCGTTCGTAGGGGCGAAGCATCAGGGAAACTTGTAAATACATATTGTACTTACAGCAATGGTTGTCTTTCGGATGAAAAGATGAAGTGAGTGATATAATTTGTTTATAGATGGGGCGAGAAGGAATACCATTGTTTCGCGAACATCTGCGATGCTCAGTTCATATACAGTTATGAATACTTGGGTAATACTCCAAGGCTGGTCATAACACCGTTGACTGATCGGTGCTACATCACACTGACACAGGTGATATTGATAAGCAAGCAGATATTTTTAACTATACTACGATAAGTTCCTTTTCTTATTCAGAACTTTTCCCTGTTATAAAAAATCTACCTATATTTTTATAAGTTGATAGCTTTCCAAACAACGACAAAATAATGTACGCTTAAAATTCATTCGGGATTGTTTGCGTAATTTTCATAGCCATCAGTATTCTGTGAACCTAGTTTCTTTGTCCTTCTAAACGGCGTCTGCCCCCTAACATGTGTTTTATTGGTATCATTTTCCACAGTCTTTACATCTAATCATGGGTGGAGGCCCCGCTGGTCCGGCTGGTACCGGTAAAACAGAGACCACAAAAGATTTGGGAAGAGCTCTGGGAATCATGGTGTATGTCTTCAACTGTTCTGAGCAGATGGACTATCAGGTACTTACATAAATAAGTTTTAAATCTATACTTAATGATAATGGAACAATATTTGTGTTCTCGATTAGATTAGATTTATTTTATTGTTAACTTCAAAGTAAAAGGAAAAGTTAAGCTGCTATTGAGTAATTTTAACAATGGCGTGTTTTGTATTCAGTCCCCTTTTGGGACAAAGTTCCAGCTAATTCTATGACTCAAATTCACAAGATTCCTCACTTTAGACTCAACTAAGTTACTCTTAGATTTACCGCTTTTGTCCCTAAATAACCTAACTAGTTCCAAATCAGGACTTTTACTAACAAAAGTATAACTTGTTCTTGTATATTACTATATTTATGCGTGTAATGAATGTTCTGCCATATTAAATTGTGTTACTTTATGCAGTCCTGTGGCAATATCTACAAAGGGCTAGCTCAGACGGGTGCTTGGGGATGCTTTGACGAGTTCAACCGGATCTCAGTTGAGGTGTTATCCGTCGTGGCAGTACAAGTGAAGTCTGTTCAAGATGCTATCAGGTTAAATAAATGAGAATGATGTTTTAGATTCAGTTTTTTCTTTGTTTTCTTCATCATCGTTATCCTTTTATTCTTATACTAATTTATTATTGGTCGGTGCAATTTTTTTGCTTTCATAAGTCTGCTTCTACTGACATCTCTATTTTTACCCTGTTCTTTTTTCCACCAGAGACAAGAAAGAAACCTTTAATTTCATGGGCGAAATGATATCCTTAACCCCATCAGTCGGCATCTTCATCACCATGAATCCAGGTTACGCCGGTCGCACAGAATTGCCTGAGAATCTGAAGGCTCTGTTCAGACCATGCGCCATGGTAGTCCCTGACTTCGAACTGATTTGCGAGATCATGTTGGTCGCTGAAGGGTTTCAGGAAGCGAAGATATTGGCTAGGAAGTTTATTACACTGTACACTCTTTGTAAAGAGTTACTGTCGAAACAGGACCATTATGATTGGGGGTTGAGAGCTATTAAATCTGTGCTTGTTGTTGCCGGGTCTCTGAAGGTAAGCAATGCAATAACTATTCAATAAGACTTGTTTTCTAGATACACATTGATTTATATTTCGTGTCAAACATTACTATTAACTTTAGGTCCTGTAAAAATACCAAAGGATTTATTTGTAGAAACAAAATAATACAACTGTGAAATTAACGCTAATATAACTATTAAAACAGAATATTTTGTAACAAAACTGTCTTCTATTCATCTAGAGAGGTGACCCAGGAAGACCAGAAGAAGAAGTACTCATGAGAACACTCCGAGATTTCAACATACCGAAAATAGTAACAGATGATATGCCAGTATTTATGGGGCTCATCGGTGACTTATTCCCCGCTCTAGAAGTACCAAGGAAACGAGATCTCGAATTTGAAAGAACAGTCAAACAAGCCGCAATGGATCTGTCTTTACAACCTGAAGATAATTTCATTCTAAAAGTGGTACAATTAGAAGAGTTGTTAGAAGTCAGACATTCAGTCTTCATAGTTGGCAACGCTGGTACAGGAAAAACTCAAGTCTGGAAAACATTATTCAAAACCTATCAAAATGTTCGAAAGAAACCTATATTCAACGATCTTAATCCCAAAGCAGTGACGAACGATGAATTGTTTGGTATTATAAACCCAGCTACAAGGGAATGGAAAGATGGTTTGTTTTCGGTCATCATGAGGGATCAAGCTAACTTGCCTGGTGATAATCCGAAGTGGATAGTACTTGATGGTGACATAGATCCGATGTGGATTGAATCTCTGAATACTGTCATGGATGATAACAAGATATTGACGTTGGCTAGCAATGAACGAATAGCGTTGACTCCAGTCATGAGGTTGATGTTCGAGATTTCTAACTTGCGGACTGCTACACCGGCCACCGTTTCTAGAGCTGGTATATTGTATATTAATTCTCAGGATTTGGGTTGGAATCCGTAAGTAGAATAAGATTAGATATAAATATTTTATTATCTCTAGATATTGACATTTAATAATGGCACTTACACTTATCAATGGAATATCAGAGCTTGGGTAAGTGTCATACTCGTAGAAATATGCCTGAGTAGATTATAACCAATTTTGATTACATCCATACTTTACCAAAGCAATCTCCAAACAAGTTGTCTAAGCACATAATCTATACCCTCAACTATAACATTAATATCAACTACATATATTGTCATTTACAGATACGTAACAAGCTGGGTGGAAACAAGAAAGATACCAGCAGAAAAGTCCAACCTAGTCGTTCTCTTTGACAAATACATTCCATCTTGCCTAGAAACAGTGAGGACTCGATTCAAGAAGATCACTCCTATAGTGGATATGGCCCATGTTCAGATGCTGTGCCATCTTCTTAACTGTTTGTTTGTGCCTGAGAATACGCCGGCGGAATGTCCCAAGGAATGGCACGACATATTCTTTGTGTTCGCTTGTGTTTGGGCCTTTGGATCTGCCATGTTCCATGAAGGCAGTGTTGATTATAGGATTGGTAAGTTTAGTTTTAATTCTTGGGCTATATTTTGCTAGCTTATTTACAAAAGTTTAAGAAATACTTATTATTTTTTTAAGAAAGGTTCAATAAACTTTCAAGCACTGCGATGTATACTAAAATAGAGTTCGATTTGGTCCTATTTTGTTTTTTAGATTGAGTCAGTCCAATTCTCTAAACTGGATAAAAAAATGGTTTTCTTTTGTAGAATTTTCAAAATGGTGGAACAATGAGTTTAAGAACGTCAAATTCCCCCCTGGTGGCACAGTGTTCGATTACTATATAGATCACGATACAAAGCAGTTCACACCGTGGACTGAGAAAATACCAAAGTTTGAATTGGACTCTGATATTCCCTTACAGGTAAAACTGAGAACCACAATTACTCCTACTTCATTTATTAATACTTTTTGGAGGACCCTTTTGATATTTAAAAAATATAAATATTTTGCAAATGATTTTGTTAATATTAGAAATTTTTTTAGGCGGTCCTGGTACCTACAGCAGAAACGATAAGAGTCAGATTCTTCCTCGACTTGTTGATGAAGAATAAGCATCCTGTCATGTTAGTGGGTAGTGCGGGCTCTGGCAAAACAGTTCTAGTCAACGAGAAATTACAAGGGTAAGAACACTTTGTTTAGGCCGTCTTAAATACAGGGGTAACTTTTGTGTGTTGATTACTCTTGTTTCATATTTATTATCTTCCTCTTTAATATAATACACACAAAACAGAAGAAAATGTTTTTGAACGCTGCCTTTACAAAAGTTCTTCTTTGTTTCAGTTTATCGGAAGCTTACGCCATCCAATCAGTACCGTTCAACTTTTACACATCATCAGAGATGCTTCAGAAAATTCTAGAAAAACCTCTAGAAAAGAAAGCCGGCCGCAACTATGGGCCTCCTGGGAACAAAACTTTAGTTTACTTTATTGACGACATCAATATGCCTGAAGTAGACGCTTACGGGACCGTCCAACCTCATACAATCATTCGTCAACACATGGACTATGGTCATTGGTATGATAGAACAAAACTGTCTCTGAAAGACATCCACAATACCCAATATGTGTCTTGTATGAACCCCACTTCGGGCAGTTTTACTATAAACCCGAGGTTGCAGAGGCATTTCTGTGTGTTTGCCATCAGTTTTCCTAATACTGAGGCTTTGAACAACATTTATCATTCGATTTTGAGCCAGCACTTGGCCAATCCGGAGTTGAGGATTAATCCACAAATTGCTAAGTTGTCATGTGAGTACATTTCTAGAGACTTTAGTATTTCATTATCATCATATCAGTCTAAAGACGTCCATTTGATTGCTGGACATAGGCCTCCCCCAAGCGCTGCCACATTGATCGGTCCCGTGCGTCTCGCATCCAGCGGATCCCCGCAACCTTCACCAGGTTATCGGTCCACCTAGTGGGAGGCCTTCCAACGCAACGTCTTTCGGATCGCGGTCGCCACTCCAAAACTTTTCTGCCACATCGGCCATCCGTTCTGCGAGCTTTAGTATTTACGTTATACTGATTGCTCTACTCTTTTCAAAATAAATAATCATTTCAATACTGATCTGACATCTGTTTTAATATAACTATTGTTTATGTGGACGAGATATTTATTTCAGTAAACGTTGTGATGGCGACAATAACCCTTCACAACAAAGTATCTCAAGTATTTTTACCAACTGCGATCAAATTCCATTACATATTCAACTTGAGAGATTTGTCAAACGTATTTCAGGTAAAATCTCAATACTTTCAAATGAATTAAGTATTTATTTATTTAATTAAAAATCAAACGTTTTTTTAGCAAATCTGGACTAATTATGAATTGTGTTTCAGGGCTTCTTGTTCAGTACAAATGAATGTATAGAGAATACTTCAGATATACTTCGTTTGTGGCTTCATGAAACAAGTCGTGTTTACGGAGACAAGCTCACTGAGGAAAAAGACATAGATGCTTTCCTTAAAGTTCAAGTTGATATCTGTAAAAAGAATTTTGAGGTAAATGACACATATATTTAGAAATGTATGAATAATAAACAGGGTTTAACGGAAAGGTACTATTATATTTTAAATCATAAGGAAATCACAGGAAATTCCCAGTTGTCGTCACGTGACAATTGTATCTATTTATCTATATATATATATAAAAGAGAAAGTATGTACGTTCCTTATAGACTCTGAAAGGGCTGGGCCGATTTCAAAATTCTTTCACCGTTGGGAAGCTACACTATCCCCGGGTGACATTAGGTTACTTTTTTTTACGGGAACGGGAACTACGCGGGTGAAACCGCGAGGCGTCCGCTAGTAATGAATAAAAGAAACAGCCGTTGTGTTAAAACATATAGAATTGATTTCAACACTATGCCTGAAAAATTGAATAACTGCTGTTCTTTAAAAAACTGGCCAAGTGCGTGTCGGACTTCGCACATTTAGGGTTCCGTACCAAACCGCAATATTAAGTTGGTTGTAATTGTAAAAATGAAGGAATTTCAAAGAAAAAATCTGATTTAACAATATATTGGTATTTTCTTGTAAAATATACGTAATATTAAACATTACCACCACATTTCAAGTTTACAGGTTAATTGGAAGTTAAAAAATTCATCGTAACAAAATTTAAAAAAAAAGCTGACTTTGGTGGCTTCTCTTTCCTTTGTTTCCCGATGTTTTTTAAAACAAAAAATACACATCTTTTTTTCACGCCCCCTTTTTCTGTATGGGCCACCTTTGAAAACATTTAAAATATTTTTTGACATTCATTCTGTGATAATTTACAGCTGAGAAACTTAGGGTAAGATGCTTATACTATGAAAATTTAAAAACTGTAGCTCCAACCGTTTGACTGTAAAACCCGTGTGATAGACGAGGGACAGACATACACGTGAGTGACAGCAATAGGATTCCGTTTGGACCCTTCGGGTACGGAACCTTAAAAATACATAAGTTAGACTAATAACCAAGTAAAATATTAGACGTAAATCAATAATGTGCTTAAAAAGATCAGGATTTGAGTGGGAGACTTGATCTCAGATTTCGGTAGCTACTTCAACCTACCTACCGAAATCCGAGAACACGCAGTTAGATGAATCGATTACATTATCAGCGTTATATTTTTTCGAATATTTTATTTTTCTTTCTTCATAGGAAATAGACGAAGGCGTAGTATTCGAGCGCCCCAACATCTACTGCCACTTTGCCGGTGGTATCGGCGAGCCGAAGTACATGCCTATCATGAACTGGGAACAGCTGAACAAACTCCTGACCGAAGCCATGGCCAGTTATAACGATCTCATCGCTGCCATGAATCTGGTGCTCTTTGAAGATGCTATGATGCATATTTGCAGGTGAGTAGTTTGATGAGAATTTATTAATGTTTTTTTTAATGGATTCTATTTGTGAATGAAATTTTAATTTGGAATAATCATTTAGAGAATTTATTTAAGTCTCTGAAAATTACTTTGGTTCTTATGTTATCATAAGAGTATATTATTTATACAACACACATTTTTTGTAGAATCTCTCGTATCCTGGAAAGTCCAAGAGGCAGTGCTTTACTGGTAGGCGTGGGCGGTTCTGGAAAACAGTCTCTGTCCCGACTGGCTGCTTTCATATCAAGTTTGGAAGTGTTGCAGATTCAGCTCAAAAAGGGATATGGAGTTTCTGATTTGAAGGTTAGGTTTTTAAAGACCATGGTGCCAGATATTTTTGGTGCCCAACGTGGGACACTTCTTGGAACAAAAGAAAACTCAATTTTGGATCTTGTACCTACGGTGTCATAACAATTCGTCATCTTAAAACTGATACTGAGAATAATGAATATATCTCATACAATAATTATGTATTCTGTTCCTTGACAAATATTTTATTGGCACCCAACAAGGGACCACAAACTTATTGGCACCCAGCTTGGGAAATGTTTTTTTCTAAATCTATAAACTGAATCATGCAATAATGAATTATGTATTTCTAGAATGAACTATCCCAGTTATACATAAAAACTGGTCTAAAGAACGTTGGCATAATGTTCTTGATGACTGACGCTCAAGTGGCAAACGAGCAGTTTCTGGTACTTATCAACGATTTGCTGGCTTCCGGCGAAGTTGCTGATTTGTTCCCTGATGATGAAATGGAGAATATTATTGCTGGTGTGAGGAATGAGGTACTTAAATATTTTTTGCTTATCTATGTTATTCTAATCAAACTCAAAACTATTAGATAATTATTTCATATTTCCACAATTTGAACTTCGAAGAATGAAATCAAACTGTAAACTACTATTTTATTCTATATTTCGTATTATAGTTAAATTAATTCAGAACATTTTTAATCTAACTAAACGATTTCATCGTTACCTCCTCCAGGGTATAAAACGTTCATGATGGTTTTTAAAACATGCCTCTGCTTCTTCAATAATAAAAGTTAGACTACTGGGACCTTTGTCTACTGCCCTGAAAAGTTCTATGACAATTCAATGATAAATAAAAAGGAATAACCTATTATTGCCAACACTGTACAATCTCAATATTAACAATATAACAAAGGTTTCTTATAACGTACCAGATTTCGATGTGGCAATAGGAGTGGGCTCAGCAAATGTTTAGACGTTTGGTGCAGCATTGCCACAACGCTGGTCTAATTACTTATGCAAGTCTAACATTCCAGGTTAAAGGTGCAGGCTTACCAGATACTAGAGAAACTTGCTGGAAATTCTTCATCGACAGAGTAAGGAAGCAGCTCAAAGTTGTCCTCTGCTTCTCTCCCGTCGGTTCTACCCTCAGAGTGAGATCTAGAAAGTTCCCTGCACTTATAAACTGTACGTCTATCAACTGGTTCCATGAGTGGCCTCAGGAGGCTCTGGTGTCTGTGGCTATGAGATTTTTGGAGGAGCTTCATAATCTACCGGTAAATTATATATAATTTTAGCTTTACTCAACAGTAAAAAAAAAAAAAAAAAAAAACAGTATTAAAAGACAGTTCTTTCCATTCGCTGCAAATATTAATTGCAATGGTTATCTATGTACATAATTATCATCATCTTCGTGTTCTTGTCCCATATTACTTACTTGGAGTCAGTACAACACGTTTTCTTCTTCCATTCCGTCCAATCACAGATAATATAATACTAGTATACAGATATCTCATCCCATACAAAGAAACCGTGCCGACGTAACTAGCGTTTTTCGACTGCTTAATCTGGCAATTTTTTGTACATCGAACGCATTCGGTTCTGTTTCACGGTGATAGATAGATGGTGTTAACAGCGACTTGCAAGTAAAAGGGTTTACTAGGTTCGTGAATATTTTTTTCTTTAAATACAGTGAAGGTTTGTTTTCTAGTATTTATTTGCACGTTTTTACAGTTTTTTTTTGCACCAAAATGCGTTAAAATGCAAACTATAACAATCGAGTGGAATGCCTCAGAAATGAAAAAATGCGCCATCTATTGGCATCAATTTTAAATGATCCGTCTAATAATCTTTGAAATATGAATTAAGAGCCCAATATTCCATAATTTTGTACTTAGGAGAGTTGATTAAAAAAGAACATACAATTTTTGTGTTCAATTCCAGAAAATGTTAATTTTACACACATTCAATAACAGATGGAGGTGCATATCGCACCATCTAGTGAGATTTATTTGAACCAAATTTTCTTTCTTAGCAATGAGACCCCGTGGTCCAATCGAGGGTCAACGTTATCACTGATTTCGTTTCTTTCATATCTTTCCTCACGGAATACATTTCCTTGGTCTTCCTCTCTCTCTCTATCCATCCACATTTATATTCATAACTTTTTTACTAACATGCGTTTCATCCCTCCTCATCATAATTATAACCATGCTAGAACAAACGATTCCCTTTCAACTTTTCTGTCCACATATTATTCAAATAAGTACCTATCCCGTGAATCAGATTTGGCTTTAATTTTCTATTCAACTTACTTTCTAGGTAACACTCAGAGATTCAATATCAAGATTCATGGCGTACGTCCATACCTCAGTCAACACGATGTCTAAAGCCTATCTAGCCAATGAGAGGCGATACAACTACACGACACCCAAGAGTTACCTCGAACAGATCAGCTTGTATGCTAAGCTGGTCAATAACAAGACTGATGAACTTCGGGCTAAGATTGTTAGGTATGGCAAAAATACAATCGAAAAATTGTACATAGTACTAATCAGAGATTGATTTCATACAAAAACTGGAATTGTGCAAAGCTACAAGTTTGTGATCCACTGCTTGGTGTTCGATTGAACTGAAATTACACACGTTTGTTTCTCATGATAATGCAATTTTTAATATAAGCTTGTTTAGTAAATATTCATAATTTGCCCATAAAATTATAATAAATGCTAGTAATGTTCTCCTTTCTGGGATTGATACCTTTTTCTGGAAAAAGAAGTCGTCAGTTTTCAATAATGTGGAACCAGTGGTTGCTTGATGTTGCAAGTCTTTACAATGTTTTCCCTTTGTTTTTGAAATCACTATTGATAATGTTTTTCATTTTGTAGGCTCGAGAATGGTCTAGAAAAGCTTCGTTGCACCTCTTGCCAAGTGGATGCGTTGAAAGAGAAGTTAGCAGTACAAGAGATAGAATTACAACAGAAGAATGAGGCGGCCGACAAACTTATTGAGATGGTCGGTGTTGAGACTGCTAAAGTACAGAGCGAGAAGGCACTTGGTAAGATTTTTTCACATATTAACTATTAATCTTTTCACCCCAATGGCTTATACTTAACAATATAGGAAAACAGCTTCAGTTTTGTATAAAGCGTCCGCCTCTACAGTGTGAATATTAAAGCTTAAACCATAGTCTTAAAACTGGGGATAACAATCATATCATCCACATAAGTTAACAAAATTTCAACATACTAATATTTTAGCCGACGAGGAGGAAGAAAAAGTAGCAGTAATAGCCGAAGAAGTATCAAAGAAACAGAAAGATTGTGAAGAAGACTTAATCAAAGCCGAACCAGCGTTAGTAGCCGCACAAGAAGCGCTAAATACTCTGAACAAAGCTAACCTTACTGAGTTGAAGTCTTTCGGTTCTCCACCGGGAGCAGTGACCAATGTCACTGCAGCTGTCATGGTCTTGATGGCACCAAACGGAAAAATACCAAAAGATAGAAGCTGGAAAGCGGCTAAGGTTAGATCTTATTTATATTTTAATTAAGCACATTATTGAATAATACTTTTGTTTTTGTACATGAGTAAAATAACTGGGGTCATTTGGGGTAAATTGATGTACGAAATATCTTTTGGCAGGTGGTCATGGCTAAAGTGGACGTGTTCCTTGAGTGTCTTATAAACTACGACAAAGAAAATATTCACCCTGATGTCATCAAAGCTATTCAGCCTTACTTGAAGGATGCTGAATTTGAGCCTGGTAAGTTAAAAGTTGAAACCACGTCATACCATTTTGGGTCCTATTTATAAAAATCTCTATAGAGAATTGAATTTGGAATATGCTTTATAAAAATTTTCAAAAAATTAGTTTTCTAATTTCCAGCTCGGTTTGAACGATCAAAATTGTACTTTATTTCTAGAGTTCATCAGATCAAAATCGGGTGCTGCTGCTGGTCTCTGTGCTTGGGTGATCAATATCATAAAGTTTTACGAAGTATTCTGCGATGTTGAGCCCAAAAGAAAGGCTTTGCAAGCCGCTAATGCAGAGTTAGCTGCTGCTACTGAAAAATTGAAGTCCATCAAATTGAAAGTAGCTGTAAGTAATCGTAACGTTTTACTGACTTTGAATGAAATAATCCTTGGAGGCTTAGATATACATTGTTAACCTCTAATATAAGCCTCTAATTCTATAATTCTTTTTTGATGTACTTTTTTTTATTTTTTTTATTTGATATAGGTTCGCGCTTGACCACCATCTGTACTACTTCTTTTTTGATGAAAATAGGTGGCTCGTTTAGATGTCAATGTGTACGCTTTTATAATAACCTTCCAAGCCACGTTCAAGGTCTAAGTGTTCATAAATTGAAATCATTCATTAAACGTAAGTTGTGCCAGAAAGCGTTTTTATAAAATTAAAGATTACGTTGAGGACAAAAAGGCTTGGGATTGAGCTGCTCCAATTAATTTAGGTTTTTATTTTTATTTTGCACCGTGAATTTAGACCTTTAATTTTTTTTTTTTTTTTTTTTCTTGCTATGACAAAGTAAATATTCATTTACTTTTTAAAGTATTATATTATTTTATTTTAATTATTGTGAATGTGAAGACTATGTGGATCATTCTTTTTTTTATATATTTTAATTTATCTTAGTTAGTTTTTAATCATGGTCTGGCAGTTTGAGTATTTATGCGGCCTACCCGAATGGTTTGGCTTTGGTATTGTTCGTCAATTCGTTGAGCTCCTTAAATTTTGAGTTGAGCTGCATGGTTATTGACAAATGTGTGCACTGACTGGATCTGGCTGTCCACTCAATCTGGCTGGTTCTTTCCTCAAAAGACCATTTCAGACATCAGTCCACATGGTCTTCACATGATCTAACCAAGATTTTGTCTGGACTTTAAAAGAGACTGTGACCTCTGAGTTTGTTTCGGCCTTTCTTCTCAGAGTAGTCAGACAGGAAACGCCGACCTCATCTAGTTTTATAAAATATGATCGACATGTAAAAGTGTTTGTACAAACCAACTTACAGAAATAAAATAATTTATCATTTACTAAGTTAAAAAATTGCTAGTTTGTCAAGTCGGAAGAACGACGCAAATAAAAGTTATCGATTTTACAGTATGTCGTTTTTAAATTGATTTATAAATACTTTGATGCCTATCTAAATAATACTTTTTTCTGTAAGACTAACTTTACTAATTAAATATTATTTATTCATAATAATAAGAAATTAATTGTTCCCGATAAAATATTAGTGATTTATGTTCGTTTTGAGTTTTGTGTTGCGTCGGTTTTCTCGAAGTGCTTTAAACCAAACCTAATGAAGTAACTCCATTAGCCAATTATGATATTATATTGTTCCTATAATAGTCCCTAGAAGAGAAACTGGCAGCGCTCACAGCAGATTTCGAGAAGGCGACGTCAGAGAAGATGAAGTGTCAGAAGGAAGCAGATGCTACTAACGCAACCATCCAACTTGCTAATAGACTCGTTAACGGACTTGCCAGTGAAAACGTCAGATGGGCGGAAGCTGTTTCTGAGTAATTTACTTTATAAACTTTTTCTTAGAATAGAAAATACCAAGATGATGCAAATAAAGAACAGAATAAAACGGAACATATGACTTAAATAAGGATTTATGTTAGAGATATCACAAGTATTCTTCTACCAAAATCGTTATACGTTTGCCTATAATATTTGAGGAGTTGCCTCGATTTCTATGGGAACCCATCATCAGGTTCTGACTTGTTGACGATGGGACCACGACAAAAGAACCGTTTCAAATAAAACTTATATTAATAAATAATTTTGCAAATCCGTCTATATATGACGGAGTTATGCCCGAACATATATTAAAAAAATATAATATAAACTACCGATTTGAGAACCTCCTCCTTTTTGTGAAGTCGGTTAAAAAAATACTCCTACAAGTTTGTAACAGGCATAATACTTTTGTTAATTTAAATGTAAGTGTATTGGCCAAGCTTTTTTTTAATAATTGCTCTTATTGGAAAAGAAGAAAAAGAAAAGGTTTTAATAAGGCATATCTAATAATGTTTTTGTTTTTCCAGTCTAATGCAACAGGGCACAACAATGCCAGGAGACGTACTACTGGTGTGTGCGTTCATATCGTACGTGGGATGTTTTACTAAACAGTTCAGATTGGATCTGATGCATAAGAACTGGCTTGTCTTCTTGAAGACTTTAGAGGTGAGACCGTGAGAGTAAGAATGACTTGCACTATAAACACGTTAAACGCTCTTGTGATTAGTTTCATGATTTTGTTAAATATCCGAAGCAATGGACTCTAAATCGTTAAAAATATAGCAGTTGTAAGAATCAGTTGCTCCATTAAGTTGCTTAGTACTTCGTTGTAATATTCGTTATGTTGTTATTTTAAAGGAACTTCAACGAGTACTCAACATCCATATATATTTTTAAATGTTTATCCACAAAATATATAAATACTAACATGATTTCCGATTTATATTTTAGCCACCCATACCAATAACGGAGGGCCTGGATCCTCTTACGATGCTGACTGACGATACTACAATAGCGATGTGGCAGAACGAAGGTCTACCTTCAGATCGCATGAGTACTGAGAATGCTACCATACTGTCTAATTCTGATCGGTGGCCACTCATGATTGACCCTCAGGTCAGAAATAATTCAGCTTCATGTACAGAATATTATGAAGACAGTAAAAGTTTAACTTTTTAAGAAAACTTATACTTTTCAGTTACAAGGTGTGAAATGGATTAAACAAAAGTACGGAGACAAATTACGAGTGATTAGATTAGGGCAAAGAGGATACTTGGACACGATAGAAAAAGCGATCATAAAGGGAGAAACTGTCCTATTTGAAAACATTGGTGAAACTGTGGATCCTGTACTAGATCCATTGCTTGGAAGGACTTTGATAAAGAAGGGAAGGTAAGATTTGAAACTATTTTACTAAGGAAAAACATAATTGATACTTTTGGTCCCCCAAGAAGTACCACAATTCGCATGGGGCCGGCCTATATCCAGCAGTCCACACACGAACAACTATTAATTGAAATGATAATGAAGTAAATATTAGTATTCTAAATTCATGATATAACGTTTATTCCAAAACTTTTAGAGCAATCAAAATGGGTGACAAAGAAGTAGAATACAGTCCAAACTTCCGACTGATCCTACACACAAAGTTAGCCAACCCACATTACAAACCAGAGATGCAGGCTCAAACAACTCTAGTCAACTTCACGGTAACCCGCGATGGTCTTGAAGACCAGCTCTTAGCTGAAGTGGTGAAAGCAGAAAGACCAGATCTAGAAGACTTGAAAGCAGAGTTGACTAAACAGCAGAATCAGTTCAAAATTCAACTGAAGTCGCTTGAAGATGATTTGCTCTCGCGATTGTCTTCGGCCGGTGATGATATACTTGGGGATACGGCTTTGGTAGAAAATTTGGAGACTACGAAAAGGACTGCTGCTGATATTGAGAAAAAGGTTAGATGAAACCTAATTAAATTTGTATGGTAATTTTAGATATCATTTTGCTGGAGATAATATTATAAAAAAAATTGACGTCCATAATCAAAAAAAATTTGGCTATTCGAGCTATCGGTTCAAAATCAGCAGCCCCTGGTTGATGCTGATTTTGAACCGATAGCTCAGCCTACATTTCCTGAGCTAAACTCTTTTTGGAATAAGAAATAGTTTAAAACGTGTTTAATTATATTGTCTTCAACAAAAATAATGTACTTTATTGTTTTAGGTGGCAGAAGCAAAAATTACTTCAAAAGAGATTGATGTAGCTCGTGAATTCTACAGACCCGCTTCAGCCAGAGCATCCTTGTTATACTTCATCCTAAACGATCTCAACACCATTAATCCTATATACCAGTTCTCTTTGAAGGTAATTTTTGACATTCTTTTATTTAAGTATTTCTTCTTCTTTTCCCATCTTTACAATTTCTCATTTTGTTTTCTTGGTTTTCTAAAGGGTCTTTCAACAAGGACGGGTCGATGTTAAAATTTAATAAAACAAGATGTGTGTGAGATATTAACGAAATTTATTTTTTATTTAAAAGGCCCATTTATGCCAATTATGGATGGAATATGACATCGTTCAAATGTCCGCCGCGGCTTCGTATGGTGGCACGAATCCGAGAGGTCCAATTTTTAATGACTCTGCTGCATAGATCCGGCTGAATCCGAGCGATGGCCTGCGTTATGTTGGCTTTCAGGGCAACGGTCGAATGTGGTTTATTGGCATAGACTGGCGACTTCAGAAAACCCCACAAGAAAAAGTCTAGCGGAACTCTAAATCTACCCTCAAACCGTTCATGCAGAATGTCGATTGTGTCGTTCGCTGTGTGGCAAGTAGCGCCATCTTGCTGGAACCACATGTCGTTCACGTCCATATTGTTCAATTCAAGCCAAAAGAAATTGTTTATCATTGATCTGTAGCGCTCGCTCAATCTATGCAGCACCTATCGGATTCGTGCCACCATACGAAGCCGCGGCGGACATTTGAACGATGTCATATTCCATCCATAATTGGAATAAATGGGCCTATTAAATAAAATAAAAAATTCGTTAATATCTCACACTCATCTTGTTTTATTCAATTTTAACATCGACCCGTCCTTTTTGAAAGACCCTTTAGTACTCGTGTGTCATTTAGTAATTTCTTGAGTTCTTCATGTAATAATTTCTAATATCTATTATAATATAGATTTCTTTTTCGTTACGTCTACATTAACCGTCAATTTAGTAGTCACCAAATTCGTCTTTATTAATAACATCATTCCAAACTTTCATAATCATAACAAAATCACCATTGCAATTTGAAGTATTAATATTATGTGTACCTATATACAAAGATTAAGAACTACTTATATTTTATGATGATGCTCATATCATTAGATTATTTTCAGGCATTCAGCGTAGTATTTCAAAAGGCAATATCTCGCGCGGAGCCAGCGGAGGGACTTGGGCCTCGAATCAAGAACCTCATCGACTGCATCAGTTTTTCTGTGTACCAGTACACGTCCAGGGGACTGTTCGAGTGTGATAAACTTATATTTGCTTCGCAGATGACCTTTCAGGTGAGCAGAGTTACAAGTGGTTTTTCTCTCGTTCACGGATTTCTGGTTCTTCTGTAGTCTCCATTAGTGAGGGCAAAGAATCTGGCGAGACATGGTGGAAATGTGTCTATGGTGTAAAATAAACACTTTTTCTTCCTTTCGGTTTATTGCCAAAATGGCTTGGTAATGGTTACATTGCAACACAGTCTTATTACAAGACTATGGCTATCAGTGATACCTTTCAGAAGTTCACAACTTGATATTTTTTTTGATCCTCATTTTAACGGATGTTAATTCAAATCATCTTGCCTAATCTATAGGGGCTTAGCTGTATATGTGATCAGCAGATCAAAATTACAATCTCAGGCCAGTGGTTAAATCTGTTCAATATCAAAATCTACTCGACTAACTTGCCTATTTTTAGGTGCTCCTTATGAGCGAAGAGGTATCATCAGTGGAATTAGACTTCTTCCTGCGCTTCCCCATCAAGCCTCATGTGACAAGTCCAGTGGACTTCCTATCTAACCAGAGTTGGGGAGGCATCTGTTCCTTAGCTGGTAAGGAAGAGTTTAGGAACTTGGACAGAGATATAGAGACATCGCCTAAAAGATGGAAGAAGATCGTGGAAGTGGAGTGTCCTGAAAGGGAGAAGTTTCCTCAGGTATGACGCTGTGTAATTTCAGATGTTTCGTAGATCATTTTCAATGTCCAAAACGATATATTGGAATTTTTATTAAGCTAGTCGTTAGGTGTGATGTTTTAGATGAGTAATCAGAGCCACAGAAGATTTGTTATTCAGATATTGGTCCTTTTTGTTGATAAATTTGCAATTTTCAGGAGTGGAAAAATAAACCAGCTCTTCAAAGACTTTGTATGTTAAGAGCCTTAAGACCAGACAGAATGACGTATGCAGTAGCGTAAGTTTATACAAAATATTTCCGCATCAAAACAATAATACACAAATTTATTCGAAAATTATGGTAGGCATATTTATAACACACATTCAATACTAATCTATGATCCTTATAAAATATATTACCTGCCATCCTTAGAGCATACATAGAAGAAAAAATGGGCGCAAAATACGTTGAAAACCGAACACTGGAATTCAGCAAGTCTTTCGAAGAGACCAGTCCAACGACGCCAATATTCTTCATTCTATCCCCTGGTGTCAACCCTCTAAAAGATGTTGAGGCTCTGGGCAAGATAATGGGATACACTGCTGATAATGGAAACTTCCATAATGTGTCACTGGGTCAGGGGCAGGAGATTGTAGCTGAACAGGCCATGGATGAAGGGCTACAGAAGGGACACTGGGTGGTATTGCAGGTATGAGAATTTTAATATCTGCTTAATATTAGTTTTTTTCTAAGGTTGGTACATTTTTGCAGTAATTCCTAAGATGACGACGGTGTTTACAACAAATGCCATCAAGTAATCTAATTTATACTATAATAGCTGAAGTATATTATAGGGTGTCTACCCTATAATATACTTCAGCCAGAGTATGGGGGAGCCCAACAGAAGGCAGAAAAAAAAAACAGAAGTATTCTATAAGAAATGGTGACGGAAGCTGGCTTTTGTTCTGTCCCGCAAATAACGTCTGCCGGCTAAACGTTGATATTTCAGATCAAAACACAGCAGTCCACTCCTGTACATAGGACTCTTCGATCTCAACTTTATTTATATCGATTCTCGGCAACTCAAATCCTCATGATTATGATGTTTTTTTTATTTTTTTTTATTGATAGACACGTTCTTGATCACAACTTCACCTGATTGTGATAAAATATTGCTACAGCTTACTACAACTGTTCCAGAACATCCACTTAGTAAAGAAATGGCTCCCAAGCCTAGAGAAGAAGATGGAGAGCTTCGCCACCGGCTGCCACGAGAACTTCCGACTGTTCATGTCTGCTGAGCCGGCGGCTACGGCTGCGGCGCATATCATACCGCAGGGCATCCTGGAGTCCAGCATCAAGATCACTAATGAACCTCCTACTGGAATGCAGGTAGGTTTTCGAAACAATTGAAGAATAATCATGAAGTGAAGAAATCCAAGTGATTTGAGAATTACAATTATACGGAAACAAGATTGGTCAATGGTCATTGTTTTTCCACTCAAAGAGGGTTACGTCTTTAAAGACTTCCAATACCTACTGGTTTTAGACCTGTTTCCGGAATAAAATTGATTAATTTTGAACTTTAATCCGAGTATGCATGTCTGCGTAGTTTCCGCCGTGGACAGCCGTAACTGCTACGAAATTAAATCGCTGTCTATTTCAAATAGTAGTTTGTAGTATAAATTGTGCTATTAAGGAATATTGTAAATATTTATTTTAAATATATTTTGTTTGGACAGGCAAACATCCACAAAGCTCTAGACAACTTTAACCAAGAAACGCTAGAGATGTGTGGTAAGGAGGCTGAGTTCAAAGCTATATTGTTCGCACTTTGTTACTTCCATGCTGTAGTTGCTGAGAGACGGAAGTTCGGACCGCAGGGATGGAACAAGATTTATCCATTTAACGTCGGTTAGTATTTAAAGATCTTATTCTACTGTTATATTATTTTTCTGTAAAAATAATATAGATTTAAAGATAGACAATATGTTGTTTACACTCTATGGCTTTCTCTTAATACTCGTCTCCACTACTTTTCTGTGTTTCATGTGTTTTTGTTTTTCTTCGTCGCCTGCAGATATTCTTTTGCTTTTGTTCTATGTCCTAAAATTCAGCATTTCAGTACCTTTGTGTTTTAATTTGTGTTAGTGTTGTGTGGTTCCTTTGCTTTGGCCCTGAAATATTATACTGTTTTATATTCTACTTGCCGTTTCTACTGAGGTCTGTGTACGAATATTTCTTCGTCACATTACTTCTAATAAACTAATTTCAGGTGATCTAACAATAAGCGTGTTCGTCTTATATAACTACTTGGAAGCGAACGCAAGAGTACCTTGGGAAGATCTTAGGTACCTCTTCGGTGAGATAATGTACGGAGGACATATCACTGATGATTGGGACCGGAGGCTTTGTAATGCTTACCTAGAGGAGCTGATGCAGCCTGATCTTGTAAGACATTATTTATGTTATATTCCATATCTATACTTCGATACTAAAATATTATAAAGAGGTAAAGTTTGTAAGGTTGTAGGGGTTAGTCTCTGAATCTACTGAAACGATTTAGATGAAATTTGGCATGGAGATAGTTTCAGACCCTAGGAGGGACATAGGATAGGTTGTATTCCCCTGCTAAAGTTTCATAAACTATTTAATGATAATTTACAATTATCACAGATGCTATTGTCGATGGTTTGTTGTAACTTTTTACCCGACTGCGGGTGGGTATTGTTTTTTGAGCGTATGTATTTATGTCACGCTTTACAGCCTAAACGGCTTGCAGTTTAAATTATACAACATAAATTCAAGATTAGCGTAATTTTGATAACAAAGTAAATAAGTAAACATATATTTTTTTAAATTCACTAATGCCATATTATTAAGTATTCATAACATCGTTTACCACATAACTTATTTGGAGATCTTGTTTATTAATAAAACTAAACAGTCTGAAATAAAACATTTTATAAATAAAATTATTTTTTTGCAATCGTGTTTTTAGTTTTTATAATAATTTCTTTTATTAAATACCGTAAAAGTAAGACGCTGTTCAATCCATGTATAATATTATAAGAATTACTTTAGTTGCCCTCCAAAACTAAGTTAATCCAGGATTATTTCTGTGATAATTCTGGAAGATTTTTTATTTCCGTAATGAAATCTATCTTAAGACAACCTTGTGGTCCTTACTTCTAACATTTGTCTATTTAGCACTTTCAATAGCGTTGACTATATCTCGCCTCCAGGTCGACGGCGAACTCCAACTAGCCCCAGGTTTCCCCGCACCTCCCAACACTGACTACGTAGGCTATCATCAGTACATAGAAGATGCTATGCCTGCCGAGTCTCCCTACCTCTACGGCTTACATCCTAACGCTGAGATCGGCTTCCTAACTACAACTTCTGAGAATCTGTTCAGGACAATATTTGAGATGCAGCCGAGAGATGCTCAGGCTTCTGGAGCTGCTACTGTGACTCGAGAAGATAAGGTTAGTGACGGTTTTGATCCGCTTTTGTAGGTGCACAGGAAAACAGGGATTGACATTAAATCACTCTAAGAATAATAAAAAAACTTTATTTCCAAATATACAATTTTCACATTTTAAAATTCAATTTACAAGTAAAAACATAATCATTATAAAAATTGCATACATTAAAGATTCTTGACCTCTGGCACCCAAGCTAAAGTTGATTTTGAATTTCTAAGGTCACAGGTCAGGTTGGTTTGTGCATAAAAGTAATTGAAGAGACAGAACTTTTTGTAATACCTAACTTAAGAAAATTAACAAAATATATAAAGACAACAAAAATGACAAAGTAATTTTTAAATGATGACGCACATGCAATCTTTGTAAAAGATATATGCGAAACATGTTATTGAGCTTACTTTTTCGTACGTCTTATATTCATTTATTTAAAGGATCCTCATT
This sequence comes from Anorthoa munda, assembly GCA_945859665.1. Taxonomy (NCBI): domain Eukaryota; kingdom Metazoa; phylum Arthropoda; class Insecta; order Lepidoptera; family Noctuidae; genus Anorthoa; species Anorthoa munda. The sequence continues at coordinate 25,858,047 of OX243900.1, read as the reverse complement.
ATTTATCAGGTAAAACAAATGCTAGACGAAATTATAGAGAAGTTGCCTGAAGAGTTCAACATGACAGAAATTATGGGAAAAGTTGAAGAGAGGACGCCGTATGTTATAGTAGCTTTCCAGGAATGTGAGCGGATGAACTATCTTACTGGAGAGATGAAGAGGTCTCTTAGGGAACTGGACTTGGGTCTCAAGGTAATATCATTACAAGTTCTTTAACAATTTATTGAGTAATTGAACTAATTTGCAAATGTTCTAATTAAAACACAAATAAAAATGAAGGGTAATGATAACTTCTGTATTTCAGGGTGAATTAACAATTACTTCAGATATGGAAGATTTAGAAAACGCATTGTTTTTGGATCAAGTAAGTATGCGACTACAAGTTAAGTACAAGGCTTAGTTTGGTTAAATTGGGTGCGATACATTTTTTTTTACTATTTCAAATTGTTAATTTTAGCTACCTTTTTAGTTACCTAACTCGTAAAGTTCGGAATTTTCGCTGCTGAAAATTTATGACCGACATTTCATTTATGCATCAGGTGCCTGCAATTTGGTCCAGCCGTGCTTACCCTTCATTGCTTGGTCTCTCCGCCTGGTTCGTGGACCTTACACTGAGGTTACGAGAACTCGAAACTTGGGCAACAGACTTTGTCGTAAGAATATTAAGTTCTTACATTTTAATTTCGGATTGCTTTCGATTTACTTTCTACATAATGTTTGGTGACTTACATTATGTTTATATTTAGGTGTTTTCTGCTATTAGTTACTTGTTTAATTATTTCTTAACTTTGTCTAAATTTTTCTTTGCTTTCAAATTACTTTAGTAGTTCTCTTCTTATCTTTTTATTTGTGTCTATTCATGAGATAGGAACGCTGAAACGCTGCAGTTCTCACTATTATTTTGTATGATATAGCTGCCGGCATCAGTATGGCTGGGTGGTTTCTTCAACCCTCAGAGTTTACTGACGGCCATCATGCAGAGCACTGCCAGAAGGTATGAGTTGCCTCTCGACAAGATGTGTCTCCAATGTGACGTCACTAAGAAGATGAAGGAAGAATTTACGTGAGTACTAGAAGTGCAGCAGTGTCTAATAGGAGGGCAGAAATGGAAGTTTTTCATTATTTAAAACCATAGTACAGGATCACCAAATAACTCTAAAAAAATATGCTAACTCGAAGTTTTATATATTATCGAATTCAAAATCTAAGTTTTCCAAATATTCGAGTATTTGAAATACATACCTATTTTTATTATTTTTAATCTACGATCGATTCGGTTTGAACTTAGAGTAATAACAGGGAAACAAGATTTTTTTTTGGTATATCAATATTGTCAACATTTCTTCATTGTTTTGTAATTTTCATAGGTACTGGTGAGTAAGGACGCTACATTCATAAAATTGGGAATCTAAGTATTACATTTAAATCGGTTTAAAATGCCTTTGTAGAGTTAACAAAGAATTGGCTGAAATGACGTAAAATCACAAGCATGACTTCAAAAGCACACGAGGTAGCTAAGGACTTTCGGAAATGAATTATTTCAGTATTTCTTCTTTAGGTTAGCTTTTAGTAGAATTTGAATAAAAAGGTGAAATGTAAATTCAGTAGAAAAGTATCTTCGTTTTAGTTTCTTCTGTCTTTTTGCAGACAACGCTTTGCTGGTTCGATTTATTATTGAATTGATTATAACTAAATGCTTTTTGTACATAATGAGGGCTGTTGTATGTAAAAATCTATGTAGGTAGGTAAGTTCAGAAAATAACCCAATTCTTAAATAATATACGAACGGAGTATAAGGTGAGATTTATAAGTAGAGAAATCATAAGGTAGCTATTGGTGGTAGAAAGACTGTGTACTGTAAATATAATATTTAACAACCCGTATATTAGTTAAGGTATAAGAAATGCTGTAGGTATTATTTAAATCTAGGATATCCATTTCATTATCATTCTTCTACCATTATTATTCTAAGCTTGATATTCTTTCCTATTAGGTAAACATGGTATTGTAGGTTACCAACCTCCTTTGAACAGAATGGGTGTCAGCATTGTATCATACGCTTTTATAATTAGAACTGTAAATAAGAAACATAAGTATTATAATAAGGGTGCTAATTAAACAGGCTTCTTTTTAATATCATTATTCGCCCCCAAAAATGTATGTTGCCTTCTAAATTACTAAGTCAGCCACAATTAACGAGCATCTAAATAATACTATGTTAGCCACTAGTTATCTTCTATGTAAACCACTCTAAATACAACTCAGCATGATGGTTATTTTTTAGCATCAAAATTTTTAACATGCATTCTAACAGTAAATTTCTAAAATACTATTAAATGACATCAAAAAATATATTTATTTAGCTTCTAATTTTTTAACTCAGTACGTTTAAAATGTAACTTACGTGTAAAATTTTTAACATGCATTCTAACAGTAAATTTCTAAAATACTATTAAATGACATCAAAAAATATATTTATTTAGCTTCTAATTTTTTAACTCAGTACGTTTAAAATGTAACTCATCCCATATTAATTGATCGTAAAAAAATTGCAAAAACATTTCATCAAATAGTATATTGGCCACTAATATTACCAGAAGCTATTGAGGAGAGACAAAATAAAAGACTATATTTTTTGGTTTTAATATAGAATAGGTGCAAGTTGGATTAGTATTTATGCGACAGAGTCGACGGAGCCCCGCTGCGCGGGGCTCCTATTTCTGTATGCAGGGTTTAAAGTAACCTAACACGAAGGAGATGACGGGAGCTGAGTTCGCTCGCTTTGCTCGCTCACTTCAGCTCCCGTCATCTCCTTCGAACCTAACCTGTCCGTGTCGGGGTGCCCTAAGCTCCCGAGCTCGCTACGCTCGCTCTTGGACTTATTCATTGACCGTCATTTATTATTTTAAATATAATCAACTCGTCGAATCGAGATGTGATCAACTCAACTCGTCGTCACATGAATCGAATGGCGCTCTCTGATTGGTGCAAATGGCCGGTCGCTGTCGTCTCGCGTACTCGCGCCAAATCATGCAGTGGCTATTTTCACGATAAAAGAATATGATGTATTGTTTTACATGCTAAGTTATAATAAATTATGCTTTCTTTCTTTCTTCGATAGAAGCTTGAATTATATTTTTTTGAGGATATTGCGTTGAAGCTGTAAAACGTAAAATGGTGACAAGATATAAAATCCGTGGCCGAGTTAGTAAATTACGTGGCAATGTATAAATAAGAAGGACAAGTCACAATAATTGATGATCTTTACTTGACGCTTTCTGTAGAATATTTAGTTGGCGTTGCAAAAAAGACGAATTAGTTTATTAGAGGCTATGTCATTTTCCCGTTGCTTAGTTATAAAATTAGAAGTTTAATCACGTGTCCAATAAATAATTTTGTGGCTAGACTTATTATTTCCCTTATAATAAAAGTAATCTGTAAATACTCAACATGATTTGTTCTCTGGTCTTTAGATTCTTTAGAAAACTCGTGTGTTGTAATATTAAAGACTGGCTGTTCCCCGCGGCTTCGCTCCCGTGGACCACCCCACAGGATCCGTTTTCGGAATAAAAAATAGCCTCTGTCACTCAAGAATAATGTAGCTTTCTATTGGTGAAAGAATGTTTTAAATCGGTTCAGTAGTTTCGGAGCCTATTAGGTACAAACAAACAAACAAAAAAAATCTGTCCTCTTTATATTAATAATAATATTGGTATAGATTTGACTTATACGAAATAATGATGAAGTCACAGCTATGAGGAAATCACTGAAGGTTCCTATGATACAATAATAAAACCTAATTTATTGATGCAATTGACGGTGGACAGTAAAACTTTATGGTATTGGTCTCTTCATAGATATGGAAGAGCTTGAAACAATCGGGTTATTGCGAGAGAGAAAATAACATTTTGGACACCAATATCAACATATGGAGTGATTGTCGAAATCCAATAGCCTTCAACAATGATCTTACAAAACTCATAACCCTTCGTGGACTCTTCTCTTCCCTTGGTTTTGCAGGGTATTGCTTTATTACGAATACAACCTTTCGCCCACCATAAGCTAAAGACCAGAGCACAACCCATCAACACGTCTTACCTAGCCCTCTCTAACGCCATTTTTTTGTATAGGATCGCGGATACCAGGTCCGCACCTCGGGACGGTGCCTTCGTCCATGGTCTCCTGATGGAGGGAGCTCGGTGGGACCAGCAAGCTGGCATCATTATGGACTCTAAGCTTAAGGATTTGTTTCCACCTATGCCTGTGATTAATGTTCGGGTGAGTGAGAGTCATATTTTTGTAATAGGTGACATGTTATTTTCAAAAGTTATTATAGTGTCTAGGAGAAACTTACGAAAAGATGCGAATTGAAACAAATAACCGGGCGTTGGCATTTTCAGATTCTTGAGAACATCGACCGTTGTGGTTCTTTTTAGGTTTCAAATTAATCTACAAAGTAGTTTGTAAATTAATTTGAAACCTAAGTGGTTAACGAAGGGCTTCAGCAACTGACGTATAATGTATTAGAAGTGCAATATAACATTACATTACCCAAGATGCCAAAGTCCATAAGATCTGTTTTTGCATTTGTCATGATATCTACCTTATAAACGAAACTTGTCTATAGCCAAATAAAAATAGAAACACAATGATCAGTTTAGAGCAGTCCAACATTAGATTTCCGGAAATAGGCCTCTCCAAATGCATGTCATTTAATCCTCCAGTTACCCTCGAAAGATCGTCACTTCAACTATCCTAAAACATTTACTTATTATACAAATTATTATTTTTCAGGCCATCACCCAAGACAAACAAGACCTCCGCAACATGTACGAGTGTCCTGTCTACAAGACTCGCACCCGAGGACCGACGTACGTGTGGACTTTTAACTTGAAGACCAAGGACAAGCCTTCCAAGTGGACGCTAGCTGGAGTTGCTTTACTGTTGCAGACTTAAATTATTTATGTAAAAGCCTTCCAAGTGGACGCTAGCTGGAGTTGATTTACTGTTGCAGACTTAAATTATTTATGTACAAGCCTTCCAAGTGGACGCTAGCTGGAGTTGATTTACTGATGCAGACTTAAATTATTTTTGTACAAGCCTTCCAAGTGGACGCTAGCTGGAGTTGTTTTACTGTTGCAGACTTAAATGATTTATGTACAAGCCTTCCAAGTGGACGCTAGCTGGAGTTGATTTACTGTTGCAGACTTAAATTATTTATGTACATGCCTTCCAAGTGGACGCTAGCTGAAGTTGCTTTACTGTTGCATACTTAAATTATAATGATTTGCTTCGTTTTGTGCTACAAAATTTGAGTAATTAGAACGATACGAAAAGAAGAAAATATTCTGCAATGGTAAAGCAACTCAGTATTTCGAGAGTTTGGCTTCTGTAAAGAGATAGGGTTTGTCCATATTTATGTATAGCATTTTCTGGGTAAAGTTTTCTGGGTAATAAACTATCAAGATACAAACTAATTATTATTTTATAATTAATTTGAGTTTTGATTGCATGAAATTATGTAGATTTCTGAAACATACCCACCAGTGATAACAAACCAATTGATGCAGAATATAATTCATTAAAATACCAACTGCGCTTCTGTTTTTTTATAGATTAAAGTAGTCAGTCACAGCTTGTAAATAATAAATATTTATTTTGAGTCAAGAGAAATAAAGTTATTGAATGTTTGATTTGTTTTATTTTAAGAGCACTCTTAAATAGTAATGCTCTATGCAAGATATATACTCGTAGCTATCTAAGTAATATTAATGACGTCATCATCCTTCTAACGGAGATCACGGGATCATTCCCTCACAGAGAGGAGGCCTGTGTCCCAGCAGTGGGAACATTAATAGGCTGATGATGTGATGTGTGTGTGTGATCCTTCTAACGTTCGGAAATCTGGGACTCAGTCCTTCTCTCTTTGAGAGGGAATGGGCCTTAATCCAACACGCCGACCCAATCCGGTTTGGTGGTTGTCACATATCTTCGAATTTTTGGTTCTAGGACATGACGGTTTCCTCACGATGTTTTCCTTCACCGTTTTAGAGTCGTGGTGATGAAATAATATACAAAAAGTAGTGCGTCTGCCTGCGTTCAAACCCATGACCTACAACACGTAAGTCGGGGGCTTAACCACTGGGCCACCACTGCTCGATCCTGAATCACTTATTGCACTTGCTAAATGTAGTAATGGCAGGTGACTTTATTGTTAAAATTAGCGGCTGATCACTGCTATAGAAATACAAGTGATTTACAAAAGCAGCTTTTAGCTGCAATGAGTCACAAAAGAACTGAAATCATACCCAAAACTAAGCTGACCTTTTTACAAACTCACACGCCTAATTCCTAATTCAAAAAATGTGCGAACTTTTTATTCATGAAGATGACGCATCATTATGAAGATACCATATACTTGTCTATGGCAGACTTTATAAATGGCCGACAGCGACAATTTTATGTTAAACTTGACATTTGCTAGCGACCTTATGACCTTCATTAGATCACGTCATCAATTTATTGACCACAATGGATCGAACTTTCACTGATTATATCATTAATCTATGAATATGTTATTATTTTCTCGTCGAAAGCTTTCACACTGTTGTGTAGAAATTGTATGGTGTTCTATTCTTGGCATGCGGATCATGTTGTGATAGTATGGGGCTTTGATATGGAAACAAAATAATAGAAAATGTCTATTCATAAGAACTGCAAGGCAAAAAAATAGTTTTGGTCTTTGTAGGCGCAAAATAATAGTTTCGATTTCGTACTAACTTTTACATTATATTAATCGAAATTACAGTGTGAAATACGCCAGCAAATTTAGCAATACTCCGTAGTTGTGATGAGTGTCGATATCTTAATGACGATAAAACAAAAATATCTAAGCTCAATATAATTTAAGCAGAAGTACATGGTCAACAAATGATGGTGGTATAGTTAATTGTAATTATCAGTTTAGAAAATACATTCTTTTTATTTCAGCATCAATATAAACCCATCACATCCATCTCATCTGCGACAAATAGTAAATTAAATTTGATCCTGAATAAAATACGTGGGCACCTCTGCTTTGAACTTCGGGAAATACTAGCGTGATGTTATGTAATATTATAAAATAGTTCAGAAAAATATAATTTTTTGCATCAAAAGCAAAGACACAAAGAATCCTCATACCAAAACGAGGAATGTGTTAAAAACTTGTTGTTTCACCCAAAGAACAAAAAAGCTTCGAAGCTTATTCTCATGATGACCTATGGCCCTGACGGACGGATGACTAATCATGGTCTCGCAGTTATCACAGGACATCAATATAATATATCGCGAAGTTATGTTATTAATATTTTGATGTCATCAGTTAATTTAACTTCCAAGGTTGTTAGTTAATTTGTATTTCGACCAGGAAGTCATTTCGTCATTTCGGTGGCATCTAGACCTTTCAGGAAGGTGAATAGAGCTCGAATAGACTTTTGCCAATACATTCTTGTCAAACTTTATTTTTTATAAAATCAATTATGCTAATTAAGAAAGCAAAATATAATTGACGATCCATGGCGTTACAGAACCTGCTGCTGGAACCCAGGCCTCAACCTAGCCTAACCTAGGGATTACTTGGCGCTAATTCGACTAGTTTGGTATATACCTAAGACCAGATAAGTAAAAATACCAGGGGGGTTACCATTGGTTCGCGGATAAATTTGAAAGAGAGTTACCGCGGCCCTGGCACAATCAACTGAAGAAACACGGGTGGGTTTTAGTCAGTAAAAGTCTGACAAGCCCTCCAGCTTCACCCAGAGCGGAAGAAGTCACTGGACGATTTAAAAAAACCGGACAAGTGCGAGTCGGACTCGGGCACGAAGGGTTCGGTAAAAAAATCATGTGTTATATGGGAGCCCCACTTAAATGTTTATTTTATTCTGTTTTTAGTATTTGTTGTTATAGCAGCAATATAAATACGTCACCTGTGAAAATTTCAACTGCCTAGCTATCATGGTTCATGAGATACAACCTGGTGGCAGACAGACAGACAGACGGACCGCGGAGTCTTAGTAATAGGGTCCCGTTTTTACACTTATGGTACCGAACCCTAAAATAATACAGCTGGGTGACCATAATCTCTTAGAGTAAGGTTATTTTGAATGTGTGTCAGGGACAGATGTATACAAGTCATTTGTCCCTTACACACACTCCAAATAACCCTACTCTTAGAGCATAAGGTCACTACCCTGCTCAGAAATCTGTTTCAACCTCAAAATTTACGACCAATAAATCAATTAACCTTTTTTAACTAAAGCAAATTAAATAACTGACAGTTTCTATGAAAAATAAAGCGATCGATACTCTTGATCATAATGCCATAAACTAATTAGCTATAAATCTATGATTATGTGACAAACGTGATCTAACATATCGATGATCGAACATTGAACCCATGTCGAACTCAATCACCGATCAGGATGTCCTTTGATTTACAACGATGTAAAAATGTTTCTCACATTTCATTGTTAAGAATAAGTTAATTTGTATAGGAGTGGTCGTTTTAATATACCCAAGATTTTTTTGCTAATGAGACGAGACAGATAACGATGGGCGATCCAAATGTCTTATTTTTAAAGTTATTTTTTTAATAAATTCTGTTTTGCTTAACTTTTTTCGATTAGCTAGATATTTATTCGAAATGGTGTTGCAGAATACTTATTTCTATGAATTTTAACTTATTTAAATATTGACTCCTTAATAATATTATTGATATTCTTCTAAGAATTATTCTCTAAAATAACGAAGTAACCTAGAAGTCGTTAGGTTAGGCGAGTGAGTTTTCTGCTTTTATTTTCATTTTCATGTTGTCATTATTTTTAACCAGGCATCTATGTAATGAACAATAGATTCCTAAACGATTAAATTTCTAAAAAAACAACACCTTAACTGTTTCTTCGTATGTGGCTATTAATATTCCAGCTACATTTATAATGATATAATTTACTACTGTTTCTAATCTTTAATTTTGCTTTAGTTGGTAATTTTTTAACCCCCTACGGGCAAGAGGTGAAAACTTATTTTATTTGTTGTTTTAAACGGGTGTATTGCTGAAATAAAAGTTTCAATCTTATTCTAAACACAGCCTCCTATTAAAATTAAACCACCCCACAGTTAAATCACGCCTTTCCCTTTTTACACAATTAGTAAAGCATTTGTTTAGTTATTTCTTACCCGTGGGCGGGGACATTAGCATCCTACACACGGGTAGTTAGTCCGAAGTTCTTAATTCCCATGTAGGAGGCGCAGGCGCATTGAGTCGTTGTTCTTTAGACCAAAACACGTAGAAAACGAAAGTTAATGAAATGAATTATTTAAATATTCTAATGTTGCATGCGATGCGAATTTGTTAGGGTTTGTGTCTCGGAATGCTGGGTCGGAAAGATAAGCTTTATTCGAATCGGAAATTGTCTAAGAGAGAGAATAAGATTTAGGAGAAACAGAGTCCTTGAAAATAGATCACTATTTACGACTCAAATTAAGTAGGTCTGCAGGAAGGGTGTAACTCAAAAAACCAAAATCATTTGGAAATACTCGTACAAACACACACTGAATTAAAACCGATAGTAGTTTATCGGCTTACATATTTACAAAGATCCGCTTATAAATATGGGCCAGGAGTGATGTAACTCCTACTTAACTATATTAGATACAAAAAACATTTTTTTCCTAATCACGAAGCGATAAATCATCCAAAATTATAATTATATCGTATTATTATTTCATTAAATCATGTCATATCTATAATTTTGTTACCCATTAAAAACTCTGTTTTGATCGTGAAGTGCGAATAAACAGCGTTTAGCTAATGATTTTCACGTCAGTTTTATAATAAATGAGCAATTTTTCGTTTCCTGATGATGGATCTATTAAAAATGAATAAATATCAATCATGATTACCGGCTTTATTCTTATTTTTATGCCTTTAGTAGGCATAACATGTAATTAACATTCATAATTTTTAATAACTCAATATTGGTTTTAAATCCGGTCTTTTTTTATCATCCTATAGTTTACGCTGTTTTACATCGAAGCAAGTTAATAACTTAATATGTATGAAAACTTTATGGACAAGTACTTAAGTGCCTTTCCAGATGGCGCGATGCATGTCGATTTATATCACAGCAATAAGCGATTTTTACTAAGTAAGATTGCAAGTAAGTGGTAAACATGGACGCAATGCGATGTAATTCGACCGTTACACACTTTATATTTTCTTTGAAAATCCATCCATCGCCCATCAGGAAAGGGCCTAAGAGTACAAAGATGGACTTATGGCTTAAGTCAACCTCGGGATGGTGCAGAGACAAAACACGGTAGGACAAACTTATAAAAAAATAATATAATTTTTAATTATAGTATTCATTTCAACAGAAAGGCGTCGACGGCTGGACGTCGGCCTTTTTTTTTTCGTGTGGCAATCTTAATGGACATCCTCCACCTTGGGGCGGGCGGAGGGGTCTGTTAGAACTAAAACCATACGCTGTTTGTCTTCGACACTCTTGCTGCGGTGCGGGGACACGGACGCATTCTCTACAATCACTACAGCAGTAGCAAACCCCATCTACCGCAAGCTGCTCCTCACCCTTTCTCCATTGTGACAGGCCTCGCCCAAGTGCCGCTACATCGACAGATCCTGTGCTTCTCGCATTCAGTTCTCTCTCGTGGTCCACACTAAGCCCTTAAGGTTTATCCACACATATCAGGGCCGTGCACGGACATGTGTGAACGAGTTCATATAAAATGTACGTACTGATATTTTTTTGATCTCCTGACGGGGCACGGTCTGTCCACGTCCCGTGCACGTCTCGGGCACGTCCCTGATATGTGTGGATAGACCTTTATTGGCCCACCATCCGGGAGACTATATTCTGAATTATAATTTGATATGTAGTACATGGGCGCCCGAGCTCTGCTCGAAAATAGAGAAAACGACGTTTTCTAAAAATTCAACCTAGCTAGATCGTTTTATCGCCCCCGAAACCCCCTGCATACAAAATTTCATGAAAATCGTTGGAACCGTTTCCGAGATTCAGATTATATATATAACGGGGCGTCGGGATACCGGGCTGTTGCATCTGGCTGCTGATTCGTGACCTCGTCAGCACAGGAATTCATAGTGGGCGTTAAACTTCAGGAAAACGTTCAAAAGAATACACTGTAGCGTTGACTGCTCACTGTTTTAATTATACAGACACTTCAATTACTTAAACAATTAAGGACTGCACTAATAATTTTCTATTTAGAGCCAATGGGTTTGCGAGTGTTCAAAATGTGCAACGCCTGACAACCATTTTTTTCCATAAATTGACATAACGTTCGCCCATCATGACAGACGCAACTCCATTCGGTGTTACCCGCTCTTAATTAAAGTTAATCTTTAAAATAACAGAATAATGACCAATGTTTAAAGAATAACAACATAAACTACAGTTCTCCAAATTATCTGATTTTCATTGTTTAATAACGTCACGCGCCGTTACGGCCGTCCTGCGTCTTCACCCGTCCTCGGGTGAATAGTTTATCTCATCAATCATCATCTGTGGACAATCATAAAACAGCTCAAGTAATCAACTTAACGTTCGGTCATTCTGACCGTTTTGAATCAAACACCACAATATCACAAAGAGCAATCACAGTTATTGGATAACACAAAACACCGTTACGAGATTACCACACAGGCTGAGGCCACATAGGCTAGTTCCGAAATGGCTAGTGCCGCACAGACTATTGCCATACTATAATGCCATACTAGCTATTGCCACACAGGCTGGTGCCACACATGCTGATGCCACACAGGAAGATGCCACACAGGATGATGCCACACAGGATGATGCCACACAGGCTAGTGCCACACAGGCTGATGCCACACAGGCTAGTGCCACACAAGCTAGTGCCACACAGGCTAGTGCCACACAGGCTAGTGTAGTGCCACACAGGCTATTGCCACACAGGCTATTTTCACCAATGCTTAATGTTAGCAAAGGCCTTCATAGTAAACAACACGCACAACAACACAATTCACCTGCGCCGTTATCGGCTCTTTCTGACTATACACTATTAGTAGGTGCTTCCAAACCTACATTATACTCCAATAGAACGTAGCACTCTGGCATAGGTCGTATGCGATCATGTGCATACTTATACGTCCGATTAGAGTTTAATGCTTTTAGTAAATACCTGTCAATCACCTGACAAAGCCCCTTAAATAAGTTTCCCCCTTAAATTAGCCCCTTTTGTTTTATTGCGCTACTGATTTTTTTATAACACATAGTCACCTACTTTAAAATTTCTTACTTTTGCTTTATTTTTGTCAAATCTAGCTTTTTCTACAATGGCGTTTGTCTTTATTTGCTGCGCCGCGCTCTCTAACCGAATCTAAGTTAAATCTGTCTCGTCCGTATCTAACGTCATAAGTTGTAACAGTGTTGTAGCAACTTTACCTATAAATAGTTCCAGGGGACTTGCTTTTGCTCTACTTTTGGGACCGATCGTTGGACATCAGCTAAGGGTAAGGGATTTTGTGATAGAAAATCAACTTGACCCGTATTTTTACGTTGACGGTGTTCAATATCAAACTTAAAAGTTTGTAAAAAGCACCACCATCTATGCACTCGCGCAGTAAGATCTACTTTTGCCTTAGACGCTTTGACTGCATTGCAATCAGTCACTACTGTAAATTTTCGCCCATGTAAATAATGACGAAAATGTTTTACAGCATTAACTACTGCGAGCGTCTCTAACTCGTAAAATTGATACCTGGACTCTGCGCTAGAGGTTCGACGGCTGTAGTATTCAATCACGTGCAGTTTACATTAAATTTTCTGCATTAATATAGCGCCATAACCTTTAGCGCTGGCGTCAGTGTGCAACACTATCTGCTTGGTAGGTTCAAAAATTGACAAAACTGGTGTCTGTTAGTAAGTTAATGATTTCTTGTCTAATAACTTCAAGTGCTGGAGTCCAACTAACTTTTCCTTTACCGGATGTGAGTCGGTAAAGAGGGGCAGTTTTCTGTGAGAAACCTTGAATAAACTGTCTAAAGTAAGAAGCCAATCCTATGAATTGCCGTAACTGTGTTACAGTCTCAGGCGGTGGAAGTTCTGTTAAAGCTCTGTTTTACGTGGATTTGGTTTTGTTTTACCAGCAGACACGTGGTACCCTAGGAATTCCACAAAATAATCCGGCTAACTTCGAGCAATGAAAGTAATTGACGTTTATACTCAGCAGGAATATTAGTATTGATATTCAAAAAATTACAAATTATCTCGCCTACATCACAACCTAAAACTGTTCTAATTTTCCTCAAAACAATTTGGCTTTCACAAACTTCAACCGGAAATCCCATTGATAGCAAGTCCCTTCCAATCATAATCGAATCAGAGATACAATAGTCTGGCACGACATATAATAATAACTGCATTGAGTATCCCTGTATAGTTGTCAACATTTGAACATACACGTAACGTTTGATTGGCCTATACCTATTAATGTTACCGAGGTATGATGACGCTTGCCTGGGAGTCTATTTGCTGAACTTTCTTTGACTAGAGAGCACTAGGCGCCGGAATCAAAACAAAATAAAAACTTCTCACCGGATTCAACTGCTAGGTGATCAGTGGCTGACTTCATAGTGCAGTCATTCACCCGGTGCTCTACGTTACAGCTACCAATCTTGGTGTCTTTTTTCGGGCAGCGAGTGGCGATGTGACCTGGTTCGTTGCAGTAGTAGCACGTAGGCAACGAAGTTTTGTTTGGTACACTGCTATCTTGAGTATCTTGATGTTTATTGGTTGATGAAAACTGAGGTTTGAGATTAGTGCTGGTATTACGCGAGTCTTTGGAGCGGCATTCGTTTGCCATGTGGCCTAGTCTGCCACAATTGTAACATTTTTTTTCGGTTCACATCGCGGTTTCTTAGCGTCACTGCAAATATTAGACTTTTCTGGCATCGGAGGGCCTCTTTTTCGATAGGTACACGCCATTAGTTCTTGTTGCAATTTCATTCTAGTATCAATTTTTTCAGTGTATACTAATCTTTGCTACCGTGATTCGATTTTCACTGCGTGAGCCAGAGTTACAGCAATCGCAATTTGTTCGATCGATAAAGAATGCCATTGGTTCATTAATGTACTCAGGAATCGAGTAGTATAGGCTGACATGCACTCTCCGTCTTTTGGACTTTCATTAAAGAGTCTACACATGGTGGCAGCTGGAGTCTCGACGTAATCAAACCGAGCAAGAAATATTTTTTTTTAACTGAAGTGCTTTGCTCATGGCGATTATCAGGCGATTATCAGGCGATTATCAGGCGATTATCACTGGATAATTGTTTTTCTTGCATGCATAAGTCTACAGTATTACACCATGACCTGGTATCGGCATCTTGAGAATCAGGATTGAATTCGGGGAATGCTAGCATTGTATCAACCGTGTTCGTGTCCTTTATAGCACGATTAATTCCATCATGCTACGTTGTTGCATTTCAAACAAAGTTTTCCAACGGTCGCATTCACTATTTAGGTTAGAAACAATACTTTAACCTGTTTCACGTTCCTAGGAATTCCCTGGTAATCCCACTTCTGATAACGGGGTGTCGGGATACCGGGCTGTTGCATCTGGCTGCTGATTCGTGACCTCGTCAGCACAGGAATTCATAGTGGGCGTTAAACTTCAGGAAAACGTTCAAAAGAATACACTGTAGCGTTGACTGCTCACTGTTTTAATTATACAGACACTTCAATTACTTAAACAATTAAGGACTGCACTAATAATTTTCTATTTAGAGCCAATGGGTTTGCGAGTGTTCAAAATGTGCAACGCCTGACAACCATTTTTTTCCATAAATTGACATAACGTTCGCCCATCATGACAGACGCAACTCCATTCGGTGTTACCCGCTCTTAATTAAAGTTAATCTTTAAAATAACAGAATAATGACCAATGTTTAAAGAATAACAACATAAACTACAGTTCTCCAAATTATCTGATTTTCATTGTTTAATAACGTCACGCGCCGTTATATATATAAAAGAATTGCTGGTTTAAAGGTATTATTATAGATTATTAATTTTGTGAGAGAATGCACCCATCCATTGAAACTTCCGCAGTTGGCTTGGAAGTGACATCGGGTGGGTTCTATTAGTTCTGCTATTTCGTCCTCGTTAAGTAACAAAGTTTATGTTACCACACCACAGATAAAATATGATGGCACCTATAGTTAATTACAACAATTGTTATTGTTACTATTTAATTGTTTCAAAGAATAAACGTAACCGTGTGATGTAGAATGATTAGCAAACTGCCGATGATATAACTAAGGATCTCTAAAATTATTAGAACATAACAATACGCCTGTGTTGGTCGCAATTCCAGAAGGGTTGGGCATCGGCATACAAATACTTAGCACCTTTTATAGTAAACCTTTTTTTGTCAAGCGGACACAAATCCATAGCTCGGTTTGCTAGAAATTCCAGATGGAAAAACCAAATTAATACACTCGCCTGACTCGAGAATCGCAGCCAGGACCCACTAAGCAGAAGTTTTTACTAACACGATGCCAATGGGACCTTGACGATATACAAAAGAAGACGTTTGCAGTTTGAAATCTTGTATCTCAGCTCACTTTGAACAAAAAACCTTATTGAAAACAATACCTACTTGTATTTTTTAATAGTCCGACTTTTTAACCCCCAATCTTTAAGCTCCCAAGTCATCAGGCACCAAATCGCACTGGGCTCACGTGGTGGATACAGCCTTCTCAGAAAAGTGGTCTGTGTCCCAACAGTAGACAGTGGATATTTTAGTCAGATTTTGCTTTGCATTTTGACAATTTTCTTGTACATACTTACATGATCAAATTGAGACCATCAGAGTTATCTATGTAGATTAATTTGTCTTTATTTCTCAAAGACATTGTACCTAAACAGTGAAGTATCTCAATGAATTAGTTAACTTACCAAAGTAAATAGAAAACACTAGTCATATTACCTTGACACCGTAAGTAGGTAGGTACATCTAATTTCAATCCATTGTCTGAGGGAGTGTGGGCAGAAGATGAAGCAACTTCATTATAAATATAGATAACTTTTAATACCTTCCAATTAATTACTGTAAGTTAAGAGATTAGCAGAGATTTCAAGTATGTGGATGTTTATTTTATTTGACCTTTAGACGGATTTGTTTATACAATAGTTGTGGTTTTGAATTAGAAAGATTATAATGATGATCTTTCAATTTGAAAAGATATCCTTAGGTTGAGATTATTGGTATCTCTATCCGGAATTGAATTGAGTTGTAGTGTCTATTCTTGTCTACCTTAGGAAGGATTAGTAGTGATGATACCAACCCGCTGTCAAATTGCGGGTTATTGTAACACTAATCTTTAAATCAGCTTTGATACGGTATTAACTATAAATTAAAAGAAACTGCTACATACGTATATACATTAAAAGTCAATCTGTAATTTGGATTACGAGTTAATCAAGCGTTTTGAAGGCGAATTCAATTTAATATTATAAATTGTTAGAGAAACAGTTTTGGTAGGTAAACTCACACCACGCCTAAGTAATGAAAAATGCTATAAGTAACCAGTCCGTATTCATTAGGTTATTTGTACCTGAAAACGTTCATGTAGAATATAATAGAATGTAAATACATGTATTCGACGAATAAAAATTACATGCCGTCCATAGTTATTAACTATATATTTATTTTCACGCAGATAGAGTCACTAATCTGTGTATAGATCTCTTCAAACGGAAGAATTTATTTTCATCGTAGATATTGATGAATATTGCACTGTAGCACTATATCACTGTTGCTGAGACATACGTATATGCTCGGCGAACGGGCTACTGGGGCTCAGATCCAGTATCTTCGGGAGGCCATGGTTGAGCGCTTGAACCTGTCTTTGGAGTCAGTCTCCAAATGGGGCAATGCCAGTTTAGTCAGTTTCAATGCTGCTAAAACCCAGGCGTGTCTTTTTTCCGCAAAAAGAGCCAATTCCACCCGGCTCCATCTTTCCGTGGTGTAACCGTGCCGATAACGGACCATCTCGACCTTCTTGGTGTTACGTTCACATCAACCCACAATTTTGGTCATTGAAGCAAAGGCTCAGTTGGCTGCAAAAATGTTGGTGATCCTTGCAAATGTGAGACGATACTTTACGCCTAAACAGCTGCTCAACTTGTATAAAGTGCAAGTTCGGTCATGCATGGAGTACTGCTCTCACCTCTGGGACGGATCTGCCAAATACCAACTTGATGCAATTGAGACGATTGACAGACGGGGCAAGAGACTGATTGGCAACGATGCGCTGGTCAACTCAAAGCTCCAGAGCCTTGAACACCGACGGCGAGTTGCCAGCCTGTCGGTTTTCTATCGGTTACATTTCGGGGAGAGTGCGATGGAACTGCTCTGATTCCGCCTAGGCCTTTCCATTATCGGACTACAAGACGTACGGCAATGCGCCATCGGTACATGGTGGATATCCCACCCATACGCATAAAGCGTTATTAAAATACTTTCATTGTGCGTAAGGAGTGGAATTCCCTGCCGGCCTCTTTGTTTCCTGATAGATAACATTTTGATTTTTTTTTTATGTGGGAAATCATCCAATGACTTCGCCCGCTCTGGGTGAAGCGGGAGGGCGTGTCAGACTTTTACTGACTAAAACCCACCCGTGTTCCTTCAGTTGTTTGTGACAGGGTAACACTTTTTCAAATTTTTCCGCGACCCAGACAGACATCGGCCCTCTCGGGCCCCGTCAATTTTGCTGACATCTCTTTGAGGCGCGCGTGGAACACTACGCACCGTCGACTCGGGCCTGGTCCTTATCGGACGGCGAGCTACCCGACGCCCAGGGCGTCTCCTGCGGTGACTAGGGGCGCGAGGGAGTCTCCGTTGCGTCTCCCTCACGCGTTCCGCCTCCTCCTTCCGACAGCTTCCTATGCCCTCTCGCTCCGTACCATGGCCTGAACCAGGGCCGGCCTCGAGAGGTCGCCACCGCTGATCGCCTCCACGAGGACACGGCGGTGCTCCGCCCAAGCGGGGCAGACCTCCACCGTATGCTCCACCGTGTCCTCCGGGCGATCCACACAATGGTGACACCCGGGCTGATAGATAACCTAGGGGTCTTCTTGTCAAGAGTGAATAGGTTACTTCTAGGCAAGCTTGCTTCACCGTCGACCACATCGTCACTTAACATCAGGTGAGTGGTCAAACGCGAGCCTATATAGAAATAAAAAAAATTGTTGTGAATCACAATGTGTGCAAATCTATTGATTTGTTACTAATATTTACATTTATGTGTTCACAACCAGCATGAGTCCGTGATGCTGGGTACTTTTTGCACCGCATGATTAGCAAAATAACAGTTTCATACCGTATATCATGTTTTTTTACAATGTAAGAAATAACAAATACAAATCATCTTTTGTTACATGTTGGATAGGTAACTAACAGTTTGTAACCTATGACATTCAGATTAAAAGTCACGGATGCACCGACCACATCAGATATAAAAACAAAAATACTACACTCCTTTTTGCCCGACTTTTGTCTAGGTCATGACATTGCGAAGGTCGGCAAAGTCTAGATCCAAATTGGGTCTTCATTCCTTTGAACCTATTTTTTTTAGTTCCAAATGTCAGGTAGAGAACCTGATAAAGGTTTACCGAAATAACAAGGTGTGTTATTTATAATTTGCACCTTCTAAATGGAATTTCGAAAGATGTTCTTTTTGGGATGTGCCATTCTGTTTTAGAAATGTAAAGGCAATTAAGCTAAGGAATGTATTAGTGTGAAAATGCAGTTGGAGCAGAAGCCAATACGTGAAAAAAAAATAATAATAATTATTGTAGATTTTTGAAGGGAAACTTTTGCAGGGAACCTCAACCTCTACGTGGATCCCACAAGGAACGAGTAGGAGGAGTATTTCCAGGGTAAAAAGCAGCATATGCCACTCAGTGATACTTTTGCTTTCAGATATAGTATTTTTTGTAATCGGATCAGCTCCCCGAGCCAAGTTACAAACGTTTCGTATCGATTCTCTTTCTACAATCGTTAACGCCTTTTATTTGTATGGTCTGACCACGTGACTTAACGTTCATATGCCATTCCCATACATTGATTCATTTTCTTATAGCGTTATCGATTGTAGATTGTCAACTTGGCTACAGGCGCAGAACTGCCAGAGATTTATGTTTGTAACATAAAGTTAGGTATTTATCGGTCATCCCCTGACCAATAAGTATTAGTTTAGATTTTCGGGGAAAGTGTTGCAGGAAACCTAATTTTATTAAGAAAATATTTTTTAGCTGTGTTAGACATACTGGCCGATATAGAAATAGATACAAACGTGGGATCACCGTTGAGTCACGATGTAAGCAAGTAGGTAGCAGTTATCGCAACTCCTAACTAATGTTCTATGCAAATGTGATGCACACATCCCGATGTAGGAGCAAAATACGATTAATTTACTTTGATTTCTTTTGGTAAATGCTGGAACTTGAGAATTTTATGCATATCCTTTTTATCCGGTCTTTGATAACATTACGCGCCTGCATGCCTGGAAAAACCAAAGGCCAATGGAGAGGGCTATGCTCGGTGTTTCCTTACGTGATCGAATCAGAAATGTAGAGATCCACAAGAGAACCAGGGTTACCGACATCGCCCGAAGAATTGCCAAACTTAAGTGACAGTGGGCAGGGCACATTGCTCGCAGAACGGATGGCCAATAGGGCAGAAAGGTTCTGGATTGGCGACCGCGAACTGGAAGAGGTTGCGCTGGAAGCCTGCCACCAGGTGGACCGATGACCTGGTGAAGGTTGCGGGGATCCGCTGGATGCGGGACGCACGGGACCGATCAATGTGGCGACGCTTGGGGGAGGCTTATGTCCAGCAGTGGAAGTGTTTCAGCTGATGTAATGATGATGATGCCTTGAAAAGTTAGGCAGAGTTGTAGCTAAGTACGTACTTAGAGCAATGGTGGCCCAGTGGTATCGGCTGCGACTTACAAGTTGTAGGTCGTGGGTTCGAGCCCTAGCAGGCGCTTTACTTTGTGTAAATTATTTCATCACTACTGCTCTCAAAACGGTGTAGGAAAACATCGTGAGGAAACCGGCATGACCTAGATTCAAAAATTAGAAGACATGTGACATCTACCAACTCGCACTGGGCCCGCGTGATGGATTACGGCCCATTCCCTCTCTCAGAGAGGAGGTCTGTGTCCCAGCAGTGGGAACATTAATAGGCTGATGATGTGTGATAATAACATAACTTTACAAATTAATTACACTATCTTATACAAATAAAATTCAAATATTTTCTTAGACCAAATTATCAAGAAAATGTGACATATATTTTTTCCAAAGAATGATGACTAGCTGTTTAGACGTGATTCTCATTTTAAAATCAGCTACTGAGGGGTAACTCCGCCTTAACGTAAGGCAGCGGGAGTGGTAAAACGTGCGTGCGGGATGGGGTTCAACTGACGGGAGCGCTTTATCGCGCCGTCACGTTATTGGCTAGTAACGTCCCCCGCCACCCGCGTGGACCATAGGAGTGTCACGTACGAATTTGCGTAACTGTAGTAAAGTTCTACGGTTGCTAATAGCATAACCATAATCTGCATATAATGTTCCCACTGCTTGGACCGGTCTCCTCTCTGTTGCTAATATTGCAAGTATTTAAAATCAGTATGTAAATAATTGCATGGGCAGAGTTTAGTTTTTGCGACTTAGTTATTTAAAGGTCGGAATCCCGTGTGATCTTTGATCTTTTAATCAAAATCCTAAAATGGTCATACATGTTTCCATAATTCGGTGATGGATTCTAGAGAAAAAGTTGAGAGTCCAGTAGTAAAGATATACGGTTGTCTCTAGCGTAGCTTTGTTGAAATTTAATATTGTTTTATTATTGTATGCTTGAATACAGGCATCGCAGATGTGGCGATAAGACTTCGAGATAGAAATGGGACTGGAGGCGTCATACTATTGTGATGCTTTAGGATTAACCGAAAAAGGCAACAGACAAAGTAGAATGAAAAAGTATGGGAGATACTTGTTTGTCAAACTGTTGGACCGAAGAGTTTAAATAATAAAAAACGGCCAAATGTGAGTCTGATTCGCGCACAGAGGGATCCGTATAAACAGCTACATTCACCAAAATAAATGGGTAACATTGCTAACGTTCATAATTTCCTTTTAATTTAGTTATATATACTACTGCCGTGATTTTTATCACATATCCCAAAAGCAACCATTTAGCCCCTGCCAGCTAAATGTTGCTGAGGGGATGCTTGACTCTAACGAAAACTTGTCAATTAAAGCTTAATTTTGCGCAAACGGATCCCTGAATCGGAAAATGGTTTTCACAGACCCCTTATATTTTTGATGGCTTATCCAACGATACCCCACACCATGGGATAGACGAGCAAAAAAACATCCCAACTTTACGTGTACAGGAGGTACCAGAAAAAATTACTTAGTTTTATTTTACCACTTTGTCGGCGTGATTAATATGTGTATCTATGCCAAATTATAGCTTTCTAGTACTTAGAGTCTCCGAGCTAAGCTGCGGACTGACGGACGGACAGACGGACATAAGCGCGAAACTATAAGGGTTTCTTGTTGACTACGGAACCCTAAAAATGATATGGTCGGGCAATCACTTGGTCATAATGGCTATTCAGACCATGGACCAATGATAATGATAGTGATGAATGTAGGTATTAGATGTAAATCAATAGAGCTAAGGAATAAACTATTTTCATCTCTCAATGGTGCTAATTATTTGATTTCGATGCCGAAGTTTGATATTATAGACAAGTCACAGGCTCAACAAATCCGTCGCTCAGTCCTCGCTTCGCTTTTCATAAACCCATGCCTTAAACAGTTGGCCGCTCAAAATATGTAATTGGGTGTCCTTGCACCCCATAAGCACTAACTAGGTACATTGATGCGCCTGTTTTAGCAATCACGCAGTGTCATCAATTAACGCTTTTAGGATCATCGTGTTTAAAAACAAATGTAAATTCTGATTGACTGAGGTCAACGCATAATTTGATTAAATGCAAAATGATTAATTTAATCATTCTAGTGCAGATTTTAAAATTTATTTAATAGTTTTTTAATCAATTTAATTGTTAGCCAATGAAGAGTCTATAAATAATAAATTAATTGTTAACGGATTTGATTTTATTTTGTAATTGTCGTGAATGATGAATTGATGATCAATTTAATGTAGGCCTTGCGTGATTGGGTTGTTCTTAATTATTGAATATTAACAACATCCTGTATTTATGTCCTCCTATGTTTTTGTCAGAATCAGAAAGCTGAAAGTCATCTAAAGGGCAATGGAGAGGGCTATGCTCGGATTTCCCTTGCGTGATCACATCAGAGCCCAGGCAGGCGCTTTACTTTGTGTTAATTATTTCATCACCACTGCTCTCAAAACGGTGAAGGAAAACATCCGCACATGGGCTGCATGTCCTAGAACCAAAAATTCGAAGACATGTGACATCTACCAACCCGCACTGGGCCCGCGTGGTGGATTACGGCCCATTCCCTCTCACAGAGAGGAGGCCTGTGTCCCAGCAGTGGGAACATTAATAGGCTGATGATGTGATGTGTGTGATGTGATGTGATCACATCAGAAATGAGGATATCCACAGGAGAACCAAAGTTACCGACATAGCCCGAAGAATTGCGAAAATTAAGTGGCAGTGGGCAGGGCACATTGCTCGCAGAATACATGGCCGGTGGGGCTAAAAAGTTCTGGAATGGCGACCGTGAACCGGAAGTCGATTCGTTGGAAGCCCTCCCACTAGGTGGACCGATGACCTGGTTAAGGTTGCGGGAAAGCGCTGGATGCGTGACGCACGGGATCGGTCAATGTAGTGACGCCTGAGGGAGGCCTATGTCCAACAGTGGACGTCTTTCGACTGAAATGATGATGTTTTGTTGCTAGGCTCTTTGTGAAGGTGTTTATCGAGGAGAGCCCATTACCAAAACCTTCTTTTAAATTATTATTTATTTATTTATTTATTATATGCTTTATTGTACACACTTCAAGATCTCTAGACCTTCAAGATCTCTAGACCTTGATTTTTGCCTGATGGTAATAGATGGATGAGGTTTAGCTTTACAGCCTTACATCTGTGTTTAGGTTTCTGAAATGATTGAAAACTATGTTCAAAGCTGGACCGATGTCCTGGTGAAGGTCACGGGTGGGGGTCGCTGGATGCTGGATGCGAGAAGCACAGGACTCTTGGGGGAGATCCAGCAGTGGACCTCTTTCAGTTGAAGTGATGATTATGATGAATGCTCACAGAAGCATGTTCAGGTATTGTTTAAATATCTACCGATAGGTAGTTGCTGCCTAATTAAAATAGAAACTTTACGAACCGCGTTTAAATCTAAAAACAAGAAATAAATTGCCAAACCAAAGAAGACACGCTAAAATTACAAACTGCAACTGTTATGTTTTAACACACTGCTAATTACTTTACTTTCCTAGGTTAGGTATTATATTTTTGAATTTTTGATAAAAAACATACCTTCCTCGCCGAAAACTAAACTTTATTCAGCAGGACATACAGATGAGTTTGCTTTGTGAATGAAACCAGAAGATTGCGTGAGCACACGGCAAGATCGGTGGTCAGTGTGGTCAGTGAAAGTGACCAACTGTTCTGTTTGTATCTCAAACAGATTCCATCTCGTTGATATTATAATAGTCGGTTTGAAAGCAATTGAAGGTAATTTTAGTCAATGGTGTAATAAGTCTTTAGATCTCGACTGAATTTGATCATGATGGTTATGTGCTGTGTGATAAATTAATGTGATTTTTCACATCTTCTTTTTCTGTGAAAGCACTATTTTTATTATTTTTTCCGTACCCGAAGTGTCCAAACGGAGCCCTATTGGCTGTCACTCACGTGTCCGTCTATCTGTCCGGTTCTGTCACACAATTTTGTTCCGAAGATTTTTTAACTTGCCATTGGCCTATCAACTCCTATTAACTTGAAATTTGGTGATAATGTTTATTATTACGTATATTTTATTAACAAATACCAATACATTGATAAATTTGATTTTATCTTTGGTACGGAAAACTAAATGTGCGAAGTCGGACACGCACTTGGCCGGTTTCATAGGGTTCCGTACCCGAAGGGTCCAAACGGAGCCCTATTGCTGTCACTTACGTGTCCACCTGTCTGTCTTTCTGTCTGTCCGTCGCCTGTCACACAATTTTGTACCGAAGAATTTTTTAACTGCCCATATGAACCTGAAATTTGGTGATAATGTTTATTCATCATCATGCCTTATGATGTTTCCACTGCTGGGCCATAGGCCTCCTCTCTGTGAGAGGGAATGTGCGGTAATCCACCACGTGGGCCCAGTGCAGGTTGGTGTATGTCTCATGTCTTCGAATGTTTGGTTCCAAGACACGCCGATTTCCTCACGATGTTTTTCTTCACCGTTTTGTGAGCAGTGGTGATGAAAAAATTACACAAAGGCGCTTGCCTGGATTCGAACACACGACCTACAACTTGTAAGTTGCGGCCGTTACCACTGGGCCACCACTGCTGTAATGTTTATTATTACGTATATTTTACTAACAAATACCAATATATTTATGTACGAAGTCCGACACGCACTTGGCCGGTTTTTTTTATTTTATCGGGTATGCTATACTATGCCATATCAAAGGCCTCAATCATGTTATTGTCGTTGTCATAATTGATCGATATCTTTATTCTGCTTAGTAGAAGCACAGTATAAATATGTACGAATAGTACGAAAACTACCTACAAACGCTCGAAACGGCACACTCACACAAACAGGCGCATTGACGAGACCCCTAAGCGGCTCGCACTACTGACAGCATCGCGACAACCACTGTTCGTACTGTTCGTTCATATTTATACTGTGGTAGAGGGTAGGCCATAATCGCCACGCAGATTTGCGATCACAGTATGTGTTAAAACTGCATAGAAACTTCTGGCTATTCTCTCGTACAAAAATATTGGAAGGCCTCATACAAGATGGACCGATAACCTGACGCAGTTCACAGGAATACGCTTTATGCCAGGAACACGCTGGTCTATGTGGCTGGTTTAGAGGCCTATGTCCAGCAGTGTAATATTATGTCTTAGGGTCTGAAATAACGACGATGATACATCAACCGCTGTTCGAATACCTATGTTTTAAGGGTTCCGTACGGTAAAACGTGACCATTTTTACTAAGACTCCATTGTCCGTCTGTCTAGCACCAGGTTTTATCTCATAAACCGTGATAGCTAGACAGTTGAAATTGCCACAGATAATGTATTTCTGTTGCCGCTATAACAAAAAATACAAAATATATAATAAAATAATTATTTAAGTGGGGCTCCCATACAACAAACGTGTTTTTTTTTGCGATAATGGTACGGAACCCTTCGTCCGACCCGCACTTGGCCGGTTTTTTAACAGTAGAACACGCAACATAGTTAATGACACCAAAGCACGCTAAGATTTGGTCCACTATCCTTCTCCATAAGGCAGTGTACTATTACCCCCCTGTCCTTAAACCTAGACTGCCCAGATTTATGAGTTCATAAAAACTTTTTGTCCAATATCCGTCAGTCATAAATATCGAGTGCGCCTGCGCAGGGTACTAACCGTTCACTGGTCATATATGGAACTGTTCCCGTTACCAACGTGATGGACGACCATTCATGGGCTGATATGGTACCTAGTTAAATCGATTAGAACTGGAAGGGATATGCAAAGGAATTTAAACTATGAATGTTGGGGATAGAGTCGGTTTTCTATTGAAGTAATCTGGTCCGGTATGGGGCCGGTGGCGGTGTATGGTTTTCTTAAACGGTTTTAAGTTGTATTGATTAATGAATTTATTGTCTATTTAGAGTTTTTGGGTCAGCTATAATGTTTATGACAAAAAACCAGTTATGAATTTTCCAAACATTTTATCGATGCTGTTATGGGTGTGAAAGACTGCGATCGTATACTTAATTTATCTATTAAAGAAAATTAAATCGTCTGCTTCAAAATATTGATACATTAGTTAAAAGAAAAAGAAACATAAATTCTATTATTTATTTATTATTATTATTTATTTATTATTTCATTTATTCAATTTCATTTACATATTTTTAAACATTATTTTACAAAAAAAAAACAAAAAACATTTAAAAATAAAAAAATTGTAGCCCACCGATATCGGGAACAGGGTCCAAGCTACCGGTGGTCAGGGTTCCTGAGAGAGGAACCAGGAGGTTCCTATACGCGCTGTGTCCAGGAGTACCGCTTTCTGGATTAAGCCTAACGAGAGCCTCCTCAGATATTCATCGAGGCTTTTGGCTATTATGCCATTGGCCGTCACGACTTTCGGCACAATGATTGCTGTATTCACATCCCACATGTCGACAACAAACACTGATCAATCTCAAGAAGATCAATGTGAAACTTACTACAAGGAAACTACTCGCCGTGGTTTAGACGGAAGATACATTGTGAAGATGCCTCTATGTTCAGATTACGAACATAAACTTGGATCATCGAAAACGATAGCAGTATCACAATTGCTGCAACTAGAAAAACGGTTTCAAAGAAATAGCCGTCTTGCATTGCTATATAAAGGGTTCCTTAAGGAATACCTGGAGCTAGGTCACATGAAACTAACAAAACCTATACAATCGTCAACGACGGAATGCTACTTACCACATCACGGAGTACTTCGAGAAGAATCTACAACCACGAAACTCAGGGTTGTCTTCAACGCATCTCAGAAAACTAACACAGGATACAGCTTGAACGCCTTACAAGAAAAAGGCCCCAACCTACAAAAAGATATCCAAGAACTTATCATAAAATGGAGAACTTACAAATACGCCTTTACAGCTGACATCGAGAAAATGTACCGATGTATCTGGCTGTCTGAGGAACAACAACATTTGCAGAAAATTATCTGGCGAACTACACAGTCAGAGAAGCTGCAGGAGTACCAACTTTGCACAGTCACTTATGGCACTAAGTGCGCACCGTGGCTAGCCATGAGAACCATCAAGCAACTTGCATACGATGACGGCTGCAAATACCCCACGGCTGCTAAAATACTGTTGAACGAAACTTACGTCGATGACGTCATAAGCGGCCACAACTCACTAGAAGCGGCCCAGGAACTCCAGACATCTCTTATCGACATGTTAAAAGGAGCCGGGATGAACTTACGCAAGTGGTCCAGCAATGATCCAGCACTACTAGTAAACTTAAGCGATGAACAGATTTCACGCAGAACTACTTTTGACTTTAAGCAAGAGGAATCAATGAAAACCTTAGGACTAGGTTGGAATCCGCACGCCGACACATTTGTGTTTAACTGGAAATTTGAAGAAAAAGGTCGATCCGAGATAACTAAAAGGCGGCTGCTTTCTGAAATTTCGCAACTTTACGATCCGCTGGGTTGGCTATCACCCATAACTATTGCGGCAAAACTACTATTTCAAGAAGTCTGGATCAACAAACTTGACTGGGATGATCAGTTACCGTCACAAATAGCAGAAAAGTGGCTGAAACTAAGAGCTGACATACCCAATGTAAAACTTATGGTAATCAAGCGCTGGGTCCGTACAACAAACAAGAAGATAGAACTATTTGGATTCTGTGACGCCAGTGAAAAGGCTTACTCTTGCGTGGTATACAGCTGCGTCAGAGAAGAAACAAACAAGTCAACAATAACATTACTCGCTGCTAAAACAAGAGTGGCGCCGCTATCACAAACGATCACATTACCGAAACTTGAACTTTGTGGCGCACTCTTACTATCGCAACTCATCGAAAAAATCAGAGACGCCCTGAATGGCTTCGACATAACTACAAGCGTTTGGTGCGATTCCCAAGTGGTCCTGGCTTGGATACAGGGGGACACATCCAAAAGGGAAAAATACGTCGCTAACCGGGTTGAAAAAATAAGACAAATCATACCAGCCGAGCAATGGCGTTATGTGAAGTCACAAGATAACCCTGCAGACTGCGCATCAAGAGGCATGCTACCCACCAAGCTACAAACTTTCAGTCTGTGGTGGGAAGGTCCTACATTTCTGCCTAGCTTCCAAGAACAAAGTCGTGAAGAAAACGTAACATGCACATTTACTACGAACATAGGCAGCGTTTGCCAAGCAAAATCAAATTCGACGAACAAAGAAAACAATAATTGTATTCATAATTTATTAACTAATTGCAGTTCATTGACCAAAGTGAACAGAATTGCAGCATGGATACAACGATTCATTGCAAATACAAGAAACAAGGCCAAACGTGACACCGGATGCCTTACTTTGTGCGAATTAAGCAGTGCAAAAGAACAAATAATAAAATATGTGCAACAAACGGAACTTGCGCAAGAATACAAACAACTTCAAACTACTAAAACTATTTCTACTAAAAGTTACATTTTCAAACTTAAGCCATATCTGGACAACAAAGGCATCATCCGAATCGGTGGTCGACTGAACCACTCTGTTCTACCTTTCGAGATGAAGAACCCAATCATCCTACCTAAGAGTGGACGACTTACTGAGTTGGTGATTCATCAAGCTCATCTTACGACTTTACACGGAGGAGCCAGATTAACTTTAGCGCACATCCGACAACGGTACTGGATCGTTGGCGGCAACAGAGCGGTAAAAGCTGAACTACGGCGCTGTGTGCGTTGCCACCGCTACAACCCATCGGAGTTAAACCAACTCATGGGAGAAAACGTGTACAAAAACGTGTAAGGAATGCAATTATGAAACATCATACGCTCTTACATTACAACAACTACAACAAAAATACACCTTCACCGAGCTATGAAAATCAGCGTTCAGGTCAACGACCAAAGGAAACTGAACCAAGTTCAAACCACCTATCAACCAACGAGATGGAGGTTTTACTTACAACCGTCCAGATCAAGGTCAAATCGTTAGATGGCACTTACATCGCTCTTCGTGCGCTCGTAGACCAGGGCTCACAAGTTAATTTGATAACTGAAAATGCAG
This sequence comes from Anorthoa munda, assembly GCA_945859665.1. NCBI lineage: Eukaryota > Metazoa > Arthropoda > Insecta > Lepidoptera > Noctuidae > Anorthoa > Anorthoa munda. The sequence goes on along the minus strand of OX243900.1, from coordinate 25,828,958 downwards.
CACAACTGCTGAGGCTGCCGAGAAGCAAAATGACTGCAAAGATATCGGGAGTTGGTACTGTATCGGGCGACTGTAAAGGGCGCCTGAAGCTAACATGCAAATCAATCCACTCCGAATATACTTTCGACACTGAGGCGTTGATTATGAAGAAATTAATCAACAAACTACCAAACTACACATTTGAACGACCTGAGTGGTCACACTTGCAAAACTTAAAACTAGCAGACCCTGACTACAACATTTCAAGGGCTGTTGACATACTGCTTGGAGCTGACGTATACGCAGAAATAATCCAAGACGGAATACTAAAGGGCGCACCAAAATCACCAGTTGCTCAACAGACACAGCTGGGATGGATTTTGTGTGGATCAAGATACTTGCTTTTCTTATCTCTCTCAGCCTTCACGAGGTTCTCGTCATGGGGGACCGCTATATAATTATAACAATCATTGCGCGACGCTCTAGTCGGTCTATCACCGCTATGTCAGGCTTATTGGCAACAATAGTCCTGTCAGTGATGATAGACCGATCCCAATACAACGTGACATTGCCATTTTCGAGAACTGGGTCGGGCTCATACTTATAGTAAGGCACTTCAGATTCCACAAGATTGTATTTAAGAGCAAGTTGCTGATGGATAATCCTGGCTACAAGGTTGTGTCTATGCAAATAGTCTCCGTTAGCTAGACTAGAACAACCGGATATAATATGACGGATGGATTCCCCCGGCCGGTGACATGCCCGACAGATGTCAACCGTGCCGTCTTTGACAATGTATTTCCGGTTTTTTTTTTATTTATTATTACAATTACTCTCTGCACTTACAGTGTTACCCAAAACGTACAGAGAGTCAATAATTACATTATTTAGACATCACAGAAACATATAAAAAAATATATAAAAATTAAACAAACAATTCCCTAAGTAAGACTATGACTCAAAAACTTATGCCACCATTGCCTATCGCAACGGAACCGCCACTTACTCAATTTTCCGTGAGGCTAGTTCCTGTCACATACTTGAAATTTATAATTTCGGCGCCTAGCCTACCTGTACATAGACAAGTATCAAAAGAGACTGTATAAGGCTAGTTTTTGCTTGACTTGTGTTTAAAAACTGGACGCAATTTTAATTAACGACTCGGAACAGAGTGTGTGCAATAGGTGGGTGTACCTACTACCGACGTAGACCATGGAACACCGCGCCGGGCAGCAAGTAGAGAGAAGAGACGCCATTGCTAATAAATAATATTTATTAGTGTCAACAATCATAGAAATAGTATCAATAAAAGTAAGTAGTAACCATTTACTTACAAACTATGTTAATTTCTATATATCATTTTGTGACAAATAAATACTTTTTCTTTATTTTCTTAGTAAAACATTTACAGAAACAAAAACCACAAGGTCGCAAGCCCAATTGAAGTTCAAAAACGCCGTGTTGCTGCCACAATCAGAGTAATATTGTCGCTGGCCAGATTTCAGCGGCGGACCAATGATGCTCATCGCTTTTGCTTGACCACGTAAAAGCAATCCACACTTGAATGTGCTAACACTCCTACCTTAAAACGCTGCAGTACCGGGGCACTCCTATCAGCACCCTGAATGCGTGATTGTACTGTACAGAAAGAGATTTCTGTACAGTACAATCACATATATGTAATTTATAACAAGAATGATGTAACCAAATAATAATAATATAGCCCTTTATTCTGAATTTTTGGCAATGGCCTCCTCTAGCTCTTTCCACTGATTTCTATCACGAGCCACTCTCCTCCAGTTGGGGCCCGCTGTTTGTTTCAGCTCGTGCTCCCATCTTCTTATCTGTTTCCCCTTGCTGCGTTTACTGTCCCTTGGGTACCAATCAGTCATTACCTTACCCCATTTCTCTATACTTGATCTCATCATGTGGCCAGTCCATCTCCATTTTTGTTGGTCAATTCTGGTCAAGATGTCCATTAGTTTAGTTTTAGCTCTCATTTTCTGGTTGTTTGTTTTACTATAAACGCTTTTACGTGCACGTCTTTTTACATCGTTCTCACATATATGTAATTTTTCAACAAGAATGATGTAACCAAATACTTGTAATTAAATTATACTGATGGAAAAGAGTGTTCGTGGAGTTTCTTGCATGTTCTTCTCCATAGAGATTTACTGACTCTTGTGAATGTGCAACTGGCTTAATTTTTTTTTCCATTAAAAATTACCTTTAAATGGCTTAGTTGAAATAAATTATTTTGTTTGATTTGATTTGAGCCAGAATGGTGTTGGTCACGGCCCGTCAATTTCGATGGGCAATCGGTGACAATCACTGACACGCTTAGTTTGTAAGGATTTTTTTGTCAATGCTACCTCTTACAGTGGCCACCGAGCCCTCTCCGTGCTCTGTGACTACCGACCTGGTATTTGTAGCAGAATAAGATTCGGATCGATTAGTGGAGTATTTGTGGTTCTAACGCGGTCTAATCTAAAAGTATTTTTACCTCGAGAGTAGAATGTGTGTTTTTACATTTCACTTTGTTAACCAACAGACCATAGCATGCTTAGGCAGTGTCGTTGAGACCAGAATTTGGCTAACCGTATTTTTTTTCATACATGATTTTCACTTCTGTACAATCCTTTAAGAAATGCAAGCGTGATGTTTTCTTATGTTTAAGATTCCCGGCAAAATGTAGTCATCCTCAACTCGTGAATATCTTTGTTCTCATAGAAACAACCATTTGTTTGTTAAACAAGATATCGTACCGTATCAATTGATCTGTCAAGTCTCGTGATTCTAATAATGATCTGATCTGTTCTATTAGAATAGCTATTGATCCTAGTCATCTAGTCCGAGACGAGGGACTCTTGGGGGAGGCCTATGTTCAGCAGTGTACGTCCTTTGGCTGAAATGATGATAATGATGATTGAATCCTAGCAAGTTCCTCATGAAACCCTAGTTTAATTTTTTATGAAAACTCAAGAAAAAATTATTAGGCTATCGTGAAGAGTTTGGTCAACGACAATTCCAATGCCAGACAACAAACAATTTATTTCCAACTTTACTACTTTACGGTCGAAAGTAAAACAGTCGGACGCATAACTTTCTACAATATATATTAATTCATTAATTCTGGCGGTCAATGTCAAGTCAAATATTTCGTCCGTATTTATGAATTTTTGAAATATTTTAAAACGATCATGTCTTTTTATTTTTAAATATTTGAAAAGTATTATTTAACTCTATATAGAGGATGGGCAAAACAGGCGATATTTGGGGTTACTAGATGTAAAAAAAGGAAAAACAAAACGTTATTTATGACCTACTGCAAATAGCATATATCGCCCTGTTCCGTTTAATCCACGATTTTTTGACCACCCTATATTTTATTTTGATTTGTGTTTGTTTTTATTTCTAAAAAGCTATCGAAGAGTTATGCTGAACGCAAGTGACTTAAAAGGTCGGGGCACTTTTCCAATACTATGTCAAGTATTGAATTTACCAATAGCATCAACTTCACGACATCTATGAATATCAAACTGTTGATGGTCGAATAAATATTGTAACATAACGTAACAACGTCTATTCCTCGAAATGATTGGTAGTGGTCTACACACCACCATACACACGACTGTGAGCATATTCCTTTATTTCAAATAACTGGACGTATCTAGACTCTGGAATGCCACTGAGAACTTCCTCATAGAAACTTGAGCGGATCAAGGACTCTAAGCTTAGAAGTGGTTCCAAATACAAGACCTATAATAACGAGGAAATACATACATATTATCCCGTTATTATAAGTTTATAAAATAAAGAAAATTTCACGAACGGAACTGCTTGAGCACTAGCTACATAATTTCATAAAGATCTCTAATACAGAACGCGATAATCTGCCCAGTGTACATGTGTCTAATTGTACACTGTCGAGCAATTATATCGAAAGTATACTGGTGTTAGTAGCGAGCTGGCCACGGTCAGTACGCGACGAAATTGCTGGGTTTGAGTCCAGGTGATTTCTTTTTTATGGGTGATTGTCAAGCAAGGTGAGTTCAAAGAAACTGGGAATTGAAAGTTGGACCAACCTTTTTGCCAGGAATTGAGGGCAGTTCCAATTTTATTCCCTCGTTGGAACTTGCGATAAAAAGAACGAATGGTGTTTTTTGACTTATTTAGAAAGCCTAAAAAAGTTTGAAATAAAAATAGAATAGAATATTTAGTAGATAATAGTAATTGATATAGAAAGTGAAAATATAATAGAAAAACATGATTACCGTAATCGATAACTTGAAAAAATCCGCTGGTTGCGAAGAGCACAGAACTGTTCGATGTGCCGACATTTTGAGAAAGTGATGAATTACGACAAAACGGACCACTATTCCTAATTCGACAATTTTGGGTATTCAATACCTAGAAATACAAAAAACAGCATTTATTTAAATAAATATTAGTTAACTACAATACACAAGTGTACTTATCACATTATCATACATTATTGTCATGCAAATTCAATTAATTCTTTTATAAAAAATTTATTGCATAACTAATGAATATTTTTTGTACCTCAACTTACCAAGAACTTAAGTACATGGAATCCTCTTAACAAAGCTCGTAGCATTGACTTTGCAAAGCGCATTACAAGTTGGTCGTAGGTGTGAGGCCGCCCGGAGGTCACAGTTTAAAATAATGTTATATAACTCGAGGACTTGTGGTTGCAACCAGTTGCTAAAACCCACATGCTGTGTAAGGGCTTGAGTTAGATTCATTTGTGAGCATCTTTTTGAGTTTAAGGTTGTTTTGTTCGAAAACTTACTTAAGCATGATCAACACGACAAGATATTTCTAAAGTCATAATTGTTAAATATTAGTAGGTACAAGATAAAATTACAAATTTAAAAACCCCCGATTTTAATTTTTATTTCATGCTTTTTAAACTAAATATTAATATACCTAGTAGCGGACACGCTTCAATCGACAATCTATCGAAACACGTAATAATAACACTTCTTGCGAATAAATCCACATTTCAAGAGTAAAATGAAAATAACTTTTGAACGGCTAAACCGATTTTATTCAAGCATAGCTAAGAACACTCTCGACAAAGTCACCTTTCAAACAAAAATCCAATCAAAAAACTAAATCGAAATCGGTTCATTCGTTTAGGCGCTATGATGCCACAGACAGACACACATATACACAGATACACAGCAACACACGTCAAACTTCTAACACCCCTCTTTTTCCGACGGGGGTTAAAAAGATGCAAGCTCTGGTTTCAGAAAAAGCAAAAAAAAATGTTTTGTTGTTGTTGCTTATGAATTTAACAAAAATAAAGAAAAAGTTTTTTAATGTTCCAAATCATTAACTATGATTTACGCCTCATCGGCTGAGTGGATTTGGATTAAATATGGAACATGGATCCACTGGATGTGAGACGCACGGCACCGGTCAATGTGGCGACAATTGGGGGAGGCCTATGTCCAGCTGTGGACGTCTTTTGGCTGAAATGATGATGATGATATGGAACATTTTCATTTTTTATTTGATGTTGGTTGGTTCTTAGTTTCTTTTGAGTCTAGTCTAGGTCAGAGGTGACAGAGACAAAGTCAACAATCGAGTGAGCTTACCCAGAAGGAGCCTGTTCGCCCTAACTTTGAAGAGATTCGAGATGAATGCGTTCGGAAACACAGACATGGTAGCAACATGCGTAGACTCTAAGATTCTACACATACTGCTACCCATGGAAGGAAGGATGGAGGAAATATGTAACTTAATGCAGATGGAAGTTCGTTGTCGGAGTTCAATTATCGCATTTCATGCGGGTGACGCCGCAACGCGCGCCGTTGAGAAAATCTACTAAGCAATAAAAGATTGCAAATACGACCTTAATCAAAATAATAAACATCAGATTTGACCCTAAACAGGATTTAAGTCAGTCCAGCTTCTTCTTCTTTCTTTCTAGAGCACTAGGTACTTGTTTTCGAGCAGGAATCTTGTACAATAAAAAAACACAGACATTTTCGGAACTGACCTAGACCTTTCCTTTTCTATATTTTGTGAAATCTTTACCCGGAGTTTACCTTAACCTGTTCAAAATATAGTGAAGATGATCATAATTTGTCAAAACTCAGAGAAAGTTAAACGTGTATAATTAAGTTCTGTTCTGTGCCCACAGACCGTCACAAAGATATTTACTTTAAGCGTTTTGGAAGTATATGTATTTAACAACTTTTCCTAAACCAACCAATTATCTATCTTTATTTATACAATTGACAGAAAGTTATAGTTAGCTGTTCGTCGGACAGTTTTGAGAAAGTGTTATTTTAATTCTTTATAATACTTAATTGGATAATTGGCGCTAGTCGAGTATTTATTTCAAATATCATAATTAGATATTACATTCGAATGTAGGTACTGGTAGAGTTATCTGAGTAGGTAAATATTAAATTTTATTTATATCGTACAGGACTTCAGGCAGCGATAATGTCCTTGAAAAAAACCTTCCAAAAATAATTCTCAAACAGAAGCTTCTAAAAAATTAAAACGCACTGACAAATTTCTAAAAAATCATAATCAAAACCTAAACCTGTTGGCTTTACCTGAATTCTATGTCACCCACTTACGGGGCTGTGGGCGAGCAGGTGCGCGCGCGCAAAATAGCGGCACACACCACGCCGTAAACACGCATCATTCGCGGACATCACTAGCACCGCTACGACGAGCGAATATCAACCATAAAACATAAACCATAAAGCTCGATTTACCTCGGAATTGAGCTTGCGATTTTTTTTTCAAGTGATTGAGTGAATTTTTCCGAAAAGTTTTCCGAAATTGAATGTGAGTGAACGAATAGTGCAGTGAACTTGTGCTTTTGAGTTTCGAATATTGTTGGACATATTGAAGTATTTTTTGGATTCAGGATTTTGTTGTAAGTATTTTTTTAATCCGTTCTCTTTGTAGGGGTTTTTGAAGAATTTTGTGGTTTATTCTCTTTTGAAACCTAAATGAGAAGTACTGTGATTTGAATTAAAATGAGTTATTTTAATTTATTTTTCCTTTTCTGTTACGAATAAAATACTTTATATAAGTAATCCTTATTATAATTATTTTATGGCTAGTTTGTAAAATATTGAATATGTTAAGGTGCTAACTCTAACGCAATTATATTTTTTATACCGTATAATTTATTTATACAATCACGAATTAATAAGTCGTGAATAGTCAATATAATAATGTATTATGCCAAAACTGTTTACAAATGAACAACTAATTATCCATAAAAACGTTAGCGTAGAAAACATTTATTGAATAAAAAAAGACTGCATTTTCGACAAAAAGAATCTTATATTAAGTGTCTGACATCATCTTTAAATATTAAACATTCCAACACTTGATGAATATGCAATAATTCGAATTATGCGTATAATGAAAATTATACGCATAATTCGAATGCCTACATTAATTAAGTATTTTGCTAAGTATGCAAGAAGAGAAAGCGGCAAAGGTTTTGTGATTCTACATTTTCTAATTAAATTCTTCAAATTATAAATTGATGTATTGAAAATATACATAATTTTCATATTAAATATTTAATTTATAATTAAATAAGAACTAATTTCGTAGAAATCGTGATATCTTTTATGAATTATTGCCTGCTTATTGGGTGAAAAATATACACAAGAATTTTATGAATAACAAATGTATGTGACTTAAAACTAAATATATTCAATAGCGTCATGTTTAGTAACATAATCCGCATTCGATAATATCCGATAATGTCTTCAACTAATCATCGGCTTTCCCGATACTACTATATTGATTGACAAATAAGGAAAGAAAATACATTTATTTAGCACATACTAAAAGACACAATCTACGTACTAGATTCATAATAATATACATCAGATAATATACAAATACAAAAAGTGTAAATTAGTCTCTGTAGTCTGACGTAAGAAGATGGCTGCGCCAAAAAGGCCAAACAAAGCAAAAAAAAAACTCATAATTTGCCTATTACATCCTTATCCGTGATAAGGCTCTGTATAGTTATAGTCGTCACCATAGTCGGGTATCAATGAATCATTTCAATCGTATCACATTTCTTTTTTTAACCGACTCCAAAAAGGAGGCGGTTTTCAATTCGACAGTATTTTTTTTAGGTGTGTCACATCAAAAAAAATTACTAGGTGAATCAATTTTGATGAGTCTTTTTTTATTTGAAGCTTTTAGTGACCATGACAGTTTAAAAATTTATGTATTAAATGTTTGGGATACCTACCAGAAATTATTTTGTGATCTATTCAAACCAAGCAGGTTCTAAGCAGTCTTATTCATTTAGAACCAAAACAGATCTAGCATGTAATGCAATTGCTACATTCCAATAGGAATCTGGGTTTATTGTGGGGCAAGCGCGTGACAACTGTGATAATTTGAAAACCGCTGCCGGAGTCTGTTTCCTGACTACTATAACATGGAGGACTTTTAAGTAATGAGTGAATAGTTATTTGCAGCTAAGCGAGTTGAATCTAAGACCTCATCATCGCTTACCATCAGGTGAGATAGTGGTCATACGCGAGCTTATCTTTATTATAATAATATTAGTACGGGGGGACCGAGCTATGCTCGGGTGAAAATAGAGAAAACGACGTTTACTAAAAATGAAACCTAGATAGATCGATTTATCGCCCCCGAAACCACACACACACACACATACTATACACACACACACACACATACACATACGCATACTTAATTTCATGAAAATCGTTGGAGCCGTTTCTGAGATTAAAATTATACATATACATATATACAAGAATTGCTCGTTTAGAGGTATTAGATAAAGAGGTAAAGCTCGTGAGTTTGTGAGGTTTTAGGGTTTAATCTCAAGATCTACTGAACCGATTTAGATAAAATTGGGCATGGAGGTAGTTTGAGACCCTGGGAAGGACATCGGATTGTATTCCTTTGGGATGATAAAACACTTTTTAGAAGCTAGTAAATAATAAAAAAATTATATATTAAATCTCGAAAAGTACCTCTTTTGTTTTAACCTTTAACAGATCTAAAGGCTTTTTATTTTTAACTTTAAGTTATTATTCCATCTGTCTTACGGACATCCTACACTGCGATTTGTCCATCAAATTCTTTACATAATAATGATGTTAGCTTTACCATTATTATTTCAATATTTTTCTAAAGTGACTCACTCGCTTAAATACACCCAGTTAACCCTAACAAGACGATACTTCAAATATCGAGTGACCTCGAATAAAAATCCGCATGATCTTATGCGAATCGATTATGCTAATCCTAAATGGTTTTATGCCAAAACTTTAGTTTCCTTATTATTCTGTTGTTAAAGATTTTCATAATTTATCGATAATTCTATTGTTGTAAAGTGATTTGTGTTCTTTGATGAGTCAGTGTTGCACCTAATTTGTCAAATTTATTTTGTGGAGATTTTACGGTGAGGTCTAGACGCCATAACAAAAGGTTACAGAAATATTGCGATTTTATTGATTTTATAAGCCACTCCTTATGTTTTTGCATATCTATACATCTATACTAATATTATAAATAGGAAAGATTTGTATTTTGCATGTAACGAATAAACTTAAAAACTTCTGGACCGATTTCAAAAATTCTTTCACCGTTGGGATGCTACACTATCCCCGGGTGACATAGGCTACTTTTACGTACGTTTTTACGTCTGACACCAGGCTGTATCTCATGAGATACAGCCTAAATTTCAGCTGTCTAGCTATCACGGTTCATGAACCGTGATAGCTAGACAGCTGAAATTTTCACAGATGATGTATTTCTGTTGCCGCTATAACAACAAATACTAAAAACAGAATAAAATTAATATTTAAGTGGGGCTCGCATACAACAAACATGTTTTTTTTGCGATAATGGTACGGAACCCTTCGTGAGCGAGTCCGACTCGCACTTGGCCGGTTTTTTATCCCTGTATTCCCACGGCAACGGGAACTACGCGGGTGGAACCGCGAGGCGTCCTCAAGTCTTTAATAATTATCATTTAAGCCAAAAGACGTCCACTGCTGGACATCACGCAAGTATTCTGCGAAGCGTTAGTGTAAATCGAAGATGATTTTTCTATTATACATACTCATAAAACGAAGAATTTCAAAATATTTGTTTTAAAATCGCATCGTGACTGGCCATGATTTGTAATGTGTTAATAGGTACAGTTTTCCGTCCGATCTTTGTCAGTTTAAAAAAGTTAAGGATCACAAAGGAAGCTAGCATGTTTTCCGATTCATTAAATCATAGTTTTTGCCAATGATATCATGTTTTTATGGCAAGATAAACAATAAACAGGTACCTATCTGTCTAACTGCATTACGATTAAAAAAATAACAACACTTGAAAACAGTTTTTCAGCCAATTCCAGAATATTTCACATTTTTACCATAATAATACACAATTTGAAAAATCTCCTAATAATGAAACCTTCGTTTATCAATAACTACTTGTTGCTTGTCACATGATGGGGAAGACCATAGAGTCCGGAACCTCCATGCTGGCAACGTCTAAGACTTCATTGTCTTTGGTCCACGTAAGTTGTATTGGCCGCATTTTTAAAAGGCAATGGAGAGGGCTATGCTTGGAGTTTCCTTGCTCACGCAACAGAAATGTAGAGATCCGCAAGAGAACCAGGGCTACCGACATAGCCCGAAGAATTGCTAGACTGGCGGTGGGCAGGGCACATTGCTCGCAGAACGGATGGCAGATGGGGTAGAAAAGTTCTGGAGTGGCGACCGCGAACCGGAAGACGTTGCGTTGGAAGGTGGTCCGATGACCTGGTGAAGGTTGCGGGGATTCGCTGGATACGAGACGCACGGGACCGGTCAATGTGGCGACGCTTAAGAGAGGCCTATGTCCAGCAGTGGATGTCTTTCGACTGATATGATGATGAATCCATATATATTGAGTACTGGACTAAGCGTTCCCTGTCTGTCTGTTAAGTGAATAGAGTCAGAAAAGTGTGAGAGATACAAAGCGATCGTGCGGGCAGTTGCTGTTTTTCTTTAGAATGCTTATTGGTTTACGTGACAGGCTGTCAATGTCACCTCTGTCATTTATATTATAACCTACCGATAAAAGAGAGGTATCGGCCGCATATTTGATTTGTCTTTTTCTATAGATAAGTCAATTTTGGTTGGATAATGCCGGTGACACTTACTGACTCGCTTGGCGTCCATGGAAAATATTGGCAATGCCGTTTATAGCAGCGGCAGCGGAGGCGCCTCCAAGCTCTATGGTACCAAGTCATCAACACCATCATAAACTTTCCTTCTTGTTACGTTGTCATATCGGAAGATATTACACTCCCATTGGGCGACCGTTATGTAAAGAAACGATTTCATAAATGCAAGTATATAATGGGTATAACTATAAAAATATCTATTACGTGTTACCGTTTTATGCAGTAGCGTAGCTAATCGTTTAAGGGCCCTGTTTTAAAATTTGTGACGGACCTCTTATCAAAAAGAATTTGATATTGTAAATAACATTTTACGAACTTTTCACGCGTCGTCGCGACGCCCCTGTAGTTCGGTAGCCCCATCATTGATATGGCTGATGCCACGATAGCTACGCTCCTGGTTTTATGTTACATTTCCCATGAGTTATGTGGAATAAATGGAGTGTGACGACTTGTGCTAATGAAAGGCTCAGTGCCTTAGAATCGATAAGACTTGAAAATACTGGTACAAAAATATAAATTCATACACTTACACTATTTTCCACAGGGGTATAGAAACACTACAGAACGTTACTACAGATCCTAAGATGTAAGGATCGCAGCAAGATTCTATCAAGGTGTATGTACACTCCTTTTGCTTGCCAGAATGAAAAGCTTATTAGAAATATAAAACTTATACTACTCATATTTGCTCATCAAATACCATTTCATAATATATGCAAACCACAATCACATTTACCTAAAATTATTAGGAACATGTGATAGGTACAAGACTTTTAACATAAAAAGTATCACAACATATGTTAACTTTATAGTTCAACTTCCTTTTAATCTAGAAGAATATAAAGCTTTCCTTAACCGGCTAACCTAGCCAAAAACTTAAATAATATAACCCTACCTAAGGTTTTTCATTCTGACTGTACAAAATTTGCTTAAAAATGTATAGTCCGAAACACCACTCAAAATATTAATAATAATGAAATTCCTGTTTCGACCGGATCGGACGAAACTCAGCGGCCGAAATGTCTTCTAAGCCCCTAAACCAATCATTAAAATACATAAACGTCACTTAAAATGTATCAACACATTACCAAACTGTGCGCAACTGTGCGCATAAGCGGGGAATCAATCACGTCATTAGGTAAGTGATCATCACTTGATCGTCGGTTATCTAACTTACGATGCAATGTTTGTCAGTGCCTTAATAACAGGTGACTGTGAAATAGTTCTACTTTCAATGTTTGTATTGGTAATCAAACATCATATGTAGCTGTTATGTATGTAGATTAGAAGGTTTTCTTAGAAAACTTACGTTGTAATTATAAGGGCTGGTACGAAGGGTTTGAAAAGGAAAAAAAAAATCAACAATTAAAAAGGCTCTAGTGTCAAATTGACAGTAATAATATCGTTCTATATTTAGACGTTTTGACGATCGTTATCGCTTCGTACTCGTACAATATCACTTCCTTAAGAGACCATGGACGGAATACGAGATTGTAATGACGGTTGATGAAGACGTATTGAAGAAATTAATTATCATTCAGCATTTGGATCAAATAATACAATAATTAAATTTGAAGGAAAAGGTTTGATAGACGATGTAAGCTACCTAAATGTATTTTAAAAACCGTGTGTGTATCTGCAGCTGCATGAATGCCAGACAGAGTGCCACTTTTCATTTCCGTATAATGCCTCTTCAATTTTGTAAAATTGAATGCTTCAATATTTTGTGAAAAGAAAGCTTAAGGGCTCCCACACATAACTGCGATGCGATACGATGCGATATCTACATATCTAGTACTGCGAGCTCGCAGTTATTTGCGATGCGTTGCGAATTCGCAGTTATGTGTGGGAGCCCTAAGAGCTGGGAGCACAGACATTCAAATTAATCTTTTCAACGAAACATATTTCGTAGAAATAAAGTCAAAGGGCCGAAATCGCCGAAATAATAAATAATCTTTCTAAAGAAAATATGACGAGAGCACCAAGTTAATATTGTATTACGACTTAATTAAAAAAATACGCACATAGTCCAATTAATTACATAACGTTAGAAAATGGTCTCGTTCTAAATTATGTAGATTATATAGAGTGTTATGGAGTACGTTATCTACTGGTAATAGTTACCATCAACCATCGGTAGGTAATAGCAACTCGTCAATATAATCGTATATCTATGACTCCATCGTTAAACAATATCACTTGGCTTGCGTAAGCGTAGGAAGCAATGATACAATGTTTGTAGAAATTAATAGACATTAGGCCTTTCTCCGACCCGTAACAAATTTTCATTTAGATATTTTACATAATTACTATTTCTATACATGACATAAATAAGTTTCATAATAAGTTTTAATTAAAATTAAGTTATATTATACATTATGCAACAAACTGTTGCTTGATGGGATTTTCCAGTGTCAAAAATGACGGATTTCCGTACGAACTTTCCTGCCCCACTTAACGTCTTAAGTGAATGAATTTTCAAAACTCCATCCTTTTGCTCTATTTTTGGTACGAAATGTTGTACAAAATTTCAGAAATGTTTAGGTAATTTTCTCATATTATGTAAAGGCAAATTAAAGCAACAAATAAGAATTTTACCACTATAGTACAAAATGATAAATAAGATTCTAGTAATTTAACTAACTATTGAAAATTCGTGACAGAATCCGACCTCAATGAACTCTTGTGACGAACTCATTGCTAAAGTGATTCTAATGAAAAGGTTAGACCTGGATACACCTAAACGTGATTATATGGCTGTAGATGAACAAGGTACGAATAAAAGGATGATTGTTTATGTATGTAATAGTGTATGAAATACTAACAAGTTTACCATCAAATGTTTGTTGTCCGCAGTAGTTTATATGTCAATGTCAAGTCGCAGTAGTATACAACACCTCACCTATAACACAAGAAGCCAAAACAATTGATCATTCAAAATCCCCTAAAAAGCTTCACTAACGATGTTGAGTATAATGTGTCAAGAAGCTCATAATACTTAGTTAACAGTAAGTAACAGCATTGGTGTAAGTGTGGACATTACAAAATGACCGCGAAACTGTGTAAATAGTGTGACAAAGTTACTATGAGTCTTATTTGGTGAGTAAAGGTGAGCTTGTAACTCACTTTTTTGTCACTATACCTGCAGGATAACTGCTTAACACACCATCAATAAACAGACGAACGACGAACTGTTCAAACATATGAACATCAATGTATTACGAATAAACACAATAATGACATTTACAGATAATGCAATGTTTAGATTGACGTACATAAATATAAGTACGATTTGTTTTATGATTAGCGAATGACAAAGGAATTGGAAGAAAAAACAATAACTGCGTATAACAACAAACTTTGTAGTGTTAAGCTAGTCACGACTGAAACGTCATTTTATGATCGCAAAGCATGAAAATATCAACAACAGTTAGTTTTTTACTTAAAATACGAACTCGATTTGTTACTGTTCTTTTTTCTCTTTTCAATTTAATCCTTTTTAGTTTATAACCGAACTGTCCATCCAATCACATAAGGATAGTGGTTTCTTATGCAAATATTTCTTATTTCTTGGACATCAATGGTTAACTTAAGATACTTACAATGTTCTCATCTACTGGCAAAACTAAAAGTGAGAATTCATCAAAAAGTGAATTTCCCACCCATAGTAACGCTACATTTTCACAGGTATCATTGAATAGCAAACGAATATCGACGAGTAACTGTTTACCTAACTTCATAACTTGTTGAGATTGCCTCTGTACGAGTATGGCACTGCCTTTGGCAAATACATGGAATCCAAGGCCGGGTCACTAAGAGTTTTGAAATGTTAAATGACTCGTGTCTGGGCTTCAAGGAGAATTTATGATGGGGCTTAGGTTTTATGAGGTTTTCAATTATTTTAAATGAAATGGTCTTTACTGCAAACTGTTGTTTGGTTTTTAGTTAGCCTTTAAATCAAGAGTGAAGAGACATCTTCTGGCCACGCGTGTTCTTTCGTAGACTTAAGCCATCGGTTTTCCATCAAGTATCTTCTAAGTCAAAAGTGTTTTTTTTTATTTTTTATTTAGCCTATGTTGTCCCACTGCTGGGCAAAGGCCTCCCCCATATTCTTCCAGTCAACTTCCAGGGATCATAGTAAAAAAAAAAACAAAAGTACAAATATGTATTTTAATAAAAATATGTCGCAAACTTTTGGACCCCCTATGTATCTTTATTTTTCCAAAAGGACATTGTTTGGTAATATTATTCATTTCAATAGCAAAAATAATAAAGCAATGCTTTAAAACCTAAACATATTCTAATGCAAATAAACACATTTATTAGACAGACCGTAACGATAACCAAGAACTACAAAATATACAACTAATAAAAATGTATTGTGAATCAATCTTACTGTGATCTCATTTCAAAACTATTCCCTCATGTCACAACTTCCGAAAACAGTAATTCTTTTATAGCCAATAACAACATAAAATCATCGTAAACTTGACACTAACAACGAACAATTAACAACTGACATTTAAACAAACAACAGTTGCACATGACGAATTAGAAAATGGTACGAAACGAAACGTACGGAATGCTCACAGATGCGTTTGCGCAAGATCATCGAAAGTGACCGACGATGAGCTGCCGTGACGATTGTACCGTCTGCACCGGTAAACAATCCATGTTTGATTATATTCATACAGATTTTTTATAAACATTTTGAGTGGCTATTGCGAGATTTTTTTAGTTAGTGAGTCATGTTCATGTTGTGTCTCATTGGTATTGTGGTTGCAAACGCTACTACTACGCACGACGTCCTGCGTTGGATACCCAGGTCGTCTAAAGAGTTATTGGGTTTTTCCTTTCTGGAATTTATTAGTAGCAGCCTGGAAGACACCAAGCTGGCCACTATTACATGGGACTTACGAATAGGCACATATAACTGGCAAAATAAAGCTTAAATTAAAGGTAGAGTTTCTACCTTATCCTTCGAAGATTGCAATAAAGTTGTTATGGTTTTTATTTTATTATGTGTAGCTATTGAGATAACATTTTCAGTCTGTGATTCATCTTCTTAGAATATTGTGGGTAATTGCCGTTTTTTGCTGTGTGAAGTCTGGTATTGAATTCGTCAAAATGGAGTCGTTGATTCAAGGATGGCCTTAAAGATTAATTCTGGGAATTTAAGATTTGTACTCACTAATCAACTCAGGTATTATAAGTTGGATCAGGAACAAGACATGCTTTTTGTGGTTTCTTGTATGGGGCTTCCCCCTTTTGCAAATAACTGGGTACCTACTACAATTTTAAAGATACAGTTCTTTGTCAGACATGATGGATAAACAGCATAGGCTTTCAGTTATCGTTCGTCTCTCGGCATCCTTCGTACGTTTTCTTTCCGTCTCCATTTATCCCAGTTTCTTTACGCCTTCTTAGTTTCTTTTCTTACGTTACTAGTTTTCAATATATCAGCATTCAGTATAGCAGCATTTAGGTGGGGCCAGTACTCTATTGCAGGTTCATTAAAGGTTAATTACTCTCTTACATGTTACAAACTTCTATTAATTAGTTCCTCGTCGAACGAAATTGTTAATTATTAGACAGTTATTGCATTGAACGTTTGATGGATACATGTCGCTTCGGTATTTCATGCTTGATGAACAAGAGGTGTTGCTTTCATTCTATGTATTATTAAATAGCTGTCAGCACTTTTGTGATGGAGAAATGATACGTTTATCTAGGTTCACACTTTCCAGAAATATATTGTTAGTCGTCTCTTCACTTTTGTCTTCTTCTACATTCCAGTTTTAGATGTCAAGATTTTGGTCGCTTTTTCAATCAGTATATACCTATTACTATTTGATAGTATAGTTTTAACTTCATAAAATATTACAACTTGGTCTACTTATACACTCTTTATATAGGTACACCATTTTATTATATTTTTATCGATCTTTCTTCTTGTTTATTTTTAAATCTTATGGTTATCTATTTCATTCAAGATATTTCCTGTCATGCTGAATATATTTATTTGGGAAAAAAGTCGTCGTCAAAAACAAATATCAATAAATAAAATCACCCGAACGAGTGTGAACGTCTTAATAATAGCTATTATGACTTGATTTATGTCATTAACCGTTGTTTTGAAAGTCAGAACTATTGAGAATTTGATTGAGAAATTTACGAGAATCGTCCACGCTATGATGTGTTTATTTAGTTCTAAATAAAAATAGAGAGAAATATCGGTGTGAAATTTTGTTTTGAATGATGATAAATTGGCGAAACGATCTCGTCTGTTATGTGCAAATATTTGTTTGTGTGTAATTATGCAGGCTCGTTTTCTTCCCACGCACTTTCTGTTTTAGTATTCTTGTTATTTTCCTCAATTTCGGCATCGGTTTCATCTGCTCTGTGATCTAATTTACGTAATAGTTCTATAAATAAGCATAAGAGATCATGTCTTTCTAAATATTTATCTTCTCATTCTATGAACGTCTGCTTTCTGCATTGCATTTATTTCACCAGTCTTTCTACATTCATTTATTTTCATGATTTTAACTCTTGAATTGGTTTTTAGCCAATCAATTTTGATGATTATTTCATCAGTAGCATTTACTTTCATTGGTGTTATTTAGACTGAGCGGTTGCGTCATTAATTTAAAATCTATCTAAAATCTGAGACACGACATGGTAGCCTAGAATTTTGATTTCCGTTTTCTATTAGAAATTCATAGTAATGGACTATATTTCTTGCAAGTTGTTGTTTGATATTTTGAAATGGTAAAATATTTTATTGAATTCGAATGGCTCTAAAAATTATCCTTTTATAATGCTTTCTATATTTCTGAGTCTTGATCATTCTTCATTTCAGTTTTAGTTATTCATAAGACTTCTAAACAACTTTTGTTAATTCGTTACTAAGTGCTAAAATCTAAATACTAAAATCACGCGATGTTTAAAGTTTTCAATTATATAATAATCAAATCACCCAATAAGTGCTCTTAACGGTAGAAACCAATTTAGTTAACAAAGCCGTTTTTCAATTAAAACATGTAAAGATAAATGATGCCTTATTAAAAATAGTTAATTTTGTAGAACATAAATAGTTAATGTATCTTCACTTAAAAAATTATTTGTTTTGTCATTAATCCTAGATTGTGCTAGTAAATGTTTTCAGGTAAAGGGCAGGAGAAAGGTACACTCAAAATCGTCGTGGTGTTTGGTAAAATGATCTGCACAACAGAGGCACATTTTGTTGGTACTCCGAGTGTGGTGTGTTTTACACTTTACATCATTTTATTATATAAATAAAATAGCATACTAGTTTACCTTACCAAATCCCATAACACACCAGATCGCGTGAGTACCAACAATTTTATAATATTTCGGCCTACTGCAATCTGTCAGCTCACGTGACTGACAATGCAATATATACGTAACATATACATATATAGCAAAATCTCTCCAGCATTCCACGATGATTCCACTATGTTAATTTTAATCTTTATCCAGCTATATTGAAATCCTAGTTTAGCCTATTATTATCAACCGGGTACAAATTCCGATACCAAACTGCGACCGACTAATCGCAGATGGATAGGATAGATGGTCCGTTGGTCATTTGGTCCGTTGTGAGTGCAGGCCTCCTCTATGTGAGAGGGAATGGGCCGTAATACACCACACTGTCCTGGTGAGGGTTGGTGGAAGTCACGTGTCTTCGATTTTTTGGTTCTAAGACATGACATTTTCCTCACGAAGTTTTCCATCACCATTTTGAGAGCTGTGATGATGATAAATTTACACAAAGTAAGGGCCTGTCTTTGTTCGATCCCACGACCTACAACTTGTAAGTCGAGGTCGTTACCACTGGGCCACCACTGCCCTCTCAGATGGAATAGAATAGAATCGTTAGAATCGCAGATGGAAAAACCCAATTTTCGCACAACTTACCTAAAAACTTCGAACCAACAATCTTATATTCAGCAGTAGCACCTGTGGCTATTAGACTCCTTCTCAATAAGATTGACGTTGCTATCCGTACGCAACGAAATCGTTCGGATGAGAGCGATTTATTTGCCATATGCACACATTACCTACGCGTAATTTGATGGCGATGTTGAAAGCGAAAATTTGCGTCTATTAGGTTTACTTTGTAAGTTTATAAGATGATTGGGGTAATCTTGTGATTGTAAGTCGTTTGTTTAATACGGGATTACTTACTTAATTTCTGTTTTGACCACTTTAGATGGGGTCAAGACGGATGAACAAATATGGCAGTAGCAGAGATGACAAAGTTGAGGTGGATGTGTGGTTTGACGAAAATTTACGAATATGTCTACTGAAGGAAATCTGCAAGAGAATCGCTTGTCTTTGTATGGTCATGTCTAGAGGAGATATGAAATGCATGTTACTAAAAGAGTGATTAATTATTATAAATGTTGATATAAGAGAGAGAAGAAGAAAAATATTAAAATGGATGGATAATTATGAGGTATGAAGATAAGAAAAAAACGGGAGTAAAAATAGTATGACGGTTGACACAGAAGAACGGAACAAAAAAAACGTGTGTTGCATCGACCCCATGTAACAAGGGAGAAAGGCAGGAAGATGATGAATGATAATAAATCAAAAGTTCGCATCTTCACCAACTTACTAACAATGTGCTAATGATAAATGATCATAATTGATTACAGGATTACTAATTATTACAAAAAACACTAGGTAACATCCTACTTATAATAATCAACCTTCGTTTCCTTCAATTATGATGAAGACGGTAGGTCTTGGTATGTTGGTTGTTCGTTTCTCTATCAATACCAATTTACTGAACGATGCAGGTCAAGAGGTACAGGTTCTTAAATATATTCCAATCGTTGTTAGGATATGTAGTGTACTGCATTATAAAAGCGACATACAAAATCGACATACAATTACTAGTGCTTCATACGTGCAATAATTTGAGGGTTTCTAGTACTAATGGCTACTGTGTTGAATAGTATTGGTTTTATTTCTGATTATTCGGTCACTGACATTAACTTTTCGGTCAATAACATGATGTACCTATCTGTTATTTCGCCCACAATGTGTATGATAAATTGATGGCAACAAATGTTTTGGGTCTTGCTTTAGGCGACGCGACGGCATACACCACATTATATAGTATTTGAAATGTTATTAAATTCATCTTTTTGCGAGGAGAGAGAATGCGATTTAAAAATTATCCCGTGGTTATTTATAAATTCAAATGAACTCAGACAATGTTTTATTTCAGATGTGACAAGATTGTCCCTTAGTAAGCAGTTTTTGGTTGAAAGAATTCGAAAGATACAAGGTTTACTAAAACAAAGTGTATTTGTTTTATTCTCAATTTGGATAATACTTTTTTTTACAAAGAAACAGAATGATCGATGCAACTTTTAAAAATATAATCACCAGGAGGTCCCAAAATTTAAAAATGCCACCAATGGTTTTGGTGCCAAAAGAACTGACTCAAAAAAAATAGATCCTTAAATGAAAAATCCTCCTCCTTGAATTACAAATATAGAGATGAACTACACTAGTATGCAAATCATACGATCACCAATTACTTTGAATAACAACAAAAAACGAACAAACATATCATTACTTATCCATATATTAAATTTATCTTCCGCATCACATTATGGGACATTGGCCTCCCATTTGGGCGACACCTATAAAAATACTGCCCAATAAATATAATAAGGCAAAACCAGTAGAATTTTGCGCATATCTGAGTAATATTATTGTCGATATTTTATCATTTCGGATTCGGTAAGGTCCGGTAAGGTTCGGGCCTGTTCGTGAGTCATGTTATGGTGACCACTTTCTTGCAAAACCTTTGGTTGTTCACTGCAGTTGCGAAAGGGTTAAAATAGTTGGATGCAATTTTGGTAATTGTGGTGTAAACTGTGGCATGTTAGGTTTAGGAACGATATTTGTGTTCTTAGTTAGGTGGTTATCTGGGCAGTTCTGTTGGATGGCTTCCAAATCTGTTAGATTTTGTAATCTGAATCATTGACAGTCAGATTGCTGCCTATTTTATTGTACTTACATGTTCTTGCAGCATTTATGCTATTATATTATTTGTAATCTAACCCCTTGTGTTCCTTTTCATTTGAGTTTCTACAACCAAACCGCAAGACTATGTTTAGATTATTTTTATCATCTCGTGCACTCTCTTACAGATCATAGTTATAGATATTTTTAACGACATCTTTGTGGACCACCTCAGACAACTCCGCCACGTTAAAGATGTCGTCTGTAACTGATGAACCATCAAACGTGCGATCGGTATTCTACGTAATTTGCCTTCCACAACCTGATCCAAATCTCATTATATCCTTTTGAACGTAAATAGTCAGATAAGTATTTGAATGTTACCATAAACTCGAAGAGTACCAGGACATTGCAAACAATATTAAGCAACTTGTTTGCTGCATTTTTTCTGCATGATAATCCAAATAATTGGTTAAAATAGGTGTACAGCGGCTGATCGATGCGTTACGGTCCGTAAAATGATTAATGTAATTAACACTACCTTACACCAATTTACGTAGAATTTGGTGTTGAAAAATGCTTTGATTTTATTGTATTGGTTCCTAGAAAACAGCTTCGATAGGGGTTAAAACTCGACTCTAATGTTTAGCGTTTTTTTTTTAAATATAAAAGGAGATAAAGAAAGAGAGAAAAAGTATTTAATTGCCACAAAATGACATATGACATACGTGTGTGAGTATAAGTTTCTTCTATAGCTAGATATTATAAGCAAACTTCGTAATTAATAATTCCGTATATCTACTTATTTGGGTGACCCAGTACATCGTCTTAGCGTTTCGATTGCGAGATACTGCTATGTCTAAATTGAATCGGCCCAGAATTTTGCTATGACTGGCGCCCTCAATAGCGTCCATCAGAGGCCCTATACAAAGTCAGATTCTATCAGCGGACACGATTACACACAACACATTTTGTCATGTAGAAAGAGTCCTGCTATAACATAAAAATGCCAAACGTGACCGGTAGTGGTCCTTCATATAAGGCAAAGCGATCAGAATTTATTATGAACTTACGAGTTTGAAGAACTTATGTGACGTCAATTTTCTTCATCAGCATTCTAAGCAGATGTAATGATTGAATCGTAGTTTCTGATCTAGGAATTGAGTAACTGTTGATTTAAATTGAGTCTGTAGACATCTGTTTGGATTAAATAGTTGCTTGGTACCCAATGTCATAATTTTTATTAGGGTCCCCGTACCCAAAGTGTAAAAACGGCACTCTATTACTAAGACTCCACGATCCGTCTGTCTGTCCGTCTGTCACCAGGCTGTATCTCATGAACCGTGATAGCTAGATAGTTAAAATTTTCACAGATAATGTATTTCTGTTGCCGCTATAACAACAAATACTAAAAACAGAATAAAATAAATATTTTAGTGTGATTTTTTTGTTCATTCGTTTTTGCAAAAAAATCACGTTTGTGCGAAACCCATCGTGCGCGAGTCTGACTCGCACTTGGCCAGTTTTTTTTATTGTTGAAAGTTTATCTCTAAATTATTTACTTTCAGCAAGTTCCGTCCAACTGAAAAGTAAAAGTCATCCTTTCTCCTTTTTATTTTAAGAAAAAGACGAAAATTAAAGAAAAGACGTTGATTATTTAAAATTGTTACAGATAGACCTAAAAAGATAAAATATGTATCGAAGTTATGTTTCGAGGAAATGAATAATACCTAGATACTATACGAGTGATTATATACGAGTGACATTTGCCAGTTAGTTTTAGTGAAGTGAAGATTCTGCACTACAACACCGCAAAACCATAAATATACAAACATTTTTGCACAGCTTTTGCAATAAAAAAACTATAAAAGAAGTCCTTGATCGGCCATGACTCAAATGACGACTTCTCTTGCAAGCGAAGCAAAAGTCCTAACAGTACAAAAATATCTAAGAGTTCAATTGCACGGATATTATATATAGCTAAACTAAGTGCTTTAGACTAAAACTAACTAGGCGAGCCAAAAGCAACATTGTGCTGTGACGACCTAAAATCTGTGTGAAACTTTAGAAGTAGTGATGGGATAATGTTCGTTAAATTTGCTGCTGAACACTAGATTTTTTTCTAAATAATATTTGATATCACGACTACATTCACTGTAGGTAAGCCGATGCATACATACACACCTACAACTTACAAATATATTACAAGAAAAGCTCTAAAAAAAAACCGTATAAAATCTTGACTAGATCAACGAGGCAGTTGAGTAAAGGCCAATTTCTCAAATGGTTCACAGCTCCTGCGGTAAACAGCTTTTGTACCTATAGAAAATGCAAACAAAAGCTTCAAATAAAAGCTTTACAGCTAATGAAAACTCAGCTCATAATATATATATATAATATTATAATTTCTGTAATATTAATTAATTGTAATAGTTGTTTTAGTTTGATGAAACTACTTATAAGTTTGCATTTCTTGAATGTTGAAACTTCGTCGTATTCTAATTTTCTAAATACATATTTTAATAATCTTCAAGCCATACGAGGCGGAAGTTTGTAAGTATGTTTATTAGCGCTGTCTGTATAAGGTATGATGTATTAATTTCATTAAGTAAATATTATTTTCTCTTGCACTCATTATCACAGTTGGCACTTCATAATTGTCTTTAGCAGCCCACTGCTTTCCATGCATCCTTTACCAGGTAACTACCAGTAAAGTGCTGATGCTGAAAATCATCGTTCCAAAAGTCTAGTAAGCTTTGAACAAGGCCTAACCACTGCAACTTCTGAAAGTCAGAATTGTGACCACCAGAAAAGTGCCGAGGCAGCCTACTATATCAACTACATGGATAGCTGAATATTCCACCAAAGCCGAATATCCAGAAATTACCGCATATTTCAGCCCATCCCTATCCAAATCCTACACGGAAATTAATACCATACCTACAATATTTTGACAAAGCGAATCTATACGTCATCGGGTACCGGTTTGACCATTGACTAAGTGACTGACAGTCCGTTACGACATTGAATAGCCAGCTTTATCGTAATTATAGGATTGGCTGGAATGTTCGCTGGTTTTGTAACTGCGTTTTTAATTGTTGGCGGATTTTGATTCGGTTGTCTTCGGTGTTTTTCGGTAACCTAGACATATTTAGTTGGTTGTTATTGAATGTTTTGGGAAGCTGACAAGTTTACTGTAACCAAAATACATACGAATAATACGTGTATATGCTCAAATATTCCAAAATATACTTCATAAAATGATGGAGTGGTGTGTTGAGTTTAGTCCTAAACCACTAGGAGTGAGTGATTGTTGGCAATGCTTCGAGGCTCTCATGGTTTCCTTCACATCTCGAAATGGTTTGGGTTAATGGACTATGGGTCTACTTGTACCACGATCTTCAATATTTTCATCCTACAAAAAGCCGACAATTTTAAGAATAGTTTTAGTAACACAACACATACATACAGCATCGTGTACATCAACTCAACACTACGAGCAAAATAAAAAAGCATCAACTATCTTTTTCTTGAATCATGATAGAACAATTATCTCTGGAAGCGATGCTCCAAGATAAATCTCAAAGATCACCATAGTGAAAACTGATTAGCATACAAATCTAACGTTTTACTTTTACCAGTTAATGGATACGATTATACGATAAAATCATCAGAGTGTAACATAGCCAACATTGTCTCGTTGGTTTAGTGGTCGAAAGAACATGAGAGTTCAAGATAAAGGACTAACATAGGACATTATAAGCCACTGTTTCTGCCTAGCCTTTTCCCACAGACATAAATCTAACTAGATAGGTAACGCAAGTCCCTCCATCTGTATGAAAACCAAGCGTGCCTCTTTATCACACACAATTTAAAAACAAATTTACTTACCAATGAAAGAAAACATTTTCAATACCTCGGCCAACTTTTTCTATACAGTCTTTACAACTCAATATGGTATAAAAAGTAATAAAGGAGGAGCTCATGGCTAAATAACAACAGCCACACGGGTCGATCTTCAAGATTAATTGGGAAAAAGGCTAGGCAGATGAACAGATGCTGAACTGTTCAGAGGTTTTTATGGATAAACCAGACCGTGACCATGTCAAATATAACTTAGTGACATAATATGAGTAGCTAGCTACATGATTGACCCACAAATTTAGGTTTAGTCATCAAATCAGGTAGGGCATTACAAGTGAGGATCTCAGCAACATAAATAGAGAAAGAAGTTTTAAAACTGGGAACTGCTGGGAATCTATTTAGTGAAACTTTGGCGCCGGTTAATTTTTCATTCATATTTATTTTTAAAATCTACTTAATGCCCAACATAAATATAGATAAATGCATCAAATAAACTGCAGTGTTATTTATTTCAGGATAAATACATGTTACGCATCGACATAACATAACCTATGTTACAACAGTTTGCAGTGATTGTCTCTCAGGTGGCTTACAATGAATATTTTATAAGTGAAAACCGTTGCAACGGATATGCAATATTAAATCATAAACATAAGGTAGACATGCGTATGCGCATGAGTGAGTGAGAGGCGTTTATGTGTGTGTGTTGTGTGGGAGTGAGAGGTGTGACGGGAAATTATGAAATCAGGTGCTGGTGACGTGTTGATGGAAGGATATTGCCTTTATGTTTTATGTAGGCGGTTTTATGAGTTATGGATACTTAGACAGGAAGATTTCTAGGCTTAATTTCCTTCAATCCAAATATGGTAACTCTATGGTATTAAATGTTATTGCGTGTTTGGATCATTATCCACCTATACGCACTAAACGTTTTTTGAATACTTCGAACAGCTAAGGAAATGCCATGCCGGAGTCTGTGTTTCCTGATAGCTACAATCTAGGGGTCTTTAAGTCAAGCGCGAATATGTTACTTCGAGGCAAGCGTGCTTCAACGTCGTCGATCACATCATCGCTTACCATCAGGAGAGATAGAGATTCGAGCCTATACATAACAATAAACAAAACTGTCATTCAATTAACGTTATATATCGTTCGATTATATTAGTCTTCCAATAGCAAATATGTCACAAGAGTTCACAACGCAGAACACGACTTTTTAATTACTTACAACAACAATCAATGTGCCTAGCTTTTACCCAATTACGTCACGCTGAGTACCAATACTTTATATGGAACGACTGCCTATCTGACCTCCACAACCCAGTAACTGGGTAACACTTACACCAACACAAGGCAAAAAATAACTTGTTCCTATGTCCCCCAAATTACCATACACAATCTAATTAATTTAAACACCTTGAACGAAAGGAAAAGGCTTTCAACACTCACAAATTGAACACTCGATATGTAAATCAGAAGGCATTCGGTCAGTGGGTCCGATGACCGGTTGGGGCGGACATACCGCCCTACTAACGCGTTCCTATAATCAACCAGTGGTTGTTTTTACGATGTTTTTACGCTGATAAGGATATTATCTCAAGTTTAACGTTTATAGAGCTTGGCAAACGGAATTGGTAATCGGTTCTAGTATGTTTTTCTCACCTTTCCAATGTCGTAACAAGATATAATTACAAATTTTAAAAACCCCCGATTTGAATTTTTATTTCATGCTTTTTAAACAACATATAATTTACCTAGTAGCAGACACGCTTAAATAGACAATCTATAGAAACACGTAATAATGACTCGATATCTTGCGAAAAAATCCAGATTCAAAGATTAAAATGTGAATAACTTTTGAACGGCTGAACCGATTTTATTCAAACATAGCTAAGAACATTCTCGACAAAGTCACCTTTCAAACAAAAGAACTAAATCAAAATCGGTTTAGGCGCTATGATGCCACAGACAGACACACAGATACACAGCAACACACGTCAAACTTATAACACCCATCTTTTTCCGTCGGGGTGTAAAAATAATGATGCGATCTCTTAGCTTAGGTGTGAGTTAATTGACGCGGATTGTCTGATAAGCAGGAGATACTTGAATTGTATGCTTTTCTTAGATAGTTTATAGATTGTCAAATTATCTACCTAAATAAAAATAACGCAGGAGAGTCTTTGAGCCAATTCTACAGCAGAAAGTAATGAAAAGTGGGTAATAAAAAAAATAGTTCAGATCAAAAGTTTTTTTTTTATAAAAGTTAATGTTTTTGTAATCACTGACTTATAAGCTTTAAATAATTTGTAACCTCATTTGTTATTTAAATTATTGGTTAGTTTACAAGTGAACACAAAAGAAATCTGACTCCTTTAATTGAAATATATTTAAATAAGTGAATAAAAAATAAATATCTTCGATGATTAATGGATGCAAAACCAAACTCTAGAGTCCGTAAAAATATATAATTGATTAACTTTCTTTTGCCATATTCTGTAGAAGCTATTTAGTGGCTTTCACGAATATTTTGAACTTGACTTTGAATTTTAATTGAAGTCAACGAACTTTGAATTCTGGTCGAAAATCAGAATTATGAGTAATAACAAAACATCTCTTCCAATGTATTTTTTACAATTTGATAGTAGATTTATCTATAACTAGCTGCTTCGCGCGGCTTCGCTCCCGTGGGCCACCCCACAGGACCCGTTTTTGGGATTAAAAATAGCCTACATTAATCAGGAATAACGTAGCTTTCTAGATTTCTTAAATCGGTCCAGTAGTTTTGGAGCCTATTCGGTACAAACAAACAAACAATCAAACAAACAATCAAACAAACAAACAAAAAAATCTTTCCTCTTTATAATATTAGTATAGATAACTTGATTTGAGATTTCGATGTTACAGCATTACAGATAATATTTCGCATACAAAATCATTCAACTGCCCCAAGATGTGATCATTTCTTTATACATGTTTACTGGTAACTGATAACATCTATCATATCACTTTTGGGCAAGGAATTCACATGGATTCCTATGACTTCCAACTGTTTCGGTCTAGAGCTAGTGGCAGGCCCATATTTTGTTCATTTTATTTAGATCATTCCACTATCTTCTGCGTGGTCTACCGCAAAACCTTTCGACTGTTTTAGTCTCCACATATTGGTTATTTTGTCCCCCACAGCTCTTAATAAAATTGAATTAATTCATCATTTAGCCGAAAGACTTCCACTGCTGGACATTTATGCCTCCCTCAGGCGTCGCCGAAATGACAATAGGCGTTCCTCAAGGCTCTATATTGGGTCCATTCCTTTGTTTAGTTTACATAAACGATTTGCCCCAATTATTACAAAATCAACCGAAGATCGTGTTATTTGCTGATGACTTTCACTTGATCTTTGATATTTAAAATAGATAGGCGGTCACAAAATCTTAATAATGTGAATAAGTCTATTCATCAGGTCCAAACTTGGTTCACGGCAAACAATTTGGTACTAAATGAAAAAAAAGCAAATGTATTAGATTCACATTGCCGAATGTCAATAGTAGCGAATGCGACATCATATTGAATGGGGAAAAGCTGGACTTTGTAAATCAAACAGTTTTCCTAGGAATCACTCTGGACGATAAATTGCAATGGGGGCCTCACATAACTTCTCTTGCGGGTCGGCTGAGCTCGGCCGCTTATGCTGTTAGAAAGATAAGACAGTTGACGGATGTGGAGACCGCGCGTTTAGTCTATTTTAGTTACTTTCACAGCATTATGTCATACGGTATTTTACTGTGGGGTCGGACGGCTGACATTGAATCAATATTTATATTGCAAAAGAGGGCTGTGAGAGCCATTTATAAGTTTAGTCACCGAGAATCTCTGAGGGAGCAATTTAAAAGATTAATATTATGACAGTTTCTTGCCAATTCATTTATGAAAATATTATGTATGTAAGGAAAAATTTCAATCTCTTTAGTAAAATTAGTGATAGACACAATTGTAATACTAGAAATAAAGATAAGTTAGATCAGCCATCTTATAGATTAGCGAAAGTACACACATCTTACATGGGGTACTGTGTTAAATTCTATAACAAAATATCTTGTGAGATATTAAAACTAAATGAAAGAAAACAATAATTAAAAGCACACTTTGTAAACAAGCATATTACAAATTAGATATTCAAGATAAGAATGCTGCTCCATAGAGCAATCTTAAGTGTAGAAAAAATCAAACTGGTTAATTTGTATACGGTATATTCATAATTATTATATTAACGCTTTATTTTTATTTATTTTCTTCTCTTTTTGTTTAAAAAAATTGACTCGCACACTGTTCCTTTGTTGTTGAATTAGGTAATTTACCTACGTTTGCAATATTTGTAAGTATGTGAGAACCATGTCCCTATTTATAAAGTGAAAGAATTTACCTGTAGTGCTTGCAATACTTTATACCTATATATTTAGTATAGTAGTGCTGGGTGCATCGTTCTCACGTAAATGAATTTATTAATGTATGTACTTATGTTAATATTGTAAAATGCCTATATTTTTAAAAGAGTAAGTATGGAGTTTCATGTGCATTCTTCTCCATAACAAGCTACTTTTCCGAATGCACGGTACAATAATTTTTTATTACATGTAAATTTTAAATGTTTTAACGTTCAAAAGTGCCGCATAATGGCCTAGTTGAAATAAATACATTTGACTTTGACTTTGCCACATTGACCGATCCCGTGCGTCTCGCATCCAGCGCGTTCCTGCAACCTAAACTTAGTGAAAAAAAAGTAAAAAGACTCAGAAAATAATATTTCTTTAGCAAATTGTTATAATTATTCTTTTCTAGTGGTCTAACTCATATCATTGATGAATTTACATCTCCAGCCAAGCATACACTTCCTGAGATAATTCAAACATTCCAACACTGCAAAAAGTATGCCAATGATAATGATTTTCACTACCCATTAAGACTTCAAATACCAAATTAAGTACATCAAGTGCCGTTCTAGCTCGTATTGGTTTTGTAACTAAACATTATAATAGAGTAATAAACTGCAATTATATAGCTTGTAGCTGTTGATACAGTGTTTTAATGGTTGTTATAATCGAGTATAAAAATATTAAGGTAACTTTGTTAGGATTTCGTAAACCAAATGCTCGTTGCGCGTGAGGTGTGTAGAAATATTAAAATTAATATGAGAGGCAATAGCTCAGTGTGTAAGGTGTTAGCATGGTGATTGAGAGGGCAAGAGTGCGTTCTTAAGGGTGCCCTAGTCGGTCATTCTTCCAAACAGACGTAGTATGGCGATTTTTCTACTGTATGACGGAGTACGTTCAAAATAAAAATTGATATCAATTTGTCTCATCATTATCTAGCCCTGTATGGAAGCAAAAAAGTAAAAAAATACATATTTAAAAGTTATGAGCGTCGAAAATTCTATATTTTAACACTAATTTTAACGCAACTTTATTAAATGTTATACAATCTATGTTAAATGTTTGTGTAAAGTTCTTTAGTTTATAAGTGTTTATGTTTTTGGCTTGCTGTACGCTTTGGTGTAAACTGTTAGTACAACAAGCAATTGTTATGAAATAAATAAATCATCAATTTCGCTACAAATTTGCAAAAGTGTGTATACGTACGCGAACTAGAGTCTTACTGCTAATCACAGCATCTTTCTCTTCGCACGTGTTGTCGGATGAGAAAGCATGTTTTTTAACCCCGTGCACAAAATAGTTCGTGTCGTCGATTAGGGCAACCTTAAGTTTATGTAGACCTTCCACACCGACATGAGAAAGAGGAGAGCAAACGATATGGGGATGTTTCAAATTTGAGCCATCTTCCAGAATTGGTATGAATAAATTGATTTTACTCGACTGTGGGCAGGTAATGTTTTTCGTGCGTATGCAGTTGCTATTTCAAAGTCTTCTCTCTTTTAAGGCAAGAGCGCCTATGTTACTTGAGGTAGGTGTAACTTATTTTTACACTGCCAGCTCTTGCGGTATAATTTACTAACTGTTTATTTATAATTACGAGTATAATCCCTTACAAAAT
The DNA here is from genome assembly GCA_945859665.1 of Anorthoa munda. NCBI lineage: Eukaryota > Metazoa > Arthropoda > Insecta > Lepidoptera > Noctuidae > Anorthoa > Anorthoa munda. The sequence continues at coordinate 25,797,829 of OX243900.1, read as the reverse complement.
CTATCTAAAATTTTTTAGGTTCTTTTTACCCGACTGCCGAAGGAGGGTATTGTGTTTATCAGTCTATGTATGTATGTTTGTTCCTATGTGGCGTTCTAGAGACCAAACGCGTGGGCCGATTTTGATGGTTCTTACGTCAATCGATTCGTCTTAACCACGCGAGTGTCACTGGCTACATGAAAATTGGAAAATAGGAAAATGGCGGTTCTTGGGCGCCATATTGTGAGGGCCTATTTTATTTTTTCTTCCTAACCTATCGTGTGGGGTATCAAAATAAAGGATTTTAAGAGGTGATTTCATAAATATATAACACTTACATGTTTAAATGTACCTAATTCGAAAAAAAAAACTAAAAAGTTATAAATAAAAAAAGTTTATTAAAAAATCAAAAAGCCCGACTGCTTGAAAAGCGTACTAAAAAGACGTAAACAAGGAGAAAATCATGCTGTGCTGTCGGAGGATACGTCTGGGTTTGGCCAGCCAGATCGCGAAGATGTATCCTCCGACAGCACAGCATGATTTTCTCCTTGTTTACGTCTTTTTAGTACGCTTTTCAAGCAGTCGGGCTTTTGGTTTTTTTTTTATTTTAGCTGCTGATCCCTTCATCCATCGAAATACCACGAAGTGTTAAAAGAATAATTATTATACTGGAAAATCAAATGACTTGTTTCGTTCTTTTTCAACACGAGGAGAGTCATACTGCTATACTTTCGAGAAGTCCACCTGTCTGATATAGGTAACTCTTTGTTTTTGTTCAAAATTATTAACCTTATTTTTTTTCTGTTCCAGATAAACCCCTGTAAAGTGAAAACAACGTACGTTAAGTGTTAAATAATGTTAATAATAAGTGTTACTAGTGCATAATAGTGTGGATGTATCATAATACCTTATAATAGTTACCTTGGTACCGTGGTACCTTGTAATAGTGTTGTGTGTAGTGTGAGTGGATACCTATAAGTTCTGTACTCATCTTTATCTGTAGTCAAGATGATGACCCTGTACAGAACCATCAAAGGGACGAGCACGATGAAGAGGAAGAAACGGGAAAGGTATGTCTTTCTTCTCATTCTCTAGCTACTTTATGGTTCTTTGGTTGTAACCACAGTGGTTGAGCCTATGGTCCCTAAATCGATGTTAAAATGTTTTAGGTGCGGTGTGTGGTAAAAATTAAGGGCAAATAAAAGTGGTTTCTTTTATGATAAGTAATACAGGTCAATTTCAGTATTTGCGACTTCAGGACAAGGAGCATTATCTTTCCATTCCGTCTTAGTTTCATATATGTATGTATTATTATTTAAGTATTTACGGTATTAGTTAGTATTTATTATTGTAATATTTTTTTTATTTTTTTTTAATATGCATGTTTATAAGAGTATATATTAATTATCTAAACAGTATTCTTCTTTATTGTGAATTGTTGAATATACTTTTCTTTTTATTCCCCTCTACACACGGTGTCTACATATCTTTTTTGCAACTCTCCTCTCGCAGGTATGCTGGAAGAGATTTCGTTAGAAATAAGCATACCTTTGAACCTATTTTCTGTTCCTTCTTCTTGTCTATTTATTATGTGTGTGTACATTAATGGTTGAATAAATAAATAAGACAATGGTTTGACCTGATTGACCTTAAATATACAGATATAATAAGTATTATTACTTTAGTTAACTTTTTAAAGGAAAATTGTGAGGGGAAGAAAATCTAAAAGTAAAAGGGAGATGGTCAATGCCAAGAAAAGCCTGAAATTTCAAGTAGGTACCTAGATAAAAATTTACATTCTAGTAAATAATTTTGTTTTCATAATATAGCGTTTCGTTGAAAATTATAGTATACCAAGCACAGCTGCGCTCGCGCAATACAGCGGCGCCGCCACTAAACTAACGGTACCGCTGTGAATTAACTGCAACGGTTCACATTCACTTTTACTTTAGACTTGACGCTTGACAGATAGTTCGGCGCTCTAGCGGTAGATGGCATTGGTTTAAGTAAGCTTAAATTCAGCAATAGCGTAATAGAAAATGATGGTTTTATTTTTGTCGAACTTATTGGTCAAACTTGATGAAGACAAGCATTTTTTGTGATTTCAATTATTGATATATTTAGGGGAAGTCTCGTACCGATACCTTCCTGGCTCCTAGTCTGAAATGAAACCGAAACTACCCTTCCTATCATGGTTCTACAGTAGAGCGATATCACCGATAGTAGAACGTCTATTACTAGATAAGTGGGTCGATTAGTGTGTTAAGGTGCTGGTCCTAATAAAAACCTTGAAATAAAGTAAGCAGTAGTAGGTACAATTATCTACTTACCTGATCAAGATGTCATCATCATCATCATATCAGCCGAAAGACGTCCACTGCTGGACATAGGCTTCCCCCAAGCGTCGCCACATTTACCGGTCCCGTGCGTTTCGCATCCAGCGGAGCCCCGCAACCTTCACCAGGTCATCGGTCCACCTGGTGGGAGCCCTTTCAACGCAACATCTTCCGGTTCGCGTTCGCCACTCTAGAACTTTTCTGCCCCATCGGCCATCCGTTCTGCGAGCAATGTGCCCTGACCACTGCCAGTTAAGTTTGGCAATTTTTCGGGCAATGTTGGTAACCCTGGTTCTCTTGCGGATCTCTACATTTCTGATTCGATCACGCGAGGATACTCCGAGCATAGCCCTCTCCATTGTCCTTAAGGTGACTGTAAGATTTCTGATGAGGCTCAGTGTGAGCGACCACGTCTCAGAGCCATAAGTCCTATGGCTCATAGACTTTCGCCTTGAGACACTGTGGTAAGTTGGACGAGAAGAAACGACGCAACTTCCCGAACGCTGCCCAGCCGAGTCGATCAAGATGTAACAGAATGATAAATATGTGGTATTTTTTTCTTAATTTCACAAAATAAATCAAACACAGCGATCAATACCACACACCTTGTCACTATGATGGATTTCGTAGTTATATTTTTTCTGAAGATCTTCTGACCATGTTCAAAAGGTCAATAACACTTAAACTGACCATTATCTATGTAGGAACATCTGGACAGCAACTGACAGACGTATTAGCATGTTAATTATAAAATACACAGTAGATATAACTCAATTATGTTTTTGCTAGAAAGTAATTAGTTTTGTTAAGCACAATATGATTGGAGATTAGGATGTATAGCCGATGGATTGAGAAGCGGTTATTCGTTCATTTACCTAGTTACCAGAAGTTTTTTTGATGGTGTTGCCTACGGTATGATACTTTAGAAAATATAATAGGATCACTACGGTGGTTTAGGACAGGGATCACCAATTAATTTAATTTGGGGTCCGTTTCTTAAAAATAATATGACCGCCGCGGTACGTAAGGTTTCAAGCCAATTAAATGAAAATTGTTGACCCAAACAAAGTAAGAAAAGTAAGAGGTTTCAAGGCACTTTTTTTTTGTTCGGGGTATTTATTTCCACACACAAATTTTATGCGAAACTCTTGACAAGAAACTTCCGTATTTTAAAACTGTATTTTCTTGGGTATCGATATTTACATCTGTAGAATAGCTTTATTGCTCCCGTAAACATTTGCAGAGTTAATTTTGCTGAGGATTTAGACGACATTCCCTTTCTTAGGGTCTACACAAAATATGTCGATGGTCCGCCATTTGGTGACACATTTGGTCCTATGTGAAATTTTTCCTAATGACCTTTTTCCCATGGTTTTCCGCATACTTTTATTTTTAACCAGCTATTACTTTCCAAATAGAACAAATTATAAGGCTTCCTGTTAGGATCAAAAGATTTCAGTAAAGTTTAACGCAGAGTAACTACAAAGTTACAAAGTACAAAGGAATGAGCAGTGGTGGCCCAGTGATAGCAGCCGCTCCTTACAAGTTGTATGTCGTGATTTCGAACCCAGTCAGGCGCTTTACTTTGTGTAAATTATTGCATCACCACTGCTCTCAAACCGGTGAAGGAAAACATCGTGAGGAAAATGTTCTAGAACCAAAAATTCGAAGACATGTGACATCCACCAACCCGCACTGGGCCCGCGTGGTGGATTACGGCCCATTCCCTCTCACAGAGAGGAGGCCTGTGTCCCAGCAGTGGGAACATTAAAAGGCTGATGATGTGATGTGAACTACAAATTGCTTGACCATTGCCCGAGTGAAAGCTTTGGTAATGGTTTCACTGTTTCAGTTATCACCATGTCAGAATTCTTTGTTGTGTGTTTCTAATCACCTTTCTCGCTATGAAAGAAACGTCCTTCAAAACACACTTCTAACGTCGTTTCATTCAGACATTTTATTACAAATTAATGATTTATTTATTCTACTAATTGGAATGAATATAACTAATTCGAAACAACAAAGTTCCGTCACTGTCAAACGCACAATACGGAACAGTTCTCAAATAAACGAACCAAATTATCTTCAAGCTTAGACATATTACATTTAGGACTGACAGGGTTCAAGGTGCATTGGCACTAATTAACAGTGCGTAATCAATCAATTGTTGTTTACGTCGAGTGGTCATTAGATTTGTGTTGAAAGGTATCGATTACAAAAAGTTATTATTTGTTTGACTGTTCAGGAAACGGGTGATTTACGATAATGTATTGAAATTACTAATCGACAATCCGGGTATGAGAAATGTATATTTTTAACAGTCACAGTTTTTGGATAGTAATCCTTGGGTTTAGTTAGAGATAATGACATTCTACCAGTGATAAAGTATTGTAAAAAGTTCAAAATCTATGGGATTGACAGGCTTTAGCGAAATGCCAAGTTTTCAATCCCCACGTTTTGAACTTTTTACAATACTTTATTGCTGGTAGAATTCGACTTATAGACATAGAGAGACTTTGTGTATTTGTTCTGTGGGCAGCAATTTTTTTTTACATGAATTAATTCGTTTATTTTTTTACGGATTTTTATTTTTCGTATAACCTGTTGACTAGACTTCTTCATCCACCAGACGCTTTTATAAAAATGTCCCCGAAATGTCCATTTAGATTAATTTATACGGACATAAGCTAGTTATTTTATTCATCATCGGAACGATTAAACAAAAATAATGCAATAGGCTTAGTAAGTTTTCTTTATATAAGCATATCTACTCGTTACGGGTTTTGCCAATGGGTTTCTTAAGAATAGACCAAAAAAAAACAGCACCACTTTTCGCTTAATCAAAACAAACACATCGTACTGAGTCATCAAGTACTCTCAAAAATGCCCAATTTTATCATCTCGATTAGTATTCAACAAGCGATTGAATCGAGTCATAAAATCACGATGATCGAGAGAATTGGGTTGTAGTTTGTGTGCGAGATGCATCGCTTAGTACAATGCAGGCTATATTTTAAGGTTGTACCTTGCAGTGTCAGGCAGCGAATAAATGTCAAGTTGGCTTGATCGTTTGATGGCATTTTGAGGGGCACGTTTATTATAAGTAGATGCCTTTTATTATTGGTATGCCTGTTTTAGGGTTCCGTACCGAAAGGAAAAACGGAATCCTTATAGAATCACTGAGGTATCAAGCTGAAATTTATATCAAATAGGTCTATTGTCCCTTAAAGTTGTAAAAAAATTAAACTTCTAAGCCAACGCAATCAAAAGATACAGCCGTATATGCCGCAAATTTCCACACTCGCAAGGGAATCATAACCTACGGGGTACTTCCCGTGAACTCAGAATCTTGAAATTTGGTACGAAGCAACGTCTTATAGCATAAATAAAGGAAAAATTGCGAAAACCGTAAATTTTTTGTTACATCATATAATAAAAATATTTTTTTATTTATTTACTAACCCTTTCCTCATGAACGCGTTAGGTCTAAATTACCTTTAAGCTGAGGTTTGTACGGAACCCTCGGTGCGCGAGTCCGATTCGCACTTGGACGGATTTATTTTTCATTTCATGCCTCGCAGGAATACAGATGTCTTGGAACTTGGAACGTCTGCGTTGGACTTATCCGTTTCACGTTACCTTTCCACTGCTGGGGTTAGGGCCTGTCTGTAAGAGGACCGTAATCCAAGATGACGTCTGATAGAGAACTATGTAAGAAGATGGGATCAGGGGCAAAGAAAAGATGATGATAAATCCACTACAAGGGCCAAATTCAGAATTTCAGAAGATTCTGTCATCACTTCATCCGTGATGACTTCTTGTCTTCGATTTTTTGATTCTAGGTCATGCCGCTTTCTTGACGATGTCTTCAACGCTTTAAGAGGAATGGCTTTATTTTTGTGTACATTGATATATTTTCAATATCCCTTTCAAAACAATATTAAGGTCAACTTTGCCTTCCGAAATACGTTTGCCACTTCACGTTTTTATCATTATCAATCCTCTTCCCATGTATCAAATAATACTCCCACCAAAAAATTAACATTTGAAATGCAAATCTTGTACGTTTATGGCATACAATTTAAAATCATCACTTTAGCAGTGAGCCAGTCTTATAATGTGGGAATATTAGTGACATCAGAACGTCACATATTGAATACTCAAAGTATTAGAGACGTGCTGAGAACTTTGTCACATAGATTTTCACGTTAATTTGTGACTGAGGTGACGTTAATTAACTGTCGTGTTATGTCAGTTTATTTAAGACTAGCTGACCCGGCAAACATTGTTTTGCCATAAAAACACCAAACATTCATCTACCCTACCTACCATAACCACCATACCCTCCCCACCCTACCCTACCTACCCTACCTGCCCTACCTACCCTACCCTACTTACCCAACCCTACCTACACTACCTTACTTACCTTACCCTACCTATGTAGGTAAGGTACCATATTTTTTTTCTTAAGCACCTTCTCCTACCAATAACAAACACAACAAAAAAAGAATAAGCGAAATCGGTCCAGCCGTTCACGCGTGATGCCGAGATAAAGGGAAATAGGGATTCATTTTCATATATAAAGATATAATAAAACTTTTTTGACCTCCCACCGCTGTCTTTATATTTTAAAGTCAAGTGGATTCATAACCCACCAGAAGCAAATTTATTCTACAGACATTCTAATACCATAAGGTCGAATTTTGCTTTAATATATATTGCCTTACCAACAAACTTGCTATCGATATAAAAATATGGTTTCAATTATTTTACCCATGTTTCTGTCATTTGAATGTTTTAATGACATACCACCATTTTAATATCTACTTGACGTTTTAATATTTGCCATTTTCCTTTTAATTTAAAATTAGCTTCTGAAATCAAAATAGTTCGTATATGTTTTTGCAATTAAATATTATTGTTCTGTACTTCGTTCTATAAGCAAACAATGCTGGACAATAGTTAATTCCAAATTCAAAACATAGTTTCAGCTTTATAAAAAAAATACTTTTTCTCAAACATGCTTGGAAATGTAATCATTATTTTGACAACCTTCTTCGAGATAAATCGAAATTGCTGTACTGGTCAAATACATGCGCGCAGCGGCCGGCAAAAGTTGTATGAAAATCCATATTTGTCGTGTCTAGCGGCCAAATAAATTCCATAGTAAACTCATATCTGTCGTGTAGTTTAAAAATGGAACGATGTTTTACTCCGAAACAAGGCAACCAAGGAGGTAACTTATCAAAGGTTTTATTTAAATTTCGAACTGGCTTGCAAATAGAACGCTGTTTATTGAAAAAAAAACAAAGGAACACTTTAACGCGGGAACAATTATTGTTGTTCGTCATTGATTTTGACAAAATGAGTTCTAGGTACTACTTAGTTTTAATTTCCGCGCATTATTTGAGAAAAGTACTATACAAGCCTTGGCCACAACTAGGCATTGATGGACTTACGTATGTGTGCCTCGGCTTCGCCTCGGCCCACATTTACACGTTCGTCCATCAATGCCTATTTTGCTGGCCGCTGCAGTAATGTACTATTAATTCAAGTTATAATCTACTGCAATTAACACAATAGTGAAAATTGCACGACCCTTTGCTCGTGTTGATACAGTTTTTAGGGTTCCGTACCCAAAGGGTAAAAACGGGACCCTATTACTAAGACTTCGCGATCCGTCTGTCTGTCTATCTGTCTGTCTGTCTGTCCGTCTGTCACCAGGCTGTATCTCGTGAACCGTGATAGCTAGACAGTGAAATTTTCACAGATGATGTATGTCTGTTAATTGCCGCTATAACAACAAATACTAAAAACAGTATAAAATAAATATTTAAGGGGGGCTCCCATACAACAAACGTGATTTTTTTGCAGTGTTTTGCGATAATGGTACGGAACCCTTCGTGTGCGAGTCCGAATCGCACTTGGGCGGTTTTTTATATTATTTAAAACGTCTTAGGTACACTAGCAGTGGTTTAAAAAGAAAACTGCAATGTTTTAAAGTTTTCAAACGAATCCATCACCTGAATGGGTCATGAATCCACTTGCTTGACTGTACATATGTACAATTAATAGTTTTCGGCCACTTCTTCTGGATTCAAACTTCAACATCTCTCTGCTTATCGGAAGAATCTGGAAAAAATATCATGTGTCTATTTAGAGTTTTTGACTGTGACTTTTGTCAATCAGTAAGACTACTAATTAATGGTTATCAAAACGACTTCTACAGAGAATAGGCTCAAGTAATGCAAGTTTACTGCACCGAAGATCATAATTGTATTAACCTAAAAACTAAGTTGAGTAAGCGTTTCTTTGATATGTAGAAATATTTGTTCACTTTTTCTGTTGTATATGTTGGGCGTTGAGTTATATATTTTTTTATGCTCTCGCTGATATTTTATGGTAACTTTGATATGTGTGGAAAATTTTAATTGGCCTTTTCTTGTATGTTGTTTCTGCGCATTGATGTATCAGCTGTAAGTTCTCCTAAGATTAATAAAATAAAATAAAATGACCAAATCGTAAAGGTAAATAAAGTAAACGTAATTATTATACAACGGTCGGGCGAGCACGGCCTCTGTGATAGGCTTCAGTCACGCATTTTATCACCGTTTCTGCTCCCAAACTGTGATAAAAATGTGTGACTCAAGCCTGTCTCGGTAGGCCGTGCTCGCCCGGCAGGAAGCACATGAATTTTCAAAGTCAAAGTCAAAACGTTTATTGCAAACTAAGTGTATAATGTTGGTGTTATGTTATGTTAGTACTTAAGACTTAGCCAGCCTTTTACAAGCATTGCAATTATCATTATCCTGTCTTTATCATCCTAAATTAGCATGCATTAAACATTATTATTACTTAATTATTTTATTTAACATTATTATAATTAAATTGAGAAAAATATAGTTATGTCAAAAATAATGAATTTAATACAATAATTAGCAATATAGTGTCATCCTTTTCAGGTAGTACAAATTATAATTATAATTTTGTATGAAGTTAAATAGGATAGACTAAATCTTATTGTTTGTATAGGACAGATCGCCATTTGAGATAAATTCGTCATTTTAACCTAGATTCCAAATATTCCTTTACTGAGTAAAAACAATTTTGGATTAGGTATAGTTTTAGCCTTTTTTGAAATATTGTTACTGATTTTTCAGTTTTAAACGTTTTCCCAGTGACAGAAAATGATACTAATTTTTTCTTGTCGATTATTTTAGACTATTTTATTCACTTTTCGTGTTTGCGACTTTTCTTTAAGTAATCTCACAATTATTTGAAGATTATTGAAGAGCATTTTAAATAAATGTTTTCGTTTTTTTTCAACTATAAAAGTTAACTCCCCCACTCCAAACCCACTCTATATTTAAACACCTTGTCATACCAAAATGACCAAGTATTTGACAGCGTTGCACTAAACAGTCAATTTATACCACTATATTAGTATTTTGCATGTTGGTAACACCCACGTTACGACTATGGGGGCTAGTTATGGCTGGAAACACGGCGATGGCTTCATTCATGGGATGCTCGCATGTTTCTCGTAATTGATGTCAGAGTATGTCGTGTGTGGAGTGCTTGTGTTGACAGTTGTGATTTGCATGTTGGTAAAAATGAGAGGTAGGGGTGGTAGCATTGGGCTGTATGGACTAACAATGTGTTTTTGGGAATTTAATTCTTCAAAAAGTTAATGATGAATCATTACGTTTCTGGTAGGGAATGCAATAAACAGTGAGCACTGACTATCTTTGTCTTTGCTATACCAGAGAGTGTTATTAAGCTATGAACAAATTTTATTAGAAATTGGAGTTTCAGTGAAATGCCAATTTCAGGTTTTTGCTAGATTTCCGGAGAAGCTTATGTATGTCCAGCAGCAACTTATAAAAGTTGAACTGCAACACGCAGTTTGTCGCCTCAGAACGAGGAGGACATTCATATTAAATTTAATGATTCTTAAAGAGCCAATTAGGTTTTTCTATTCCACAAGGATGGTAAATTTTCCGAGATAAAAAGTAATTTACGATAATTAGCTTTATAATACCTACTTGTACTAGCTGCCGCCTACGGCTCCGCCCGCGTTGTATTAGTACTTCTCCCAATATTCTTATACATTATAGCCTATGTGTTATTCTGCCCCCCTAGCCAAGTTACAAACGTTTGGTATCAAATCTCTTTCTACAAACGTTAACGCCTTCTATTTGTATAGTCTGACCACGTGACTTAAGGGCGCGGCGAAGCATGAATTGTCCATACAAACGTAATACCTAAATCATTTGTAAGTTGAGCATATTTCCACCAAATTATGCTAATATTCGGATTCAGACAGTATTTATCTAGGTTCCGACGTCTTTTTTTTTCAAAATACTTACCTAAAATGAAGTTTAAGCGAATTCCATTTCGTACATTTTTACAGCGTAAATGACATGTTTTCTTATTGATTTTTCTATCTTAAAAAAAACAATATCTATAAAATTGTCAACGCTATAACATAGCTCATATTATCAAGAAACAAATTATCGAAAAAAAAATAAAAAAACATTAAGTTTTCATTCATCATTTTTGGTATTACGGAACACATAAAAATAATCATACATTTTCAATAGCTAGTATTGCTGTCGCGTCGAGCACGTCCTGTCAATGTGTGTGTAGTCGTGCTTCATACGGTTGAGTAGGTATCGCTCGTACGGCTTTTGTTCGGGGCACTTCGGGGTTGTTTACTGTTTGTTGTATTGTATATTTTTTACCCGACTGCCGAAGGAGGGTAATGTGTTTATCAGTCTATTTATGTATGTATGTATGTAAGTATGTAAGTATGTAAGTATGTATGTATGTAAGTATGTATGTATGTATGTTTGTTCCTATGTGGCGTTCTAGAAACCAAACGCGTGGGCCGATTTTGATGGTTCTTGCGTCAATCGATTCGCCTTAACCCCGCGAGTGTCACTGGCTACATAAAAATTGGCAAATAGGAAAATTCTTGGGCGCCATATTGTGGGGGCCCAAATTTTTTTTTCTTCCACACGTATCGTGTGGGGTATCAAAATAAAGGATTTTAAGAGGTGATTTCAAAAATATATAACACTTATTTGTTTAAATGTTCCTGATTCGAAAAAAAAATAACCAAAAAGTTATAAATAAAAAAAGTTAATTAAAAAATCAAAAAACCCGACTGCTTGAAAAGCGAACTAAAAATACGTAAACAAGGAGAACATCATGCTGTGCAGTCGGAGGATACGTCTGGTTTTGGTCAGCCAGCTCGCGAAGATGTATCCTCCGACAGCACAGCATGATTTTAGGATGCATGATTCAGCAAGGATAGTATGATCTATTTCGCATTTTATGTTGGCAACACAAAGATTGGTGTTTTTATTACTGGCAACATACCACAAACTTTCTCAGATTCATCAAGAACCATTTTTAAGATTAATAATAGAAGTGATAAGGAAAAAGATTCAAAAGACAGGGGCAAGAGCACTATGCAGAGATCATGGCCTTGGGCACTTGGTACTTTGCCTGACATGACGTGGAACCATGCGAGTTGCCAGCTTCATACGAGGAACATAGTGTTGCCAACCATCAAACATTATTGCTACAACAACCATAAGGACTCTTAACACAAATAAAACAAGTTGTTTCGCTAAATTGAAATGAAACAAAACTGTTCTTATTTAAAATTATTCTAGTTTACATTATTTACAAACATATGCACAGGACGCCTGACATCCGTCCGCGGTAACTAGCGCTATGCGATACTTTGGTTACTATTATATATCATACATTTTGGTACGCGTTACATTCAACGCAATAACTTAAATTGCTTCTCAGGGTTCCGCACTTTTACAAACTTTACTAAATTCCATTTTCATAATAAGATTAGATTTTTATTAAAAACGTACAAATTTAAGTCTATTCAGACTATTCAGTCCAACACCCATTGTTAGGATATCAGATATTGTTGTTACTATTTGTACTGAATATTCGTAAATTGTGCAAGAAGCATAGCATATTGCTAAAGTTTCTTGAAGAACACAGCCTTCACCTTAGAAGCTAACAGTACATGAGATTGAAGCTAACATTAGACTAGGCACATGACCGCACTTGCACGGAACCCACAATTCGTCACGAGCACTCCACATGCAACAATTTATCCTAGATCATTGTCAAAAAATTGGTCTAATGAGCACCGTTTTTTTCTCTTATGAAAGCGTCTTTTGCAACGAAGTCTGTACTATTTCACTTGCCCCATAGCCTCTTGCGCCGGCTCGTTGGGCTTGAACCCACTTTCTGATTTGTAAGGTTCACTTTTATAGTCTTGGTTGTCGTTCTTGGCTTGGTCCTTGTCGTCGTACCCGTAGGGCTTCTTGCCCTGCGTGTGGTCCTGCTCCCGTTGTTGCCGTCGGCGCTGCTTGGACCAGAGCTCGTGGCAGTCCTGCCACGTGGGCAGCTCCGGCGCAGGCATCCTGGAAATGGGTGGACAGGTTAATGGTGTACCTAACTACGGAGATGCACTGTCGCAAAGCTTTATCTCGCTGGCGGCAGATTTGTGCATCCTAGTGCCCATGTAATTATTCTGTCCATTACAAAAAAGACAACGAATTTTGGAATTCAATAGTCTTAAAATTAGAAGAGTTTTATTTTAAATGTATATTTCCTGAATTAATAGATCCCCGTTTACCTAGAAATCTGCCTATCAGAGACAGAATATAAACATTTTTTTTTCTTTACCTACGTAATGTACAATTATTACAATGTACAATTGTACATATAAACTAAAAAGCGTGCGTAAAAATGTTTTCTGATTATCATTATTGTATTTTTGTATTTCGTTCAGACCCTACACGACTTTATCACATTTTGATTTATATTTTTTAAATAGATGAATGATGATCTATAAAGTAAAACATAACTAAATAAATGTTTATACGAAATTCTTGTTTTTATTTTTAATATTCTTAGATCAGAGCGCTGATATTTGTCTGTACCTACTTATGCGTAAATAGGCATAAATTATTGGAATATTTGTCTTGTACTAATACTTTGCCTAAGTAACATTTGTATTATTTTACTTGCATTCATTATTTATTATAACAATACATATTTGAGGTTTCGTAAAAGGCATAGTTACCTACATAAATAAGACAAAAGAACGCCGGCGCAGTTCGCGTTGGCCGGCTTGCCGGCTTTCGAGTCGTTATGAATGGAAGCCTATCTACTTGCACACACACGGCTGCGCACGGCGCACCGCGTGTGTGTGCAAAGCGAGATAGCAATACTCTGAACGAATTCTTCACTCATCTCGAATTGCATTTGCGAGCTCCGTTCGCCGCGCTCTTAACGTTCAGATGTGTCATTCCCATACATTGATTCGTTTTCTACTAGCGTTATCGATTGTAGATTGTCAATTTGGCTAGGTGTATAAGCTATATGCCTGTAAAGTTTCATCAAAATCCATTCATTAGTTTTTGCGTGAAAGAGTAACAAACATCCATCCATCCATCCACACAAATTTTCACGTTTATAATAGTAGTACTAGTATAAAAATGAATGAATTTTGATTTCTAGAGATTTTTCAAACGTGATAACAATTGTAACTCTTTACAAATATACTTGAACCTTATTGATTAGATTCCTAGAGGCTGTATTGCTGATGATTGTAACATTCTACAACAACCTATACTCTGATTTTTAATTTCATAGACTAAACTGACATTTGGGGGGTTGTCACTTTATCGTTACATAAAAATAGTGTCGTATCCTGACGATTATGTGTAATCGAAAGGTTATCGAAAATCGAAGTAGATCGAAAATGGAACTATTTCACGGCTAAAAAAAAATACATTTGTTAAGAAACGAGCGACCCTTATTTAGTTTCTACTCATTTATATCAGACTTCATTGTATCGATCGCATTTATTTTATTGTTGATTCCATATTTGACACAATAAAAGTTTATGTACTTTGTGTATGAATACTGTTATATTTAAATTATTTATATTCATAAAACATTTATTTACACCAATTTGTAAAATTAAATTGAGGAGTCATGCCACATCGATTCGTTGAAACACTTATGATTGAGCCTTACCTGCAACACTATGCACCGCGATTGCAACATTTTTAAAAATAAGGTCATTGGCAGCTGTCACTTTAGTCTACGAAATTAAAAATCACAGTATAAGAATAACTAAAAAACTTTTCCATATTACTTTAATCCCTACATTTCCAACAAACTCCTTGCCATCAGGATTTATGATAAACACCTTAGCAACATGTCCATCTGCAGCGAACAACCGCTCGGCTATCGGTTGCAGACTTGCAACTGGTTGCGCAAGCAGTTAGCAGTAGCGTGGGCGCAGGGACAAGAACTGTTCGATACCTTGGTTATTAACGATATTGTGTGGATTTGTGCGAGTCGGGAACTGTTGATAACGTTCGATATTTATTTTTTAAATGGTTTTGAGATAAAAGAGCTTGTTTTAGAGAGATTTAAGGCGAAATTGTAAAATTAAAAAAAATGGTTACTATTTCAAGTAAATCCCTTTTCTTTAATTCTACAAAAATAATTTATAATATATAATTATACTTTCAGAGCTGCCGAAATAAAGGCCAGAAATAAATGAAACAAAAAAATCTGTGGCAGGTAAATTTAATTTCAGAAAAAAGGTCTCGCAAACAAAATTTAGAAGTTTTTTTAAGAAAGAAACTTATTGTGAGACAGATGAATAAGCCTAAAAGATTATTTTGTGAGGGTATCAGGTGATTATAATAATAAGAAAAAAAAGATCTATAAGCCAATACAAATTTTAAATACCATAAGGTCCTTACCATAACCAATCGTAATTAGCACTTCAATACTAAATGTAACCCACTTAGCATACTCTAAATACTACGGGCACAATCAAAGAACGAACAATCCAGTGCCAAATGCCTAAAAGTTCACAAAAAAAAAAATTGAAAAATAAAATAGCCTATAATGAACACTAGCCTTTTAGCACAGTCGATACTTTCGCTATCTTTAACAAATTTTTAATTGGCGCTCAGATAACAACCGATACTTGAAGATAATTGAACAATAGTCAAGATAAGGTGGTAAGTGAGAATTTATGTTTTAATATTGTTCTCTTATTTTTGTGACGCGTTTTAGTAAAATTGCACTTGCGTCGTTTTTAATTGCGTGTGCCATGTTTCTGTAAAATGGTATTCGGATTTTGTGATAACGATTGTCATCGGCCAATTGAGAGTGTTTTGTTTTTTATACGGAATACGTGCTACACGTGAACACATTTAGGTTTAATTAAATCATATATTCAATGGCCCGTTTCTGAATTGAGGATGTAAAGTTGATTATTTGTCAAGCTCTCTCATTAAAATAGGGTTTGGCATATTCCTTTGGAATTAGGAATATGCCAATCCCTCTATTCAGTAGCCGGAAAATAGTTTTCGACACTCAAATTTTGGCGTGTTGTTTTAAGAATTGTCTTTTATACAATTGATTTGTGGTTGTTAGTCTCTTCCAGGTAGATTTCCTAGCACATGTACACCAAAAAACAGGCCGAGTGCAAGTCGGACTCGCGCGGGTTCCGTACCATTATCGCCCATCACCTTAAATATATTTTTTCTGTTTTTAGTATTTGTTGTTATAGTGGCAACAGAAATACATAATCTGTGAAAATTTCAAATGTCTAGTTATCACAGTTCATGAGATACAGCCTGGTGACAGACAGACGGACCACGGAGTCTTAGTAATAGGGTCCCGTTTTTAACCTTTGGGTACGGAACCCTAAAAACGCTAAACAGACTGGTAAAATACCTAGTATCCTTTATGACCTTTGCCAAAAGTAAGGCCCTTTGACTCATTTAGCAAAAAAATTCTCCTCACGTCACCGTATTATGCGTATTATGTCAACAATGAGCGAAAATGTTTCATGAATCTTAATCCCGTCCTTCTGTTTAGTTACCTACCTCTTCGTGGCCAGTCATTGCCGTTGTCGTTATGTGTGTTACATAATATAAGGTAAAGGTATTTAAGGATATTTTGTCAAGGTTTAGGTACCTAAATTATTACAAAATAATGATCGGAGCTTTCCTTGTTTGATCTTATGCTGGATGTTTATCAATCGATGTATATTTATGTGTCTTGATTGATATGAAATAGATAAAAATATTCATCTCAATTTTGAACACCTCGATCTCGCAAAGTTAATTTCCCTAAACTGCTCTGTCACTTCTTTCTAATCCCACATCAAACGCGTGGTAAAAACTAGATTACCACCCACGTGGTGGATTACAGCCCAATCCCTCTCATAGAGAGGGAATTGCCCCACTATATGAACACAGGCCGTGTTCATATAGTGGAAACATTATAGACTGACATCGACCCTAAATTTTGGTCCATTCATTGAGGCAAAGGCTCAGCTGTCTGCCAAAAAGTTGAGGATCCTTGCGAAGGTGAGACGGTATTTCACCCCAGAGCAGTTGCTCAACTTGTATCAAGCGCAAGTTAGATCATGCATGGAGTACTGCTCTCATCTCTGGGACGGATCTGCCAAATACCAGCTGGATGCACTCGAATCGATCGAAAAACAAGCCAAGAGACTTATCAGCAATGAGATGCTGGTCAAGTCTAGGCTCCAGAGCCTTGAACATCGGCGCCGAGTAGCCAGCCTGTCGGTATTTTACCGGTTACATTTCGGGGAGTGTGCGTTGGAATTGCATGAACTGATTCCTCCTAGCCCGTTCCATCATGGGACTACAAGACGTACGACGATGCGTCATCGAAACGCAGCAAACGTTTTGGGAATAGTTTTATTATACGCACAGCAAAAGAGTGGAATTCCCTGCCAGAGTATGCATTTCCCGATAGCTACAACCTGGGAGTCTTTAAGTCAATAGTGAATAGGTTTCTTCTATGCAAGCGTGCTTCATCGTCGACCACATCATCGCTTACAATCAGGTGAGATAGTGGTCAAGCGCAAGCCTATTAATAATTAAAAAAACTGATTATACCATTCAACATCATCATCTCTCCGTGAGGCGTCCACTGATAGCCCATGCCTCCACAGCGATCAGCGCAAGCGCTCTACATTTTCATACCACATTTCACCAAGTAATATTAATATATTTTTGCTGTCAGATGACAGCACAAATATATTACCTGGTGGTGAAGTATAACGAAATTCGGAAAAAAAAACACCAAGAGGTTTAAACCAATACTCCATGTCATCATTCTTCATATGACATAAGCCTCCGTGACGGAATTCCAGAGAGCAACTCTTGTGTGTTTACGAACTCATAAACGGTATGCAAGCAAAGATTTATGTGCGAAAATTATGTAATGCCTGCTTTTTTTGGTGTAAAATATTAATGGCTTTGTTTGTTTAAATTATGTTTGTGATAACGGAAGTGTTTTTTGCAACTAATTACTAATTTAAAATGTCTCTCACCAAATAACAAAACGAGGACTAAATTCAATTTGGCTGATGACCCAATGGTTACCATCAGAGCCATAAGTTACAACGATTCGGTCAAAGAACCCAAGGGCACGGTTCAACATGAAATTTAAATGGACAGAAAAATATAATAAATTAATATTTTTTTGTACTAAACACTTTTTCTGAAATGGGTAGGCAGAAAGGAAAAAATACCAAAGGAGTATGCAAACATCGTAGTAGGTGGCGTTTAGTCTGTAATAATGTTCATTATAATTTATCTTATTCACAATCAACAGGTTTTCCAAGAACATAGAGAAGACTTCTTTTAAGTAGATATGGAGATACCTGTGTTGATCTGTTCCTTGAGGCATCTAAATCGAACTCTTCAATTAAATCACAATATTGAAAAAAATGAAATGAAAAAAAAATGGTTACTTTTGGTAACCTTTTTTACTATATGTAATAGTTCCGAACTCCAGGCTTTCGAGATACTTTTTAATTTCGGCTATTGGTTTTGGTTTTAGTAATATAAATTTTTTGTTTAGAGATTAAAAATATTGGTATTGTTTGTAAAATACAGTTTAGAAAATAATAATTTCAATGTTTGACATATTTGTGCATGTGTGCATTTGCCTGTTTTATAAAAAAACATGTTCTCATGATATTTTTTATTTTACAAGCTTTTATTTAACTTGCAATGTATGTATGTAAGTGTGTTCGGGCCAAATCTTGCATCTGAATTTTAAAGCAGTTATCCTGCTCCGATTAAGATGAAATTTTGCATACACGTTTAGTTTAGATGAAATTGCATGATTAGCTAAGTGACGTCTTTCTAAATCCATTATGGCTGACGGCCCAAGATGGCGGACTAGTTATTTTTTGTGCACTGCCATGATATAGGTATCAAATGAAAGGGTTTGCTTAATAATAGATTTCTTAATGAATAATTTTATTTAATTTTAGTGACAGCAAAGAAGACACTTTAAAAACTTTAGGCCCTAGAAATGTAACATTCTCTCAACGAAAGTGTCATGGTGGCGATTAGAAGAAAGTCACACATGTATGAGATTTAAATAACACTCTTGTGACACCAATCCTTTCCTCAGTTGATGTAGGTACCACACATACACAACACACGCACACACACACTCACCATTACAGTTTATTACTAACAAACCTTTTTGTTTTTTTGTGTTTCTCTTTACAACTTTGGTTTTAATTTCAATTTGAGAATTATTGCATAAGATTGAACTGTATTTGTTGCCGGAAGAGGGCACTGGCTCCTGTAACACAGCTTAAACACCTAGCACAGGAGTCAGGGACTTCACTGAATTGTATTATTTTTCTTGTGTTAATAAAGCTATTATATATTTTATATTAATGCCAAGCACTATGGAAATGTCACGTGATCTATCCGTTACATTTTGGCATTTAGACCATCACTAATAGAATTACACTTTGTGTAAAGCCCCAGATACATAGTTATGAATTCTAGGAAAGTCTAAATCAGCTTAAAACTATACCCACCACAAAGTATTATGCATTAGTTTATCGTCCTGAGATATTTTAACTGGTTTATAGTTTTTGTGGTTATAGGTAGTAGGTATGTTTTTGAGTCTAACTTGTTTAACTCAGATTGCTAAAAGACAGGTAATAGCAATAACCCTACAAAAGGCAGAGAGATTTAAAAAAAGTCAAGCTGCGTGGTCTATGGGCTTACATACACACTTTCATCCACTAATAACCCCATTAAAGGAGGATGATTTTAAATTCTTCATTAGTGCTCACGTTTAATCAATATATAAGGAACTTTCATACTTTTTGAACCAGCGGCTTAGTCTGTGCCTTATCTGTCATTGGTAAGAATCCCGAAAGATAATTGGATCTTTGTAGGTACCTAACCTTCCTGAGTGTGCCTTAACTTGCATAACAAATGACCCAACACGTCAAATAAGACCCTGCAGCCGTTAGCCGGAAATTCCTAAAAACCACACCATAAGGAAAAAGTTTATCAAAAATGTTGTCATCGAACAAATGTTGGAGATAGTGAACCAGACAAATTCTCTTTATATCTAAATAAGAAATTGAATACCGTTAGCTAAGTATCCTGTGATACTTAAGGTGGATGCTCCGATCGACCGTCCGTACAATGTTTGTAGGGATTATACGCTAAAAATAGATACACTTTGTTTGAAACGAATCATTTTATCACTTTTCTACAATCAAATGTGCTCGCTTCCAACCTTTTTAGGAAATAACTTACACTAAACTGAGAAAAACAATCGTGAAATTCAGACAAAATTTGACACTTCTTTACATGATGTATGAGTTCGTTTTGACAAGCAAAATAAGCGCCATGTTTCTTATAGTTTTAAAATGAATGCGCTAGATGGCGTGCAGGCGATATTATAAGTACAATAATTGATTTATTTTATTTTCTACCTTTAATTTAAAAAGTCATTATAAATATAACATAGTTCATGGTGTGCCTTATCTGGTACCTATTGTATTAAATCATCATTAGGTAAACTTTATAGACCACAACAGGTGATCCATCACTAGCCTCTTTTGCCTACTAGCTGGCTAACAATATGAATGTCCAAACTGGGTCTAGCCAGATACGTCACAGAGTACGGTTCGTGCTCACCGATCGGAAATCTGAGAGAGGATTTTCGAACATTTCTATCACTATATTTAGCTCCTAATCGCCACTTCTACGTTCGCTGCAATGTATCCAAGCTATTACTACCGAATCCTAAGTATTAATTATAGTCTTAAATATTCTTAACTTTAACACTACTACAATACTTTTAACTTCTGGGCAAAGGCAATCTTTGAGGGGGAGTGGTGGATCGTAATCCAACACGTATGCCACGTGTGGGTTGGTGGTGGATGCCATAGTCATGTTATCAAATTTTTCGATCTAGGACATGCTTATTACCTCACGATGTTTTCCTTCACCGTTTTGAGAACAATATTGATAAAATAAAGCAAATTTGCTTCCACCAACCTTCCATAACCCATAGCATACAACTCATAAATTGGATCCAACCACAGAGCAACAACTGCTCGCGGTTCACCAAACTGAGATAAATTTTTGGTTTACTCATGAACTCTTGTTCAGATCTTCATCATCTTAATGTTTCAAGGACTCTGCGCCAAATATGCGACGAGCAAGAACAAGCTTACAGAGTAATTTTTTGTCACAAATTTTAATTTTTACAGATCTTGTCTCAGGGCGTTGTCCATCGGAGCAAACAAAATTTTTCATACACTGACCATTGAACTTGAACTCTACCCTTATTGACATAACGTTCAAAGTCGCGTGGCAAAAACTTTCAGACATGCAAAATAGGGTTGTCACTTTCGGGTAGGTGTACCTAAACTTTGTCAGCTGTTAGGACAATCTCATTCATTTATCTCAGAAGATGGAGTGGCTACTTGTGGTTGCTTCAGTTTTTTTTTTTGTTTGTGGCTAACCCTGTGGTTTTTGACTGCCAGGACCGTTATTAATGGCTTTTGTGTATTTGTCACCAAATGTACTGGGATGCAAAATATTTTTGAAGTTTTGCTGTGTCATTGACAGGTCTCTTTTAGCCGTACCCAAATGATACATACGGAGCCATATTACTGTTACCACTGTTACTCACGGGTCCGTTTGTCCGTCTGTCACAAAATTTTGCACCGAAGAATTTTTTAACTTCCCATTGACCTATGAACTTGAAAGGACATCGGGCATTTTTGTATGGGACAGTTACCTACGGCGAACAAAAATAAAATTAGGTACGGTGGATAGGCAATTAAATCTAGTTTACAATGGTATAGTTCCCATATCTGTGGGTCGTGGCAATAAGGAGAAAATGGACATTTAAAAAATATTTATAAATGTTTTTGGGCAATCATTGAAGAGGAAAAAGGGAATCAAAAATAATTAAAACAACATATTTTTCTCTTAACTTTTATTCTGCTGCATCTAAATCTAAAATAGTTTCGTCTAAAAACGCCGCAGGTGTGTGAAATTCGTCTTGATATACAGCCCAAGATAAAAAGTATACCACACTGGCGATGTGCGCGCAACTCCCAACAGTGCGG
The DNA here is from genome assembly GCA_945859665.1 of Anorthoa munda. Taxonomy (NCBI): domain Eukaryota; kingdom Metazoa; phylum Arthropoda; class Insecta; order Lepidoptera; family Noctuidae; genus Anorthoa; species Anorthoa munda. Next base: position 25,775,992 of record OX243900.1, on the reverse strand, counting down.
CGCACTGTGGATCGAAAAACGGCTCTAGAAGACATAGGAACTTAAATTTAAAAGTGTCGGTTTTTTTGCTTGAAATGGGTTCTAATAGCCAATATCATACTTATATATTTCATAGGACGCAATCTGGTAGGCAAAAGGGCAAGTTTTATTTTTTTTGCTAAAAAAATGTATGGAGCTGATATAAAAAATGCATAAATCTCCGGAACCGCAAGACTAACCGTAATATCCTTGCACCCGGTTATAGAACTATTTATTTATGATTTTTTGACATACTTCGTATAACGAGAAAGACTGCGTTTTTTTTTTTTAAATCCTCAACCTTTTTTACCTAATATATGCTATAAATAGAAATAGACGTGTTATGTGATGTGTCTATCTATCTTAAAAGAAATATTTAAAATTATTAAAGATATTTTGATGTTTATTAACCGACTTCAAAAACGGAGGAGGTTCTTAATTTGTTCGAATTTTTGTGTAGTTTATTCAGAGATATCTTCGCCAATTATTAACCGATCTTGATGATTTGTTTTTTGTTTGAAAGAGTATGGTCCCGGATTGGTTCCAGTTAAATTTGGTAAATACCTAATGAATGACTTCGGAGATATTCAATGGAACTCTTCAATAAATGACGGTAAACCACCATAGATTGCTGCAATCGCATGTCTGTATATTGTTAACACCATTTCATAACATAACATCGCACCAGTAGACTCTGACGGGGTAAGCAGATGTGTACAGTACACCCTTCTACACTCTCATTTCATCAGTTATGTTCAAGTTCCCTGTTACACCCAAAATGGCTTTAATCGCATGTCTGTATATTGATTATAATTCAGAGTTTGGGAGATAAGTGTTGTATATTGGCAATTAAAGTTATGATGATTTACCGTCATTTATTGAAGAGTTCCATTGAATTTCTCCGAAGTTCTTCATCAAATCTTTACCAAATTTAACTGGGACCGATCCGGGACAATACGTTTCAAACAAAAATGATATGCCCATATATCTAATCCCAATAACAGGGAACTTGAACATAACTGATGAAATGAGAGTGTAGAAGGGTGAACTGTACACATCTGCGTACCCCTTCAGAGTCTACTGGTGCGATGTTATGTTATGAAATGGTGTAAACATTATACAGACATGCGATTACAGCAATCTATGATGAGTTACCGTCATTTATTGAAGAGTTTCATTGAATATCTCCGAAGTTATTTAACAGATCTTTACCAAATTTAACTGGGACCAATCCAGGACCATACTCTTTCAAAGAAAAAACTAATCATCTAGATTGGTTAATAAACAAAAATGCTATGCCCAAATAGATAACCCCAATAACAGGGAACTTGACATAACTGATGAAATGAGAGTGTAGAAGGGTGAACTGTACACATCTGCGTACCCCTTCAGAGTCTACTGGTGCGATGTTATGTTATGAAATGGTGTAAACAATATACAGACATGCGATTGCAGCAATCTATGGTGGTTTACCGTCATTTATTGAAGAGTTCCATTGAATATCTCCGAATTTATTCAACAGGTCTTTACCAAATTTAACTGGAACCAATCCGGGACCATACTGTTTCAAACAAAAAACAAATCATCAAGATCGGTTATTAATTGGCGAAGATATCTCTGAATAAACATACACAAAAATTCAAACAAATTAAGAACCTCCTCCGTTTTTGAAGTCGGTTATTAAACATCTAAATATCTTTAATAATTTTAAATAATATTTTTAAGTTAGATAGACACATCACATAACACGTCTATTTCTATTTATAGCATATATTAGGTAAAAAAAGTTGAGGATTTTTTAAAAAAAAAAACGCAGTCTTTCTCGTCATACGAAGTATGTCAAAAAATTATAAATAAATAGTTCTATATCCGTGTGCAAGGAAATTACGGTTAGTCTTGCGGTTCCGGAGATTTATGCATTTTTTATATCAGCTCCATACATTATTTTTGCAAAAAAAATAAAACTTGCCCTTTTGCCTACCAGATTGCGTCCTATGAAATATATAAGTATGATATTGGCTATTAGAACTCATTTCAATAAAAAAAACCGACACTTTTAAATTTAAGTTCCTATGTCTTCTAGAGCCGTTTTTCGATCCACAGTGCGGCGGCCGTGTATACAGGAACAGTAATAGCCCTCGAGGCTTTGTCTTCCCTGCAATGCCGGATTTCACAACAAAATCGAACTCGAAAGCAAACGAAATCCAGTAAACAAGCAGTAGGTAATTAGTTGACTCAGACCACAATGGGAACACAGTAAAACACAGATCGCTACGACGGATGACGAAGGACTGCGATGTAGTAAGATAAGCTAGCTACCTGCGCGAGCGCAACATAAACCAGTTTTAGGACTATGGGCGAGAGTGAGAACGAAACATGCACATCAACTTGACGGATTTAGTATGATTGGGTTTACAAAAATACCACGGAGTGATATTTTAACTTACTGAGCGGTAGTTTAGTAATTAGGAAAAATAGTCAACTTAAAATATGATTTTCATTTTACTAATTATTTCCATTTTCCCATTATTGTGAATCAAAATAACTACACAATATTAAATATGATTGCAAACACTATCATTTAAAAATGTTTTGGTTTATGTTCGCGACTTTTAAAAAATCGGGTAAAAAACGCCCGATGTTCTTTAGTGATCATATTTATTATTACGTTTATTTTACTAACAAATACCAATATATTCAACATTTGATACGGGAAAAAAGTTTTTAAACTTGCATGGTTTAAAAACTTATATCCGTGATCATGGTGCTTGCATCAGCACCGAAATATCGGAAACTCGCAACAAACAGTAAACATGGTAAATATCCCGTTTCTAATGTTAATGTTAGTATTTGGTACGGGACCCTAAATGTACGTAGTCCGACACGCTCTTGGTCGGTTTTTTATCTCTCGCTTCGCGTCTTGCATTCTAAAAAATAATTAATTATTTGTTCAAAGAGCTCTTTATTAAGGCTTGTTTAAAAAGAACTAGGCATCTTTCCTTGACCCCATAAAACATGCAACTGAAATCTCGTCTTATTTGGATTACCGATCTTCTGAATTGAATTCGTTCGAATTTCAAATAGGAATCAAGAAATAAAGGTGTGAATTTTATTGCAAGAGATTATTATTATAGATTTCATAAACAAACCTTGTGCGCTTAACTTGGAAAACAAAATAAAAAATGATTCACAAACAATAAATAAATGTAAAACAAAATGATCCCAATAAACATGAAGCGGTGTCCTCACTTGCAAACATTACATGTTATCACATACAAAAGTAATTTCAGATGACTTCTCCTTTAAAAACGTAATGGAATTTACTATGGGTAACTTGCCATTAACAAGCTTTATGGGCAATAAAAGTGATAAACTTCAAAAGTAAAGCGCAAAATATATTTTTTGAAGCGCACTTTTTACTTAAAGGGTTAATATATCAAAACACCACAATGGAAATCCAACCTTATAAGCTCAAAAATAGAGTTCAAAATCATTTGTCTTAAGTGTCTTTCCCTCATAATAGAGACAATAAGAAAAGTGCCAATGGACACATTCTTTAGTACCTTTACATTTACTAGGAAATTAAGTTAAATTTAAATTACTTATTAGCCTCAAGGCTAGATTGTAATTGTTATGAGGTAACCATTCGGTTACAATATAATGAAAAAAAAAAAAAAAAAAAAAAAATTTGTCTTAAGGGTAACCATATAATTCTATTGGAACCTTTCTCACTGACAGATATGCTATTTATACTGAAAGACAATAGCACTGATATTTATGTAAAGTAGGTTAAGTGTTGCAAACTTGATAGGAGTCAAATGCTATGTTTTGCACCTCATAAGCCCATAATATAGGCCCAAGACTCTAGGGCCTACATTATGAATTTATCACCTCATAAGCACATGCCTGGCCCTAAAGGTAGGGTTAAAATATGAGGTGAAAATGGCTAGATTACTTTTGTTTTACTGTATGCCTCGTTGACACATAGAAGGTTGATGGGTATAGGATTTCTGATTTAAGGTCAAATGGCCGATGTTTTATGAGAAGAGGTAGGTGGCACTTTACATGATTTTAAAGTTTGTAACTTTGAATGAACTTTTCTTATTTTTATTTCAGCTGACTACACTAATGTTGGTTGAGATTATGGTGATTACACTGGTTTCTTGTATGAAAGGGATTAACCATGATTCGTCCCAAAAATACTATTGCTGCACGATATTTTGTTATTGAGTATGCTCAAAATAGCCTAAATATTTAACAGCCTAGGCATTTCTGATGAGCTCATGGTCATAGGATCCCTTTCCTTTGCAAGTTAGTGACTGAGACAAATACCAATGTTCTCCGGATGTTCTTAAAATATTGTGTGGTTAAAAAACGACCTATGTCTATAGATGGATCTGTGCTTAGGTTTAACCACCTATGTTATAATTCTAGGAATAACCAGTTTCAGGAAAAGATGAAATACCTAGGTAGGTAATTGTGGGCATAAGCAGAATATAAGAACGCTAGATTTCACCCATAGACCCCTAAGCGTTTGTCGCGATGCTGTCAGTAGTGCGGGCCGCTTAGGGGTCTCGCCAATCAAATCAAAACGCTCGAAACGGCACACTCACACAAACATGCGCATGTTTGTGTGAGTGTGCCGTTTCGAGCGTTTGTAGGTTCTTTCCGAACTGTTCGTCTATAATCATACTATGCCATAGGCTACCTAAAATACCTATTCATTGAATAAACAAATATTTTACAAATTAGTTTGTGTAGAGAAGACTTTTGCTCTGCAGTTCGAAAATACAGCCTTATATGGGTAACTAATTAATGTAGCTTTAATAAATTGTACTAAACATCTTCCATCAAGCTAACGTAAAGCCTTGATGACGTAGGTATATGTACATATATCTTTATAAGGCTGCATGCACAATGAATGGTCTTTACAGTCACAGACTGTGTGAATGCCACCTCCGAGGAATTTGAACTCTGCCCCTATTGTTGAGATGTGATACCGATCTGACAATGCAGTAATGACTAATATAGCCCTTTTGGGGACAGAATGGTAAGATCATTTATATCAGTGGTCCATTTATAGCAGGAGAATATGTCAAGGCCTTGTGCTAATTTGACACGGTATAATAACGAATTTGCCATACAAGCTGTGCTTACAAGGAATCCTTTTAGGTTAGCAAAGGACTTTTCATGTAAATTTACTGTTTTGCTACTGCAAAATCTCCGGTAAAGTGCTTTTTTGTTTTTGTAGGTCAGAAAAGTCTTCAGTTACTCCAGTTTTTCCGAAGTTTTCAGTGTGCAGATTGTTAATTAAAAAAACCAGCCAATTGTGAGTCGGACTCGCGCACGAAGGGTTCTGTACCATTATTACAAAAAACGTTTGTTGTATGGGAGCCCCACTTAAATATTTATTTTATTCTGTTTATAGTATTTGTTGTTATAGCGGGAACACAAATACATCATCTGAGAAAATTTCAACTGGGACCTAGCTATCACAGTTCATGAGATACGGCCTGGTGACAGACGGACAGACAGACAACAGACAGAGAAACAGACAGACGGACCGCGGAGTCTTAGTAATAGGGTCCCGTTTTTACCCTTTGGGTACGGAACCCTAAAAATTTTTACATAATGGATGACAAGCAGATCATCACAACCACAGTAGATGTTATCTCGATAGCTCATCTTCTTCCTGCCCCTAACCCATGTTACTAGTGGTCAGCGTAATGTCATCTTCCTCCGTTCCATTTTGACAACCGTCTCGCTAAATATTACTGACACTCACACACATTTTAATTGAAAATGAGCAGTGGTGGCCCAGTGGCAATGCCCCCGACTTACGTGTCGTTGGTTGTGGGTTCAAACCCAGCACCTGTAGCCAAGTTGACAATCTACAATCGATAACGCTAGTAGAACACGGATCAATGTACGGGAATGACACATCTGAACGTTAAGTCACGTGGTCAGACCATACAAATAGAAGGCGTTAACGATTTTAGAAAGAGATTATATACGTAACATTTGTAACTTGGCTAGGGGGGCAGGCTGTTTTAATTACTTTTATGTAAATTATTTCATCACCACTGCTCTCAAAACGGTGAAGGAAAACATCATGAGGAAACCGGCATGTCCTAGAACCAAAAAATTTAAGACATGTGACGTCTACCAATCCGCACGGGCCGGCGTCGTCGATTATAGCCCATTCCCTCTCACAGAGAGGAGGCCTGTGTCCCAGCAGTGGGCACATTAAAACGCTGATGATGATGACTCTTTTTATTTATATCATCTTACTAATATTGTAAATGCGAGAGTTTGGATGGATGTATGTTTGTTACTCAATCACGTCAGAACGGCTAAACCGATCTGGATCAAATCTGGCACAGACATACATTAAAGTCTCCATCCCGGTATAATGTTCCATTGGGTTATTAATAACACTTTTAGCAAAACTCATATTTATTTATATTCCTAAATCTATCAGTCCCATGCGTGAAATATAAAAAATAATGTTCTGAAAGATTGTGCAAGATCAAGACCAATAATTGTACACAAAAACAACCTACTTAGAAATTAGAGGTTAATAAAGAAACAGCTTTATAAGCACTAAAATTAAAATCTATCATGAAAAGAAATAATGATCATAAACAGCAGCTATACAATGTTTTGTAATTCGCAATAATCTATTCAACCAACTTTATATAGGGCAAATAAGCCTTACATTTAACCACACACTTCAATTTCCAACTTTATCTTCAAAGCTTAAAGTTCTTTTTCATTTGTTTCAGGTGAGGATCGTTTGAGAAAGATCGTGACTTATGATTTCATTATGGATCGGCGCGTGCGCTGGTTTAAGCATCTTGCGACATGGATAACACCCCCTAGATAAAGTATGTGCTGAATGTTTTGCAACTTTCTGAGTTATGAGGTCACATTCTTGTTTTTTTTTTGTTATTGATAATGGTAACAATGGTTTTTTAATTAGAATTGATATAATGGTTGTTGTTTGCAACTGTTAGCAGAGATCATGATTTGATTAATGTCTCTCGTGAGCTGTATTAATAGTGGGTTATTTTTTTGCGTGCTGTTATCTTACTTATCTTACTAATATTATAAATATGTATGTTTGTTACTCAATCAAGCCAGAACGGCTGAACTGATCTGGATGAAATTTGGCACAGAAATAGTTACAGTCAGGAAAAGCACATGGGATACTTTTTATCCTGGGAATATGTTCTCTCGGAATAATTTTCGACATTTACGCGAGCGAAGCGGCTGGCAGAAGCTAGTCTTAATTATATGTGGAGTCATTACTTTACCCCTATATACCAAGTAGTGACCTTCAACTCAACTACAACTTATTATTTATTAACATTAATCGAGGGATTTTTTCATTATTATTACGGCTGAGTCGAGCGGAGGACCTTCAAACTGACTTGGAATATGTGCTTTAGATTTTAACCACAGTACTTCGTATTCCATTTTTGGTATTGTCCATAAAATAAACTCCATTTGTCTCATCTCCCTTGGTGTACATTGTTAATAGGATCACAGCATGATATCCATCACAACCAGGACGACTATAAGGCGCGCTATTCATCATAGGCCAGACAAAGTGCTACCCATAGCAGTACATCTCTCAAAGGACTCTCTATAAATCTTAGTTGACTCTAAATAACATACGATATAGAAAACAGATACCCATTGTTTCTCCTTTACAAAGCCGAAACCTACAAATCAATTTAACATATTTACATCTGAAGTCATTACACACTGGCACGCTAGTAAACCGCGACACGGACAGGCGAGTGCACTAAATCACTTGCCAGATAGTGTTACTAACGTACCCGTTGGAGTGTAAACTATATGTAACAGTTATAATCAGGTATTTATCAATGTAGCAGTTAGGAAGTCATTATGATAATTTTTGGTGTGTTCCTAATGGAGTGGTTGGTATGAAAATAAAAAAGAAGATGTCAGAATTATGATGAATGTGTTGATAATCTATTGCGGAATACCTTGTTCCGTTTCAAGTTTAATGAGGAGGAAAATGGCAATTTTTTTCTACTTCTTCCCCAATATCAGCAAAAATGCGAAGAGTCTATGCCATCCGCTAGTTGCGGGGTAGAAAGCCAAAGGAGCAAAGGATGGTCAGTTCATTTTGGCCACTGGAGGAGGCTATCATGATTAAAAAAGCAAATTATGGTAATTTTGGAATTATTTTTGGTATTAACAAGATCTAAAGGCGATCACACGTATACTGTATACAATTGAAAATACTGAAAAAGATAACCATATACACTTGCCATTTTATGCATACGTTGTCGTATCTGTTATAATCTTGCGTCGCCTCTTAAATTCGTAGATAGCTACATCTTGCCGTACAAGCAAATAACTTTAAAGCTTATAATGTTATTGCCTACTTGATTTTATAAGCTACCTCTTTTCATTCCTTACAAAACTTAACAAAACGTTCTCCAATATATTTCACCAACAATACGGACTCAGGGACTTGAATGCCCGCACTTGCTCCTACAGTAGGATATCACATCGCTACATTGTGTCCAAAATAGCTATAAATTAAGTGCACGCAAATAAATTCACTTTATTTATAGTGAGACGACCGCTTCGACTGACAGATTGCGGTGGAATGAACACATCTTGTAATTGTATACGGTGCATGGAGGTCCCGAATTGACAATATAATAGAACGGACTATAAATGCGGACTGAAAGAAACTGACTTAAGAAAACATGGTTAGGTTATGCTCTTAAACGGATGTGACGACAAAACGAGGGTAATTAATTTTGACATTAGAATTTGACATAACAAACTTAGCTCACGTCACGGGATGTTGACAGTAATGAGTGGTAATAACATTGTTTTTATTTTACAATTTTCCAGATTGTTTTAATGAATTGGCGTAAGCTGTGACGTTTTCTTTGTATGTAACATAAGCTGATTGTGTTCAAACTTTATTCATCTATTTATATCTTTTCTAGAGGGACATTTTCGTAGCGACGCGGTTAATATTTCTAGTGTATAGAATATCTGGCTCGTCGACAGTACATTGAGTTTTGTTTTCTGTTTCTTGGGTGGCACGAGCGCTTCAATTTATTTCCGAACTTCAGATAAAAAATATTTAAAGTAGGTAATGCGGAATAAATTTGGATTTTTGTACTTATTCCCTCTCCTTTTGTGGCTTAACAATTTTGTTGATCAAAATGTTTGTGAAATTCAATGGTAATGATATTTTCCATTTTAGATGCTTGTTGTTTATATCTTGTTTTTGTTAGTTGTATTGTGAAAAATAAGTTTTTGTATAGATCAAACTTTTTGTTACGAATTATCACAACCAATAAACGGACAAAAAAAAATTTGGAGGTTGATCTTAAAATAACTTTTATCAGGCAAGTTATTTTAAACACATATCTCATCCTCACCCTATTTTATTTGTCAGCCAGCATGTATTCTTCTACATAGCACACTTTTTCTAAAGTACTAAAAAGCTTCACAGCTGCTATAAATTTTACAGTGGCGCCATTAATGACAAACTGACCCATATCTTTCAACGCAACACCCAATAACTCCCATTGAAAAGCCATTATCTATCAGCGAGGTACATTCAAAGAGCACAAGTGACAACTGGATGCGGCATGCGTAAACGCAAGTGGACTGTATTGTATGCAATCGTATTGAACTGCCGTGCCCGCGCATTTTGAAGGCTTGTGTTAATACCGCGCGGTTATACAAAGCGTTTTGCATGCGTTCAATTTCGATTGATATAGTTGTTGATTTTGCTATTGGTATATAAGTAGTTTGTCAAAATATTTTTTGTTTCGATTTAGGTTTAGTTTATTTGAATTGCCAAAATGGAATGTAAAATGCGTAGGTTTATTAGTGACAGGAAAGGGACGACAGGTTCTGAAAAATAAAGCATGACTGCGTAACTTTTGGTGCCTTTTTAGGCATCTCTTTTCTCCATCAAAATCTATATTTTGTCTCAAAAGCGAAATCCCATTTAGCTACGCACCCTGCATATTAAAATTTTGTTTTGATATCAATGAGAAAATTGATTGCTCAAGACTGAAAACCCAGTGAAAATAAAAGCGAAAACTGAAAATAGTGTGTAAATAAAGAAGCCCATGATAACCCTGCAACTTCCTGAAATTTCTCTCACATAAATCTAACACTTCCGCATAGCAGCAGTCCAGCACAGACACCAAGAAATATTCAAACATGCCTCCAATCCTAAAGGGCGCATTCCCAACCCTTACTATAAGTCCACGTCCACACCCACTCTAGGGTGCCACATGGTAAGTAACATTCATCGGCGCCGGCGGCCATGCATCACGACCTACACGCCGGGACAGTACGCGTATGCCCCATAAATATGAGATACGTCATCACATACCCGTGGCGCGTCCAAAACGCGCGCGATCCTCGATATCGTTTATAATGTAATAAATAACGCGATATGTGGACTCGACACCTACTTACTTACGTACGACATGCGGATTGATAGTGCTGTGCAGTTGTCTATAGACTTGCACTCGATATGTTCGGATTTGAGTTGGGTTTTTTTTTATTTGGTCTTGTATTGGTGGCGCCTTTTCATTGGTTTGGTTACCTATTGCATCGATCGTGGAACATATCTGCTCCAATGTTTATGTTTTGAATATTTACTTTGAAAACTATGACCAACACTGCCATATGTTTTGGATCTTGTCAATTAAGTACACACAGTCTCAAATTCTTTTTACCCGAAAAAAGAAGAAGTTTCCTTAATGACCCTTCAAAACAAGATCCAACAGAAAGCCCTCAGTCAGTTAACGTCTTGGGCTCGAATTTCAAAACACATTTAGCCTGCCATTTTTAAATGTCAATATAAGTTCAGATTAGGAAGGTCTGCGAAAGTATTTTTGAGAACGATGAGTCCTTTTTTTGTCCCACTTAAAATATAATATATATTAAGCCAAAGTACAAAATTTTATTATTTATATCTTTCTGTAGTAGAAACTCTTTTTAATGTTTACTTATATATCTTGTCTTATTTTCTTTTATCTTTTTAAGTATGGTCAATCACCTGTAACTTTAGCCTTTCAGTCTAGTTTTTATTTAAATTTCAAGTCATCAACCTGAAAGTTCATTACTTCAGTTGCAGTTTTTATCAAGATTTCAGCAAAAAGTATTTAGTCATGCAACAATTTGTTCTTTCCTCTCCGTTATCGGTTATTTTGCCGATTCGGCAGCTTAATTACTCGTATGTATTCCCAGTTCATCGAAGTCATTTGTCACTTCCATTCTTACCAATACGTGTTAAAAATGGTTTTCGTTGTTGCAAGAAAAGTATATTTAAGCTTACGTTACGTCACTCCAAGCGCAAAACTTTTATTTTGAAAGATTTTTTTTTTCATATACTGTGTATCCAAATGTGCCTCTTCAATATCTGGTCACAGTCTTATTCATTCTTATGATTAAAGCCTTTTAACAAAATATGTTTACTATAATTTTCACACCAAAATCCTAATGTCTGAGAATGTCAATTAAAAACCTCTCCATTTGTTTCAAGAACATGCTGTGTTAATTTTTTTAATTTGGCATCGTTGACATCCCGTAACATAACATATGTATGTTTTATTTAAAGTACAGTCCTGTCAAATTAATCAATACTTTTGACAGTGAGCCGGAACCTCAGTCACGAACTTAAGGGTGAGTTTATTTATTATTAAACGAAATTAAGCCGGTGATAAATACTTGGAGTACCGTAATCTTGTTACTGTATCATTGGAGTACGATTACTGGCCACGGGATGGTATTCAGATTTCTGAATACGGTTACAATACAATATTAAGGACGCAGGTTCATTTTGTAGGTTTATTTTTTACGATGAAGTCTTGCATTGAGGTCAAGTTGAATTTAAAATGCCAGAACTTTACGGACTGCGTTTACTTTTTTCTTTGCTTATCTACGGTTAAAAAAATTCACAGACTGATGATATCACAGGGCAAGAAAAACTTGAAGAGAGACATATTTCTCATTGCGGAGAATTGATGCTGTAAAAACGGACTCATCAAGATAAATTGTATGAAAATTTAGCATATTGCCATAAATCATTCTAAAATTTAGTGCAAAATAAAATATATTATATCTATCTATCTATCTCATTTCTATTATTTTTAACAATACTATCAAACCAAACATCACAACATCAATCCTCAAACAACTCAACACACAAACCTGCTCGAAGCTTGAATCCATATTTCGGACTCATTCAGATACTGTTACGTTACCGGGAACGCTCGGGATTTACGACTAGTCTCGCCTCGCGGGATCATACATCGCGATCCCCGGGTGGTATGGCACAGTTACACTTTGACCAACTTACGGACTTACGGTACTTAAAGGATAAATATATAAATTTCTGGTTGATGTTGACCCGTTTTGAGTTGATATGGTTTAATGAACAGATAATATCGACTGTATATTTGATATGACTGGTTGAAATCCACAAAAGGAGTAAAAGGAGGAATTAATTGATAATAACAGAATTAAAATAATGGTTGAAGAGTATAAAGATAATCAGAAGATAGCAGGTAAGACCTTGGAGCCACTTGCAGATCAGGGAATCATGGTACTTAAGGGACGAGACCTTTACTCAGCAGTGGATGGAAAAACTACCCAATAATGATGATGATGATTATCTAGAAGGGTAAAATATGACATTACTTAGGTATATGGAATTCGGAAATCTAGCGTTACTTTTGCACAATCAAAGTAGACTAGATTACTATTAGTGACAATAAGTTAAAGAGAAAATCCTGATAGAGAACATAAAGTTCTTGCAAAACAATTTGAAGTCAAAAGACATGAAAGATATAAATAGAGAAGAACTAATGTTTTGCAAGAATTTCGATAAGAAGTAACTAATACGTGATCTCAGTGCATTTGGATAGACGCTAAAAACGCTTCGCATATCGAGTTGCCACCGTTCATTTGGGACCTACAACAAAGTTATATCTAACGTTTTCCTACTATCCTACGAGTGTTCGTAATAATTAACATACAAATCACACGTTAGTGGCGCAAGAGGTAAACATGGGCGCCAATGAGTTGAAACATGTCTCCCTTAACGCAATAGATAATCATGATTGGCCAAGTCGACACTAGAATCTTGATGATGCAGGATACTGTTTGAAGTTAAAATTGTTGCAATGGATATTTAAATAAGTAAACCAGAAGTTTTAATGCAGGAACATTTTAATGTACTGGTGAAATATAAATTGATAGAAGGAGTTTGTGAGTTCCCCCTTTGCTTCGTTTTGAAGATGAATTATGCGCACAGCCAAAATGCGGCACTCTCCGCCAGTGTCAATATTCTTTACCATCCGTCAGCGTTCAAAGTAACACATAACAACAGGCATCTTCTAGGTTCTCTAGTTCCAATGTAGACCGAATCCATCGATTTACGTCAGGTGAGATCGAGTTCAAGTTCTTAGTTCTAAGCCTAGTTCGACAGCCACCACTTTAATCTTCCTGTACATCTTTTATCTTCTTTCGTTTGTACTGCTTAGCTAGATTAATTTAAACGGTCTAATATCAGTTTATCATTAAACGTTGATATATATTTAACCTTCTATAAATAGCCAGTAACTCCCGTAACTTGCCAACCTTCAATAACGGTAACCGGCGAAATAATATCACGAAGACTCTCAAAATACCGCGCCTGTAACCGAATACTACATTTCCTTATAAATAAACAAATAAACTTCTCTGTCACGTCACTTTTATCGCCAGCATCATCAACCATCAACCTTAAGCTGATGACAATAAAGGCGTTATCAACGACATGATTAAGATTGTCAAGATTCATCCCAAAAATCCTACCTCCTACGTTACGGAGCCAAAAATTCTTATTTGTCTTGTACATTAAGTTTTTGAACAATGAACCGTTAAGCATACAATAAAATTCCCCTGTATTTGCTTGCCTAATATGTGTGTGAAGAAAATAAACGTCCTTTTTTACTTGCGTTTGCCCGAAGTCGGCATTTTCAGAGAATTTTTGATGTTAATGTGTCAGATGATGTAATTTTCACATTGTCGTTTGCAATTAACAAGATTATTTTACCTAAGATATTTTTTCCGATATATATTAAGAGGTTGGAGTATAAATGTAGATGATAGCTAAGAACAGAGGGTAAGACCATAAGCACGATAGATATGTCGTAAAGAAAATGACATGGCTACAAAAGGGCTGAGTTGAATACTAAGAATATGACTGTTGGAGATATTTGGAATAAGAAGAAATACTTCACTGACAGTAAAATGATGACCCAATATACAGTCTAAATTAAAACTGGCCAAGTGCGAGTTAGATGTGCGCATGAAGGGTTTCGTACCATTTTTGCAAAAAATGGATTTAAAAATCACGTTTGTTGTATTTGTTGTTATAGCGGCAACATAAATACATCATCTGTGAAAATTTCAACTGCTAGCTATCACGGTTCATGAGTTACAGCTTGGTGACAGACAGTCAGACGGACAGTGGAGTTTTAGTAATAGGGTCTCGATTTTACCCTTTGGATACGGAACCCTAAAAACTACCGCAATCCAAAATTGCCAGCTAAAAATACTCCCTAATCAATCTCTAGCAACACTTGCAATCCCGAATAAATATTCAAATTACCTCGGGAAACAAATTTTGATTTACAACGCATTTTAAATATCTTCATTATGCACAAAATTGCTGTATTAAGATTCAATAAATTCAAACACGTCATCAATAAATATTTATTTACGATCAATATTATGATAATAATTAATTACAATGCAGAGTAGGTACTTTCTTTTGGCTGTTATTTGAGGTTCTAAGAACTTGTACGCAATTTGTTTTGCAATGTAACGAAACTCAGGGTTGATATCGCTGTGAGGAATGAAATATGTGCGAAGAATATAGAGGTGGTCAAGCTAAGACTATACTTTTATTTTACAAAATAGCATTATTTTGGTCCTTTGCATACCTATCTACCGCAGTATGAGTCCTTGATCAATGCGTGTTAACAAATATGACTCCTAAGCAGTTGGTTTCAGTGCCATATGTCACACGAAGTCACAGTAGGCCTGATCAGAAAACTGAAAGACGTTCAAAAGGCTTCGAAAAGGTCTTTTCTTGGAGTGTCCCTGCGTGATGGAATTGTAAATAAAAAGATCCGCAAGAGATACAAGGTAACCAACATATCCCGAATAATTGTCAAATTTAAGTGGTATTGGGCATTATGCCATGCCATGCTTGACTTGTGGCTTTCGACTGTATTTTCTACAACCCTTGTCCAACAAATAATCTTCTCGAAATTCATTCCATTAAACTATCTCTCAAAAGACTCATGAGTTATTCTCGCGTTTTTTTCTGCAACCCGTTCCGCCAACCTCTTCACATATCACAACATTTATTTTTGTTTTTCTACATGGTTTATTTTCTAACATAAATAAACCAAGTTAAATCTGGATCAGCCCTACCCAATCAGCTCTGGGAGTAAGACAGATGATTTGCGGAAGCATCGGCAGTCGACTTTAGCTTGCGAGGAATTTACTCGCACTGGTTTAAATCCCTCGAGATGTCAGTTTAACGCCCGAGGCCACGCTTTCTTGTAAGTGTAGCAATGATCGGAACACCCACACTTTTTGTTTAATTTCAATTTTAAGGAGAAAATATTTTGTTTTCTGCTAATTGGTTTAATTTTGAGAAACAGTGTATATTCTGCCCATTTTTTTGCTGTTAATTTCACTAATTTAGACAGTTATTTTTAAAGGATGGTTTCCACTTTATCTCAAATTACAGTACCGATACAGGCTCAAAAGAAAATATTACAGTGTCGTTTTTTCTGTTATTTTATTATTTTAATGATGATATTATTGTATAACAGGAAAACATCAATAAAAATGATTGCTAAAGAACAGAAACGTAACAAAATTAAATGCTACAATTTGTTATGTGAAAACAAAATAAGAAGAATATCTTTTTAACGAAATATCGCTTAATCGCGATCGGAGAGACGGTGCGATTTTTATTTGCGATGGAATAATATTTTGGCATATTAATACTACGTTATATTACGGACTGTACGATGTCCTGAAAATATCGCGAGTAAACGTAGTAGTTCCATACAAAAATATGTGAAAGTTATGAAATAGTTATTTAATACTACTGATAACATTCATAACATTACTGTTGATATGTAATAACTTATCAACAGTAATTATCTAAGTCTCAATTCGGAAGCAGACATGTACTTAAAAACCTATACTTATGTTTGTCGCTGGCCAGATTAACCCCCGGTTTTTCTCTACTAATAATCGCCGGTTATCTGCTGTGATTGACTGTTGAAAATTCATTCAACCAATCACAGCAGATAACGCGTGTGTTAGAATCATAAAGGAACTCCATATAAAAGTATCGATATATGTCAAGATGGTTATATTTACTGTGTATCAGAGTTCCTATGTATGTGGTGTATAAGGGAATGGTTTCATGAATAAAAGCACAGAAAGACAAGACTAGGTATTTATTTCAATTAGGCTTGTCAATTAATTCATATTGAGGCTCAGATAGCTTACCGCCCGTTCGCTAAACTAGTTCTCGTGTAGAAGAAGGGCAAGAAACTCCACGGAAGCAACTATGGTTGCAAAAGTATTCATAGACATCTTTTACAACCATATAAATATCGTATATAACAGATCTAATTCTATTATGGCCATTATATGATGAATCTTGTAACATTTCACAATATTACATAATCAAAACAATAAGGATAAGGCAAGGTACATGACTAACCCTTAAATCAATTTAACATCATTATGAATAAAGGCCACAATATGAAAACAGAATTTCAACACCACCATTAGCAATAATCAAGTTATAATATCAAATTACTTACATGAAGCTTGTGTAGTCCATAACGAAGTCTCTTAACTTACGAATTACACACTATTTATAGAACAAGTCAACTTGTCAAATGTCCCCACCATTTTCTACATTTCTATTAATTTTCTCACAATTAGGTCAATAATCAATTCTTGAGTAACGAAACCTTTTTAAAACGTACAAAGACAATTAAGGAATTTAATATCGCCTATTTAGTAATTCTTAATCAATATTCGAAAGAATATTGATACTAACTGACAGTCTTGTATTAATTGTCTCAAAAGACTTATAATACTAAAACAGCAATATAAAATCCAGGATACATCACAATGATCATTATAAATTACGTAATATTTTATAGGAATATCATCACTATGGCTTATATGTAAGTTTAGAGTTATTTCCTGTACACACAACAATATTTACTCAGGTGGGTACTCTAATAATTGTAGGTATTTGACAACAATAATAATTCAGGTAGGTACTTCGACATTTGTCGGTAGATGCTTAATAAATATGACAGTTTGTATTTTGTAGCAAACCCATTGTGATTAAAAGTGTAAATTCATGATTTAATGACGTCACACGTACTTCCAATACTAACACGGCCATTCTGACATGTACTTCGTTCTCGAAGTACAATAGATACCCTTTTTGTACAATTGTAATATTTTTTTTTTTTAGTTTTGCCAATTGACTAGATGTGTCAAGTCCCCTCCACCCACTGCTAGTGGGATAGACTTGCACCAAGTAGAACTATACATCATTAATCTAAATAATATTACACTAACCAACAATACATCGCTCGGCCAATCTGACAATATTCTTTCAAATTGTACCGAACGTAGATACTTTCTTCCGACCAAAATCAGATCCAACAGAGGGTACATATTTAAATTCTTTATTTAACCAACTAACTCCGCCAAACTCGGAGGTCGCAGAACGCTGCTTGATCATAAAGATTCAGAGGCCCGTCTCAACTTGTTTTGACAGAATCTTATTCAAACAACTAACTCCGTTAAACTCAGAGGTCGCAGATCGCGGCTTGATCATAAAGATTTAGAGGCCCGTCTCGACTTGTTTTGACAGAATCTTATTCAAACAATAATTCTGTCAAACTCAGAGGTTGCAGATCGCTGCTTGATCATAAAGATTCAGAGGACCGTCTGGACTTGTATTGACAGAATTTTATTCAACTTAATAATTTTTCTAATGCACCATGCTGTTGGAACGACCTGGCATTATTATAACTCCTCTCTGTCTTTCTCCCGTCATGTCTCTTTTCAAACAAACTATTCAACAGTAAGTTACACCCACATGGTTTTTATTATTCAAAAATTTTATTTTCATTTATTTGTTTTATCCTATAACGTCTTTTTTAATATATATTCATGACTCAATGATAAGAATTAGATCACGATTTGTTTATATCAAAATCTCAATCTCCAATAGCTCTAAAACTAATTACTTAAATTTATTATCAGATCGTGAAATGCAAGGTATGAAATAATTAATTGGATTGTTTATTTTAAACAGACTTATCATGAAAATAACTGCTCAAGAGCCATTGCCATATATAAGATTCCTTTTTAATTTTACTCAAGAAACAGCCAAGAGAAAAACAGAGCAGAGAGTTTCTTGTAAATGTGAGAATATTGGTGAAAACTACTATTCTGCCTCCATTAACTAATAACGATTATTTGCAAATCCTTTGTACCCCTCAAGTATGTAAGTGACCACTAACTGTATTATTACCAAGTTGGGTACATTTTTGCAAAAATACCCTCCGTTAAAAATTTTAGACAAGTTTCTGATAAATAAACTAAAACCTTAGGAATTATCCTTTTACGCTTATTCAAACATAATATTATATCTTTATGATAATAAAGATATTCAACAGTAAATAAAAACAAAGCCTCTGACGGCCTTACCACTTTAAGCAGTTTTTGTGCTGCAGCTGTCAGCTAGATGTCCATAGTCAAAATCTGATGCACTGACCATAGTTCGCAGATCCATGGACCAACTGCTCTTACGGTAGCATGAAGAACCGCAGTTCAAATGGTCATACAGATTCTAGATCCGCAAGCTATGCAGCTCGCAGTGCCATCGGCTGGGGTGGCATCGCTAGCACATCGCCTTGATGCGATCGGACTCGGTGACTCGTCGACACGTTGTTTATGAAAAAGACAAAATGAAATTCATTAGAATTACTGTGTATGCTAGAGCTGGATCCCACTTCTGATGTTAGAATCATGATGGAACTCCATATAAAAGTATCGATATATGTCAAGATGGTTATATTTACTGTGTATCAGAGTTCCTATGTATGTGGTGTATAAGGGAATGGTTTCATGAATAAAAGCACAGAAAGACAAGACTAGGTATTTATTTCAATTAGGCTTGTCAATTAATTCATATTGAGGCTCAGATAGCTTACCGCCCGTTCGCTAAACTAGTTCTCGTGTAGAAGAAGGGCAAGAAACTCCACGGAAGCAACTATGGTTGCAAAAGTATTCATAGACATCTTTTACAACCATATAAATATCGTATATAACAGATCTAATTCTATTATGGCCATTATATGATGAATCTTGTAACATTTCACAATATTACATAATCAAAACAATAAGGATAAGGCAAGGTACATGACTAACCCTTAAATCAATTTAACATCATTATGAATAAAGGCCACAATATGAAAACAGAATTTCAACACCACCATTAGCAATAATCAAGTTATAATATCAAATTACTTACATGAAGCTTGTGTAGTCCATAACGAAGTCTCTTAACTTACGAATTACACACTATTTATAGAACAAGTCAACTTGTCAAATGTCCCCACCATTTTCTACATTTCTATTAATTTTCTCACAATTAGGTCAATAATCAATTCTTGAGTAACGAAACCTTTTTAAAACGTACAAAGACAATTAAGGAATTTAATATCGCCTATTTAGTAATTCTTAATCAATATTCGAAAGAATATTGATACTAACTGACAGTCTTGTATTAATTGTCTCAAAAGACTTATAATACTAAAACAGCAATATAAAATCCAGGATACATCACAATGATCATTATAAATTACGTAATATTTTATAGGAATATCATCACTATGGCTTATATGTAAGTTTAGAGTTATTTCCTGTACACACAACAATATTTACTCAGGTGGGTACTCTAATAATTGTAGGTATTTGACAACAATAATAATTCAGGTAGGTACTTCGACATTTGTCGGTAGATGCTTAATAAATATGACAGTTTGTATTTTGTAGCAAACCCATTGTGATTAAAAGTGTAAATTCATGATTTAATGACGTCACACGTACTTCCAATACTAACACGTGCTTGACAATCTGTCAAAATAATTTTGAGATAATCGAGACGTGAGAAACCTAGAAAACTTAGGTTCCTACTTGAACTTGTTAAGAACATTTTCCCTAGGTATACATCCTTTCTGCTATTGTACTAAAGATCATACAAACTCAAAAGAAGACATCCCGCAGCGTAAGCTAGTTATGTTTATTCCAAACTCAAATTATTTAATCGATTCCGCGTTATTTTTTAAACAAATTGAGGATTCATTTGGGAACCGTGTTAAGAGTAATAGGTTTTTAAATGCGCTCCCGCCGCGGTCATATATCACCCTTATGTCGATGTACCTCAAATGTATTCCAATTTCGAACGGTTCTCATATAAAGTGCGTGCATTCAGAACTCAGGACATTGCGGTAATTTGCCTTGTAAAAAGTTTTACAGGAAAATGCAGTTTTTTGGAAATCTATGAATATTGTGTGATTTTTTATTTATTGGCTCATGCTTTTGATTCATTGGTATATTCCAGGGGTAAAAATACCCACTAATTCTTCAACTATTAGACCAACCTTAAAATAAGAGAAAAAGTAATAGTTAATTTTTACATTGACTTTAAATCAGTTCATTCTTACATTGACATTGACAAAATGTATGATTGAGCTGATTTTTTTTTATTGATGTCTAAAATGCACTGAACAGCCGATTTTTTCATCGGTAATGATTTTTAAGATTTCACCAGTAAGTTGCTGATGAATTAAAAGTCAACTTGTGTAATAAGGTTCAAAGCTTAAGAAGCATCGCGTGAAGACCGCACTAAAGTTATTCATTTAAGCGGAACAATTAGCATGTGATGCCACAATTTAAATACTTCATACAACATTAAAATTTATATCAGCCTCTTTTTCTTTCTAAAGAAAGTTCCAATTGATATTGTGATTTATGCTCGTACGCACAGCGAATCAAAGCAACGCCTCTTTAGTGATTCGATCGCGGTTCTTCAAGCTAAGGGCTAATTTTAAGAGTATTATCGCTTATTTTTATCTTGTAAAGTTTATTTAGAGTCTCTTAAATACTTTTCGAGGAAAAATCTCAGTACCTAATATTTATTTAAGAGCAATCTGTAAGCGTCCATCAAGGTTTCAGGTAGATCGAAAAATACAATCGGATTTTTAAGACTTCAAGGAAAACTTTTATTTGGTTTGAAACACATGCAGCCTAGAAACACTATGAGCACATTTTAGACTTGCTTTCTTATTATGTATGAGCAGCATTTAAGATAATTATTTCTACTATAGTTGCTTCATTATCATAAATGATTAAGAGCAAAATGACTCTTATTTCGACGTCATAAAAGTCACGTAATCCTTCTTCGTGAGATAGAACAACTATACTAGTACTCATCTGAGTAATCTGTAAAAAGTTTTCTTTACATACCTAAGGATACAGATGCCTCTGCATTCCTCCCAAATCATTAGAAAAGGGTGTTATCAAATGAAAAAGCCATCAGTATCACTCGTGTAGTGGCTGCTCACTCTTTGGTGGTCAAGATTCCGAATAACTGAATAACTTTAAAATGAAAACATCTCAAATGACCATTTTCGAAATTAATATAGATCAGCAACACCATACCTAAGTGAGACACAACCAAGATAACTCAAATAACAATATTATTCGCATCCAATTAATTAATTTCAACACTAAAATGGTGACAGTGACAGAAAAGTTGAAAGGAAACCCTTTGTCCAGGGTATGGTCATGTGATGAAGAGGAATGAAACGCATGTTACTAAAAGAGTTATGAATATAAATGTGGATGGATGGAGAGGGAAGGGACGGCCAAAGAAAAGATGGAAGGACAGTGTGAGGAGTGATATGAAAGAAAAGGGATTCGGTGATAGTGTGACGGGTGACAGGACAGTATGGAAGAAGAAAACGTGTTGCACCGACCCCAAGTAACATGGGATAAGGGCAGGAAGATGATAACTAAAATGGTGACACACCTTACTCTAAATAACTGTAAAATATGTATACCACAATGCGAAGCCTTAAATCTGAATCTTTACTTGTTTGCTACTCATTTTAAAAGGAAAAACATCTTGCTTCTATGGCAACCCGTTTATTAGCCGTTCCATTATTTGCGAGACTACTAAATAGGTTTGCATAAAATAGAGTTGCGCAAATATTCAAGTTATGAATATTCCGACTGCTATTCGATATTATTCATCACGTTGAAATGCTTGAGTGAACAAATCTAGGTGGCTAATTGCAATCTAAAATAGATTTCGTAGAAATGCATAGGAACAAATATATGCGGCAGTTAATTAGCATAGCTTGGAATATATTTAACAGTGTGGGTACTTATTGTGTGTGATAGAAACAGATATAGCGCGAAATTATCGTTCCACAAATATCTACCTAACGCAACCTCATAACAAGTAACAATTAAAAATATCCAAAACTCACGACATTGTTCTTTTATTTCATACTTTTTAAACTACATAATATATCTAGTAGTAGACACGCTTCGATCAACAATCTATCGAACACGTAATTATGACACGATATCTTGCGAGCTCCGATGCAAACATTAAAACGCCCATATCTTTTGAGCGGTCGATCAGATTTTCATTAAACGTAGCTAAGAACTCTCGTTAAAGTCATCTTTCAAATAAAAAAAAATCAAATCAAAATCGGTTCATCCGTTAAGAAGCTATGATGCCACAGACAGATAAACAAATACACAAATACGCAAACAGACAAATACACAAACACATAAGTACACACGTCAAAAATATATCACCCCTCTTTTTCCTTCAAGGTTCCAAAAATACGGTTTCTGCTGCTTAAAACTCTCTTCAGAACTGTTAAAATATTAATTTAAAAAATCTTACAAATAAATTTTGATTTCTGTTATTTATATATTTCTTCTATGCGAGTTTCTTTGCAAGAATTAAGACTAGCGTATTCTCAGACCTAATTTTAGTGACCTACTTATATTATTTTCTAGACCATCGTTTAATAATCGCTAACTCGATCATTGTCACGTCTCTACGTCGGTTCCACAGAATTAGTAGGTATGCAAAATTCACAGTCTAAGGAAACACCGTGACGTCACTGGCTAAAAAAGGTAAATTACGAGTAAGGGGTCAATGTACTGACATAGTTATAAGTACCCACATAGTACCATAAAAGGGACCTTAGTTGTGTTGGTAACTTGGTACGCGTACCTTCCGAAATACGCCAACTCTATTTTGGAAGCCAGTTAAATATTAAGAAAGGAAGACGAAATGATTGAGTGATTTGAATGTAAATCAATAAAAGATGTTGAACATTTTACTAATTATTTTGGCACCATTCAGTATTCACTGTCGTCATAATCACCGTTTCAGCCGACACACGTCCACTGCTGTAGTGCTATTCTCTAAGGATAGGTACAGAATTTTCATTTCTTGAATGGAATGGAATATAATAGAATAGAATAGTTTAGAATAGAATAGAATAGAATAGAATAGAATGGAATAGAATGGAATAGAATGGAATGGAATGGAACGTAATGGAACGGAATGGAACGTAATGGAACGGAATGGAACGGAATGGAACGGAATGGAACGGAATGGAACGGAATGGAACGGAATGGAACGGAATGGAACGGAATGGAACGGAATGGAACGGAATGGAACGGAATGGAACGGAATGGAACGGAATGGAACGGAATGGAACGGAATGGTATGGAATTAAATGAAATGGAATAGAATAGAATAGAATATACTTTATTATACACCATAAAAATGATGCACATCTCTTTTACAAGCAATACTTATTTATACGGGTACAAAGATGGTCTTATCGCTGACAACGATATCTATCAGACAACCTTTAGATGGACTGAAATAACTTAGAGTCACTGCTATCACATTAAAACATAAATATATATAAAATTATATTGATATTATAAATAATATACATAAACTTATACATAATATGACATGAAATTCATAGATGGGGTAGAAAAAAATCATGGTTAGATAATGATGAAAGAAATTAAATCAAAATAGAAAAGCGTGATGGGAAATGGCTTTTAACTAGGTTTTTAAAAGAAACAAGTGACGCAAGAAAGCAGTCTGCGCAAAGACCCCGCAGACGCAAATATCTTGCGGCTAACTGCCTACAGCTGAGGACCCAGATCTTTCTCTGAGTCGCTGTATGGAATAGCTGAGCCATCAAAGACAATCCGGTGGAGCTGCGACCAGTTAATTTTCGAGCGCAATGACTTGAGTCTTCGTAGGATTTATCTTCAGATCATGAGCCGAACTCCAGCCACTACTGGACATAGGCCTCCGCCAAGCGTCGCCACATCGGCTGGTACTTTGCCTTCTTCAAACTGAAAATCATTCACCTACACACACTTTAAATACAGGAAGTTATTAAGATTTTACTGCCAAATTGCATAAGTTAAATAAATCTCTATAATTTTAGTCGACTTAAAGTAAAGAGGTTTACGATCCCAAATATATCAATAAATATAAATTACGTTTAGTTTAAATATTTATTGGTAAAATTAACATTCACTTCTATCATTAACAGTTTAATTTTACTGCTTCCTCATGCAAGCTGGATATTAATTCTTACCAAATTTGTATTTGCGTATTATACCAATGCTTTAGCTAAGCTACATAATATGTATTGTCTACAAAAATCAAATAAATTCAAATTCTTTAGCTATCGTTGGTCTTACATACAAGATTGTCGAAATAATAAGAAAGGCTTTCTCCACTTTAATTAAACATTCTATTTTTACCATGTTTTCACAAAATATTTTAGTTTCTAAGATCCCTCAGCTAGTCTGTACGCAATGTTTTCGGAAATACGAAGTATAAAAACATAAAAATAAACCAAAATTGACCAGTAGGAGTAGTAGTGAAGATGCAAAAGTATTTTTTGGTCGACGATGAAGCACGCTTACCTAAAATAAACCTATTTACTCTTGACTTAAAGACTCCCAGGTTGTAGCTATCAGGAATACAGACTCCGGCAGGGCTTTCCACTCCTTAGCTGTACGATAAATAAAAGAATAACCAAAAAGTTTGGTGCGTATGGGTATTGTCCACGTGTACCGATGACGCATCGCCCTACTGCCTACGCACCGCCCCTGTAGTCCAATGATGGAAGTTTGTCAATTAGAGCATTTGTGAAATGAAATTGTAATTTTCCATTCTGGAAATTGGAATACGAATACTCTACTCATCTATATTTAAAATGCCAATGTAACGTAGATTTGGGCTCGGGGTAAATAAAGCACAAGTTCACGTTGACAATTAGTTTTAATGGTTCAAGTTGAACCTGAACCAAACTATGTTCGAAATATAGGTATTATACTCACAACGGATCTTTGTGACTCTGAGTTGGCTGCAAAACCCTGCGCAGTAGCTATTGTTGTGTGAATGTTGAAGGTGAAGATAGCATTGAATAACTGTCTCTTTCACTCGCTTACGTTTGTCCCATCGTCCTATCTCGCTTACTCTTTGCAGTATACTCGATGACAAACTGCTTCTTGCGCAATGGTTGGCAGAGCCAACTTAAGAGACACAAAGATCCGCTGTGACTATAATAGTGTTGTTGGTGTCAGTTGGCTGTTCTGATTATGGTTTCAAAATAAATCATAAAGTTTTATTGATGGTGAAATCAAAAGCTGAATGCCCGTCACTCGGAGGGAGAGCAGGTAGGCCGGACATATTATATTTGTTTAAGTTAAGGTTGAAGAACATAAACAAAACGAAATGCCTGTCTTTCGAAGGCGGTGTAGGTTAGCCAGTCAACTCCTTACAACATACCACTGCCTCAGGCAGACAGCCAGGAGCCTCCTGAAAAAATCCGATCCATCGTCTCGAGAAGAAGAAGACTGTAGATATACTTACAGTGTAATGCTACCCGTCCTAAACGAAGGAACAGGTATACGAAGCTACAAGAAAAGCTAGTTTATAATTACGTGTGGATTACAAACAACATATTCATTGACATTCACATCTCAAACAGCTTCTCAAATCGAACACCAAATCAACTTGTCATCTTTCAATTCCTCGTCAGCCTATATTTGATATTTCGAAACCGCATTATATCTCGCTTATCGATATATATTACATCACTAATTAGGTATCGAGTAGTAACGGCAGTCTCAATTTCATTAATTCGATTTCAATTACTGATTGGTACAACCCTATCTGAATGAGAATTAAATGGCTGGATGATAGTAGGACGGGTCAGAGATGAGATTTGAAAAAGCAGTTTGATGAATAGAGTTGTATTGTTGAATGGGAATTGGGTGAAAGTAAATTATTTAAACCTTTTGTTGAAGATAATTATGTTAGCAAATGAATGAAATACAAAATGTAGTCACTCAAGCAAGAGCAAGTCGTTTACTTACAATTTACAAAACACAATTTAAAAATGTCTGCTTAGGTACTATCGTTTTGTAAAGTACTTTTAAGAAAACAATTAAAAAATAACATGGTTACCAAATTGAGAATTGAGATTCAAACCCTACTTTAATGACAACGTTTGACAGGTTTTCAAGCTAATTTAGATTTTTTCAAATCATATTCAGCTTTAAATGCCTGAGAAACCAGCCACTAGTAATGAAGACTGTATGTCAATGCTAAAAACCCAACATACGCTGGCGTCAAATTCTATTGATAATCCGTACTGCTTTAGGTCAGCTAAAGGTGATAGTGTTCCACCAACGTACTTAGTGTGAGCACGAAGTGTTTTATATGAACTTAACTTGAGTTATATAAAAAAAAACCTAAATATAATGATGATGACAAACCTGTTAAACTAATATTACCTCATTGACCTTATTACTTCACTTTTTATCGACCTCATTCGGATATCCGCGGTATTTCCCTAGTACAGGATGCCCATAGTCCGAGGACCTTAAGAAGCTAATAAAAAATGAACCATGACGTCAACGTTACAAAGTAAAAAATTGTGTAACTACTCATTTGAAGGACCTAAGATGAGGCCTAATTTGTAAGGGGGTTTTTATTTTTACGTAGTCATCCCGTTTACCATATATATTAAAAAGCGAACGGTTTTGAGCTAAACTCTGATGAACTAACGATTGAGGGCTCCATCAAACTATAAATATTTTCATCCATTTTCTAATCTAAGGTATTTTTCCCCTCATTTAAATGGACACTTTTAGCTTGTTTTATGACTAAACTTCCTCGTTCTAGAGTTTTTTTGTTGTCATGGCGACGGAGTCGAGTGGAGTAAGTAAAGGAAATTTCCTTCAAAAAGACATAGAATATTGATGTGAAGATCATGTTTTAAGGGTCTTTTCATGTGAAGTCCATTGCTAAATTGCGTAGCTGAATTGAAAGCAGTTTTAGACGAAATATTCTAATTAATCCATTTCTTGAATGAATCGTGCAATTCACATAACAAGAAGCAATTATAGTAATTCGGACTCCGATAGTCTACGTTTCTACATAAAAAACGGTCTGCTGCTGCAAATTGGTTCAACTCTTACTTTCCAATACATTTTATATTGGCAAACGTGATCAAACGGTAGAAATCTATAAATAACCATTCATCGTGTATATAGTTACTGACCAATTACGAGATACCTTCTCAATTATCTTCATAAATAAACTATGACTGTACATAAAGTATCAGTTTACAAAGGATTACCCAAGGTCAAAGCGTTCCTCTTTGCAAAAACATGCGATTTTGAACCTTATATTCAAAGACGTATGTTGGTTTTTAAATTCGGACTTAATGTCCAGTCAGGAGGTGGACACGTCACAGTTCTTTCTGAATGGGTTTTACCCAGCGTAAGTGATTGATGCCACAGAGCAGCGAATTTTCAGAATACCCCTGAAAGGACCAACGTTCATCTGAATAGCCAAGAAAATCTCAATTACCAATTTGATACGACCTACTTTATTATTCGTAGAATTTAACAGCCGTTACACCCGTAAGACTGCCCAGTTAAAAGCCCAAAATTCGGACATTAAACTTACCAAGGGATATCGTTCGAGTTAGGATCTGATCCAGTTACTGCAGGTTACTACAGGTGGTAGAGTTATGATAGGTTGTCGTCCCATTTAATATGTATTCAGTTGGCTCCTGTTACACTGAAGGTCTTCTACCCCAACAAATAGGAGGAAGATAAGGATGATACTCCCTATTATACAAAACCTAGGTAGGAAATATAAAAACAGCTTTTCGAGTCTTTACAATTTTTATCTTTGGTCATGAAACGTCCAAACACTGAGGATATTTGTACAAACTAAGCCTTCTCCTCCATATTTATTGCGTGACCATCGCCCGCGGTATTTAACTATGACATGGCAATGACGTTGTACTTTGGTTCATGAGGTAGTGGACTCGCCCTATAAAAAAATGTGACATTAACCGAATTCTATATGAGATCATAGTCATGACATCATTATATATACATTAAAGGTTTGAGTATGAAAATTGTATACTGATGTATAAGATAGTTTCAAGAATGTTTCCATTTCCGGCTAACTAATTATATTGGTCAGAATTTAAAAAGATTGAATGAGTGTAGTCTTTAGACTAATTTTTAGGGTTCCGTAGTCAACAAGGAACACTAAAAATGAGAGTTTCGCCATGTCCGTCTGTCCGTCCGTCCGCAGCTTATCTCAGAGACTCTTAGTACTAGAAAGCTGTAATTTGGCATGGATATACATATTAATCATGCCGACAAAGTGGTACAATAAAGTCATGAACAATTATTTTTTGTTTACTTCCTGTATACTTAATATGGGGAAGGTTTTTCTTTCATCCATCCCATGGTGTGGGGTATCGTTGGATAGGCCATTCAAAATTATTATGGCTCTGTGAAAGCCATTTTTTGATTCAGAGATCCATTTGCGTAAAATTAAGCTTTAAATTTAAAAAAAAATGTTAGAGTCAACCATAGGAGTCAAGTGTCACCCTCCTGCCAGCTAAATGGTTACTTTTGAATATGTGAAAAAGTCACGGCAGTAATATAATATATAAGTAGGCTTTACAAGTTTACGAGTAATAGTCGACCAACTTATAAAATGTACTACGAAAACTAAAAAAAAAATATATTGGAGGCATCTGTATGATAGTAAAGGGTCTTTCAACAAGAACGGGTCGATGTTAAAATTGAATAAAACAAGATGTGTGTGAGATATTAACGAAATTTATTTTTTATTTAAAAGGCCCATTTATGCCATTATGGATGGAATATGACATCGTTCAAATGTCCACCGCGGCTTCGTATGTGGTGGCACGAATCCGAGAGGTCCAATTTTTAATGACTCTGCTGCATAGATCCGGCTGAATCCGAGCGATGGCCTGCGTTATGATGGCTTTCAGGGCAACGGTCGAATGTGGTTTATTGGCATAGACCTGCGACTTCAGAAAACCCCACAAGAAAAAGTTTAGCGGAGTCAAATCACACGATCTTGGTGGCCAATTCACGTCACCTCTGCGAGAGATAACTCTACCCTCATACCGTTCATGCAGAATGTCGATTGTGTCGTTCGCTGTGTGGCAAGTAGCGCCATCTTGCTGGAACCACATGTCGTTCACGTCCATATTGTTCAATTCAAGCCAAAAGAAATTGTTTATCATTGATCTGTAGCGCTCGCTCGATCTATGCAGCAGAGTCATTAAAAATTGGACCTCTCGGATTTGTGCCACCATACGAAGCCGCGGCGGACATTTGAACGATGTCATATTCCATCCATAATGGCATAAATGGGCCTTTTAAATAAAAAATAAATTTCGTTAATATCTCACACACATCTTGTTTTATTTTATTTTAACATCCACCCGTCCTTGTTGAAAGACCCTTTATTATATTATCTGTGCTATTGCCAATAACTGGGCACATGACCTGACGGCGGACTACTTCCAACAAATTTCAAATGGAAAAACCCAATAACTCATAAAAGTATAAGGCCCAGTTTCTCACCTCTAAATTATCGCAGAATTAATGTGACACATTGTCAAGCAAGCGTTATCTGCTGCGATTGTTTGAATTAATTTTCAACAGCCAATCACAGCAGATAACGCGTATAGGTGAGAAACTCGGCCTATGTCTTGTGTATTAATCCGATGTTTAATCATACATTTTAATATAATTTAAAATAACGCCTATATTCCTCGAAGGTATAAAAAAGGTGATCTTTAGTAAGCCCACATTTCAACATACGTTACAGTCTCATGTAATAGGGATGTAAAAGTCTGTTTTGTGTATTTGCTAGAGTTTGTTTTATAACTATTTTTTGTATTAAATTCAACACTAACCAATTAAGATTTTCGGTTTATCGGCGTCTTTTGTACCCACTGGTTTCCGTTATTCGACACCGACTTCGGAAAATAAAGTAATTTTTCGCTCTGTAGTGTTTTGTTTTGGAAGTCGGTTTGTTTTTTTTTTTTAAAGTTTTTTATTTTCCTCTTTTTAGTTTGGTAGGTACCACCAATTAACATTAAAATCATTTATAGTCAAAGACCATCTCTTGGCGATTCCAATAAGCCCAAACACGATAGGATACATTGCTTTATTTCGGAGTTCCAGTGACCATTATGGTCTTCTTCATTAGTTCCACTTCACCAAATGATATTTTCTAAGTGCAAATGATTGCATTATTGATGAAAATACCAAAATCGCTATATGTATGCCTATAATATTTGAGGAGTTCCCTCGATTTCTCTAGGATCCCATCATCAGACCCTGGTTTCCTTATCATGGTACCACCCTTGGGATGTCTCCTTCGCAACAAAAAAGAATCATCATAATCGGTCCATAAACGACGAAGTAACCCGCGAACACTCATAAAAATAATATATATATACGTTCGAATTGAGAAACCACCTTCTTTTTTGAAGTCGGTTAAAAATATTACTGACTTCAAAATAAAAACGGTACAAAGTGAAAAATAAGTTTCTTTTTGGAAGTCGGTGTCCATAATGGAAAAACATGGTATCTCCCAAAGACACCGACTTCCAAAAATAAAGTATTTTTCACTTTGTAGTGTTTTTGTTTGGGAGTTGGTAATATTTTTTAGTTAAAAAGTTTATTTGTGTTTGAATTAAAGACTACACTACAGATTTTTGTTCAAAACACACAACAAAACTACATTTAAGTAAGTTATTCATTGACATTTAACCGACAATGAGGAAATACTTCAAGAGCAGTTGAGCTCCCATTTATGAGTTGTTTGTTTCAGTGATAACCATGGCATTAATCGTTGATATTATTGCAGCTTCCACTGAAGCAAATGATCGATTAGTATCTTCCTCTATCGGAACACAAAACCACAATACTGTCACCCCTTTTCCAACTTTACAGTTCAAATATTAAAGTTACTATTTGCTTAGCTGTCTGTCTGATTAAAATATCAACTGCTAGCTTACTAATTGACTTAATTACGCTCATTATTCCCAAACAAAAGGCCTAAGTTTAATTCAAATTCTAATCAAGAAGATTCAAAGATTCAAACCTGCTTCAATAATGTCGAGGTCACAATGTAAAAATTAAAATATACAAATGACACATTAATTATAGAGGTGTATTCGTTATTCGTCACCGAGTGCTAGTGTTGTAACCGAATATCGATATTAGCATGTGGGTCAATGCCGAGAGTGAACACGTTGATAAAGTTAAGGTGCTTACACATGCTAGATTCGACGATCGATTTGTTTACAAGTTAAGAGGTCCCAGACAAAATGACTAAGTAATGTCTAAATTGCTAGGAATATCGGTTGCGTATGTATATAGACATACCATATATTTTGGCCTTAGAAAATCGTTATTCCTCAGAACGTCATTTTGTTTAAAGCCCAGCAGATGCTTTTATTAAATAGGAGCGTTTTTAACCGACTTCCCAAAAAGGCGGAGATTATTAATTAAACTGTATTTTTTTTTAGATATTTGTGTTACCTTAGACCTTTTTACTAGGTGAACCGATTTTGATGATTCTTTTTTATTTGAAATTTGGTCTTGTCATGTTGTCCCATTTAATTCTGATGTAGATTGAATAGTTCTTATGTAGATCTTCGCAAATATACATCAGAACTATTCAATAAATGACGGCAAATCACTCGGGATAGCTGCAATCGCATTTCTGTTTATTGTTTACACCATTTCATAACATGACACTGGTACGCTCTAAAGGGGTACGCAGGTGTGAACAGTTCACCCTGGTATACTCTCATTCCACCGGTTTTGTTTAAGTTTCATATTATTGGTTTAATCTATTCTGGCATCACTTTGTGCATTATAGGCCAAGCTTATAGAACTGGTCCATTATGCACCACAACTAAATAGTGAAAAATATAAAATATTAACAAAAATATACAAACGACTTCCAAATAAAAACACTACAAAGTGAAAAATAACTTCAATTCCCGGCAGTCGGTTTGTTGATTAAACAATGGATAATTGAACTATATCGAACTTATAGGTACTATAAATCCGATTTCTTTCACTAAAATTATACAGTGATGTATCTGCCAAGATATCACTAGATGTAATAAATACATCACGTACAAATACGATGTTGGCAAGGGTCGACAAAAGGGATAATATAGTACAGTTAACCTCTCATAACTTCGTGTTTGGGTTCCTTAATAGTGATCTTGATACGTAACGTAATGTTTTTGGACTACGTGCGTTTCGACGCGTTAACAACACCTACTGGTAGGTAATGTTGCGTTAATTTTATAAGGCTGGTGAAAAGTGAATATAGGCAACAATATGTAATCTTTGGCAAAGAGCATTAACTTGTAGTAGGTTGTATTAGAATTAAACTCTTGGTAAACTCTTTGTGAATAGCTACTCGCTAATTTACTAGTACTTTGTTATGGCGTATTAAGAGAGAATCAGAGAACAGTGGTGGCCCAGTGGTTACGGCTGCAAATTACGTGCTACCGAGCGTGGGTTCGAACCCAGGCAGGCACTTTACTTTGAGCAAATTATTGCATCACCACTGCTCTAAAACAGTGAATAAAAACAGCGTGAGGGAATCAGCTTGTTTAAGAATAAAAATTCGAAGACACGTGACATTCACCAACCTGCATTGATACCCGCGTGGTGGATTACAACCCATTCTCTCTTAAAGAGAGGTGGCTCGTGTCCCAGCAGTGGGAAATTATAGTCTAATTATTATTATGTTTATGCAAGTTAGTCTATAGCGGCCTTAATATTTTTCGGTATCATCCTACAGTTTGACACTTCACATCGGCATCATGTGAGCAAACGAAGCTGCCTCTTAGTCGCGTGGGAGGAGATGAGGAGGAGTCTGACTGTCTGATGTCAAGGTTATGATGTTCGGCTAAATCATGAACTTCAAATAATTTATATCTGAAGTTCATGGTAAACAATACTCTCTCGAATCAACAGTGTTGACCACCAGAAAAGCGCCGAGGCAATGAAGCTCGACGAAGTCCCGGCGAATGAATTTAACTGTCTTGGATACCGCAACGAAATTAATCAGAAAATAATAACGGAGGAGTAGAAAAAAATACATATTGATCTGTTGATTCTGACTTTCAGCAGTTGCAGTGGTTTGGGAATAGTGCGGCGAAAGAGGGAGGTAGGCGGAAGTAGCGCAAGTGCAAATAAAACTATGAAATTATTTAGTGCATGTACACTAAAACAATATTCAATACAGAGTGGTAATAATGTACAAATGCGAACTTAACTCAATGTTGAGTTTTCTTCAGCAAAGAGAACAAAGAGACAAAGAGAGATCACAAACCAGGGCAGAATCCAGTATACTAAAATAAGTTACAAGTAGTTTAGTAATACTTAGTTAAATATTAAAGTATCTTATGTACGTTTGTTGTTATTTATATTTACGTAAAATATTATAAAAATAAAATATATTAATATAATTATTATGGTTTTTAAATCATTCGCAGTTTCTTTCAACGAGACATGAGAAAGAAAGAGCCACAAAAATATTGCAGAAAAATTATATATATTTTAATAAAACAGCCTCGTTGGTCATGTGGTCCAAAGCGTTACTGCCGAGTATAAATAAGGTCCTGGTTTCATTTCTCGGGCTGGAAAAAACCTACGTAATTGGATTTCCCAACGGCTCAGCATCAGTCCGGAATCAGGATTTGTGATTGCGATAGACTCACCTCTATCGAATTTTACCTAACTGGCGAAATGTCACGGTTCTCCTACTCCTATCCATTTGAGGATATAGAAGTGACTTATGCAACGTAGGACAGTATAACTACATTGATTTCCTTCAATAATATAATCATTAATCTTCCAAGCGTAGAATAAAATCTGTTAAGTATTTAATATCTATAATCTATAAGATAACCTACGTTATGCGGTGAACGTATCACATCACATCATCAGCCTATTAATGTTCCCACTGCTGGGACACAGGCCTCCTCTCTGTGAGAGGGAATGGGCCGTTATCCACCACGCGGGCCCAGTGCGGGTCGGTGGATGCCACATGTCTTCGAATTTTTGGTTGTGCCGGTTTCCTCACGATGTTTTGTTTATGTGGTGCTTAACCTACATATAAAATGACTAAAGTAGGTTATTTATTAATAAGGGTTTTTTTATCTACATCATCAATGCCTGAAAGAAAGCGTTCTGAAGATTACGAAAGCCTCACATACCACGTAAGATAACTATAAAATTACACCATATTATTGCAATAAGGTAAGTTCCCAATGATTCAACGAACGTTGCAAGAATTTCTATGAGATTTGTTTTCGGAAAGAATTAAAAAGAGTTAAGGAAGTGAGATGTCTAGGTTAGTGTGTCAAGGTACCCGTGAACGAGGTCAATGTTTGATTTTGAGTTCATAAATGAATCGTCGGAGCAATTTCGCTGTCAGTTGAATCAGATTCTATGAATCAATTGTTCAGAAATGATTACTTTCAGATGAGCTGTGGTTTCTTTTCCATTTCATTGGTACAATGGAAGATTTCATTATTGCTAGTTTAAAGGTGGAAGTTTTGTCTTTCGTTGAAACAGACCTTCTGTTATTTCCCTGTGTTTTATCAAGGATTTTGGATACAACGTAAGCAGCATTAGCTGAGGTGGACATCGTATAGGCATTGGCCAAATTATCATAAAGATTATGCCAATGACCTATGTTTGGAGATGAAATCTTTTTTGGATATACGAGAGAAACCCAGGATAGGACAATATGACGATACTTATGGGACGCCTATGACCAGCAGTGTATGTCAGCAGAAATTGTGATGATGTATCTGCGTAATTTTATAAAAAGTTTCACAAGGATGAGTTGAATATATCGCAAAGTTTTATAAATAACCTAGGTTTGGGAGTTACCCTTAAAAATGTTATAGTTTTGCAAACAAACACACGGATCTAAATTAGGATTTCCTGTACGAACGCGTACGTTTATTTCTAGGAATTTGTCGTGAATTTCGACTCTTTGTCTTCGTCTTTAGAATATAATGTTTTTGATAACATCAATATAGCATGAACTTCTAATTTAAATATTTTGTCTCGTATTTTTTTCACCTCATGGGTCAAATGATCACTCATTACCAGTAATCAAATGCCTTGCCTAGCAATTAGGAAGTGTTAAAGCAAATTAACGAGATTGTCAAGTTATTTGAACATTAAACACGACTTTGTTAATTATACTGTCACCTTCTCCTCCGAAATGACAGCTTTTCCTTGACATTTACTTATCATTGTCCAACAAAAAATTGTGTTTACCAATTTGTCTATCATTTGTCATATGAACATAATGTGTTGCTAAATTTGATCCCTCGTTATATTTAAATCGACGATGCGTTAACTGTTTTTTGTCAGTCTGTTTATATATTGTTGATAAGATCAATTGTATTCTAGTGATATTAGAGAGCAGTGGTGGCTCAGTGGTATCGGCCGCAACTTACAAATTGTAGGTCATGGGTTCGAATCCAGGCAGGCGCTTTACTTTGTGTAAATTATTTCTTCACCACTGCTCTCAAAAACGGTGAAGGAAAACATCGTGAGGAAACCGGTCACACACATGTCCTAGAACCAAAAATTCGAAGACATGTGACATCCACCAATCCGCACTGGGCCCGCGTGGTGGATTACGGCCCATCCCCTCTCACAGAGAGGAGGCCTGTGTCCCAGCAGTGGGAACATTAATAGGCTGATGATGTGATGATGATGTGATATTAGAGTTTATTAAATACTATTCACGAGACGCTACTAATGGATTTTTAATTTAGGCATCAGCATGAAACCTGTTTTACCGTTAGCTTTCGATTTTATTATTATATTGCGTAAACCATCTGAACTATTGATTCAGTGTTCAAAGACTTAAAAACTAGATTGTCTATAAACCAGACAAAAATGTGTCTCTAGACTTTCAACTATTCAAAACATAGACTACACAAAGTGTGAGTATACCAGCAGTAACAAACGATCATCAAAAGTCAAACATATATAGGACCAGCTCGCCCTGCGGCTTCGCCCACGCGATAATCGAAAATTATCCCGAGGGATCATATTCCCGGAATAAAAAGTATCCTATGTGCTATTCCTGACTTTGTATCTCTGTGTCTATCTAATTTTCGTAATCATTAATGCCAACTCTAAACTCTATAATGTCTCTCTAAATTTCATCCAGATCCGTTCAGCCGTTCTCGCTTGATTGAATAACAAACATAAATCCATACATCCAAACTTTCGCATTCATAAAATTACTAGCTGCAGCGGCTCCGCCCGCGTTGTTTTAGTACTTCTCTCAATATATATGTGCTATTCTGATGTATAAGCTATATTTCTGTGAAGTTTCAACATTAAACATCCGTTCAGTAGTTTTTGCGTGAAAGAGTAACAAACAAATATACATCCATCCATCCTCAAAACTTTCACGTTTATAATAGTATAATATATATATATATAGTAAGAAGTAAGATTGATATGCACCACCGAAATTTCACATGGTTAATTCCAAATATTTTTGAGGGTGATAGGATCATAGCAGGCGTTCTGTAGAAATGCGTAAATTTTTGTATGTACGTTTTTGTTTATAGAATAACACCAAAATATACCCAAAACTCCGAATGACTTAAGGTTACGGAGAAATCGGTAATCGATGACAAACACGACATTGGAAACTAGTGGAATATATAACTGACGTCACAAAATGATTTCTGCGACCTTGACCTTATATGTTAACATTGTAACGTTTAATATGTAACTGTTGATGACTAGTTGTATGTGTTGTAGACAAATGTTGCAATCGATCCGCTTGTCTTAGAAGTCAAGATTCTTGAATGATCTTAAATTATGATGACGTGGTTGTATAGATGGGGCACGAGATGATAAATATAAAAATATATAAAACTAGCTGTTCCCCGCGGCTTCGCTCCCGTGGGTCAAAAACGGGTCCTATGGGCCACCCCACAGGACCAGTTTTTGACCCACGGGAGCGTTTTCGGGATTAAAAAATAACCTATGTTACTCAGGAAAAACGTAGCTTTCTATTGGTGAAAGATTTTTTTAAATCGGTCCAGTAGTTTCGGAGCCTATTCGGTACAAACAAACAAACAAAAAAACCTTTTCTCTTTATAATATTAATTAGTATTAGTATAGATTATAGTATAGACTAGCTGTTGCCCGCGACTTCGTCCGCGTCAAACTCGTAAAAAATATATTTTTATTTTTTTAGTTTCCCGCCGGAACTATGAATTTTCTCGTGACGTAGCCTATGTTACTCGTTATTATATCAGCTATCTACCCGTGGAAGTCCCGTCACAATCGGTCCAGCCGTTTCGGAGATTACCCAGAACAAACAGACAGACAGATAGACAGACAGACAAAAATTTTAAAAATTGCTTATTTGTTGTTAGTACCGTATATACTTTCACGTGCATTCAATAAAACGTTGTTATTTTGATATTACATACAGACACTTCAATTTTATTTATTTTTATATTATGTATAGATAAAATATATTCTTTATTTCGGAGAAGTAACATCCATATGGGTTAGTAAACGAGAAAACTTATACCTATGTTAGTACACTTACCAATAATATAAAAAAAAATATTTAATATTTTTATCATAACGTATGTTCATATTCATATAACAAGGCTTGGAAGTCGCTCTCCATCAGATGTATTGACGAAATGCTAGAAAATTTTAACCATTGGATGGAAGAGGATCAAGGGGGTGACCATAAGCTCCTAAGTAAGGTTATTTTGAGATCGCGTAAGTGACAGATGTATACAAGTCATATACATCTGTCCCTTACACACACTCAAAATAACCTTACTCTAAGAGCTTATGGTCACCCCCCAGGAGTCAAGATAGACCATAATGGGAATGTACAGAGAAAATGAAATTTTTAGTGTCGAAGATGATTTATAAGTTAAGAGTGATATATTTAAAATAATAAAAACCGGCCAAATGCTAGTCGGATTCGTGCACGAAGGGTTCCGTACCATTATCGCAAAAAAACGGCAAAAAAATCACGTTTTTTGTATGGGAGCTCCACTTCAATATTTATTTTATTCTGTTTTTAGTATTTGTTGTTATAGCGGCAACAGAAACACATCATCTGTGAAATTTTCAACTGTCTAGCTATCACGGTTCATGAGATACAGCCTGGTGACAGACAGACAGACAGACAGACGGACCGCGAAGTCTCAGTAATAGGGTCCCGTTTTTACCCTTTGGGTACGGAACCCTAAAAAATGAAAAGAGGACACACTGACTTACTTATTTTTTTGTAGTTAATATAAAAGGCAAAAACAAATCATGTTTTGAGAACACAAAATATAAAATCACACAATCTTTATGCTAAAATTCGATCAAGATCGATAAGTCGATCAGTTTTCCATTTTCCTTGGATAGAA
Organism: Anorthoa munda; assembly: GCA_945859665.1. Classification (NCBI taxonomy): domain Eukaryota; kingdom Metazoa; phylum Arthropoda; class Insecta; order Lepidoptera; family Noctuidae; genus Anorthoa; species Anorthoa munda. The sequence continues at coordinate 25,736,864 of OX243900.1, read as the reverse complement.
ACCTTTCAGAATGATCCAAAAAGTGTAAATTTTACGGGACAGATTGTACGGTGCATATTCTGACCATAAGAAAGTGTCAAGTAGTATGCCTCCTGACGACCTGCTCGTAAAAATATAAAAAAAAAATTCGTCATCTCAAAAGACCTACTGTCAAGGTCAACCCAAAATTCCAGCTATTATTGGTAAAATGACGAATACGGCAATGGCAATGGATTGGTCGTGACGTCACAGCTTCCTATCCCGTCGACCTCAGATGGCCAGCCTCTGGTGTGTTGTGGTTGTGGAAGAATTGACACGCTGTATCTAGATCCGTCTCACCTTGTGTGTGGTGTGGTGCAAGTGATAGGAGGAAGAGGTTTTGGATCAGTTGGCGACAGTTTCGTTTTTTTTTTTGTTTTTGGCCTTTTTTATTTATTTTGTTTTATTTTATTTTACAGTTTTAGTTATTTGGAATAATACTTCTGAGTATTATTTGATCATGAATTGTTAAATAATATTTTACATAAATTGAAAAAAAAAAACTAATTACACGGATATAGAAAATTTGCATAAATAAAACTGTGCTTAGCTTTCAATATCAAATGAACTAATATTTATATTTTAAATAAACTATAACTAGTATTGACTATGATTATTTTTACAAGTAAATTGATTACATAATGCGAAACAATGTTTTAGGTAACTTATCAAGTAGAATAGAAAGCTAAACTTATGATTTATTTCACATTTCAACGAAAACCACTGGGTTTTTCTACGAATAACCTTCTTCACAAGGGAGTTTTCCTACATGCATCACTCGCGATCTCTTATCACGTGCACCTCAATCACAGTCTCGATAGCAAGGTGATTAGTATTTCGGGCGGCCATGGTGGGAGTTGCGCGCGCAGTCTCTTGCCGCTAGCCGTCTTGAGCGCCCGCGCCGACGAGCGCACAAACGCGCCAAATTCAAACCCAAGGACCAACGAACTTTACCCCCTCAACCCCCCGTCAAAAGTGCTTACATGCCCCCAAAAGTGATCCAAACAGTGTTGTGTGCTAATAAAGTGATAACAAAACCCCTCTAGTTGGTTCTACGGGAGCGACTTTCACTTATAACCAAACAGTTTTTGCAAGCGGTGAGTTTTTTCGCTCATTTTAATCAGACGTCGCGTAATTGTTCGCAGTTTTGTGTGTTACACAATGTCGTCTCGTTTCGCGACGTGGGTAAACAATTTCGAAACTGTTCCTTTTGTAGGAACAACTTGTACAGTTTTTAAAATAAGCGTCTACGCGGAAGAATTTAAAGAAAGATTTTCTGTAGTAAAAGTTTGTAAGAAAATAATTACAAGTACATTTTGTTAGCGCTCGTTGATATCTTTTGTATGCGCAGCGCGGAGCTAGGAAAGTGTATCGCTGTGCGCTCGCGCATCGGTATTACGACTGAGTCGCGCGTTTGTTGCGTTTTCTCGATCCCGCACGCAATCCTATCATTCTCTTGTGTTAATATTTCATGCGTGTGTTAGTCTTAAGATCTTTCCGACATTTTTATTTAATGACAAGCAGTTTGCCCTATGGGGTTTCCCATCGGCAAAAATTACGAACTTCAAACAAACTTTCACTCCCTATTTAACACAATAAGGGGATGTGTTTTCATAAATCCTTCTTAAGTGGTCACCTTTTTCTTAAGTGGTCTTATATACGAACTACTTGTGAGCGAAATTTCGTGCTTTTATTCTTAGCGGTTTGGGCTGGCAAATTATTAAGTAGATTTGTGAAAAAAGTTAAAAAAAAATTGTAAAGAATTTGTTTAATTGAGCAAAAAATGGAAAATGCTGCTAGACAGTTTTCCGTTTTCTAGGCAAACAGGATTCGTAGAGGTCAGACGTTGTTACAATACAAGTTTTATTATAAGCAATTTAGAATTTTGTCAGGTAACCGCTAGTCGTTAAGCTTGTATTTACTATTTAAGGCTTAACAAGAGGATAAAATGGCCAAAATTAATTGCTATTTCTTTTGAAGAACTCCGTAAAATTCGCAAATTAATCAAATAAAATGTACAGTTCTTGCGTAAGGTTTTATACGATTGACACTTGAAGCTGCGGCATGACATACTTTGAAGCCTATAATTCTTTTATTGGTACTATAAATTACTAAGATGTTTAATGGCTGTAAAATCCAGTAATTATACAATAAATTATGTATTTATTCGTCTACGAATCGCATGTTTCCATTCCCTTACAAAATTATTTCGTTAATAGTACCTGCCCTAGAGTGGTGGCGCCAGCAGCATAAACAGTCTACGCTTGAATGAAATGTTTTTACCTCTTGTCAATGAACAATTTTTTATTAAAATAATATAATTAAAAATATAGTTTATACAAACATTAATCTAGATTGAAGTTCGAATTTCCATAAAAAATTGGCAAGTAATTGAAATATGGCAATGCTCTAAAACAATAAAGGATTTAAACCTAGGAAATAATTATTACACGTACTATTTACTTAAAATATTCAACTTTACTTAAGTTCAGGAGTATGCAAATGTTTTGTATAATGTATGCAGTGCGTATGTACTCGTCAAGGTCCCCAAAATGATGTTTCGACAGGCCTTAAGAAACTCAGTTCTCAGATTATGTCATCTTCAGCTTATAGAGTCTTTGATTTGTAATAAATTGTGATTGAAATTAATTAATGTATATACAAAAACATATTTAATTGAAACTTAATTTTTATTCAATTAATACCTATAATTTTTCAATCTTGCTTATTAGATGAGTCGTTAAATATTAATTTAGGTTATTTCGTGTTTATATTTTATGAGGTATTTCGTTTTTTTTTGTTTTTAAAAAACGTTATTCGGGATACAGGAATTTCTTCCTGTATCGTGGGTGCGTTTACAAACATATAAACTCACATACACAACACCCAGAGCCGGAACAACTATCTATAGGTCATACAAATATTTCTTCCGTGCAGGAATCGAACCCGTGATACGCAGCGTAGCAGTCAATCGCTCAACCACTGCGCCAAGCGTGCGCCCAAACATTACTCCCAGCTAATCAAATATAAATAAATTTTGGTGTATTTCACAAATGAGCCAGTTTTGAAGTTTTGAAAATTAGCTTCAGTAAGTCTTAGAATTTGTGTACCAACTGAAAAGTAGTGACTAAGTTGATAATCAAGTGAAATTATACAGACAAAGTAGGCTTCTCTTGTAAAGGTAATAGTTAATTAAAGCCTACATCTCTTGCATCGTTCAAGAGATGTAGTAATAATTTCTGATGCAATATTGTGATTAAACACCAACACATAGGCTGTATTAACTTCGATTAATAGAAACCATATTTGGTATTTAGACTTATCTACTTAGGAGTAAGTACCAAAAGCGAAGTAACATACAGGCGAAAAAAACTCTTTATAATCTAAAGAAATAATTACAAAGTTAAAAGTATATACAGTGTATAAAATACTTAATTAACTAAGACTACAAACATAAACACTTAAACCAAAAACTACTCACTAACTAAACCAAAAAATATACTAATCTAAAATATGACGTCGAAAAACTCCTCCACATCGTTGTCCACTGGTAATGTGCCCAAAAGACTGGCAGCATTGCTACGTTGTATGGCAATGCTCATTAAATAAATAAATTAAAATAAATTAAATACTTCATTAACTAACTTAAAATAAAAACGACTCACTAACTAAACCTAAAAATATATTAAACTAAAATATGGCGTCTAAAAACTCAAAAATTATATCTTTTGTCTAATCGAGAACTTTTAGTATAGGCCTCTATACTAAATGTTCTCAATAAATTACTAGCTTCAAAAAACATGAAAGAAATCTTAAACCAGACACAGTGTTGCCGCACACTTTTTCGTGAAATAAAATAAACACACTACAAGTCACGCTTAATGCAAAATTTGTGTCATCAAATAACACAGGGAGACACAATCTGGTCATTCATGAGCACACAGTGTCCCACGCTGCACCCAGTCAAAATAGTTTCGACATATCACTTTTTTTATACAAATAAGTTAACACAATAGTGATTCTAAAGTTCAAGCTACAATTTTATAGCTTACAAAAGAACTAATGGTCCGGTTAACCGCTTTGTCATGCATTACAAATAACGCTACTATCTAGGGTTGGTGGGCGGAGAAATTTTGTAACTGTGTTGGACATTTTTTGGCAATTATTTTGTAAAAAGTGTTTTTATTTTGAGATTGTGTGACTTTGTTGGTGCAATACTGTTTTATTTACCTAAGAATTTAATTAGTTACTAAATATATATTAATTGTCAAGAAAATTATATTTTTTTTTTAAATCGACCCTGTAATAATGATGATGACGGGGTATGAAACAGCAAATTCTATTTAGTCCGCCGGTTAAATTATCAAAAAATATTTGACACGTATTTTTTGCTTATTCAGATCAATAAAAATTCACCAATATAAAGCGAATCAAAGTTCGGGAGTGGGGACTTGTGACATAAGTTCTATGTAAAAAGTGTATCAAGGCATGACGTCATGCGATATTTTATCGTACTGTATCGTCATCATTTTTTGTTAACATGACAAACGAAAAAATTAGTGTCCAATATTTTTTGAAAATCTGACTGACGGACTAAAAACATATTTTTAGTCATCATCCCTATTATATTGTTTGGTTATTGGTCTCAAAAAATAATGTGCAAAATCATAAAAATAAACGAGTCAAACTAGATAAGATAACATTTATCATAATTAACATTCTACTTATGCCAGTAACTATATGAAACGTCAGTATTCCCGATTAGAACAGCTAATATTTTCCAAATATCAACCTATATAAAGTCCAAGGAGAAAACATAAGCAAACAAACACTGGCAACCCTATCTTTGTGCCGTATTGTTGACTCCAACAATGACAGGTCGTCAGGTTGAGTAACATGATCATGTGTATATGAGTGTGTGTTTGTTTGTTTGCACGTATGCACATATGTAGCAGTCATGAGAAACACTCGTCCGTCATAGATCAGTTGCAGTCAGCTAATGTCAATGGATTGATTGTTTGTATATGAATGAATGTGTATATGATAGATAAGCACACTTCACATCACACTAATATTATAAAGGCGAAAGCTTTTGAGTGTGTGTGTGTGTGTGTGTGTGTTTGTATGTTTGTTACTTCTTCACGCTCAAATGGCTGACGCACGGATCTGGATGTTTGGCACAGAGATAGATTATAGACAGGAATAGCACATAGGATACCCGGAATATGTTCTCTCGGGATCGGGGGCTCGCTGGTAGAAGCTAGTAAATAATAAAAGCAAAATTGATAAGTCTTTCTTCTTTTAAAAAAGTATTGCCCCACACAAGAAATTACTCCTATGTGCACACTAGGAATATCTTCTAGGTATTACTCCTGGTAAGTTTTAAACATTATTAACAGTCAATCGCCTTATTTGACTTGTTAAAATTGTTGACCCGTCGATAATTTTGTTCCAAAAAAAACGTGTGTTAAAGTATTTTTAAAACTACATAATTTTTATTTAATGAAAAAATCTGCATAACTTGCTCTGCTATGTAACCTTGAAAAATAAGTATAGTCGTTTTGATCTCATCTCAACCTTTGATGACTTTGGCCTTTTGTGTTAATTATTTTTGGTAAGTATTCAGAACAAATAGTGGAAGAGAAGGAAGGCTTTTGCCCATTTCTGGAAAAAACAGTCTAGGAAAAAAAAGTATTCGGCATATTTTGAACATTGCATAGATTCGTTCTAAATAAGTTAAACATTACCTCACTCCTGTCAAATTAAATCAAAGAAAATTTAATTGTAGAATGTTGTGTTTTAACTAAAATTGTTAATTATATTACGTAATTAAATATTTACACACATTTCTGTAACTCAAACAATTAATTAACACCACTGTAATGTTACAACAATTATTAAGCAATTGAAACAAATATTTTCGGCATTTGTTTTAACAAAATAATACAACGACTCGCTTCGTACGGTAAGCACACACATAAGTCAATGCATTTTTTTTTGCAAAATTTATTTGCGATTCTATTGTCAAAGATCATAGGGTGTATTATAGTTTTGATCATTAACCTATTAGAAACTTGACTGCTATCAATCTTGATCCATGTAATCACCCATTTTTATTTATTTTTGTTGTTTGGGAAATCATCCAATGACTTCTCCCGCTCTGGGTGAGGCGGGAGGGCGTGTCAGACTTTTACTGACTAAAACCCACCCGTGTTCCTTCAATTGCTTGAGCCAGGGCCGCGGTAACTCTTTTTCAACCTCTTTTACTCAGTAGTCTTATCATAAATATGCATGTTTGTAGGGATGTCCAATACGAAAAGATAGTTGCGGTTTTTTTTGTTGACGTGTGTGCTTTAATGTAACCTTTGCTGCTGACCGTACCAAGTAACCGAACACGCATTGTTTTGCCCGAACATTTCCGAATACGAGTATTAAGGTCGACGGAAGAACATTATTTCTGTACATATCTTTTCAGCCATTATCTTTTCCGATTCGCTAGAAACGCTCATTCCGGTAGGATATGAACAAGATTATGTGCCAGACGAAATTCAACCTTATCAAATTTTATCAAAATATACCATAGTTCTGTGAAATCAATGATCGTGTGTGTTTAGTCAATTAGGTTGTTTTGTCAGTGAAGCTGAAAATCGATTATTTCAAAATTGAAACTGCCTTTTAAGAAACTAACTGATTGATAGTGTTGCGTGTTGTGAATTATTTTTTTCATTATTATTATGTGTTTATTACAATATTACCTTATCGTTCGTGTTCTGACCTTAGTTTGACTGTAGTAGTTAGCAACAATGAAACCGCAGCACTAACAAGTTAAAAATGTTATGGCAGTTAACATTTTGAAAGTTAACTAAATGTGCAATATACGTATGAATTGCTCAACTAAAGTTAATTGAAAAACTGTTAAATGTGTAAAATTGCTAGATTTTAACTGTTTCTCTTACATTGAAATTGGATACGAAAACAGTTTGTAATAAAAATTTAATTAGTTAATGCTAGTATTTCTGTTTCATTTCTTAATCTTGCAACTACGTCTGTGGGTAAGACAGAAAAAAAAAATATAGATATGTATATACTTAAAAATATTAAGAATGCAATTTTATCATGTCTTATCAGTAGTGAGTTTTGGTGATTTGTGAATTATTAAGTGCCTTATATAATTTACAAAACCTTATAGGCGAATTTTGAGAAATTAATTAATGACCTCTTTTAACAACAATTCCGAGTAAATTAAAGATTTGTCAAAACATATGTTAACATACAATAGGCATGCAATATGTTCACTTCTTATTTAGCGCTTACAAACATGTTTTGCCTAATGAGGCTTACAAATATGTGTTTTACAAATTGACTAACTTACTAAAAATATAGCAATGTCAGATATAATTATAAAAAGATTAGAATAGATTGCCTTTAACTTAATTAAATGTCATAAAAATCAAAATTAATATAATGAAACAATGTCAAAAAGTAAAATAAATAAAAACTGAAACAATTAATTCAAAAACTTTCATAAAAATACAAAAAAAAACGTATATTATAAAACAAGTAATTTAAATAAAATCAGATTTAATATAAATTCATAAAATGTCATATCAGATAAATTTACATTATTACAAAAAATCACAATATACCTACTGAATGTCATCCTTAATAAACTTTACTATGGTTGTAACTATCGAACTGTCACATTTAAAAGTAGAACGAAAAGAAATAAAATGGCCTTGTCTTTTTATGACATGCTAGTGACATAAAAGTTTTTACCATGACTTTACCTGTAGAATACTATAATTTACAGACAAAAAGTTATACCCGTAACTTTTTCAGATGAACATGTAAGTAGGTTGCTGTGAAACCTATAATTTATTTAAGTTTTTTTTTTTCTTTATTTTTTTCTCTCTCATTTTACATCTGCAATCAGCCTCTGGGCTTTAATCAGATAGGTTGTTTCTTTATTTAACAGTTTGAGATTCTTCACATCCTGCGATGCGTCGTCTCGTTTTGCATCATTGATATTAGATTGACGCTATTCGTTTTCTTTTAAGTCTGTAAGTAGAGTTCGAGGACTGCAGTCTTTGCATATAAGACTTGAAGGACGTCTCTACAACTTATTTAATAGTGGCGATTTGTTAGTAATCATGTACTTCTATGTACTTCTATTTATTTAAGATAACCATCGCTTGATGAACATGCCAGTTTTTGTGCCGTCTCGCAGATTTCCCTGATGTAGTCACGAAATGACATATTATTATATACATACCAACTTCAGAAACAATTTAGAAAAAACAACAATTAATTTGTATATTAACATAAAAAGAGCTGTGATGGCCCAGTGGTAACGGCCCCGACTTACGTGTCGTAGGTTCGAACCCAGGCAGGCGCTATACTTCGTGTAAGTTATTTCATCACCACTGCTCTCAAAACGGAACCAAAAATTCGAAGTCATGTGACATCCACCAACCCGCAATGGGCCCGCGTGGTGGATTAAGGCCCCCATCCCCTCTCTTAAAAAAAAAAAGGCATGCGTCCCAGCAGTGGGAACATTAATAGGCTGATGATGATGATGACATATTTTTTTTTACTGGTATTTCAGGCATTTAAAAATATTTTTTTTTTATGTATCACAATAAAAATACAAGCTGACTAAATCGTAAAATATTTAAAATAAGTATGTAAACAAACAAAAATTTAAATCTTGACACATTTACACATACGGCAAAAGGTAAATACTAACAAACATAAAGTTCTAAATAAACCTTAATAAAAACTTAAGCCCTTGCAATCCTCAGTTCCATTCAATATAAGCCTTAGCATCTGTATATAAATGAATAAAACACACAGTGGGCACCTGTTTGCTTTCGCCATTACTATTTAGCGTCGCACGCGCCGATTACGAAACCGAGGACTGACGACATTCGCCGACGACGCCCGAGCGTTGAAAGCGCAATCTCGAGGTGTCATATTAAAATATTCGTAAAAAGTTGTGTAAACATTGGCCCCTTGCATTTTATGTGGCTGATAAAAAATGTTTATGGTGACTTGTAGGCATTTTTAATGTCCTATCACCTCACACTTATTTTTTCAAAAGAATGCCTTCTAGCCTGCCAAGTTTCTTTTTACCCGACTGCCGAAGGAGGGTAATGTGTTTATCAGTGTATGTATGTATATTTGTTCCTATATGTCGTTCCAGAGACCAAATGCGTTGGCCAATTTTGATAATCTTTCGTCAATCGATTTGTTTTAACCTTGCGGGTATCACTGGCTACATTAAAATGATAAAATAGAAAAATGGCGGCTTTTGGGCGCCATATTGTGGAGGCCCAATTTTTTATTTTCTTCCTAACCCATCGTGTGGGGTATCAAAATAAAGGGTTTTAAGAGTTGATTTCAAAAAATATAACACTTATATGTTTAAACGTACCTAATTCGAAAAAAAATTAACTTAAAAGTTATAATAAAAAAAAGTTAATTAAATATATCAAAAAACCCGACTGCTTGAAAAGCGAACTAAAAAGACGGAAACAAGAAGAAAATCATGCTGTGCAATCGAAGGATACAGTCGGGTTTTTTAATTTTGTTTATTAACTTTTTTATCATAATAGTTTTTACTTCAATTGTACAGACCCTGTAAATTGTTATAATACATAGTTGCATACTGCCTCTAATATTTTAATTTAGTAATCTAGATTTTCAAGTTGGCTATATGTGAAAATAAGACCATAAACTTTGGATCAATAATGTGTAGATGTTTGTTCATCATCAAATTGTATTCAATAGAATTCGAATAATCACTAATTAAACCATAAAATTTTACTGTAGACACATGTTCCCTTTAATAACAACATAGTCAAGTTGGATAGCTGTTATAAAGTAAATTATAATCGTTAGAAAATAGTGAGATGGCTACTCGTGTTAAAATAGTGGGGAGAAATTGTTTTTTAATTAAAATAGCTTCATAGTCATTATAGTTTCGGTTTTTGACTTTTTGAAGCGTGTTAAACCTCTATGATCTGTGTGTGTAGGTAATGTTTTTGCCTTAATTACGCAGGATTATATAATCCTGCGTCGCAGCGTTTGTTTGGGAGATGCAATCCGTTTATATTTCATCTACCACACAAGCTATATTCTGAACATTCTGATAAAAATAAAGGAAAACAGACTAAGAAAACCTTTATTTCAAAGTATATATAAACTTACTAGAATGTGTTTATTGCTTTTGAGGATGTCTGAATAAAAATCTTAAAATAATACATGTAACTATATTTCAAGGAAAACATCGTGAGGAAACCGGCATGTCATAGAACTATAAATTTGAAGACATGCAACATCCACCAAACCGCACTGGGCCCGCGTGGTGGATAACGGCCCATTCCCTCTCACAGAGAGGAGGCCTGTGTCCCAGCAATGGGAACATAAATAGGCTGATGATGTGATGTGTGTGATGTGAACTATATTTCTACACGCACCAATATAGGTAAATAAAATCCACTATTTGACTCACTAACATTGAACTGTAACACTTCCGACTAAAAAAACACTATTCCAAAATGACACGTAAATTTATTCGATCTAGGAACTAAACGTAAATAAATCGGAAGCTGAAGTGATCTTGAACATTTACTATACATGTTCGTCGTGTAAGGAAATTGTCTGTCCTTGTGTACAATGTACTTATAAAATTGTTTGTTTCTACACATATGACACTGAAATGTGTAAATTAGATTGACCGATTTTTGTGGTAAATCGATGACTCATCTTTAATAATATTTTAAGTGTGATAATAACCACGAGTTTCTCGAAGCAAAATTAATGTGATGCATTGTCAAGCACGCGATATCTGCTATGATTGACTGTTGAAAATATATTCAATCAATCACAGCAGATAACTCTTGCTTGACAATTTGTCACATTAATTTTGTAATAATTTTGCTTCCAGAAACTCGTTGTAATAAGCCTCTTGAGTTTTTCAGTTATTCTGAATGTAACTCGAAATAGAAATGAAATAATGATCACATCGTGATATTCATCCTGGAAAATGTAGTAAATTTTCAAGTAAAAGAAGGAAAGAAAATTGCATAAAGGCTGGGCACAAATTCAAATAAAATCATTAAACCATTTACAGGTAATTTTTTTTACTGTAAAGCAGGCGGTCAGTCCAAAACACAAAACTAAATAATGTAACTAAACAACAATTTTGTTAAAATGCGAATACTATTCATAGACGTAACAACCAAGAAAACCATCGCGAAAATAAGCAATAAAATAATTAAGTATCTAGAACACATTAAAATTCAGAAATAAATTAAAACATAATTATATAATGTTATAAATCAAATACATAAAGAAGATACTTTTATTTATAATGTTCGTCGAGCCGGATCTAGAAACCAGTCCTGTGTTTGGATCATCAAACAGCCTTCGAAAGGATTGCGACATTTTTGGCATATTAAGATAATTTTATGCATGAAAAGCCTACCAGAATCTTTTAACTAAGGACATCATTTAGAAACCATATATTCTTTACGTAATGTCGAGAAAAATACAGGCATATTAATCTAGTTAATTAAGTAATTTTTTATAGATGGTAGTTATAGTTTGGTTTTTCTAACTAAACCGAAATAAATATTATAACAAAGTTTCTTTCATAATTCGTTAAAGTTTTCGTCACAATTTTTGTACCCTTCCCATGGTGGACAATGTAAAAACTGGCGCAAAAGTAATACCCGCCGTCTTGAAAAATCTTGAACTAATGGGATAAAAGTAGACATACGATGACACTTTTTTAAATTTTATTAAAACAATGAAAATTTAATTCAATGTTGATTGAATAGCCATAAAACCTGAACTTCCTCAATAAATTCAAATCTTTAGTAAATAATTAAAATAATCATCAATTATAATAACACTTTTATACTTTATATCGATGTCAAACACATTATTATTGGATTAACAAAAATTATACCAACATAAACGTTTACTCCAACTATTCAGTTTTACATAATGATCTCATTGGCATAGGACTCACATAAACAGGTCGAACTTATTCGAACTTTGGCATAATTAGCATAATCTCACATGTATAGTCACGCATTCATTGAATGATCTCAAGAATTTGTTCGATTTTACATATTTTTTTAAAGACTACCTATTTGCATTGATCAATAAAGTATATCTTATATTATGTACCTATTTATTTCTAGTTTCTATGCTTTGTTGCTTTTTCTTTAAATTATTTCTAATTCGCTACTGGAACTTCGCATTTATACTCATTAATAATTCCAACTTTTATTTTCTTTTTCCATATATTTGTTTGAAATTAATCAAACAGACTCTCCATCTTTTCGACTAAGACAGACGTAACTAATATTCAGTAGATCAGATAAACATTTCATTAACCTGTAACTAATAATCTCTTCACTTTCATTGCTAACGAATGCACAAGAAGTATCGATATCAAAATTCTATTAAAATTGATCCCAAAATATCGATATCTTAAGTCCATTCGGTTGTAATTAATCAAATGTTTAATTAAAGCTTCAAAACCGGTTCTAACCTTATTATGACGAAAGTGATTGTCAATATATTTAATTTTTGATTTCAAAACTATACGCCCTCGGGCTTGAACGGAAAGAATCGTTTTCGTTTTGTAGAAAAGATATTACATGTGGTTAATAATTGGAAATGTATTAATTGTCAGAAAAAAATGTTCAGTGATCAGTAATTTTTGAAGTTATTTTAATGAATGGAAAGTTTCATAAGATTTTAGATTTTTTATTGTAATTATAATATTACTAGCTTCTGCCAGCGGCATCGCCCGCGTTGTGTCGTAAATTATCGCAAGGGAACATATTACCGGGATGAAAAGTATCATAATTATGTGCTATACCTGACTATAATCTATGTCTGTGCCAAATTTTATCTAAATCCGTCCTACCGTTTGAGCGTGAAGAAGTAACAAACATACAATACACACCCACTTACAACCTTTCGTCTTTATTTATTATTTATATATATATAAATAATATATTAGTGTGAAATGTAATTTTTGTAATACAAGTTTGTTGTAAACTCTTCCAGGAAGTCTTATGTTTATTCTAAGGAAGTAAATGAAATTAAAGAGATTGAGAGACATTTGTAAATTGTTGAACATAGATTATGTTCAACAATTTATAAAATATATGCTATTATTAATAAAAAAAAACCACAGCTCGTTTTTTATCATTTAGGAACCTCCATAATTATTAAACTTTAAAGAAGAGCTTGAAAAATTAATAAAATCAAAATTGAATTGCTACAGCTACATAATAATACGTAACAAATGATTATAACAAAACCTTTGATACTATATATCTATACTAATATTATAAAGAGGAAAGATTTTTTTGTTTGTTTGTTTGTTTGTACCGAATAGGCTCCGAAACTACTGGACCGATTTAAAAAATTCTTTCACCAATAGAAAGCTACGTTATTTCTGAGTAACATAGGCTATTTTTTAATCTTGAAAACGGGTCCTGTGGGGTGGCCCACGGGAGCGAAGCCACGGGTAACAGCTAGTTATTTATATAATGGATAATATTTAGTTCTCGCCATTATCAGTCTATTTTACATAAAAAGATGTCTAACAAAAATGTGGTTTTAGATTAGATTTTAAACGAGTACCTAAGTAGTAAAACTGCATTCTCTTAAATTAAATGTCATCATAACTTGAACAATCAGCATTTTTTTAAATAAAATTATATTATTCTTACTTAAAAATCATTATAACAAGATCTTTATACCATTTGTATACTTGATTACTTGGTATTTAAGTTACAAGCATATAAATAAATAAAATCCAGAGATGTCTCCTGGAAGCATTCGCAAGAAGTTTACATTTTGAAATCTACCTATCGACAATTTTGAAACGATGTAATTTCATGTAATTCGATAAATATATTGACAAAAGACCACACATTCAAAAAAAAATATCCAAACCTGATAATCAAGATATTTTAAAAATAAAAAGTTCTTAATTCAAAACAGTCTTGTTGCTAGGTGTCACACACCGGCACGGATCGCGATTCAAATTAATCGAACAATTTTTATGTTTGTATGACATTTTAAAAACTGGTTTATTCTTATTTTGGCAACACCTGACGACCTTTGTCGCGGCCTCCGGTTGCCAGTAAAACGAAATGCTACTATACTATTGGATATTTTTTTTAATTAATGTGATTGTATTGGAACCAATGTTGGACCTATTTATTTACTGGGTGTGATATGGTTTGTATTGGCACCAATGTTGGACCTATACTAACCGTGATACCATTTTTTATTACTTTTTGGTTTTATAAGCCAGTTCCGTATTTTGTCACGTTTTAGTATTAGAGTAGTATGCGCGTGCGCATAATAAATTAATAAACCGTATTTTTTAGGAAATAATGATGCACGACTCCAATAATGTTTAAAAATAAAACCCATTCTTGACTACATAATTATTTATATTTAAATATTATAATATCTATAATGCCGTATTCGTGTCTTTTGAATTGCCTATAGTCATATAATAAACTGGCATTCATAAATTATTATATCTTTTGAAATGTCAATGTGGTTCTTTCGTAACAGTCTGTATCCGGTTTTTTTAAAGTTAAACACTTCCGGTCAAAATGTGAGAGATTTATAATTATTTGAGGTTTCAAAATTTCAAAAACGTATAGTGGTTACTCTTGAACTAAAAACAAGAATAATCAAAAAGTTTGGCACATTTTAATATATCCTGCATATAAAAAAAAAATTAACACATAAGTTACAAAACGTTCTTATTCCAACTGGCACAGTAGAAAAGTGTAACATTTTTCATCGTACTAAAATGTTGCCAATGTAAATAAATTATTTTCACATCGCATTTCCATCATTCAATTCGTGACTTCCAAAAACAAAATTTAAAAAAATATGCTATCCAAAAGAATACATCCTAATCTACTCTTCATTCATTTGTTTTAAAACGACTTAAGGTAAAATAATCCTAGACCGCAATTTAGATCTATTTGCATGTAAAAGTGATTGTATGTTACTATATTCAGCCGCTCTAGATCCAAAGGTTAGGCTGTGGTTACCGTGATTTATGATAGCCGCCTTGACACAGTGCATCTGATGAGTTCGGATTACTAGCTGATACACTGTGGTCTAATTTTGTATTGTGATTGTTGTAAGTACCTAATGTTTTCTATGAAATTATGCACAAGTGCCATAGACTAAAAGAGGTCATTGTCAAGTACGACAGCAAAAAAAAATAAAAAAAATGTATGACTTCAATACCTTAAGGGATGACTGAAAATATGTTTAAAATTAAACATACTTTTAGAGAACTTTAAGACTTATGGATAACCAGCATTAATACTTCACTGACTAACATGACTAGGGAAAAATTTATTGAATCGTAATCTTAATCCTTATAAAATATTTCGGGTTTTGTATTTTGTCATATGAAGGGCTTCATATGGAAACTTAGTTTCTAGACACTAATCAAATTATTTTGCATTAAAATATATCAATATGTTTCTATATAAAATCAATATACAAAAGGATACTGCTGCCGCCAACCACAGTAAAAATATAGGTAGTTTCCATACTGTTTGTATATTTATTCTGTGCCCCAACTGTGCCAACACGGCCATAACTGACAACAGTGACTTATTAGTTAATAAATCTATCTCAGAATTAATTTGTACATTAAAGCCGCAAATTAAAGCAGTTAAATGAGTTCATATGCGGGTGAAATCGCACATAATATCATGACATAATATTCATATAAAAATAGTAATAGAAATAAATATTCATATCGTCGCAATTATGTGAGATGCGCTAACCTCGGTTATTCAACTTGGAAAGTAAGAGAAAAGACGAGAAATTCACGTTGAAATACAAATGTCGTGTTGTATGGACGCATAGACCGTAACGATCATGTACAAATAATTTCAAACTTTAATAGCCAAGATATAAAGTACAAATTGGATATGTTACTTCAACAACGTAAACAAGAAAGTCTAAAATATGTAAGCGGTAATTATTATTTTATTGCGAATTTTATGTTGAAACGTATTATCCTGGCTTGTTTAACATGCGTATAATAGTGCAATGCATCAAATATACATAAACAATTTGATTGAATTTTTAAGACATGAAAAAAACTATATTTCTTGTTCTACATTCGCAAATCGCAATGACTTGTTAAAATAATTAGAAATTATTGTACCACTGCATTCTGAGACGAATCTCGACCTGATGACCGACAAAAAATGACAAAATGTGACAGTTTGTCACGACAAATTCTTTTATTAAACGGTATGATGTCCCCACTGTGCACAGTATCGTCGACACGACCCGCTCGTGTCCAATTGTGTCGACACTTTCATCCTTTAGAAGAAAGCCATTGTGATTCACTTACTGAGAACATTTTGGGATGCACAATAATTTAGTCTTATTGTGGTAGGTACTAGTTTTAGATGGGTTTTTTTAACCGACTTCCCAAAAAGTAAGAGGTTCTCAATTCGGATGTTTACACTTTTTTTATGTGTATTCGGCCATAACTCCGTCATATATAAACAGATCTACAAAATTCTTTTTTTTGTTCGAAAGAAGTTCATTCAGAAATGGTCCCATTTAAATTTGGTAAAGATCTGATGAAGAACTTCGGAGATATACAACAGAACACTTCAATAAATGACCGCAAATCTCTCGGGATTGCTGCAATCGCATATCTGCTTATTATTTACACCATTTCATAACATACCATCACGCCAGTATGCTCTACACGGGTACGCAGATGTGTACAGTTCACCCTGGTACACTCTCATTCCACCGGTTATGTTCAAGTTACATGTTATTCGGGTAATTCTAGCATCACTGTGGGCATTATAGGTACCTTACTATAGAATGTCCATTATGTACCACTAAAAAATAAAACCGGCTTCTAAAGCAAAACACTACGAAGTCGGTTTCTAAAAATGAAATAAAGTAGGTACCAAAGACACCAACATCGAAAAAAAAAAGTAATTTTTCGCTTTGTAGTGTTTTGCTTTAGATGTCGGTTTTTTCGACAGTCAGTTGCACTAGCATTTCTCACTAAAACAGTATTTATTAAAATAATTCATCAAACTTAGAGTAATGAAAAAAAGAAAAAAAAATATAGGATATTTCTTCACTTCAGTTTGCAAAAGTCTATTCATATTATTTTTACAAAAGCTTTCTATTCTATTCTCATTTACAGCGCAAATTTTTAGGTAATATGGATAAGGCACTATATCAAGCTTTTGTAAAAATAATATGAATAGACTTTTTCAAACTGAAGTGAAGAAATATCCTATTTTTCATTACTCGAAGTTTGAAAAGTGATAAAGTACGGGTCTCTCTAAATAAAATGTTGCAACAACCATCAAAACGCTAGTGAACAATATCGCTCATCGCATACTATCAAAAGACTTCCACATTTCAATAAGTTTTATTTTAATGTACTATCTACAATGTACATCAGACCTGAGAGTACCTAACAATAATAACAGTCGGTACAGTAACGAAGATCTGCATATACAGTGATGTTTAGGTGAAAGGTGCATCCTTACGCAATCCGCGACTGTACCTAATTGTGTCTGTGAATCATCTGTGACATAATATTGACTTATGACATTATAGTTTTAAGTTAAACATGCTTTCGGTTTATCGGTTTTTTGATGTGCACTGAAAAATCTCAAGGATCCGAAACTTGATTATGAAAATTAAAAACAAGTAAATGCCAAACTAATGTGACAAATTGTCAAATGTCAGTTATCGGCAATCGTTGGCTGTAGACAATTCATTGACCTAATCGCAGTAGTCTCATTATTTTTGCTATAATTTTTGTTTAATAGGCAAAGAGAAAGCCATTACTCATACTTATAAAGAAACAAGCATTTTTATTCCACTATGCAATAGAAATGTATTATCAAAAAGTATATTTGTATAAACATAATGGTTATTCTATTTTTCTTTTTTCATACCAAAAACCGTTCAAAATGATTTATTAATCGGCTTTGAGGCGGCGGCCGATTTGTCAGTGAGGGATTAGTTTGTCTGGCCGTCTGTCGGGAGAGTTGCGTCAGCGACATGCGCTGATGTTTTATTAATAATATTAAACTCTAACAATGCTTCAAGCATGAAATGCGGCATTTTTGACATGTCAAAAGTCAAAGTCAAATATATTTATTTCAACTAGGCCACCAAGCGGCACTTTTGAACGTTACACAATTAAAATTTACTATTAAAATTTACAAGTAATAAAAATTTATTCTACCGTGCATTTGGAAAAGTAGCTTGTTATGGAGAAGAATGCACAAGAAACTCCATACTTACTCTTTAAAAAAAAAGTTTTTTACTATATTTACATAAGTACATATATTATTAAATTCATATATGTGAGGACGATGCACCCAGAATAACACTACACACTATACTACGTACAGACAAAGTATTAAAAATACTCACACATGTACTGTGCAGTTATATAATAGGTACTAGAAAAACATTAACATCCGAAGCAGTTAAGTTTCGTAAAGTACATGGTAAAATAAATATACAAACAAACATAGAAACGCACATAGACACAGACTTTTAAAATTGGAACTAAATAACGCAATTTTTTTTTTGTAATGACGTACCTTTTATCGAATTAATTTATTGTAATTGTTTCTAATAATTCAATAGCAGAGAGCAGTGGTGGCCCAGTGGTATCGGCCGCGACTTACAAGTTGTAGGTCGTGGGTTCGAGCCCAGGCAGGTGCTTTACTTTGTGTAAATTATTTCACCACCACTGCTCTCAAAACGGTGAAGGAAAACATCGTGAGGAAACCGGCATGTCCTAGAACCAAAAATTCGAAGACATGTGACATCCACCAACCCGAACTGGGTCCGCGTGGTGGATTACGGCCTATTCCCTCTCACAGAGAGGAGGCCTGTGTCCCAGCAGTGGGAACATTAATAGGTTGATGATGTGATGTGATGTGAATTCAATACTATGACTTTAACTTTAATTGAGTGAAAGATTGTTCACGCATGCTTTGCTATATCATATATAATTGTATTGTTTTCCTGGAGGGACACTGATTTCCAGAGAATTCCAACTAACTGCCTAGTGTGGGAATCAGGGTTTCACAATTTCTGTTTTAGCATTTTTCTGTATATCACACAGTCATCATCTTAAACTGTTTTTCTTTGTAAGGCATTATTATGAATAAAATGAAATTATTATTAAATAAAAAGCAATCTTTAAGGAACGCAATATAAAACATACCTAAATAAAAGTAATTTTGTTAGGTTTTGGAGGGAAAATCATATCAAATTATTCTAATAAACAAATAAATTCTTTGTTATCCTTAGGACAACAAGGATCTTAGAAGTGAACGTGTTCGGATTTAGATCACATCTTAGCGTTTGATCAAACAGAACTGTATATGCATGCAGTTTTTAGCTATCTTTATTTAGTAGTTTCTTTTCCTTGTATACGTTATTTCTATTCTTTTTCACAAATCTTCGTTTATTATAGGGTCATGACTACTTGATGACTACGCACACACTTGATAAATCGACTTATGTGTCAATTATGTAGATGATGTTTTAGATATGTCTGTCAAAACTCATAATTATAGAACCATCCAATATAGTCACGTAACAAATCATTTCTATATAACATTTCACCTAATAAACTGATGACTCAATAATCAATGGTATATTAAGTAATGACAATCAATATAGAGGAAGTGGACGCCGGAACTAAACTCGGGTCATGATTGACGTGACTGAGGTGGAAATCATTCGGAACGATGATGCTATTGTTAATATTGGGGACACAGATCGTGATGAAAGAAAGTATTTTTTTAGGATAATGATGAATGCTTTCCATGGTGAAGCTTTTCTTACAGGGTTATCAGAAAAATATTAGCTTATAGATGTAGATTTCGTAAATAGAGAAGTGCAAGAGAAAGATGATGAGAAAGCATGGGTACTTGTTGATGAAGTATTTTCTACATATAATACAAATATAAATGGTTAGAATGAGCATGTGAGAATAGTATCAACATAATCATAGGCACAGTAATTTTAAATAACTCAAAATAAATCGAACCAGCTTTCACGGCCTGATTGATCTCACACATCAAACTTATCGAACTATTATACGAAAACATCTAATCGGTAATGTAACAATTGAATCCAAACCCTATTCTGACAGGTACAAAGTATATAATTGATTGATAAGGGCCCTTAATAAATCATTCGATAGCCAGGCATGACGTGTGATGGACACCATTATGAGAAAAAAAATTAACAAGTGGATAGTTTGAGATGATACCTGATTACTGTTTTCGGGTGTACGATAAGCTATTTATCTCAAATTGGCCGGTTTATAGATGAAGCGTCAATTTCGATGTCGTTACAGGCAGGGACTTGGAAAGTATTTATTGAGCGTCTTTCCTTTGTAGGATCGTAATTTTTTTTTTATTTGTGATGGGTTTGCTCTTGACTCTAGTCTAGGTCAGAGGTGACTGAGACAGAGTCGACGATGGAGTGAGCTTACCCAGAAGAAGCCTGTTCACTCTAACTTACTTACTCTTACTCTTCTTCTATTTACTTTAATTTGACTATATTGTGTTCTCAGTTAATTTTCCTCAAATTTACGCTAGGTGCCAAATTTACGTACGTCACTATTTCATAACTCTTATCATTTTGACCATTATCCAAACCACTTAAATGTGCCTTATCTACATTTACTGCTTTTATGGTCTCGAGACATGCTTCTTCGCCGTAGGCTATGTTCTGAATTACATAAGCATTTTTATAATCGGTTGTCACACACCCCACAACCAAATACGTACCTGTGTTTTGGTGAAAGTATCTTGTGATCGATTCATGCACATAATTTTGTTATGATGCTCCATTGCATAATGTTATATGAAGGATTTACGGCTATCCACTTCGTTCTGTTTTTATTAACATTCTGTATCAATTGATGTATTTTTGTGTATACGACTTTTTGATTATTTATGTTAAATTCCGACATTTTCGTTTTACGTTTATTTTTATTGTTCTGTCTGTTAAAGTTCCTGGTTTTCGTTGTAATTCCTATAAATTGTTGTTTTTTACAAGATTTTATTTAGTTCCCTTTCCCTGCTTCAGTTAGTTTGTAATCAAAGATTGGAAGTTAATTTTGACCGTCTTTTCGATGTTCGATTAAGCTGAACATTTGTTTCTCGTGACAATGCAATTTTGAATAAAAAAAGCTTCTTAAAGTGTTTTAAAACCAACGGCTTGGACATCATCTGAAACTGCACTTAATACTGCATGATATAAACGACATACCTACTAGAAAATTGTTATCAACAATATATATGCGTAACGTGCTCTATAATATAATCTTCCATAACTACAACCTCCTTCACAAAATACTAATGAACTCCCTTTATTTGTTTCAGGTACCTATCACCTTTTCTCAGAATATTGGTAACACTATAGCTACTAAGGAAGTACGGTAGGTGTCACAAAAGTAGCCGTCAAAGGGAAGCACCCTTCGATATCGATGCACCGATGCAATCGGAATATAAAGTCGGATGTCGATTAGTTCGGGGAACGGCTTGTGTGTTTGACTGTGCTTTGGAGTACTGTCGCGTAGACAAGCACAATGCAACTAATGCAGGTTTACGATGTGCATGAAAATTCAATTGGTGATAAAACTATTGATTCGAATAACGGATGCGTGTGAAGAACAAAGATCCTAGACAAGGTGTCACGGATGGCGAAATTCGAAATGTCAAAATGTCAGAGATTGATCACGTGACATTTCGACAGCGCTTTACAATACATTATATATTCTGACATTCTACGATTCGCTATTGCGAAGCTTTTGTTGATTAAACGTCACTTATCAGACAGAGCCTCAGACGAATGTTGATGATTTGTGTGTGGTGTTGATTGAAAAACTCGATATAGGAAAATAGACAAATGGAGTAAATTAGCACAAAAATGTTCGATGCATTTTAAACGATTCATGAATATTAGAGCGAAGATCTTAATTGAGATATTAAAGTTTATATTTATATATTTATAAAAAAAATACAGAGCCTCAGACGAATGTTGATGATTTGTGTGTGGTGTTGATTGAAAATCTAGATATAGGAAAATAGACAAATGGAGTAAATTAGCACAAAAATTTTTCGATGCATTTTAAACGATTCATGAATATTAGAGCGAAGATCTTAATTGAGATATTAACGTTTATATTTATAACATTATAAAAAGATACAATCTTATAATTTTGTGATGCAAAACAATCAAAAATAAAATGCTACTGGTCAAGTTACATTCGTTACAAAATGGAATCTAATCTAACTCTATGTGTGTGTATAGTGTGTGACGTTTGATGACGTGAGAAGCATACGCACAAACAAACATGCCGTGCTAATATGCCGCCTGCATGCTGATCAGGTGAAATTGTGTTATATATAAAAATGAGGCGATTGCTAACAGGATATTGACGTCTAGAAGGTTTATCAACGTACTACTCGTAGATTGAATATATTTTAATAATTGCCATTTTGCACTTTGTTCGTCAAAAAACCTCAAAAAACCAGGTTAGGTCTGTATAAAAAAACTATTGACCTAGCAGCATTTATCTCCTGCCCAAAAAAAAACTGTTTTCCTATCATACATGTTAATTATATAAACAGGTACATTTCTTAACCAAAAAGGTGTTTCATTTTCTCTTTACTACGGATCTCTATGTACACTGCCATTCATCACCAAGAGGTTTTAAGCTACCAACTTACAAGGCAATCTTGCCAATATCAGAGACAGTTACAAAAAACACACGTATTTTTTCTCACAAGAAATGTGTTAACTCCTACACATTTCAGAAAAAACATGTAGTAGGTATGTATGTCCTTTACAAAGGGCTACCAGATTTACTAGACGCAGAAAACCCTCATCAAGATTAATCACTTGCGTGTATCACAATTGATACAATCATTTATCAAGACGACAGATAAAACATGTTGTCCTACTAAAAGTACAATCAATGCTTTTAATTCGAAGTTATCTCTCCACGCGATCCAAGATGGCGATGGAAGTTAAAAATCTGTAGGCGACACGGTAGGAGTGAATTCATTGCACATAAAAATGGAGAAGTACTATGTAAAGGTCAGTGGTGCAACTTCATTAGGTACATGTTGTAGGTACCTACTAGCAAGAGATATAAAATTAAGTGGTTGATATGAATTTATATTAAAGACATGGCTTAACATTTTAATTATAACGTTTCTGTTTTTATTACAGACTGTTTGATATAAACATTTAAAGCTTTGTCATTTAGAAGCTTTTCATTTTCATAACACTCGTATTCTTTATCATAAGGGTCTTCTATGTTATTAATATCTAACCATACAGAAAATATTTCCAGTTCCTATATCTACGATATATCATTCTCAAACTTATTAGGGTCTTCTTTCTCCTTATTGTCGTTACACGCATTACTAGTGCAACCACCTAAGATCTTTCCTTTAGTTGTAGTTGCCAGATTGTCTTCAAAATTGCCAATATCTTTCTGCCTTTATGTTTTTTTCTGCCATTCTCCTTTGTCAACGCTATAATTTACTGTCTTTCATATTTTTTTTTTTTTTATTATAGATAGGCTCGCGCTTGACCACTATCTCAGCTGATGGTAAGCGATGATGTGGTCGACGGTGTAACACGCTTGCCTAGAAGTAACCTATTCACTCTTGACTTAAAGACTCCGAGGTTGTAGCTATCTGGAAACACAGTCACAGATTATTCCTCACACAATCCATCTATCTTTATCTTTACCAATTCAATCAAAATATCATCTATAGCTAATTCATTATTGTCTTAGAATGAATTAGTTATAGATAATATATTTATACTTATAGTTTCACATACAGTTATCAGTCATATCTTCTACAAACTTCTATAAATTATGATACATCATGTTTTTATTAATAAGTGTTCCACATAAAAAAGCCTATTTTCTCAATACATCACTTCACCGCTATGTGTGCTATGAGCTCATACATCAGTGACATTCTTTAATATGGTTCCCATAGTAAATAGTTCACAGTAACGTCATCGGTGTGGTAATACTTAATACTTAGTAATTAGGTACCTACACGTGATCAGTACTCATTCATGCTGTAAGAGAAAAGTACAATAATCAAGGTCATGATAATTTTATTGTAAAGCGTTGTAAAAGAAGTACTGCATTATTTACCAGCGTATTGGGGGCATATTTAAAGCTACTTGATTATGACTCAAGTAAAGTTATTTAAGTAGTTAGCCGACTTGTATTAATATACTTTATGGGTAGTCCTGGTTACTATGAGGCTTGTTTTATTTCCAAGTTTATACTAGGGTTTTCCAAACAGTATTTTACTCGAAATGACATCGCCTTAAATATCACCAGTCGATCATTGCACCACGGTGCCTTAAAGCCTTTTTCTGTTACCAGGAAGAATGTTGGTGCTTCTGTAATTGTGTTGACAAGTCTGTTTAGGTTTCTATACTACGTTTTATTTTGCTCCCGTTTGACCACTGTCTCTCCTTATGGAAATCGATTTGTGGTCGACGGTAAAGCACGCTTGCCTAAAAAGTAATAGGCAGCGAATTCCATTACTTAGCTGTACTATGCTAGTATTATATTATCTGTGGCTGTACGCACAATGAAAGTATACCCAAAACGTATAGTGCGTATGGGTGGGATGTGCCGATGGTGCATCGCCGTACGTCTTGTATCCTATAACGTTTTTTTTAGCCACTGTTCTGCTCCACATTTCAATCTTTTCTTTCAACCAATGATATCAAATCCTCATTCACCAATAATCCAAGTATTCTAAGTACAGTTACGTTCAATAGTAACCCATCAATGGTGGCATTACGTATGCAGGACACGCGCTCAATAACGGTGCGGTACCGAATCGTCACGCGAGTTACTGCCCAAGTTTTTGTTTGTATGTTACTGTTTTAAATAGTATAGATATTTTTTTTTTTGTGGTGGCAAAGGTAAATATGTAAGGTAAAATGTTCACAGAAAATTTAAATTAAGTAAAAAACCCTTATGCAAATGGTCAATTAGAAAATAATATTGGTTTTAGTGGTTTAAATATAATACACAAGTTAATTCTTAGCAAAATATAGTTTCTGCCAATTTACCGCGGCTAATAAATGCATAAGTCAAATCAAGATTTGATAAATATTTCGAAAAGAAAAGGTTAATAAAACTGGTAATATAATAGGAGTAGGAATTTCACTTCTAGAATACACAAGTCGAAATACGAGTATCTTTTTTAATCTTATAAACATAATACCTACCTTATTTCCTTTGTATGTTATTGTTTGCCAACCTGACGGATGCATTTTATTTTACCGTGGCGCCAAACAAAAAAAAGAAGAAATACATTTGATGAAAAACTTAACATCTTTACATCAATTAAAAGTTGGGATGCCCTTGACAACCGTTGTCAAGGAGAAGTAGGTTCCTACGTATTTAGAAACTGGTTGATATTTTGAAGTGCATTCAAGCATGTTTTATGTGTAGACTTGCCTAGACTAACAAAAACAACGGTTTTATTAAGGGATCCTATATCCTACGAGAACATCTGTGATTTTATTTTGTTTAGACTGAATTGTGGCTGTATTTATATTGATGAATAAAGTATTATGAACATATTAAAGGGTAATTTGAAGAAAATATTTTCCAGTTTTACTATTGTTTAAAAGTTACTGTAGTATGTGTTTCTTTAATCGACTCAATATTGAAAGTTCACATTAAAAGTAACACCTTCATATAGCGCACAAATCATAATTCACGCAAAAATGCACGAATACAGTCTGGCAAAAAAATGTTTAATCAAAATTCCATTTTATATTTTGTTACATAAATGAAATCTAGTCTTTTGCGTTATATCAGCGTTACCCAAAGTAATTCTAAATTTAAAAATAATAAAAACAAACTACAATCCACTTGCGTACTGAACTGTAATAGACAAAGTTTGTTTTTATTTTTAAAGTTAGTGAACTGAGGCCGGTCTATTAAAGTTGTGCAATAGTTAATTGAAATATAGTAAACGTAAATTACAAAATTGCTATTTATTACAGTTCCATTAAACGTTTCACTTTTTGACATAAACTAATTTTTCGGTCGTGAGACTATGTTGATCAACCAAACAACTGAAAAAAAAATGGATTGTTCAAAATGCCAAAGTGACTTGAATCATAAACTTATAAGATCTGAGCTCAGAAAATCAGTTTTCATGAAATTTTTCAAGCAGTTAAAAGTAGGAAAGCTGTCCTACTTTGACACAAGTTTTGAGTCTGACATACCCAACCTAAACATGTTATATGTAAAACTATTGTAGGTACTATAAAGACTGAACGATGAGTCGATGACACAACAAAAAATTCCGCAAACCCTTCAAGGAAAATCTCAGCGTATCATATTCCATAGCAACAGTTAGTTTCGCGATAAGGCTCTAGTATTTGCGACGGTAACTGTACCCAGTGGTAGGATATTCTAAACACATGGCTACATTAAAGTTCGCGTCACAACCACGGTAAAGCGCTCGCCGACGCGTATCAGTGACGTGGATCGCTAGTTAACTCCTATTTGTTAGAGTTAAAGAGAGGATAGAGTAGGAAAAAGCGGGCGAGGTAGCGTTAAGCGCTCTTTGAGTTCAAAAATATTTTTTCTTAAGACGATATTTTGCATATCGCTATTTGGTTGTATTTCGAGTTACACCACTGATTGGTAAAGACTGAAAATTAAAAGTTGAGCAATGAATTAATTCTTACTATCGTAATTATCCTCCTTTGTGTAACTAACTCAAGGCAGGTAGGTATAGTTATTAATTTTTAGCTTTATCAGAAATTCAGGAGGTAAAGTTATCGATAGACACTTGAACGCCACCGAATGTTTCGTAATATATTTTCTGCCCTAAGATATAACATGAGTATAATCCTATCAATATATCTAATATATAAATGAAAATTACTGCGCAATAAGAGATAATTATTATTGGAACTGACATTAGACTAATTTTAATTCCAACCAATTAATAATTTTATTAATTTATCCTGCTCCACTAATGTCACGGCCTTAGATCTTTCTGATCAACTCGAGAGCACTTCCTACTTTTCAATTTGGTTGTATCTGTGTGCATAACTTGATACGTTTCATACCAAAAGTGAATTCTACACAGTGGTCAAGATTGCACGGCTCCTTTGAAAACTGATCTGGTGACTTAGGTGTCGTTTTACAAACAAAATAATCCGCATTTTGAAATAAATAACTTGTGAGAAGTTTATTATTAACAGGACTTGAACTTCTAACCACTAAATATATTTAAATCTAAATATACGTACGTAGTTTTACAGTTACACGCATTAAGTATCAATCAAAGACCCTGCTGTTCAGTATATTTTTGTAGAGAATAGCGAATATATTTGGTTTCATAAAGTGAGTAGTATTGTTACAAAAATCGTGTTTTTAATACATACCTAAGTTTTATCAAACTTATGATCAAAAAAATTCAGCCAGTGTTATTTAAATCATCATATTGTATATATACAGTTTGTTGTAAATAAAACCAATTTTCTCTAGGCCTTTAAATTATCATTCCGTCTCTATCTTCAAACGATAAATGGAAACAAAAATATGAATAAAATTAAAATTCTTTTAGCACTAAATCAATGGTTTTTAGCGATTTATAGTGTTAATGGGTCTAAATACATTTGTCATTAATTCTTTGTCAAATTCATTGTAAAATTATATTGGAATATCGCCTCTGCATTGTTTTTAATTTTAATGAAGCAGGTTTCATTGATTTTTTGTTGACCTTTGCGAAATTATATTTGCATTGCTAATTGTGAGCAATAAACACGTTTTGATAATATTGGCAAATATTTGTTGAAGCAGTGTCACTTTAGCTAAGCTTTTTAATACTTTCAGAATCATACTTATGGTATTTTTTTTTGGGTAGGATGTCATCCAATGATTTCTCCCGCTCTGGGTGAAGCGAGAGGGCGTGTCAGCCTTTTACTGACTAAAACCCACCCGTGTTCCTTGAGTTGCTTGAGCCAGGGCCGCGGAAACTATGTTTCAAATTTATCCGCAACCATTTATACACTTATGTAGTATGTATGTAAGACTTTCGTTTAGGGTTGCGTACATATTCGCAAGCATTTTTTCCCATGGGGGGTAGACAGAGTAGTCTATACTACATATGTGTCAACGTCATCATGATTCCGCTGTGAAAACGGGACAGAGCTCTTGGTCCTGTATAGCTCCGTCCCTCTCTCACAGTGGAACCATGATAGTTGCAACACGTTAGAGTAAGGTCCCAGAACGCCACCTTCTACGATCCTTATATAATCCTTTTGCTTCGTTTCACAATCATTAACTGATCATTTTCACGCTTTACTGATCTTTATTTATTTATTTACTTAAAGAGATTAGGTACCTCTTTCAGTAAGACTTCGGACGTAACATCTCCATCAAAAAAATTTTTAGCCAAACCAAACATTAGATAGAAAAACCATATTTTAATTAAAAACCGGCCAAGTGCGAGTCGGACTCGCACACGAAGGGTTCCGTACCATTATCGCAAAACACTGCAAAAAAATCACGTTTGTTGTATGGGAGCCCCCTTAATTTATTTTATTTTAATTTAATAATAATTATTTTTTTGAAGAGAATATACAACTAAATATTCTGTGAATATTTCAAGCGTCTACCTGTTGCCGTTATTAATATCGAGCAAAAAACGGCAAAAATATCACGTTTGTTGTATGGGAGCCCCCCTTAAATATTAAATTTATACTGTTTTTAGTATTTGTTGTTATAGCGGCAACAGAAATACATCATCTGTGAAAATTTCAACTGTCTAACTATCACGGTTCATGAGATACAGCCTGGTGACAGACAGACAGACAGACAGACAGACAGACAGACGGACAGCGAAGTCTCAGTAATAGGGTCCCGTTTTTACCCTTTGGGTACGGAACCCTAAAAAGCATGCTTACGACAGTCAAGTTACGACACATCGCTGTTTCTTTCTTTCACTCAGACGGTACTATACCCGTCTCTTTTACGTATATGAATAGCCGACACGCCGGAGTAAGATTTGCCAACAAAGTTACAATGCAATTCGTTTCTAACGACTTCGTTAAGGCTAAAACCTGAAATTTTATGATAATTAGATTGCAATACTATGTTCTAATTATTTTACTAGTTGCCAGTGTCAGAGGTTTGTGAGTGGTCGTGTCTACGTGTGCTTAGTTCTATTTTTAAATTGGTGAAGTTTCGAAATTCAAAAATGGATTTGAGGAATCATAAGCTGTTTAAGCAGAAGAAACCGAATTTGTCTCGATCTTCGTCTGTTTCAACACCAAGGTTGGTTTGTGTGCAAGTGTCTTTATACTCATTGATTATGCTTTGTAGAGAATTTGCAATTAGTATTGGAAGTTTGTCTACATGTAAATATGACAGTGACATTGTTGACTGACATGTATTGTGATGAATGAGAGAGGTGTGTCTTGTTAGACCAGTGTATGAGTATTTTATTAATTGATTGATACGAATAAGAAAATATCTAAACTAAATATGCCTACACCTCTGCTTTTATGATTTTTTCCATAGATATAGATTGGACCTTAAAGAAGGACATATTTGATATTATGATACTTTTTATCTCGGGAGTATTTTCCCTTTGGATAATTTTCGACTTTCATGCGGACGAAACCGCGTCTTTAAAGACAGGATTTTTTTTTTGCGAGAGATTATCTCTAGGACTGATTCACTAAAGCTACACTGTCACTATAAGAGCAGTGGTAACCCAGTGGTAACGGGCCCGACTTACTTTTCATAGATCGTGGGTTCGAACCCAGACAGGCGCTTTACTTTGTGTAAATTATTTCATCACCACTGCTCTAAAAACGATGAAGGAAAACATCGTGAGGAAACCGGCATGTCCTAGAACCAAACAATCGAAGTCATGTGACATCCACCAACCCGCACTAGTCCGCGTGGTGGATTAAGGACCAGTCCCTCTCTCTCACAGAGAGGAGGCCTGTATCCCAGCAGTGGGCACATTAAAAAGGCTGTTGATGATGATGATGATGACACTATCACTGAGTGACATAGACAACTTTTCATCCTGAAAAAATCACGGACCTGTGGGATAAAACACGGTAGTGAAGCCATGGAATTAAGCTAATTTCATAATATATTGTAATCACCTTACTTTCTCTACATTTTCCTTATGGTAAAGTAAATAAAGTGCTCTAAGTAACATTCCTCATGAGCAAGGGGCGATTCATATTTACCTTCTTAAAAATAACTTTCATTTTAACGTTAGCGTAATTATATCTATTTG
Source organism: Anorthoa munda (assembly GCA_945859665.1). Lineage (NCBI taxonomy): Eukaryota > Metazoa > Arthropoda > Insecta > Lepidoptera > Noctuidae > Anorthoa > Anorthoa munda. The sequence goes on along the minus strand of OX243900.1, from coordinate 25,706,391 downwards.
AAGACTTGATGAGTTTACGTAAGACACACCTTAAAAAAATCTCTTAATTAGCCTCAGCCTAAAATTTATCAACAAAACCATCGTTTCGCACAAAATTGAGATAAGACTTTTTAATTTTTATACTACTTACTTTTATAATAACTCTATTAGTATGATTGTGCAATTCATTTCACAACTTAACACTTTTCATCATCATCATCAGCCTATTAATGTTCCCACTGCTGGGACACAGGCCTCCTCTCTGTGAGAAGGAATGGGCCGTAATCCACCACGCGGGCCTTTTTGAGAGCAGTGGAGATGAAATAATTTACACAAAGTAAAGCGCCTGCCTGGGTTCGAACTCACGACCACGACGACGACAACTTGTAAGTCACGGCCGCTACCACTGGGCCACCAATGCTCTTAACACTTTTATGCTCAATATTATATTGAAGCTATTTTTTATATCATAACTCGTTTACTTAATAAATTATTCCATTTGGCGATTTAAAAACATGTGATCTTGAACTGGCCTGACTTTTTAAGGTCAGCTCACACCGAGGCGCGACTAGACCTGACACTTTGCTCACTTTTTAAAATAGCGATACAATATAGAACCTTTCTGGCTAAATAAAAAGATTCATATTTCAAAAAGAATTTCACATATGTAATCTAAAGTCAAATGCCTTTTAAATTTATTTACATAGATAAAAGTATATACAGTGTATAAAATACTTAAACAACTAAAACTATTCACTAATTAAAACTAAAAATATACTTAACTAAAATATGACGTCGAAAAACTCCTCCACATCGTTCCCCACTGGTAATGTACCCAAAAGGCTGGCATCATTGCCACGTTGTATGGCAATGCTTATTCTCTGACCAAGGTAAAAGCCAGCCCTTGGGTCACGCGAAGTGTCAACTAGGCGTTTGGAAAGATCTTTAAACAAAGCGTGAGCACTCGGACCCCACGGACCAAGAGTAACACATATTCATTAGAAACATTCGAATTCTCTTATTGAAAGACTAGCTTCTTCCCGCGGTTTCGCCCGCGTAGAAAGTGTTTTATCATCCCAAGGGAATACAAACTATCCTTATGTCCTTCCCAAGGTCTTAAAATATCTCCATGCCAAATTTCATCTGAATCGGTTCTGTAGATCCAGAGATTACCCCCTACAACTTCACAAACTTTACCTCTTTATAATATTATAAGTAAAGATGAACCTTAATTTTAAATTCCGCTGGGTGTATTCGATTTCTCTCGCTGAAATGTGTACCTTTTTGTGTAGTAAATGAAGTTCTAAATTGTATCCCAATCGACATCGTCACGTATCGGTGTGAGATGATCCTTAGTTCACGTTATTGTCGCATGATTAATAATACAAATGAGATGAGAAAACTCGTTATATTTTAGCATGTTCCGATAAAACATTAAAAAAGTTAAATTCTTTAGATTATTTATTCAATTTATGTATGCGGAATATTCAGATACTATTTTTAGTCATGGCCACGATAGGATCATCTTTTTATTTAAGAAAATTATCTTAGGATCATTTTTACCTGAATATACAAATGAATAATTATGGCTGATTCGTATCTGATTCTTTTTTTGAGCTATTTTAAGCAATATCTAAAAAGAAATCAGTACATTAAAAAAATAATTTGTTTTATTTAAAAAAAGAACATGTATAAAATGACTATAATTTTTGATTTAAAAAAAATACACTAGAGGTCAAATTGGTTCACTTTTTCGGTAGCATAAAAGTGAGTGGATGGCTGTTGAGCTGACAATCATCAAATTGATAACTCTCTTTAGAAAAGATTTTGAGCATACATTTAAATATATGTTTGTCTTTCTTTACATAGTTTATTTAATTTTGCTCTGAAGAGTGCCAGTTATCACTAATGTAGATTTTAATCAACGTCACAAATAAGTTGAAGGACATTTTAAAACTAAAATGAAAAATGATGAGATTCTAAATGTTAAGGCTTAATGTGATTTGCATAATTTCAAAACATTCATTTCATTCGTATAGTAAAAAAATCATTCAATCTTGGTGGGAATTATGTTTGATAAAACCAATTTGATGAGATTTGTGATTAATGGTGTCAGGAAATCATTGCCTTGATTACAATTTGAAAATGTCAATAGTCATTACGGTTCCCAAATATAGTGTCGGTTTTTTAGTGATATCCGCGTGACACCTACGCTTTTTTTCTTTTACAAATGTGAAAACCTGAACAGGTTTGAAACTTAAGCCTAAATACCGAATAAAGTGACCAAATCGCTCAATTAGCCTCGATTTTCCAACTATAAACTTCGTAATAAAACATTTTCTTTATACTTAAACAGACATGCGTGATTTATAACAGATTATCCATTGATTTTATCAATTGTATAAAAAATCAATAATTATATTTCAATTCTGAGTACAAAAAGCACATTTGACAAATTACCTTTGCTCTTCTGTAAATAAAAAAAGAATAAACATCGCTAAAGATTGACACTCTAAAGCTAAGCAATACAAGATGTTTCCTCAATAAAAAAATGTTCTCACAAGCGTGTTGCAACAATCGCCGCCTCATTTTTATTAAGCCACGTTGTAAGTATGTAAGCGCATTGGATTAACTAGCTTTTGTGCCACGGATTTACCTATACCATATTAGTGTTTGCTGAAGAAGAAAATTCCAAAAAAATACACAAAAGTTCTCGACTTGAAGATAAAGACTATAATATACTTTATTGCACACCAAAAAAGTTACACATCTCTTTTACAAGAAAACTTATTTATACGGGTACAAAGGTGGTTTTATCGCTGACAGCGATATCTACCAGATAACCTTAGGATAGGATAATAAAAACGGGGTAGTCTGCGGTGTACTGCTATTACATTAAAACATAAATATAAACAACATTATATTGCTATAATAAACACTATACGTAAACTTATATAGAAACATACATAATATTACATGTTAACAAATTCATAGAAGGGAAAGAAAAAGGTGGAATAATGATAAAAAAAATTTGGACGAAAAAGAAAAACGTTAGAGAGAATGGAAATGGGTTATAACCAGGTTTTTAAAAGAAACCAGTGACTGGACTTGTCTTGGAATGAGTTGCCGTTGTCTGTCAACGGCAACTCATTCCACAATCGCACAGTCTGGACTGTAAACGATTTGTCGTAAAACTTAGTGGAAATAAAGAAAATCTTGCGAACTTTTCCCCTGTCGTTGCTTTTATTGTGAAAAATGGTTTCGTGATTGTTAAAGTACAGGAAAAACCTTCATTATCATCATTTCAACTGAAATATTTACAAATCAGCATTAACCTAGACCTAACCTAACCCACTTAATCAAAATTTTATAAAAATAATCTTTAATAGCTTTATGACACATGCATGGAAAATCCAATACATGGGGTAGATACCTACGTAATTCATGGAAAATGAGGTACGTAAAAGTACATAGTTTAATGTTTTTTTTTACAAAACTTCAAACCACGATAATAAACAAACACACTTTCCAGTTTATCCTATTAGCATGCTCAGATATCTTAATGCTTACAAGTTAGATAATTGTGTAATTGACGTGTGGCAATTACTTACTTAACTGCTTCCACCTGTGAATAATGACTGAGCTTCATTTGTTTATTTATACAGTGTTAGGAACTTAACTGAGGACCTTTTTGGTAACTTGAGATTTTTTCTAAATAGCCTTGCTTTGTAATCTTTATAACATCTTTAATTTACTTTTTTATAATCATCATTATCATCAGCCTTTTTAATGTTCCCACTGCTGGGACACAGGCCTCCTCTCTGTGAGAGGGAATGGGCCGTAATCCACCACGTGGGCCCAGTGCGGGTTGGTAGATATCACATGTATTTGAATTTTTGGTTCTAGGACATGCTGGTTTCCTCCACTTTCACCGTTGCTTTTTAGGGTTCCGTACCCAAAGGGTAAAAACGGGACCCTATTATTAAGACTCAGCGGTCCGTCTGTCTGTCTGTTACCAGGCTGTATCTCATGAACCGTGATAGCTAGACAGTTGAAATTTTTACAGATGAAGTATTTCTGTTGCCGCTATACGATAAATACTAAAAACAGAATAAAACAAATATTTAAGTGGGGCCCCCATACAACAAACGTGTTTTTTTTGGCCGTTTTTTACGATAATGATACGGAAGCCTTCGCGAGTCCGACTCGCACTTGGCTAATTTTTATAATATTGTTAGATTTTTTCGCGACTTTCTTCGGAAAAATGGTGCATTGTTCCGGGATCAAAAAGTGCAACTATGATAGTGTAGCTGTCGATCAGTGAAAGAATCTTCATAATAGTAACAGTTCCAGAGATTACCTACTTTTACAAACCTAACTATAAACGAACAGAAAATTTTCCCTCTTAATAACATTTATTTATTTATTTATTTTATTATTAATGTACACACAGAAAATACATACAGAACACATCATTACATTGGAGTACAAAGGTACTGCTTATTTCTTAAGAAATTTCTACCAGCAGACCCGCGAAAAGGAGAAATGAAGAAGAAATGTAGACAAATAGTGTGTGAGAACAGGAAGAGAAGAAAAGTGAACGACTAACCTAAGATATAAATACATACACATATAGTGTAAGTGATACATACTTAAATAAATACATAACTCTAAAATATATAGATACTAAATATATATACATACATATGCTTATAAATATCAGTTTTGAGAGGAAAGATAATGCTCTTTTACTCGTTTTTAAAAAGCGAGATAGTATCTAGATCTCTGATGCTAGGCGGAAGTGAGTTCCACAATCTCACAGCATGGACAGAGAAGGAATAGGAATAATATTATGTTAGATTAGTTGCAAAATGATCATACGAATAAATGTCGTACACACCTTCAAGAGATCTAAATGTCAAATGCGGCTTAACGCTTACTGAGAAGATGTTGCATTGACCTTAATTATCTTAGCAAATATATTTATAGAAAGGAAATTTTGGAATTAACGTCAAAATACTGCATACACTACAGTGGAAATTTAAGTAAATAAGCCAAGCAATAAATTAAATAATTTCCCTTAGTTTTTAATTAAGACAAGCTACGACTTTAATGCACCTGTAGCTAAGTTGACAATCTACAATCCATTACGCTGGTAGAAAACGAATCAATGTATGGGAATGACACATCTATAATATATATATATAACTAGCTGACCCGGCAAACTTTGTTTTGCCATAAAACACCAAAAATTCATCTACCCTACCTACCCTGCCCACCATATTCTACCTACCCTACCCTACCAACCCTACCCTATCCTACCTACCCAACCCTACCTACCCAACCCTACCTACACCACCCTACCTACCCTACACTACCTACCCTACCCAACCTACCCTACCCTACCTACCCTACCCTACCTACCCTACCCTACCTACCCTACCTATGCAGGTAAAATACAATTTTTGTTTTTCTTATTTTTTTTTCATAAGAACCTTCTCCTAACAATAACAAACACAACAAAAAAAGAATAAGCGAAATCGGTCCAGCCGTTCACGCGTGATGCCGTGACCAAGGGAAATAGGGATTCATTTTTATATATATAGATAAGTCACGTGGCCAAACTATATAAATCGTTAATGATTGTTAAAAGAGATTCGATACGAAACGTTTGTAACTTGGCTAGGGGGGCAGATCACAATCTTAGATTTTATTTAACCTGGTTGTTTTACGCCATTCTATATTTAATATTCCTGTAACACAGGCTTTTTTAAAAAACCTACTTCAGGCACCAGTCTCTTACAATGGTGGAATATAGCAGAATATAGCGAATGAAAAAATGAATTGTATATCCGTCGACCAGGAAACTGATAGTTGCGCATTGCCCGTTTATTTATTTTCGTTTTGTCATTACCACTTGTTTTAAAATTTCATTGGAGAATATGAAAATACCTTTAAGATTGCCCAAGAACGACGGGTAAAAGATGTAGGTACCATGACAGCTCCAAGCAGGCCTTTGGAGGCTAAGTTTTGGTAACTACCTTTAATAAAATTATGCAGCCATTAAGAACCAAAACAAAAACACTTTCTATATCATTATCATCTACCTGCGTTAGTCTCTTGTTACTTAGGGTTGACGCAACACGTTTTCCTCATCCATTCTCCCTTGCAAACTGTCTGCATCCCCTTAACTTCGCTGTCCCGTTTTTTTTTTACCTTATATTTGTCATGTCACATTTGGTGGCAACTTCACACCTTCTTCACACTAATAAAACAAAAATATTAAAAAAAAAAAAAACAATTACATAGACTCACGCCTTTTTCCCATAGGGGTGGAGGATGGGGGGGGGCGAGATGGGGGATTTGGCGTGGGGTTTGGTTAAGTTATTCCTTAATAAATACAAAATCACATATAAATACAACATCAAGATATCATCAGACTTTTATGTACTTCCGACCGCCCAAAATGTTCAGCACTCAACAAATCCACTAACGATCAACCAACATTGATTTAAGCCTTAAAATAAATAGCCTAATCTATTCTTAGACAGTTCTCACGACCATGTAAGATAAAAAATACACAATCCTAGCTGGTAATGTCCATTTTAGGCAGAGGTCTCCTTCGGTCTAGGTATAATTGTAGATTACGAGAACGAGTGAACCAGTCTAGTCGCACACTCTAAGTGCCTTATGTAGAAATAATATAATAAGGTTCAGCAGAATCTGTATGAATTTCGAGGATATTTTTAAACTAGTAAATGTATTAAATGAAATGGTTTGTATCCGGTATCTTTTTTCTAGGATCTAGAAAGGAAGTCTTTTTTAAGTTCGCACGGGTATCGTAGAAAGTGAAAAATATTTAGATTCATAAGTGCCTATGGTTTATATTGTTCTTTAGTTTTGCGCTTGACCACTATCTCACCTGATGGTAAGTGATGATGTGGTCGACGGTGAAGCACGCTTGCCTAGAAGTAACCTATTCACTCTTGACTTAAAGACCCCGAGATTGTAGCTAGCGGGCAACACAGACTCCGGCAGCGAATTCCACTCCTTAGCTGTGTGTTATATATTTTTGGTTGACTGTATCTGTACACTCATAATAACATATCATACGTTGGAACGCCTTTATGGTTCAGCATAATAAGGCCAGTCAGCAGTCAGTGCTAATTGCACTTGACCTGGCAAAATCATAACGTAAACTAATTCAGATCCAAGTATCTCACACACAAACGCTACTTTTATTTTCATTATACTTGCTGACACAGTTCCTTACTTCTTACCTTCCGTTTTGTATCCTACTTTGTTTAATACAGACTTCCACATAAAGATAAGTCCGAAGACATCACAGATCTGGATACAGGACCTACTAACATCAAATATAAACTGTGTAAAGTTTGTCTTATCTTTGTAAACTAGTGTTAGTTGAATAGTGTACAACGATCTAAGGGGACGATAATGTGACCACTAGAGGCTGATTTTCTGACTTTACCATTATTCTGAACAATCAGAACCTGTCGAACATTTCTTCACGTGCTATATCAATAACTTTACCTCGCTTTTGTCCATCTTTTCATGTTTCTAGAGCTTTTTTTGCCTCCATGATTTTACCATTTCCTTTATCTCTATTAGCATACAGTTACTTTAACAATTCAAGTCTACGATATATATCATTGTTACAAAACAACACACCCTTGACATTTCCACTTTTATCAACAACTATAACAAGAGTAGTTTAGATAATTGGGCACACAACATTTGTGGCACAAACGAATCATGCATAAAAAATTTGCAAGCTACAGTATGTGATCCAAGATCCGATGTTAACGGCAGATAAATGCTGCTTACGTACGTAACTAGGTTTTTTTTAATATGGTATAGCGGTTTGTTGTTACAGTCGTTTATATCACTGATTTTAGTAAGTTGTACTGAAATGGTGACAGCAGTGTCTTACAATTTGAGATCAGTTTTGACCTCTTTGGTAAGAAGTCATCTTTTTCTTTATCATCTATTGATGCTCTGTGAATAATTGAACTCTTCTCAGTTTTACTGAGTTTGTCTGTTTCTCTCTTTCTCAATATACTATTCCCTTTAGAGCCACATAGCAGTTTTCCTAGATTTGCTCTCTTAAAGCTGTATACATACAATTGTTTAGCGCTTGTTACTTGGTCACTTTCTTCATCATAAAAATTCTAATCTGTAGGCGTTACTTTTACTTTATAAGCAACCATGTTGCATAGAAGCAATATCGTCAGCCCTTCTTTCACTTTTACGACCACCGTGAGAATTCTTCTACATGTGCTCTCTATTTGTATCATTCACACAATTAAATAACAATTACAAAGACATTGATGCTAATTCTCCATTTTGTTTGACCTCTAGGTCATCGCTTCTACTTTTCCCCCCCAGGACGATTATCACCATTTGCTTCCAAAACACGTCCTCGAAATCCTGAACTAACCGTTCATAGGTCAATATCATCATGACTTTTGAAAGATGAACGCGGATTTTTAGTATTCTGAGCAAGATCCTGGATATAAGCACATCAAACTACAGAAGTTCGACTCTATACAAAGCGTTAAAACGCACGCACACATAGACGTGTACATACAGCGATCTCAAACAAATGACAGTCGCAAGTGCGCTTGCACTCGCTGTACGTGAGTTGTGTCGATGTGTGCGTGCGTTTTGGCTTGTGGTATGAATCCAACCTTCTGTGGTATTGTGCCTTAGTTATTCTGTGTTACATCCACCACATTAGTCATGCGAAGTAAAGCGATATGACTTGTACGCTGTACCGTTATAAGCGTATGTCGCTTGTTTTATTTTATGACAGTGATATTGCGATTTAATAAGCGATGCGTGGCGAGCGATAAGCGAATTTTTTTTTGTGGCTTTCTGTTTTGTGAGTTTTTTTTGAGATTGTGATTTTGCTTGTTAGCGAATTAGCGCTACGATAATGGTGATGGCAGTAAGTAACATACCTATGATCTATGAACGCCTCTTTATATGATTAAAGAAGATAATTAATGTAAATAACTTTGGGATGGTAGCTACGTACTTACGTTGGATTCGGGGATAAATTAGCTGTTTCATAAAATCACAACCTTTCCTCCCTTGTCTCATGTTACTTGGGGTCTGAGCAACACGTTTTTTGTCCATTTTGATATCAACTGAAGCTTTCCCTGAATTTATTTATTTATTCAAGTTTATGAGGTTCTAGTTTTTTTTTAACTCTTAGATTTAAATTTCCTTTTTTGCGGTTACAATAGATCTCAAAGCAATAAGGAAACAAAAAACCGCAAACTTATCTGTCTTAAGTTTTTTATCTCCTATTCTTGTTTACATTTCTCGCTGCAAACTTAGCTCATAAACCAGATTTTAAGAAGTCCGACAATTGTTTCCACCTATGTTTAAGTGGCTAGATAGTCGTGTCTAGACGACATTTCGGCTACACTTTTATAGATAACATCTGTCAAAGTAGGACATGCCATTGTGTGTTTTATCACCTTTTTATAGAGCTGAAAATGACATGACCTAAATAAGTGGGCGATGTGATACAGGCAGGGTTTTGGTCAGATATGACCATATTTCGTATGTCGGTACTGTTTTTGTGTGAAAGATTCCCTTATCGGTGTTGGCGTAGGTGTTACTTTGGTTGTCGTCATTCATGAAGTCCAAAAGGTCTCCGTAGTCCAAGGTCTTCATATTTTTGGCAAAACCCGAAAAAGTATCATTCACAAGAAGATCTGGACTAGACAATGCGAGATTGTTCTTAACGCAAAATAGTTGATTCAGAAGTTGACTCTTTGTCCAGAGCCCTACTATAGGCCTTAAAATGAAAACCTGCATACAACTTCATTAGTCAGTCCACGGGACAGTTCATTACAAGAATTGCTTACAAATTGCTGATCACAGTTGCGCTATTGACTTAATTCCCATCACAGTTACATAGTCAATTAACTGCCTTTTACAACACCAAAGGATGTATTATGTGACTGATAGGTTTTCATAAAAGAAAGCCTGACAAAGAGATATTTTTTCGGCGGCAACGATTATCGAAAAGTCCAAAAGGTATCGGATTGACATGCTCCACCAAAAGGTCACGTGCTTCCTTTGGCTTTTCGACAACCGCTTTCGATGACATAATGCAACTTTGTCTAGATCCCCTGCAACTCTGGTGTACCTAACAATCTCTTTCTGTTTTCAGTCTTATTTATACTTTTTCTAAATACATTTTCTTACCAATTGGTGGTCGTTTAAATCTATAAAAATTTGTTTACACACTTCTCACACCTCATTTCATAAATGCCTTGACAGAATCAGAGGGTAAAGATACCATATCGTAAAATTATTTTGTAGGAACGTTGCAATACAATAATGAACAGGTATTAAAACTATTACTAACACCACATGATGGTTACCAGTATTACAGTGGTACTCCCACACTGGGACATAATGACCTTTGTGTTACGTAAGCCTGTAGGTAGGTAGGTACCCACACAGTTCCCTGCAAAGGTGCTTATTTTAAATACGTCAAAAGGTTAGTTAACTTCGTAGTTCATACATAGATTGTATAAGTAGTATTGATGTTTTTGTATTTTTTGTCATATGACAATTTTTTTTTTGTCAATATGACTTGTTTTCAACCTGACAATATATAGACAAATATAGGAATGTACACTTCGGCTACATTCGAGTGTTTTCGGGAAAATATGGCTGACCCGGGCAATATGTTTGGAAGTGGTCGGGAAAACTGTAGCTTGGGCAGAAAATGTAAACATATGATTTTTATGTAAGCTTCTTAACTCTAAAAAAAAGGTGCTTAAAAGGTGCTTAATTTACAATCTCTTTAGACTATTAAGATACAAGCTTACTGGTAAGCTATATTTACAAAACACTTTTAGCAACACAGTGTTGTAAGGCAAAAACGTGCCAGTTTTCTTTTCACCGCTGTCACCACCAACTTTTACCAAGCCGTTAAATATCACAGTCTTAAACACCATCTTTAAATTTGACATATTTGCATACAACAGCCAAACACCGTGTACAAACACATTGCAAACCATACAGCTTGTCCGTACGTATGTTTTACAAGTCACCGATCGTTGTCCGTACCTCCCAATGTAGACATTGTGACACAGATTGGATAACTGTCCATTACGTTACACTACCAACGGTTATAAGTATTGCTCAATATTGGAACTGCATATAAGTACTGGTTTAATGTATTATCGTATACCGATAATCAATTTAAATGATTTAGTGGGTCTGTTATGAAATTTATTGTTATGATTTATTATTTGGTTTTGGTTGACGCCTATTGGCGAGGACCAGGCTAGCAATAAAAATATAGTTAGATTAATTGCTAATATTGTGCATAATATCTCAGGTGCCATGTAGCATTTTAAAAGGTTACAGTCAAAGTTCAAACCGCAAGTTAAAGACCAATTTTCCTCTTGTAAAATCGCTGATTTCAAAAAAAGGTACCTAATATTCTACAATCGTGATCCTTCCAGTTTATAAGGATTGTAAAATGTAGATATGTGTTGAGTTTAAGGCTTAGTGCAGCCCCGATAGTATGGTATGTAGTCTTTCTTCATGTTTGCATCTATAATATTAGTATAGATTCTTAAGTTCCACGAAAGTAGGTCTATCAGAAAGTTTCGCAGTAAGTATATTAGCATGATCCTACCCAATGATATTTCTACCGATTTGTTTAGCTATGTGGGTGTGGAACTCTTTGTATTCAGCCAGATAGACTGCCGTTTCGAACAGGTAGGCGCCCACGCGACTCGATACATAATCGAGTATTCAATCGATATGCTGTGACATTGAAATCGACTGGTGTATGTGATCGGTTAGTGGTTTCTCCTGGTGATTAGAATTCTAATTTGCAATGTGCTTGTAATGCATTATTGCCATGTTCTTGCTCTATGGTTTATTATTGTCATTTATCAAATTTTCTTCTTAGTGTATTGATATAAATGAATTTTTACTTTAACAAACATTGCTTTGTTTACAACAGAATTAAACATATTACGAATTAAATAATATTGCTCACAATTTCTTAAAATTAAGAAAATATAGAGAAAATAAATGTTATTAATTGTCCTTGGATTCTTAATTAATACTTACATGTAAATTTTAAATCAAAGCATGGTAAAGCTTGAGGAATAAACTTGCACAAAAGCTTTTCGATTTTATTGTTTTCATGTTTTATTTCTATATTTATCATACGTGCAGCTTTCTTAAAATCATATTATTTGATGGCTAATCATAAAACAATACTAAAATGGGATAACTAAAACTTCGCGTGAGAGAGAGTTCTGACTATAATTGCGTATTTGCATTCGCTTAATTAGACGTCGTGTAAGTGATCAATTGTCAGCAGTCATAAGAAATACAGATTTTTAATCATTATTTAATATATACGTTTTAGTGATTGTTGTTAGTGATAGGTCTAGACATAGTTATAGGTATATGTATATGTTACTGTGAAAGGCCAGTAGATAGATATTACATAATATTAATTGTTGAAATATATATGTAATGGACCAAGTGATTAATACGGGATTATACATATTCATATTGACCAGACAATGTGATAAATATAGAAGTTTAAATCAGTATTAATTGCCAGATTTGTCTTGACTATATTCATAATGCCCGGACATTATACATTATGCCCTGATTAATCACTTGGTCCATGACATATCATCATCATCTTCCTGCCCTTATCCCATGTTACTTGGGGTCGGCGCAACACCTTTGCTTCTTCGATACCGTCCTATCCCCCGTCATGTTATTACTGACTCCCTTTTCTTTCATATCACTCCTCACACAGTCCATCCATCTTTCCTTTGGCCTTCCTCTCCCTCTCCATCCATCCACATTTATATTCATAACTCTTTTAGTAATATGCGTTTCATCCCTCCTCATCACATCCATGACATATATACTCCTAAAATATTATCTCTTGGTAACAAGTTAAGCCTGGTCCTATTGACACCGCAAACCAAACGCTTCCAAACATCATATTGCGCATAGCAAAAGAGTGGAACTCACTGCCTACGTCTGTGTTGCAGAACGCATTCAACCCAAATCTATTCAAAGTAAGAGTTAACAGGCTTCTTCGGGGTAAGCTCATTCCATCGTCGACTTTGTCTCTGTCGCCTCTGACCTAGACTAGAATAAAAAATAAAAAAGGAACATTTACCCAGCTTTATCCCAACTAAGTTAGGGTCAGCTATACGTCTAACAAGATGCAGATCAAGTATTTTACATGTTGCGACTGCATATCAAACCACAACTCAGTTATTGGGTAACCCCGGCTCCACACGTTGGTGCCAGCGCTGGTACCAACGTTGGCCAGTTAATTTGGTGAGGCGTACACACGTTGGCCATTAAACTTGTTCTGTCTCATCAAAGCCAATGTGAAGATGTCCGATACAGAGGTCGAAATTGCTCTAAGCGCTTTTAAAAAATTCGACCGGACCAAAACGAGTAACTAATTTTCTTTCTATAAAGTGCTCATTAATGATTCTCGGTTTTTTTTTTAAATCTAATTGAGTAAATCATGCCCGCATTCTGTTGAATGGTGCGTCATGCATCAGCTGACAAATTTCAACTTTTGTAATTCTTCCGAGATGCGTTCCATATTATTGGATGTGAAGGCAGTTCTATAAATTCAATTACTTTTTTATTTGTCCATGCGCATGACGATTTTGTAGATAAGGATGACATTCTCGCTCGACGTACGCCTTCGATGCGTGTTGCAATAAGACTGAGTAAATCACCAATATGTAGACGGATCGCGATCATTGGCACAGATTCCTTTGATAAAACCAACACGCGCCGGTCAACTACCAGCGCTCGCCCAAACGTTGGGCCAATGCAATTTTCTCGATCCACGTTGGACGAGTGTCGTTGGGGCCAACATGTGGAGCCAGACTAACACTATTCCGCAAAGTAAAACCTGTTGCCAGACTTTCAGGCTCCTGACTAACCGTAGTGACTGTCAAAGATCTACCAATGACATCCGACCAAGTTGTATACGGTGGCATTAGTTTTCTTAAAGATTAATTAGAACCATGATGAGCAGTTTCACAACATTTAATAAGCGCTCGACCTGCCAAGAACACATTCACGAAACAGATTGCGAAAATATGTTTTGTCAAACACGAACGTGTCTTAAAAATGGGACGCATCAAATCGTCAATAGGGGCGAACCTTTTAAAATTTACGGTGACGAAAGGACCAAGTTCGAAAGACCAAAAAACCATGGCATTCTCAACACTAATGTTAAGAACATAAGTGTTAATGAAACTGAAGATGCGTATTGGTTTACTGAGATGTTCGTTTTTGTCTTCAAGACACATAATAGCAACATGTAATTAGAATCGCGACCACGTTGTCATTTGACTTGGAAAGCAGTTAAGAAGAATGCGAGCTATACAATTTCCACTGAATTTTTAACAGTATATTTCGTAACGCGTCTAGTAACTGTAATAAATGATGCTGTAAGTATCTACAAACCACTCCATGTATTTTTAGGACAAGAATGTATTAAAATCTGGCCTTATTTTTTTAATAGTATTGTATAAGTAATGCCTACTGGATTCCAGAATATAATTGATAAATATTAATATCAAATGTGTTTCAAGCCGCTTTTTCAACATTTGTTAGTTATGGCATATTTGGTCCTACGTCCCGCAATTACAGTTTTTACTCCAAAAATGGTGACAGCAAATTGAGAGCAGATTTAATTTACAATTAAGGTAGTAGTTACACGTTGTAAAAGTTAATTTTAGTTATATCATCATAATGATAATGACAAACAAGCATAATTTGGGTAATTTACTTGCCATTCTGAAAATTATGTAGTTTTCGAGTTGTGTAATATTTTGTGGTGGGAACATTTAATACCACAGCCACATATATCTACTTAAAATGCTTTAACTTTATTGCATCTCAGTAATTGCCATAAACATGGTTTGTTATTGACTACTGATAGCTCACCACCTCATCTTTCAGTCCTTGTCCAATGTTACTTGGGAACAAGACCCCAGTCAAGACCCAGTCTTTTAGTATATGCTAAATAAATGCATTTACTTTCTTTCCTTCTTTTCTTTCTATTCTATCTTCCTTTGTTTTCGTTGTTTCCTTTCTTCCTTTTCTTCCAATCTCTCCTGGCCTGACCGTCACGTTATCAGTAACTCCCTCTCCACTCCCATTCCTTGTTTCACACACTCCATCCATCTATTCTTTGACCACCCTCTCCCCCTCCATACCACAAACCAAACCAAAGTACGAGTACTTACAACAAATTCAAGTTTTTATCTAATGCTTATTTCAACACACATATTCGTATACCCCACCGATTTTCCTTCATATCAATACCTTTGTAGAAATTCAAATTTTAGTCTCTTTTACGCACGCAGATCAATAACCCAGTATACTATGACCGGGCTTCGTATTTGTCTCATAAACAACAATTACTGTTGAACGGTTGCGAGTCAACAAACTATCAAGTGATTACATCATGGCGCGTGCTATCCTGATGTAACGCGTCCAGGGTTGACCCTTAATATCCTCACTTGGATTAATATTCAGATTTCAGTATATTTTTTAAAGTATTTATTCTATTAAGGGTTATAATTTACATCTACTTGAAATCTGGCTCGAAGGCATTACCCCCAAAAATTTGGTCCTTCGAGCTAGCCGCTATAGGGAGTAAAACATGTTAATAACATAATTATTTACATTATATATTCACGGTTGATCATCACATCCTAGCAATTTTAGTTCAGATACATTAAGATGTGCACCCTTTACTTCTATGCCTTTTTACCGACTTCTAAAAAGAGGAGGCTATCAATTCGACACGTATGTATGTAATAATGTTGGAATTGCACAATATTCACATATGTTACTTATGGATTAGGTATCGCTCAACAGTCTCAACTTAGGGAATAGTACAGGTTTCATTACAATCGGTTCCGCAGTTTTCAAGATATGGAACATACAATCGAACTCCTTAACTTTAAACAGCACTAATGTGTAAATTGAGTTCTTATGAGCATTTTTCAATCTTTTAGGTACCTTACTATAGAACTTGCTCACTTTTTAGTGATACCCAAAAAGAGAAAAATAAAAACTTTAAAAAAAGAAAGCAAAAACAAATAACAAAAAGCCGATTTGCCATAATTATTTAATTTTCAAAATTTAAGATCCAGAAACTCAAACAGTGTCCATGTACCAACCCTAAATGTACCGTAGTAATTGCGCCTGCCCGGGGATGCCTTCACGTATGTAAAAAGAAAATAAAAGTGTAAACCCGTTCCACTAAGAGACTCCCGTAATGACTAGCTCTAGCGGGCTAGCGGGACCCAGTTGATATCGATAGCGAATATCGATAGAAAAATCGATACCCAATTTATGCTAACGATTTTTTTCCCATGAACTTTAAGTATGTTTTTTGCTGGACTTAATGCCTGTTACAATTACCTACTGATCAAGTAATTACCTACTCAAATTTTTGTTTGTCGGAATGCGGAAACTATAGAGGTAATCATGTTGTTTAAATAAAACAAGTTTCTACTTAACCAAACATTACATTACATGTTGGTCAAATTTTTACGTAGATAGTAAGGTAACATACTGGCTAAAATGTTGTAATTCTGTGAGAGACCACTACTAATTAGAACTTACGTGAAATGTCAAAACTTAGAAGTGAAAACAAAAACGCACGTGCCGGTCATGACCGCAATGATGTTCAAATGCAAAATACAGACCACCTGAGAAGTCTTTCAACATGGCGGATTTACTACAACACAACGTCAACATAGGAAAATATACAAGAAGTTAAAAAAGAGTGTAGTCCTGAGTATGTTTTGTCAAGTAACGGAAATAAGCCACTTTTCAAATTTAGTTATTTGGAACCAACTGCTAAAATACTAACTACTTTAGCTTACACAAAACAAAAACTCACAATTATGTTACGATGTCTGCCACAGTCCTAACGTAATTCGCAAATAAAATAATTATTATCGAAAAGCAATCGTTCGAAATCGATAAGTCCCCGATCGCAGCACTTGTCCCTCAAGCGTTCACCCCTGGATATGGGTCAGCGTGCTATAAACGGGTCCTGTGACGTCTGCAGGTGCAGCATTTTATGATCATCCTTTACGATGCATTATGTCAGACGTTTGCACTGGACGCGGTATTACCACACCGGTTTTTATGGAGTCGTGGAAAAATGTGATTGTTGTGTAATAAAAAGCAAGAGGGTTTAAGAAAAGTTGTATCTCAAAGGTCGTTCCAGGTCTGATAAAAGGTAGACAGATAGAATAATCTTAATTGTACATTAAGACAATTGACAAAATATATGATGGAATAAAGTTGCAAGAATTCATTTACCATATTGAAGATGTTCAAGGTAATTTTGAAGAGATTTTGAAGTTTAAAATGCTCCTTTTGTAAACACATCGTCTATTAAATGATTATCATGTGGCACAGTGGAAAGAAGTAGGCAAACAAATCGGTATTTAAGGAGGGAGAGATATTTATATTAAATATGTTTGAGTTCAAAACGTAGATAGACATCCACTGCGAATTGAGCACGCGACCGATCAACGACTGCACAGGTATGCCAAAGCGCGTGCGTAGCATTCGATACCAGTTAACAGTAATTGTTTAGAAATATAATAAATTACAGGAGCGGCTTCAATCAATCAATGTCATTTTTATTTTAACAAGCAAATGTAGTGATTCTACGTTGAAGAATGACATTTGAGGCATAATACAAAACGTCACTGTCAAACTTTAAAATGGCTGCAAAATTGCGCACGAAATTAAACTGTCAACGTATTTTTTTTAAGTTGCGTTTTGTTTACTGCCTACAAAATCAGAAAGTGTATTATAAATACCTACAGTGTAAACGTATAAATTATAATACAGAAGTTCCAATATTTATCATGTCGCAACGTTCTAGATTTCTGCCGATAGGAATCGATAACATGAAATACACCAGTTCTATCTGTTATACCACGCTGTTGCGACGTATCTCAGAATCGCACGAGATACAACAAACGTATCTCGATCGGATGTCGTAACAGGCATTGCGATACTGATTTAGAGCAAAATGAATCAAGTGTGAAAGTTCTGACCTACTGACTGTACGAACTTAAGTTCTTTTTTTTACTTTTACTGATTACGCGGCTCCTTTGTGGGTTTTGTCGCAAATGCGCTAAAAGGATAGTTAAATACAGTGAGTTATGTAAGTTCCTGCAGTTTACTAAAAGTCAACACTGAGTGATTTTACTAGAAAATGCTTTTACCAAAGTATTTAAAAGCTGAGTACCTGGCAACAGAGAAAAAGAAACAATATTATGTTAGTGATATAAAAATCTGTATTAAAATACAAATAACAGCAACCAGCCAGGCCATGTACCAATATTTATCTCAAAATTGATATGATAAATTGTTACACATGCTTTAGCTGCATCACTTGTCATTTAATTTCCGACGTATCGATTATAATTTATTTTTAGAAACCGAATACTATTGTCACTAATAAAATTAACGAATTTGATAAATCCAAAGAAATAAGCAATACGGGAAAATAGTAACGAACGAATAAATCCAGCATCAATAGATAAATTCATCTCCAACCAAGACTTAATGAGTTCGGCTTTAGAGAAAATCGCGTGAAGAAAAGTACTTTCGACTTTCCAGCAATTGATATTAATGGGTTTAAGAATTGCTGCGGTATATTCAATGGTGAAATTGGGAATTATACCGTTAAATAAAGAAAGTACACATACGGTTTAACGATAGTAGGAATATGATCAATATTGGTCGTTTTAAGAGAATATTGGAATAAATTGTAAAATATACCCATGACTACTTAATATGGATAAGATATTTTAAGTTACACCTGGTAGTCAACTACATACTAATTAATCTGCTCTTCTCTCATACCTTGACAGAATCATGTGTTAAAGTATTACACAAACTACCAATTACAATTCTTATAAGCGGTATTCTGGGCTGACCATCATATTTAATTGTTTATATTTGTCATCGACACGCTAAGAAGAAGAACCAATCACAATAACTTTAATCTTAGAAAGCAGTTGTATAAGAACCTAAGCTCAAACAATATTTAAAAGACGATCCAAAATCTTAACACCCAAGTAAAACAAACATAGTGGGTATCAAATGAATGGGAGGAACAGACGGAGGCGATCGTTAGACACGCCGTACGAGCCCCAATGTCGAATCCAATGCCACACATTGTTAGCTGTCGGAAGGAAGCAAGCCAACCGACGCTTTGTGTACTGTTAAGAGCCTGCAATAAGATGGTAGGCTGTGGTTTGTATGTTTGGAGAAATTAGGTGTGTTTGTGAAGTAAATATAAAATTGGGAAAGGATGATGTAAATCATAATGATAGCTTAGAAGTGGGTGATGCAGGATACATCTTTGAGACTTTTGGTGTTATATTAACAGAACGTAGCAATGACGACAGAAGACAAGAAATATGTATTTTGATAAGGATGGTGGAAATATTGATAAAGGTTTAGACGAGGATGATTAATAGAATGTTTTTGAATGTTTTAATTATGAAGATAAGGTAAAAACGAAGTTATGATGACAGAAGATGAGGTAAATAACACCGTTATAGAAATAAAAATACGTTACGTAATGGAGCTTTGTTTATTTGAAGTGCAAGAAAAACAGACACGTATATTAAACCTTTATCTTTGAAGACGAAAATACTTCACACATTACAAAGCCATCAATCTCCTTCTATGAATACAAATACCGAAGATAAACTTAAATAGACATTAAAACAAGGCTTCTATACCTCTAATAGGTTGCCATTAAATATGAATGAACATCAATGAAGAGCTAAATGACATACAAACAGGGCAATATAAACTTTCGCCACACCTATTGTTTCATAACACACTTATGTATTACTTTAATCATCTGTAGAAAGTTCAACAATTGTATCATTCGTATTGATATAATCATAATATTGAGTTACGTCGTTGCATAAATAGTCTTTTATTGTATTGTAAACGGAATTTCTTCCGGTTGAACCAAATTCCTACGAGTTTGTAATAAATAACTTCATAACTTTATTGTTTTTACATAATACCTAATAAATATTATATAATTAAATATCATTATCATTTATCATTTAATAATCTATGCTAGTTCTATTTGTATCTGCAAACCCAAGCATTGGTCAACAGCAGACAACCATAAGATATTCTCTACTCATAATGTAATTAAGTTTCTAAGATTCCATATTCAAATGTCTAATATCTTCTTCTCTTTGTTTTAGTCTAGTCCCGTTTGAGACGGCAGCGGGTGGCGAGATGGTGTCTCGACGTCGAATACTTTCGCGTTCTCGCGACGATCTAACGCAAGCGTTTGCAGCGCCCGTAGAGGAAGAGGAGGATGTGTGGTATCAAAAGGATAAACTTTATAAGGTAAGTCAATATAAATATTATCATGCTTATGAATAATAGTTACAATAAACCATGAGTAGAGCCTAATACGAATCAGGTCAAAAGAACTGCGGTCCTAACATTGAACCTTGAACAACTCCATAGCTTAAGTCGGCTTATGTGTAAATATCAATTTAAATTGCTAATCTAGAGATGACTATCTCCTATATATAGGTATTTTTATTTTGAAGAGTTTGTAATATTTCATTGCAAATAACTTTCGATGGTTGTTTCAATATTGATTCAAGATTTCTATACTTTCAAGTAACTTTTATAGCTGTAGTGTAAACATTCATAACACCATTCTGAAGATGTTACAAACGTGAAGTTACACCGGCTGTTGAAATGTTATGCCTGTCTGTTTCCTCACCGTTGCGATGTGAATTTGAATAATAAAGTGGTAGATTGACTATTGCAATAACCTAACCTGAATTAATGAATGAAACCATGAAAAATACCAGAATATTTTATTAGCATTCTCAAGACAAATATTTTGATGGCGAAGAAATAACTTTACTAAGTTTCGAACCTTAATTTTTTTGGGTGTCACTTTTAATATTCCGTAAATTTATTTAATTTTTTAATCATGAATGAACGATTCCGTAAGTTCAATTAATTACTTCCATACAGAAAAATCTGTAGGACACAATATTTTTCTCAGGTTTCCTAAAACGCAACCTCCACCAATTTATAGGCACCGAACCGTTTCCTGCCATTGTATCAAAGACTAATGAGTAAGCAATCAAATCATAATGGGCGAACGATACCCAAATTGGTATTTAAACTTTCTATGCATCAATCACGAGGTCGGCGAGCCGATGTAAGTAATGTTCACGGCTCAGTTCACACAGTTACTGCTATAATAGCAGCCAATGACAGATCATAGGAGAAACTATTATGACAATTTGTCAAAGTGAAATCTTTGACTTTCCACAAATTAGGACCCATACGTGTCCACTTACGCCGCAAGTGATATTATACGAGATTGTTTTATAAAGTGTTGTATTAACATTATGTGTTGACTTATAAAGTTTTATTTCTTATAGTCTTGCTCTCCATTTTGCTTGTCTAGGCATTTATTCATTCATATTTACTTAACAATTATGGTTAGCGATCCCCGTGAAAGCACCTAAATTCCGTAACATAATTTTGTCTTACACAACTTCTACAAATTGAAATTAATTAACTCAATTTGCTACTTAAACACTACTGTCTCCCATAGTTGTTCCGCGTGCATATTACGTTTTCCTTTCCTTTGTCTTTGGTTACGTTTTTGTAACCGTTTCCGACTGCTTACAGTTATTAAGGACGTGAGAACACGCTGTACTATATACTGACTGACTGACACTTACCACGTTTCATTTAGCTTCAACATTACAAGCGATACCATCGCTATTTCGATATCCATCGACAACAGAACAGATAACATTCACGCATGCACTAGATTCAGTAGCATTGTATTGAAATGTCTTTGATTGTCTATTGACGTAACTGCCACACAATAGTGTCTCGATTGACTCTCACAATGCTGTTCGATGCCTCCTCCATTTATAGTTTTTGTTAAAGCTTTCGCGGATATAATATCTGCGGTTGACAGTGAAAGCCTAGAAGCACGAATGCCAGATTCAATCAAGACATTATTATTGATAGATTTTTCTATTGATTCCTGTGGTTGTGGCTGAAAGTGTATTTTCCTTTTTTCTTCTCAGACTCTTAGACTCCTTCTCAGATTTCTTTCTGACCCCTTACATCAATTCCATCTGTTTGATTACTATCTATATGCAGAATCTGTGGAACAAATCAACAATAGTTAGCTACAGAGTCTGTGATTTTATCGCAAAATTCCGTTGTTTCTGCTGTTACGCCATGGATAAATAATTATGTAATCCTAAATGGAAACAAACCGCAGTATATCGTAAGGTTTAGGTTTACTCTTAATTTCTCACTTTAATCTTTTTGAAACTTTAATGAAGATGCCAGATTCATTTCAGCATTTCGTAAAATGAAGTAAACAGCTAAATGAATCGACTAGAATTGCAGGTTTTCAAGTTATGGTTAACATTTCTCAAGAAACTTTACTTCGCTTGCCATTTAGTTAATGCCAAAGTATTTGCAAAACAAACATTACTCAAGGAGGGTCCTTTTGCAATGTTTGCTTGTCTGTCAATCGCTGTACGGTCAACTCTGACCCATTGATCGCGATCGTGACCGATGACTAACAATGAACAAGTTACGGCATCGTAAATTGGCCGGAAAACATCTGGTCACTTTTGACCTTATAGCTATGCAATGTCAAATTGCAAGTGATTTATTGAAGTTTGTTAGTACCGTACAAGGGGTAGGTACCGGAAAGAAAGAAAAACCAAGTCGCTCAAGTTTGTATTTTAAATTCCATATCTTTTCTTAATGACATAAGTCTTTTAGATAAATTCCATTAGGAAGTTCACTGATCACTTAAGATAAAGCATTGCATAACTTCGTTTTTAATTTCTCAATATTTTTGTTCATGGTGTCAACTTTATGTTTTTTAACATTTGGGACTCAAAAAATTAATTAATCTCTTCCTCATGGCATATTAATGCCGTGAGGAATGCCGCCATGTCTTAAGATTTTAAGTGCGAATAATTACATCAACCACAGTAGGTACTGCCGGATATATCTTGAGTTCATTGATCTGACATGACAGTGGGAGGGCTGAATTGACCTTAACAAGTTCAGTTCAGCAAAATACCTTGATTGAAACCGTACGGCTCATTCAAAATTTTGCTTTGTTGTGCAAAATGTAATCTTGTAATGATCGTGCATATTGTCAAGTATTTTTTATTCAAAGGAGAGCCTTGATGGGATTTCTTTTACCTTTCATACAATTACAGTAAGTTCATTAAAACTGTATGTGAGTGCATTATTATTATCATTTATAACATGACACTCCTTACTCTTTTTTCGCCCAACCCGCGCTTTTATTTTTTTTTGCAATCAGCAGGCTCTATTTAAATTACTCCAGTAGTAGATCTAACCTTGGTCGCGGATAAATTTGAAAGAGAGTTACCGCGGCCCTGGCACAAGCAACTGAAGGAACACGGGTGGGTTTTAGTCAGTAAAAGTCTGACACGCCCTCCCGCTTCACCCAGAGCGGGAGAAGTCATTGGATGATTTCCCACCCAAAAAAAAAAAAAAAAAAAAAAAAAAAAAAAAAAAAAAAGTAGATCTAACCTTACCCTTTTTAATTCAACAATTTTAACATCCGCCATCATTGGACAGCCTGACGTACAATTTTGTAACATTTTGCCAGTGCATTACAGTCACGAATCTTACCTGACTATTGCTTTTAATATCAAGGCTCCAAAAACGGTACCGAAATTAAGAATTGAATGCAACTCTAAAGTAGTTCAAGGTCACACCGAATTCTACTTTGAGCGGTTCTTTCACAGAAATGTTAAAATTGCCGTTATGATTTCGAAATTGGAAATGATTCCATTCATCTTATAAACTTACATTTTGTCTTGTCAGAAGATTTATCTGTTTATGTGTTATGTTTTGGTCATTTGATGAGCTTTTTATTCATCGCTACTAGTGTTAGTTTATAAATATATTTTGTTGTAACTTGACGTTGCCTAATCAAGTTATTTTTGGTTGTTTCGTTTCACTTTAATTTTTCTATTGGTTTTATGCATCAGATATCTTAGTCATTTAATCTTCACCTCATCAATAGTGCCACAAATTCCTGAATAATATGCCCTTATACAAAATTCTTCTCACAGGTTATATTTATCCTTTCAAACATTCATCTCATAGTGCCTTACCAAAAAGCTCTAATCAATCGCCGATTGTGCGTGCAATTATATAAACAAGTGTCCTTATTACAGCCCACAGCGGCGGCCTGTGTTTGCGCAATGTCGCAAGACTTGACACCTGTTATTGGCCAACCCAGCTGTCTGTCTAGTCGTGATTTTACGACAAAAATTATCAACATCATATTAATATTCGATAGATACGTCGCGTTTAATGTATTGCACAAGATTTGCAGAAATATTGCGTTGAATTTTTATGAGTGTTTTAGATTTATTGCAGCATAGAACGCGGTTTGTGGCTTTATTTTTCTTATGTTTATCAAGAACGTATGACTATACTTCTTCTTCTTTTTGCCTTTATCCCATGGTACTTGGAGTCGGTGCAACACGTTTTCTTCTGCCATACAGTCCTGTCCCCCGTATTACTATACTTATGATTATGAATCTAATTCTGCAGATATACTATCTTAGTCTACAGCGCTGCAAGCAAATTCAACTCGAAACAATGATCTAGTACCATCTACAGAGAAATTCTTATCCGTATTACATTTTACATAACCGTCATTTCCCCCATCATCATTCTGTGATAGTAATTGTTTTGGACACTTTAATTGTGCTGAGCTCACGATCCGCATGTCGTTCAACGATCTTACAGACACGACACACTACATACGTATGTAACGAAAGTGAAAACGTGTAGTTAGATGAAATATCAACAAAGACGTCATGAGCAGTTTCTTCTTTTTCTGCAATTTATGTTTGTGTATCTATGTCTACTATAGTCTTTTAATTTTATTAGCTGCTGTTTCATAATTATCTCATGTAGTACGTAGTAGTAGTACCGTACTTAGTAGTTTGACTTTCTGATCATACGTTCTTAAATTATGTGCTGTCATCTTGTTTAATATGTTAAATTCTTACCAATACTATATTAAGAAGTTCTACTTCAATTTAAGTTACTATGTTAAGTTCTGTATCTAAAGCGTTTATGTACTTCATCTTGCACTGTTATTTTCGCGTGTTACACCCTCATACATGCCAATTTCATAACAAAACCGTTATCGAACGATCCATAGCAACAATACCACGATACGTAACATTTATTTAACAACATAGACATCAATGAAGCTTCGTTAATTTTAGATTATTATCGCAATCGCTACCATATAAGAAATACAATGATCATTCCTATCGGTTTCATTACACAGTGACCAGTATTACAAAATTCAGAAAATGCTGTCAAATCAAATGACGTTAATTCTAAAGAACTTTTGCTAGTCTCCGGCATTGTGTCGGATAATAAGACGAGTGGCGGTAAGCGTGTCATGGGTCAATATTTGACATTTAAATAAGGCAGTTTAAAAGTTAAATGACGTAACGTATCTGGTCTCCGGTCTCTGCCAGGCTGTCTTACGAAAGTTTACAGTTGTCACTTGTCTGCTTGATATTTACTTGCGTGCAATATAATTGCGTGTTAGAAAAGGTCACTGCTAGTAGTAATTGAAGATTAGATTGTCGTGCGTTTGTAAAATAATGATGTAGGTATCTTGCACCATGTTAGGTCTTGCACAGGTTGATAGATTTGCATCGTTACTGCAACACCTACGTTAGCTATTAGGCTTTAAATCTCATTATTATGAACAAGAGTGTGGCAAGGCATTTTATAAGACAAGATCTTTATATATTTTACTTGCAAGTTTAATGACGAGAAACAGAAGACATTTTAATTACAGTTTTCATGACTAAATACGTTGATCAAGATTATAATTTCGGCAACAATACATCTTGTTCAAACGAAGAAGACAATATAATTAACATGCCTAAATAAAGGAAACCCCAAAAACACAAGATTGCTTAAAGTGGTAGAGTCCCCGATGCCCTTTTAAACGTGGGAACAGTTGGTATTCGGCTTGTCCTTGAAAATAAAGACTCGCATGCACCCCACATCCGGCTGACTGATATTATTTATAAATTAACAGACATGTAGCTTCAAAATATAGTAAAGGTGTTCCTTAAGCCCAAAGTTTAATGGAACAGTAATGTAAAAGGCATTACTTACAATAAATTGTATCTTTCTTACACAAAGAACTTATGGGCCGATTTCTGAATTGAGTATTTAAGGTGAAGAACGTATAAAACCCTACTTTAGTGCCAAATTTTTACAGTTTTTTATGCTAAACTATAGTTTGACAAATACTCAACTCGTTCTTAACCTCAAATACTCAATTCTGAATACGGACCTATGTATACTATTTTGTTTTGGTAAGTTATAATAATATCAGCCTGTAATTGTTCCATTACAAAGCAAGCTTGAATTGTTATCTTGCATAAATCGATTTCAACCCATGGAATGACAAGCACTTTTTTTATGATCAAATCCTTAAGACATCAAAGTGCTGCCAGTGCATCAGTGTGCTGTGTGCTTTCGTTCTTCGAACTGTCTGCTTATTTGATTTTGCAATAATGTCATGATTTATTTTTTAAAGATATTGTATCAAATAAGCTGAGTAAGGCCGATACACGAATACTTAAATGAAGTAAGAACATGAAAGATACAGATGTGATTCAACAATTCGTGTTTGTGGTTAATTTTGTATAACTTGTGCCAAACCTTAGTTCCTTACAAGGGCTTCATCGTGGCTATACGCATGTACCCGCAGCAATAAAATCTTACCTCTGTTGTAATTTTTCACGCCCACTTTCATTTGTTTTAGCATCGTGACTGGATTTTGGACATGACCCTGCAAATCGTACTTAATCTTTGAGATTAAAACAAAAAACCTAATTACAACGTTACAGACTCTGTGTAATTACCAAAAGTTTGATTAGCATCAATCTCACGAAAATCTGTATATAGTGCAACCATTATATGCCCGCCAATTGACATTTCGTTAACTCCGACCTCTTTGCACAGTTCAGCCTTCATTTCGATTTTAGTATCAAGATATTGGTAATTACGTGCCATTTTAAACCAAATTCGTGGAATATAATGTGAACGATCCGATCTTCAACTGCTAAATCGAATATTAGGTCGTTTGCGTTTCATTTAACAGTTTGTTGGTTTTCAAATCGAGGTTCTCGAATTGCATGATGTGCTGTAATTATATCCTTACGTCCTTCCCTTTCCCTGGTTACGTTAACTGGACGACCTTCAAACTTCTCGTCAGCAGCTGTTTCATTTTAGTTAATTTTGCAATGTTAATGTATGTATTGACAACTTTTTGCTTAAAGCATATGTCCTCTACAATCGAGTTTTTCTAGTGGCATAGAGACTTGCATTGTAAACAGCTTTCAAGTTATCTATGAGGATATTATTATGCCTGGTGGTCAGATAAAGATATCTATATATACCTTTGTTATTATTAAGCCCTAGCTGTATTTTCAGTCTTGCCATTAATAGCTTAACTCCAAGTTCACTTCTAGCGATTACACAGTAGGAGAATTTTATTTATCTAGCGTAGTATACGCTGCTACTACAAAACTTTCCACAACACATATATTAACCATGCTTTATAATTTTTTACATCATCATTATCACGGTTAGCCAGCATTCCGTTGCCTACGCCGATTCCAGTTTCACTTTTTAGCGTCTGCTCTCAGTGAAAGTAGTTGATTCGAACTCCCAACTCTTCCTTTCGTATGGCTCGTGCTATGTCATAAAATAATGAAATCAATCTGTTATGTTTCCTGTATCATGTAGCTTTTATTGTAGTTCTTTAATGGTTTAATTGTTTAAGCGAAATTGATTGCGACATTGATTGAATCTGATTTTTCGTTTACGATAGTTTATTATTTCCAATTGACATAACGTGTCTGTTAATCGGTTCAGTTTACTAAAATATTTATACAATTTTGCTCCATTGGTTTTCGGGAAACAATTAAACTTTTAAAGTAATATTCGATATTGTATCACGCAAGAGATTGCATATCGTCAGATAAACAAAACAACAACGTTTCGAACAGATTGTTGTAAAAGTTCAATAAAAAGTCTGCATCGCAATGCTTTGTATCTTTAAGTAATTCATCACTGCAAGCATTATCGATAAATCTTCATCTATTATAACATCAAGTATGCTACTTTTCCATACATCTTTATCATTGATCTTTTACTGCATATTTGTATCGTCCTTGCATATCAAAGTCTAAATAGTTATAGCCATACCTGGTTTGAAGTCGAGGCGAACGGGTGAGCAGGAAGAGAACAACTTTCGTTTTCACGCACCTGTTTTATTCTGCAGCTTGTATCTCGATTGATCGTCAACTTAGTTCTTAATAAGATAAAGTTCATTTTTGAATGATACGAAGTATCGGTTAAATGATGGTCAGTGATCTACCGCAATTCTTGTTCTTTTTCCTTTTTATGGGTGTTTCATATGATTTTGATGGGTCTGGATTTGGAACTATGGATATTTTGAATACCTACATACCGTATAGTTTTGCTCGGGATCTGCCATTTATTTCAGCCAATTTTCAGTTTGGCATAGATGGCAATTTGCCAAATTGGTGTCATTATTTTATGTTTTAGCTATTAGTATTCGTCACTTGAC
Source organism: Anorthoa munda (assembly GCA_945859665.1). Classification (NCBI taxonomy): domain Eukaryota; kingdom Metazoa; phylum Arthropoda; class Insecta; order Lepidoptera; family Noctuidae; genus Anorthoa; species Anorthoa munda. Next base: position 25,677,554 of record OX243900.1, on the reverse strand, counting down.
CTTTTTATGGGACTTCAAATGGTGTTAACGCAATGTCATTTTGACGAGTTTAAAGATGTACTCATTGAGTATGATCAAAGACTATGACGAATATGACGACACACCCATACAATAAGTGGCATCCCACGAGTACTGTTTCATTATGACCTTCACACCTATTTACCTTATTGTACCTTGCCAAATGTTATTTCTAATTTGGCTAAAGTATAATATATTTAAATTATATGGTTAGCAACGCCTAATTTTTTTACGTAATGCCCCTTATAGACTTTCGCTCACGACTGTGCGTGTTTATAATGTGTGTAGAGATTCTCACACGACGTTGTTTATTGTTGCTAGATGTTTAAGATAATTTACAGTAGTGACGCTATCTCTGTAACTTGTTATATCATTTGGTAAGTTTAATGTTTCTTTATAGGCTTTATGAGATAAGTTGCTAGATGCTATGCGTTCGGTTAATGAATTATCGACCGATAATTTACTTGTTGTAAAGCAAGATGTTTTCCATCCAATATATTTTGCATTGTGTCTACAGGACCGGGTTTATTGCTTATTTTCATTCCATATATTGCATTGTCAAACTAACTTTTTTCTAAGATCTGTACTTGAAGCAAAAACACTAAAGATCCTGATCAGTTCTATTTGATCATACAGCCATACAAGGAAACTTACACATTTTTTATATCACTCACGCACTTGTAAGTACCGGAAATAGACAGAGACACTCCCAAACAAGTTCTGACAGACAACAGTCACGTAGTTTGTCAGTCACAGCTAGTTTGTCATCGAGCTATTAATCAACTATTGTGGCGTTTTTACAAGACAGAAACACTTGTTCTTAAGCCTTTTGGGAATGATGGTCAAGACGGTCGTAGACCACACAGACGTAACTATGCAAGAACGCAATTAAGTCGTTTAGAGTTGGAAAAATGTGAACGGTTGGTGGTTGAAGCAAAGATTTGTTCAAAGTTTAACAAGGTAAAATATACAAAGATAAGATATAAACGTTATATAAAGCAAAATTAAAGTATTAGACGATGGAGCAACGAATATCAATAATATTTTAGTCGTTGAGAGTGTCTAAGATAGAGTTAAACGGTTTGAACTTAAGAATCCATTAATACAAATAACAACGTGTCATGCTTATAATTAAATTATGTAAAAAATATTATTACTTAACGGTTATTTAAATTTATTAAAACTTACGTCATTATTATCATCTTAATCATTTGGCTGCTAATCATTAATCATAAATAACCTCATGACACTATTGACTCATTTATTAAAGTTCATGTGTCGTGTATTTAAGAAGCCTCATTTTACGAACCTTTCAAACTCAATAACTCTTATCACATCGTCATAAAGTTCGAAATCTAAGGGTAATTCCTAGTCAGTGGGAAGGTAAGGTACAGTTGGTGTAAGTGACTTAAACACCTGTTAAATTCTTAAATCATGAATGGACTTATGTCATCCATCTCAAAATGAATGATGACGAAGTAATGTCCCAATTCATTGAAAACGACAGTTATGGTTTGTATACCAAAGCTTTGCGGCTTTAGCCTGTGTTCAGACGTAACCAGTATTTTCTTACTGACTTGCTAGTACTAAGCGACAGATGGATTGTGGACTCCACAATTTTAAATTAAGACAAAAAATGGTTTTATCGATGTCACAATACAGATACGAAAAACTAATAGGCAATGAATAATAGACAAAGGGATTTTAGCACTTAGCAATTCCAAATAAATAAATGCAACTGCTTTAGATCAAACATTGCATGAGCATCTCAATTAAATTAAAATGACTGCTCATCTTGAAGATTCAATTACTTATGTAAGTATGAAATTGGATCACTTTATTATTGGCCAATCTAATATGTATAGCAATTTAGTTTCAAACAATTGAATGAATTATTATGCAACTTTCCAAGTGCGTGCCGGCCATTAAATGCAACATCTCAGTAAGCACAATTTTTATTTCATTTTGTTAACACTTTTCACGATGTAATGGATGGTAGATTGCTTATCTCTAATACTTATGTAAACGAGAACATTTCCTTTTGGTAAATTCTCACTTTTAGTGTCACGAAACTGTAATGTAATTTTAAGAAAAGAAAAGATTTCTTTGTTTTGATCTGAGTTTTTCTTAGTTGTAAAATTATTAGATTGTAATGCAATTGTAATGAAAGTTATGGTTTATTTCAGTCTAGATTTAGATGGCATTTGTAGCTATTATGTCGGTCTTAAGTTTCTTTTCAACGACTTTGAACCTGGTAACCTTTAAATTTTGGGCAGGTAAACTATAATATTATAGATCCTTCAAAATTATCTAAAGGCGAACCGTGACTGAGCTATAGGCATATCTAGGAAACAAATTAGCCAAAGCCCAAATTGCTGTATCCTGCATTTATAACTAAGACAAAACTCGTATAACGTTCACTTTCAATGAAATAACGACTCAATCGAAGAATTTATTACATTTGCCAATTCGTGACTCGCCGCCGTCAGAGGTCAAAGCACGCCATTATATTATTGCTTTATGTACGGTCTATTAAATCAAATTCAGATTAAAATGAGATTATACAGACTTAAATCTACTGTTTGTTTTGATTCTGTTCATAAACTTAGAAATATGTGTTGAGTTTGAGTCACCCTTGTAACCCAATACGGTAACTAGATCAATTCGACAAATGCCTGCATAATTTTGACTACTAAGGTCAGTAATGATACAATCGGTATTTCTAGACAGTTCGACGTAAAACTTAAACTGGAACAAGCTAAATTCAACAGAATTAAATGTTTGCTTATAATTATAAGGGCTGACCAGCCACATTGCACTATTCAAAACATAAAAGAGGACATACAAAAAAAAAAAACTAAACCATAAAATCTTTAAAATAAGTCAAATATATTCACACTGCAATGAGCAGACCAACATATAATTTTAACACTCAAAGAGCCTAAACCGCAAATGCTAAGCAAACCTTCAACAAAATTTATTAGACAATAATCCAAGCTTAACACTGTAATTGCCATACATATTCCCTTCGGAGACACTAGCATAAAATTATCTCTAAAGCCTACGTTTTCTTAGAAAAGCTCAACGTTGCCGTTCACATAAACGGTTTGCATTCTATCAAAGGTCGACAAGAGACGACCAAGGCTGCTCCACATAGCTGCAGGTTAGTAGAATGAATTAGCTCTATGTAATTAAGCAGACGACATATTATTTGATGTTTTATTCAAAGTATCTTGAATTAAGTCTTCAACTGTACCAGTATAGTTACTGTAAATTTGTTGGTAGATGTTGTCATGTTGCATAAATCTGTATATATTCCATATATCTGTTCTGTGGAAGAACTCCAGCAGCATGGCAGAGGTCGTTATTTTCTTCAAAAAGGGTAACAAGACCCTTTTGAAGAATAACAGACTCATTTCGCTACTCAGTCACGTTTATAAGTTATTTTCGAGAGTCAGGCTGGTTTCCGAGGAGGATACAGCATCATAGACCACATCCACATATTGCGAAAAATTATACAGAATTCCGAAGAGTATAAGCCGCCCCTGTGTTTTGCTTTTGTGGACTATAAGAAGGCTTTTCACTCCATCGAGACCTGGTTTGTTTTGGAGTCTATGCAGCGATGCCAAGTTGACTGGCGATACATCCAAGTGCTGAGTTGTCTTTATGACAACGCAACAATGACCGCCCAAAGCCAGGACCGGCAAACTAAAGATATCACACTGCGTCAAGGGGTTAGCCAAGGGTACGTAATTGCCCCAAAATTGTTTAGCAACGTGGTGGAGTTTATGTTTAAGACGCTGGACTGGGATGAACACCGCATTAATATAAACGGCGAGTACATCTCACACTTGAGATCTGCGGATGAAGTCCTCATTATGACAGAATTGGTACATGACAAAGCTATGGAAAGGGCTATGCTCGGAGTCTCTTAAAGGGATTGAATCCGAAACGAGATGATCCGGCAGAGAACCAAAGTTGTTGACATAGCTCACAGAATAAGCTAGCTGCAGTGTCAATGGACCAGTCATATAAGTCGTAGAACCGATCACTGTTGGGGTAAACGTGTTCTTGAGTGAAGCCCGCGAACTGGTAAATGTAAGGTAGAACGCCCTCAGGCTAGGTGGAGCGACGATCTTCGCAGGATGGCTGGTAGCAGCTGGATGATTGTTGCCGAAAATTTAACCAAATGGCGTACAATTGGAGAGGCATATGTCCAGCAGTGGACTGCTATAGGCTAATGATGATGATATATCTAGAATATTAGTTAAAGGCTCCTTTCTTCGTGACTATATTATTAGTTGTACAAGTTATTATGGCCACAAAATTCCGATCACATAACACCAATGTATACACTGATGTATGGTATTTTGATATTCAATTTAGACCAAAGGTATCTAATATGTCCATAATAATCAACTGTTTTGAAGCTAAAACCGTGTCGAATATAAATGTGCTTAGACCATCAAACTTCCAAATGTAACCAAAACGAAAGGAACAAGAATGCTACCTTAGGAAGAACCCTTTTATTATAAAAAAGTATAAGTTAATTATCAATGCGAAAAACCACTCCCAAAAAGGGTTAATGGTGCAGAACACGATCAAGACGGAACGTACAAAAATTGAATTTAACTTAAAAATATAAATAAAAAAGGCCCACATTTCGAAGATACGCATGTCGGACCAAAAGTGAGATTTATCATCGACATTATTAATGAAATGGAATCTTTTAGCGTTACTGACAAAAAAAAACATTATTACAAGTGAGAAATATGCTTTAATAAGCCATAAGCCAAGGCTGTTAGAAAACATGACAGTAAAAAGTAAGTTCGAAAATTATTATGACAACTGACTAATATACAAATTTGAGAGATGAAGAATAAATTGCCAAATACAATAAATATATCACTTAACCAATTTGCAAATTGACTTTGCGTTTTCTGTATTTGCATGAATAATGACTGTTGAGTATGTTAAAATGATAATTATTACAAGGTGTTCACATCATATTGTGACATTTGAAAATTACATTGAATCTATATTTGAAAACATACCAGTATCCATTAATATTAAAGTCTCTACTTAGTATGACTATATAAGCATTATTTGCTTTGAAATTATCTTTAACCACCATGTATTTATTTTTATCAACAATTATTTCGATATTAAAAGTTCACTAGTCACTATTAGGACCAGTATATATTCAAGAATGCAGGAAACATGACCTTGCAAGGCCGCTGTACTGTTACTTGCGTATGTAGACTAATGGTCGGTGCAATGCAATTGTGAATTTTGATTGTAAGAATTCAAGAGTTTGTTTGGAATGGTGTTTTTTTTTTGCAAGTTTTTCATAGAAATACATTATGTTTATAGTTTAGCTTTCAGTTTACAATTTTTTCACTATTCACACCATCTAACTCAGGTGGTAGGTTATTATTAAAATAAATAAAATATGTATGCAGATTGACTGTAAAGCTTTAAGAGATTACTTGCTTCTTTATTAATATGCTCAACATATATAAGTCTATCTTTAGTTGTCTTTATTTCAGCAGCTTTATTAATATTTCCATCAACACACACATCATCAATTTCTCCAACAAATACTTATTCCAAAGCAAGGGCAAGGAATGCACGTCTAAACCATAGTGCAAAGAATGTATACTTTTACAATACTTTGCTTTCGACCTCCACATGGTGGTAATGTATCGCAACTTATGTTTGTACGTATATGGTCCAACGCATTCATTTTATGCAACTTGGTATTACAATTATGTGATATACATTACTCAATAATTCGTGATAAGACTCTTACAGAAGTTATTTTCAACATCATTTCAATCAAACATCAAAATGAGCACGATTCGGTAGCATTTTGATTGACTCGTCTAAAATTGTGGTGAATCGAAGACGATGTCGTCAACGAAACTGTTAAGTCTTATAAAAAAAAATCTTATGAATTTGTTACTGAGCCTTAAATATTTTGGCATCTCGGGATGAATATTAAAGTTCTCATGTGGGATGCTGTTTCTAATCTTGTCAATGACCTAACCTCCTTTAAATTCAGAGCTGTTGGGACATTTCCTAAGTTTTTATTTTATATTAAAGTTATCTCGCCTTAAAATCGTTGCAGTAAATATGTTGGTTCTTTTTTTAGGGTTCCGAACCCAAAGGGTAAAAACGGGACCCTATTACTAAGACTCCGCGGTCCGTCTGCCTGTCTGTCTGTCTGTCACCAGGCTGTATCTCATGAACCGTGATAGCTAGACAGTTGAAATTTTCACAGATGATGTATTTCTGTTGCCGCTATAACAAAAAATACTAAAAATATAACCCTTTCCTTGCAGCCGGGTAAAAGCAAGATAAAATGAATATTTAAGTGGGGCTCCCATACAATAAACGTGATTTTTTTGCCGTTTTTTGCGATAATGGTACGGAACCCTTCGTGCGCACTTGGCAGGTTTTTTGCTACTATTTTTTTGGTTGACTACTTATTTATCTTTTTTTGTGCAAATTGACAAAAAGTAATTCTCGTTTTGTGCATTAGGTGTAACCAACTTTAGTTAAACAAATCTGCCTGTATCGATAATAATTATTGTTTTGGTCTAAATAGCTTCCTTTGCTTAGTTTTATTTTTCTTACTGTTGTTACCAATATAAGAATAAAGGCATCCTTTATGTCATTCTAATTTTAAAATGATATCGTTAAAAAACATTTAGACATACTCTAATTAAGTGAGATTTATAGCACTATATTTTTGTACCTGTTAACAATTTATTTTAGCCGAAAGTGTTCTGGTGGGCAATAAAAAGTTTTAGAGGTCGTCGTCCCGAAATTTAAGGAAAAAGCCAGTCTCAGGTAGAAACCACACGTTTTAGTGCTTAAATTAAATAATCTTGAATTTATTTAGAAATGTTTCCGAATGACATCATCGTCCTTTTGATAAAACTGTCTTTTATTGATTTGAACCTGTGGTCGTTCACCTGGCCCTTTGAATATTTAAGAATGAATGATACCTAACTTGAAATGTAAGTAATTGTATGAATGAAAGTGAATCAATCAAAAGGAGACGTGGTTATACTTAAAGCCTTATTTATATCCTGAACGAGGACCATCAATAAAGTTTATCAATGGACAATGACCTGCAAGTTTTACCATTGTGTAAAAAACTTGAAAAATGTCTCAGTAATTATCAAACTTTCAAAGTCCTGAGAAGTTAGTCTAAGTCTGTCCATTTGATAGAGATACATCACGTTAAATAAAGCCTATTAATTATTAGATAAATAGTGTTTTGCTCAACTAAGCAACTGAAGCACGCTAAACGCTAACATGCAATCTCGTAACTATTACGAAATGAACATCGTGATCACAAAAAGTATTGTGTATTTGAGTGGTATATAACTCAATGGAGATCTCACTTTTCATGGTGGTTAATCAGCAATTAAAAGTAATGGTATAGAAAGCTGAACACATTAGGAATCTTGTCAGTACTTCAGCAATGAGTTGTTCATCGGTGTATATGTATATCGACTTCGTAAAAAAATTCAAAGGTAACTCGAAATAGGTTTAAGAGTGTCTTTTTTAAAACTCTACTGCATCGACCACTAAGTTTACAATAAAAAACATTCATCATCAAATGTATATTGGTAATATAACAATCCACAGCAATATAAATAGATCCATATTTGACATACTTGATGTCGATAATTCAAATATACAATCGCCATTAATATTAGATGCTTTATTTCTCAATCAAGTCCATAAGGATATAACACGACAGAAATGTGACAAGAAGCAAGTAGCCAATGCAGTAGAAACATAAATAGTTTAAGGCGATCGAGGTGTGGCCAACCTTGCATAGTCGACACCGTTGTTCGCACCTTACCATATTTAAAATGTTAAATCAAGTGCAGAAGCTAATATAAACGGTGAGTTTATTGGCTCGCATAGTTAAAAGATTTCTTAGAATGGAATAGATGACGTACCTACTCGAACACGTAAAGTTAACAACAATGTAAAATTAAATATTTCTGAAATCAATGTTTTGCAACATTATATTGACAATGACGATCGCAATTATCATGTCACTGTCCCACTGCACGGCAAATCCTCTTTTTACACAAAAACGGAACAAGCATTGATCACCATGCTTGCTTCTCGTATTTACCCACCAATTGCTTTTTCTATAGTAGCTGTAATATACTCATCGTTATATAATCATTTTCTTCAGATAACAAAACAATAAATTGAACAAAATAGCAACTAATATGTGCTTTATCTTGGCATAACTTCTGAAGCTCACCATTACTTTCAATATATCATTTGCTGACCATTGTGCTTCCACAAATGTCAACGTCACGCCATCTAGTGAGTCTTGCTAAAACATCACAACCTTTATCTGAATGCAACAATATGCTATCCTGGCCCATACATCAGTCGAATGATTAAGCATGACTGACTGTCCATTCGCAAATAAGTACAAAATAGCACTAACGAAGGCTATTCAGGGCAAATAACGAACTGAATATGACAATATGAGGCTAGATTATGAGTAGGATGACGACACACGATTTGTACATTACTGTACAGATTGTAGAATCATTTATGGCTAGGGACTGAACAGCTACAACTATATCGTAATGTGATAGAATATAATTTGAAGAAAACGATATATCTAACAACAGAAATGGGTTTGGAAGTCAGAATAATGAAAGGTACGGTAGTTTCAGTCAATTATTTTCATCGCATCAGCAGCTTTTTTATATCGATGCCTCGATTCCGATCCTAGAAAGTTTATCGATACTAACACTAATGGCTTTAATAATATCGATATGCATCTCATTTGTTACCATATCCCTATTATGGCAATGCATGCTACAGCCACTATGATTGATTCTGATTAGGATTTGATGTAAAGATACGGTAATGAAGAGAAAGTTAGTGATTGCGAATTTGATTTAGTACTCTGAATGAGTCGTTAGACTGACGCATTATAACATGAAGACGTCCAGTAATTGGATCATTTGGCTGATGGCTATAGTTGGTGAATAGCTAAGCTGGATGGACAACGGTTCGCTGAGTTAATTTAGCTTTCTTTTGTATTCTGTTTCTGGTTTCTTAGGTTCTTTAGATGCTGATCGTGGCTCATTAGGGCTTTTCATTAATAGATGGAATGCAAGAGTACCTACATACAAAGCCTTTGCGTAGTCTTAAATAAGTTTTATATAATATATACTGACATCTTTCTTTTAAAAAAAACTTGTGGTCTCTTCGCCTCTTGTTATTTCTACTTACAAAATTAAAATACAAAATAGTGAAGATACTATTCAAATAAAATTGAAAGTAAACACAAATGCTGCTACAACAATAAGACAGTTAAAATTGCTGTAATCATCGCATTCATATGAAATCGAAAGTTATCCGAGTCGGTTCTAATGGTTTGCGGAAATTAAAAAAAGTATATACCATGATAGTCAAGAAAACAATCGTGAATACGGATATATTTGTAGTATATTCCATATTTGTGAATAAGGTTGTCAGTAAGTGGATAAATCATGATTTTCACGTGCTTTTTAACGTCCTTATTGAATTATTAGACATGGTTTTGCCGAATCAAATTGGATAGTTTTATTCCCTGCATCCTTTGTTTCCCGTATATGTGTTAATATTTTTTTATGCAGTCTATTTTAGAGTATTACTCTCATTACTTCAATTGATAATGAAAATAGATAACTATATAGTATTTAATGATTTCTTGATTGTTAATGACATTAGGCACAGATAAGATGACAAAAAGTGTTAATTTTCAATGCGAAATATATGTGTAAATATATGTTATAAACACAAATTAAGTAAATAATTGAATAACATTAGAATTCATCATACCAACTATATAATATTATATTCTACCTATATGATGACTTGATCACGATCTTTTATTACATTACAAAAACACTATATTTACATAGTTTTTGCTAACTATGTAAATATACGAGTAAATACTATCCGATAATTCGCCAGTTAGCAAGATATACGAATAATCTCCCAACCCTAACTACTAAAATGTGGTTGCCAGAATCATTTCAAAACTTTTTATATAAGTAATGGTCTATTTAGAACCAACTTTTTAGTACCAAAATTGCTTAGTTATTGTTACACGTGAGCAAAAACAGGGGCTTCGTTTACACAGGCCGGTGCCCGTTTGAATTATTAAAGAATCGAACTAAACACTTCATGGGAAATTGGTCGTAAATTCTCCAACAATAAGGCCGGAATTCCTATCATGTTCATCAGCTTCCCATTATATTCTTCCTTGTTAGCAATATCTTCGATATTTTTATTATAAATCTTCGCAATATTGATTGATTGTATTATTACATCATCGAAGTCTTTGTGTCTGTTTTTTACGAAGTCTGTAATTACGAACATTTATAAATGCTCATCCGTCATCGCGTTTTGTATTTGAGTCATTCATATCCTCGTAAATTGTTGTGAAGAAATCAAAAGTAATTATTGTCAGGAATTTACCACCCACGAGTAAATGGAATGTAAATGTATATGTGAATTGTGAATTGTATATACTGATAATAACATATATGCCTTTATTCAATTGCAGACACCGTCTTCAATCATTGATTTCTGATTTTGATACTCCCATCAGAATTCTGATAAATCTTCAGAAGTCTAGTCTGATAAATCTTCTAATGTTGAAGTGGAGTTTTTTTCACTATAAAACACATCAATTGTACTTTACTTAGATTTCTTCAAATAGTTTGCCACTGTCTGTCCAAAGTTTCATGTAATAACAACTTTAATTTGACACAAAACACCTCATAACATGTAAATGTAAACCACACTCAAGTAAAACAGAGTCGGTTAGTAGAGCGGAACTCAGTTGCGCCTGCGACGATGTCATCTGATTACAACAACATTGCCACATTAGGATTAATATCTAAACTTCAGTAATCATACCTTACAAAAGTAAGGTAAAGCAAGGTCATTCTTAAACAGTTATTTTGCAAGACAATATGAATGAAAACGTTTTGGTAAATGAGTGTAATGAAACTGCTGTTAAAAGTGTGTGTAATGAAACTGTGGTCGTGTAAAGTCGTATTTTTATTTTGGTGGATACTGAAGGTTGTTGAAATGGAAAACTGGCAAAGACCTACATAATATTTTATGAATAAACCGTTGAATGTTTTGTATTAATAACATGCTATTATTAATGTCAGGATTTTACATGCTGAAGCCAAAATTGCAGAAAATAGTCAAGATGGACTTAACACTGATTTATGAGTAAAGTTCTGTCATTAGTATTCATCAGATTTACTTCAATTTAACTATTAATGTGAGTACATTGAGTACCTCAAGCGGCGGAAATATAATAAACTCATCGGTAGTTATATTTTCGACCCGTTTGGGGATGAAACTCTTGGTCCGTGGGCTCCGAGTGCTCACGCTTTGGTTAAGATCTTTCCAAACGCCTGGTTGACACTTCGTATGACCCAAGGGCTGGCTCTTACCTTGGTCCAAGGATAAGTATTGCCATAAAACGTGGCCGATGGGACAGAAAAGTTTTGGAGTGGCGACAACGAACCGGGTGAAGTTACGTTGTAAGACCAGGTGGACCGTTGACCTGGTGAAGGTTGCGGGAATCCGCTGGATGCGGGACGCACGGGACCGGTCAATCTGGCTTGCGGGAGGCCTATGTCCAGCAGCGGACGTCTCTCGACTGATATGATGATGATGCTGATACAACGACTGTCAGTCTTTTGGGCACATGACCAGTGGACAACGATGTGGAGGAGTTTTTCGGTGCAATATTTTAGCAGAGTATATTTTTAGGATTAGTTAGTTAGTAGTTTTTGTTTTGAATGTATATGTCTGTAGTCTTAGTTAATAAATATTTTATACACTGTATATACTTTTTTTATCTATATAAATAAAAGATATTTTTACTACAACAATACTTGATAAAGATTGTTTAAATGATTGAAAAAGATGATGATTTTGAGGTCTTTAAGATAATGACGTTAAAAGGATTCTTAATTAAACCCCATTTTTGTCAACAGGAACACATACAGGAAGTACTGGACAAATGGACACAGATAGACGACGAAATATGGGCGAAGGTGATAGTGTTCGAGAGGAATCGACGCGTTGCCAAAGCGTATGCGCGTGCGCCTGTGCTCACTATCAACGGTTCCGACGACGGATTTGACGGCATGAGGTAAGAAAATGTTTTAAATAATACTTTGTATTATATATTCAGGTATTGTAATACTCACTAAAACGATTAAAAACAATTTTTATCCATAATATTATAGGATATTTAGAACCAATAGTTAGATGAGAGCCATAAGGTAGATCCAGCTACATAAGCTAGGTCAGAGGCCCTAGACAAGTCTCATTCAATGTTAACGATGGCGATGGTCTAAATGCCAAACTGCAAGGGATTGATCATCATGTGACATTTTGATAGCGCTTCATAATCCATACATTCTTCCAATGGATATCGCGACTATTTCACATTCGTTGATAGAATATCACTTTTCTAGAGGCTAAAATATATAATAAATATAGTTGATACACCCATTATTTGCAACTATATAATCTAAAGCTATATTTTAGTATTGTTATAGTAGTAGAGAAATTCATTTAAAATCTCGACTATTCTTGGTCCGCAGATAACTAAAATTACTAAACAAGACGTAATCTTGAACTTTTCTGAACGTTCTGATATAATTTCCTAAAACAATTCTAAAACCAACCAATATCTAACGCTGCCGCCCAGATATTTCTCAATCTAATTTACAAACGCACCTAGTTTTAATTATAAATCAACTTGAAACTAATCTAAGCATAATTGCGAAATGTCTGCATTGCTAACGACTTAGCCGAGTCCATTGTGGCACGTGGGTGCTCTAAATTCTATACAATCCAGTTTAATATCTGCGAACATACTAATTTCTTGTACCTAATCAATAACTGTCAGGTTAACGTTTCTGGTTACAGTTTCTTCTGTAGTTTTGGGTTTACGTTGTGGTACTTCTTAATCAACAGCTGTTAGTTTCAATTTAATTGTCTGTCCATTGTGTTGGTTGTTGTTAATTGAATATCGCTCTGCCCTATTTCAATCTCGGTATGAATTTACTTTGAAGCTGCTATTGGTTATAATAATTGGTTACATTGTTTAATTAATTCCATACTATCTCTATTTACCAACTTGTTATTTTGACATTCACAACTTAACAACTGTCCATAACCTTCACACACTACTCATTTCTTCGACCACCTCAATCTCGTTAAGTTAATCACCTAAATTCGTTTCTATGTCAATGGGATTAGCTACTAGTATTTTTAATTGTTCACCATTATATCTTTATGGTATATCGTTACTTAATATAATTACTATTGTCAATTGTGCAAGTATTTCTGGTTTACTATAGGACCTGTTGGAGTCACGTTGTCGTGATACGTAGCGCTTATCGATTAGAATGAGACATTCAGCTCATTATTTTACCAGTGTGAATGCTGCTTTGTCATTCGTTTTCGTCAGTTGTCTTGTTGGGTGACCTTATTCGTAACAGTCGCTTTAATTAGTAAATTGTTAGAGGTAAAAAAAATATTTCTTGTCGTAGGTAGGTCAATATCTTTTTAATTTATGAAATGTTCAATGACTCTGTCAAATCATATTCTATGGTCAAACATGTTGCCTTCAAGGTTGATTCCAAACTGTTTTCCATTTCCATGGAGGTTTCTCGGATATAATACGTAAACAATCAAATCTTATACTGTGGTAATTACAACTTCCCTTCCATCATTGTTATAGTTTCTCTTATCGTTTTAACCGATCAAATCAGTTACGATACGATGTACATCAATTTTACGCTTATAAACAATATTCCAATAAATCACACAAATACTTCTAACCACTAACATGCGTCTTTCTATCACAATTAAAAGGCCAATAACGTTAACTTTTTTAAAGCCAATGAATGGTGTGAATTATATATAGATACCGAAGTAACCGCTAACAAAAGACACGAATTCAACGAAGCGTGGTTCAAGCAAGGTTACGACAACGATACTAACAGTAGTTTCACCTGTTTTAGTAAAGAATTTAAAATGGTTATCAAGATCATAATTCGTGTCAGTTCGCGTGATAGTGAAAGTTTTGGCGTGTAATTAGTTGTTGAAAAAACATGAGATAAATGGTAAATATGGTAAATGGAAGGAAATAAACAAGAACACAGCTCTAAAGAGATGCTAAATATATTTATATTGATTTAAATTCATGTATAAAAAATTGCGTACAAGAAATATGTAAAATAGACGGTAATATTTATCGAACCTATGTTTTTTCTGTATCTTCTTGATTTTCTTCTAATTGTTTTGAAACCAGCTGCAGATTTACTAACGTCACAATAATGCTCAAGCAGTAACTAGTCCCGTTATCTACCTTACAATCATTGAGAACAAACCCATACTCCTTTCAGGCTCACTGATTATCCAATTATCTTTAGTATATGGACTTCGCAGTAACAAGCCCCTTGTTCAACCGAATCAGTAATTGTAAACACTTCAACATCCTTACGTATATTATCGTAGTCTCACCTAACCCTATGGCAGTAAAACATTAGGCAACCTCGCGTGCGAAAACGTCGATAACGTTTTGATTATGGCAATCAATTGCCCAACACTGTGGCCAACACATATTGAGGTTACGAGGAACGATTGATATGTTAACAGGCGGGTTTCGACAAGAGCCATTTATAGCCTCGTTGAACCTCAAATTATCTTGTAAAGAAAATAGTTGTATGAAATACTTCAGTTTTGGGAAAATAAATCTGAAAATATTGTCTAATTTCAAGACGAGGGCTAAACAAAAAAAAACACGATTGTCGACACCAGGGAACTTCCCCTAAGAGAAGTATTTCTATCTTTGTCATTATATCAATCCACAATAACCTCTTCAGAACTTGCTACCACACCTAATATAACTTATAATAAACGGTACTAAAATACCGTAAATGGTGTTTCTGATAGGTGATCGTGTACCATTTAATTAATACTTACTAATAACAGCAACGCGCTCGCTCATTCCTCGCTAAGCTGTCACCGGACATTAAACAACTAGTTATAGGCATAAACGTGATATACTAACTAGTAGACCAACTAATAGTTCGTGACCCAACTACCAACGATATAGAAGAAAAGCAAGATACTATCTATATGTTTCCTTAAAGTTATGACAGATTGAGCTGTTGAAAACCAAGTGATTGCGGTTCATTTAGTGTCGGTTGTAGCTGCTTTAATGGTTGGTAATAAATAAATTTGCATGTCGCAACATTTGTGCGTAAAGTTGCCAAATACTGTACGTTTCCCATGCTAATTGCTCTCGTAAATAAAATTAGTTGCTGTAGTTACTTTAAGATCATTAAAACCATGTATTGCCATTGGCAAAGTCAGTATGCTTACTGTTAAATCTCCATTCTTCATTTGAGAAACAAGTTCCATACAAATGCTAAGAATTTGCACTGAACTGCATTTCCCTTTTCATTCCCAGGTTGTTAGGATTGTGTGTCAATCGTCACGCTCTACTAACGTCCCCATACCATCTATCTTCTATATGGCGGTTGAGAATAAATATTTTATTTAGTAATTATGTGTTAAAAACGTCTGTGAATATTTTCAAAAAAGGTTATTACTAAAACACGATGAAAAAAAAATTATCCAAAAACAAATTCCATGAGTCCTTAATTTTTTGTCTATTCACTGGATATTGAATAAATACATAAAATTAAGATGATAAGAGTGGTGGCGCGTGCCGATGTGATCTACGCGCGCGCCTGTGCCGCACTCCTCCGACCCGTAATGATACGGAAGTCTGTCGCGTCGTAGATCATCGTGCTCTGTCCGTGTGCGCTGTGATTTTATACAATTCTTGCTATATACATTTTGTTTTCAAGAGTACTTTGTGTCGTAGTTTTGGAACGCAGAAGGAATTTCTGAAAAAAACCCTATCTTTTTATTCAGGTAAGTATGTGAAAAGTCCGCCTCCTGGGTGATCGTGTTATTCTAACCTAATTATTCCATGGATATAAAATTAATTTCTTCCAAATTTTCACCACAAGGGCCCAAAACTTGACGTTACTTTTGAACTACCAGTCTGAACGGTTTTTCAAAAATGTTTAAAATAACACATAAATCCTTAAGAACAAATCACCAACTATAATTCTCTTTAAAACATTTACCTTAAAACCAACCACTCCGTTTAATCCAGGATTTATTTAAAGCAAGATTTGCGCCTCCAGTTTTTACTCCAGGTACAAGTAGGAAGTGTCGCCGTCGGCGCAAGTCCTATCAGATCCACACACACGAAAATCGCCATTTTAATGAAACCAGGCTCTTACACCAACATTTAATTAGTCCAGATCTAATGTAAGTCCGGGCTACGAACAATAAAGATCGAACATTCCCTCTAATAATTAGGAGTGCAAACCGCTGATAGTAAGCTGGCTTCTAATTTTATGTGAATTAATTGGACCTATCTTGTAGGAAGTGGAGTTTGTGCACTTGCGCTACCGGGCTGGGGCATAAAAGTAAGGACCGTAGATATAATTGTTATGTTTCTGTTTAGAGACGGTCTTGCTAGTAATTGTAGTTTGTTAGAGTCAACTAAATTTCTGAATAGAATTTTCTTGTTTACATTGACGTGATATTTATTTACATAGATACAAATTCACATAGTGTATAATACTTAATTTACAGAAACGGGCTATACCTGAATAAAACTAGCTATTTTTAACCGACTTTCCAAAAAGGTGGCGGTTCTATGTTCGACTTTATGGATGTTTTTTTTTTATTTTATATTTTCTTCACCTATTTCTCCGTCAATTGTGGACCGATTTTGAAAATTCTTTTTTTTTTTTGAAAGAGTATGTTTCCAAATTAGTCCCATTTTAATTTGGTGAATATCTGATGAAGAACTTCGAACAGAACTCTTCAATAAATTACGGCAATACTCTCGGGATTGCTACAATCGCATGTCTGTTTATTGTTTATAACATTTCATAACATAACATCACGCCAATACACTCTAAAGTTGTACGCAGATGTGTACTGTTCACCTTAGTACTCTCTCATTTCACCAGTTATGTTCAAGTTTCATGACATTCGGGTAATCTATTCTGGCATTATAGGTACCTTACTAAAGAACTTGCCTATTAAGTAAAAATTAAAAAAAAAAAGTTTCCTGCCAAAGACAATGTTTTATTTGGCAGTACGTAGTATTTTTTTGTATTTTTTTTTTAAACTAGCAATCTCTCTACTTAGAATGAAAGAGAATGACCTCACTTGCCGTGGTAATATAAGCAAAAATAGAGTAATACGACTTACGCGAGTTTAGAATAAGATAATGGTTATCATGATTTTTTACGAAAAAGATGTTTCAGCTGAGTTATTTATGTGTAGAATTTTCTTAACATTTTCTGTCAAAATATGTATGTGTCATAAGAGCCCTGTATATAGTTTGACATTAACAACGGTATTTTAGAAGAAGAAGAAACCTTTATTATCTGTAATAATGATGAAGTAACGCTGAAAACTCTATACGGTGACGATTTTGGCGAAGTTTGCAGAATTATCACAGAGTTGATTTGTTCGATTCGGTTTCTCAATAACATTATTTATATGTATGTATGTATCTGAGTATATATTTATAAACATATTAAATTGTTATATTTCTATTTCTTTTCTCTATGTATTTTTAT
Source organism: Anorthoa munda (assembly GCA_945859665.1). Lineage (NCBI taxonomy): Eukaryota > Metazoa > Arthropoda > Insecta > Lepidoptera > Noctuidae > Anorthoa > Anorthoa munda. Next base: position 25,659,765 of record OX243900.1, on the reverse strand, counting down.
TTAATTGCACCTGCCATATTTTATCTCTGCACCACCCTAAGATCGACTGGTAGAAAATGCCTAAGGCATTAAGTCTGCCTTTGTACTTTATTAAATAAATAAATATAAACGATAGGATCAATAAAGTAGACCCTCAAAAGCCTACCTATAAGTCAGACAAAACAGACTTCATACTAAGTTAACTCGTTTACTCTTACTTTACCAGCTCAAACCACAGCTATAAACAGTACTATTACTTAAATATCATTGGCTGAAACAGTATTGCCAAATACCAGCGACCAACGAACCCACCTGGCATTTCGACCTAGTTACCGATGACGCGTTGTCGTCGGTAAAACGCCCCGTCGGTAAACTAGATCGTCAATCTACCCACACGATCATTACTATCATAATTTGCGACGAGCGGTCGTTCTTCATGTGCTGCGATTTGTCGTGTTAGACTGATTTGTTTATGTTGATGAACTGTAAATGTTTTTAGATTATAACATCTTTAGTTATCGTTCATATGATTATAACATTTTTATTTTTATCTGTATATATAAAAATGAATCCCTATTTCCCTTAGTCACGGGCATCACGCGTGATCGGCTGGACCAATTTCGCTTATTCTTTTTTTGTTGTGTTTGTTATTGTTAGGAGAAGGTTCTTATGAAAAAAAAATAAGGTTAGGTATGTAGGTAGGGTAGGGTAGGTAAGGTAAGCTAGGGTAGGTTATGTAAGGTAGGGTAGGGTAGGTAGAGGGTAGGGTAGGTTGGGTAGCATAGGGTAAGTAGGGTAGGGTAGATAGGGTAGGTGGGGTAGGTTAGGTAGGGTTGGTAGGTTAGGGTAGGTAAAGTAGGTAGGGTAGATGAATGGTCGGTGTTTTATGGCAAAACAAAGTTTGCCGGGTCAGCTAGTCATTTATAATCATAACACGATGAATTTTCATTGTTTTTCCTGAGGCACTAGACAAGTGACATTCTAACAACAGAAGCGTCGCGACAGCCATTGGAAAAATGACAAAAATGATTGGGATTGGCAAATGCTATCGAAATGTCAATTGATCAATACCTCAGAGGTTGTAAATAACTGTCAACCTGTCAACATTGCTCCGAGAAAGTTTCTTTATAAAATTTCGTTTTAACGTACAAGAACCATTATTTGAATACTTATGTACAGTCTACGTTTAAAAGGGAACCAGTGAAAGTGTTATCTAAGATAAAAACCTCGTTTCTCATGAAATATGACAACCACAGTGCAAGACCTTAATTAGCAGTGAACGTGGATTAAAATTGACAACAAATCAACAACAGCACTACACTCAGGTTGGCTTTCATATATTATATACCATATTCATATCAAAATAACATTTTCATTGATAAAACAAACACTGGACCAAAAAAGACTAAGAAGGACAGTTGCAAATTTGAAATCAGTAAATTTTCAATGTAAACAAAGGACAGCTCATTAATCACGATCCAATCAGAGATCAGCACATTATCACTGATAGAATAATATTCGTTCAGAAATTGCACTGCAAACTGCTATTTAATTTGGATACTGGTCTTTTGACTTTGATCTGATTACGTTCCAATACACGAAGCATTTTTTTTTGTCTTATCATCATGGATCTCGAACAGAATATCACATATCGCACGAGCAAACCCCGACGAGCAAGCTCACTTGACAATATTTCAAGAAGTGAGTCTCCTCTTTTTGATACCACCATGCTAAGTCTCCCGAACACGTCACTTAACGAAAGTCAATCAGTTATTGAATTAAATGAAAAGATAATTGAGCTTACTAGCCAATTAACTAGTGCTCACCAAGAAATTGAGAACCTTAATATTGAGAACTTTCGCTTAAAATCTGATCTCAACAAGACCTTGAAAGTAGTAGAAACTTACAAAAACCTTAGTCTATCGGATAACACAAATATAACACCAAGTCGTAGTAGAAAGAGTAAAGCTAGGAAGTCTACCCCAAACAAAGATATAAACTGTTTGCAAAAATTTAAAAAATGTACTAACCACCAGGCAACACAAACTGATATGTCCTCTACAAAACGTGACTCTAACACATCACAGCATCACGAAACATTAGGTGTGAGTTTTAAAAAAGCAGCCTTGTCGCCAGAAGCGGAATCTCAACATTGTTTACAAAAACAAATAAAAACGCCTACCCCCGACATACAAAATAAAACAATAACGCCTACCCTCAACAAGCGCCCTAAAACTACAATAACAAGTCCTAAACCTAAACAACGATTACAACTAAAGACAACAGATTGTAATATCTGTGTTTTGAGTACCAACAACAAAAACAAAGTGAGAAATATTGCAGGAACAACACTGAGTAAACATTCGGAAAACATTTGTCATTATTTAATGCCGAACTGTAAAACCGAACAGTTATTATGTGACATAGAAACCAGATTAAAAGAATTTACATACAATGATTTTTGCATTATATTAATAGGGGAGGAGGACTTTAGCAGTACAAACGACTACTTCCAGCTGGTATTATGTATTCGGACGACTTTACAGAAAATAAAACACACGAATGTCATAATCTGCGCCCCGACTTATAAATACAATGACTATAAGACTATGTACAATTGGAGGGTCGAAGTTTTTAACAACCTACTTTATCTCGACACATTGACACATGAGCATGCATACTTCCTGGACTCAAATAAGAATCTATCAAACGATTACACGATGTTTTCAAAACGCACTGGACTAATAAATAATTATGGTATGAATACAATTTTCAAAGATATTGACATCTTTATTCAAGGTCTAAAAAAATATGACATATTTTATAGACAAACCAATGTAAAGGAGCTGTACCAAACTGACGAATTTCCGAGTAACCAGTTATTTCTATGACAACTATTTACTTATCTTACATCAAAACATAGCAGGACTTCTAAATAAATCAGATGCTCTTACTGTGTGCCTAGAAGAGCTTACCACGAAGAATGTTAACATTGACGTCATCTGCATTTCTGAACACTTCATTATGTCGGGCTATGAAGATTTTCTGACTATTCCAAACTACAATCTGGCTGCATGTTTTAGTAGAACAGAAGCAAAACGAGGTGGTACATGTATCTTGGTAAAAAAGGGACTTCAGTGGGTAGCTTTGCCTGATATAAATAAACTAGCAATAAGTAAGTCGTTTGAATGTTGTGCTATCAAATTAACCCAATCAAACACCATTATCATCTGTATTTACAGAATACCAAAAACTAGTAACTTGACTATATTTTTTGAACGCTTGGAAAAATTATTACTGATAATAACAAAGAAACAAAATCAACAAATTGTGATATGCGGTGATTTCAATATTGACACATTAAAACGTAGCAATATATGCCTTGATCTAGAATGTCTGCTCCTTAATTTTAATTTAAAGTTACAAATCAACCAACCTACCAGGTTAACAAGTAACACTTGTATTGACAACTTTGCACATAATCTTGGCACTAAATGCAAAGCTGATGTAGTTGAATTTGCTTTGTCAGATCACACCTGTCAAATATTGAAGTGCCCTATAAAAATAACTTTTCATTTAAATCACTGGTATGTAAAACGGCGGGACTATAGTTTAGAAAATATGAAAAAGTTTAAAAAATGTCTGCATAACACTTCATTTTCAGATATTTATCAATGTGATGATCCGAATAAGGCTTACAGCCTATTTCTGGAGAACTTTGCCTTGTTCTATCGTCTGTGCTTCCCATTAAAACGAATAAAAATAAAATTACACAAACGACCCCAATGGGTGTCGCGAGGAATTATAGTCTGCAGTAAAAAGAAGAGGGCACTTTTGTGGAGTTACCGTCTGAACCGAAATGACGCAAATAAAAGAAAACTTAATACATATACCAATACCTACAAGCGAATAGTTAAATTAACTAAACGTGCTCAAAATACATATAAAATCAAATCGGCAGTAAATAAATCAAAAGCAACATGGGAGATCATAAATCAGTCAAAACCAAAATTGCCTAAAAACACAATAGCTAACATTAAAACGGATAATAAGAATATTACAGATCCCCGTGATATAGCTAATATTTTTAACGACTATTTCATTGACAAAATTAAACCTGTTTTTAATGCCGGTATACAAGTCACCTCAAACATACCCAAATCAAATAATTCAATGTTTATGGCACCAAGCCACGAAGACGACATAAAACGGATAATCAAATCCTTAAAAAATACTAAGAGCGTTGGACATGACGGTATATCCACAGAAATAGTAAAATATGTGTCGGACAACATTAGCGGTCATTTAAGTTACATAATTAATCTATGCATAACGCAAGGAATATATCCGACCGAACTCAAGACTGCTGTAGTGAAACCACTGCACAAAAAAAACGAGAAAGATAAAGCGGAGTCATACAGGCCTATTGCACTTGTTCCTATATTTTCAAAAGTACTAGAAAAATATATATATGAACAAATTTATAAATATTTAGTCAAACAAGACATCTTGACAGAAGAACAAAAAGGCTTCAGAAAAAACAAAACCATTAATATGGCCATATATGACTTCTTGAATAAAGTAATCGCAAGTGTTGACCGAAATATACCTGTGTGTTCCATCTACTGTGATATGACTCAAGCCTTTGACTACGTAGACCACAATATTCTACTAAATAAATTATACGCACACGGAATAAGAGGCAATATCCTACAGCTTATCGAGTCATATCTAAAAAATCGTATACAGTATGTGGAAATTACACAGGTAGATCCAAAAACAAAAAATGAAATGGTCTATCGGTCGCGTGATAGAACTGTCACATATGGTGTGCCACAAGGGAGCGTGCTTGGGCCCCCTCTATTTATACTCTATATAAATGACCTGCCAAAAGTGACAAAACATCAGATGACACTTTTTGCCGACGACAGCACCGTTACCATTGACTGCAAAGACAAACTAAATTATCATAATGACATTAATAATACTATACACTCAATAATACAATGGCTAAATAACAATAACCTTAAGATAAACATAGACAAGACCAAATTAATGGCATTCAACCAACGCAAAAATTTGACTATGAATATTCATTACGAGAACAACAAAATAAATCAAATTAATACAACCAAATTCCTTGGCTTAACGATAGACCAACGACTAGATTGGAAGGCACACACGATAGATTTGGCGAAGAGACTCAGCAAGTCCGCTTATGCTTTATATAAACTTGCGTCAGTCATAGGAACGGACGCTATTGTTACAGCATACCATGGCATGGCTGGTTCAATATTAAGATACGGTGTTATTTTTTGGGGAAACTCAACCAATAGGGAGCTCATATTTAAAACTCAAAAAAAGTGCATGAGGGCAATGTTCGGGTTAAAATCTACAGACACTTGCAAACCTTTTTTTGTTGAATATAAAATACTGACATTACCGTGTATGTACATATTCGAAGTAGCAGTATTTGTGAAAACCAACCCAAATCTATTTCCCAAGCTTTCAGATAGAAATAACCGGAGTCGACGACATGTCAATATGTTATGCTCGAGACAGTCCAAAACGACATTAATGCGTAACAGTGTTTTTTGCATGGCACCGATTATTTATGATCACATACCAGAAACAATTAAAATCTTAAACATTAATCTTTTTAAAAGGCACTTAAAGAAGTTTCTTATAAGTAGATCCTATTATAATGTTTCTGAATTCCTGAAGGAAAAAATAATGTTGTAATCAATGTGGTTGTTCCGTTATTACTCGTATTGTTGTATATTTTGTTTTTGAATTATTGACATTTCTGAGTATTATTTTTCTTTTTTTTTACTATAATTTATTTTGACATTTTATTAGAGTATTTTTTTTTTTACAACTTATTTTATGATCTTTGACATGAGTCAAAGATGATGACATCTGCCTAGCCTTTTTCCCAATTATTATTGGGTTCGGCTTCCAGTCATACCGGATTCAGCTGAGATTTTATGATCTTTGACTAATTTTTTATTTTTATTGACTACTCTGTATTATTGTTTTTAAGTTGTTTTGTAATGGATTGATTATTGTTTGACATTTAACATTTAATTTGGATACTTAACTAATTGACATGTACTGTAGAATTTAATTATTGAAATTATGGAGATGCTTTAATTGTTGATTGATTATGATGTTAATTCGGAAATCTGTATGTGTGTATTCTGGCTCTTTCTCTATTATTATTACTAAATTTTTTGTATTGCAACTGTAATCAATTAAATTGGATATCTGCAAATCATATTTGTACGCCTCATGGCAAAACATAGAGAGTCTGTTTAATATTGTAACACCCCATACACTGCTGTGTCACCTATGTTTTACAAATAAAGAACTGATTCTGATTCTGATTCTGATACCTTACATCTTGGCATTTCAACCAACGCCTTCGCTGGAATCAAATGTCACTTTACCTAGTGTCTCTGGAAATACATATATGGTGATTTACATTTACTTCAACGCATTTACTGACAGGGTTTTGGGATAAAGTAGAGTTTGACAAAATTCAACTTCAAAAGATACCAGAACACTAAAATGCCTAGTTTTTTGGCACATAACTCAAACATCAGACATACCATTCTATTCAGTTACTCCCAAGAACTTCTGACATAACATCGAAAAAAAGTCGCTTAATCGCAAGTCCGAACAATCCTATACAATCGTTAGTCGCATAACAGTGTTGTAATCGCAATACACGAACGTTATTGTTTATTGTGTTCTTATCGATATGTTCTTTGTACGGAACCAGTGTGTCAGTGCACAATGGGTAGGAACCTTGGTTTTTGTGGAACCCAAGTACTTTTGGATAGGTCATGTTTGTAGTTAAGGATCTAGTATGGTTTATTTGGAGTAAAATTTATTGGATTATTTTTTAATTTTGGATTAAAAAATCCAGAGTTAAAACTAATCCAATAAATTAAATTAGTGCATATGGAGTTAAAATACCAATTAAGTACCGAAAGGACCAAATTAATTATAGGCACCTACTTTTGTTACCAATTGCGGTGCCATAAAAATCTTGTGACGAAGTTCTAAACAAGTGGCTTTCGATGTCAACGAAGGCGATAGTCGAAATGTCAAAATGTAAGGGATTAATCACGTGATTTTACGATATCGCTTAATCATTGTCAATCCCATACAATTTTGCCTTTTTGGCAATCGTTATGGCCACGTTTTACCTTACCTTTGATGAAAATAAGCTAGACTGAACCATAATCAGCAAAGAATTTTATAACAAAATAACAAAACTATATATTTAACAAACATAATCTACAGATTAAGTTTACTTTTAACCAGAACATAATGGTCAATGGCCACGCGAACGCCATTATGCACATTTTATAGATCAAAGTGTAGACCAATTCGCAAGAAACTTTTTAAAAGCAACGGTTAACACATAAAATTGTTTTCTTTTCACCAAACAAGCGACAATATTCATAAAAAACAGGTTTTGAACAATATGTCTACAGAAATAGTTAGTGCTTACCGTTTTTCGTGTGTTTATAAGACTTTTTGTAGTTTTAACCTCACAAAGGTGGCGTAGCTTAATTTGTGAACAAAATGTACAGACCTACTTGGTTTTAATTTAAACTCATATTTTTTATCTCGAACAAGTATATTTAGGCTGATGGTAAATAATTCGCTTCAAACGACTTATGAGATTATATAGAAAGGAATTATTTTATACCAACACACAGACCTATAGTTCTAAAAATACGTCTCATTATGCATTACCCCGATTACTTTTAGTTGGTTGAAAAGCAATCTGTCGTCAAGTTGTCTTACAATCTTTAGCCCAGTGCATTATTGCTGATTGCATGGATATAATAATATAGCAGTAATTGTACATAAATCGGAGTAAAGTAGCTAAAGCAATATCAACCCACATTTAGTGAATCATGCCAGTGATAACTTTAATAAACTTTTTACCATATTCCTTATACTTTGTAACTATATTTATGAGAAAAAAGAACAAACCAATTCCAGTCCGCAGAATTCTGTGAAGCCCTTTGTTACAAACCATAATCAAGTAGAATGTTATAACTCCTGAACCAGTAATTTTATAATGACAGACAAATCTACCACAGTCCACTAGCATTTAGCTCAATTGCTGTAACCATAGATCTAGATCAGATCCAACGCCCACAAACTTCGGTTTCGTAATTGTCCTCATAATACCAACTACCAAAAGTACACCGTGGCGCCGACTGGTCCTATATCCTGATTCTTCGATACTGCAAATTAATCTGAACTCTATTTTGAATCCACCAAGGCCTGCTATAAAATATTCAACGGCCGGAACATATGCCATTCCAGAAACATTTTGCACGAACTTAATGTCCTCGATTCTATTGTCTTCGTCGATAGCAACATCTACATTTGCTGCTTTGTTATCTCATGGTCTTCTATTTTGAGCTTTAGTGTGTAGGTTTAAGGATGGTTTTGGAGTTCGTAGATAGCAAATTTAATGTGGTATACTATGTGATATAATTGTTTGTTTGATATATTGTCCACATAATTGTAGCTGTAGATACGTTGGAAAGTAGGGCGGCATTGAAGTAGGCTTTTGTAAGAGATCGCGTTGGTCAGTGTCAATGAATTTGTTTCAGACATTACGCAAACGCTTGTGCTGTTATGTTTTTACGAATTGAATATCACTTTTTAATTGTAAAATCCGTTGCAAAAGTGAAAACATTACTAAATTGAGATGCACATCAAAAGATATTGTAAATATTGAATGTCTTAATGCTGATTTTAGTATTTTTCTGAATCTTTATGAAGATTTCATCTTTATTTGAATATCTGGTATTGTAAATAAAATACGAAACAGTTGATCTTTGTTTATATAAAGATTTCTGTAGAGATTTTTTTTCTTCCAATATGTTATTTATTTTCGAAACTAAAATTTGTAGTTTTCCTTACTTTTATCATACTAGCTTCTGTCAGTGGCTTCGCCCGCTACCGAACCGTACATTTTTCCCTGGTGCCTCGGAAAGCACGTTAAGCCGTTGGTCCCGGCTGTCATTTAAAGATCTTTGACAGTCGTTACGGGTAGTCAGAAGCTTGAGATCTGACACTAGTCTTGCCAAGGGGTACCGTGTTACACAGTTACTGGGTTGTGGAGGTCAGATAGGCAGTCGCTCCATTTAAAACACTGGCACTCTGCTGAATCCGGAAAGACTGGAAGCCGACCCCAATATAGCTGAAAAGAAGCTAGGCAGATGATGATGAAAAAGTAGCCTATGTGCTATTCCAGACTATTATCTATCTTTTTGCGAATTTCATCCAGATCAGTTCAGCCGTTCTGGCGTGATTGAGTAATAAACATACAAACTTTCGCATTTATAATAGTAATATATGCGAAATTGTCTTATTGTTATCTGTGGAGAACGTGGTTGATTTCACATTTGTATAATTTCTGTATCCTATATTTTTGTAATTCTTAATGTGTAATTGTTTGTTTTCTCGAATAAATAAAATAAAAATAAAATAAAATATATAGAGCGCACGGTTGGCGCAGTGGTTGAGCGATTGACTGCTGCGCTGCGTGTCGCGGGTTCGATTCCCGCACGGAACAAATATTTGTATGACCTACAGATAGTTGTTTCGGCTCTGGGTGTTTGTGTATGTGAGTTTATATGTTTGTAAACGCACCCACGATACAGGAAGAAATTCCTAGTGTGGGGTAATGTTTAAAAAAATATATATATATATATAAGATTCTGTTGGTAATAATCAAGCTTCTTATTCATGCTATACTTATCGATTATTGAAAGACCTAAGTAACTGATTATGTATTGTCTTATCCACAGTTACGTCATCAAGACTTTGTCTTAAACTCAAGTTAGACCTACACCCCAGATGTGGTTTTACAACTTTTGCGTAACATGGTTGTTCCAACTCAACCTATTTTCACCAACCATGCCAAGTTTGGAATAAGAGAAATCAATAAATGGCATCTAGGCTTAATAATACTGACCAGAACTGTCATAGCTTCCTTGATTTACTTGATTAGTTGAGAGCCCAGTTCTGACTTCAAATGAAAAACTTGATAAAACCAGATCAATCATTATCGCGGCATAAGTAATGAAAAAGTTCATGTTCGTAATACAAACAACGAGCCAGGCAGAGGTGTTCTTATTACACAAATTTCACCAGTTATGTTTAAGTTGCATGTAATAAAGGACGAGCATATTGCCATTAACCTACTTACTATGCTGAGAAATTCCTGATGAAAAACTCACTAATACTTTGCTTGACCCGGGCATCCAACCCAGAAACTCATGCGCAGCAGGAGTACTTGCGACCACTAGACTAGCGAGGCAGTCATGACAGCTGACAAGTCCGCTTGAGGCAGTAATGATGCCAACCATGAGGCAGTTTATGACAAATACTAACACATGGGAAACAACGCTTGGAACTCCATCCGCACCATAAAAGCACATTACTAATGAATAAAAACATAATTGAGACCATAAATATATCAATTAAAGCATTATCTTACAAAACTAGAGTATCGATAGCTGATTACGATCGTTTTAAAATTATTAAAAGAACCCATTGTTCTTGAAAAGGTTTTATAATTTTATTGTGTGCTTAATATACTTACTATAATAGATTCAGGAAGTTCTAGATTCATAGATGTAAGATAAACATCTAATAGAATAATCCTCGTTTTATTTAGTTTTACAATTATTTTTAATATATTTGGAGCACTGCTTATTTTATATGGTACGATGGAATAATTGGATACATGGATGAATCTGAAGGGATCTTAAGACGAAAGCCACAATATTTTTTAATTTAAGTAGATATATTTAAGGAACCACCAATTAATATATTTTAATTAGTCGTAGATACCATAGTCAACCCTTTTACATCATACAGAAGCTAAGTTGAAACCTCTGAATTCACCATTATATTTGTATCCCCAGTTAAAATACCTGTTAGTACCTATATACAGTACCGCCATCAAGAATTAGCAGATATTCCTAATTCTATGTCCAGCAGTTTTACAAACAAAACCAGTTCCTTTTGCACGAAAAGGCTCACTTTCATTAATCGGCCTTTAACAATTTAAATTATCCACTTTACTTACTTAAATCGCAGTCGCGTGCTAGATCTAATTTATAAAAATGCCCGCCAAGCAATTCCAATTCTAACAACTCGTAAGAACTCAATTAAGATTTTAAACTGCTGGAGCTGGCTTCTTGACGCCTAACGCCGATTAACTAAAAATATATACTGGACAAACAGCATTTTAATGTTAATAGAACTATAGGTGACGATGGTGAAGTGTATCAGGAATGTGATAGGCCAATCTCACGTCATGATCTTAACGAGGTTATAAATAACAGTAATTAAGTCTGATTTTACCAGATAAAATTCGGTTTCATTTTCCAAGTTTTCCCTAAAGTGAAATCGCTTATAGTAAATGGAATCGCCAATTATCCAGTCGGACATACATGCGCTACTGCTACTGCGTCTATTCATCAAACGCAGAGGATACCAGACAACATTCACAATATTTTGATTGACACTGACTTAATTGCCTCTTACGGCTACCAGACATAACATCACGATCCCTTCGAAAGTCAGTAGAGCCTCAATTAAAGTTACAGATGATACGAATGTAGATAAGGTTAATAAAACTAGTCAGTTGTTTAAATCCTTAGCAGTGGATTCAATCAAGGCGTTGCACCAGATTCCCGATCACATCAAAGATAATCACGAGAATAATAAAACAATGTCTGTATCTTTAGAATTCAATGCGTGAAGAATAAAAATAAATAAAAAAACATATTGCGTGTAGGTACTTAACGTATAAATTCGAACAACAAATCAATTTGATGTGTGGAAACGTACATTGACTTTTCTACACTGATCTAAACTGTCAATATATGCAAATATGGCGCATATCTGATGTTCGGGCGCACGTGGGTTAGTTTAAGTCGCTTCTGTCTTTTAATAAAAAGATTAGTGGTGTTGATTCGTCCCACGGAGGCGCGTTCCGTGTTTCTGTTCCTGTATAAAGGGTGATTCACAAGTTGTAGACTAGAAATTGAAACTGTGAGGAAATTCGCAGACGAAGCTTTGAATTTGCCAATTATTTCATTACAGCAAATCTACATTACGTCAAGCAATAATAGTGATAATGTTGTGTAATATGGACCCCGATTTTTTTTAATGAATAACACATATAAAAACAAAGCAGATAAAATTGCACTTTCCCTCAGTCAAGTCAGATTATTAGTCAGGAACCTAACAAAGCTCCTCCTGTATTACTCGAAACAAAATATGTATGTATTATGGAAAACCATTATCGCGATATCCGCCACAGGAACAGCAATACATTGTGTATTTGCCTCTACATGAACTCGTATTTCTTGTTGCTAGTCGCTTGTTGTTTAGAGATGAATGTCACATGTTTTGTTAGACGTTGCTATTTGATGTGAATTTCGCGCTCTTGCGTCCGCCATCATGAATTTGACATGAGCTACAACTGTGACATTTATATTGTTTTGTTTGGCGCTGTTTTGGAATAAATTCATCTGTTTTCGGGATATGCAGGTATGGTGTTTATTTTGATTTGCAAATTCAGGTTCATTGTTTCAGTAATATAAGTATAAAGATTTGGTTTAGTTATTATGTTTGTTTCCATTATCATCGTCATCATCATTTCAGCTGAAAGACGTCCACTGCTGGACATAGGACAAAGCCCAAGCGTCGCCACACTAATCGGTACTGTGCGTTTCGCATCCACCGCACTCCCGAAGACTTGACCAGGTCGTAGCTCCACCTAGAGGAAGGCCTTCCAAAGCTGCTTCTTTCGGTACGCGGTCGCCACTTCTGAACTTTTCGGCCCCAACGGTCATCCATTCTGCGAGCAATGTGCCCTGCCCACTGCCAATTAAGTTTGGCAATTCTTCGGGCTATGTCGATAACCTTAGTTTTCTTGCGGATGTCTTCATTTCTGATTCGATCATGCAAGAAAACTCCGAGCATAGCTCTCTCCATTGCCCTTTAACTGAATTTAAGCCTCCTGATGAGGCCCATTGTTTGTGACCATGTCTCTGTCCCATAAGTAATCACTGGTCATAGACTTTCGTCTTAAGACACTGTGGTAAGATGGTCGAGAAGATACCGCGCTACGTCCCGAACGCTGCCCAGCCGAGTCGGATTCGACGGTAGACCTCTTCCTTGAAGTTGGACCTACCTAACTGGACTGTTTGTCCCATGTAGACATAATTATCCACAACTTCGAGTGTGTAACTGCCCATAGAACCTCACGATCTCCCTCTGAAGCTCCTGTTTGGCAGATATGATCCTGCCCTCGTTGGTCTTTAGTTTCGCGAGCTGGCTCTGCCCAATAGCCAGATCTCTTGCAAACACCTTGGAGCCCTTAATCCGCTTAATCGCGTATTTAATACGTCAGTAATCCTAATCAGTTAATGAACGTTTAGATTCAAGAAATTAAAAGACATAAGAATAGACACGATGTCGTTTAAAAATAATCAAATATTTATAGGAAATAACTATTAGAAGTAAAGTAAAATTATAGTTCCTACAAAACATGACACAGCGGTTTCCCTTTCATCTCCACAACCAACTTTTACTACAACATTACAAAACTAACCTTTGCTCTAATTCTGCAAATAAAAAGTCACAGAACTAGGCAATTCCGTGTTACACAAGCAATAAAGATGGTATCAAATGCGTCTGTACACGTTCAGAGACGGTGTGAAAATGACGGAGTGAAAGTGGGCCCTACGCTGTGACAATGTAATCTGTGGATCACACGCGCATCTTAGTGTAAGCGATAAATGCGCAGACGACGCGAAACTCGCGGGCTCTTGGGCAACAGTCACTAAATCTTTATAAATATTGGTGATTTGTGTTGATTGTAATTGGTTGTTTTGAAAATTTATGGCAGATGGTTTGTTGTTATGACAATTATGTCAATTTCCATAAAAGGCAGAAGAATGGTGAAATATAAATTACTATAAATGCATATTAATTTATTTTGATAATAACGTTCGATTTGATTTCGTCGTTACTGTTATAATTATCATTATGGAATTCAGGGCTGACAATATGACATTCTATCAGCCACAATAATGTTGATAGATTAAAATGTTTGGCATTAATCACGTGACCGGTGATATTTAGGTGGCCCTTGCCAATCCCTTATTTTGGCCTTTTTTCAATTATTGTTATTACTGATATAATGTCACTATGTCTAGGCCCTCCACTTATGCAACTCTTTTGGTGAAATTACTGTCGACATATTTAACCTATTCTTCTTTTTCATCTTCGTATATTAAACCTGCTTCGCCAAGTCCATGGCATCAACCTTTATTTTGAATACAGGGTCATTAAAACCATTATTATCACAAACACTATTAATAAAGTAACTATCAAAACAATCCTGTCTGACCTACATCAATTAAGATCATCAGTAGACAATTGTTTCTGACAATCGATGCATCGATACAATATCGATTACCGAATTTGATTATATATCGACCTTGTTCTTTCAAGTTGATTGTTTGGGGTTCGCAATCAATCATTCTTTGATTTTTAGGTCACAGCTTGTGTTGTTATAGATAATTACCTAACGATTTCTTCGAAACCTAGATGAAACTTCGTCATGTGAGTGCTATGTAATATATTAGGTACTATTTTTAGATATAGAAATAACATTGCGAACCATTAAGTGTTTTAAATTCAAATTAAAAATACTCTTAAGCAAACAGTTAAATTTATAAATCTCAAGGTTTTTCTTATAGTGCAATCTTTTCTTGAAATCTGAGATGCATTTCAAAGATCTTGATGATACCTTCAGCAAATTTTACAAAAAATATCCTACCTATAATCAAGCCTCAAACTTTACTTGTAATCAAGAATCCAAAAATGTTCAACATGAGATCACAAGCCTCAATTTAGGAAAATAACAAAATACCTAACATACTTTTAGTTAATTAAATCCTGTTTCAACATTTATTTGTATTTTATGACAGAAAATTATACAAATGACATTTATGCTGTGTCGTAAGTGGCTAGCTATTTATCTGAAGCTAAAAGCGACATATAGGTAAATAGTTGATTTTAATGCTTTTGAATGCAAGTATTGGTTATTGCATAAATCAAGTACCGTGGTAGATATATTCAAAGTTCTGTGTGTTTATTCACACGCACAGTATACAGTTTAGTTAGCAATTACTAAAAAGAGGCAAGCCAAAGTAAAGATCAATGATATTAAAGTATAACATGATATGGTAAGAATGCAATTGAACTCAGAGATTTTGGTTAACAGAGATATATGCAAGAAAAAGACACCAGCATCAAATAAGATAGACCAGCAGGATGATAAAGATTAACTGAAATTCAAGCAAGAAGTATTTCACAAACTAGATTGCAAAACATCTATTAGCTCAAGACTGAAGTAGCACTATATAAAAACCAGGCCAGAGAACAAAATAAAACCTAAACCAAAAAATCTAATCTTTTTATCTTTACCAGTACAACTTTGATTGACAGTCAAACTAAACTTCAAAAACATTTCAAAACTCACAACAATTAGTAATGTGTTACCATAATGGGTGGGTAATTTATTTTGATCATAAAACGGCTGTTGTAGATATCAAAATGCAAGATTATCGCCACATGCAGCCTGAGGCGAGAACTAAACTTTTCTAAATAAATGAAGGCCTTGAACGACCTTGGGTGTGGATGCGGAGTGAGTAGCGATTTTAAAATAATGCAATGACTTAGGTATATTAGGAAATATATTATTCGATGGGAACCAAATTTATTAGAAGATTTTTAATGCAAGCGAGTTAGGGATTTGTGAAGAAAATGAGGAATAAAATTAAAGAAAAGAGTCCATTACTATTGACAGGACGAAATTTAGGTGACATGAGGCATTATTGGATATTTCGTAAGAAATCACATTTATGGTCAATAATTTACGTTTCACTACGGAACCTCATCATAATACAAGAGTACTCATGACCTAAATTATCGACACTTAATTAAAATTATTGTTAACGACTTCGTAGTTGACTTATTAATTTAAACATTTTATTGCTTTTTAAATGAGTTTTGTAAATTGAAGAACGAAACTAAAATTTTATTTCTTTTGTTAGACCAGGGCTTTTATCGATGATAATTACATATATCAATAATGAAACTGAATTATTAGAATTGATTATTATAAAGTTTAAGCAGAGAATACTAAAATATACTAAAAATGGAAAAAAATATGGAAATTGAATATTCAAATGAGGCAATTTGCCCCAAAATGAACTACTAATTTAATTTCTTATCATTTAATAGCCTTTCAAAATGATGTATTACTTTATACAAGCGGCTTCACCCGCGTGAAAAGTGTTTTCTTATTCCAAGGGAACATTATACCGGGATAAAAAAGTAGCCTATAATAATAATAATAAATAATAATAAATGTTTATTGGTGCAAAAAAGGTTACATTACAGTTTGTATACACGTACAGCTATATTGCAAGAAATTCCATTGTAACCATTTAAATAATGAACCCTGCCTCTCAAACTAGGGCAACCTGTATCTTGAGAGAAAGTATTCAGGTAAGATTTTATACAATATTAGCATTCATGTACAATATGTGGTAGGTAGTCGTCGCAATCACAATTTAGTATCAATAAACTATGTGCTGTTCCAGACTATAATCTATCACTGTGCCGATTCGTTTAGCTGTTTTAGTGATGATTTAGTAACAAACATACATCCACACATCCAAACTTTGCATTTATAATATTAGTAAGCTACATAGACACTTTATTTAAGTAAATCCTTCTCATACAAATATAGGACTTGTAGTTCTCATACTGGAACTACAAGTCCTATATTTGAATCTATTTTAACGTTCTCTTCATAGTCATATATTTATTTTATAAGATGTCTGACGTTCTATTTAGGTAATCGTGATAGGTCAATCTTAGTGTCTGAAGCCCTCCCATTTACTTTTACATTGTATCGCCTTATTGTTTCATTGTGTTCAATTTAAAATCTTCCAAATGTTTAACTGCAAAGAACTTTCAAATTTCATATCTAGCCAACCTAGTTTTTAGGGTTCCGTACCCAAAGGGTAAAAACGGGACCCTATAACTAAGACTCCGCGGTCCGTCTGTCTGTCTGTCTGTCTGTCACCAGGCTGTATCTCATGAACCGTGATAGCTAGACAGTTGAAATTTTCACAAATGATGTATTTCTGTTGCCGCTATAATAATAAATACTAAAAACATAATAAAATAAATATTTAAGTGGGGCGCCCATACAACAAACGTGATTTTTTTTGCCGTTTTAATAATGATACGGAATCCTTCGTGCGCGAGTCCGACTCGCACTTGGCCGGTTTTTATAATAGGTCACATGTAAATCTATCAATCATCTTCTTTTCTCTTGATTTATCATTGCCTAGTAGAAAATTTACAGCACCCTATAATATGTTATAAAAGTAGTGCATCTATACCTAAACACATAAAAGCTTGATAAGTAAACTTTATATTACCAACATCTTTTAAAATAACGCCCCCAGTCTTATTTATTTTAACCACTTAAATTACATTCACTTCACAACATTCAATTTCGTCTAAATCATCTTGTGATGCTCCATCGGTGTCGAAACGATGTCGGACCCTCTAAATTGCTAGTTTGACCTTTTACCTCAAACGTTTTGAGTTCGTTGCTTCTAATGTGTTTAATTCACCTATTGCAGGATGTTAAAGTCTAAATTAAGAACTAATTGCAGGCCAAATGTAAATGTTGTTGACTTAGGTAACTTGTGTGTTAGCCGGTAAGTAGTGTTCGAGGTTAGGCATACAAATCTGTCTAAGGCATTTATGTTAAGGAGATTGTTAAATATTGCAATTCAATTATGCATTCATCAATATGATTTAAGACCTTTATGGAAATTAATAATAGAATTTCTGAATAATTGTCATTCTGATTTGAATTTTCTATTGTTGCCTGTGGTCAATACTTATAATATTTTTCTTTCTTTACAGGTAAGAATATTGCTATAACAGACTCCGAACGGACCTCAGCAGTCATGTATGTAATTAATGCTGCTGCAATGAAATCACTTGTTTAACTACTTCCGAATAAGTTCCGGTAAACTTACCTCAGTCAACTTCTAAGTAAATTCTTTTCTGTTTCTACTGTCTGTCGGGTTGGCCGGCACTGGCCTATATGGACAAGCCAACCATTTACTTTAAGATCTACAATGTCAAAAAATATTTGACAAAAAGTGTCGTCTCGGTACATACACAGTAAATGAATGCAAATCTGAGTCGAATATGTCGTGCAGTCGACATCCTGGTGCCAATGTTTCAGTAGGTGCGACGAAGGTCGACTGGTAAAATCAACGCTTGGTTATGAACACAATGTTGTTGATATAGTAAAATAGTTCCCTGTTGAGACAACGAAACTTTTGTTTGTTAAGAAATTAAGAGAGAATTGCAGACCAGCCCTACCTGATTAACATTATAAATTTCCTTACATTAAAAAAATCACTTGATTGAATGCTAAAATCATTAAGCAAACACTTCAGTTACATAATTATGTAGAAAGCAGGATTCTGCTTGCATCTTGTTTTCTCTTGTATTCAATAATACCAAATTCTTAAATGTAATTATTATAAATCAAACTAAAAATAAAATAAACATAGGTGTTCTTGTAGAAGTTATGATTCGTATCATCAATTTCCAAGTAACTAAATTAAAAGATGATACTATTGATAGTACATAACTCGACAAAACTCACAAGTTGACAATACTAGCAACAAAAAATATCGCTAATAAGATTATACAAATTCTTAAAAACTAATTTGCATGTTATTTCGGCACAATGTGTCATCTGTCATCGACAATCACGGAAGAACATGTCAAAACATCTTACGTGGCACCTTTCAATCAATTTTTTCTATGACATACAACTGACATCATACGAAATAAAGATGTCTCAAGATAATGTTCAAGTAAAAAATATTCAAGATGGGTGTAATGGCCGGCATGGTCTCATGCAGATAAATGGCGCCGTTTATCCGTTACCCATGAATAATTGGCGTGAATCCATCGTATCTGGCTTAGAACTTGGCAATGTGTAACAAACATGCTAATAGAGAAATACCTTCAAGTATCTTACTTTGTTGTTCATCTCTCAGATCAGAATAGTTACTAAATTCGTCTTCTTGTTATATTAAGTTGTAGCTTTAGCTTCCAGATTTCCAGAGCTTTTAGGCATTATATGGGTGTTACCACAAAGAAGTTCTTTTTTTGTATAGGCTCACACTTGACCACTAGCTCACCTGATGGTAAGCGATGATGTGGTCGACGGTGAAACACGCTTGTCTAGAAGTAACCTATTCACTCTTGACTTAAAGACCCCGAGTTTCTAGCTATCGGGAAACACAGACTCCGGCAGAGAATTCTACTCCTTAGCTGTACGCATAATGAAAGTATTTGAAACGGGCTAGGCGGAGTTAGCTCATGCAATTCCAGGTTACTGAGATGCCATTTTTTGTTGTTCAAGCAGTAGGTATGACAATAATACATAAAATAATTAGCCATAGCTACATATCTGCTTAGATACCAAAGATAAAACACTAGAATAAACAGATCTACTTACTCATGATATTTTATTGCCTATATTTATTTACTTTATATTATGTCACAACTGTTTTTATTGATCGCTCAAAATTTATACCAGTTCCAGTAAATCACAAATAACTGGGTGCAGTTCCCATAATTTATGCCTGTCCTGAACTTTAGTACAAAATTATATGAAATGCTCTGCCTGTTTGGTAAGAACAATGAATTATTGAGGCATTACTCATAGAATAATCTTGGATAATGTCTGACTAGACGAGACGATTGATGGATAAGTCATAGTAGCGAAAGTGTATAAATATCTTCATATTTCATAATTCGGTAGAAACGCCTATTTTGAGTAAATCCTAAAGAATTACTCCAATCAAATAAAACGCTAAGCCCAGAAAATGCTTAAAATTTATACAACTTTTCAATGCCCTGGGTTCGATTCCTGGGTCAGGCATAGTGTTATTTTGTTTTCCCGTCTAGGATTTCTCAGCAGCAGCCGAGAATCTGGATGTGTGCCCGGTTTATGGCATAAGGCCGATTTCACCAATGAAACTAATCGCGATTAGTTCAACTAAACTCAGTTTATGCATATAGAGCGTTATGATAGGTTAAGACCACTGAGAAACTACCAATCAGAACGCTGTATTTGCATAAACTGAGTTTAGTTGAACAAATCGCGATTAGTTTCATTGGTGAAATCGGCCCTTAAACATAACTGGCGAAATGTGTGTACTCTATAAGTGCACCCCTGCCGAAGAATACAGCCGTCATTTGATGTTATGAGGTTTTCCGTATTCAACTAAAACAAAACCTTTCCTTTTTCGCTTTAGTAAAACCGGTTTCAAGTTTAAATATAGGCGCTGTGTCACATTTTTGCATAAATTATGAAAACTTCTTATCAAGGCAAACTTGCTTGACAATAACAACGATATATCAACAATTGCCACAAAGAAAAACTTTCTAAGAATAAAGTTATCAAGCTCAGTTGAGAAAATCTCTTTATCTTCTACAAATTATTTTTGGCATTTAGTCCCATACAATTGTGTTAATTTGTATCAAACTTTCTCTCAAATTAAGATTTAATATATCGTCAACAGAAACCTAAACCACTCTACGCGTTTCTTTAAAATAAACCTTCATTCGAACATAGAAGTAAAAGTATTTCTCTGGCAAACCTTAGACAGGAAGGTTTAGATACTTCAGCCTAAGGTAATTTAGTAATAGCCTGCAATAGCATGGCCCGGTTGGAACACTTAGCTTTGTACTAGATCAGCTATGTCTTACAAAACGACTAGAAACCTAGCTAATGATAGTGTTAAGTAATATGAAGGAATGTTAAATGATGTTTATCTAAAATCATAGCGTGAGGTTCTGACATAATTTCATATTAGCAATAATAAACTAAAAAATTTCGAAGCATATATTTATACTATAAAGCTTACTTAGATATAAACGTATAAAAAATATAATAGCTAAAAACTGTTTTACCAAAGTACCTAGCCCGAATTTAAGTAAACCAATAGGAAAACAAACAACCAAACACAAAGGGCCACAATTAAATGCTACTCAAACAAATAAAATAAAAGAAAAAGAAAGTAGAATTATTGACATTGCTCTAAATAACGCTATAACACAAAATAAACAGACCGTTCTTAATGCTACAGATAATGAAACTGATGGAAAGAAAGTGAATCTTCGTGCTGTAATCAATTGATTTTACGCTTGATATGTAATCGATTGTCGATACCCGGGATACGAAAAGCTTCACAACGGAAGCGTTTATTGTTAACAATCCTATTATTTGACAAACGGCATTAAAGTTTCAATCTTTTATGTTGGTGATAGAGTCTAATTTGAAAAGATGTCTTTATTCATTTTCACTGGAGGTAGATAAGTAGTTGTAAATTGCTGTAGTGGTTCGATTCATTTCATAAATCATTATGCTTTCTTGTTAAACTAACATGATACATTCATTTTCGTTTCAAATACTGTTTCAATTTGTTTTGTATTTACCTGTACTGTCATTTTTTATTTTAATTTATTATTTAACAAATTCATTCGTGGCTAAATCTATTAGAATCATTTATGGCTGTATGAGACCAAATTGACGACATTGTTAGTATTCGACTTCTCAACAACTATTATACTGCAACAGTAATCATTCAGGAAGCAGTGTTTCATTCTAACATCAATGTAAATTACCGAAAGTTCACATGTATTACCAAACAAGCATTTCCTTTCAACCGTAATCCAAATGTGAATGTTCACGCTGCAAAATATATTCGTGCACATCT
Organism: Anorthoa munda; assembly: GCA_945859665.1. NCBI lineage: Eukaryota > Metazoa > Arthropoda > Insecta > Lepidoptera > Noctuidae > Anorthoa > Anorthoa munda. Next base: position 25,637,818 of record OX243900.1, on the reverse strand, counting down.
CGAACGCTTCAATTGACCCGATTTCGAAGGCAAGGCGACAGAACGGTGCGCATCCGATCACCTCGGTCCTTGGCACAGAACGAATACACTTCCATGGATCACATCACAAGCCCTATTGTTGTTTCATAGACAATGTTGACCTACAACGAACATCTTTATGATGCGTAAGAGTGGATTTGTGGAGGGCATTCGATAGAATGGTTCTGAATGCTAATATCGAATTTGCATTGTGTGATATGGGAATACATGGATCGTTGGTGGTATGTTGGGAAAAGAGTAAACATGCAAAATAATGGAACAGCTAATAAAAAGTATAACATGGGTTCGTATTACTGACTTGCAAGCCTTTCCCACATTATTGGACGAGTTATTTAGATATAAGAAGCTAAATACGATAGCTTAATGTAGATGCAGTTTTACTACTTGCAGTTTCTACCTTAATTTATTAACATTTCTTATGACTCATAATAAGGCAATAACTTTAGAGCTGATGCACAAAAGGTACTAGCTAGATTTTGAGGAACCCCATAGAATTTTAATTATTCTTAACCAAAACCTGCTTCCTAAGAAGAATATTATTAGAATATTATTGAAGAAGCGGATTAAGTTGTCGCAACAATAATTTGGAGTGTAATAGATCATTCTGATAATTTGCACTTACTATACTAATAATAATTTACCAACAATTTTCATTAACATCATACTTTCTCCTCCTAAATATATCTTAAACGGCTTGTAGACATGACATAAAATCTGCTTTAAGATAATAATTATATTCATTACATGGTGTCCCGCCGGCGATTTGTTTTATAACTCGCTTAGTTTTGTTATGTCGAAGAAAGCTATTGTTAACAGCCACTATTTTATATGTACACAGTTTTGTAGCTGTAGAATTTCTAATAGACTTTCCATCGTCACTGTTTTTATGACGTCATAAAACAGTAACTTCAGCTTGATTGATGTTGGGTGGAGTTAAATGTTAATTAATTATTTGCTGTTACTTCCGATGACACCCACCGGGTTCGGAGGTGACTCCTAAAGTACAATAGCTGTGTTAGTCACTAATAGCTGGTAATGGGTAACAGCACCCACTAATAGTTATATGTGCCTACGTAAATCATGTGTAGAACGAGGTGGTTCATCGCACTCCAAAATAGACGAAATCAATGTAGCTGTAAACGTAAAGACCTGTAAGAGAATGAACCAAGATTTTGAGTAGTTTTGACAGCTGATACATGGAATGAAGTACCATATTATCATTATTTAATCATGCAACATGGAAACCAAAAACGTCTTCCTTTAGATATAATTACACAGTGTACCAGCCATTGTATTCATTTACCCAAGAAGTACCATAAAATTGAACATCATCCTTGTTCAAAGATATTGCATCTAAATCAACGCATATTTTTGCAACGGACACTATGAAAGGGACTCCGTTGTATTCAGCCATTTCTATGGAACGTGAATAAGACAAGTCACAAACAAGGAGTTTACACAAGAATCGAGAATAGCTATTGATATTACCATTCATGGTGAATCATTTACTTTCCATACATATGTACTAACATGAGATATAGGATTAAGTTCATTTTTGCGTCAATGTTTAGAATTAAATGTTTTCTACATTTCGATGGATTTTGCATACAGAGAGCAATCTATATGTATAAAAGATAGTATATTTTTTGCTAATGAAATACACTTCAATATGCTAGTCTTCTTCCGATCCGTCTTGATCATTTTGAATTATTTAATAACCAAATCCATCACCAAATTAATACCAAGAATGTATTGCATCATTTACATTCACTTCAAAATCAAAACTTAATAAATTCTGACACTCATTGCAAGGTGATATTCAATTAACACAAATGACTTAACCAGTCACTGTTTTATCAATGATTACGGTGATTGATCAATCGTCATTGTTGATAATTTTAGTTAAACAAAGATAATCCCATGATTCGAGTATCACAAAGTGAGTGGAAATGACCTTTAATCTGTGTAAACGAAGTTATTAACAGTTAAAGCTTTAGCATTGTTTATTGTAAAATGTTAATTAGTAGTTAAACTCAAATTAAAGGCCAAGGATTGAGTGACATCGTTTCGGATACCTGACCATTTACTTCTTGTTTTTATGAATTGATATTTTTATCACAATGGAAGATTTTTTTAATAGGCTTGTATGTTAAGTTTAATCTCCTGCTATATATACAAGTACTTTATTTACATAACTTTCAAGATTATAGGGCTCAAAATCATAAATCAATTACGTCATAAAAGTACTTTTGAATAAAAATACAAAATAGAAAGTGACATCTCCCTTAGGCAAAATAACTTAAGGATCAACGGCTGATTGAATTTAAACTATGTATAAGTAGGTAAATCCGGTACCTACCAATCAGCTTTTACTTTCAATAAGTCAGCGCCTGCGTTGCTTCCGCGAACGAAAGTGCTTCGGCACCGGCCGAGATTTTTTATCGATATCGACTATCGATATGTTTTAACTTTTGTTTTTCATGAAAAATTCCATGAAACACAAATTGGCATGAATGTAGAGCAAAACGTGATGGTTTTTGTAGTTATTTTATTTCCCTTTTAAATTAACTTCCAAAGTCCGATCCAATATATAATAAGCCGCACAATTTTTTGCTTGTCTAGTCAGTTAATCAGAGATGTTCTTAAACTTAGATTGTAATCAAAACCATACTTGAGTTACATATAATAATACGTTATAGGCTAAAACTAATATTTTATAGTCAGGCAGATAAGATAACTATGGTTTTTACTCACAAAAAGTGACTCCATCTATAGCGTCAAAAACCTTTTCTATAAATAATTGATCACGATATTTTTTTGCAATAAATCCATTTCAGTTCCGCGTTTAGTAAAGCTATTATGAAAAAGCGTGGTTACTATTTATTTTGCGTAGACTATGACCTAACTTAGTGTAGCATAAATAAAACACTTCAGGTTCGCAAAAATAGTTTCAAGAATCATGAATCTCTGTTTTAAAACTTAATTGACTCCTTCAAATTGATGATTTCGCAATTATTATAATGACTAATCACAATAAATTAATTGACAGTTAATCGAACAGTTAAAATTTAATTTATCATAATTATACTTGTTCACAAAACATCGATAGTAATCTCAAACGGCATGCATATTCGCACCACTACCAACAGTTTATCATCGGGTATTCTGATCAATGACAGCAAAACTTTCTTCTTCAAACACTTGACAACGACATATTAAATGAAATAAGTATCTGGCTGTGCGTATAATTTCACTTTTTTCCTATTTTATCGATGTGAAAACAGGTTTCACGAGGAAAGCAATTATATTTTTGATCAAGGTGCGTGCGCTGGCGTGATCTTTAAGCTCTAAGACGTTGTTAGGTTGATACACACGTGGCTTCGACTGGTATTGATATCCTATTGCTGTTGCACATTATGGCCCATCTTCCAGCTGTATTTCCATGATAGTATGCCTATACTTTGGACATAAAACCACGTCATCATTATTCAAAAAGAAACCTGTTAGGTATCTAATTGTTTTAATCGTTATTGCTCTAAAAAAATCTAAAGGTCAGACTTAGGAAACCAATAAATACGTCTCGTTTTTATATCATCTTAGACATCTGAACAGAAAATCGGAACAATAATTATTAATTTTCCTGCTTCGCAGCAAGGTATTTTAGATCACGTATTCTACCAAACTCCACAACAATAATCATATTATTATAAAAAGAATCAGATGTATTGAGAACCACCTCCTTTTTTGAAGTTGGTTAAAATGTCATTATCCAACTTCATACTGAGTCAAACTGTTATCTAGAGGCTATTCCAGGCACCAAACTCACCAATATAAATTTTATCAGAAAGCTACTCAATCGGATCATTTAATAATTTTTTCCTTAGGTGGAACTAACATTGGCTTTCCATCAAATCACAGTGCCAGTGAACCTCAGTTCCGTCGCCACACCTTAGACCATGAACTTGCTGGACATGGTCACTTTGCCATTTTCCCGAAGCTATTGTTCTTAAAGATAATTCATAGGCTGTTATAAAAGCTTTCCCGTTATGGTTGGAAAATTGTTTTGTATTGTTTATCTGGATGATATATTAGTTATAACGGGAAAGTTCACTTAGTAATTACTTCCATAGTAATAACATAAGTATAAAAGATATAATAGATGCACCTCTTATTAATGCCAATAGTTTACTGCAATATTTAGATGTTGTTCCTATTTGCAATAATTAACAATTTTTTTCCATCTGTATCAAAATTATCAGAGATACTCTTGTATCCATATATTTACTTACCATAATGACAAGTACATCCATTGACCCCAGATCCGAAGTACTCTGTCTGAATCACTTAACACAAAAACTACATTAAGCGATGCCAATTTTTCACACCCTCCGAATTTGTCACGGCTTCACGAAATTATACCTTTTCTGTTCCTTCATCATCATTATCAGCGTTTATTTGTTTACAAGTTATTGTTAAAATCAATATTATTTTGTCGTTTGAATATTCTTAATCTCAATTATTGTAACTTTTTGTATACATTTGAATCTTTTGTTATTCATTCAACTCTGCCATTATAATATGCTGCATAAAATAATGTTCTTAATATTCTTAAATCTTATACGTTCCTACCAATCAAAATCAGAAATGTTGGTCTTTTGTTTCTTTATTACTAAAGTATACCTCATATTTAACATGAATATTAATACTATCTGCACTCGCATAATAATTCATTGCTACTGCAATACTCCGATCACATACCCACAAGACATGATACGAATTATGAAATCAACGACAGAGCTGCATGCGTGCCTCATTATTGACCATATCAACTTGAGTTCCCTAATCAAAGTACAGTATAATTAACATGGCATTCCAAACTCAACGTCAAGTAACTCGTGACTGGTCATAATGACGAAATAATACATAATTGAATTAGATAACGGAACAGTATCAGTTGGTACAAGCACAAAGTACGTAAGCGGCGGTGCGCCAGTACAAGATAGCATTTCATTAAAACAATTGACATGGCCTTGGTTTAAGTCACGAATGATCTTAATGTAGAAAACTTATGTGTGGTTTAAGTATGGTTGAGAGATTTAATTAGATAAAGAATTTGTGTAATCTGTGTAATGATGACAGAATAAAATAGCAGCTTTATAAAGGAAGTGAAAGATAGACAGATAGATTAAATACTCTTTATTGTACACCTTAAGCGACATCTGATAGGTGGCTTAATGACAAGTTGATCACAGTTAAGCTTCAATTCAAGGGCAAGATTAGCACCGAAAGAGAAAAAAGGAAAAACTAGGATTAAAAAGCTGTGAATAACGATGGGTATCGGCCGCGACTTACAAGCTGTAGGTCGTGGGTTCGAGCCCAGGCAGGCGCTTTACTTTGTGTAAATTATTTAATCACCACTGCTCTCAAAACGGTGAAGGAAAACATCGTGAGGAAACCGGCATGTCCTAGAACCAAACATTCGAAGATATGTGACATCCACCAACCCGCACTGGGCCCGCGTGGTGGATAACGGCCCATTCCCTCTCACAGAGGAGGCCTGTGACCCAGCAGTGGGAACATTAATAGGCTGATGATGTGATGTGATGTGAATAACGATGAAGAAAAAGATTGTAAATTATGAAAGAATTATATAATCAAGTTTAAGTAACTTGTTTTTTGGGATTTCGATGGATCAATCTGACTTAAATGGATGTAAAATGACTGCCTTAATGGATATATATATCTATTACTCTTATATTAAGATGTGCAACAAAAAACAACCACCAATACAACATATTAAATCAAAAGTGAGGGTGGTAGCACGCATACGCGCGAAATGACACAGTAGCCGGTGACGGGGCACGCGCCTGTACACGCCAAGGTCGCCGCTCACCGCTTAACTCCTGCGCAGAGTGGTTCGACGACTGATCTGTTCAATATTGTGAATTAATTAATTTAACGTTTTATTAGAAGCATTGCTAAAGGAGCTGTAAATAATAATTTTGAAGAGGATAAAAATAGTCCCAGAGAAAATTATTAATATAAGTGTGACGCAAGTTATGCCTAAGAAGTTTTGATCTTAGAGTCAAAATATAAGCACGATTAAGAAATAACGAACGAGAAATGATACATTCAGGCTCCAAAATCCATTTTAAAATTCGTTTGTATAGCGTTGTTGTTCACCAAATAAATTCTTAAAGAATTTGATATTCAAAACCATATGTGAAAAGACATGGGCTTTCCCAACTACAAGACACATGTCGTAAAATAATATGACACATTTCGATATGGGCAGAATATATAAAACTAAAAGACATTGTACTTTTACCTCAAAAATTTCAATTCGACAAGGCACTCCTTGAAATAAAATTTCGCTATAAAATAATTTGAATATAAAATGTAGCAGAAACATTTGTTGAATACATAAACAGGTACCTACATAACGTTCGGAATTGTTCTGTATGCCTATAAAAGGGTTTCAAAGGAATTCTTCCGAAAAGTTTATTTTTACATTCAATACCCGACCACTCAATTTCTTGATACCGTAAATACGCTCGAAATCTTTGGTTATCATTAATTCAGTCTTAATCTTTCTCTGTAGACATTTTTCACCGACGATAATCAATTTTCTCTTCTACAATTATCTCAACAATATATAATCTCTTAAACATAATAATTAAAAAGAACGAAGTAAAATTTTACTAGGTAATATCACCCACAAAGTCACTTGACCCACATCTTTTTTCTCAAACACGGTATACAACAGAGGTCAGATGAAAATATACGTTTATTGAAAAATAATATGGTGTTGTATCACGCACAGTCGTACTGTGTCATTGTGTTCAAGTGAATTATCACCTTCAATCATAACTTCGTCTATGTATGTCAATATCGGTGTAAAGAATTCTTAATCAAAAAAATAAAATGATCACCAAATGGTTATATATTTACTGGTAGGTAGTAAAAAAAAGGCTTTTGTAGTAAATAAAATTACCTAACCTCTAAAGAAATAAAACAGAAAAAGAATCGGACAATGCACTTGACAAAATTGAAAATAAGGTCGCAGTTGTTATCGTGTTATGTCGTCATCAAAATTTATCCAATTTATAATGTGTGAAGCCAAATCATTTCACACGCTTCTAAACGGTCTCAAGAAAGAAATTCCTAAACGCATAACAACCCAAACCATACTGTAAACCACTACTGTACCCATTTCTATAAACTTAAAAACCATAAAGCGTCTCAATCTTTCACTTTCCACCACGTCAAATAGAGGAATATAAATTCTTGATGCGAAACTACCATACATGTTTTCTTTACCATCATTCAAACCACCATCAAAGTTAATCGTTTCACCAATTGAATAGAAATCAACATATACACATTACCCAAAGAATCGAACAGAAATTTCCGATCAGTAAACATCGCCAGACCTTGGTAACGAACTTGAATACCAATGAAAAACCAATGTGGACATTCTCAGGGCAATGCCAAGGAACGGTTTTGAGAAAACGATATTCCGATAGTACGTTGACAAAATACAAATGGAGGACAAATTCCTATGTCGTCATTATTCAATTCAACACATGAGAACCGATTATCGCACTAGAAATTTTTTTTTGTTACACAGATAATAATATAAAATTGTACATAATGCTTCAGAAAACAAATATAGGACAAAATAACAAACAAATGAAACCTAACTAACCTTACGAATTATTTATGTTGTCCTCAATAATCCAAAGAATAAAAGCAAACTTTAAGTATGCCATAATGAAAAACACCTAAGTACACGAGCACTACTGGCACTGATAAAAATGCAATTCTTAGAAACCCACCCACTGTAAAAAGCAATATTATGAATGATGGTACAGAAACATGTAAATTATGCTTGCGGTTGCCAATGCCTGTAAACAATGCAATGTTATTTATTAAAATTGCTTTTTTACATTCAATGTAATTCTAAATTTGCTTGGCAAGGTTCCAACTATGCAAAAATCATCGCTTCAAAAAATATAGACCATGTGTGCTGCATACAAATCACGTTATTTTGTACTAGCATCTTTTGTCGCATCTCTTAAATTATGTATCAATCTTTGCTATATACATTATGTACGCAATACTATTTTATAATTTTGTACACGTTTATGGAAATAATTGTCATCATTTCTCTTAAAATGCTGTTTATATCTTTATGTTCTTAACGGTTTTATCTCTTTATTTCCAGAATCGGTCTTTGCGGATTTGACAACCCACACAGAGACCAGAAGACAGAAGAAGTTAGAAGACACATAGGACAAGTAAGTTTTCTAAAATAAAATTTAATTAAACAAGTTCAAGGTCAAGAACCATCCCAGACAGCATTGTGCTTAAAATACAAACGCACATATAAGGCAAATGGCTCATAATGTGTACATAAATTCAAGCCAGATAACTATCTTAGATCTCAGATAGGTCAACGTAGAACTAATACTAATGATGTAACCACGCATGACACTGATATACCATCAACTGATGAGCGTTGACACCTACACTAAAAACTTTGATGAGTTCACGACCGAATAGGCAAATGCAGAAATAACTTTGGGAAACGAGCTGAACGAATTGGACGTTTTTAGCAAGCGTTTAAATTGATAATGATGATGATTGGATTATAAAATTAATGAAATATAGCAGACCCGTGCTATTCAGACTAGAATCAGAGATAAAAAAAACTGTCTTCAACCAAGAAATTCTCGAAAAAAAAAAGTTGTATTTAAGTTCTGTGATTGATAAACGTCACCTGGCGTGTTATATATAAACTAAAGTTACATAATCATAACTCTACCACCCACCGCGATAGTGATTTTCATAACTAATCAGGATACAAGATGAAAACATCAAGACAAAAACAATGACATTATATAGTCAAAATAATTGAAGAAACTACTGTCAATCATGAATCCTCCGATCATGTTAACAGGTAAACAAAAAAATTTACAGACGTTCTACAACAAAGTACTGCAAACAGAAACAATAGTTGTTCGCAAGGAAGTCGTTTTGAAGAACATTTTAATATCCAATACATAGTCTAACAAGTACATATAGCTATGGAAAATAAATATCATGACCCAAACAATAGGAATAAAAATCCTGATATACAAATGAGATGCGGCATCGAGCTGTCAAAGGCAAGGTCGCGATGCAGATAAACAAAAATAGTAGCTATGTGTGTGCTTATAACAAAATGGGTAACTAAAGTCATTCCAAATTAATAGATTTTTCGATATCGCTTCGAAGCGCATGTACATCGGTATTTCGTTAGCTGTACCTTCTACTATAATCTATCGTAGCCTAATCAGCCTAGAAATAAGTCAAATTATATTTGTTCAAACAAATCTAATTTAATCGATCACCTTGGAAGCAAATTTGAATCTGATATAATAACCATCATTATTGTTGCCTCGATTGATTACATAGAACATACAATTGTGATCGTAATAAACTTGAGTAAGGCCGGGAGCTTAATGAGAAAAATGCTCAGCAGCTTTTATTACCCGTGTCTAACTTATGTTCTTGAAACAAATAAGTTTCTATGAGGTCAGACTGATCTGTATGTATCCGGCCTAATATTTAGAATTGAGGAGATTGATTCGATACGGTTTATCTTGATTTCAAAACAGACAAATTATTGTGAGACGAATTATTATGTGTTGTGGGCGGTGGATTAACCTGTCATAGCTTATGCAAAAATTTGATCTCTAACCTCAGTCATTGTTGTTACTACACAAGCCAAATCACCAGACGAATAATAATGAATGAAAAATCTATATAACCCATCAACTGTCTATTTGAATATTTTCAAAATTGATTTATGGGTACATACAGTGTGAATATAGCACATGACAAGCTTTATATCCAAGTCAAAAATTGGAGAAAGATGAGTAGAAACATAATGATAAAATCCAACTTATCTTCAACCTTAGCTCCTACTTGGCTCTGTACAAAAATCGGTAACGATATACAAAAACCACTGACTTAAGCATGAATTATCTACGGCTCGCTGGTCCTAAGGAATTTGGTTCTACCGCGCGACAATTATGTGCGTTTCGTCAATCTACATGCAACTTCCCACTACCGGTTGTTAGTAAAGAAATGTTAATGTATTCCTTCATTGAATATGTGGATGGAGGAAATGTGTTGGACTATAAGGAAATAGGAGTGTTTATGTATATAGGCAGAGCAAACAATCTTATTTGCAAGATAAAATTAATGAGAAGATGAAACAATGATTAATTGAAAATACTTAAAAGCCATCTCAAGGAAACGAACACTTTTAGTTATATACCTATGCATCCAATGATGGCAGGTGTTTATTTATTCGAAGTTAATTATTTTCTATTAACAACAATTTAATAGACCTCTAAAATATAATCAAGCTCCAAATTAGTTTCATTCAAGGCAACTAAAAAAGTGCGCTACCTTTTGCAACAAATCATTTCTGACATTTTATTTCCGTCATAAAACATAAAATGACAAAATCAAATCAATTTAGGATGACGTCTTCATTAAAATCGTGATCATATCATCCTTTAATAAAAAGTTGCCAGCTATCGTAGTCATAGACAAGGAAATAGTACTTAACAAAACATATGCACAAAATTCCTTAAAAAATAACAAACAGAGTAAAAACATATAATAACATTAAACAAAACGTACTAGACAAGGAAGTTTCAGTCTCATTACATATTCCACTTGATTCCTATCAGTACAAACGTAACGCTAGTTCGTGTATTAAACATTCGCTTTCTGTATCTTTCCAAATGACAAGGTCGTATAAAGGTTACCTGTCATGGGTCTAATTTTTTTTATGAAGATATTAAAGTTTTACTGTATGTTTTTCAGAATCTGTCAATAAAATTCATGTTTCTTGCCGATCTTGTAACTTTAATATTCTTGGTATGTAAGTTATTTCCGCTGGCATTTCAAAAACATTAATTCTTCTTAATAATTTGTTAGTATTTTTGAGTTATATAAAACATTGTTTTATTATATCATCCTAACTAACTTAAGACAATCCAGGGCTCAATATCATGGAAACCGTCGCGTCAGCGATTGGTAAAATCGAATGGTCACGTGATTAACCCCTTACATTTTGGCATTTAGAAAATCGCCATCGATGACAGAATGTCTGCTTATCTATAGCCTCAGATCATTCTTAAAAATATGTTTAAAATCATCGAAAACCAATTAGCAAGTCAGGTTGTCCAATATATCAATAAACATCAATAGACCTGCACAATATGCAAAGCTCCTTATTAATCGTCCCCTCATCATTATCAAGTCCACAAAAAACTACCATTGTAATACCTAAATCAATTACAAAAAATCTGTTCTCACACTTTAAACTCTAATTGATTTTGATATATTTTTTTACACTCAAACATGACCTATCTTCCGTGTTCTTGATTAATTCAAATCTTTATAACAATACATTGACATGCACTTATACACAACAGTAAAAGAATAGTACAGAAGGTTAGTTCAATACAACAGGCGAAAACGCACGCTCATACAGACAAACTTCACGTACAGCGTACAGTGCACTCGCGACTGGCATTAGTTTGAGATCGGTGTAAGGACCATCTGTGCGTCTGTTTTCATTCGTTGTATGTAGCCGACCTTCTGAAGTATTCTGTGTTATGGTTCAACAAAGTTCATGATGTTATAGGTCATATGGGTACCTATTCTATTGTTGAACACTTTGTCATGTCATAAATCATAATGCGATGAATGGTGGAAGTAAATACTATGGCAAAGGCAATGACCTTGCTGATGGCAGATTAGGGCAACTGTGATGTCATAATGTAACGGGCGAAAACTGCGTTTGTTTTAAAGGTGACTGTCCTTTTCATGGGCTTGTCTATTCCTATAAAGATAAAAATATAAAATATAGTTACCAATTTACACTATGCATATCCGTTTTAATATCCATTGCATTTTAGTCGTAGACAGTCCAACCACATATAAAAATGTTGTCTCGACTGCTCAGAGAATGTTCCATCACCTGTAGTAAATTTCGTAAGAGATTGATTGCCTTAGGTAGTAATTAATCTATCAACTTGAATACTGCAATCGTTAATTCACTTGCCAAGTGTAACGATCACGACAGCGACGATATGCTATAAAACAATTTTCTTTAATCAAGTTATGGAAGCATTTAACAAGCTGACTACCTACTAACCTACGATTTTTAAGTAGAAAAAATAACTTTCTTTTCCGATTTCGGTGTCGAAAAACGGAAAATAATAAGTACCAAAGACACCGACTTCGGAAAAGAAAGTTATTTTTCGCTTTGTAGTGTTTTGTTTTGTAAGTCGGTTTGGTATTTTTGTTAAAAATTATTTTATTTAAGATCTCTTTTAAGTACTGGTAGGTACCTCCAATTACCATGAAAAACATTTGTAGCCAAAGCACACCTGTGATGACGATTCCAATTAGCCCAAACACGACCAGGATACATTATTTAATTACTAAATAAATAAATAAATAAATTACGGAGTTCCAGTGCCTACCTTCTGGCTTCATCATCAGATTAGTTCCATGGTACGATTTTCATCAATAGATATAATCGCCTAATCATAGTCGGTTAAGTATTCAAGATATTGTCTTATAACCGTGACATACTTAGCATTAAGGAGTTCCAGTGACTATCTGTGGTCTTCTTCATCTGTTTCACTTCACCAAATGATACTTTCTGAATGTAAATTATTGCATTATCAGGCGTCTTTGTGTAATCGGGTAACATACATAAAAAAATAAATTCTGACGAATTGAGAACCTCCTCCTTTTTTTGAAGTCGGTTAAAAATACATTAACCCACTTACTAATAAACGCAGAATAAAGTTATACCAAGTATAAACCTATGAAAATGTATGGTTTTTTCTTTGTTATACCTGGTATAACTTTATTCCGTGTTTATTGGTAAGAGGGTAAGAAATCAACACATTCCACCCAAATTGTCAATACTATATACCACCAGCTAGCGCCAATAGAGCCTTGGGCTATTTCACATTCACTTTTCATTTATGCTCTGCATTTGTCAGAGCTCAATTTTGAAGCATCCGGCCGATATGATCTTTATATGCCAGTCATAGAGACATCCTTGTACTAAGGTCGCGACTGCAGAGAATTCATATCTGGCATTCTGCCATGGTGGATGTTATAGGATTTAATCTACCAATGACATAACACCTACACATGCATGGTCAAAGTTCATTTACGCTAAGATATTTAATTTAAGTGTATATATTAACAAGATGTAGCTGATATAAGCATGTGGTTACATTGTATTTGCATTGTACTTAGAAAAAGGAATTATGATAAGTTTGGTGGTTGAGGACAGTGTTAATGACAATGAAAGTAAAACAAAGTCCAGTCTATCTCCACAAAGACACTAAATATGTATATTCTGACAACTAATGAATATGTATGTAATCTTGAACAAACCACAAAAGTCATCATCATCATCATTTCAGCCGAAAGACGTCCACTGCTGGACATAGGCCTCCCCCAGGCGTCGCCACATTGACCGATCCCGTGCGTCTCGCATTCAGCGCCTTCCCGCAACTTTAACCAGGTCATCGGTCCACCTAGTGGGAGGCCTTCCAACATATCATCTTCCGGTTCGCGGTCGCCATTCCAGAACTTTTCGGCCCCAACGGCCATCCGTTCTGCGAGCAATGTGCCCTGCCCACTGCCACTTATGTTTGGCAATTCTTCGGGCTATGTCGGTAACTTTGGTTCTCCTGCGGATATCATAATTTCTGACGTGATCACGCAAGGAAATTCCACAAAAGTAAACCAAGTGATTATTTTTAACAGACAAACCTTGATATAATTCTATTAAAAACTCATAAAACTGTGTCTTTCTTTATGCAATTTGCCCTTGATACTTACTTTTCATAATAAATACCTGTGATATTGCAATATATAATCAAAGACACAGAGAATAGGCAACTAACATGTAATTTGACTGTTACATTATAATTATTTTTAATACTCTATAGGCTCACGCTTGACCACTATCTCACCTGATGGTAATCGATGATGTGGTCGACGGTGAAACACGCTTGCCTGGAAATAACCTATTCACTCTTGGCTCTAAGACCCCTAGATTGTAGCTATCGGGAAACAGACACCGGCGGGGAATTCCACTCCTTAGCTGTACGCATAATAAAAGTGTTCCCAAAACGTTTTGTGCGTATGGGTGGGATGTCCAGCATGTACCGATGGCGTATCACCGTACGTCTGGTAGTCCGATGATGAAACTGGCTAGGTGGAATAAGATCGTGCAATTCCTTCGCACACTCCCCGAAATGTAACCGATAAAAAACCCGGCAACTCGGCGACAATGTTCTAGGCTCTGGAGCTTTGACTTGACCAGTGTCTCATTGCGATTAGATAAGCCGCTTTACCCGCTTTTCGATCGACTTAAATTCAAATAAAATTTATTGCATCCATAATGTACATACAGGTGTTAAAAATAAGTTACAGAAACAATTATGGACCCTGTGCATCCTCCCCTGTCCTGACTCTAGTGCATCAAACTAGTATTTGGATTGAAGTACTTTCTCACCTTTGCAAGGATCCCCAACTTTTTTTTTACTACCGATGAATTGTAAATTTAGAGCAATGACAATACATGAAAAAAAAAACAGTTAAAATTCTTCTTTCTTTGTCAACAGGGTGTCAAAATCAAAATGGACGACGCCGGTAACATACTCATCAGACGCTACTCCAAGAGTAATGTATTTGTGAAGAGTACGGCGGCCACCAGCAGCGAAGAGACGGCTATAGGGCAGGACATAGTCAAGCTACCTGGATACTCACTGGAACAGGAGAAGATATTTAAGGTAAGGAATATTATAGCTGATATAAGTGAAGACGATGAATGAGAAGAAGCAAAGGATAAACGCAATGAGATTCGAAAATGAAAGGCAGCTAGCAACAGTTAAATTTTTAAATATATTGCCAGGGAACCCTGCAGCAATCTATTGTACTATCACGTATCATTCTGGAAATTAAATATTATCAAAAATATACCTTCAGATTTTTTAAATCTGAGACAAATCAAATAAAAAAAAATAAAAATTATAGTTAAAACAATTATCTTTATCTATTCTAAAGTTTTTGCTACTATAAATCGAAAAATTTAGATTTTTACAAATACTTGTATAACATTATTAAAGTACTCAGATATGTTATTATCACATTAAAAGAACTAACAAAAACAAATATATAAATCGCAACGCTTATTGTATTTAAACAAAGCCATTTATCAAAGAATGTAAAAAACTTTATAGGCGTAATTATTCTAAGTGTTACAAATAACGCGGTTTAACAATTTATTACAAAAACGTTAACTTCAATGTCAGGTTAAAAAATTAAAGCAATGTTGTTCAAAATATGGTTACAGATCAAAATGCTTCCTTTAAACATCGTTCAATTCGAAAAACTCATTCTTAAACGCAGAATATTTAGCTATGTATGTAATTATAAAAGGTACACAAATACCCAACATAGTTCTATTTAAATAAACAACCATAATTTCCGATTAGCATAGCACCTACTTCTTGACCAAATAAAAACCTTGTACCGTAATTACTCTTTATAATGCAGAATGAAGTAACATCATTAGTGGGTCTTGTTTTGATAAACTTACAACCGCAATTTGGTCCAAGTCCAATAGGTGCATCTAATTACACGTTGCTAGCTTATCCTTCCTCTTGCACCAACCAACAACTATGTTATTTACAAAACTCACACGAAATTAAATCAGAATTCTAGTCTTTACTGCTATCGAAATATGAATTTTAAAGTCTAATTTATAGGCAAGCAAGGTAAACTGGTTCGTTGTAAACATACCAAACAGGCGTCAGTAGTTATTTCCGTCAAGATGAATGCGTTTAAAAAATAAGATGTCGTAACATTTGCCTATTAATTTCATGGTTGCCCACATAATGATCTAAATTGCTTGGTAGATCATTGGGCCCGGTCTTCAGTAGAAATTACTTGTTTGGTAACTCAAACATTGTTTTTTTTTTGTATATTGTGACGAGCGTAAAAGCTCTATCTACCGATTAAAAATATTCACTCACGTCTTTTCGAGCGCGGTCACACACAATAGGCAGCTATTGTTCGTCTGTTACTTCATCTTTCGCTGCTTCTGGCTCCATAATTTCCTTATGTTCATCGTTATTAAAGACAATAATCATCGTTGAAAAAAAATTAAGAGGGCAAGGCATTACTCTAATGCGCGTTGCGTTAGTGCATCAGTCATTTGTGGTGCATCACGACTGCACAGATTGTGTTCGAGCACGATTCTCTCTGACCATGACATTGCCACGTAATTTCATTTTATCAACATTTTAATGTTACGAAATATTTTGTACTTTGAAGAC
Organism: Anorthoa munda; assembly: GCA_945859665.1. Lineage (NCBI taxonomy): Eukaryota > Metazoa > Arthropoda > Insecta > Lepidoptera > Noctuidae > Anorthoa > Anorthoa munda. Next base: position 25,621,337 of record OX243900.1, on the reverse strand, counting down.
GAGTTATTGTTAAGAGACATCCAGCATTAGTTCTCTCAGAATGACATAAAAGGGCCATTTATTCGCACAATTTGTATGAACCACAATTACCAGATTATTTCATTACGTATTTGTAAGACGATAGGCCAGTGGAATTGTAGATTGCTTGCAACAAGAATACCATTCAACTCGTACGGGCCATGACATTTGTAAATACTAATGACAAAGCGAACGCAAATGTGAATATAATAACTAATTCCAATCACAAATTAGCCGACTCAACTGTTATACAAGTATTATCGTCGTAATTAACAGTATAGATACAAGAAGTGGTACAAGACAATGGAAAATTCACTACCTAGCATCCGAAAGATTCATTACCAATTCATACACCATTACCTACAAGGTTTTACGTAAGTCTGCAGCAAACAATGAGAGAAGATAGCACCATTAGGCAAGGGAGGGAATGGTCATTGCCTCACATATTTGTTTGAATGTTATTCTATTTCCTTGGGAGTAACGAAAGCGAATTCTCAGAAAGTAGTTCATTGTCCGTGCTCAACACACCGCCGAAACAATGTGATGCCTGAATTAATCGCTATTGTGAGAAATATTACACCTTTAACTATTATTATTAACAGCAATTTATTTCATGTAACGTTATTGTTATATATTCTATAATCTTTGCAAAATGTAGATCAGTTGTTTTCGCTTTTTTTTAATTGATTCCTGTTGGTGACAAATAGGTCGAATTTATTAATAATATTAAATTATAATTTTTATTTCATGACTATTATTCAGAGCGTTTGCAACAAATGTCTTGATAGGTCACTAGTTAACTTGTTGCACAGCAATGTACGTCTTCATTAAAAGACTCCAATTTCCTCGAAACAATACCGGCAAGTGTTGAAACTGTATGATCTCTGGGATTTTTTCTGTGCGATCCGGCTTGTTTCCCACAACGAATTCCCTTGCGACTAAATTAATTTAAAACAATACTATCTGTAGTGTCAACTAGAGTTTTTAAATAGATCTAAACTACTTCCAATGTAGATATGATAAAACTTGGAAATGTTGTGACATTCATTCGCAACCACTTCGCACATTACCACGTCTATTTCAGTTTTATTGGTGAATAAATGTTAAATTCAAAATTATATGATATTGATGCCATTAACTTCGCAATGTTATACAACATGTTAGCAAATAGCTTCTTCATTTTCATCAAGCCTTTGTGTGAGAACGGAAGAACCATCCAAACCATTTGTCTTAACAAAACATTTACGTCAAATCTTCCATTTCAATTTGGTACTTGCGTCAAACAATTCATCTATTCCCTGTATGCTCTCAATTAACTAGACGAGCTTGTGTTGCAACAATGGAATGTTACAGTTTTAATTAGAATTCTTAAAATGCATCAATTTAACTTGTGGTACTTGAATGAAGTTTTTTGAGTCACCGTTCGATGATTTACGAATTACGTCGGCGAAGGTTTTAAAGATACCATCTATATAGTCAACTGGTCCGCAATGACGGACGGACGACTCGACAACTGCTTGCACTGATTATGTAACAACTTTATAAGCCTCATTCAATTTCGTCGATGCATCTGACTCGGCGTTTTCGTTTGTCTCTCGGAGTTCCTCAGTCGAATCGGAAACCTTTGGGAATATTTGAGATTATCTTAATAGATTTAGATCACGTCGTGTTTGGATTTTAAGTTTCGTGACTTTGATTTTTGAAAGAAATTGTGAAATGGGTGAAGGAAGTCTTACACAATAGGACAAAATTACGCAATGACTTATCTGGTGAAAGAAAAGAAATTATTATTTCACCATATGCCTTCCGTACATAGCCAACGATAATATAATAAAATGCTGTTTTCAGAAAATTTATTTAATTTATATTTTTAATTATACAACGCTCACTCTTGACATTTTCACTATAGAGATGGGCACCCTACATGACGTCGGCTCAATTTTTGTTTGATCGAGCGATTGTCTTTTCATTATCGAACGAAGGCTTGTTATGTAATATTAATTCGATAAGATCTTCTAATTTAGACGCATTCAATCGATCGTCCAACAATTTGTTTTAGATCACCGCTCGTGTTAATTAAGATAAAAAATGTACACGTTATTTGTAACTGTCTGTTACTATAAGTTTGTTTGTTATAACTTGATTGGTGTTATCTCTTCTTTTGAATTATGGTTATTATGAGTCACACTAGCTGAACAGAATCTTTTTCTACCAATTGTTTCTATTAATATCTCTTCATATTACTTGCACTCCAAATAACTATCAAAATGTCTTTATTATCTTCTGATTCCATATTTGGACTAGACTATCTATCGCTCTCAAATGCTTTTGCCTTAGTATCTATACTTTAAAGAGCATACTTAACATTATCAGAAAACTCAACAGGTAGCTTAGTCGCACTACTTTTAACGAAGATAGGATTAGCACCTTTCTTCGTTATAAGTAGAGCGTTAACCTTCACTTAACACTTAAGCCACATTTATTTTGATAGATTTTATATCCTCATTTCTTTCTTTTCCAGTTATTCGACATGAAGAAGTTCCAATCCAACGTGAACCGCGAACTGCGCCGCTCATACCCTGACCGCAGGAGGTTGGAGACGCAGTGCCTCAGCGCCATAGCCTTCGTCAAGTCAGACTCTGATCTACTTGATTGCCCCATCTGGGTGCTCATCATCAATGTCGTTGCTATGGACATGCTCAAGTCTAAACTGCCACCGGGTAAGTTTCAAATACTTTATATGTTCATAGATATCATGTAGATGAATGGCAATTGGAGAGGCCTATGTTTAGCAATGGACTGCTGTATGCTGATGAATATTTTGAATTTATGATACAAATCAATCAGCTGAGTGGCGATACAAAATACAAAAAAAATACAGAGGAGCTTGACATTTTTAGAGCTTTGACGCTGTGTTAGTAAAAAAAAATATTCAAAATAACAGATTAGTTCTATGAAATGTTAGCTATAAATAGAATCAAACAAAAAGCAATAAAATTAGCTGTTCTTACTATTAAATGAACACAAATTAACATGTCCTTGCATAATGACGTCCTGTGTAATTAATATTTTTATCTATTTTCAAATAAGAATATGCAATTAGCTAATATTAATGAACTTTTTGAATCTATTTTTGTTGTACAAAGAACTACAGTTAGTTCTTCAGTTAAATAAAACTTTAGTTACAAATTGCTACAGTAAAAATGTTAAGGAATAACAAATATAATCTACAAGGCGCCAATGACACTAAATTCGAAACCCCATATAAAAATATTTCTGGACATACCTATAGCAGGAACATAAAATGCAAATGCAGTGGGTCGGAAACCTTTCAAAAGATTTTATACCGAAGGCACAAAAAGGTACAAAAACAATGCAGGTTTTAGGATTAGCGATAATATGCACTTTGGTGAATCACATTGAGAGCAAAAAGTAAATTATTATGGACAGAAAAAGTTTTGATAATTCATTTTAACACAACGTTTTTCCTTCGAAATTAATTATAACATCTTCATGGCTACATTGACGTGTATTAAACTATGGCGGATAATTGATGCAACTGGCATAAATTTGCAAAAAAATTACAGTCATAATCAATCCTGCCATTATCATTTAGTTTAATTCCTTGCACTGCTTCTTCTCCTTCAAATTCATTTCAAATCTCGTTCTTATTATATTTATCATCTTGTATAACTTCGTTTATAATTTAATTAATACTATCGTTACCGACTTGTTCACTATCTACATTGACAAGGGCTTGAATCCGGTTGTCACGTCAGCTGCCGACCTTGGCCGAACAATGTTCACTGTCACTTTCTAAGCCTGCACTTTGCAGATCATATCTTATATAATCTTGCTACTAAGTATGTTGTAAATGCTAAGGTGCTAAGAATTGATGGGGCCGATTTGTTAATACAAATTAATAATTATGTTGAAGAAGGAAGTTTTTTAGATACTGTTGAAATTATGTAACATGTAAACGAGCTGTCATTCAATATATTAGTTTTTTGATTGGTGGCTTTTGTATTGGGAGTCAAGAACAAGAGAAAATAATGGGAAAGTAGTGAACCTTGTCGGTGACTGTGCTTAGTTAGATAAAGTTTACTGGGTGGAAGTTTACCGCATAAAACAGCTTGAGATAAGTGAAAATAAATAAATAATAATAATACATAAATTAGAGATTAACATTTAGATAAGCTTTAATCTTTAGTGTAGGCTAGAAGTTATTTTCAATGATATCTATTTTATGAAACAAGACAAATAAAAAAAATATTTTTATAGAATTAATAACATATATGTCAAAGAGCTTATTTATTTTTCTCTCAAAAATACAATTTATAAGTAAGAAGGTACATACATAAGTGGTAGGTTGGGTAACTAATTGCCTACAAAAGATGAAGTTTGATAAAAATGATGGATATGTTTCCCACAAGCCATTACGGTTCATACCTACATAGGAGGCCAATTACTTTTTATATAATTATGCACTTATGACTATGAGATGTTATATCTAAGCTTAATTTAGAAAGATTTTGAGTTGACTGCGTATCTTCACGCTATTTTAACTTACGGAGAGGGCAGAAAACCAGCGGTTATCAGTAACAATTTAGCAGACGATGAACCAGAGAAAAATACAGAGCTGGTGAAAGTCTCATGGTATGAAAATAAATGTCTTCCAGCATCTGTAAACACAAAAACTAAATTATAAACACGATCAATATTACCAAATTACGCAACTAAAAGAACGCACTTTGAAACCTAATATACAAAAAAGACGCCCCAAAGCGTTAACACCGCCAACTCCTAAATCATATACACAAACAATACGCTCGAAATATTTATATGAAACACAATGTTTTATAGTAACTTAATAATAAAAACACTTCCGTACTAAAAACGTTGCGATATCATCACTTTGGTTACTTAGTGTGGCTAGCCTCGTACTAAAAAAACTAACGAGTGAGCAACGCATTGTTTTTGTCTTCTATTTTTTTGAATATAGGCTTCATTAAGTAAAGCATGGTCAAGGTGGGTGGGTTGCGAATTTGGGAAAACAATCATTGTGGTGAGGTCAGTAATCGCCGTGGAAAATTAAGTTGGCAGGTATATTAGTAGTCTTAGCTAGAAACAAATCGCCAATTTGTTTAAAAACTCTTTGTTATTAAAATATTTGAGTTCTGTCATTATCATATTAATAAGTCTGTTGTCCTTTCGTGTATAATTTTATGGTAATGTAATATGGTTAGCTACCATTTATCAAATAATTTTTTACATTAATGGAATAAATAAATTAAAATTCGATAGCCCTACTAATACAAATTCGATTTTTTTGTACTAATTGTAACTGTCTTTACAATTAGTACAAAAAAATCGAATTACCCGCAAAAAAACCGCAGTTCCATGGAGTATAATTAAATCAACTACGCACGACGCACACATAGACACGTTAATAAAATCTATCTACGATCAATAGTTCTTCATTGAACCTGGCAAAAACTAAACAGGAAATGATTTCGTCTACAGAGTACCTATACGACTTATAAATTGGTCACAAAACCAATTAAATGTCTAACAAACATACGTGATCAACGTTCCGCATATTTATATAATTACACGCTTAACGCAACTGGTCTAATGGGTTAAAATCAATTTGAATATAACCTTAGAAAGAAATGTACGCCCACTAATAAATACGAAATTAAAACAAATAATTTGAACCTACACTTAATTTGAATGCCCATTCACGATCATTTGTGGTCATGTTTTCCTTTCAGATTAAAGTTTAGTTATAAATAAGTCTACTGGCCACGGTCCTAAGTAATCTAAATCTGTTACCGGCCACGTCGCATCGTTAAGGTTGACAGAGGCAGCAAACGATTTTACGCTGGTCGCAACAATAGCAGAGAAAACAAGCAAAATCAACAGAAAAATTGCAATTGCAGCATTAAGGGACATAAACGCACAATACGTGTCATAGCGAATAAATTGCCTAACACCGATATCACGGACAGAGACACATGGGGCCAGTGAAGAGTTAACTCCACCTCTTTATCTTGAAACAGTAAAATATTCCATTATTATATTGCATTGTGAACCGTATTTTTTAAATCAGAATGCGTGGGAGTTAGGAGCGACCTCTTTTAAGTGTTTGAATATCTGTACTTCTTGCTCCTTCATCGATACCACCATTATCATTTAAGACATTAACGCCAATTGCTGTAATGTTTATTTTAGGTCTTTCCATATCATCAGTTACAAGGCCGCTGTCGAACATCAGTCACGCGTCATCAACGTTTACAGTAATTACCATTGAATGGGCGTATGTTAGCATACGTAGACGATGACTAGAGGCACCCAGAGATCTGACAATGTTACAGTTACCTTGTCTTAGACCTCTGGGACAGAGCCGCAGGTATTATGGAACAATGGGACGACCTCTACACTTATCATTAACTTACGAATATACAAAATTAAATTCTTATAATGCACAGTAATATTCTCACGCGCAACTGCGAACGTTTAACCAAGTTGGGTTAACCTTGAGGATATTGAAGTTTTAAGTAGGAGAAAAAAAAATATAGTGCGGAAAGTACAGGCCGAAAATAAATTGATAATATACTTCGGACTTCTGAAATTGGAGATGGCCTTAAAATCAGGATCATCAGTAATTATATTCTTGATGTAATTATTGTGAACTCGTTCAAAAGTGGTCCGGTTTTCATTGTAGCAAGGTGATCAGCTAGTAATAATGTAAAATTGACTACCCAAAGAGACTTCCGGAAGTTTATCACCATGTTGGTTATTCAGGTACCAGCTGCGCGTCATCTTAACGTCTCGGTTCTAGTAGCTCCACTCCTGTTTTATTCATACGAGTAGAAAATTTGAATTACAGCAGGTAATTTGCACATCTTTGATATAGCAGCAAGTGTGAATAGAGAGATATTATTATATAGATAATTTTCAAATCCGATTTAGTTCCCATAGCACGCAACCGCATCAACTATGCAGAGCCTCACTTCTCAGTAGTCTGCTTATTGTTGTGCAACAATGCAATCTTACATCGATCTCAAGATGTATTGCACCTCATTTCACTCAGACCATACTGCAAATTTCTAACTAACCCCATCTAGGCAAGTTAACAGCAATTCAACATCTAATATTGGTTTTGCACAAATCATAGTGAGTCTATGGGAAAGAAACCGCACGGAGAGATTCCCGTGATTTTCCACCACGGATAAGATTTGTTCATAGATTTTCTGCAGTGGTTTCGCGGTCTAGCCACTGTTTATCTGTTAAGGAACTCAAATAAATCTATTGAGTAACGTAGCTAATGTTTTCTGTATGGAAGTCGTGACACTTAAACGTGGGGACTGGTCGCTTTTGCCGATATAGCATCAAAAGTTTAACCTTCGTGTCATGGTAGTACTTTTACACATTGTTATTTTATTCGTGTCTTGCTTTATTTTCATAATTAACCGATATGTATGTACTCTCAATCGTTTAATCTACACTTGGTGGACTAGCAATTACCACTCTGTTATTTTTGCATACGATAAGATCTGCATTGCTAACATATGTCTTGTTAAACTGATTCAAACGTACATCATTGTTCACATCACACATTCGAATTTCGTTTTCATAACCAAGGTCGTCATAGTTCGTAACTGGATCATACGAATGCAATCGTTGCCCATAAACCCATTAAATTCACTTTGAATTTGTAACGAGCGCCAATTGAATCATTAAAGGCTTGTAGAGACATAAATCGTGACTGATGTTATGCAAAACTCGAATTGACGACAATAGGAAGCATGCTGCGATCGAAAGTGGTCTGAACATTACACAGATTTTGTATCCCCAATTCAATGTACAGACGTGGTTGCAATGTAATTAGGGCTACCGCGTTTGAACTTCCTGCTAGGGGCGCTGGTGTAGAGTGAGGTCCTCAAAATGTTAAATTTCATAGTTTTTTGGCTATTAGCGCGATATTATTTTCAATATTTTTATTGTTTTTAATATTTTCCAAATATGGCAGATTAAGATAGGTTATATGTTGTATAAGTTAATGTTTCAGAAAATGTTATCGCCCTTTTTACGAAAAAAAGATGCTGCGCAAAACTGCGGCATACTCGATTTTATTTTTATCGCACTTCTACGGCATTAGAATGTATTTTATTTCAAACATTGCTTCCGTGACCGTAATAACAACACTTAACAGCTATATTTGAGGACCTTACTGAACAGTGGCGCCAACTGGCAAGCAATAAAACGGTACCCCCATTCCTCTTGTCCAGCTTCTTGCTCAATTACTGTTTAAAGATAACTCCTTGGTTCAGAAAGTTCAACTGTTATGAAGATGTTTACCATACAAATGGATAAACCTATAACTACTTAGACAGCATGCTTTCGAGGAGGAAAATGTCTTATCTAATCACAATCTGAGCAAGACGACTACAACTGAACTTCAATTGGAGCTACGGTCAGACGCTCTTGACTCACATCGCATACTACAGATAGTAAACCGAATATAAAATTATTTTTCGTACATAGACACACGTAATTTTCTCAGCATTTAAAAACAGTCGGTGTAGGTACCTCTATTAGCATTCAGCTCATTGGCTGAACTAATCTGGATTCTAATCCCGTTGCGACATGGCGTCTACGGTATTTCCAGACACAGGTCTGTATATCTTTTAAACTCAGATTATATGCGAAACAAAGGTTTATCATTGCTACAACATCTCTATCATGTCGGCGCTAGAAATCTATGAAAAGCTTTTCAAACAAAAGAACCACAACTTCCTTATCAAAATTGCTGTAATTGCTATCTGAAAAAGCTTTTAGATTTCAATTTAACAATCATGTGTAATGCCTAGTTAGATTATCGTAATAGCAGCCTTTATAAGTGGTCTAAAACTGTGTAATCATCGTAATGAAAGGGCACAATTAGGATTTAATTTTAAAATAATTGTCTAATATGGAGTCTAAGCGAGTTATTCCAAATCATTTCCGCTCGATCATTCATTCTGATTTGACGTGTCTGAAGTGTAAACAAACATTTAGGACATAGATAATCCGACACCACGAAATGATGGATGCAGTTGTCACTATTCCTCTTTTGTGCCGCACCGTCGCTCATGCAATAAATTTTATAGGCACTTTAATATTTCGCAACTAAAAGAGCCAATATTCGCATGAATTTACATTTATTGTTAGAAGATTATGCATTCAACCTTGCGGTGTAATAGTCGAGTTGGTTAATCGTGGACGATTCGTTTATTTTTATGATTAGAGACGAAGGTACGAGTAATGGGTGAACTGAAGTGGAATGAAGACACCAGACCTTTAGCGTCACATTAATAACCGTAGGTTGTTCGAAGTCGTGAAGAGGAGTGATTGCCATCGTATCTGAACATCACGAAGCTACATTCGTGTTTTGCAAGCGTCGCTAACTATTTCCAATTGTTGTGTGTTCAAACTGTTGGATAATCTTTTGTAAACTTGTTATTTAACAATATTTCAAAAGTTTCAATAGAATTTATATTGCTTCATTAATATCTAAGATGAGGATTGTTTGACCAGCCCACTGATATACGATTTATATAAATTGTACATATTATATTTACAAGGACTATAATTTGCCCATTCATTATCTAATAAAAACTTAATAAAAATGGAATTAAAAAAAAAACATTCTTGCTGGTGCGACCTTTGCTATGTATTGTTACAAAATCAAGAATATCTTTATCATCATGGATGGTACTAATTTCGTGCTCTTTTATGTCAGGTCTCAAATAAAAATCAATGTATCCCCAATCCCCATCATCGCCCTTCACATTTCTTCAATCATATAACACAAAACACTTTCTAACCATGCCTTTATTTGTCAACAGTTCAAAGACTGATGGACATCAAGAACCGACCTCGCATTCCAATCCCAGATGAAGACCCTTACAGCATCGCCAGTTCCAACGCCAACGGCTCAGGATCTAGCGGCAGTTCTGGAGGCTACGGAATGAATGGACACAACGGAATCAATGGACACAACGGACACAATAACAACAATGGGCACGGGGTGGTAGCTGCTACCAGAGAACAGCTGATGATGCAGATGGGACAGAGAAGAGGAGACAAGCCTCCGAAGCTACCACCAAGGGAGAATGGCTATGGGCCTGCTGATATTCCCAAGGTACGTGGATACAAAGTGAGTTATCGATTTTGGTGACCTTTTGCATGCTATTGCACCTTGCATGCTTAAATTGTCACTTTTATAAGTTTCGGAACTGAAAAGTGAAAATATTATTGCACTACAATTCATGAAATACAAGCAATACCAAATGACGATAATATAATTACGGCAGTTGCTGCTAAAGAAAAAGCTGGGCCGTATATACCCCGTAACCCGTATATATCGTAAACGGCGACTTTGGTGTCAACAGCGATAGTCTTTTGTGTGACAATAATAAAAACATACTTCGATTAATGCCTGCCAAGTGTGGTAAAGCAATTTCCCTTTATGACCGTTTATTGCAGTATTTTCATAAGCTGTCGATTTTTATGGACTGCTTTGATGAGTTCAACCTATTTAATCAACTCAATAGTAAAATTGAAGATAATAATATAGTAGCCAATACTCAGAAAGCTATTGTAAAAAAACAAAATAGAACGCAAAGTCACTCTAAAAGCAGGTAGCAAGGACACGTGTAGATAATTCAATATTCAATGGCTTGTTTTAAAAGTTTCGCCCTTCTTGAATTAATTTAATAAGATATGATTTACGAGGCCTACAGTTTCATGATTGAATAATAATAAACTTGAACCCTCAAGTTCTATTTCGATATTAAAGGTAAGATGCGGTTGCGCATCGACATAGTAATTTCCGAAGTGAAAATTGCATTACGAATTATTTTTTCATTGTTAAGTTTGTGCATCAAGGGTACTTTTGAGATGGCATGGCTATTTTTATTACGATAATTTACATGTAATTTTTATTATATCTCGTCTTATAATAAACATCCTACCGCCTGCGTCTGCGCTGGTGATCTTTGTATATTTTATGTCGTTGATTATTCAGGTTCTTCTAGATGTTATTTTGACTTTTATTTCTTTTTAAGAGCAATTTGTGTATTTCCGTCGTCGCCGAGTGTTGGCCGTGACAAAATATTTAACAATAATTGTTGTAAAAAGTCAACAATTTTAACGTGCGCTGGTTTTTTTTTAATGTTGATGATAATACTTTTCTATAATATCACCAATATGTTGATATTGTAATCAGAATTTATAATTCCACATGCAGTAAATGACAAGGAAAAGGTAAAACTAAATTGAATGAACATAAATCTTTGTTAACTTTTAATGCACATTTGACAGAACTAAAGAACATAAAAGCGCACAAAGTCAACTTAGTGATAAAGGTACGATTTATTCAAATTGAAATGCAAAAATGTTTCTGAATGAATAATGGATGACGACTGTAATCGGCAAATAAGTCACATGAGAAATATGCTCCGTTCTTTAATACGACTTTATCAATCAAGACCAAATCAGGATTTCATGTCAGCTTAAGATCTTACGTTCTCAAAATTATTCCAAAATAATTAAGTGCACGTAAAAGGACAAAAAGTATTTACACCAACGTCTAAAACCCAAAGTCGTTTTTGGATTGCAATTATCTTAATCCTTTCTTTCATTAAGTGCCATTAAATATCAGCTGGATTTAGAAATATATCGATTCAACAACCTTCCGTATTTGGTTCCTTTACATTAGTCTCATTGACAATTTTAAAATTAACTTGTTTATCTGCAAGTCATTTTTTTTTCCGTCACTATCAAATTGGCTTTTTCTATAACACAAAAGATCACATCATGATCATTTGATTGAGTTTATAATAGATTGCTTAATGGACACAAATTCGATATAAAGCGAATCAAATGGTATTAAATTAATCGAAATCCACCTTCATTGTTCCATGCAGAAACAACAAATTCTTAGAATCGTCTGGAGCCCCATTTGTTTGTCCAATAAAAAAATAGTACACAATATTATTACCATGTAACTCATACATCAAATAGTAATCCAGGGTTGTAAGGTGGCTGTCATGTACTTATCTATTCACGTCAATAATTCTTTCTTCTTCAACAAAACATATTCATCCATCATTTCGTAAATCATGTCTCAAATCATAACAGTTGTAAAGATATAAACATCGAAGGAGGTGAAAGTTCAATCCGATTAACGCCTGTCGGTTCCGACTTGTTGTCAGATAATTGTGGACATACGCTATCACAACTGTGTGGAGTGGACAATGGTCGGCCCAGCGGGAAAGATAACCCTGACGTATCTCACATCTCATCGCCTCCCAAGATAAATGATACTACATAGTACAGTCGCGTCGGCTTTACTCTTTTATTGGTTTACCTAGTCTTTACTTCTGACACCATACAAATGAACAATGTCCTTTGTGTGTCTGTTAAGCTTCAGTTTTATGCCTGCTAGGTGTTTATTAAGAAAATATACTGCGTGAACCGATATGTCTTGCCGGGGTGGTTTCCATAACCTTTATTTGATAAGATCCTGATCCTATGAGTTTTATATATCACGATTCTTTGTTTTTTGCTGCCATCTTTGGTTCGTTACAAGGTAAAAGATTGTACGGCGCCCACGCGTTCATATTATTGCATCTGATTTTTGCTTCGTGTTTTATACGTGAATTACTTGCTTTTACATGTTCTTAGGCGCAAGTTTGCTTGTTTAGTGGACATATTGGTCTCTATCTAGGCGCTATCTACCTTTCATGTCGCCAAAACCGTTTTAGAATACCTAATGCAACATTTTACGAAGCTAGTGCATTTACGTTGGATACAAATGAAATGTGTAGTTTTCACATTATTTCAATCTTAAGATATATCTTAAAGTGTATTTACAATCCATAATTTATTTTCGATAAATTAAATAATCATTATTATTTGATTCACAGCCTGATTACGATGACATAGAAGGACACGATGGACGCGTACCAACTCAGTTCCCGAGAGGCAAATCCGACAAGGGCAAAGACAACAAGAAATACGGTGAGTGTTTATCATAACTTTGGAATTATTCAAACGGGTTATGGTAGAATAAAATTAAACAATGATAGGTGATTTATATTCAATATACTCTAATATGGGCAGGAAAGCTACGGATATTGCAAAAAAAAAAGAAAGTCGAAATCCATCGAGATACAAAGTTAAGCTCCAAACTCTTTTAAGTCTACTAAATCTCTCCATTACATTACAAGAGTCTAATTACGTTCAGTAGGGCCGCTCATAACTTACCGGACTTCAATTAACTCTCCCATTCTTGAAACAAAGGGGATCAAGAAAAAACAAACAGAAAAATTTCAACATTAATTGCTTGGACAATATAAATTCTCTAGGTAGTATCACGGTGTTCCGTCTTGCTGAATGGGTAATAACAGTATTTAAAAGGCAGAGGTGCAGGCGCCTACATTGAGAGCGGCTCCAGGATTGCTTGCCGAGTTTGGTCATTACTTTGGTCATAATTCCTCAGTAATGGACAAATAGGTTCAACTGATACCAGAGTGCGGCTACTTATTTAGTGATTTTAAGCCGACAAATGTTTGTGGGTCCTTTTTTCTGTGTATTAGGAATTGCAGTTGGTGATCTACTATGTTTGGTCGCTTTGCTATCTAAGTCATTTATTTAAGCAGTAGAAATGTAAACGCATTTGAAACCAATATTTGTACTAAATTCCTATACGCCATCATGTTTATCTAATCCTCCAGTTATCAGCTTCCTGACATGTATTCTACATATTGCATTTTATTCAATTTGACTCGACATCACATTTGTTAATGCATTACTACACCGCGAGTAAATTACAAAACTTTCTATTACATTTCACAACGTCCAATCACAAAGATATTATTTACCACTAGTGATATTAGTCAAGCAATCACCGTCCTTTGCGACCAGAGCTGTCCATTTGAACACGGCACAGTTGACAATGCAATGGATTTATGAATGCGAGCCGCAATTTATACAGCAATGTTGCTAGTACTCGCAAGTGTGAACCTTTATATCAACATCTTTAGCCGGATCATCATTTATAAACCCATGTCCAAGCACATAGTGATTTAAAGCAATATTTATAAAATATGGAATATGGACTTAAGGTTATGGGCACAATGAGCTGAAATGAATGATGTCTTCTGATGGGTTTGGAATAAAAATTGATATACAGGGGTTGGTACTGCAGATATTGCTGATATGGATGTCAATACATTTACTGCGCGAGTTAAAGTAGAAATTTTACAATCAGATAATACAATTTTTATTTCACTAAAATGAATTAGACTACTATTGATGATCCTTTTACACAAGATTTACACTTGAAAGTAAATTCATGATGCAAATTCTTAATACGTTTTATTTTTAGTTACCATAGAAATTCTGCCTCCAAGATGGAATTTTGTGTTTCTAAGAAACTTTTTGTAAACAAAAAGACATGCGTGGACCTAGGTAGTGTATCAAGAGCATGGTCATACATCACAGATTACAAGGGGACACTTACTAAAACACCACAAGGACCGTCTTAAGAGGAGTAGATACTATTTAAAATATTAAGAGATATATTGACCCGACAAAGAACGAAGTCCTTTTTGAAATATGAGTACCTACGGTTTATGTTTGAATACACTTTGGACAGTTATGCTTTAACATAAAATGACGTAGACATATAAATATTCGAATTTGGAAGCATTATGCAAATGAATTTCACGCAATATCTGATACATAGGCAGCTACATTCTCCGTTCACGGATTCTTGACTGTCAATGTCGAGTCACGTTTGTTTGACGCATTTCACATCCGATACGGCTGATCGGATATGACATTTTTGGATCGCATTCGCACGTTTTAATTCGAGAGCACTTGATTTCCATTCATAAGAAGAGCTCAGTGCAGAGGTTATACGCAGACAATGCCCCGGTTTCGCAACCACCGGCTGGCATTTCGGCGTATCCTTGATATTTGAATCGCTGGTATTTGGTACGAGCCAGGCGTAGGATGCGGAACATGGGACGGGACGTGCATGCGTTCCGTTTTATAGGCGAATATGTTCGCAGTTTCTAACATAGGAATAGGTGAACGATAACCATGTTATGTAAATACTCGTTTCCAGGTACTAACACGTCTATCGGTGCATGTTTACGAGTAATAGGACTTCAATATTTTTTGTTTTGTTTTCAGATGATCCCTACTACTGCGGTCTGCGTGCGCGCGTGCCAAACTTCGTGAAGACTAATGGCGCGAAAGTCTTACCAGCAATGACTGAGCGTCTTACTCTGAAGGAGGCTCCAGTGCCCAGCAAGCGTTACAGCGTGGCTCACGCCCATCCTGGTCCATTCCCGCCGCACATGGCGCCGTTTGCGCACGCCCCCATGCCCCCACAGGCTTTATGGCACGCTCGTTCTTACGAGAGCGGAATCGGTGCGTACGATCGTCTCCCCAGAAAAGAGAAGCTCATGTTCCAATTCTATCCGAACAAGGACAAACGGCTGCGACCCCTCGTGATCCAGCAGCCGCGCTAGTGTATATACAGACTAACCCCGCACTTTAATTCCACCGCCTCAACGCGGACTCTTCGCTCCAATCTTGGTATTTAAACTTTCTGTTATATTAGATCGCTTCGCTTGGTAGCACAACTCGCCTGTAAGCTTCGTTTCCAAACTTTCCACCCTTCTGAGTTCATCTCTCATATTCACCAAGTTTCAAAAGTTCATATCTATTCCTAATTCTTTCTTGACAGTCTTGTCAATTCTTGATTCTTCCAAATTGCGAAATTTTCATTTCGAAAGCTTTGCTATCATCCTTAGATGTAGTTCACAAGAACACTTTGTTCCCAGATTAGGCAGCAGATTTACAACTACTTGAAATAAATTCCTTTGCCGCGTTGATGACTGTGTGTTTGTAACTAAAATTAGTGTACGTAGTTTCTTAATTAACCTACCCTGTTGCTTATCCCTAAAAGTTTGTAACATCTCCACTAACTCCGCTAAGTACGACGATCGTAAGTTAGTCTACAAATTAGTTTACCGGATAGCGCTAAGTAACGAAAGAGGCCTACCTGGCAAGCAGACTCTTAAACAAAATTAATTTAAAGATACCTGGGAATGTATGGTATTCTAAAACGTTGATGATGATATTATTGCAGATGGAGAGCAGCACTATGATCCTTACGCGCTGTACGGTCGCCTGCCCATGCCTGGACGTGGCTTCCCACCACCCCCTGCCCCGCACGCGCGTCACATGTTCATTGGAGAGTGGGACTAGAGTGCAAATCACCTGACACCTGGCAACTTAACCGAGACATTTAATTAGTAACGGATACTGTCAGATCGAAATAATGAAATCACAGTACATTTTGGTATGATTTTGTCTATACATGATTACATATTTTTTTCAAATGAAGATAACAATCATGTAACCAAAGATTGAAGTGTATTTTTAACTGGTTTAGGGTGCATGAGGAGCATTAAATAAAAATCGATGTGGCAGTATCTTGTATAAACATAAACTTTATTATAATATTGTAAATATTCAAAGATTTGTAAAATAAAAGGATTTTAAAATTGTGTTTACAGCGATGATACAATTATTTACTTTTGTATTAGAAAGCAATAAACTATATTGCTTTAAAGGGTATTGCGAATTATCGAGATTTCTAGTATACATTTAAATGTAATTCTGTAATCAACGTATATTTAAGTGATAGATTTAGCATAATATAATTTAGTAATCAACTTTACCAACAAGTTAGCAATAACGTATTTAACTGAATATTGTAAAAACTTAGTTTAAATTAATTAAACCTTTAAGTTAACTATCACTGCCAATATTTAACGATTTGCGTGTTCAATGTCATCACAATTTTCTTGTCGTTAATATATTTTCTTTTTTATAATATTTAAGTGGCAATCCTAGTCAAAACAGGGTTGGGAAATTATAAAACGATCAGGGAGTTTGAAAATATTTTGTTATTTTATTTATAGCGATCTTCAAGGAGAATGTAAAGTGTTTTTTTTTAATACAATATATGGATGGTCTACTTCATACAAGTTACGAGCAGAATCACATTGAAACTTCATAAGTGGGTATTTTTCTTAGTGGCAATAAAAAACAATATTTATTTTTAAATTAAAAACAATTTGCATAACGATATGTGGAACCTTACTATTGCCTTTCGATACATCACATAGGTATTGTTAATATTTGTTATTTGTATGTAAATTGCATATTTTTGAATTCTAATTAAAACTAGGAATAATATAGAAATTCAATTCTAGATTTAATAAATTCTTTTGTAAATATATTTTCTTCTTTAATAGGTATTGTATTAAGCTCTATATCCATGTATTTCCTGATATATTTCTCCAATACTCAATTATCATAATAATTATGATCTAGTTACGTACAACTATGTTGACAATTTAAATTTAATTTATTGTCACAATTACTTTTAAGATTTTAATATTTTTGTATATTTAGATACGTTTTGTATTCGCAGCACATGTAGTGTTAAAATAATTATATCCACTAAATATTACTTTAAAATAATATCCCTAAAAGAACTATGTAGTGTACAAAACATGGTTCTTTTCACTGGATCTTATTTTAACCGCTTCTAAAACTGATATGTAGCTACAAAAATTTGGAGGTGCTACACAGGTTACCATAAAATATTGTATCTTATGCATTATTGTAGATAATTATAATGATACTATTTAGATGAGACTCAACACGTCAAAAGTATGAGTATTTTTTCAAATCAAAGATGATAATAGAGAAAAACGGAATACGATGATTAAAATAAATGTATTAAAAATAGTCATGATCACATCACGTGAAGGTGTATATTATTATAAAGGTGACCAAGAAAAACTTAGTGACAGTTTCAATTAGATAAGTACAGCATTTTTTATTAAAACACCTGAAGTTGTTTTATTAAAAGTAATGATTAACTAACTCTGGCACGATGTAAAATGCTGCTGCTATTACGAATTTAAGTAATATAACATCAACATCCACTTGTATTTGTAGCATTGGGTGTTGGTTATCGAGTAACCTATCATAAGAAAGACCGTTTATGAGTAAATATACAATTATTTTAATAATATTTTTGTTTCATTGGCAAATTTTACTATTTATCATTCATCCAAATTGGATATAACACACCATAAGAAATAAAGTGCTCTTTTAAATGTTGGTACTTTCACCTACAAAGATTCAACCTAAGCTAAAAGCATAAAACATGAATATTCATACTACAATATCATAATTATACATTATCTAGAATCCACTAGGGCTTTTTATATTCACCAGCACCAATCCATTTCTTAATCAAATACTTTATGTATCTTCTAGCTTCCTTTAATTCTTCAGGATCTTTCTTTCTATCTGAGAACAAGTCCAGACAGTGTGATGACGAAGGTATTATCTTGGCTGGTGCATCATACGAAACATCTTCTAACACTCCAAGTCTGTGCCATGGATCCAAATCTCCATTAACAAAAACTACATTCGTGACATTAGGTTTCAAGTTGTAATAAAATTTATTAACATGTTCAATGCCTTCATCAATCCTTTTTTCGTCAAACTCTTTACCATAAGATTTTGTACACAAACTATAAAATAATTCTACATGCACATTTTTTGTAAAAGGTTGTTTGTCTGAAGAGCCACTCTGAAAGTAACCAAATTCAGTGCAAGTTTGGTAAGTCCAAGACGTAACCCAGTCAATATCTCTCATGGCTTCAACCATTTCATCAAAATCATAGTTAAAGCAACTGTTTTTCTTGCTCCATAAATCAACATCAACATCTTTCGTAGAATTTACGTGAAAAGTTTCGTTGACTTCGTCACATAAATTCTTTATGCTCTGAGTACTACCGTATTGAGCTTCATACATAAAAACAGAAGTTTTGTCCAAGAAAAATAACTGCATATTTTCTGATTTATTCATGTCTGTACTATCACAAATTTCTTCTTCTTCCTTAAGCTGAGCAATACCATCACTAGTTTTAAATAATTCTTCATACCTGTCAAACACTTCTGTTATTTTATCATAACATCCTGGCTTTCCATGTTGTTCGAAGTCATCAGCTACATTTTCTAAATATTCGTAGAAATCTTTCTTTGCTAGGACTGGTGCACTGCTAGCGATAGCAGCATCGACTAGCTCAGGATACAGGAGTTTCATCCAAGCTGCTAAGTTTCCGGCGTAAGAACCTCCTACTACAACAACTTTTGATTCGTTGTATTCAGGTGACATTTTAATTTCTTCTAGCAGTTTCGCTACATCTGCAAGAGCTTGTCTAGAGCTTAGATATGCCAAGTTTTCTGTAGTATATTTCTCGAAAGGCTTGCTTTTTCCATAATATCTATGTTCGGATAAATACATAGCACCTTTGGTTTCTTTCGCCAGCTCGTACAGCATACCAGTTTGAAGGAACACTTCACTAGCTTCACCCTCACCGTTGATGAACAAATATATCGGACCTTTTGCTTTCCAGAAGTCAAGTCTTTCGAAGTACCTCATCTTCCAAGTTCGGGTTTCGGTTTCATTGAAATGGTCTAACGGTTGTTCGATCCACAATTTAGTAATATGTGATGCATCTAGTAATCCTACCGTAGAGGTGAGTTCTTTCACGAAGAATCTATATCCATTTCCGAGGCCAGATATTCCGAAAGCGTTTGAGAAATAAAAACACGAAGAAAGTATGATATTTAGTTCAGTTAAATACATTGCAGTGAACTCGACGTTGCCTGCAGCCACAACGTGCAATGATTACTGGCTTTTGTAAGCTCGATGTGCAATTGTCGACAATGCAAGTTATTTGGAACGAGCGTAATTCATATTTTGTATGACGAGACCTATCACCTAAGTATAACATGCGGGTGCTAAATTCAAAGGTTACATTTAGCATAGTTACTAACGTGTGTGTCTCTCTCTGTGATAAGGCAATCAACTACAGTTAAGCTTAAGGTCGCCAAACAGAACGTAATGAAAACACCCGAAGTATTCTACGTTTAGTTACATTCAGCGATCATTAGTCCCACAAATTGAGCTCCTTTTGGCTGTTCTAGCGTAATGAGTAGGTACTTTAAGACTGAAAAGTGTATCTCAAGTATTGGAAAGGTGTAAAGGTAGTAAGAATAAAACTTAACTAAGTAGACATAACCGCACAAATATATAGGTATTTTAAGTACCTATGTACAAACAATGCATACAAGCATTATTCCTCCATGGAGTACCTAACACTGGCTGGTACATAGACTAATATATATAGTGGTACACAATCCAAAATGGTTGTCACGCACGCCGTCGTCTCGTTTCCATAGCAACGCGTCAACAACAAGGCTAATGCGCCGGTCGACAACTCGAGACACTTGACCCGGTTTTTATGTGAAAAAAATAATTAATTACGTGGTATTGTTATGGATTTTTCTGAGGGTAGTGCGGGGGGTAAGAGGTCAGACGCCACGCGACCGGTATCCAGACGGGGCTATCGAGAGTACGCAAATACAGGCTCAGCTGTGTCTAGGTGAGTTCTAGGGCTACTAAGCTTGAATTTTAGATGATCCTGCTTGTTGTTTTGCAAAAGGGCGTTTATGCTGTCGTGTGAGTTCTTATGTGCGTTATAAGGCTAATTAACATTATTACTTAAAGTGCCTTTTGTGTTAAGTTTTCTTAGTGTTAATTATCAACTTCATGCAAAGGTACTTGGTGCAAACTTGAATTAATTAAACCATGATCTAACTTAGTTACCCTACCGGCAATACATTTGGCGAAGAGCCATATAACTTCTAGCCATTTCCTGTATAGCTTTAAAAGTTTTTTAACTTTCTGAAAGCATTTTGACGATTTTGTTTCCTATATATTCACCGAGCATTTGTAACGAAAAGAAAGCCAAGCGCAACAGCCAAGATAGTTATACATAAATGCTTGGTAAAAAACAACAACGACGCAAACCCAGAAAGACATAACGGAAGTTTGATTCCTTTCTAAAGCATAGACCATCATTGTAAAATAGGGCAGTGGATCAACAATTGCTTATAATAATATCTCTATCTGTCTATACCAATAATAGAACAATTAATGTATATTAGACCATTTACCAAGATGTCCTTTTAGAAGTAGCACGATGAGGCCGACATCAGCGTATAGAGGCAGTACTGCTTCGCGGCTGTCAACTGCTGGCTTTGGACCAGCTCCTCCGACGGCCAGCCGGCAGCCCACAGCTATGACTGGCTTTTCTATGGTATGTTGTATCTTCTTCTTAGCGTATTGATGACAAACATAGACTCTTCTTAGTTAAAACCCCTTAATTAGCCCAGAATATGGTCAAGGCAACGCCGTCCGCTGACGCAGTCATAAGGTCGTCTCGTAAACAGACAATAGACATGACGAAAGGTCGGTCAAAGTCTGCGACAGATGCCGCACAGACACTGAAGATCGGCACCATCCGAGAACCCACATCTTTGTAGATTGTCTGTCAAATTTGTCGAAACATAGCTATTCTGTATAGTAATATCTGTTGAAACAAAACGGATTATTCTGAAAGGCTCGATATCTTAAAAGTAACTAAGAGTGTAAGCGCAACATTTTTCACGGTATAAACAATCATATTAAATAATCAGGCATGCCTTCGACACAGTCGGAACTACCGACCAATTCAACCCAGGACATCATGACCGGGTTGTGTTGTGGTAAAAACTGATCATGTAGACGATGGTTGGCCAACCAAATTGGATTGACCTGCCAACATATTTGGTTGGGAGGTATGCGCTTGCGACCAACTTGTTTGAGTCAAACAAAAGCACCTTGGTCGGGCGGTTGTTCCGACTTTGTAGAAGGCCAAAAAGTTTAGCCCTTTAGTGCCTATGCACATACTCGCGTTGCGACGCAAGGCCGAAATCGGTGACGCCGTCCGCCGCAACGCAGAACTTCGCGTCGTGCAACGCAGACAACAGTCAGTTTGTCTGTAGGACGCTTGTAGACAACCACAGTTCAACGCGGTGACAATTAAAATATCAGACTTAGATATCTTGATGTCATCAGTAGAGGATCGCGTTGCGTTACCGATTTCGGCGTTGCGGCGTCGCAAATCGAGTATGTGCATAGGCCCTTATTTGCTGTTACGGTGCCAATTAAAACATTTTTTAACACTAATATTATAAAGAACTAATAAATAAACGACATTACCAATCGTTTATTTGTCTATACGAGTACTTTTGTAAAAGGTAAAATCTGGCGGTACTGGTCCGATTAAGAAAGCTTTAATCCCGAAAAAAAACACGCGGGCACGGCAGCGAAGCCGCGGGATGAAATTATAAATAAATAAAAATAAAAAAGCAAAGCCTAACTCTATTTTCATATTGTGGCCTTTATTCATAATGATGTTAAATTGATTTAAGGGTTAGTCATGTACCTTGCCTTATCCTTGTTGTTTTGATTATGTAATATTGTGAAATGTTACAAGATTCATAATAGAATTAGATCTGTTATATACGATATTTATATGGTTGTAAAAGATGTCTATGAATACTTTTACAACCATAGTTGCTTCCGTGGAGTTTCTTGCCCTTCTTCTACACGAGAACTAGTTTAGCGAACGGGCGGTAAGCTTTCTGAGCCTGAATATGAATTAATTAACAAGCTATATTGGAATAAATACCTGGTCTTGTCTTTCTGTGCTTTTATTCATAAAACCTTTCCCTTATACACCACATATAATAGGAACTCTGATACACAGTAAATAACCATCTTGACATATATCGATACTTTTATATGGAGTTCCATTATGATTCTAACATGATGATTCTATTCTGATGTTAGAATCAAGATGGAACTCTATATAAAAGTATCAATAACAAGCTTAGAATGTCAAGATGGTTGTTGGTTATTTACTGTGTATCAGAGTTCCTATTATATGTGATGTATAAGGGAAAGGTTTTATGAATAAAAGCACAGAAAGACAAGACTAGGTATTTATTTCAATTAGGCTTGTCAATTAATTCATATTCATGCTCAGAAAGCTTACCGCCCGTTCGCTAAACTAGTTCTCATGTAGAAGAAGGGCAAGAAACTCCACAGAAACAACTATGGTTGTAAAAGTATTCATAGACATCTTTTACAACCATATAAATATCGTACATTACAGATCTAATTCTATTAGGGCCATTATATGATGAATCTTGTAATATTTCACAATATTACATAATCAAAACAACAAGGATAAGGCAAGGAACATGACTAGCCCTTAAATCAATTTAATATCATTATGAATAAAGGCAAAGTAATTTATTTCAGGCAAACAATAATACATAATTGAATTTTTGATTGTAAATAAAAGAATGTAAATAACTTCCAATAGAATAAAGACTGCTACGTCTATAAGATGAGTTATTCAATAATAAAATAACTCTTATTATGATACGTAGTACAATTAATTAATATAAGGCCAGTTATTACATAATTGTGATTACTTAATTTGTATTATATATAACTTCATTTTCATAATGTAAAAACATGTTAATGGTTGACAATATCTGTAAAATATACTAATTTGATTAACTTCTAAAAATAATTAACAGATAAGTCCAAGTCATTAAAATTCCAAATAAATAATTGATTAATTGATTTCATAGTAATACAAATAATTAAACGTAGCAATAAATAATGTGAGATAAATAATTTTAAATAGTTTATAATCTTAAATAACTAAAGATTTAATTAGATTAAGTTAAGTTGCATGAACCCCTCTGTGGGTAAAGGCCTCCTCCAGAGCCTTCCATTCGTCTCTATTTGCTGCTGTAAAATGCCAGTTTTTGCCAGCGACAATCTCTAGCTCGTCTTTCCAGCGTGCTTTTGGTCTGCCTCTGCGCCTGTAACCGGTGGGCCCTCTCCATGCTGTGACTGCTTGAGTCCACCTGCCATCAGTGAATCTGGCGACATGTCCAGCCCATAACCACTTTAGGCTTTGAGCGAAGGAGACGGCGTCGATTACTTTCGTCTTTTTCCTTATAGTAGAATTTTTGATTCTATCTAAGAGTCTTATTTTAAGCGCACTTCTTTCTAAGGCTCTCTGACATGAATTAAGATGTCTCTTTGCCACTGAGTCAAAGATCCACGTTTGGCAACCGTATGTGAGGCAGGGCAGTAGGCAGGTATCCATAATTTTCTTTTTCCATTGGATGTGGATGTTTGACTTCATGATATCCTTATATGACCAGTACTTTTTCTAAGTTGTTGCGATTCGCCTGTCTATTTCTTCGGTGTACTTCGGGATGAAATTAGTAAATACAAAAACCATCATTAACCAGACCTACCCATCTATTTTCAGATCGACAGACCAATAACACAGCAAGGAATATCAGGACTTCGCACAGGTACCGCCCGAGGGTTCCGAACTCGCCAGCTACAAGACAAGCGGTATTGGGAAGAGCTGATGCAAGTCAAAGTAAGAGAAATGAAGGCTGAGATAGCCAGGTTAAGTGAGCAGGCGGACGCGGGCGAAAGAGAGAGGTCTGCTAAGAAACATTATGAGAAGAGAGTCAGGGAGTTGGCGTTAGAACTGACTGGTGAGTTGGAAACATTTTTATTAAATATCAAACACAATTTTTTTCGACTTGAAAGGCTTATTTCGTCTAATAATATTCTACATTCATGATGATGATGACCTATGTGTTGAGTTGTGACTGAATGGACGATTTATTTCTTCCTTAAATATTTTGTATCGTTGCGCAGTGCAAAAACAGTGCGGCATTTCTTTCACATAATAGCTCACTCAACAATAAATAATCCAGAGGGAAATTGTATCTTTTTAGACTTACAAGGACGTCTAGCAGATTACAACACAGCCATTCGAATAGCCAATGGGGAGGCAAACAAGCAGTCAGTAGAAGAACAAACAAGGGACTTGGAAGCTAGTAATAATAAGATGCAAGAGGAAGTGGAACAGGTCTTCATAGAGAAACAGAGGAAGGAGAATCAACTGAGGCAGTTGCGAGAACAGATGGATAAGGTTATTTATATTTTACTGCGTTACTTTTCCTAGCAGCCCATTATTAGGCAAGGCAGCCAGCAGCAGCAGTTAGTACCTATCTATTTAGCCAGCTTACCCCAGAGCTAAGCTGTAGATGTTCAGCATTTTAATTTGACCTTTTATTTTATTTTTGTTTTCATCCTGTCCTGTTTTTATTTTTGTTTCAACTGCAGGGCCAGGAGGATTGGATGGGAAAATGGGGGGCCCCCTTTCTTTTAACCATTCCTCCCAGTTTTGGACAATTGTGGACCAATCCTGGCGATAGGCGTCAAGGTCGTCGCCATTTTTGCCTTAATTATTTGAGCCATTCGATATGCGGCAGACGTGTCCGGCCCAGTCCCATTTTAGCTTAGTTGCTTTTTAGGTGACGTCGGCGATTTTTGTTTTGGAGGGCAGCACTGTGTGCCTAACGCGGTCTGGTAATCGGACTCCCAGAATACCACACTCCGTTACACACTTCAAAAATTAAATGTAATGTATTCATAGACCTTGATTCAACCGTTTGAAGTATTCTATGATCAACCAACAAACCACCCAAACATCTCATGAGTAACGATGATAAGAAAATCTTTTCTACTACATTTTCAGGAACAATCAACAATAACAAAACTACTAGCAGAAATGACTCAAGATCAGAAAGACGAATACAATGAACTAGAAGCCACTGCGGCTGCGCTAAGAGAAGAAGTGGAACAAGCCAGGACACAGATCGACCACCTCAACAGAGAGAAAGATGAATTCAGTAAAGAGATATCTGGATTTCAGGTAAATATTAGTCGTCAAATGAAAATTTTGCCCAGTTATTGGGTTGTGGAGGTCAGATGATCAGTCACTCCATGTAGAATACTGGTGTTCAGCTAAATCTGGTTAAACAGGAACTAGGCCCCAACATAATAAGGAAAAGGCTAGGCAGATTTAGAATCATGATGATCTAAGTGCTTGATTTGATGATAAATACATGATTATGCATATATTTTTGGATATAATATTATATACTGTAAATAATATATATATTGTATTTTTTAAAGACAGCGAAAGAAATCATCATCATCAGTTAATGTTAATTTAATGTTCCCACTGCTGAGACACAGGCCTCCTCTCTTTGATAGGGAATGGGCCAGCGTGGGTTGGTGGATGTCACATGCCTTCGTATTTTTGGTTCTAGGACACGGTGAAGGAAAACATCGTGAGGAAACTGGTTCCTCACGATGTTTTCCTTCACTGTTTTGAGACCAGTGGTGATGAAATAATTTACACAAAGTATAGCGCCTGCCAGGGTTCGAACCCACGACCTATAACTTGTAAGTCGCGGCCGTTACCACTGGGCCAACACTACTTTCCACTGGGCCACCACTAAGAAGAAACTTCAACAACAACTACAAACAACACTCGAAAGAAATAACAACGTTTAATTTTTGACAATACTTGGAGAAGAATCATATACATCAGTAAAGCGAAATTATTTCGGCTGATAACGGTGATTTGATACGATTTACTCACAGATAAAGGTCCATTTATTGGAACTACATCGACGACTGGTGGCTGCTGAGGAAAAACGAGACAACATGAAGAATGAGATGAACAACCGCTTGGACCCACAAGAAGAAAGGGAGAAGCTACTTCTTCAGGTATTTTATCTTTAGATACAAATACTGAATATAGCAAGATTCAGAAATGCCGAAGCTTTATTGGTCCACAGTTCCACACTGACAAAAAAACATGGCTTTAATAAGGTTTGTGTTTAGGTTCGTGAAGATAATGCTGCAATTACATCATTGGATAGTAACGCTGCGAATGTGAAGGAACAAATTAAGAAAGTGCAGGAGTTGATCGAGCAAGCTGAACAGGTATGCGATCTTTTATTTCAAAATTAAATTCTATTTTCATGCCAAATTAACATGATAACACTAAACCATGATTACCTATGAATAAAACAACAAATAATCGTAGAGATAAATTCATACTATCTTATCTTTCAGGATCTAGAGGAAGGTAATTCCGATCGCCACCAAAAATACCGTGAGCTAAAGAAGAGAGAAGAAACAATGGACACTTTCATGGCTACGTACGAAGATAACCTCAAAAAGGAACAAGAAAAGATTGACCAGTTAGAGAGAGATATCGTGTTCTCCTTGGAACATAGCAGTTCTAACATTGATCTAGATTTGAGTGAGATAGACTCGTTGAAACAGAAAGAAGGATATACTTCTCAGTACGATGATGATAAGAAGTCTGTTGATACTTTGACGAAGGATTATGAGAGATTTCAGGGTAATTTGAAGAAGGTAAGAAGAGATTACTCACAAAACAACGTAGTCTATGTAGATTGGTCATTATGACCTAAAGTCTTTTAGTCACACCAATCTCTTTATTATCTCTATTTTTTTGTAGAATAGAAACAGATACATTATTTGATGTTACAGGCGGAAGCAACAAGAGAGCGCCTAGCCACAGAGCTTCAAACATTGCCAGAGAAAACTAAAGTGATGCAGGAAGAACTAATAACATTGTCGGATCTGGAGAAACTTCGAGATGATGGTACAAATACCATTTAACTTTGTTCATCTGAATGAGTACTATACAGTGTTGCATTTTTTTGTTTGTTAATGTCTTTGTAAAATGTAATCACAAAAATATTCCTGAGTCATCGATCTCATGGGTTTTATGAACTTTTTTGTATTATAGGTGAAGTGCAAAAGAAGACCTTGGAGACGGAACTAAAACAACTCAGAGAGAAATTGGCTCCCACAGAAAGCGCTGTGTTTGAAGCCACGAATAAAGTGAAGCAATTACAGGTATGTTAGAGCAGCAAAAAAAAAAATTGGTACTTACACATGTAGGCTAGGCTATAGGTCAGTATAGACTAGAGCATTTACTTGTAACAGAACATCGAGCATTCGCTTATTTTAAACATACTCGAACCACACTTCGAACATGACGCTTTGTTCCAATCTGATTTTAAAAACCAACGAGCGTATTGGTGTAACATTTTATCGAGCAAAGGCACGAGAGCATTACGTCGAACGCAGCGTCGAACATTCGCAAGAACGTTACATTATACGGAAATGCTTTAGGAAACTGAGCAATTTGTCTGTATTGTACCATTCGTAAGAACGTTACATTATATTGTAATGCTCGTGAAAATAAATGTGTTTACTCACCTTTTGGCTTCACTAAATCCACTTGAGTACCACACATGCTAAACACATAACATCACGCTAGTATTCCCCGAAAGGTAAGGCAGGTGCATAGGTGCACACCTATGCTACATCCACAATTTAAACGATAAACAGCGCAAAAATAATAACAGTTTCAAGTAAAATCAGAAACGAATATTTCTATTAATTAATAATTAGCGTGCAGATCATTTTAAATCTTTACCAAAGTTTTCAAACTTCACGTTTTGAACACAGATACGAGATTTTTACGACTTATGGCAAAAGCACGAAGTACAATAATTAGTCAGTATTATCACCCAACTAAAATATAAACGAACCTAACTTATCGGCAAGTATTCAACAGTACAGTTTTTTTTCAGGCAAGTCTCGACGGTAACGAAATGTACGCGAAGCTAAACGCTTTAGAAGACCAATTAGCTCAACTGGAGAACAGAAAGACCGTTCTAGAAGAAGACATTGCTTCTATAACATTGAAGGCAGACTACGAGCCACTGAAGAAACAGGCTATAGATGAACTTGCAACGTTAAATAAGAAGATTATCGAGGATTTGATTAGTGTTAAATCTTATTGATATGTTTATTAAAAGTATACGTTATAAAACTATGAGTATGTGTTTTATTTAATTAATCTAATTTACGTAAAAGATATGGTTAAAATACAAACAATCGTGACGCGCTACAATCTCTGAAAGTCGCAAATAACAATCCAAATTTTTGGATGTCACTTTTTTATTATTATTCCATTTTTATATTATCTATACATACTTTTACATTTTAAAATATTATTCTATAAAAGAATAAAATAAAGAAAACAATTAAAATATAGTAGCCCACCGGTATCGGGAGCAGGTTCAGGGCTCCTGAGAGAGGAACCTCCTCCTCCATACGCACCGTGTCCAGCAGCCTACACCACCCAATCAATCGACATGAGAGATGAAAGACGTGATTGGTCGATTAATGGCGTCAAACCCTTTGCCTTGCTGAATTCACTTACGCAATATGGCTGCAGGAGTACCGCACAGGATCAAGGCTTTGATCCAGCTGCCCAACGAGAGCCTCCTCAGAAGTTCGTCGAGGTTCTTGGGTATTATGCCATTGGCCGCCACGACTATTGGCGCAATTACTGCTGTATTCACATCCCACATGTCGATAACCTCGCGAGCCAGATCAAGATACTTGCACTTTTCTTATCTCTTTCAGCCTTCACTAGGTTCTAGAAATGGGGGACCCCTAGTAGTAGGTCTATCACCACTATGTCATGCTTATTGGCAACAATAGTCCAGTAAAATGACAGACCGATCCTAATACTCGTACAACGTGACATTGCCATTTTCGAGAACTGGGTCTGTTATAGTACGGTACTTCAGATCTGGAATATACAAATTACCGACCTATAGCTATTTTAAATACAATTAATAAGATTATGGAAAAGTTTATAGTTAATCAAATCACAGCTTACTTAGACAAAAATAATATTATTACCGATATTCAACATGGTTTTAGACCAAATAGAAGTACGGCAACGGCGTTAGCAAGATTTACGGACGATGTAAATAATTACTTAAATGATAAAAAGATAGTGGTAGCAGTATTTATAGACTTCAAAAAAGCCTTTGATACTCTGGATCACGACGGCTTGTTGCAGGCCATGGATGAGTGCGGGATAAGTGGACCAATCAATAGATGGTTTGGCCAGTACTTAGAGCAAAGAACGATCAAAGTTCGCGTCGCTAATGCGGAAAGTATTGAGGGTGTTGTCAAATATGGTGTTCCTACCGGATCTGTATATGGGCCTGTTGGTTATATTATTCATGTTAATAGTATGTGTAATGTTATAAAAAAATGTAAAGCTTACATGTACGCTGACGATACATGTCTCCTATTCGGTGGTAACGACCAAACATCCATACAAGAAGCAATACAAGACGATTTGGATAATATCATTAAATGGGCGCACGATAACGGCATAATAATTAATGTAAGCAAAACTAAGTGCATGCCAATACATTCTCCATATTCAAGTCACAAAAACATTAACTTGAGTATTAAAGGTCATAGTTATGAATGTCTTCACAATGGAAAATCAAGCTGTCAATGTATCAACTTGGAGCAGGTAAAAACATACAGGTACTTGGGATTGACCATTGATACTAAATTTGCATGGAACGTACACATAGACAATGTCTGTAATAAAGTTCGGTCAGTTCTGGGTAAATTGTATACCCTGAAGCCTGTCGTCAAGAGAGGACTTTTGTATGCACTGTATTATGCACTTGCCGATTCGATTATAAGTTATGGGTTGTGTGGATATGGACTTATTTTTAAAACACATTTAAACAAAATTAAAATACTGCAAACACGACTTCTAAAAATGTTAGTAAGTAAAAGAACTAAACAAAGCTTGAACAAGGAATATGAAAAATTATTTAAGAAGTGCAATATATTACCGGTTGACATGAAAGTAAAAATGACAATGATTCTTGAACAATATAATAATAAAAAACATAAAAAAGAAAAAGTACATAACTACCCAACCCGACTTGCAAAGAAAAATAAGCTACAGGTGCCAAAAGTAAATAATTATTATGGTAAGCGTACGAGACGATGGATTACACCTACATTAATTAATGAATTACCTGAGGGAATGATCGATTGTGTAAAAAGTAAAAACTACCTTAAAAATGTTCTAAGGAAACATTACATGTCAATGTGTCCATAGTTGCTGCGGTCCTCGGCGGCCTCGGTCAGCCAATGTCACTTGTACCTACTAACTTTGTTAAACAAATACGGAATAGGTATTATGGGGTGGTATCGTGACGTTCGTTGGCTGATGCCGCTGAGTGTAGTAGCTGTGCTTGTGGAATCTATGGTTGTGTGGGTAACTACTCTGTATACACATATGGAGTGTGTGCCAGCAGAGTCATGGTTTTAGTCATAGTTTTATCTCTAGTTTTACCAAACAAAGATTAGTCATCCACGAGAACTTACTGCCGACAAATTGCTTTGCAGTTTGGCAGGTGAATATGTGTTAATAAAAGTGTAACATATTGGATTAAATAAATAAATAAAAAAATAAAATAAAAAAAGATTCCACAAGATTGTATATAAGAGCAAGTTGCTGATGGATATAGCTGGCTACAAGGTTGTGTATATTCAAATAGTCTCCGTTAGCTAGACTAGAACAACCGGACAAAAAGTGACGGATTGATTCCCGCCTCTTGTCTCAGTATTTAGATCGGTTGTTTTGTTCGGGACCGGACTACTGAGACTAATTTTGTGTCATTAGTTCGGTTATGACGAAACCGAACTGTTGATACTAAAAAAGATACCAGTAGACCGGTTAGGGATGTAAACATAACTATTATGATTTTATTATCAATAAAAGAATCAAACATATTCTCTGAAATCATAGTTTGGTATTTATTAGGTCCTTACCTATGAAATTGGCGTTTTGTCGTACTTGTTACTTTGATCTCAAATATCTCCTCTTTGGTTTGGAATTCCAATTTTATATTTATACAGCTATTTACTCATGCTTTTGTGTTTGGAAAACCCTAATTCATTTGTTTTTTCCTCTTTTGGTTTTTCTTTGCGTCAGTCAGTTTACAAAATGGAAAACTTGAAATATCGCGTTATGTACGAGTACGAGTTCCATCGTGGCACCAGTACTGCAGAAACGGCTCGAAGGATTAGTGATGTATATGGCGACGGTGTCGCAAAAGAAAACACAGTGCGTTTTTGGTTCCAACGTTTTCGTTCTGGAAATTTCTACTTGAAGAACAAGCCCCGTGGACGGCCGGAGACCAAGTTGATAATGATGAATTGAAGGCTATTGTGGAAGCGGATCCATCGCAAACCACATCCGACGTTAGCTGCAGGCTGCGGTGTTAGTAACAAAACTGTTTTAATCCACTTGAAGCAAATTGGGAAGGTGAAAAACTTGAAAGGTGGGTACCTCATGAATTGAGTGCAGCAAACCAAAAAACGCGTGTAGACTGCTGCGTTACATTACTCAACCGGCACAATAATGAAGAGATTTTAAATCGAACCTGTGATGAAAGAAAAAAGAAAAGTGGATCCTGTACAATAATCGAAAACGCTCATCGCAATGGCTGAACCCTGGCGAACCAGCCAAATCCTGCCCCAAGCGAAAATTGACTCAAAAAATTACTTGTGAGCGTTTGGTGGACTAGTGCCAGTGTCGTTCACTACAGCTTTCTTAAATCTGGCCAGACGATTACGGGGGATGTCTATTGTCAGCAACTGCAAACCATGATGGAAAAGCTAGCTGCTAAACAGCCGAGACTGGCCAATCGGTCTAGGCCTCTGCTTCTTCAGGACAACGCTAGACCACACACTGCACAACAGACGGCTACCAAATTAGAGGAGCTTCAATTGGAATGTCTAAGACATCCTCCATACTCCACGGACCTTGCTCCAACAGATTACCATTTTTTTTTCGAAATTTCGATAACTTCTTGCAAGGGAAAAAATTTAACTCCGATGGGGCAGTCCAAAGCGCCTTCAAAGATTTTTTGGGCTCAGGAATCTGTGTATTTCCTGTAGGCCCTCTCTCGACTTCACAGGGCGTGATGACGGTGCGGATTAAATGAAACCACCGTAGATTCTCCAACAAGTACACTTATATTGTCGAGTGTCCAATCTTACACGTTGTACATAGTCCTTATTGTTAAGCGATTAGCCGTTGGAAGAATGGCACGAAAACAGTTGAATGGGATCGGTTGTAAAAACGTAGCTTCACAAGGAATTTGTGAAATGCGAGCGCTGTTTTACCAAGACCAAGTTCCCGCGTCTTAACCATTCAATCAGCTGTCCATGACCATAGTTCTCATCCTCTAGGGATGGGGCCGCGCGCACTCCAATCTATCGGTTTTATTAGTGGTGTACGCGTGACCCACAGATTATAAATCACTGCCAGGCGAGTGAGCGTTCACAGAACGCTACAATTTTATTGATTCCCGTCCGAATGGTTTTTTTAGTAAAGGGATCAATGAACTACCTATGAGATGGCAAAAATGCATAGATAGCAATGGTAGGTACATAGATTTGAACGGCTGAACCGTTTTTGTAGCATCTAGAAGAAAATGAGGTAGGTACTTGTTCTATCTTATGTTTGCAACAGACTTTTGAAGTGGCGAATTTGTGTTTATCGAGAATTTATTGGGCAAGGTTTTTTTTGATTGGTTTGGTTTAGTTGTTTCGGACACTCTTGGCAGAGTGGTCTTGGTCATGGACCGCCATTCGGTTCTACCGCAAAGACAAAACCTTCGGTTCCCTCGAAAAGGGCACCAAATCTCAGCCAGGCCACGGGCGCTAAGAGATGAGACGAGAGCTACCTACATTGGGCCCATGTAGGATCCAGTAGAAGCGATAAAGCGGTGATATCTGTTACTAAAGGTTTGCGCCAGTTCTCGTTAGGCAAGGAGCCTGGCCTTTAGGAGTTGCAGTGGTTTGGGAATAGTTTGGTGGAATTGTAGCCAAGAACAACGGGGTAAGGCCCTTGTCCACCGCTACCACATCTCGATGCATAGGCACGTCGGCTTTCTGGAAATCTTCCTTAAGACTGCATACCTCGCGGTTGTGCAGGGCATTTAAAATACCTGGACCGTGGTGTGTGCCACGAGCCTCGACCCACTCCTTTGGAGACTCTCGTTAGGCGCCTGGGACAAGGGCCTGATCCAGGAAGCTGTACTGCTGGAGACGGCTCGTATTGTTACGAAGTTCCTCTCTCTGGAACGCTGTCCGCCGGTAGCTTGGACCCTTTTCCCGATACTCTTTTTTGTTTTTTGAGAAATATTTAAAAATATAATAAGAAAAAAGATGAGCTTTTGGAGAAATGCTGCGAGAGCCTGATCGACTGTTAGATCAAGCGTCGCAAGTGAAGATAGATTGGCCACACGCTCCGGGGTCTCGATCACATACCCAAAAAATCTTTGGGTTGGAATCCCCAAGGGAAAAGAAAGCGTGGCCGTCCCCGTCAAACCTGGCGTTGCACCGCGTTGGCAGTAGCGAATGACGTGGAGCGAGGTGATGCGTGAAGCTCAAGACCGATCGCGATGGTGGACATCTGTGGACGCCCTCTGCCCCTTCTTTTTTTGTTTACGAGGGAAACCATCAAAGGTGCCTGGACTTTAGAGGCAAAGACTAGGGAGTGTGGGCTTTTTACTTACTTATGTAGGCACTTAGCTACTTACATAAATTATTGAATTCGAAGCAATATCATTATGAAATTATTACCTATGAGAGTAATAAATGGTAGATACCTAACTAGTAAGATTTAAAATAAGTACAATTAAAAATATAATATTTATTATCAAAAAACTAGGAAGAAACTCAAGTACGTAGAGGCGGGCAGCCCTAACGCGTCTTTACATGACGCGCGCGTGTATGTAATTATTATATATCCAACTGTTAATGACGAGCTGGGTGGCTATCTGCCCCTCGGCAGTTTATGGAACCATAGCCTCAGTTTTATGAGGCGCAATGTCCAAACCCAGCTCGCAGATCGACGCCACGACTCTTGCCACCCCGAGCTCGGAAAGCTGGATGGTCTCGTCGAAGGTGTCCCCGCCGGCTAACACCAGGGTGTCATCTACGTAAATAACGACATTAACGCCGCCGGGTCAACACTTAGGATCACATTGTATGCAAGAAAGTCATCATCATCATTTCAGCCGCAAGACGTCCACTGCCGGACATAGGCCTCCCCCAAGCGTCGCCAAATTGACCGGTTCCGTGCGTCTCGCATTCAGCGGACAGATGCCAGATAATTAACACCAGTCTTGATATAGGGATATCGTATTAACCAGTTACTGGGTTGTTGATGTCAGATAGGCAGTCCTTTCATGTAAATACTGGTGCTACATCCAGTTTAAGAAGAGCCCAGTAGTTGGGAACAAGGCTAGGCAGATTGATTGATTTCATGTCAGTAAAGTGTGTACCTACTCATATGTAAATAATAAATCAATTTAAATCAAACAAAGCCTCCGATAATTATTACATTCAACTTAAGTTTTTTGCCTTTGCCTAGTGTGGGCCGCAGTTTAAAAAAAGACCCCGTAGTTTTTTGGTTCCCAGTCCGCCGCTGGGATCAAGGGCTTGATCCAGAAAGCGGAACTCATGCACACGGCGCGTATCGTTACGTGGATCTTCTCTTAGCCCTGACCACCGGTGGCTTGGCCAGATACCGGTCTTCCGGAAATCTTCGATTCTCTTTTGTTTTTTTTCTGAATGTAGTCATTTGTTTGCTTCGTGTCGGAACGTGTTCTAGAAAATGGAGAAAAACGAATTGCGAGCCGTTATTAAATACCTCTGATATAATGATGAATGAGACAAAACTGCAATCTTCGCAATGGTAACGGCCATCATCACCGACCCCGAAGAAGTTTCGTGTCGTGGCATCGGCTGGCAAGGTTATGGCCTCAATATTTTGGGACTCAGAAGGGATATTGTTGATTGTTGACCTGGAGCGTGGAACCACTATTACAGGCCAATATTATGCAGCTTTAATTCCCAAGTTGAGGAATACCATGAAAGAGAAAAGGAGAGGGAAACTTCGAAGGGGCGTGCTGTGTCATCACGGTAACGAACCCGCGCACAGGTCGGCAGTTGCGATGGCTGCCATTCAGCAAGCTGGCTTCGAATTGGTTGACCACCCCCCTTATTAACCAGATCTGGCGGCTAGCGATTTTTATCTGTTCCCCAAATTTAAATAATAGTTAAGGGGAAACAGGTACGAAGACAAAAACGAGGTGATGGATGCCGTGGAGAGCTTTTTGCAGGACCAAGATAAGTTTTTTTCTGAAAGGGATTGAAGCCGTGGAAAAGCGCTTGACTCGGTGTGTAGAGAGACTCGGCAACTATGTAGAAAAATAAATTATTAAGTTATCAATAGTCATTATATTCTATCTCATTCTCACTACTTTTTGATCCCTCCTCGTATCCTCTTGAAATCAAATCCTGTTTTTGTCAAAACTCTCTTAGATTAAAACTATTTTTTAATTGTTTTTCTTTTTAATAAATGCTAATTATGATGTTATTGACTTTTATTTCATAAAATTGTAAAATAAAATATAAAATAATTTTGTCCGGTTTTTTACGTGGCATACTCCTATGTGCATCGGCACGGTTTCTTTGTATAGTATGAGGCATCTGTATGCTAGTATTATATTATCAGTGCCTAAACTAACTAAGCTTAGCTCTTAGTCTGCACCGGGATCATTTTTGTGTAACAGCAACATAAAATTTGCTAAAGTAATGCTAAAATTAAACACAACAGTTAAATAAAATTAACAGTTTAATTACCTCAATAATTTAATATCACAGTTGATTTCAATCAAATATTGTAGAATATAAACTAGATTACTAGACAATTTACTTACTTACTATTAAATGTTACAACTCATAGAAATATTTACAACCGACGACTAGTGCCACTCAGACGAAAGTCGACTTTATTTAGAGGCAATAGAGTTCTTATTAGCATTATTCTGAAGAACCACACGCCGAGAGAAGACAGAGAAGTGTTGGCAATTTTCCTACAGAACAATTTATGGAAACCAGTTCAATGCGAGAGTTCTCAAATACACACACATATACCCCCGATTTCTGAATTAAGCATTTGAAGTTGAGTATTCGTCAAACCCAATTCTAGCGTTGACATTTTCAAATTTTGACATTGTGAAATTTGGACATTGGCAAATTTTGACATTGTCAAATTTTGACATTAAATTATTGTTTGAGACGTTCTTAAGTCCAAATACTCAATTCAGAAGTCGGCCCATAGTCTTTAAAAAAATCTTTGAAATTCTTAGCTTCTCTGTTAAGTACATTTTTAATTCAAATTCTCTATAGAGAATTTTGCTAATCAGTCGCTTCGCAGGTGCTAAGCAATTCAGAGATGTTTTTTATATTAGACCGACTATTAGAAACCATGGTAGTTTATTAATGCTATAAAGCCGTGTATTGATTGGTAACTACAATTAAAAAACAGTTGCGCAATTATCATGAATACAGAACTTAACCATTTTGCCAGCAATACATGTTGCCAGCAAGTTATGTTTCCTGCAACACGAAAACATGTTTTTCGGCTTTTTTACCCAATGAATGCAGGGCTTTAGAAACAATCAAACATCGCCGAGAAACAAATAAACGAAACATAATTAGCTTGAAAAAGCTATTTGGCAGACGGTGTAGATATAACTGTGTTATGACGTCATAATACTCTATTTTACAAATGAAATTTGTTTGTACAAAGAACACATTAAAGTTTAGAATGAATGTCACACAGTTATGAATGATAGAGATGACGTTTTTAAAACCGAACTTTTTCAAATGCAATTTTTACATCCACGTACTGAACGTCCGGGAAAGTTTCCAGTCGACCCATTTTCAACCTTATGCCATAAACAATAAGATTGAAAACTGCTCGACCGGAACTTGCAATTTCACCTTATAGCTTTTCTTTCTTCGTGGCTTTTCTATCGAGTAACATGGTTAGACCTGGTGGTACATCTCTTTTGTTTGCTTTGAGCATGGATATCATGTTATTGACGAATTTCTGCGTGGGCGACACATCTGCTTCTTGCATTCTTGTCCATAGAGCTACTGCTTCGTTGCAGTTGTCTTCGCGTTCTGAAAAACGGAGCATTACAGGATTATTTAAGACCTGTGTTTTTTGGAAGGAGTGTCCCACGTTTTTAACCCCCGACCGAAAAAGAAGGGTGTTATAAGTTTGAGGTGTGTTGCTGTGTATATGTGTGTGTCTGTGGCATCATAGCGTCCAAACGGGTGAACCGATTTTGATTTAGTTTTTTTCGTTTGAAAGGTGATTTTGTCGAGAGTGTTCTTAGATATGTTTGAATAAAATCGGTTAAGCCGTTCAAAAGTTGTGGGCGTTTCACTGTTTAAATCGGAGTGTTTTCGCAAGATATCGTGTCATAATTACGTGTTCAATAGATTGCCGATCGAAGCGTATCTACTATGTACTAGATAAATTATGTAGCATGAAATAAAAATATATCGCGGGCTTTTTAAATTTTTAAATTTAATTTGTGTCTATTAATGTAACTCATGTTGTAGGATTTATTTATTTAATACTTTATGCGCACAAACATATAGTAGTCACAGTGGATCTTTGTGTCTATGAAGTTGGCTCTGCGAACCATTGCGCAAGAAACAGATTGTCATCGATTATACTGCATAGAGTAAGCGAG
The DNA here is from genome assembly GCA_945859665.1 of Anorthoa munda. Lineage (NCBI taxonomy): Eukaryota > Metazoa > Arthropoda > Insecta > Lepidoptera > Noctuidae > Anorthoa > Anorthoa munda. The sequence goes on along the minus strand of OX243900.1, from coordinate 25,582,796 downwards.
ATAGGACGATGCGAAAAACGTAAGCGAATGAAAGAGGCAGTTATACAATGCTTTCTTCGCCTTCAACATTGACACAATAATAGCTACTGCGCAGTGTCTTGCAGCCAACTTCAGAGACACAAAGTTTCGTTTTGAGTATTATACAGAGGCGGTGGACTTAGTGTTTTACGCATTTTACCAATATATTGTGATATTCACACAAATTCCTTCATCCAAATTATTTAGAGAATTCTCTAATATTTGGCCGAACTGGAGATACCAAATCAGATCCTAGTGATCGAGCCAGTACTAGACGGATAGCAAGAATAAGGCCGGTTACGCAATCCGATCCGTGGCCGTGAGTTGAGTACTGAGTTCAAAATGTTCTGAATTATGATGGACTAGCTGACCCCCGCGGCTTCGCTCCCGTCTACTGTCTATCCACCTACCTATCTTCCCTACCCACCTACCTTATCTACCTACTCACCTGCCCTACCGATTAACCTACTTACCCTACCTATCTACCAATTTGTTAAACTATTAATTTGAATAAGAATTAATACCATACTACAATACGAATGTAACCAACTTTTGTTTCAACTGACGATCTAATTAAATTTTAGAACACGAATTTGTTATTGTGACTGAATTATATTCTCACGCAGTTTTTTATATAGGTAATAATGAGTACTTAAATCATATAATACATAATTTTTATGTATCATCAATGGTTATCTGAGCGCACGCCAAATAATTAATTGTACAGGCAACATTTTGCTACTTTACTCATTACAATTTTCATAACGATCTCTAATATTTCTGAAAATAAATTACATCCTATGTTACTCAGGAATAAAGTAGCTTCCCATACATCATATCCCATACACATACATAGTCCAGTAGTTTCAGAGCCCATTCGGTACAAACAAACAAAAAAAACCCTTCCTCTTTATAATATTGATAGAGTTCGGATGTAGTGCGTAAGATTCCCTACAAGAAGTACTACGGCTACTTCGGAGCCGAAATTTCACGGACACGGATGTAGTGCGTAACAGCCCTAACACATAACATGATACCTGTATTCTCCAAAGGTAGAGGCGCCCCTATAGTACATCCAAGTAGTACGTATTTAGTATTGGAAGAAGTGTTAACGAAACTTGTAAATAATAATTATTGTCAGCTGACGGTTTTCATTCGACCCTTGATGTACTCCCAAAGACTACGTGGTGACCGAAAAAATCACGACGGGTTGCTATGCAAGTAAATTTTTTTATCAACATGTTTCGTCCAACTGCTGAGCAAAGGTCTCCTCCGCCTTTCATATTTAGGGTTCCGTACCCAAAGGGTAAAAACGGGACCCTATTACTGAGACTCCACTGTCCGTCTGTCTGTCTGTCAGTCTGTCGGTCTGTCTGCCTGTCACCAGGCTGTATCATGAACCGTGACAGCTAGACAGTTGAAATTTTCACAGATGATGTTGCCGCTATAACAATAGAATAAAATAAATAATTAAGTGGGGTTCCCATACAACAAACGTGATTTTTTTGCCTAGAAGTAACCTATTCACTCTTGGCTTAGACCCCTAGGTTGTAGCTATCAGAAAACAAAGACTCCGGCAGAGAATTCCACTCATTAGCTGTACGCACAATGAAAGTATTCGCAAAACGCTTTGTTCGTGTGGGTGGGATGTCCACCACGTACCGATGGCGCGAGTTTTCCTTTGTTTTGAAATAAAATATTGTTTATAATTTTGTGACGAAATAAAAGAATTGCTCAAAAGTCGCAAACGAAAAGAACACGTGCCGTAAACCCCACCCCCTTAGCAGTCCTGCCACGACCCTAACTTCAGCATTATAATCGGCATCGATCAATGCTGATGCTGAAGATCCGCGGATGCTGATGTTCGCAACAACCCTGCTCTTAATCGTCACTCCACATTTTCCTGGACCTCTGTCGGCGACGACATCCATCTTCTGGCTCCCACAGCGTGAAGACTTCGACCTATCTAACCCAAAGCACTCTACAGAATAAGGTTGTAACAACACTTACGTATAACATCGAGAATCATATCATAAATCTCCAGCGTATCGATATGTCTTACATCCCTGGCGCATTCAGCGATATTTTCAAGCGCGGTGATTTTCTTCTCGTCGGCGAACCGTTCGCAGCGTCGCAATATGGCGTCTGGGTGAACCTTCACTGTGGGGTCGAGGAACATTTTACGGAGAGTCTTCTTGTAACCAACTTCGGCTATGGCTGCTATTACTGTCAGCTGCGAATAGGAAAAAAATAATTTAGAATATTTATAGCAATCTTTATTGTCAGTTGTGGTCATGTCTTGGTATTCTCTTCTCGTATTGTTTATGGAATAATAGGGATGTTAACTGAAAATTAAAGTTCGGCCGTTCAGAGAATGCGTTCCTGACACCTATCAGTTAGTGACGACTAGTGATGGGCACAACATAACACTGAGTTCGTTACCGTTCCTCCAAAATGAACCGCCGCATTATTTTTAAGATTATTTTCGTTTTAAATTGGCGGAATCATTTAAAATTTATATTTTAGTTATTTAAGTGGAAACCAAAAAAAGGTAATATTAATATAATAAAATTGTTTTATTTATACTTTGTTACAAAGTTACAATCTGTATTTCTATGCAATAAAGTACACAATATTAATCAGACTCCGATTCGCTTGAGGAGGTGGTGTCTTCATCATCATCTTCGCCTACATGTATAATTATACTAGCTGACCCGGCAAACTTTGTTTTGCCATAAAAACACCAAACATTAATTTACCCTACACTACTCTCCTACCCTACCCTACCTACCCTACCCACCTACCCTACCTACCTACCCTACCCTACCCTACCTACCCTACCCTACCCTACCTACCCTACCCTACCTACCCTACCCTACCTACCCTACCCTACCCTAACTACCCTACTCTAACTACCCTACTCTACCTACCCTACATACCCTACCCTACATACCCTACCCTACCCTACCTACCCTACCCTACCCTACATAAGAACCTTCTCCTAACAATAACGAACACAACAAAAAAAGAATAAGCCAAATCGGTCAAGCCGTTTTCATGTTATGTCGTGACAACGGAAAACGGGTTTCATTTTTATATATATAGATAGATTATTATCAATAACAGAATCAATCCTGATATCTCGGTCAAAATGTTCCAAAATCAGGTTTTTAGTCTTCTCAACAACCTTTGCCCAGTCATCTCTTGTGACTTCCCCGCAGGCTTCTTTTAATAGGTCATCTTTTTCGTGCTGAATAGCGGGGAAGTATTGTGGCGGGCGGCGTAACCTTTTATTTGAGCCCAGATTAGCTCGATCGCGTTATATTGGCAATGATACGGTGGAATTCTTAGAACGCGATGACCGTACTCCAGAGCCAGTTCATCGATTTCGTATCGCACATTTGCCGCTTTATTTTCTTTAACTAATTTAATTAGCTCTGCTTTTAGCATCTGTATATTTGCATCAATGCCTTTTGCTTGTAACCAAGCCACCATTTCTTCTTTTTTATTAGCTTGGGTAGATGGTTTCTGTATTTGAACCGAGTGATAGGAGGCATTATCCATGAATATTACAGAAGGCTCTGGTAGGCTGGGCAAAAGCACGTTCTGGAACCACTCTCTAAATGTAGTGGCATTCATTTCCTCGTGGTAGTCATTTGTGGTTTTTGATTGAAATGCCAGTAACGTGTTCACCACAAAGCCGTATTTTGCAGAACATGCGTGGCATATTATCAGACGGGCCACCTTACCCATTGGTACTTTCGACGTCGACACTTGTGTATCATCCGTCCAAGAACGGGAAACCGTGTGATTGGCGTTTAGCCATGTCTCGTCAATGAACACGACATTATCCCAGTTATCATTTTTTTTTGATTCTCTCAAAAAACTTATCCGTTTTAAAATTATGTCGTATCGTTCTAATAAAATTTTTCTTTTGTCTGTTTTTTTATACGAAAAACCAATATCTTTTAAGATTTTGGTTCAAGAAGTTTTACCCCCGCTAAGCAGTCCAGCTTCTCTTAACGATGCCAAAAGCTTCTCCCTGTTGAGATATTCATTTCTGGAATAGTAACCATATATATGATTTCTGATTGCATCGGCGTCAAAGGTGTCAATATCTGTCACGGGTTTAGTTCTACGTTTCTTCTTCGGAGTACGTAAAATATTATCTTCCGTGCCAATAGAGCCGAACTTTTCTTTATTAATATTTGTTATCGTTCGTTTGCTAACTCCAAGCGCCTGAGAGACGCGTTCTTGTACTTGTTCGACAGGTACCAGGAGTCCGCAATTTTGCCGCTCCCGCTCAAAGTAATCTTGCAGCTTGATGATTAACTCACGGGCTCCACTTTTCAATGTTTGTCCACGTTTAGGCATTTTTATGCACCAAAAGTAAAAAGAACGCAATACAAAACACAATCGAAGCCCGATTTAGCGCCGATGTCAGTTTGAAAAGCAGAAACAGTCCATTAAACGACAACAGACGACTGTTTTAGCGTCACAAAATGGCGGCCCATAACGCCATTTGGGGTTACCATTTTCAACATAAATATAAAAATGCTACTTTCTTTCGCGCGTTCGGTTTGGTCGTAGTTTTATTTTTATATTTCATAAAAGTTATCTTATAGTCCATTATTTTCAAATTCTTAAAAAGAAAAACAAAACGTATTATTTTATAAAGTATAACTGTAAAAGAACAGATTACGATACTATTATTGCCTGTTATTGTTAGCACAGCACTACAAATATAAAGCGCTGACATAACCTTGTAATAGCGCAGTATAGATTTAGAAAAATATTGTTTACCAAGTTATTTGACACTCAGTTTGGCACAAAATTATAACTTTCATTGATTATTGATATAATAATGTTGTTTTAATGCTCATCAATTGTTAAAACGGTAAACAACCAGCAAAAATATTTTTATCGTAACTGCAACGCCATTACAAAGTTACGTCGTCAGTTCAATCGCGACGTGTCAGGAACGCATTCTCTGAACGGCCGTAGTTTAGTTTTTTGTTCGTCAGGTAGAATATAAAAAAAATATTGGACACTTATTTTTACTTTTGACACAAAGATTAAGTAACGACGATATAATGCGTTCAAATATCGTGTGACGTCACGCCGTTAGTACACTTTATAGTGAAATAGTGACGTCACAAGCCCCTCCTGAACTTTGACGCGCTTTATCTTTGTCAATTTTTATAGATTTGATAAAGCAAAAAATCTCACTGACGGACTAAATAAAATTATCATTTTTCTACCCAGGAAACATTCTTAATACATGCGTAGCTATACTCATTACAATTTTTGGACAAAACATAGACATAGAGAATGGACTGTGCTTTCCCTATCCATGTGTAAGAAAATTAAACCGATCGTGCGGCTAATAGTTGTCTTTTTCTAGAATTCTGATTGAGCGACGTCACAGGTTTGTCACCTTCGTTTCTACGACCTACAGAAAAGAGACAGGTATTGGTCGCAGAGTCGATTCTTCTCTTTCTACAGAGAGGTTAATTTTAGGAGGCTACTGATCAATCAATTCTGTAGACATACAACATTCTGTACCCAACAGTACTGCTTCTGCTGTTGAGTACTGGCAGAAGAAAAATTAATTAAAATATTATTGCCTATCCACAGAATGATGATGCCTCTACAATTTGGAGTTTATGACAATCTTTACAGTAACAGATAAGACACGAGAAAGTGCACTTTATATTTACCTGAACATCACCAGGCCCATGCACCTTCTTATCAATATTAAGTACAATTTCCACCAATTTGTTCAATCTCCCGTGACCTCCGACCTTCTCATTGGTCAGAAAGTTCTCTTCAGTCTGTCCATCACTCATTGTGGTAAGGATTTTGCACATCAACTCGTGTTTTAAAGGAGTTTTGTTGTATTTGTTTGCTAGAGCTGCGAATTCGTTTACTGCTTCTTGTAGGTTGTCGCTGTAAAGATGGTAATTAGCTTTTAGTAAATTTTGTAGGAGATAATGCAATGCATAATATTTTTTCATTTATTAGAAAGTTAAATAATGAGATTATGAGCATATTTATTTAAAAACTAGCTGTCCCACGCGGCTTCGCTCCCGTCAACTGCCAACCTACCTACCCTACATACATAATTGTTGCGTAACTTTAACCGCTTACGCAGCGCACGCAACGGAAGCTCTCAAAAAGGAATATTTTGTCCCGTTTTTGCAACATTTCTTATTAATGCTCCGCTCATAATGGTCGTAGCGTGATGTTATATAACCTTCCTCGATAAATGGACTATCCAACACAAATAGAATTTTTCAATTCCAACCAGTAGTTCCTGAAATTAGCGCGTTCAAAAAACAAACTCTTCAGCTTTATAATATTAATATAGATAATAAGGTCGTCTCCTGACTAAACTAGGGTATTATTTCATTTCAAACTAAACAACTGTCTTAGTTCTCAATAAAATAAAGATCTGTATCATAAGTTCCGTTTACGATCAAAACCCCAATCGCAAAAATACGGATTAAAATCATCTTTTGGCTTCGCCGAAGTCGGATAAAAATAAGTATAGATAGTCCAAATCATCTTTGCGCGCGGCGTTATGTGTGGGTAAGCACGTGTGGGTGGTTGTTTGTTCGGACGACGACTGCCGCGTCACTGCCACACAAAAGCAACAAGCGCACGCACAGCGACGCACACATGGCGCCGCGCGCACAGTTGAGTGGAACTATCTATACCACTATTGCACTAGTGCTGGAGCCGTGAACACAGTATTTAATAAAATAATTATACAATTTTAAAAACCCCCGCGGCATCGGCAATCCTTCGAAACACGCAATTATAACACGATATCTTGCGAAAATACACCGATTCAAAGAGTAAAATACGCATACTTTTCAACGGCTTGACCGATTTTCATGAAACATAGCTATAAGAACACTCTCGACAAATTCATCTATCAAACAAAAAAACTAAATCAAAATCAGTTCATCCGTTTAGGAGCTATGATGTCACAGACAGGTACACAAAAACACACTTCAAATTTATAACAACCCTCTTTTTCCGTGGAGGGTTAAAAATAATATAAATTATAACTCACTTCTTCAAATGCACTCTAATCATTGGTCCCAGCATGACATTACTAGGCTTGCAGAACTTATATGAAGTAAGCAGGTCGAACATCTTGCGAACATCGACATGAGAGCCGTGAGCCGCCGTCGCGTCCAGTAGCCGCCAGCAGTTCATTGCTACACCACGACCGCCTATTATGTTCCTGTAAGCAAATAAATTATTATTTGTAAAAGGCTAATAACATTAGGCGAGATAGTGGTCAAACGCGAGCATGTCACAAATAATCATCATCATCATCATTTCAGCCGAAAGACGTCCACAGCTGGACATAGGCCTCCCCCAGGTGTCACCAACCGGAAGACGATACGTTGGCAGACCTCCCACTAGGTGGACCGATGACCTGGTTAAGGTTGCGGGAAGGCGCTGGATGCGAGACGCACGGCATCGGCCACAAACAATAAAAAAATAAAAAAATGCGGTTTATCAAACAGGGTGTAAAGTTTGTCGTGAAAACAGGAGGCACGGGGGAATAAATTTCACGTTTGATTTTCCAGCTTTTATGAACAGACTGCCCGTTAATGTGAAATAAGCCTGTTGCTAGGCAGACTTACTGACTTTTGGCTGCTACTTATGACTTCGAAAAAGTTACATTAAAAAAACGAACTAATAAAAAGATGTAAACAAGAAGAAAATCTTGCTGTGCAGTCGGAGGATACATATACGCAAGCTGGCTGACCAAAAGCAGATGTATCCTCCGACTGCACAGCAAGATATTCTTCTTGTTTACTTATTTTTAGTTCGCTTTTTAAGCAGTCGGGTTTTTGATTTTATTAACTTTTTTTATTTACAACTTTTTAGTTATACTTTTTTTTTTCGAATGCATTTAAACAAATAAGTGGTATATATTTTTATAATCACCTCTAAAAACCCTTCATTTTGATACCCATATTTCGAAGTTTCGAAGAAAAAGAAAATGGCAACCCCTACAATATGGCGCCCAAAATCCGCCATGTTTCTTTTTGTTCAACGGCACTTATATAAGAACACTTGGGCGGTCAAGACCTATCTAACGATTTCTTAATTATAAAAATCCGTCAAGCGGTTTGTAAGATACGAGGTAATAAAGAATATTACATTGAATTACACCCTTTCCTTGCAGCCGGGTAATTAATTTACAAACACGCGCGTCAACAATGCCAATGAATACCTACCTTATTGCAATAAATAAGAGCGAAATGACGCGCGCATGTGATTTGCATTATCTATAAAAAACAGAATAGCTCTTACCGTTTCTTAGACTGTTCCGTTATCAAATCTACCGCTTGCTTAATTTTCTTTCTGTACACCATAAGAGTAGCAAAGTCGATGACTTTGAATTCGTCTAACGTAAAGTTGGGGGATGCCTTGTTCAGGTCAGCTAATGCAATCTCCGCTAGGTCCAGCTCGCCTAGTTTTACGTGCAGGTCGAATATCGCTGCTTTCATACCGGCTGATAGGAATACCTGGGGATTAAAAGCGCGTTAATAAGTTGTATAACATAATTAAGGAAATACAATAATTCCAAGTTCGACTCATACTTGAATAACAGTAAAGCTTCTAATTTATGAGAAAACAATAAAAACTGAACGTAAGTTTGTTTTACTTCCAGCCGAATAAAAATTAGTGGCATAATTTTATAATAAAAAAAAATCAAATGTGTATTTAAAATTGTAAGTATTGACATTTAAATATTTATTTTATGTTTTTATTGACATTTAATTTTTTGACATTTTCAATCTTTTATTTGAAATTTATATTTTGTGGTTGTAATATTTTTTTAAAATTAATTGACAATTTTTATACACTATTTATTTTTAATTGTTTGTTTATTTGTACTGTCATGTATTACTAACAATAATTATAAGGTGTTTCTACTAACAAAGAATGGACCATGTTGTTTGATGAATAAGTTTAATTTAACTTATAAGTTTATAAATGCAATATGGTGATGAAACAAAGTTTGATATGATACGGAAATGGGTAATCTCAGTAGTCACTTCGCTTTTTAGCTAAATCTATTAGTTGGATTATCATCCAAACAATAGATTTGGCTAAAAAGCGAAGTTGATGAGAGAGAAGATGAGAGTTGATGAGTTGAGATATTGTATCCAACATAAACTTTGAAAAATTCGCTGATATCGGCTTTGTCACCTCGCTGCCTGTTACAGACCAAAACTCCATAAATTTTTAGGGTTCCATACCAAAAGGGTAAAAACGAGACCCTATTACTAAGACTCCACGATACATCTGTCTTTCTGTCTGTCACTAGGCTGTATCTCATGAACCGTGATAGCTAGACAGTTGAAATTTCACAGATGATGTATTTCTATTGCTGCTACCACAACAAATACTAAAAACAGAATAACCACGAACCAGTCTGCGTGGTATGCTTCCAGGTTATCACGTCACTACTTTCTGGGCCAACATCGGCGAAGCGGAATCAATAGTAACAAACCGATATCAAAAAATAATTTTAATAAAAATAACTCACCCCTTCTTTCTGGCATCTGGCAGCGATCTCCCGGGCGCAGTGCAAGTTGCCTTCCCTGCAGTACTGCTGTAGCAGCCTCCTGAGTGTGCCGCGTGTGTTCATGCCTTTAGCTTCGAGCTCCGATAGATGCGCGCGAAGATTCTCTTCGTTCATGTGTTTCTGAAAAATTACATAGTTTTTAGGGTTCCGTACCCAAAGCGTAAAAACGGGACCCTATTACTAAGACTCAGCGATCCGTCTGTCTGTCTGTCCGTCTGTCACCAGGTTGTATCTCATGAACCGTGATAGATAGACAGCTGAAATTTTCACAGATGATGTTCTATTGCCGCTATAACAACAAATACAGCATAAAATAAATATTTAAGTGGGGCTCCCATACAACAAACGTGATTTTTTTTGCGATAATGGCACGAAACCCTTCGTGCGCGAGACCGACTCGCACTTGGCCGGTTTTTGTTAGTTTATTTGTAGAATATTTAAATGGACCAGTACGGTATGGTTAATTATTTTAACGAAGATTGTAATAGACAGCATAATTATGTATATGGTCCTTTTAACTTTTGAATATAAATAATACAAAAAAATGTGAATCGTGTAATCAATGATTTCAAGTTAATATTGTAACAGTCAAATAATAGGCCATTGATAGCGTGATAACGCCTTGTCAATTTCTTCATGCTTTTGTTCCTCTAGGGACCTACTGATGCCTGTTCGACTGCCAGAACAACCCAGAAGAAATTCTTCATTTACTGAACGTTAGTGTTTGATTAGAAACTACCATGAGCTAGACCAGTGGTGGGCAAACTTTCTAAATGGGGGGCCAGAAAATTAAAGAAATTTCAGAGGAGGGCCAGAATTATAGAAAAAATGTATTTTGTGTTGAAACTTTTAATCATATAAAAACATTACAGCATTACACAATTTGCAAAAATGTAAAAAATTACAATTTAACTTTTATTCGAAGGCCCAGCCATGGTAGGCGTGTGAGACATATTTGATTTGCAATTGCTCGTGATTTGCCATCATATTTTCGCACTTACGAACTCGATTTATACTTCTGGACCGTCAAAATATAATAATCGCGGGCCATATACGATGTCGAAGGAACGTCGGCGGGCCGGATTAAATGCTTTCGCGGGCCGTACTTTGCCCATCACAGAGCTAGACTATGGATGGAGTAAGTATATAGGTAATACCTGGTAAAGGACTCGTTTGAAAAATCGGAAATGACGAGACTCTTTTTGATCCAGCATTAGTCCCTAGGAAGTTCACATTGTAGGACGTTCACATTCGGTCTAAACAACTATTGGACTTACCGGATTCGGCAGCTGCTGATCAAAGACATCACCCTCATCAATGAGCCGTTCATCAGTGAGTGATATAATAATATCGCGGAACTGGCCTATCAACTCCGGTTCGTGCCTATCAGGCAGACGGGATAGGCAGTAGTCCGCGGCTAGCGTTGAAATTTTGATTGTACCTTCACGCTCGTTTAAGGCCTGGGTGGGAGAAACATAGATTAGTAAAGATTGCAGTGAGCCGATTTATTAACCCTCGGCGGAAAAAGAAGGGTGTTATAAGTTTGACGTGTGTACCTGTGTGTGTATCTGTCTGTGGCATGATAGCTCCTAAACGGATGAACCGATTTTGATTTCGTTTTTTTTTGTTGAATGGTGAGGTGCTTGTTGAAAATCGGTTCAGCCGTTCTAAATTTATGGGCGTTTAACTGTTTGAATCGGGGTGTTTTCGCAAGATATCGTGATATAATAACGTGATCAATAGATTGTCGATCGAAGTGTGTCTACTACTAGATAAATTATGTAGCATGAAATAAAAATGTGTCAGACTTTTTTTTAAATTTTACTTGTGATGTGTATGAGAGACCAGGCTATATATGACCGGTAGAATTCGCAAAGGATCTTCTTCGTACCGATGATTCCTTCTTAGTCTACTTCCTACTTAATACTATAAAGGCGGAACTTTGTGTGCAAGTGTATTGTATGTTTGTTACTTCTTTACGCTCAAACGGCTGAACGGATCTGGATGAAATTTGGAACATAGATTACAATCAGGAATAGCGCTTTTTATCCCGGGAACATGATCCCTCGGGATGATTTTCGACTTAAACACGGGCGAAGCGGCTGGCAGAAGCTAGTATTTCATAAAACAGCCCCAGATTGGACGAATACACAAAGGTGACTTCCTAATAGAAAGCCATGATCGCGCGAATATGCGATCGTTATTCATACTCGTGTGAAATGTTTATTAGCAAAGTAAAAAAAATGCGGTCAAAGCATTTTAATTTTAACATTATAATTTCGAAATATGGATAAGTTATGCATAAGCCTTCGATGTGGTAAAATATAATTAAAATTATTAATTAAAAATAATTAAAAAAACCAAACTTTTTCGTATATCTCTCAGCCTTGATTTGATATCCATATCATGGGGGTGCATACAAAATAATTGGTCTGCCATATTAGATCTTTTAAAATTCAATTGAAATATTAGCCATACATAACTTACTAACTAACAAGGCAAGTTAAATGAGGGCTTGTAAAAAAAGTTAATTTGAAAACTCAAAAACCAGATGTAAACAAGTAAATAATCATGCTGTGCTGTCGGAGGATACATATTCGCAAGCTGGCTGACCACCTGATCCTTCGACTGTCGCGTTTTTGATTTTTTTTAACTTTTTTTATTTACATCTTTTTAGTTATAGTTTTTTTTTCAATAACTTTTAAACATATAAGTGGTATATATATTTGTAACTACCTCTTAAAACCCTTCATTTTGATACCCCACTCGATGGGACTAAAAGAAAAAAAAATTGAGAACCCCACAATATGGCGCCCAAAATCCGCCATTTTTGTTTTTTTTTAACGTCACTTAGATAAGTGAGAAAGTGAGTGTGTGGTGAGTGTGTGTGTGTAAGTGTGTTCTTAGATAAGAACACTCGGACGGTGAAGAAGTATCTAACAATTTCTTAATTATATAAATCCGTCTAGCGGTTTGCAAGATATGAGGTAATAAAGAATATTACATACATACAAACATACAAGATACGCGCGAAAAACATAACCCTTTCCTTGCAGTCGGGTAAAAAGAACTCACCTTCAACAAATTAAGAACATCACTGACATCAATCTTGATCTTGGGATGCACCATGAATTTACACAAGAACCGGCCAACCCAGTCTTTATTCTTCTCCATAGGTTTCTTTGTCATGTCCTCAAGTATATGTATTGTTCCATTGACGTCGGCACTCATCAAGTACCCCTTTAGAAGAGGTTTTAGTAATCTTTCCGAGTCGATTTTGCCTTGGAAAAGTTCGCCTGTAAAACGAAATAGAAAGGAGTGTTTGAGTCACAGAAAAAAGGTACTTATTTTATGTGTAACAGGGTGGTAAATCCCGCAACTTCCAATGAAAAGGGAGGAACCTCCGACCCCAGTTGTGTAGCTGTTGTCAAATTATGTTCAAACCGCACGGACAACTTTGACTACGCGATGTAGGATTTGTGGGATATCAGGTCTTTTTGTAGTGGATGTGGATTATAGTGCCGCTACAGCGGAATTCGACGCCTAGAAAGTGGCTCAACAGTAACTCGGTAAAATTGTACTGGGGGACCTTGTAGATTGCTTGATATACGTAGCATACCAACGTAGCAAGCGACATCATCGTATTTTTCAATTGCCTACATCTACCTTAAATAATACCTTTAATAGGGGTAGGTAGGGTAGGGTAGGGTAGGGAAGTTAGGGTAGGGTAGTTAGCAAGGGCGGATCCAGGATTTTTTTCTGGGAGGGGCACAAGGGGCGGAACAGCAAAAAAATCAACAATAACTGTCAGAAATAAAATTGAAGTATCATACTTCATGTTTATTTCTACAAGTTCAAGTATGTACAGGAAGGGTTATGAAAGTCAAGAGTTTCACTCATGTTCTTTCCTCTGTTCATCATCATCGTATCAGCCGAAAGATTTCCACTGCTGGACATAGGCCATCCAGCGGATGTCCGCAACCTTCACCAGGCTTTTGGTCCACTACAACGCAACGTCTTCCGGTTCGCGGTCGCCAGTCCAAAACTTTTCTGCCCCATCGGCCATCTGTTCTGCGAGCAATGTGCCTTGCCCACTGCCACTTAAGTGTGGCAATTCTTCGGCCTATGTCGGTAACCCTGGTTCTCAATCACGTAAGGACGGTTACCTATCATAAGTTCGAACAACATTTGACCGAATTTCATTTCACCTAAAACTTTTCAACTATTATTGTTTCGTTTTTTCTTTTACTTCATCGAAGTCACGTCTGCCACTGTCTCAGTTGACCTATTATCAATTCGATTTTTTTCTCTACTCCAAGGTTTTACTTGGTCGGCATTTTTTTACCGAAGTTACACTTAGCCGAAATAACATTTGTCCGAAATATTTATATTTAAACGCATATCAAAATAATAAGTGAGAGAGAAACAGTGGGTGAATACAAATGTTTATGTGACACTAGCTATGTACTACAAAAATTGTTAAAGAAAATAAACTATTTGTATTTGTTTAAAACAGCGACCTGAAAAAAAAAATGTCGACATCCCCGCTCCGCTGGGCTCCTATTTCTGTCTGCAGGGTCTGTAACCAACACCCAGGGTCTAACCTAACACGAAGGAGATGACGGGAGCAAAGTTCACCTCCCGTCATCCCCTTCGAACCTAACCTATCCGTGTCGGGGTGCCCTAAATTCCCGAGCTCGCTTCGCTCGCTCTTGGACAAATTCTTTGAAATAATTAATTAATAAAAATGTCTAATGCATGAGAGCTATTAATAAATCATTTGCATGAAAATACGTAAACACAGACAAGACTGCTTGAAGTGGATATTGCAGCGATTTGTTTTTGTCACTTTGTAGCACAACATATTAAAATTGAAATACTTTTATGACACTATTTCAATTTTAAATTGAAAATGCTACCAAGTAACCGGCTATATATCTGTGACTAAATAATATTCCCTAACATGTTGTTTCGGTTTGGTGAAAATATGACAAATGAAAAAAGTACAAAAGATGCTTCAGCCAAAAGCAAAAAGTTATTTTGTAAATCGGCCAAATGTAGTTCGGAAAATAATACATATGCCACATGATACTTCGATGATCTGAAAACATGTCAAATAATGCATATAGCAAAAAAGACTTCGGTCAATAATTTTCGGTAAAATGAAATTCCACCAAAAAATATTCGGCAAAGTCATCGGTTCCCCGCAAGGACGACTGTAAGCTTTCTGATGAGGCCCATTGTGAGCGACCACGTCTCAGAGCCATAAGTTCGTCTTGAAACACTGTGGTAAGTTGGACGATAAGAAACCGCGCAGCTTCCCGAATGCTGCCCCGCCGAGTAGGATTCGACGGTCAACCTCTTTCTCGAGATTGGACCTGCCTAACTGGACCGTTTCTCCCAGGTAGACATGGTCGTCCACGGCTTCGACTGTGGAGCCACCGATCTTGATAGGAGTGGGTGCGAGATGAGCGCATCACCTTGGTTTGTCCATGTTCATTTTTGGACCCATTCTTTCGGAAGCTCTACTGTGGTCATCGAGCGTTGTACTGGGGTCCTCCATAACAGCTTTATCATCGGCGAATCGGTTTCTCCAGTCTAGAACCTTGAAGACATCCTCCAGTGCAGTGGTGAATATATGTATGCTATGTATGTAGGTACTGTGATGGAATCTCCACAGTACACAAAATGCCGTCTGGGGCACGTGCCCCCGTGCCCCCCCCCCCTAAATCCGCCCTTGGTAGTTAGGGTAGGGTAGTTAGGGTAGGGTAGGTAGGGTAGGAAAAGTAGGTAGGGTAGGGTAGGTAGAGTAGGTAGGGTAGATGAAAGTTTGCTGTTTTTATGGCAAAACAAAGTTTGCGGGGTCAGCTAGTTATAAATAAATACTTAAATAAGGCTAATAGGGCTGTGCATGGACGACAGAAGTAAGTGGGAAAGCAGGGCGGGGCCCGGGTCTGCCATGTGAATACCTTTTGTTAGTCGCCTTTCATTCATCCTTTCAACATGATCAAACCAGAGCAGTGGTGGCCCAGTGGTAACCGCGTGGTGGCCGCGACTGACAAGTTGTAGGTCGTGGATTCCAACCCAGGCAGGCGCATTAGTTCGTGTAAATTATTTCACCACCAATGCTATCAAAACGGTGTTGTAAAACATCGTGAGGTAACCCGCATGTCTTAGAACCAAAAATTCGAAGACATTTAACATCCACAAACCCGCAATGGACCCACGTTGTGGATAACGGCCTATTCCTCCTCACAGAGAGGGGCCTGCACGCGCAATGGGCCAAATGGGAGTCTAAGTGTGGAAATGGGGGTCCATCTATCCTATCCTATCCATGATCCAAATAAGCATTCTCTTAAAAAAAAAATGACTGGATTTCAGAAACGGTGGGTAAAGCACCAAACTTTTTATGATGAGTGATGACCGTTTTGCGTAGTTGTGACGCATACTTTGTAATGATTGTATTTAAGATTTTTTGTTCTTTTTATGGTATGCGTCGTGCCTGGCGCAAATAAACATTTTCCTTTCTTTTTTTCTTATAAGTATTTGTAAGATCAAATACTCACACAACTCACTCGCCGCTCTAACTTGTCCAGTATTCAGCAACGTCTGCATCATAGGCGTCAGCACAGTCGACACCGAGAGGCCAGTCTCCAAGAACTTCTTCATCAGGTTCTGTGGCGATGTGAAGCTCACGTACGGCAGAGAATAGTCCATTATAGTCTCGTAGTCGGGCTTCACTTCCATTTGTACCATTGTTGCTAGAGTATTCATTATTCCTGCAAAATAATAAATCACGCTTGTTTTCTGATGTGACAGACAGAGATGTACAATAACAAATTGGTTGCTACTAATAAAGGATTAATAAAAAACCGTTCAAGTGCACGTCGGACTCGCGCACGAAGGGTTCCGTACCATAATCGCAAAAAACGGCAAAAATATCACGTTTGTTGTATGGGAGCCCCGCTTAAATATTTATTTTATTCTGTTTTTAGTATTTGTTGCTATAGCGGCAATAGAAATACATCATCTGTGAAAATTTCAACTGCCTAGCTATCACTGTTCATGAGATACAGCCAGGTGACAGACGGACAGACAGACAGACGGACCGCTTAGTAATAATAAATAAGGTCCCGTTTTTACCCTTTGGGTGCGGAACCCTAAAAACCGAATTAATAATCTATTGGGAATTAGAAGAAACTTAAGCATAGATCTATAGAGCGAACTGTTACTTTACTCCGAGCTAAGTACAGTATTGTTACATAAGAAAGTGAACCTTATAGATATAAAAATTAATGCTCATAGTCATATGAAATAACAAAACTTAGCTTGAGACAAGTGGCCAGTTTCTGAATTGAGCATTTGGAGTTAAGAAAGATCAAACCCTACTTTAATCTTTCGTGTGTATAGGACGTGGATCCACACGCGACACAATGACTTTTCTAGTGTTTCGCTAATTAGTGGCAAACGAAAAGTTAATACCAATGTCTGCCTGTTTTTCATGCTAAACTAGTTCCGCAAATATTGAACTTCAAATAATTAGTTTTATGCCGAAGCCTATATGTACTGCATGAGTGTAATACTAGCATACACATGCCTCATCTCATAGACAGAAACTAGTGCCGATGTAAGTAGCGTTTTTCGACAGAATAACGGCTTATTTACTAAAAGTACATCGAACGCATTCGGTTCCGTCCCACAGCAATAGATGGTGTTAGCAGTGACTTGCAAGTAAAAGGGTTTACTCGGTTCGTGAATATATTTTTCTTTAAATACAGTTACGATTTGTTTTATAGTATTTCTTGCATGTTTATACAGTTTCATCGTACCAAAATGTGTTATAAAGCAAATTTACAAAATCGAGTGGGAAACCCTAAACATTTTATACAGCGCCATCTATTGGAATGGACATTAAATGATCCGTTCAGATCATATATGAAATGTGAATTAAGAGACAATATTCCATAATTTTGTGCTTAGAGGAGTTTATTAACATACATTTTTTAAGATCAATTCCGAAAAATCTTAATTTTTTTCGACTTATTTTAATTATCTTTCTAATTATTCGGTCGCACCTGCGTGATCCTCCCGAAGTAATGCGTGCCGATTAGAGATGGGTCGTCGACGTAATTTTCGTTAACGAAACTAGACCGTCCATTTCCGTTGATCAACGAGTCGATCAACTAGTTGAATTTATGGACTATTTCATAACGTAAACTTTGTTAAGTAGACGTTCACTTTGCGACGACGCGACGCGCGGTGTCTACAGACGGACGGCTCGACAACAACTTTCAACTTTCCGATTGAACTTATACAAGTACAAACCGGGTTACCTCGCACACATGAAACTATTGGCGTCCTTTTCTTCTTAACACAATGCATTTTTACTCCAAATTGGCATTCGGCCCATAGAAATATCAACTCTTTGTTTCTAGAGTTAGAGTACAAATTAATTTGCTCGATGTTCGTCCGTTGTTGTTATTTTTTCGGACGTATGAACTTGTACTACCCAAATAAGTTCTCGCGTCGGTCGTCGCGTTACAAGTCGACATGAACATAGTAGTTTAGCCGTCTACGAATTCAACTAGTTCGTTGAATATCGGTGAACCGTCGGATCGTTCATTGTACGTCGACGGTCGAATTAACTAGTTCGTTCATTCAACGCCCATCGCTAGTGCCGATGCTTCGTAAGTTTTGACACTTAAAAAATATCGCGATAAAAGCTGTGGTCATATTAGCGGCTTCGATATTTTGCATGAACTATCGTGCAATAATCCAAGATGGCCGAAATCATTGTCAAACGTTTAACTATGGACGACTTTCTTTAATTCTCTACCTGTGTGCTAACAATTACATAATTCATTTATTGAAATCTAAAAAGAAGATTTTTTTGGCTCCGCTTCATAATTTTGGAGGAATTCCAGTACCATATCATCGCTGCACTCCGTTTTTATACAACCACCCGCATGCGTCTGAACTGATCGAAAATAACTGTTGAAATGGACAACGCTAATCTGACCACGTAGCGCGATATGTTGGCGCGATATGTTAGCGCGCTAAAACCCTATGATGTACCGCCACCAGCGCGACAACGCACACACAGCCCAAATGTTCGCGACGATAGCCGATATTAACAGGTCGCATCTGCGTGCATAGTATCATGGCGCGAAGCTTTGTGACTATACACGCAGATGCGGCCGAAGCATTAGCAATGGGATCCCGTGCTATGGGTTAATCAAAGGAGTTGTGTTCCTACAAACCTTTCTCGCCATAAGTCTTCGAGTTATGCAGCAATATTGGCCAGAAGTAGTGAGGTCGTAACGTTAATCCCAGTTGTTTCATCCTTGTCATAAGGTCCAATGCTAGGGGCACTTTGCCCAGCTGTAAGGCAGCTTCACAGCCGTTCTGTAAGGCTATTGGATTCCGCCCTGACGACATGAGCTCTTGAGTTATTAGGCCTACAATGCTTGAGGGCTGAAAGTGAAAATAATATTGTATGTAAAAATATTGAAAACAGGCAAGCTGACTCCATTTTTTTTATGTGAAGCTTACAAGGGGCAAGGGGTTTTTCCTATGGCTTAACTACCCTTAATTTTTACAATGTTTCTAGTAGCTTCAGTCTACAATTAACTTGGCTTATTGTATATTGATATGCGGTACTTTAGGACTACTCATTGATAAGTCAGATTTGTTACAATCTTTCTGAAGCACTTTAAATTTACTGTGTAAAGTGTATGGAACCATTTTCAGTAGCTGATTAGAACGATTTGCAGAAGTAATTGTGGTTAACATGATTTATTGTGGTTAATTAACTAGAACGGCAAATTATAATTAAAGCCAACAACAAACACTTACCATAGCAGCTTTAACACAATCCCTCACAAGACTCCTCCCATGCAATCCCTGATCATCCTTAGGTCCAAATGAAGGTAGCGGCAGACATTTATAAATCTCTAAAGCAGCTAGCGGATGATTTTGGAACACCAGTTGCGTGGAAACACTTGCCATTAGCGGTGAAATAGATGGCGTGTTTAGTACTACCTCTGGTAGGAAAGATAGGACCTGAAATGATAGAGTAGTCTATTAAAAGCTGGCACCTATTACAGCCGTAGAGGGCAGCAGTTCATCGCATTCCAATTAAAAAATGTGCGGTGTGGGTCATCTGTAGTGTGGGTCATCTGTAGTGTGCGAGTGTTGTAGGAGTTAGCAATGAGGGTTTTCGGACAAATTCACACCACCAGTTGGCGCCACTCTGGCAAGAGGTCCTTTCCTTTGAAAACGCAACTTCTATCATCAACCCGACGTCACGTCACGTCAATTTATAGTTGTCGGCACGTAACTTGGCAAGAGTCGTTAGATGTGCGCAAGTCGTTTTTAGGTCTCTTAGGTTACCCAGCGGGACGCGGAGAACGTTTAGCACCGTTCCGAGCGCGCGATTGGTTGCTCAGTTGACACAAAGATCGACAAACCAATCGCGTCTCGTCCACGTTTCGTTCGCTCTATATGGTGGTTGGTTAGTTCGAGCACTATGCGCGAACTTATCCCCTCTACGCCAAAACCTTGTCAAGTTACGTGCCGACAACTATAACGGAAAATACCTGACATTTGTTACATGGACCTGAGGCCTCAGTGGTGCCACCTAGTGCTCATCATTGTCTCTTTTAAGAAAGTAGACAGAGAATTTCAAAATGGTGATACAAAGACGCTACACAATTTTATTTCTGTTTATTCATCCACAACAAAAACCTTATATTACAAGTTCTTGCATATAATCTAATTTATAGGGTTCTGTAGGTAAATGGCAAAAACTTGGCCAGTATAATCTTGTATTGTTCATCTGTCCAGTTAAGTTACACAGCCATTTTCTTGGGGGCTTTTGGCATTTATATCTACGACAGAACATACCTTAGGAATAAATGGATACAATCCCACATAAGCCAAAGTCTTGACAATCTCCATGATATGCGACTCTGTGAATTTGAAGCCTTTCTTCTGTGCTTTCTTCATTTCTTCTAGCATTATATCACCCTTCTTGTTCCAAGCTAGCGCTCTTGCCGTGGCAGTGTAAGTGTCTATTGAGGGGTCCACGTTGAGTGACCGCATCATTGTGAGCACTTCTTCTATGTTTGGGATGTTGCTGGAATTTTAAAAGGTAGTTTAATGATTCAAAACCGGTCAAGTGCAAACGGCTACATTCACCAACATAATTAGGTAACTAGGTCAACGGGAACTACCATATTGGTTTTCGACCCAAAACCTATAGGGTACATCCGGTTTACCTAGAATTTTGGTTAAAAGCAAGGTCCGCTGTAAGACCAACAATCAGTATCTGGATGCATAGATTATTTTATTTTTTATGAAATCTAATGAAAAATGGGTTCATAAAATTGCTCAATTTATTTTCCCACTAGCTTCTGCCCGCGGCTTCGCCCCATAGTTTTTAAGACCTTTGTTACTAACAACTATGGACATGTAATTAGTCTGCAATAAATTGTTTTTTTTTTTTTTTTATTATTTATTTATTTATTATAAAATGTTTTATCATTTCAAGGTAATACAAACTATCCTATGTCCTTCCCAGGGTCTCAAACCATCTCCATGCCAAATTTCATCTAAATCGGTTCAGTAGATTCAGAGATTACCTCCTACAACCTCACAAACTTTACCTCTTTATAATATTAGTATAGATTAACATTAACATTAGAAACGGGATATTTACCATGTTTACTGTTTGTTGCGAATCGAGTTGTGAGTGACAGTGGTAGCGGTACTCGCAACAAACAGTAAACATGGTAAATATCCCGTTTCTAATGTTAATGTTAGTGACCATGACAGTTTAAAAACTTATTAGTATAGATGTAAATAATTGTGCCCAATGTTTCTATTTGTTAGTTAATTAATTTGGTTTCTCCTTTTCTCTCCAGCATACAAACAAACAAAAATTTTAAGCCAACGTTAGAGCAATCTATATAGGTGGATGTAGCCACTAAGTAGTAAAATTTGGATCAAATCACCAAAAGTAGAAGTTAATTTTATTTATATATACTTACTTGGCCTTTCCTTGACAAATGATGAGGGAGTTGAATATACTTTCGTTGGCAGGAAGTCCTTGTGTTTTCATGTTTGATATCACTTCTGTAGCTTGGTTTATATCACCTGCCTGATAAACACATGTACATTTAAACATCCTTCATATTATTATTATTTCGTTTATTAAAATTTCTACACATAATTTTTAAATATTTAAAAATAAAACATTTTAAAATATAAAAAATGGTTGCCTTGTGGGATGTGTTGATGGATATACTTTATTGTACACAAGTATACAATGGGTGGTCTTATCGCACAAGGCAATCTCTTACAGACAACCTTTGGATGGACTGATCGAGAGAAGAATTTAGGGCTGTCAGTGAACAAAATATCATAAATAATATTACTTAGACATAATAACATAAAATTCATACATACAATACTACATAATATATGAATAAATATCGTATATATGACAGAGAAAGGAAAAGACTAAAAAGATAATGCTCTTTTGAGCATGTTTTATTTTTATAGGTTTCGTGCAAGCAAACACTGCACAATTTTTTCTCATTTTTATATACCTTTTTCTTTCCATAATACCTAAGTAGAGTATATACATTATTTTGTTAAATAGATTATGTATATGATACAAATTAAATCATTTCAAAGGCTACTATGTATGTATAGCACTCGAGGGGTTTAGTGTTTTAATAAATTAATGTTATTTAAATTTAAAATTTAATTTAAATAACATTAATTCTTATAGGTAATTGTTTTGTTCCAATATAAGGGATTTTTTTTTGCATAAAACATAATTATAGAGATAGATATTCTAATAAGCCTACTATTTCATAGCACTGGGCAAAAGCCTTCATCTCTCGTTTTCTACACATTTTTATCTTCTGCATATGTGGGTCAGTGTTTTGGTAGAAATCAAGTTTCTTTGACTAAAATGTATAGTACTATACTAACCTCCCCTAGAGCTCTAAGAATGAGCTCATAAGTGGTGATGGTAGGTTTAACGGGTGCCATCTGACTGATAAAGTTGCTGACCGTGATAGTTCTATTGTTTGCTATGTATACTTTGAGCAGTTCGTTGTAATGTTCTACTTCAAACTTTGTGTGTGGTCTGAAAATAGAAAATATGGAATTATATCTTTTGTAAACTGTATGTCCAGCAGTGGACGTCTTTCGGCTGAAATGATGATGATAATGATGAAACTGTTAGGTGTAATTAATCTCAAATAGTTTGTGAATCCTAAGATTTAAATTGATGAATACCATCCAATGTTTCCTAACTACTAAAATAGGCAATGCTTAATTGCATCAACTTATCAATATGGTCACATTCTGGTCAGATAAAGTTTGAGTTAAAACAAGTAAACAGCATATAAAGAAGAAGAACAATAATTTGTATGAACATAAACAAAGCAAAAGAAGTACATAAGGATTGTACAGATTTGTCATTTAGTTTTGTGTTTTGTTTGATGCGATAAACTCCATAGCTGCTTCAAATAATAGCATTGATAGAGAATATTGATAATAGCTTACTTTAATGTGTTCCACACCTGTTCTACCAACTGCATTCTTCCCAACGGAGTTTCGTCAGGCAGTAGATTACCGCAGCATCGAATCAGAAGCAAAGCTTGTTTCTTTTTAGAAAAATTAAATTCTTTAACCTTGGCTAATACCCTTATCAAATCATTTTTATACACTCTGTTCTTTTGAAATATGTCTGTACTGATACCAGTTATGTACTTTTCGAGTATTTCCTGTGAAGACAAAGCCGAGTTCTTTACGTTATCAACCCTTGATGGGTCTTGTGATATTTTAGGCGAATATCGCTTCTCTATTTTGTTTTCTGCGGCTCTATATGGAACAGACGTAATTATTGATCTGAAAAATTAGATTGAAGTCAGCAAAAAGTCATTAAGAACATCAACAAATGCTCATAATATCATCCTAACCTAGCCGCAAGAAGATTACAAGAATTATGTAAACATGGAGGTAGTAAACATTTTGTTTTTAGCTGTATACTATTGTGGAATAACAATCTTGAAGTGTGAGCAACTTTAATATACTGCCGGAGTAACATTTTTTAGGTATTTATTATAGTACTGAATTTTCAATTTTCCGATTTCCAAATTCATCAAAATTTAGTTTCGAAGGTTTTGACATTTAGAGCGCAACAATTGCCACACTGGAAAAAATAAAGAAGGAAGAGATTATCGACAACTGCACCGCACCGGTTTAGTAGAAAATAAATACGAACGCGCGATAACGATTAGAAATTAAATTATGAGACCCTAATAATAATTGAAACGGTTACAACCATAGAATGGCTATTATTAGTTTAAAAATTATTGCAACATAAGAACTACAAAAAGAACTGATGTCACACAAATCCTGGGTTATCAAAGTTCTCATCGCTTGAACTTTTTTTTATCCTGGAGAAATGCTCATGCACACTACGCTACCACGGGGAGATAGCGCACTTTATCCTGTGCCACTTATGGCGGGAACACGGGTACGCGTTAGCACTCACCGCGAACCCGCCGCGGCTGTCCGTCACCGAATCCTCCTCTGGGGATAACCCCCATTACCGGCACACAAGAACACACTGTGCGCCGTGACCACCCCAGGGACCAAACCAGCACATGGGTGCCAGACGACCCCGTGTATGGCACCCATAGACAGGTAACATCCAAAGACTGACCTTAGTTAGTGTTGCTTACCCTGGTGGGGTCACCTATCCATAAACAAGCGATCCAAAAAACGTGGTCACCCATCCCAAGACTAACTTTGGTATGTGTTGCTTACCCTGGCGCGGTCACCACCCCAGCCGCTTCAAGTTAAACATTATCTGGTACTTTGAAAGAAAAGGATGATCCACAGAGAATATTTTAATATACTGAAAGGATGAACATAGGTTAAAATATTTTAGCAGCCCATCTCGGCAGGGTAATTATTCTAAATGCACAATATTATAAAGAGGAGACGCTTTGTCAAATCATGCAGAAGAGTTTAAGAATATTTTTTTTAAGTTTCATTCAAAGGTGCAAGAGTGAGCTCGAACATGTTGGCACCTTTTGTGCACATTTACAATATTTTATGGACCTTGCTACTCTCAACTGCGTTTTATTCAATACTAGCGGACGCCTCGCGGTTTCACCCGCGTAGTTCTCGTTTCCGGGGAAATACAGGGATAAAAAGTATCTCACCCGGGGATACTGTAGCTTCTCAACGGTGAAATAATTGTTGAGTGCAAAAAAAATGCAAATCTTTCGTCTTTATAATATTAGTATGGAATAGAATAGATCAGATATAGATTTACGTTTAATGGCAAAGCAACGATTTAGTTCCCAGGCCGTTACCCCACACATAACTTTAAACTAGTCTGAGTTATCCCACCATGGGTATTGTCCTCGCCAAACTTCTTGGTCGCTCTGAAGTTGGTTTACCGGATGCGCGAGGCACGTATCAGTGCTGTTTTTGTATGAGGTTTACTACTGCGCAGCCTTGTAGCCAACTTCAGGGTGGCCAAGAAGTTTGGCGAAAACTATATAGTTCTTGCACATCGGCAAGCCAACTTCAGGGTGGCCAAGAAGTTTGGCGAGAACTATACGCCTGGTTTAAGTGTAGTTTATCATTTCAAAATTTGAATTTGCGGATCTCGGCAAATTCATTCAAGAGACGAGAATAACAGTGGACTTGGAGTCCGATTCTAGCACCCCTCTATTTAAGTATCAAAAATTATATGCGGCATGTTGGCAGGCTTGCCTTGCTTGCAATATGTTGCTTACTTCATTCCAGTCCAATACGTGGCGCTAGTGTCGGAGCGAGCGAGTGACCGCCTGTCATTGTCAAACTGAATCGTGATTCGTGGATGCCAAGTGTTTTGTGTTGTGAGTGAATGTCGAAAATTGATGTAATCTATCGTTGTCATGTGGTAAGTTTCCATTATTATCTTAAAAATTGCTTAAATAATTCTTCACTTGGTGTTGGAGCGAGTAAGACGTGATTTAAAGTTTGATGGTTTGAAGTTGAAGCCGCCGTTACTTGACCGCCATCGCCCAAGCTTGTCGGCTCGGCTCCGCCTTTGCAGCAAAACGTGACATTTATGACAATACTTTTATTATTACGAGGAAATACATGTCCTCGTGGGGATTATTAGCTGTATGCTCTATAATTAAATTTACTCCAGTGTCCTAACCTTGTTAGAATTGGTATCTTCTCGAGCCTAGTAACCAGTTTTCCAGTTGCAAAGTTAATAATGCCGACTTCCCGCCGATGAATCACTACTATTCTGTTGATATTTTACGTGGGAAAGGGTAATTCTCTACCTATATTCATTTATAAAATATTATTTCGATAGTGTTTTATAAACTTTGGTTCATGTAACCTTTAAGTTTTGGAAAAGTAACTTTTTTTGTGTGTAAATATGTAAATCACCCATATAGTTTCCAGTAGTTATTGACATGCACACTAAATTACTGCTTCAGACTTGTCCTACTGGTTTTGAATCACTGTCACTTCAAAAAACCTTTTCAAAACTAAAAAATAGTATCAGTAGCTACTTAAATCCTTATCAGATTAGGCACTAAAATATAGTTCAGTTATGCCTTAATAATAAAATTATACTTACTATTGTATTTAGTTTTAGCTAAGCCGTTAATAATACTTCCAATCTAAACCTTGACCATCAAGTTGCAAGATTTCATAAAATTTTACTACAAGGTCTTTTTATTTGAAAAAAAAACAGTCTGTTTATTCTCATAAGGAGCACCAGAAAATCATTCTGACACTAGTCAGTACACTTAACACCTATACTCCTATTTATTAATTAAAATACTCTTAATAGGTACTTACAATCTTTAGGTCAATGTCCATTGACCTGTACGAAAAGGTCAACCATAAATTAAAATTAAAAAAAAATAAAGTCGTACATAGAACCTGTTCCTTTTTGGTAAGTCGTTTTAAAAAAACAGCATAACTAGGTATCCTAATAAATACTGTCAGTAATACCTAGTATTTTGTCAACAATTTTTCCAGAACAGTCCAATACCTAGCTTTATCAATCATATTAGATTCATAGCATATTCTTATTATTCATGTGATGACCTATTGTTACTCAAATAATTTATTCTATCATAATAAATGTACATTTGTATATACACTTTATGTTATTGAGTAAAACTACCGGTATATTTAATTTTCCACTTTTTAATTGAAACAATAGAATTTTTCAAAACACATTCTCTCATTGTTGAATTTTCTACCAACTTTCTTTTTTCCATTCTAAATAACGTAACTATACTTGACTCCAAACAAAAGGTTTGTAGGATACTAATATGACTATCCTTTCCATAGATGTTTTTTGTTAGAAAAATATCTTCTAAAAAAAACCTGTGAAGATTAACATTTGCACTTACAAAATAACCCCTTAGGAAAATGTAGACACGATCTTGGTAACAGTCAGTTATTAATAAAATCAATGATCATTTATTTGTTTAATAATAATACTAGAATGTTGAATGGGATTCTATGAAACGGCGCACAAAAAAATTGTTACCTATCGGCCGACACCTTTTCTAAAAAAAAAAAAACAATCCAAAGTGTTCTATCAAAAACTTACGTAAAAGCTATGCGCGTTTCATAAGAAGGGAGGTTAGAAGACCCCACAAAAAGACAAAGGAACAAATTAAATGCCGTCGCCAAATATCGATGTGATGTCGAAAATTAATCCCGTACCGATTCCAACCACGACACCACCAATTTTAGAGCGAACTATAGAAAAAAGCATAATGTTCCGATTCCAATATCAAAGGACGAATGGACTTTAGTGGATAATAATGCAAGGCCATGATGCATATGCTGTTGCTGTTACAAGCCAATGTATAAAGAGGCATTCGAATTTGGTACCGAATATCCCGAATACCGGAGGCGAACGAGAAGTTACGCTTAGACATAAAATGTACCGTCTAACATCAATATCGCGGCATTTATCAACGCCAGCCTACCGAATCGCCATCGTTCGACATTCGATACTATTTGTCCCTCACCCGGGGTCAATGAAGTGAGAATTGACGCCAATTAGACAGCCTCACGTCCACATGTGACCGCCGAACTGTTCAATTTGCTTGAGAAACATGTGCCCGATGTCGACATTGCGTAATAAGACTAGTGTTGCTAAGAAGGGGTAACAGTAACACGTTTCGGCTTTTGTGTACGGTTGGAGCGCCATAATTGATGGTCGGATGTAATATTTATTTGTTCGCCTTCGCCTCTTCAGTAGTGCAAAAGTGAGTGGATAGTTAATGACGGTTTTTTGCCTGTTTTTTGGTGAGAGGATTTCTTTATGGTTAATGGTCTTTAAATTCATCTTCCAGCTAATTCTGTCTGGCTTTCCCTAGCAGTGGTTTTACCTTAAACAAGCCAGCAAGTTACTAGTCATTCCTGCCCTTGACCTCACTCAAAATCGGCAAATTCATCAAGTTATAGATGGTTTGACCTCAAGCTAAAGGAAACTCTATGCTATCGGATAAACCACGCACACAAAGTACGACTAGAAAATTAAACAGTAAATCAATGAGCCCATACCTGGGGGTGAAGGGGCGTATCTACATCGTAGTCATACCTAATAATAACGGAGGAACCGTTTGAACTGCTTAAAAATTTAATAACTCGGTACCGGACATCTATTGATTAAAATGACATGACTGTTTATGTACCAACATGTTTCGTGTTTTAATACTACTAAGATATTAATTAGACCACGAAAATACTAATATTTTTCGCCGAAACTTCCTTTCATGGAGTTCAATAACTTTTGGGTGTGTTCAAGACGCTTTGATGATGACATCAAATCATTACATTCTTCCGTCATTTCCTTAATCGTCGGTTAAAATAGATCTTAAAATCATGTTCTACGCACCGATTTAATTTGAATAGGAAGTCGTTAAAATAATTCATGAAAGCTCTTGTAATTTGGACCAGAAACTGTTTGAGAGCTTCTTGGCTCAGTTTCCTTAACTTTTTAATTTTGTAGGAAGCCTAACTACGTTATTTAGTTGAGTACTATTGACTTGCCTCTTTGATTTTCGAGTACTCAGAAATTCCAATTAGAACGGAACTTTTGGTGACCTTTCTCCTCTGTTCGCTTGGTTTAGTAGGTAATTCGCCTTGCCTCTTAAACTTAGCTTTACTAGATAAAGGGCGTCTGGTTTATACAAAATACATATATTACAAAACATCAATGATTTGATGGCAACTTGAATTTGACTTGTTATTTCCGTTTTCAACTGACTTTGACTAAAACAAAGTAGTCTATTCTCGAACTTCTTTAAAGGGTAAAATGTCTCAGACAGAAATAAGCAAACTGCCCAAAACTTCTACCCCATCTTTGAAATGTCCCAATTTTCTCCGAACCACTTACTAAAATTGTAATTAGAAGGGCGGTTAATTAAAAAGTCGAAACCAGTCTCCAGAGTTCCAATCCATCATGGCTGACAGAAGTGTCATGTCCTAAACACGAAAAGTAATTAGAATTCATTATGGTGGCTGCTATAGATAACGTAATTCGTAAAACATACTTACATCATCATCACTTGCGTTGTGAGTGCGACCCTCGAATGGTTTGTAGCCACTCCGCTTTATCAGTTCCTTGTTAGCGTTCAGATAACATTATTTTTTGAACCTTGTACGTTAATAATGTATACGGAACATAAACGCGTCATAATATTTTTAATCTCGGTGTTTTAATAATATTAACTTCCCAGGAAGTTGATACTGCTTACTTCAAACTTTTAATTACCAGAGGTTTTCTTTAAGAAACTATTAAAGAGACTTGAGTAATTGCTTGTCCTATTCCGTGCCTACATTTCTTCAAGTTTCAGACTGGTCTTTATCCGTTAGACTGTGGTCAGTGATTTTAAACACTGCTTTTAAATCATTGCTCGGCGTTTCTATAATGCAATTTGTCAAGTATGTCATCGTATCCAATTCAATTGCTTTCGCCTCTTCAATTACTACATCCGCACTTGAGTGGGCAGACCCATTTACGCCATTTACACCCAAGAAAATATTTGTTATACAAGTCATTATAATAAATCACAATTTTAATAGCAAATCGAAGAAAGTAGGTTAGTTACTGACTTATTGTACATTAATAATCTTATCATCTACATTGTACTATTTGTTACGGACTATTGCGAGCTAAACACGTAACATTATTGCTGTATAATAATATAATGTGGCTTCCTAAGCTCTCGTGCCTTGTGTTGTACTCGTAAGACTTATAAATAACATTCGTATTTGTTTGTCGTAGTCTTCTGGACTCCTAGTGTAAGAATGTGAAGGCAAAAAAGGTGCATGTTACCTAGTTGGTCTTATGAGAGGCATTCTGGCTGGAAATCATGTAAAAACAACTTCTATTTCTTTCTTACCCAATGACTTTTTATCTCCATCACCTGAAGTTTTCTTCCTCTGACTGCTGAGAGTCTCTTCGCCTATGTGATACCATTACTGTGTGCTTATCTTACCCGCGATGTTTTGAATGAAGATTGCTTTAGAGGTCTGATAAATATCCAAGAATTTTTGGAACAATGATTTTTTGGATGGTTTTTGAATCATCATCACCAACTCCTACTGCTGAACACAGGATTCTCCCATATTAAATCACAGCAGCCGTACAAAATAACCTTCTAAAAGTTTTTGGCATATGTTTTGTTCTGTAACATTATTCACACGAATCCTATTTCCGCAATTAGCTTCGAAACTGTCAGTGTCGCTTCGGACATTGAAAAGCCGGCCATGACTCTAACCTTTCAGGGTCAAGGTCGGCTAATTTTATTATTCATTATCACGACCTTTGGCTCTACGACAAAATCATGCAGTCGAGTTTGACCTTCACCTGTGGTAAGGTGCTTTTTAATGAAGAATAAACAAAAGTAAAAACTGTCTACGTGAAATATCATATTCGTTTTTTTTATTCTGGAAAATGTCAAGAGGTTGGTGGCAAACCGATAGGACAAAAAATTTGAGACCTGAATGAAATTATGCTCGTAACAGGCAATCTCATAGAATTTTTCCTTCCATTCTCAGTTCAAATTGGAAAATTGTAGAACAAGTTTAGTTTCAAATCTATTTTCGATATCTCGTTTCTCTAGATTCCGAATATCAAAATTCATGTTACGTCGTATTGTTATCACAGTTCCAAGTTGCGGGTCGCAATAACATTGGAGATTATTTCATCAAGTTAGAAAGCCTGATCAATAACCTCTAGTCAGTTTGAAATCGGTTTCGCGTGACATTTGTGCGAGAAATCAAATTGAATCGATTCAGATTTATATTGGAAGCCGGAGGCACTGAATAGATAGTAGGATTGTCAATGATGATAGAGGTCGTATTCGTAACGTACTTTTTGAGATTATAAAATAAAACCGGCCAAGTACGTGTCTGACTCCGCACATTCAGGGTGCCGTACCAAACCGTAAAAAAATCACATCACATCATCAGCCTATTAATGTTCCCACTGCTGGGACACAGGCCTCCTCTCTGTGAGAGGGAATGGGCCGTAATCCACCACGCGGGCCCAGTGCGGGTTGGTGGATGTCACATGACTTCGAATTTGTGGTTCTAGGACATGCCGGTTTCCTCACGATGTTTTCCTTCACCGTTTTGAGAGCAGTGGTGATGAAATAATTTACACAAAGTAAAGCGCCTGCCTGGGCTCGAACCCACGACCTACAACTTGTAAGTCGCGGCCGATACCACTGGGCCACCACTGCCCAAAAAAATCAAGTTGGTTGTAATAGGAAAAATTATGAATTTCAGCGAAAACCCTAATTTATCAACATTTTGGTATTTGTTTGTTGGTAAAATATACGTAATAATAAACATTATCACCAAATGTCAAGTTCATGCGTCAATGGGAAGTTAAAAAATTCTTCGGCACAACATTTTGTAAAAAAGGCTGACTTTGGTGGCTTCTTCTAATATTGAAAAACATAGGAGGATTTATTTTCAGTCTCCCCTTTTTCTTTAAAAGAATATTTTTAAATGTTTTAAAGCCAAGAACAATTTGTGTTTTTGGGTCAACACTCAACAAGATGCTTATACTATGAAAATTTGAAAATTCTAGCTCCAACCGTTTGGCCATAAAACGTGTGTGACAGACGACGGACAGACAGACAGACACGTAAGTGACAGCAATAGGGCTCCGTTTGGACCCTTCGGGTACGGAACCCTAAAAATAAAGTCATCAAACTAAAGAAGACTACAACTAAGTGTATATGCAATGGGCAAGCCAATATTGTCTTAAAGATAACACTAGCTTCTGCCATACTTATAATGATAATCAGTCCATTTTATCCAGAGCCTTCAGCCGTTCTGGAGTAACAAATATCCATTCATCCAAACTTACGCATTTAGGAAGGGTAAACGTTAATATAAAGAATTAATACTTCTTAAGATTATGAATGCTGATCTAGTCTATCTCTTAACTCCTACATAGCATAGATATTTGGTTTATTTTGTTTTTACCACAGGCAAGGTAAAATAGGAATGCTCAAAATCTATTTTTAGGGTTCCGTACCCAAAGGGTAAAAACGGGACCCTATTACTAAGACTTCGCGATCCGTCTGTCTGTCTGTCTGTCTGTCTGTCTGTCTGTCTGTCTGTCTGTCTGTCCGTCTGTCTCCAGGCTGTATCTCATGAACCGTGATAGCTAGACAGTTGAAATTTTCACAGATGATGTATTTCTGTTGCCGCTATAACAACAAATACTAAAAACAGTATAAAATAAATATTAAAGAAGGGCTCCCATACAACAAACGTGATATTTTTGCCGTTTTTTGCTCGATATTAATAAAGGCAACAGGTAGACGCTTGAAATATTCACGGAATGTTTAGTTGTATATTTACATCAAAAAATAATAATTAATAAATTAAAATAAAATAAATTAAGCGGGGCTCCCATACAACAAACGTGATTTTGATGCAGTGTTTTGCGATAATGGTACGGAACCCTTCGTGTGTGAGTCCGACTCGCACTTGGCCGGTTTTTTAATCGGGACAGTAGCATGTTACTTCCTAATTGTTGGGAGCCCCGTTAAAATGTAATGCTTGCACGCTGATTGGTCATGTTTACCACGTGTTCTTAATAGTTAAACCGCACCGTGAATGCTCGCTTCCAGATATCGTGTAGCTACTCTTATTATTTGTTCACGCTTGACGGAATAATTGCGGCCGAATAGCCGTTGCTCTAATTTTAGGGGTCTTGTTTTGCGTTTGTTTTCAAAGTTATACCGAAGTTTTGTTTGTCTGATGAAGGGAGTTGAGAAATTATTAGATAAACGCCTTCGCATTGTTACACTGTAGGTCTTAGCTACTAAAACCAACAAATCAAATCCTCAAGGCTTAGTAAAATTATTTCTAGATCTGACTAACTTTACATAGACATAACTATGTATATTATTGTCTAGAATAAATTCATTGAGAAGACAACCTCATTCTATTTTCCTTATAAACTTAGATTATCTAAATGGGCTTACGCTGGCCAGCGTAGGCTTATCCGTGAAACCATCTTCTAAATCTGGACGCGATGAGCATATCATTGTTAGTCTGTGTCGTGCGTGTGCGCAGGTTTATTCAACAGGTTATACAGGAGGTCCATTTTATACAAAAGTTGTCTACTTGTTAGTTCATTTAATCTAAAACTGTTTTTGAATTTTCCTGGGCGTTGGACCTGGCTATCAATTTTAGCGAGACTTAAAGAAGACAAAAATAAACAAACATACGATGCCTTGGGCGACGTAGAAACCTACCAAGAGCCTGTCTGGCTATGACTCCGACTACACGAGGCATCAATTACGCTGTCATGCCCTTGTTCCTCTTTACATTTAAGCCCGCTCTTGACCCTAATATTGGCTATTAGGCCTGGACCTTTTATCCCTATTTACACTCAGTGGCGGGACCTCGTTACTCATGCGGGACGGCATGACTGCGACGGATGGCAACCGATACGTGGAATCCGTTGTAAGTAACAAGCGTTTAGATCATTGCTCTTCATGACGAATATATGACAAATACGCAGGCAATATCATAAATTAATAATATTCATAATCCTCACGCCATACACAACAAAATAATGTTGTTAACCTACCATGTTCCAATAGGAGGGGGCGAATCAGTCAACCTTTATCGGTCCATTTCCGAGTCGTAACTGATTATTTGTGGTTTTTGCTTTGCAGAAAAACTCTACTGTCTGTTATTGAAACCTAAAGTCCTGGAAGTTAAAAAGTCCATATGTGGATCATAATGGAACAAACATTTTAAAGCATAACGTTTCTAGTTACAAACTTTTTCCAGTAGACGTTTAAATTCATATTTCGTTAACAAGCATGAATAATAATAATTGTCGCCGTCTAGCTAAGTCCTAAAACTCAAAAATTTCTAAAATCAATAGACAGTAACTATTCAGAAATCTGTTCCTAAGTAGTTCTACCAATAACTTAAGCATAATTTTCGAGTCCAATCACGCGAAATCGATATCGACATTCCTCGGCAGATACTGGAATATTTCAATCGCCGCCCGCTTCCTCGCTCGCTTGTACATTGCTGAATGCACTGCCATGCCAGCCAGTTCGTTTGCGGTGGGTGTGCGTTACGGACGGAAGCTTGCGTGCTCTTGCGCAGCGTAGATCGCTGCGTTCACAGACCAGTGCGGTTCGGAGAGGGGGTACCGAATACTCGGAATGTGGGAGATTTGTGTGATGATTAGTGGTTCTGTGTTTTGATTTGTGATTTAGAAATTGTGTGGCCTGTGCTAAAAGTGTATTTTTAGTTAGCGAGTGAAATAATTGGTCTCAGGTGTGTACTACGTCTGCGTATGCTTTGGCTGGGTGTGTAACTTTTATATCTGTGTCTTTAACGTTTGATAGATGTACGGCTATGTCAAGTCCTTTTTATTTTTTTGCGGATTTTCTTGTTTGTCTTTGACATTGTGTAGATACAGGAAGCTGTTTATTATTCCAAGAACATGGTGGACATGTCTCATTAGGTATTACTCGAACTATGTTGTGATGTCTTGCATCTCTAAGTTAGTGATTTGATTTGATTTTGTACTTGGAAGATAAGATTACTTCAAATGCCTTGTAGTATCAATTTACTTAAAAGAGAAAGCTTACTCCCAAATCAAATATGTTTTCATTAAAAATGTTAACTACCTAAATATCTGCCTGTTTGAAGATACATTAGGTTATTTGGTAAAGAAAATATCCTTAGAACGAAGTTATAAACTATGACTATTGTATGTGTGAGTGATTGTAATTTGTTTATGCTTAAGATGCTTTTTTTAACCGACTTCCCAAAAAGGAGGAGGTTATAAATTTGGGCCCCCCATTAAGAAAGTTTGCCCACCACTGGTTTACACCATTTCATAATATAACATCACATTGGTACGCTCTAAAGGTGTGAATAGTTCACCCTGGTATACTCTCATTCCACCAGTTTTGTTTAAATCTCATGTTATTGGGTTAATCTATTCTGGCTTCACTTTGGGCATTATAGGTACCTAGCCTATATATCTGGCTCATTATGTACCACAACTAAAAAGTGATAAATAAAAAAACCTTTTTAAAAAAAATACAACTGACTTCCAAATAAAAACAATACAAAGTGAAAAATAACTTCAATTTCAGAAGTCGGTGTCAAAAATGAAGAAACGAAAACGGGAACACCGACTTCCGAAATTGAAGTTATTTTTCATTTTGTAGTGTTTTTATTTGGAAGTCGGTTGTATTTTTTGCTGTTATGGACTCTGGTCTGACATACATTTTATTATGATTATTATAGAATAGATCTTTCCAATATCGCACAGCTTGACCAATTTGGCTGTAAGAACAACGTTAGCAAAATAAAGTCTTTGTCAAAACCAAGTTATAAAGCTTTGTTACGTGACCAGATACTTGAAAAGGCTTCAATTTTACAGTTCACTGACTTGGACATAATAGTATTAAACCCTGTGATTTATGATAACAATTCGGCCAAAATATATGGTTATAAGAATAGAAGAAGACCAAATAAACGATATATTTAAGATAGCTGGGCATGGGGATTCAGATATTGCCTGATATAATTATTATGACTTATAAGAGATGTAAGAAAAAAGATTTATTGCATTCTAATATAAAAAAACTGACACAACTGGTATTTCTTTCAACTCATATTTATTATTTACCTATATCGAACGGATACCACTCTTTAAATAATTAAATTTAATGTGCGAATGAATACCAACCATTTGAATTTGGTACAGTCAGCACAGTCGGAGCCGTTCAGAATACAAAAGAAATGTGATTTTAAACAAATACCATTGGTATTAGTTTTTAGTATTAGAACGAAATAAATTAGAAAAAAAGTTAATTAAAAAAATCCAAAACACCGACTGCTTAAGAAGCGAACTAAAAAGACGTAAACAAGAAGAAAATCATGCTGTGCAGTCGGAGGATACATATCCTGATGGGTTTGGAAGAAAAAGAAATTGGGCGGTAGCTCAATTTTGCGGATTTTCCCAAAAGCCGCCATTTTTCTATTTTCCTATTTAAATGTAGCCAGTATGACACTCGCAAGGTTAAGACGGATCGATTGACGTAAGAGTCATCAAAATTGGCCAACGCGTTTGGTTTCTAGAACGCCACATAGGAACAAACATACATACAAACATAGACTGATAAACACATTACCCTCCTTATGCCGTCGGGTAAAAAGTCATCAGATGAAACAAGAACTACAGTCAAGTTGTTTTACACCTGTTGTTACCTTTTGAAACAAATAATGAACCATAAATCATAGAAGATCTAGGAATAAAAACAGAAATAATTTTGGCTACTTATCGTTCGATTAGTAAAGCAAGGACAGATTGTGTACTAGGTAGTTTCTCATTTAGGTATCTTGATTGCTGAAGCAGGTGTTAGATATTGGATAGGCAACAGTTATCATCGTTTCTGATAGGTTCTTTAAATCATCACAACTTTCCGGCGATGAATATTTAACATGCCATACGTTAAAGTAAAAGGCAATGGAGAGGGCTATGCTCGGCATTTCCTTGCGTGATCACGTCAGAAATGATGATATCCGCAGGAGAACCAAAGTTACCGACATAGCCCGCAGAATTTCCAAATTTAAGTGGCAGTGGGCAGGGCACATTGCTCGCAGAACGGATGGCCGTTGGGGCCGAAAAGTTCTGGAATGGCGACCGCGAACCGGAAGACGATATGTTGGAAGGCCTCCCACTGGGTGGACCGATGACCTGGTTAAGGTTGCGGGAAGGCGCTGGATGCGAGACGCACGGGATCGGTCAATGTGGCGACGCCTGGGGGAGGCCTATGTCCAGCAGTCGACGTCTTTCGGCTGAAATGATGATGATGATGATGATGACGTTAAAGTACAGCACCACTATATTTTAAATTTTAAATTTTGATTCCAAATTTATTTAATCAAAAAGTTTTACAAAGTTTTAGCATTGGCCCCAAACTAGGCAAGCCTGTATCTTGGGTACCAATTAAACAAATATAATATTCTACCTTTATACAATTTTTCAGTATTCCTTTCTAAGGTTTTGCTTTTGTTCTGTCATACTCATAATAGAAAACCATATCAGTATATTTTTTACATGACAGTAGAGTAGATACAGTTGACATGACATCATGGAACGTGGGAAATTTTATATTTAGGCTAGGTGTTGCCTCTGCCCTTAAATGGGTAAATACACGCGACGGTTATTTTGTACGAAAATATTGATTTGTGGCCTACCTGCTGTGGTACAGTTTTAGACGTTGCGTATTTTTATCTTTAGCTATATTATCATTTATAGAGTATATTATTTTTTTTTAAATTATGTCAACTGCCTTCTGAGTTCTTGTACCGTCCATATTCCACAACCTATTCAGTAGAAAGCTTATTAGATTAACCTACGTGCAATTGTCACTACAACACTTTCGTGACGTCATTTGCTACCAAGTAGCCACCACAATGCCTTTTCCTGTTTAGTCACTTTTGAAAGTTCCCTTTGTGCCTTCATTGTTTGCTGATTCATTGAGAGTACTCCCATTAATAATATTACAATTTTTTGCAAGCTTAGCTTCATAAACTAAAACTCAGAATAAAATCTCCGTTTGGCCTATTCTCAATTCCACCTTCAAGATGTTTCAAGAAGAATTCGCATAGCAATCACTCCTTCTGACGCGTCATTAAAACGTGTGTGGCAATTGTCATTATGTTCTAAGCCTTTTGCTATGCGGAAAGACATTCCAAGGTTCCAATTGTAATTTACTTCATTGTTGTCAACTTATATTATAATACTTGAAAAATCATATATGCCAGCTTAAGTAGGTGTTGTACGTTCAACGTATGTATGGTTTCTTTCTATGATTGAATTTGGTGACAGGTGCCGAAGCACGTGTGTAGAAAATTAGTATTAATGCGACCTTGACAAGGTGTAGGATTATTTATTATCTGTCTTACTGTCTGTGCACAGATTTGTTGAAATTATTGTAGCCGTGATAACGATATCACGCAAACGCATTCTGTTAGTTATTTTTGAATATGTAGGTACATATTATTATGCAATTGAAATAAAAAGAATCCTGTCAAATAAAGTCTAAATAGTATTGCACCAAAACAGAAACGTGACTATTTGAAATTGTTACTACCGATATGACCTCTCGCTTAATGATTCCTTGCCAAGGTAAGATTTGAATTTTTTGTCAAAACACTGGTCGAAACCAAGGCATCGGTGTGGGAAAGTCGTCTGTGTAAGATTTGACAATCAAATAGCATTATAAGGAAATATATTTATTTATTTATTTATGTACACACAAAACACTTTACAGAGAAAAGAAAGAATACAGATAGAAGAGCACAAAGGTACTGCTTATTTCAATAGAAATTTCTTCCAGCAGACCTGCGACAGGAAAGTTGGATGATAGACGAAGACACAGTGTGTAGAAAGAAGTAAGGAAAAAGGGTATAAATATAGAATAAAGATTCTGATTCTGAAGGTAATAGCAATGCATGTCAATTTATATAACCTTCGATCACTAATATGATCGATGATCCTAACCACTAAAAATCAGCCTCTGTTAAAATAAAATAGGGCGTTAAGGGAGAAATTGATGTTAAATGTATACTGCAGGTTTCTTGAGAGACTTTAAAGGCGTGGAAACATCCAAATGATAAATATATGACTGCCGCAGGCACCCGAGAAGTGAAAGTAAACGCTGAACAGAACACCGGTTATCTCTCTGTAAACTGAACTTAATCACAACTGAAGAAAGTACAAGTTGTGTATGAGCACATCTTTGGCTGCGATCTGCTCTTTCCCTTCGTAATCATATTCTTGAGATACGTAATGAATTTTAGCTAGAATCAGATATGCGCTTTGGAGAAATTTTAAACGTTATTAAAATATGTCGGGTATGTAGGGTAAGATAGTCGAATCACTCAACGATGCAGACATTTGAGCGCATGAATAGTTCCTTCTTCTACGACATTTGGAATTGCAAGTTGGCTACTTATTGATTCAAATAACTGCGCAGGTGGAAACTGCTGCCCGCAAATCTGAAACAGTCGTCGTTATAACACTCACGGGATATTTAAATATTCATGCAGTTTTGTTTAATCAACAGAAACTCGTAAACTCAAACAATTTGTATTCATTTGAGCGTGAAATAATCCGAACATATTTGCGCTTGTAACCCTTTCGAATCTTCAGACACATCACACACATCTCGAATTCGAGGTGGTGCTTGCAGAAAGCCTGAATTTTGTTAGATGGAGTTAGGCTTGAAAACAAATTGAATGGTGAAAAAATATTGGGGCTACAGCGTATATTTTAATTTCAATCCCATTCAATTTGGTCAGGTGCCAAGCATGTTCTGCTTTCAGTACCTGATTGCTTCTTCTAGTCGTGAATGAAAGGTTTATTATTAACTCTGCGCTAGGAACTTGCACCATTTCCACAATACGCCTTTGTAGAACGTATCTTTCACTTTATATTTCTTTTGTGGTAGAATCTTTGACTCGTTTGCTTTGATCCACCTGAGAAGCACTTTCTAAGAGTCCACTCAATCAGGTACCTCAAGCTGAGTCATGTTCCACGTTTTTAATTTCGTACCAAGGACGATACCTTCCTAAATTCTAAGAAATATTTCGTGTTTTCCTCATTCCTGTTTGTTCATCCTTAGAAGCAAGATTCCTTGAAGTTTAATAAATTGGGTAGGCGCCTTGATTGCTTCTCAAGTTTATATTGATTGCTATTTATTAAGGATATTGTAAGTAAGATTCTATACTTTGAAATTTCTTTCCAATTAATCTTTTTAATGTATTTTTATTTTATATCCGTAATATTAATTTATACCGGATTCATGCTTGTAGTTTGTGATTGAGATAGTTTATTTATGATGACCTGATTTAGATTATTTTTATAACCTAATAAGCCTTTATTACTATTTAATTATCTAGATAATTTTACTCAAATAGATTATTGTTACCAGCTCGTTTTTGATTATGATTTCGAAGGCCGCTTTTCTAGATGGCTGGCACTTTACTTTACTTTACTTTATGGCATTTATTGTGTTGTGCTCCAATGTTCACTCGTTCGAATGAAGATAATATTTGAGTCTAAAATATTCTTATGGAGTTTTTGTTCAAATGTTTATGGCGATGATTTAAAAGGTACACTAGAAACCCAAGGGGTTTCCAATAAATACTTGCATTTCATAATCAAAACTGTCTACCGTTGAACCTGGAATTTGTTTACCAAGTGTTGTTCAATTGTTTAACAGTATTTAACACATTGTATCCATTGTTTCAGGTTATGTGTGCGTGCCGTTAGATAAGCAACAGTGTGGTAGGATTGTTGAAGTGATCCAACGGTGTGGAATGGTTCCTGTGTGTTGGCGGTGTCTTGTTGATGTAAGTTGTTAACCTATTTGTGTATATCTATATCTACTTACGACCAGATTGAAGTACGATTTAACAGATAAGATTGCAATCGGAACAAGCAATCCATTAAGAGACACTCAGGAATATTAAATTCGCGCACCTAGTGTTCAGGGGACTATTTTGAAGACACTATCGCCTTCTACGATCGTTTTATTTAAAAAGCATTTACGGCTTAGTAACGAAGTTCATTGCCAAGCCAAGATCAATAAGAACACAAACAGGTTTTGATTTTATCAGAAACAGATGACTCATTTTATTTTACAACTTCGAAGCTGACAATTTTGGCGTGACACGAGACCGTAATCAATTTTATGAGGTAAATCGACGTTAATATTGATAGATTTGAAAGCAATTTCAAAATAAAATACTGAAGAGTATTATTAATCCAAGGTTTAAAAAGAAACAGTACATTTATCTAACAAGGAAGCCGTTTTGCCGAACCGTTCCTTTTCCTGAATTTCCTAAGCCCACTTTACCAGTCTAACTGAGCGTTAAAAATGCAGACCCGAATCCAAGAAAGTAACCCAACCCGAGAGCCGTCTCCAAATCGGTTTTTGCCTGATGTAAGTTGATACTATATTCTAGTCCTGTCCCATAATCAAGGGTCACTGATCTCCATACCAGACCTTTTAGAATTTATAAAACAGTTTAAGTGAGTTTCGATTCCAGAATCTGTTTTAACGATTTTGTAATTAGATTTTTATGTGTGATTCGAATTGGTTCCAGCAAGAGAATGTCGTTAGGTCTCGGACAGAATCTAATTACTTTTAATTGGACGTAAAGTGAAAATAATTTACGCTGCTTCAATTGGTGTTTGCTAACCAACAAAACTATCACAGGTTACAATCTATTGATTAGTTTCATCACGTTCGAAAATAACAGTATATTCGGAGTAGAATTGATTCCATCCGATACAATACCGAAAGCATTTTTCTTCGAATCACTATTCAGTTCTAGATTACATCAGTTGCTTTTAGAGAAGTGGTAACTGTCTTAGAAGCTTGCATGTCTAAGCACCTGAATCGAACAACTCCCTAACATGAATACTTAAATTCTCTTTCGAGGTCTCGACCCAACTTCACCTGTGTTCTTACTCAGATCAAACTTTAATGGTTATCGAAATTTCTACACCTGTATGGTTTCTCTGTAAGCAAATTTCTCGAGTCATAACGGTGAACGGGCCATTGGGAATATTTGACGAAATGTTTTTTAGAGCCCCGATCACGAATACCTTTTCTGAATATTCTCGAGGGAAGTTTTGGCACTTTGATAGTCTTTTTGATTAAACGACTTTGGGACACTAACATGCTAGGGATTTACTTTATGTAACGTCTGCAGATTTTCTTACTTGTCTTTCTAAATTATTCAAGACGTTTTTGTAGGCCCGGCCCGTAGATTTTTTTTGTCTTAAGTTTTCAATTTCTTTCTTTTATTATTCCAGAAAATTCTTGAAACACTTCTTTGTATCTTCATCATTTTCCTTCCCTGAACCCATGTTGGGTCGGCGGAATATTTTCTTTATTTTCCGTTTTAATTTTTTCATGATATTTCTCTTTTATATTTTTCTGTAGGTAATGATTTTTAAACACGAGACATTGATCGTGCTCTATGTCCCCAGCATCAAATACAGAAAATATAAAAACATCCAATACAGAAACATCAATACCCTTTCACGTGCCTAGATCACACAATCCCAGGCTTAACTTAATGCTACGCGTCATATCACCGAGGTGAACGTTTAATCGATATGTCTGTGTACATTTGTACAATAAGAATAACATGTTCACGCTTGTTCAGTTATTATGGACTCGCCTTAGATGGATGTAGTGCTAAGTACCGCCTGTTTGTTGAATTAAACTTGTGGGACGTTTGACTAGATTTTGTGAATGTATCTTTAGGATTCAAGGTTATTGAATTATGAAATGATATACATTGATTGGTGGTGTATAATAGCTTCTCTCATCCTGCGGTCTCCCGCGGCTTTAACAAGGTCTTCGGTCCACCTACTACCTTCCATCACTGCGTGTTTCGGTACGCGGTCGCCACACCAGAGCTTTAAGGCCCCATCAAACATCCGCTCTGCGAGCAAAGTGCCCAACACGGACTCTGTGTGTCTGCCATTTAATTTTGACAAATGTTCAAGCTACCTCGGTTCTCCTGCAGATCTATTCATTTCTAATTCGATCAGGGCAGCGTATGAGTTGCAAAGCTAGAGATATCTTCGAAAAAAACATCATTCATCGTTTGGCTAAACATTCAAGAAGTATAATAATCTTTCTTACAACACCACTGCACCGGTCAGATAACCTCTTCATCCGCTATTACCCGAACTGTTTTTGTTTGATTGTTTACTACAGCCGTAGGATTTCCATGAATGAATGATACAGTCATAATAATCATGTTAATGACCAGTATCGCGTTTATTTTATATGAATTGAAATTTGTAACCTGTGAATCATCATCGCAGCCCTCCCTAAATTCCGCGCCCGAGGATTTGCAACAACATGTTTTGTTATCGTGACAGCTAATAGGATTTCCCCAATTTTAATCGCAACGAACTTAAAGTATTTCACGCAGTAATAATTTCTGCAAAAATTGGGGTCGTTAAATGACGGAAGGGAAACGAAATGGCGTGACTGTCACTCCAGTTGACTTACATGGTGAAAATTACTAAAAGGAGGTTACTTTTTCGCTTCTTAGTTGTAGGTTATGGAAACTATTAATAATAAATTACTAAAAGGAGGTTACTTTTTCGCTTCTCAGTTGTAGGTTATGGAAACTATTAATAATAAATTACTAAAAGGAGGTTACTTTTTCGCTTCTTAGTTGTAGTTTATAGAAACTATTAATAATAAATTACTAAAAGGAGGTTACTTTTTCGCTTCTTAGTTGTAGGTTATGGAAACTATTAATAATAAATTACTAAAAGGAGGTTACTTTTTCGCTTCTTAGTTGTAGTTTATAGAAACTATTAATAATAAATTACTAAAAGGAGGTTACTTTTTCGCTTCTTAGTTGTAGTTTATAGAAACTATTAATAATAAATTACTAAAAGGAGGTTACTTTTTCGCTTCTTAGTTGTAGGTTATGGAAACTATTAATAATAAATCGCCCGATGACGTGTCCTGCTGGAAGCTGTTCTAGTGAATGATGTAGGTACTGTATATTGTTACGGTACTGTGATCAAAAAAAGTTATGTCATTCCAGAAGCAAGTCCTGCTTATCTATCATGAAGCTTAGGGGGACTTTCCCGCAGCCCTACCTGCTGTAGATCCGTTTTATGTCGGTAAAGTACGTGACCGTTGCAGTTAGACGGATCTTTAGTAGTGAGATCCGGTAAACAACTCCGGCTAGATATTTCCCCGCTTTGCCTATTGGTTTATTAAAACTGATCTAACAATAATTAAGGTTCGATACTTCGCATGGAGCTGTAATAATTAAAATTCGAAGCTGCTGCGAGACGTTAGTAATATGAACAGCTGGTCAAATTGATTGTCAAACATCATAAGATTCAATGATTGAATGTCACTTGCACGTCATAATACAAAAGTGTATTTTTGTCTGTGACATTTACCTAAACATTGACT
Source organism: Anorthoa munda (assembly GCA_945859665.1). NCBI lineage: Eukaryota > Metazoa > Arthropoda > Insecta > Lepidoptera > Noctuidae > Anorthoa > Anorthoa munda. The sequence continues at coordinate 25,538,534 of OX243900.1, read as the reverse complement.
TTAAATTTACTGGGAATTGTGAAATAAAGTAAGAGTAGTACTCAAATAAAGTATTCCCTTTCGTTGACTTTGCAATAATTGACCATGTATTTGTGCATATTTGGGTTGACGTATTCGACATGTATGTCATATTTCGCGTATGATTGTTGTTTGAATAAAGCCGTTGTTAATAAACTGACAACGAATCAATATTTCCTCATAAAGCGCTTCAGATTTAAAGGGAATATTATCCCCAAAAGCTGCTTAAGCGCTTAAACATATTGGTTCAAGCTTAATAAACGGTGTTCACGTTTAACTATTCACAGTAAACCAATTAGTATTCGAGGCAGCCATGTCGACAGTTGTTCTTTGACCGCTTAACTTGTATCCAACCAGCAACCTATGTACGGAATAAATAAATTGATAATGTTAACATTCGCTCTTGGCAACGGTTCCAATCGGGCTTCTCCCCCTTATTTGCGTATTGCTTCCAACCGTGAGATAGGTTTCTTACTAATTTTGTTCGATGTTGAGGGAAATAACCGACTTTGCAAAATGTAAGTGACGATATATAAGATTAGGTAAGTATGAATATAAGGAGATAAACGTGAAACAAAGACGTATGACTGGCTGGAGGCTCAAGTTTAGTCTCCACAGGATCACCCGGTTAAGCAGTAGCCAATCACTCTGATTGAACTGCGAGACTTCCATCAAAAAAGAAATACAGACTTACAGGTCATAATCTTCATTCTGCCCTTATCCCATGTGGTATTTATATATTCTTTATTACACCAAGATAGAACAATACAAAAAAGAAACCTTATCATTAAAACAAATATGCAACAGGCGGCCTTATCGCTTTCTGCGATCTCTTCCAGGCAACCTTGAGTAGAAGAGATAGCCTGGACACGATATGGGGTTGCACTTGGTGCAAATTGAAAACAAACAATTAGTTTTACTAATTAGGTATCTACTAGAAACAAACTACTAAAATAGATACATCTATACAAATAAGAAAACAATGCAGCTTAAACAAGAACAGCATCACAGAGACAAGTAATGTTCCTTTATGAGTTTTTTAAAGACAGGCAACGACTGAGCTCGCTTTATGACTGAAGACTCTAAAACTAAGGACGGTTTAGTTGTCAGTTGTCAGCCATCTTTTTTCCCTAATGCCCATTGACGTAGAAGTCTTCTCCCCATTCCTTGCCACGAGGTTGTCATAATTGTCCCTCTAAAGATATTATATGAACATCGCGCAGCCCGGCTCATTTAAATGTGAACAGCACGGTGGCACCAGTCCCCTTCATCCCGGATGTTGTCGGTACATAATTGTCGTTGAACAAATCAATATTATGTATTCCCAGTACGTTTCTAACAGTATCTTGAGGTGTCTTGACTTTGTACTCGTTTGTACTAGTATTTGTTGAGAAAGCAGTTGAATTTAAGTAATTTAAGAACTTGTTCCATCTTTCCTGGGCGTAAATTCGAGCCTCCGGGTTACGTAAGCGCTCATTTCATTTTCATCTGTATTGTATGTATTCAGTGCTTAATTATTTTATAAAAATATAAATAAATTTAAATTATAACCTTGGCCTTATATAGCAACGTAATATAAGGATAATGACAGAAATATTAGCTGCTATCGCGTCAAAAATGGCTACCAATTAAATACACTTTATGTCCGCCGATGATTTAGGAATTGCTCTTGAATTTATGAGGGTAATAATACAATCCGCAGGGCAGCTTTGTGGCGAGCTGGTGGGCAGTGGTGATCCCACGGACCTGCTCTCCAGGGAGAAGTCTTGTTCCTCATCTCTGGCTTGCCTTTGTTGGCCGGTCGGAGTGAAAACTGATGGGGACCAGAGCTCTCACCTCTCTCTTGCCTTAATTGGCTGGCTTGAGTGGAGATTCGCAAGAGCAAACGTGCTCGGAGGAAGGAAGTTAACCTAGTAAGATGCTGGTAGGGATCTTGACCGTACTGCCGGGATTGTCCTGATAGCCGTGGTATACCTCTCCACTCCTCAAGCACCTCCGGATATGTTGCCCCCTTGGCGCTACGTCACTAAAGTGCAAGCGAAGCGACCCTTTATGGGGGACCATTAATTGAGTGTGCAAGTCACCCCCTGCCATTTTATAGCCGTGTAGTTCAATAGTGGTCGGACAGGGGCCGGTAGTCCTCCTATAGTTTTGGGCAATTGATCCACTAAATCTACCAAATCCATAGCCCAATACATTTTTCTCCATATTTTGCAATATTCCTGCACCAGCCGGGGATTCTCCTTGGGTGCGGTTGCGTAGTGCATACAGGGATAATCGTCGATTGGTGTCACATTTCCTGATACATGCCTAACGGGGCTTCTGCGAGTTGGCTTTGGCTCGCACGCCTTTGAAAGGACCGGGACCTTAGGATCCCGCGATTGTCAAAGAAAAAAATTGGCTTTTATTGTTCTCATATAAGAAGTTTTTTAATAAAATATGAATACATATAGGTACCTAAGTAGGAAGGAAGGTATTGTATCATTTGTCTGCACATCTAACGTTCGCTGACCGTTCAAATAAAATAAATGGAAATTCAACTCCAAGAAGGAAGTTTACAAACTACCTTTTCCCACCCCTAGCTCCCGTTCACCATTGTCTATGAAATTGTAATGACAGATCACTGTCTTTGTAATGACAGAGCCGACCAATTGGATTGATTAGAATCTCGTTTGCTAGACAAAGGGTTTGTCTATCACAATCAGGGTATTCTAAACCCGTCGGGCGTCGACAGGTCATCAGCAATAGCCGCGCCGTTAATGAAGTGACGGGTATCGTGTGTCGCAGGCCTGTCACCGGCCTTACAGCTCCTTTCAGCCGTGATAGGCGCCAATATGATTGATTGGCTTTGGAAGTTAAATTTGTTAAGTCGTAATCTTTTTTTTTTAATATTTCATTTGCAATGTATGTATGTATGTAAGTGTGTTCGGGTTAAATCTTGCAACTGAATTTTAAAGCAGTTATCTGCCGCCGCCAATTAAGATGAAATTTTGCATACATGTTTAGTTTGGATGATAATGCATGGTTAGCTAAGTTACGTCATTCTAAATCCAATATGGTAGGCGGCCCAAGTTGCGCGACCATGATATGGGTATCAAATGAAAGGGCTTGCTGAAAAGAATACAAAAAAAAAACTTGTTTTAGGTATAAAAAGATTTTTAACGAATAATTTAACGATAATTTATTACAAAGTTTAGACAATTTACAGTCCATATCTTGTTAGTAACAAATCCTTATAACACCAGTGTTAGTAACGGTAAATTCCATATCAAATAAACATCCATACAAAATATTGCGAAATTGGACGAGAAATTGAATAAAAACAAATTGTCAATTGATTAAATTAAAAGTTATAATTAATCAAAAATAAATAAAATAAAATTAAAAATGTCAAAAATTAATATACTTCTTAAAAGTTTCAGTAAAAAATGTTGGGATCGCCTACCTCAAACGTATTACAGCTTTTCTTGTTTATGTTATGGGTTCGTAAAAATAGCCAGGCTTAAGAGCGCGGCGAACGGAGCTCGCAAATGCAATTCGAGACGAGTGAAGAATTCGTTCAGAGTATTGCTATCTCGCTTTGCACAAACACGCGGTGCGCCTTGCGCAGCCGTGTGTGTGCGAGTAGATAGGCTTCCATTCATAACGACTCGAAAGCCGGCAAGCCGGCCAACGCGAGCTGCGCCGGCGTTCTTTTGTCTTATTTATGTAGGTAACTATGCCTTTTACGAAACCTCAAATATGTATTGTTATAATAAATAATGAATGCAAGTAAAATAATACAAATGTTACTTAGGGAAAATATTAGCACAAGACAAATATTCCAATAATTTATGCCTATTTACGCATAAGTAGGTACAGACAAATAACAGCGCTCTGATCTAAGAATATTAAAAATAATAAAAAAACGGAAAAAAACCATTCTTGCTGGAGTAACGTTGTTCCAACAGGAAAATTCTAAACGAATGATCGGAGTGAGAAATATTGTGCATGGGCAGAGAGCTTATAGTTGAGCAAGAATGTGCGTAGAAAATATAATTGGTTGGTTGGTTTTCGAGATATTGCATTTCCTGCTGGAGAAACGTTTTGCAAAATCGTGTATCTCTAAAACCTCAAATTGTATGTGCACCTGTAGAATAAACATACACGAGTAGCTCTTGATATGTGCGTATTTGTGCCGGAATTATATTTAAGAAAATATTTATAATTTTCAAGTAATCGCGCTTTTTGAAAAACTATGATTTAAAAAAATTGTCCAAGAAATGTGTGAATACCTACTACAAAAAAGAACCTACAGATACAGTTTATAAATAAAATGCCAATTAAAACAAAAGTAAATAAAAAAAGTTAATTAATAATATCAAAAAACCCGACTGCTTGAAAAGCGAACTAAATAGACGTAAACAAGGAGAAAATCATGCTGTGCTGTCGGAGGATACATCTTCGCGAGCTGGCTGACCAAAACCTGGTTATTTTTTTTTTTGAATCAGTTACATTTAAACATATAAGTGCTATATATTTTTGAAATCACCTCTTAAAATCCTTTATTTTGATACCCCACACGATAGGTGGGGAAGAAAAAAAAATTTGGGCCCCCACAATATGGCGCCCAAGAACCTCTATTTTCCTATTTGCCAATTTTTATGTAGCCAGTGACACTCGCGGGGTTAAGGCGAATCGATTGACGTAAGAACCATCAAAATCGGCCCACGCGTTTGGTTTCTAGAACGCCACATAGGAACAAACATACATACATACATACTTACATATATATTAATAGACTGATAAACACATTACCCTCCTTCGGCAGTCGGGTAAAAAATATACAATACAACAAACAGTAAACAACCCCGAAGTGCCCCGAATAAAAGCCGTACGAGCGATACCTACTCAACCGTATGAAGCAAGACTACACACACATTGACATGACGTGCTCGACGCGACAGCAATACTAGCTATTGAAAATGTATGATTATTTTTATGTGTTCCGTAATACCAAAAATGATGAATGAAAACTTAATGTTTTTTTAATTTTTTTTCGATAAATTGTTTCTTGATAATATGAGCTATGTTATAGCGTTGACAATTTTGTAGATATTGTTTTTTTTAAGATAGAAAAATCAATAAGAAAACATGTCATTTACGCTGTAAAAATGTACGAAATGGAATTCGCTTAAACTTCATTTTAGGTAAGTATTTTGAAAAAAAAAAAGACGTAGGAACCTAGATAAATACTGTCTGAATCCGAATATTAGCATAATTTGGTGGAAATATGCTCAACTTACAAATGATTTAGGTATTACGTTTGTATGGACAATTCATGCTTCGCCGCGCCCTTAATAAATGCTGGCTAATTTGTTTTCGCCAGGTGTCGAATATTCTTCCGGAGCCGCACGAGTGCGCAATAAACAAATCTTATGAAAAGCCGTCCTTATTGTTTGACGTGCCCGCTAAGAAAGTCGTGCCAAATTAGGAAACAACGCGGCTTTCACTGAGATACCTTGCAAGAAACGGATAAGCTTTGAGGGTTATTTATATTTAAAAAATATTATTATGACAGGGGCTTCATTTAACAGCGATAATAAACCGATTATGATTACTGGCTCGGATTTCTCGATACCGATACTGTATTGGACGCGGCGCCAAATAGATCCCATAAATCAAACCAAAACGATTAGCCGTATTAGTCATGTATGGTTGTTAAATGCATAGGTCGTATATCAAATAGGATAATATCATGTAAATTACACTTTATAGTCTTTATAATAAGTGTGAAAATCTAAAAATAGAGGCAGCTACAAAGGAAAAGTCAACCCTGAGTAGATGTGCTCAAACAAGTGATGTTTACATCAACCGAACGAGCTTCAGGGGACGCTTACAGTAAAGTTTGTTCACCCCATCACACATGTGCTAAAGCGACATGCAATCTACGTAATTGTTAAAGTAACGTGTGGTTTTTTAGTTTTGGACTATTTTTGACAAATCTTGGCAAGGTTGAGAGAACTTTTTCCCTATGTAATAAATTGTTTATCAAAATTATGAGCCTAAGGTTGAATGTCATATACAACGACAAGGTCTATTTGCCTATGTGCAGTTTCAATCTTAGCAAAGTTTAAATGTACTGGGTATTGTTTAATTTTCCTCGACTTTATCTATTGTACCTATGAATTAAAACTTTAAATCCAGACAAAAAAAAATGTCTGTAATTACGAATTTTCGATGTTGGCAGACCAGACTGCAAAAATATTTGCTGTGTAGAAGTAGACATTGTAAAATTGTTTTGAATGTTGATACAAAACAATTTTGCAATCTTTACTTGTTTCGACTTTCGAGGCAAAAAGTTCGAGCCACTTGTTTTCTTAAAGTTATAATCAAGCTTTACTTTGGTTCAGAAGTTTACCCTTCGTGCCTGGAGCTGGGTTGCCTAAATAAAATATTAATGTACCTAACTTGAGTAAAATGTTTGGCCAGCACATTGTTGAAGTTATTTGACCTCGCCAACAGTCAGTATTGCGATTAACAGCGGCTATTATGAAAATAAAGGATGATTAATTGATGCCGCGTCACCAAATAACTCACGATTTCGTGATTACGGGCAATAAATATGGAAATGCCTTGACAAACAAGTTGAGCCACCTTTTCATTCCCCGCGTGTCCGACATTATCACTAACTACAGTATTATTAGCAGTTCTGCAGTAAAATGACATTTACTTACCACTGCTGAATATAGGCCTTTCACTGCCAGGCCCAAGTCCAGGCCATGGTACGGAAGGTAGAGGCTATGGGGAGCTGTCTCCTCCTTCACCGCAGCAGTAATGCTCGCGAAAGAGGAGGCGGAACGCGTGAGGGAGACGCAGCGGAGACGCTCTCACGCCCCTAGCAGCCGCAGGAGACGCCCTGGGCGTCAGGAGTCGTAAGCAGATTCCCGGCCACAGTAGGCGCGGCCTTGCGGACGGCGAGTAATAGGTAGCTGGCCATCAGATAAGGAGCAGACCAGAGTCGACGGCGCGTAGTGTTCCATGCGCACCTCTTAGAGATATCAGCAAAACTGACGTGGCCTGCTAGGGCCGATAACTGACTGGGTCGCGGATAAATTTGAAAAAAACCGCGTCCCTGGCTCAAGCAACTGAGGGCACACGGGTGGGTTTTAGTCACTAAAAATGGGTTTCCCTGGCGTCACATCGACCAGACCTCGCAACTAGCGGACTCCCTCGGCCCTCACCAGGTCATCGGTCTACCTTGCGGGAGGCCTTTCAACGCTGCGTCTTCCAATATGCGATCGCTACTCCAGAACTTTTGACTGATGCTTAATTGAAAATAAAAACTATACCTACACACAAGTAGCACATCTCAAAAAAAGCATTAATCACCACCAGACACGCTAAACATCAATGAAAACACTGAAGCAGTCAATTACGTTTTTTATTTCATCTCCCCCACAACCGAACGTAAAAATTACAATCAAAAACTCGAGGAGACCGAAAATAATTTGCACGATAAACGCGCTCCCGTAAAATGTTTATACGAACGGTTACCGAACCTATTACAATGTTATCTCGTACGATTTCCTCGTGGGTATTTTAAATACATGAAATAGAACAATCATCTGTTGCGAGATCGTATTTAGAACAAGGTCAATGGCTAATTAATTGTCTAATTCAATGCGTTTGTTTTAATCTATATGCATACAATCGCACTATCCGTTAATCTTGATGATTTCGACACGATAGTTGCCAGAAAAAATGCGTTGGCTCTACTTCAAGCAAGCTTTTGTATCCGTCAGACGATGTATTACACATTACATTTGCTGATGTGGAATTTTGGGATTGTTCGGTTGGTACCTGAACTATCTATCTCCTCTTCAGGCGTAGGTATATTTTCTCCAATGATAACTCAGTACTGGTCCTGCGCCCGCTCTGAGCCCTTCTTTTGAACAATTTTGATTGCAAATATTTTTTGATTTACATAAGCTATGTGGGTTAAGAAGAAATTCTAACCATATTTTTTTTTGTGTAATCATGTTTTTTTAACATTCATGACGTTGTGGAAGAGTACTAGGACTATGCAAAAGTAGCGAACAAAATATCGTGTTGCTAATAATTTTTTTAAAGCAAAAGTATTAGTTATACCAAAAAAAATCGTGTTCACCAAATGATGTACATAAATCTAAAATATAATTTTTCAGTCTTTTTAAACCAAGCCCTTAATGAGATGTAGTCTTTAGAAGGTAACTGTTTTACGACACTAATCGAGAGATACTGAGAGTTGTGACCACGCCCAGGGAATATTTTCTACCATCTGATAACGGAAATTGGTAGTGATTTTAATACAGGCAAACAATATGTTACATCTGACCCAACATTAGTACCGTTAATCCGGTCCATTTCCCCTGAAAACTAGCTTTAATTAGCTTATGTAGTTATATCCTTATTCTCATTACGCAGACATTTTTACACGCAATCAGCCCTTGTACGGCACAGGCATATATGGTATCTATTGTCTTTAATATGAATCCCAATACGACTGCCAAGTAAAGTATGGATATCGAAGTATTGCAACTTCGATTTCCATATCTTCCAACTACGATACCACTTTATTCTCAACAGTTTTTAAATTGAAATCCAGCGGAATAACTTTCATTGATTTTTCTCGAGAATATTGTAAAAACTAGCTTCTGCCAGCGGCTTTGCCCGCGTCAATGTCGATAATTATCCCAAGGGCACATATACCTGGGATAAAAAGTATCCTATCTGCTATTCCAGACTATCATCTATCTCTGTGCCAAATTTCATCGAGATCCGTCCAGCCGTTTGAGCCAACACAAACAAAAAAGTAACAAACATATAAACACACACACACACTCACAAACTTTCGCATTTATAATATTAGTGTGATAGCAAAATTATCCGATATCACCAATGAAGTTTGTATCGAACGTTTTCCTAGGAATACATTACATAATAGAAGATGAAATTGATACATTTTGTTTTAAAAAAATATGAACCAAGATTTTTCTATAAAGACAGGAATTTTATATGAGGTTTCGTTCAAATCGTCAAACAATCATTAAGATTCTCAAATTCCCTTCAGAGTTACACACGGCTAATATTTGCCAAATCTTCACCGCAACTTATTTCGGACCATCGAGCAATATCATACTTTCTAATGCGAAACGTACCCAATTTTCGTTTCGTGTGGTTTTACAATAGATTCCCATCAACCTTAGTCAAAACTACATTCTACATTTTCGTGTTAGCATAACGTTTTTGCGGTCCGCCAGAGTCGTTAGCGGCCGTGACACAAATTCCATCCAGAACTTGGAACCAAAAGATTATTTAAGGCGCTATATACGCCCCAATGTTAACGCAGTACTGGCCGTGCGCCCGCTCGATGCCTATACATCAATATTGAACCTCCTTTTGAACAGTTTTGTTTGCAAAATATTATTTGATTTACATATGCTATGTTAGTTATGAAGAAATTCCAGCCATCAATTTTTCTCCTTAAAAATATTTTTAAACATCCAAGTCGTTTTCGATTGCAAAAGTTGCGTAAAAATATCGTGTTGTTAATTATATTTTTAAAGCAAAATTATTAGTTACACGAGAAAAACCTGTGTTTAACATTATGTACATGAATCTATACAAATAAATAAAATTGAAGTGTCTGTATGTAATATCAAAATAACAACGTTTTATTGAATGCACGTGAAGGTATATACGGTACTAACAACAAATAAGCAATTTTTAAGATTTTTGTCTGTCTATCTGTTTGTTCCGTGTAAAATCCGAAACGGCTGGACCGATTTTGACGGGACTTTCACTGGTAGATAGCTGATGTAATAACGAGTAACATAGGCTACGTTTGATCACGAAAAAATTCAAAGTTCCGGCGGGAAACTAAAAAAATAAAAATATATTTTTTACGAGTTTGATGCGGACGAAGTCGCGGGCAACAGCTAGTCAATAATATATACTTTTTAAACCTTTTAACCAAGCCGTTACTAAGGAGTATATTTTCGAAAGTTACCGTTTTACGGTACTAAAGCGTAATTATGTAGTTAGGCCCTTAAGTACGATACGATTTGAAATAAACATTTACTTATAATGATAATTCTCCGGTGATTGATGATCGGTTTCATGAAGGAACTTTTCTACCAAAACCTGTTAATGTTGGTTTTTGAATGGGAGAAATGGAAAGTGCATTATGTTAGATTTCCCACGCAACTGGCATAAATTAGTTGGATAATAAAAGTACGTGATAATGTAGCGTTTGTAAACTTTGGTTTATTACCTGGTTGTGATTTAAAACATAAAAGACTGTGTGAGGTATAAGACCCTATTCTTTTTGATGGCGTCAACACCTAGATTCACATTATACCAGCCACTAGCGAACCGCCCCGGCTCCGCACGGGTAGTAGAGCATATTATGCAGCAGGTAGCTTAAATTTTGCCGACATATTCAACAATTATCGTCATACTAGCTGACCCGGCAAACTTTGTTTTGCCTTAAAAACACCAAACATTCATCTACCCTACCTACCCACCCTAACAACCCTACCCCACCTACCCTACATACCCTACCCTACCTACATACCTACCTTAACTACCCTACCCTACCTACCCTAAACGGGATAAAAATCTGATATCCTATGTCCTTCTCCTGGTTCTTAGCTACCTCCCTACCAATTTTCAGCCAAATCGGTTCAGCCGTTCTTCAGTTATAAATAGTGTAACTAACACGACTTTCTTTTATATATATAGATTTCAAGCAATTTACACAAAACCTAAACAAATAATACACCTTAACCTTCCTCATGAATCACTCTGTCTATTGGTGAACTCCGCATGAAAATTCGCGCAGTAGATTTTGAGTTTATCGCGAACAGACAGACAGACGCGGCGTAGGACTTCACTATCACTACATATTACAAAGTAAGTTCAAAGACTAAAACCCGACTACTGAAAACTCACGCACTGAAAAATGAGAAACAAGAACATATTCTCATCTGAAATTGTTTTTTACAAACTATTCGATATGTATCGGATATTAAATAAACAACTTACATGTATTACATTTTTTATTGTATTTCCTACATATTAATAGCGGTGTTCAGAGGATAACCGTGGTCGTAAGCCACCTACCGTAACAAAACAATACATTCTGCAAAGTAGCTTACGATACGACTACGGTTATCCTCTATACATACATACACACATACCGGTCAAAAACATAACCCTCCCTTTTGTTTCGCCGTAGTCGAGTGAAAACAAAGTCACCCCGCCGCGTCTGTTCGCGATAAACCCAAAAATACTGAACGGATTTACATGCGGTTTTAAAAAAAAGAAAGAGTTAGAAACGTGGATGGTTTTGGTATATAATTTGTCACGGGCGAAGCCGGGGTGGGTCGCTCGCTAGTTGTTTTATAATATGTAGCGATTAAGGCAAACATGCAAGTTGCAAAAGGATCTTAGATTCTATTGCATGATCAGCTTATAACATTCCTACTGCTGGTACTTACATAAGCTTTCTCTCTTAGAGAGGACTGGAGCCGTAATCTGCCACGGGCCCAGTGCGGGTTTTATGATACTACCTACTTATTGAATAAAATTAGTTTGCGGCTCACGTCATTCATAAAATGTGCACAGCTGAAGATAAAGGTCTTTAAATCCTTGTAAGAAAATATTGCCATAATCTGAACTCTTTGTTTCTGTTTGAATGACCTAGATCTGAAAAATCCGCTATCCAGGAATGGAATTTCTAGCTGCTGCTGGATATTTAAATATTTTCAAGAGGATCTCACAAAGGGTTTTTTATCCTTTGACCAACGAGACGAGAAGCTTCAATAGATTACCAATACAAAAGGATTGAATGGAACTTATTGAACTGAAGTGCGAAACCTCAATAGAACCGGTTTTTTAATAAAATATAACGTGTTAAAAACCTATATAGGGCTGAAACATGTATAAAATCATTACTTTCCACAAAGGAAGAATAACAGGGCCCAATCCTAAGGCTCCAAAATTCAGTGGGCTGAAAATTTTAAAGGAAAATCCGGCAATTGAAAAATTTGGGTTAGGGTTCACTGCGAAACAATTTATTTTGTGAAGGTGACTGCCAAGTGTGATGTGTAAAAGGAAAAGGTTATTTATACGTGGGTTATTTGGAAAATACCGTACAAAGTTATAATAATGAAAGTATTGCGCACGTTTGAGAGGTAAAACACTTGCCCTCATTGCCGAGATCTGTTGGAACTTGGAACCTTCACTATTGTTGTTGGTTGTTACTCTGACTGTAATAATATTGGAATATTTCTATTAATTCAAACGTATTTTTAAAATATTACATTTCGATGCCATCTGATTGTACTCAACGCAAATATATTCATGAAATTGAAGTAAAAAAGAATATTCGAGTGCTAAAGCGCAAGCCTACAATAAAAAAATAAAACCTTTTTGACATTATGAAAAATGTACGGCCGGGATTTGGATAGAATTAAAAATAATCTGAATGAATTTCTAAAACTCGTTAAAAAGCCATATTTGGCGGTTTGGTCGACCGAAAGCCGGGTTATCGGTCCGGATGTACTTGTGAATGTGAAAATTGTGATAAAACTCTGCTAACCAACGGTTTTTGCGTTCTAATCTCGAAATTGTATAAAACAAAGTCTATATCTGGCTCTGTCTATTACTCTGCTTATTTCTTGTAAACCACGCAACGGATTTTGGTCCGGTTTGCACTAATAGATAGAACAATTAATGAGGTAGGTGTGTATATATAATTTATAACCCGTGGGAAGCCGGGGCGGGTCGCTAGTGTACTATAGAATAATCGTAAATATTACTTGTGTGGTCTCAGATAAGCAAAATTAGGTTACCATAGTATTGATTTGGTCTTGTTTTGAGCAGATAATGAACTATAAATCTGTTTGGAAACACCACATTCCTGATAACTTAGACATATCAAACACCTCTGAAGACAACCTATCAAAACCTTGAAAATAAACTAATTAAAATCCGATTGCAGATCAAGAGCTTCACTGAGTTAGTAGTACAGCTTAACTTGCTTCATCATCTACGTCCCGACTACGCCCACTGCTGGGCACAGGGCTCCCTTTTCTTGTGTCAATTCCCACGTTCCTGTGCCGCCTTCATCCAGGTTCTATCCGCGATGGTATCAATGTCGTCTGCCTACGACCAACATTATTTCCATCAGTCCTTGGATGCCACTCGCTCACTGCCTTACCGTCCCTTATGACGTTAGCTCACTTAGCTATACGGATACTCACAAAAATAACTTTGCTGGTTGTTAAAGAAGTTCTATTTGAACTATAACGGTAATTCAAGTGTGCCATGTAATTGGTTGCGCTATCGTTGCCATAATCTTCAAACGTTTTATTGTTATCAGGTCACAAGGTTAATCGATTGCGACCTTTTCCTTGTTTTATATCAATGCGGGTGCCAATTTTATAAGGCTTATGTTTAACTTACCACCAGATATAGTAACATATAACAGACAAAAATAGTAAATGATCACCAAAATTAAACCCGCATCTTATTGTAAAATTATAACCAAAGTTTTAACATCTCGCTATCCTGTTTAGGCAAAATGACTCCAAATAAATCATTGTTAACCCAAAAGTAGTAAATGATCACCAAAAGTAGTAAATGATCACCAAAATTAAACCAATGACCAAAAAGATTATAAAATTTCTGGGAGCAACTTGGAAGTAGCGCTCGCCGGCCGCTGCCGCGGCACCACTCGCTTTGCTCGCTCGGCTCGCGCGCGGTTGGTCACAGTTCTAACCTAACCTAACCAATTTTACAACATTAAATAGCGCAATAATTTGCTATTAAAATTTGGTGATCAATTTACTAAATTTGGTGATCAATTTACTAAATTTGGGTTTCATAGTACAATTTTAGGTAATAGAGGTTATGGTCACAAAGTAATTTTAGGTGGTCATTATATTTATCCCCATTTTATAAGCACGCAACGGTTTTACTTATTTTTATTTGTCATCGAGCGTTCAGAGTTGCTTCAGAAATTATTAAACACTTGGTTATTGAAAAATGAAGCAACTCCTCAATAGATATAATGATTTTCAAAAACACAAAATTGTGAAACAAAAAATATTTATCGTGTCTTTCTGTAACTAACTGATCTCTGATATACAAGAGCAAATACTACACAATTCACTTCTCACTCCCGATCTTTACAAATTTATATTGATCTAACAGCAATTTAATCCAATTCCCCGAAAAAACATTAGGAACATACACTGATGAAGTTTATTATGACAGTGTCTATGAACCGTCGTGACACAAATTCCTTTTAATCTGATTACGTAAGCGCTTGTCATCGGCCACATCTGGGCTTCCAGCTACATTCATAGCCGCAAGTGGTAGTTTGCATTGTGCTTCAACCATTTTGGCATAGACTGTGGAAAATGTGGGATTTTTTAGTACTTTTGTGTACTGTTTCACGATAAAGCCGGCTTAGTTTGCCTCGAAAGTTGGCCCAAAAAAGTAAAAATGTTCTGCTTTGCGGCGCTTTGTATTTGGAATAGTGGTTTTTTGGGCATAACATGAAACTTGTGAAGCTATTAAATATATTCTGATATAGATAAAACCAATATCAGAATACTCACAATGATACTTAGTGGACTGTCTGTTCAAGGAAACCATGCCAGGTCATTTCGCTACGCTGCCCGTAACAAAGTTGCAAATAAATCCATCTTTAGGAGCAGTCGTCACGGCTTCAGAGCTCTATTTGATAAAATACGTATCATTGTATGCAGTGATGGAGACGGAGAACTTTTAATAAATTGTTTCTTGGTCTTCCGATGTGCGGTCCTTTGCGGTGCTTCTGACGGACATAAGGAGACATTTATATTCTTGTTTACCTCATTGTTATTGACTGTCGCCTTAAAAGCGTTATATTGATGTTTATTTTAATTTGTTTCTTGATCTCAACCAGTTTATTCAGTCAAGCCATAAAATTTCGTTTTAAGTCAATAACCATCAAACCCGTTTCTGTTATATTTATTTCTGTATTGCTATAGAGAATGTATGGCTAAACCAAATCAAAGCTCATGATGAAATCTGTGGGGAACCATTACTTGTAGAATGACATTCCGCCCGCAGACTTTATTAGCGGTATCAGTAAAAGGATCTCACAAGCGTCATTTACGTAGGTTTTGTCTTATACAATCTTTGTATAACATGTACACATACTGTAAGTAGGGTCTTACATAAATGGAGGCTTCGTGAACGTTATCACGGAGTGCAGTAGCAAGGAAATGGCTTTAAATCTTCCGCCTAGAAACACTTGATGTAGTACGGAGTACTATCTAGTACATAATATATATATATATATATATGACCGTTTTGTTAGAATACTTAAAATTTAGGGCTAGTGAAATGTGATAGCTTCGTGAAATAGACTATTTTGTCGCTGTATTGCTTGCTGCCAGAATTTTATCGCTTATCAATCAATTTGCTTCGCCCATTTTGTCGCCACGTTCTACCCCACAACCCACAGTTCCGGCCCCATTTCTATCTGTTCCGGTCCAGTTTTATCCCCAATAGTTAAGTCACATAAAGCCCGTGGATTAGCCGAGTTTTCTGGTATTATTCGCGAATACTGGGAACAAAACGCTGAACAAACTTTTTTGAAACTGTTTGTGATACAGGCTTTGATCCCCATGTGAATGTACCAGTTTGCATTTAGTTATTGCATAACTCGTTCTCAACAAGTCCCAAACTATTCGTCTAGTTTTATGATAGAACATTTCCCAGCAGAATTAAATTTAACTTCACTCATCCTAATATAAAATCCTCAAGCCGTTGCTACACCAATTTGCATGTCAAGAGATTTGCACTTTCTGCTACGGGTGAAAATCTCTTTAAATGCTGAATATGAGCAGCGAAAGCTATTTGTATATTTATTAAAACCGCTTTATGCTTTAATACAGTACCTTGAAACACTCATAAGTTCTGTTATGACGTAGTTCAAAGCACTTGTATTAAACTTTCATTTTGACCCCACTAACATTATTTGTACGCCCTCTGGCATAACATAGCGCACTCTTTATTACCTGTATATACCACTCTTATTGTACCTATGTTATACAAATGAATAAATGACTTATGACTTAGAATCTTTGCTGGAATTATGAGTTGAAGTACAATCTCATGTGTTGGTTCAATGCGCTTATGGGTGCTATCTGCAACAATAAATCACGTATGTTTCAGATGCATAATGTTATCTGAATTAATTGCATCTTCAACCAAATCAATCTTGAATCTGGTCCAAGACGACATTATCTTAAACGGAAATCTCAAGACACTGAAATCCGCAACTATTGTTTCCTGATTTACCGATCGGTCTGGTGTGTGAACAACCCCAATATGTTCTCCCTTGCTAGCCATAAATCGTGTGTAGCTGTCAGGGTGTTGTTTCAAGGGGCACAAAACGTCCATGGTTATAAAAGACAGTGGTCCGATGATAGCATTACTGCTTATGTAGCGTAAGCCATAACTGATTTGTTGAAGCGTGCGTTGCATTGCGTGTGGTGAAAGAAATGGTGCAGGAGATAAATTGGGGGCATTTGTTTATATAAAAAAAAATTCTCAGGTCTCAGGAGCCAATTCTCGTGCTCGAAATAACCTATTAGAAATCTCGTTTTGATCAATCACTATCAAAAACAGCACGTAAAAATTTTGGTCACTGATATTCTTTGAAAATATTTCTATGCATTTGTTTCTTGACTGCAGAAGTTAATATAAAGTTTAACGAGATGCTGTGTCCCCAGCTCTATACCCGCTTTATAACAAAAATTTCAACTAGGATTTTATCTTTTCCATCTTAACACCACTGATGCAATCATGTCTTCTATAAAATACATAAAATTGTTATAAACCTCAAGTCCAGCTTCGTTCCTTTAATATCAATTTCATCGTCGTTTCAGTCTAGCTGGTTAATGTTCGTCATTCTTTTTTATATTAGATGTCGTCTGGGTCGTTCGATAAGACCTGAACCTGCTGGAAACACACGATATATCACCTTGGCCCGGGACTTGGATTAAACGTGCTTAGCAAGTTTAAAGACGGGACTTGATTCGCGGGTCACTTTTGCTTTTAAAGGTTCTTTGTTGCAGTTGATTTTCTATACTTCTCTTATGATCTTTTTAGTTCGTATTTTGTTGAAACCCTTTTTAGATTTTTTGCTAAAGAATTATTGATTGGATACCTTTGAGAAATCGTATGTTTTCTGCAAGTCACGTTAGGTTATCGATTCGTTCACGTTTAACTCACATTTCGTTTGTATGTCTGTCTACTAACAGTACTATGTAACATGGTGCGCATCCAAATAACATCTTAAACAGCCCCCGTGGCTTCCCCAGCCGCAATCTCGGTCGTTACGATGTTGCTTGCGTCATAAAGCATCGTTTCAGTTCCCTCTCCTTTGGCTTTCATCACCCTAGTTGACTTTGTATCTACCCTACCTAAATTGGCATTGCGAGGAATCATTTTCGATAAAAAAAATATTAGTTTCATCAACATGAACACCAGTTCCTTCAAAGGTGCATTAACAACGATCGTAACAAAAATTGCACCCAAGACTCGTTTTATAATGAAGACTTACTTTTATAATATTTACACCCGCAATATCGAAGCGCAGGTTCATTGAATGAGTACCCATAAAAATAACGAAATTTCGGATCACGAATATGCAGCATTGCACTGTTCGTTAGTAATGGATATTTTATAGAAAAAAAAAGGATGGCTTGGGGTTATTGTTCGACAGGCCTGATGGAAACCGCTGACGAAGCCAATTTGCATCGAACGCGGTTGGTGGTACGCCGACGCGTAACGTGCCTAAGTAAAATAGGATAATCTATCGGCTTAAACTGACTGACAAGACTTTGTTATTGCTGGTAAAGGCAGAAAAATAAAGGCAGGATAAAGTTATGTCTATTCAAAAAGAAGTCAAGTAGTCTACTACTACTATTTAACCTGAATAAGAGAATTTAAGGAATCCTCCGAAGTCTTGCCAAGTCACGAAGAAAACATTTCCTTTTGCCTCCGCGAAAAGTTATGCCCCACTTCAGCGTAACGAGTATTACTGTCCTAATTAGACCCCGCAACTCTGCCAGCACTGTTAAAAGTGGCGTATCTAAGTGTACTGAATCTGCAAGACCTAGGAACTGGTTACGAGTTTGGCGAAAGTGCTAACTTTTCAAACGTAAGCGATTTGTGTCATGAGGCAAACTAGACGTTACAACTTATTGCGAGCGCTTTCCGCTGAGAAAATTATAACATAGAGGAGCTATAAAATATTTTATGGCAACGTTTCCTGAATCTAATGATGGTTTCTGAAATCATTTTACCATTGTTTGAAACTGTTCCGCTGCTATTTAAGTCTGCAATAAATTGAAATCACAACCATCTGTCGAAATATGTGTGAAGTAAAATGTCTAAGAAGATCCAATGTTTCAGATGAAGCTGTAACTCTAGATATGAAATAGTTGCCACATGTTCCGTTTCCGTCGTCTCTCGAATGGATATTGCAATTCTGCGGTTTAGACATGAGTTGTCGCAGTCCGTTGTTATTGCTTATGAGAATACCACAGAGCTATGACATGTGAATATAATACTCTTAGAAATCCTGCTCGAGCTACTTTGTAAGGGATTAAGGGATTCGCTGGCTTATGAGAATTTTAATTGGAAATAATCCCAAGAAAGCCCTTGGATGAAACTCCTAATTGAAACGGCTGTTCAGGTTATGATTTTGTTAGCTTTCTTTAATATGCAACTTTGCTATGTTTAGTAGAGGTGTTATGTTTTATATTTCGGTCTACCTTTCCTCTACTATCCTATAAGAATTTCTTTTCTCCTACAGATTTTTTATACCGACCGTTTGTGTCAAACCGCATGACTACGCCTGCTGGGCCGATTATCGAATATTTAATTTTTCCTTGTCCTCCTTTAGTGGAAATAATACGAATGAATCGAACGATTATTGTTCTAGTTTCACGATTCGATAAATGGAGGGACTGTTTGCCCAAAGTCTGTTTCGGCTCGTGAATTTTAAAAACGAAACGAAACATCTGTCTGTGATTCCAGCCATGGTTTATTTTTGGCGGCTTTGTACTATCCTATTTTGGATGTGGGTTGGCTTTACCAATATTGGAAGGGTTTTGAATTGTTGATTGTTTACTTTTGTCAGGAACTGCCAATTTGCTACCGGCTTTATTGCTGAGCACTGTTTTAAATAGACGCCTTATAATATTAAGCCCCATTACTACTACTAGTGCTACAATTTTGTCCTACTTAATATTTGAATAATCATTGAAAGATTCTCCTCTCCATTCAACCACACTATCAAGAGATGCGATTATCGAGTCTAAGCAGCTAGTCGGATGGAGTACCGTTAGCGGACCGGCCGCGGCGGCGGTCACGGCCTCTGAATGCATTTTTTTTCTTCACTCACCTACTAAGGAGTCATGCTAGCAGACAGGTTCTTCTAGTTCGTGAAGATGTTTTCTTAGTGTAGTTACGTTTCTATTAGCTTTAGACTTTTGGTCCTTTCTAGGGTGTCGTGTTTCATTTCGAAAGTGTAATGAACTAGTGATCCGCCCGGCTTTGCCTGGGTCACAATAATTTATAGCTTATTACCGTCTGGAATAATGTACCTTTGAAATGGTGAATGATTTTTGAAATAGGTGTAGTTGTTCCAGAGTTCTGAAAAAACTCACAATATTCGGGTTCTCTCTTTTTAATCTATCTAATACCTTTAAAACGAACAAATCTTGTATAATCTGAATCTCGGAAACGGCTCCAACGATTTTCATGAAATTTAGTATGTAGGGGGTTACGGGGGCGATAAATCGATCTAGCTAGGTTTCATTATTAGAAAACGTCGTTTTCGCTATTTTCACCCGAGCAGAGTTCGTTCGCCCAGGTACTATTAGTTAAGATGTGCAGATGTGTTTTAAGGCGCAGATACCCTTGATTAGCTGATTTTAAAATGAGAATCACATTTAAACGGCTTGTCGTAATTTTTTGGAAAAAGTACATCTTACATTAGATCATTTTCTTTATAATTTGATCTGAGAAAATTTTAAGTTTTATTCGTATAACATAGTGTAATTAATTTGTAAAGTTATGTCTGAAACGGACAAAGCACGACAATCGCACCAAAACCGCTGGGCGTATTTTAATGAAATTGACACCATCTTAAAGACAATTTATTTAATTATCTACATTTTGATCTGAGGGTTTTTTTTTAAAGTCATAGAATAATAAGGAAAGTACAATAAATTACTAAATTTTGGGTCGCGCGGGGGTGAAACGAGTACGCGTTTTGTTCCCTCAAGGTCGTTGGTGTTAGTCGTCGTCTTAATATGATTCCGAAAAACATATTGTAGATTGTTTTGTTTTGGACATTTATGTTACTTCATTCATGTTTCATCTCACTTAATCACTAAAGGAGCTTGCAGTGAACACAAATAATAAAAAAGTCCTGTGTAAAATGATGTTGGCACAGCTTGGCCGTTGTTGTCCTGCTACTCGTAACTGAATATAGTACTCTATAGGTACTTACTATAAGAGTTATGCGTAGCGTCCTCCATACTTTGCAGCCGTTTTGGCGCCGCATAGTGCAGTTAACGCTTGGCGAATTTTTGTGTTCGAAATGCAAAGTCTGTCTTTATTAGATAACTTTTAGAAGGGTAAAAACGGGACCCTATTACTAAGACTCCACGATCCGTCTGTCTGTCTGTCCGGCTGTTTGTCGGGCTGTCACCAGGCTTTATCTCATGAACCGAGATAGCTAGACAGTTGAAATTTTCACAGATGATGTATTCCTGTTGCCCTTATAACAACAAATACTAAAAACAGAATAAAATTAATATTTAAGTGGGGTTCCCATACAACAAACGTGATTTTTTTGCTGTTTTTTGCGATAGTGGTACGGAACCCTTCGTGCGCGAGTCCGATCGCACTGGCCATCTTTTAATTTTGAGTTGCCTTTATGCTCTACTGTGTGAATATTATACGCTATAGTTTTAATTGGGGTTCGATATTAATAATTTAGGTGTTTACCGTCAACCACTTCAAACATGCAAATATTAATAAAACCAACACCAAAACATTCATATTTGATGTAATGTCAACTTATTGTAGGCCTTCTAGATTTCTAGACGCTTGTTAACATTTGTTAACTCTCTCGTTTATACAATTTTTTTTAGTTTCTTACGACTTATTGTCGGGCCTACGTTGTCCCCCCATATCTAAGCACTAATACTGTAACGTGGAAATATTGTAAAAACAAACCAATTTTTTTAAAAGAGTAACCGTGGAGTTTCTTGCCGGTTCTTCTCCACAGGAAACGACTAACCCGAACCGTGCACCTTTTGTCGACGTTTTATAAGTGCCCATGTAGGCCTATGTGAAATAAAAAACATTTGATTTGATTTGATTTGATTTGATTAACCACTAATCCTGATTATCGTATCGAATGCCATACATTATTCATGTCCGCATTGTAGATAGTTAAACAAATGATTCAATAAATTCATTAGACTTCTCTGTATACTGCACGTACCCACTGGCTGGCCACAAGCCAAACTACAATCGCCAAATTGTACTTAACCCGTAAATCGAAGAAGTTTTCTGAAATTCACGTATCCGGTGCACCATAATTTTGTAAAGAAAATAAACGCAGTACTACGTTCGTCTTTTTAGAAGCCATTTTAGTTTCAAGGAACAATACACGAAGGCCTCGTATTCATGGAAATCGTGCATTGCTGTTAGCAACACCAACATGTTTCTAGCAACAAGATCAGAGGCACGAGACTCGTGACATTCTATCAACAGAAGCGTCGCTATAGCGATTGGTTAAATGACCAAAATATAATTATGGGATTTATATTTTTATTTAATTTTTTTGGCTCACCTATAATTGAATCATCATTTCAGCCTAAAGACGTCTACTGCTGGACATGTCAATGTGGCGACGACGACGATGCCTGCCCCAGGCATCGCCGTCGTCGCCACATTGACCGGTCCCGTGCGTCTCGCATCCAGCGCCTTTCCGCAACCTTAACCAGGTCATCGGTCCACCTAGTGGGAGGCCTTCCAACGAATCGTCTTACGGTTCGCGGTCGCCATTCCAGAACTTTTCGGCCCCATCGGCCATCCGTTCTGAATGTATGTAATAATTGAATACACTGATACAAAGATATGAGATACATCCAATATACTTATAGACAAGTGCACCAATTTCTTAAAGGTAAGCACAACATGTATTAATTATTTTCCGATTGACATTGTGCACCTACTTAAAATTAGATGAGTTCTTATTTATACTGACCGAACATGATTATATTTTCCACCAAACTCCAAAAAAAAAAAACAAACGAAAGCAAGACAGAATCAAAATCACATAAACTCAAAGTTAAAAAAAAATACAAAATACCATTAAAATCAATATTAAAATCAAAATTAAAATCTAAATTAAAAATCTAAATAAAATCAGAATCATATTCCAAACCAAAATTAAAGTTAAAAACTGAAATCAAGGGCTTTTCAAGCACTGTCGAAATTTCACGTAACAACCCTTTACATTTTAGCATTTCGATCATACATCGAATGACACTTTTTAGAGCCTCAGATTGCTGCAATGTTGCGCAAGTTTTGTTATGAATACAAGACCCATTTGTTTAAGCATATTTGTCACCTGACTTGTAAGTTTTTGATTTCCTGTCTTTACTTAGATGACTTGTAAGTTTTTAATTTCCACCTTGCTCATAGCAAAATTGTCTTTATGAAATATGAAGTCATTCTTAGATAATCTTCAGTTCACGTTGTTATTGCATGTCGAGGTTAACTGCAACAAATCACCTTATTAGAAATGCATTTGTCGATTCAGTTTGTGTTAAGTACTATAGATAACGCACTTAGCCGCCATGTTGAACTGTCAAGAGCTTAGTAAGCTAATTAGCTCGTATAGGGTGGTTCGACCAACAATAGTCGAGTGTAAGGTGAATTTTAAATTCTTTAAAGCTAGTCGTTTAGCATGAAGTTAATTTTAGGCCTTCTTCAATCGTTATGAGAATAATTCAAGTAATGACACACACATTTAGCAGTTATGACCAGCAAGAAGACATGTAACATCCACCAGCCCGCATTGTGGACAGGTCTACTTCCTCTTACATACCTAAAGAAGGCCCTTGTTCCAGCACTCCCAGTAGTGAGAACTTTATAAGCTAATTATGTTACACTAAAAATACCAAGGTGGTATCTGGAATGACTGCTCTTCACGAGCATCATGGAGCGTCATATCGCCACTCGTGGAGACTGTTTAAGATATGAACTGCTCTAAGATAATGTCGGCAAACACTGCAATCACTGTTTAGAGTGATGACCTTATCCTTTCTAAAAAGTCGCACAGTAACAGCATAAAATGTTGCACTTTTCCACATCAAATGAAATTGCCGTAAAATAAAGCAAAAGCGTGACTCAGTCGACTTAGCAATTACCTGCTGACCTTAAACAGTAATAATTGAGTCTTACACGTTCGTTTGTTAAGCATTTTAATTGTTTCTGATTCATCGAATGCGATTGTATCATGGGCGTTGACATCATCTTCACAGTCTTCACACGTTTGTTCCCTTCCTCGTTTTGTGTTGCTAACTATTGCGTGGAATGGAATTAGAATCCCTCGTTCTTATTAGGCTGTTTAGCCAGGGTTCTGCTTTGGTCTGACATAACGTGAATTGGGCTATTCTGTTAGAAATTTCTGAGTAACAGACCAAAGTTTGGAGTTAATAAGTGGATGAAAGTACTAATACAAGGTACCCTATTAAGGAATATATAGGCGTAACATTATGTGTAGGTACTGGAATTCAAGTCTAGCATACACGTTATATAAACACTCCTTTCAAAGTATTCATAAAAGCGAGGTAACAAATTGGTACTCCGCGTAACGGTACGAGTCTTTTTAATAACGAGGTTTTATGAAATTCCAGTTTCAGTTCGTTAAAAATACAATACCTAAGTGGCAGGTTCGTGACCTGGTGTTTAATTATTAGTCCTGGCAAGTTGTGCCTTAACACCCCATCCATTACTTCTACCTACATAGTTTGAAGTTTAGATACAAAAGTTAGTTATTCGTACGACACAAATGATGGGATAATGGTTCAGGCAATTCATCTAAGTCTAAGTCATTCGTGTGCACCTACACTGCTGTTTGAATCCATTTATTTTAACATTGATCGAGTAGTCGAGCTAAATTCGATCAAAAATGCCGTTTTTGCTAATGCTTTGCGACACCTAAAATCAAAGTGTTCTTTAATATGCAGGCATAATTTAGGTGTTTCCTACTGTTCCTAGTGTGTTAGTGAAAAGGGGTAAAGTCATATTTCGTTTGCCGAATGCATTAAAGTAATTACCGTTGCTTCCATGATAAAACATTACCTCCACCAACATCAACAGAATCTACAGGAAGCAGCTAACTCTAATTTATATGATAATCTTAACTAGATCTAAAATACGAGGTGTTTCGTGCAATGCAACATTTGATGAAATGTATGAGTGGGTTTCAGAAGATATCTAAGTAATTGGCATAGATCCAACTCGTGGGTGTAGCAGGGATGAACATCGACCCACAGGATGCGGCGAACTTTTAGGTCCTTACAAAATAGAGTGTATTTTCATATATTTTTTTCCTTTGAAGGGATTAGGTTTGTGAGTGGTACTTGTACTTTTCCAACGATACCTTTGCCTTCTTCATAAGCTTGGGTATTACTTTCTATAAATATTTCATTGTTAAGTTTTTCTTTTGTATACGTTCGTCTACAATTTTACCTGTACCATTTCTTATTTTGGTCTAATCCTCACTCCATCGGTCACTCACTCTGCAAAGACGTGTAGTTACTTTGTGTAACTTTTTATTGCTAACTAAGCAGATGGTATTTTTACTAGCAATAAAAATCTGTCCCAATGAAGTCCAGTTTTATCAGCCGTTCATGTAAAGCCTATATTTAGTACAATATTAAAATATGAACTGTGCACAGGAAATTCCAGTCGAACCGCTGGATATACATTACAATAGATTAGAAACCGTTTGATAACGCAGCTGAGTCACGTTTTAGGGAAGTTATTAACAATAAAACCTGCAGTTTCATTATTTTTTACACACACATTAACTGTACACTATGTTATCGTTTCATACTGCATGGTTCATAAATTGGGGAAAATAGAAATTCAAGCCACGTACATTTTAAAAGAAGACTCTCAACTTTCGCATTTGGAATTTTTGACAAATGTCTCCAAGGACCAAAAGTCACGCTTCTAAATTCGGATGTTTGGAAGCAAATGCCCGCGACATGGTTACGTGTGAACCAATTTATATTGTTACCACGTGCGACTATTCTGCGCCCCCCTTTGCCCATAAACTTTTCATCGTAAATCCTCTAATCACGTTTGCAAAACAAGAGTCAAGCGTACATACTGTTTATTGTACCATTCAATTGGCTTTCCGAGGGAAATGACTTGGAAATGGTTAACGCCCTAGGCGTTGACCCGACGGAAATAGAAGGGCGGCCTTTTTCTGACTGTGTGGTTCTGGACCCCATGACAGTGTGGCGCCGCCTTATTTGATAGGGAGCAGCCTCGTCACACTGATGTATATCTTGTGTTGGGTTGACGATCCTAGAATTCAATTTCACGAAGTAATTGCCCGGGTCTTTTATGTCGCTATTTGCCAAAGTTCAAGAACTGGTTCCAATATCTTCTGAAAATCTTAAACACAATCATCACTTATAATCTGGAAGGAACATCAAAGAACCATTAGGGATTAAGAGCACCGAAATATCGTGCTGTAATTAATGATCCAAGCAATAATGATAAGAAAATCGCCGCAGACAACTTATTTATCAGCTTTCAAGTCCTAGCAAACGAGTCACAGACCAACTTAGACCAGTGGACAAAGTTGCGAGTACTTCTAATTGACCATATCTTCCTCATTCTTCACTACTGGGCGATTACGTCAACTAATGTTCTTTTATCATTCGTTGCCTTGTTACACTTCGCCGAGTTATGCGTTACGAATGTAACCTTACGTCACAGTACTGTTTTGGAGGCACAACGGATAGTTTATTCAACGATGCATCAACAATTCAAAGGCGTACCTTTTTTGTGTGTAATTGAAGTAATATTTCATCGCAGCAGCACGGATGGAAAACATATGATCGGGAATTACGTAGTTTTTGTTTTTGGAGAAGGCAAAATCAGTCTCAGAAGATTTAATGGTTCACGTTGTCTTTGAAGATACAAGATGTTTCAGCCTTTCTGAAATCACTCGACTTATTGGCAGTAATACAAACAAGCCGTTCGTCTTTCAATTCGCTTATGAAGGTTTTTCCGTTTGAAATAAGATCTGTTCTAAATATAGTGCCTCCTATCGGCTTTCAGGCCGACAATGAACCTCGATGGTTTGTCGAAAACCTTTCTCTCCGTCGAGTGACGTCAGCCGAGTTGATCTTGAAAATGTTTGAAGTGCCCTTTGAAATCTTATGCTAAGAAAGTGTCTGCTTCAGAAAAATAACATTTTTATAGTAAAAATAACAATTTCTTGTGTGCTTTTAACGCTTTAGCGCAGTTGTAGAACACCTGACGTGATTTTAAACTGCCATAAGTTATGACTTACGAGCGTTAAAGTTTTGAGTTTAAATTTTGGTGAGCAAAATAATAGTGTGAGATATCATTTGTACTTTTGACAGTTTTATTGTTTAGCTATCTTGAAAACATGTCTGCGAAGCAAAAATTAGAAGTCGTGACACTGAGATAAAGTATACTTAAGATTTGACAAACGACTATAAGTTTCGCAAGTAAAGGGTAAAACAACTTTATTGTAACTACTTATCCAGACGAGAAATAACAGAGGGACTTCTAAAACTGTCCCCTTTCTTCTCAAAAAATATATGTTACCGTCGCTGCCTCTCACAGGCCTTGAAGCATCATTATTTAAGCACGACCTCCCGAACGTAGCGACATTATAGATACACGGAGCGACCCAATTCAGGGTTCCGTGTGCAAAACGCGGGCAAACCCTCGTTTCCACTTTTATGATACGAAGGCACGCCGTTAAACCTTTATTCTGTTTATCGACCAAATACCTATAGTGGGTATCGTGTCAATCGTCCGCTCTTTTCCCTTTATTCGTTATACATATGATTAATCCAGTTTGCATCTGAACAGTTTTTCGTGTTTGAAGATCGGCAAATTATGCATTTTCTCTGTTACCGTTACTCTATTCATCAGTTCTGTTTTTTATAGCTCCATAACTTTCGTCTCGTTTAGATTCGGGCTATAGAAGTGGCATATTGGGATCAACCATGATTATCTTTGCTTGTATCCTTAAACGCAGAGTAAGCGAATCAGTATTAAGTATGTCGATACCGCCCGAAGCGTCTATAACGAGTTTTACGATACAACATGCTCTGAAGTAACATGCATCAGTATGACTAGATGACATAAACAGTTTGGACTAGAGAATTTTCAGTTTAGTGTACCTATTATGTTTATCTTGCCTTCTTAAACTTCCTTGGTAAAGAAATTGCGGATGTTCTAGATCCCTCATTTCCATTCAACATTGTTATGTCACCAACAATGGCCTATATATTTTAAATCGTTTCCTTCCAGGGCGTGGTTCAAATATTTTTCTATCAATAGAATTGGGTCGGTACAGCACAGCCGTTTGTTACACACGGCAGTTTCTAGTTGTACTAGTTTCATCCAGATTTCATTCCGTCCCGGCCCAATCAATTAATGTCATTGTTCCCGTTTCCTATTCCTACGTAGATGAGTTGTTTCAGTCTTGATAAGGACTTCCTTTGTCTTTTAAAATTAACCTTGTCTCAGGAATTGTGCGTAGCCAAAATTTTGATGAAAGGTCGTCTTGTGTATTTGTGTTGGCGGTATGCGATACATTCTCCGCATGTGTTAATGTCGGTGTAATTTCATTAGCATTGGTTTTGCTTGGAATCTTGCTTTCGCTGTCTGGAATTTGTGGTTTCATAAATTAGATTTTCTTTGTGCTAATTTGGGTAGTCATTCGATAAAAGGTTTTAGTTCAGGACAACGTTAGGTTAGTGAAGTTTACTACAAAGGTTTAGTTTGATAAAAGGACGGTAAATATACGATCCGCTTTACCTTCAGCTTCACCTAACCGGATAAAAACCCTTACCGTGTATTTAGGCATATAGGTAATACCGGCGAAGCGGCTGAAACGATACTATTGTGCGAGAGTATCCAGGCTACCCCTTTAGGCCTACTCGAGTCTGTTCACCTCATTCATATTGGACTCCACGTATGCCCTTCGAAGATAACAAAGCGTATCAAATATGACAAAACACATTTCTTCCTCCATTTCCGTTCTTCCTTTCGTGCGTACATTAATTTTGTTGATGTTTATTTATTTATCATTCACGTCTCATGAATTTCTTATAGGTAGGACTTTGTCGAGAATGAAATGTTTTGTATTATGTAAAAAGGTACGATATGAATAGCAATCGTTTTTCGATGAATCCTGATGAATATTTTGAATGGTTGTGAAAATACTGGCGTCAATACTGATAGCGTTTATTTATACGTTGGATGTAATCACTTCGTCGAAGCGTGGGATCTATTGATTCAGTATCGATGGATCAATTATGTTTTTGTACGATTTGATTGAAAAGGTTTATTTAATAACTGTTATTTCTTTGCATTGATATAGAATCCAAGTAATTGATAAGTCTTGAATAGTAAGACCTTCCTAAGCTTACCACAATCTTTCTCTTACTCTATTAATCAACTCATCAATTGACAGATGCCCTTTAACACACTCTGGTTCACTGGTCACTCTGGTCTCTTTACTTTACTATGAAAGATCTTCATTCTCGTCTTATATGATTTAGTCCACCTAACCGAATTTCAACCATGGTGGCTAATCACAGTGGAGACAACCTTCGTCACGGGATATATTGGTAAGACAAAACATCATCTACCTGCCCTTGTCCCATGTTACTTGCGGTCGGCGCAACACGTTTTCTCTTCCATACCGTCCTGTCCCCCGTCACGCCATCACTGACTCCCTTTTCTTTCATATCACTCCTCACACAGTCCATCCATCTTTTCTTTGGCCGTTCCCTCCCTCTCCATCCATCCACATTTATATGCATAACTCTTTTAGTAACATGCGTTTCATCCCTCCTCATCACATGGCCATACCAGGATTGGTAGGACGACAAATGACATAATGAATGGCAAATTACGCGATCATGTCACCATGCAACATCTTTCCTTCCCCATTTAAAAATAAGTATTACACATATCGAATCTACTTACTTTTATTCGGAAATCGAACGAGTAGTTCACACATTTCTGTGACAATATCTTATTTACGAGAATATCCTCAGGACATTTACAGCATCTTGCGTAAGTAAATAGTACATTATGTGCGTTGCCACGTACGTACCTATATAGTAATGAATCCTATATTGTCCTTTAGTGTATTTCGCTACTCGAAATTCAATCCCTTTACTGTAGACACTATAATGAAAATTTTAGAAACAAGGCTCAGTTTGGAGAATGTTCTAAATATGTCTTCTTTGAAAGGTTTGTTGTGGTTAAAACGTCTGTTTTAACAACGTGTTACTTAGCGGTAATATAGTTTTCAATCAGTTAAAGAATTTTCGCAATCGGATCATTACTGCCAGAGATTGCCAAAGAATTTTACTTCTTTATAATATTAGTTTAGACGTTGTGGAGATATCAGTGAAATTTGGATACGCTTTATTTTTCCATTTGTTCACTACATTGTACTAGCTCGCTTATATTTTTTGTTTAGTCAAATGGAACGTTTACCGCCGTACCACTTTGGATATTAAATTCTAACATGTGCTGTGTTTGACTAATGTGCATTCGAATGCGGAGCAAAAACACGTAAATGGTGACCCGTACGTTATGGGAAAGATCTTGTTAACACTTTGATTAACATTGCTAGCTGCACTTCTATTAATGAAAACAGTACCTGCTGCGGTCCTAGCCAAGTTACAAACGTTTCGTATCGAATCTCTTTCTACAATCGTTAATGCCTTCTATTTGTTTGATCTGACCACGTGACTTAACGTTCAGATGTGTCATCCGCATACATTGATTCGTTTTCTAATAGCGTTATCGATTGTAAATTGTCAACTTGGCTACAGGTGCTGATAGCCAAATCTCTTTTTTCTTTTCCTATATTCCCCACTGCTGGGCATATGTATCTCTGTCTCAAAGAACGTCAGAAAAATACTTTTTCATCAATGAATCAAGAGATGTTTTTTTTTT
Organism: Anorthoa munda; assembly: GCA_945859665.1. Taxonomy (NCBI): domain Eukaryota; kingdom Metazoa; phylum Arthropoda; class Insecta; order Lepidoptera; family Noctuidae; genus Anorthoa; species Anorthoa munda. The sequence continues at coordinate 25,508,132 of OX243900.1, read as the reverse complement.
TGTGATTATACTAAGCATATTCTTAGTGTTAGTATTGATCTTTGGCAAACTGAGAGCGCAGCAGATGTTGCTCAGAAACTTTTCTAGCTGCATTATTTTTCATTAGTAACGGTTAGCTTGGCGAAATTCAAAGAAAATCCAGTCATTCAAGAAGCTTATTAGATTGAAAAAGCTTCGTAAGAAAAATATCACGCTGTTGTGGATTCCTTTATAGACCGGATAAACTTAATTTTGCTCAATTCTAGTCGTTTAGCAGGTTCGCTCCTAATTCTAAGGCAATTGTAACAAAATGGTCCATGAATTTATATCAAGAAGATAAAAATAACTGTGACAAATAACGGCTTGGCAATTCATTTCACGTGTTTTATCCCTATTCTCCCTCCGGCAATTGCTATTTTTCTCCTCATATTAATTCTATTCGCAATTCTAGCCAGCTTTTTGTACTGATTTGAGTTTCAAAAGACATTTTATTATTTCAAGTGCGTTGTGTTCTGAGCAAGAAAGGATTATAATTCGCAGATCTATTAGATTAAGCTTCTCACTTCCAGCTGACTTACCAGGTGGTCATCACCAGCAGCCTAATTGCGTAAGTGAATTCGGTAAGGCAAAGGGTTTTGACGGCATCAGTCGACCAATATGCGAGATGAAAAACGCCATGTGGATTTCCGTCTTTGTGATTGGTCGATCGATGGCGGTCAAATCAGTTGCCTTGCCGAATTCACTTACGCATTTAGGCTTCAGGTCATCTATTCACCTTATGGGAGGCAAAGAGCTTTGGTCCTATAGAAAGGTCAAAATTTTGACAGGTGTCTAAAGAAGCAATGCTGACCTTTTTCGTATCGAGAACGGGTTGTTTGTCGTTCTGCCCTTTAACGATTGTCTTGAAACTATTAGCATTCAGTAGGTTAGTAGCGGATATATTTAGGTGTTCTTTTAATTCGATTTCTGCATCAACGGTCACGCTGTCTTCAGACTTTAAATGGTGTCCAGGCCTTTTAAAAGATTTTGCACCGCATTGCTGTCGTCAAGTGATACATAACTTGGGTGTGCTTGAAATGTCCTCAAATGTTTATACACAATAGATGAAATACTGCTTGTTCAAGACATCCTAACCAATCAAAGCCTTCAACAAACTTAACGAGAATTGTCACCTAAATGCCAATCGAACTACAGACAGACAAGATTTCAGACCAAGGGCTCTCTATATTTAGCTCAGCTTAGCTTGGCTATCTAGGGCATCGACTATCTTGCAGGTGGGTGTTGCATGTGGGATGTTGATGTAATACCTGGTTTCCTTGCTAAAACATTGTTATTACCGTCCGTATCTATTTCGTTCCATGTTTCAAGTAAACGTTGCCTTGTGATTTGAATATTAAATAGAAGTCTTGATTGATCATTTCTATGCTAAAGTTGACCTGTTTGCTGACAAAAGGAAGGATTGTAAGTCAGGATTGTGTTGTGTCGTGTTAAGAAAATGAGGTAATTTCTATTACAATTGTATGAATTAATTAGTGTCGAGTTTCTACCTAAGTCCTTGAGTATTATAAATTTCAATAAGGTCTTATAGCTACAACTAAAATTATCGTAGAAATATATACCAAATTCTCCTACATTTATGAATTAGGTATTCAATTCCAAAGGTAAAGCATTGTATTTGTACTTATATTATATCGAGGAAAGTTTTGTATTTTTGTATGTAACGAAAAAACTTAAAAACTACTGGACCGATTTCAAATTCACTATTAGGAAGATACACTATCCCCGGGTGACATAAGCTACTTTTTATCCCTGTATTCCCACGGGAACGGGGCATTGCGGGTGAAACCGCGAAGCGTCCGCTAGTTAATTATATTTGACATTGTTGACGTAACATTGTATTATTTATCATCTTGTGTAAACCCGTAATCAGTAATAAACACGAAGGTGTCTTAGAAATACGATGTCCCATTAAATGTTAGGTGCCATCACGGCAGACCAAGACAAAGATGGAAGGACGAACTTTACTTCTAACTGGCCCACAATGGCAGATTACAGTCGTGTGGGGACAAAGCGGGAAGGAGACATTTGCCCACCATTGAGACATAACGAGCACATTTTCCAGACTTTATTCCTGGTGTTGATCACTCTGATCAACACCAGGAATAAAGTCTCATTTCAATTGTCAAAGCAAATCAAACAGTACACTCTTTGCCTAACCATTAAACATTTAAATAAACGAGGGTGTTCACTATGATAGACGGTTTCCGATAGCAAACCGTCCCCGATTCCATGTTGATAGATGATAACGTTATGTGCATTAGCGCAGATCGTTGATTTGAACGTAAAACATTATGTTCGATGTGAAGATATGGTTATGGTCCTTTGTAGTCGGTTGGGGATAAGGATTTGTTGTAATAGATTTAGGTTAGAAGTGAAACAAAACTGATGGCATAGAGGATCTGGTGAATACGGAATGTCGAAGTCATTTTGTGACAAAGATTTCCGCCGTTTCATCTGCTCTCATCATCGATCTCTTCCCTATATCCTAATTTATTTGACGCAGCATTGTCTTCTTCCTTCACATTCTCTATTATTGATCTGTGATTATTTAAAAAAATAATCATAATATACATCTGGTTTTGGTCCGCCAGCTCGCGAATAAGTATCCTCCGACTGCACAGCATGATTTTCTTCTTGTTTACGTCTTTTTAGTTCAGTCGGGTTTTATGAATTTTTTAATTAACTTTTTTTTTAGTCATGTCAACAGACATTTATTTTACATACTGTCCATCCTATCCTATAGTTTCTCTGGTTTCACTAGTCTTTTCCACATTATTACTTAAACTCTCTGGACATTTATAATACCATCTCAGTTTATTACTTTTTATAATAATCTATCTCTTTGTAAATTGTAATAGCTCTCCTCGGATCCATTTAGCTTTATTACAATTACAAAACAACATTTTCTGTCCCCCAATTCATTCTGGCAAAAGCTTTCACCTTATTAAATCCGACGTTGGCTGTAATTGTAATATGATTTACAACCCTTCATTTCCCAGAGATCCAAATTCGGATGTTTTCAGAAACTGGATCGATTTCAAAGATCTATTTCCAAAGATTAATTTATACTGTAATCTCAGGTAGGTAATTGGAACCTGATAACGGTGACGATGGAAGATTTATTGTTAAATTATTATTACCTAATCCTGCCAATATTATAAAGGCGAAAGTTTGTGAGTGTGTGTGTGTGTTTGTTACTTCTTCACGCTCAAACGGATAGACGGATCTGGTTGAAATTTGGCAAAGAGATAGATTATAGTCTGGAATAGTAAATAGGATACTTTTTATCCCGGGAATATGTTCCCTAATCCCTTGGGATTATTTTCGATATTCACGCGGGCGAAGTCGCTGGCAGAAGCTGCGAAAGTATCTCTCTCTGTTTGTTACGTTTTCACGCCTAAACCGCTGAACCAATTTTAATGAATGTTTGTATCTAAAACATTATCGCGGGAGTATATAGTCCTATGGGATAACTTTCGACATACACGCGATATGCAAATTTTTTGTAGAGTATGTAAAAACATCAACAACATCGGATGTTTTTATAGGTCATGTTATCGCTTTGCAAAATGTTGAATCGTATATTTTGCACTGTGCTACTATTTTACAATACTCTGGCGTCCGTACAATGGACTAGCAATTTATCATTCCTATGTGGAAGTGGGGGACGACGCTTGGGGGAGGCCTATGTCCAGCAGTGAACCTCTTTTGGCTGAAATGATGATGATGTGGAAGTGGAACCGCGGTCTGGATAAAGCTCTACCATATCCATGCCTAGAAATCTAAGAAGTAATGGATGGGGGCGGTTCCATCAAACCATTTACATAATCCGTACTCAAATTGAGGACGAAGCGCCCACAACGATTCAGTTTGATCGTTTCTGTACGGGGTAGATGCCAATAGGTCCTCAAGATCTGGTACTAACTTATTTAATTAAACTTGGACTGTGATGGACCACATTGCCAAATTGGTACATAGACTCTCAGCAAACATTTTTTTAGTTGGCTCTCAATCTTTTTGATTCGCTCCCGATAACTCGTGACTCGTAAAAAATTACTTTCGGAGATAGTTTAGAGGCTTTCGTGTTTTTCCTTGTTATCTTCTGGAGCAATATTTTTCTGTCATAAAGTGGAATACGTGAGATAAGAAGTTATACGGAGTTAGATGCTACCTTCCAACGGGTATAATCTTACTATATTCGATTATGAAACCGAAAGCAATAATGTATTGACAGATCGCCTTCAATCTATTGACGTCACAAGTCAGATTTATAAATCCTAAACTCTCCTTATATATAATATACTCTAATTATATTTACAATAATTATAGTTTATATAATATAAACTAACTAATATTGTAAATGCGAATGTAAATTAGTTTGTTACGCATTCACGAAAGCAGTGGTGGCCCAGTGGTATCGGCCGCGACTTAGAAGTTGTAGGTCGTGGGTTCGAACCAAGACAGGCGCTTTACTTTGTGTAAATTATTTCATCACCACTGCTCTCAAAACCGGAGGAAACCGGTATGTTCTAGAACCAAAAATTCAAAGATATGTCATCCACCAACATGCACTGGGCTCGCGTGGTGGAATACGGGCCATTCCCTCTCACAGAGAGGAGGCCTGTGTCCCAGCAGTGGTAACATTAATAGGCTAAAGATGATGCATTCACGCCTTAACGGTTGAACGGATTTGGATGAAACTTGGCATAGGTATAGGCCAAAACCTGGATTAGGATATAGGATACATTTTGATCTCGGTATAATGTTCCTCTAGGATAATAAAACACTTTTCACGTGGGCGAAGCACTTTATAAACTTCAAATATTTTCGCAATTTGGCTCTCCGGCCGAACTACCTAGCCAGTCTAGTCTTCTATTATTTTACCAAACACAAAAGCCTCAATACTTACCTAAAAAAACCAGGCCAATCACAATTGCTGAACAACGGATTTAGTTGACTTTGTTAACTGGGAAGTACCCTTCAACTCCATAGTTCCTAACTTCTGGAGTGCTTTACCAGTTCGAAGCAACTTCCGGACCGATGGTTCACTTGTTAAATTAAGTCTCTCGTAATTGATTTCTGGAACAAACAATAAACTGAGGGCAATCCGTTTATAGCTCTGTTTTTGGTAAAATGGTTTTATGATTGTTCTTCAGAAAATGTTTTTGGTCCTATTTGTTTACTGATCTTTGTGTAACGTTTATGATCTTGACTTTAACCTCCAGCTAGAATAAGTTATTAAGTATAATATCTCGTAGAGAGAACTACGAGAGATCTTTGTCTGTCTGAGCTATCATCATAACCGAAATATCGTGTCGGCAGTTCAGACGTTATTTTTTTTATATATTTTTTTAAACTTTGCCCCACACTAGGAATTTCTTCCTGTATCGTGGATGCGTTTACAAACATATAAACTCACATACACAAACACCCAGAGCCGAAACAACTATCTGTAGGTCATACAAATATTTGTTCCGTGCGGGAATCGAACCCGCGACACGCAGCGCAGCAGTCAATCGCTCCACCACTGCGCCAACCGTGCGCCATTGCTTTTCATTTACTTGGACTACAATTTTGAGTATCACATCAACTGTTCTAAAGTTCTCTTAGAGCCAAGTCGGAAGCCTGTGGGGTTCCCAGAGGCGGCTTGATTAACTCTGACGCCAGAGGTGGCCCCCATTCTCACACGAAAAGATGAAGTATTCGGACCTATTATACGATGTTCTTTAATCCTGTTCCTATTTTGTACTGTTGATAATTTCAAATGATTAATTTTCCCTTTTTCCTTGTTTTCAGTTGTGCGGTTGAGGAGATTTCAGCACAATGGGGAAGCTGTTGTCAAAAATCTTCGGTAACAAGGAGATGAGGATATTGATGCTGGGTCTCGATGCTGCCGGAAAGACTAGTATCCTTTATCAAAATAAAATAACTGGTATTATCAATAGCGATAATGCTAAACAATTGGTAATTTTCAATAGGAATAGTGCTACATAGCATGATACCGTCACAAGAAGTTAGGCAACTTGCTGCTTCAGTCAGGAATTAGGTATACGGCTATTTTTGATACTGGGCTAAGACATAATTAATAATAATATGCCTATAATGTTCTCGCAACTGGGACTCAGTCTCTTTGTGAGACAGAGGGGTCCATAAGCTGTAATCCCAGGAGGACGGCACAAAAATCTTGAATAAATTTATTTTAACAAAGTCATTTCTCTCTTTCCCAAAGTCATTTCCCTCTTTCCCATAAATAAATACAACTGGGAAACGAAAGTACTTACTGTCTAGTACAGTAAACATTTCGACGCAAACTTAACTGTTTAACGGCAACGTTTCTATTTTATGACGTCATCGATTCCCCCCATTTATAACGCCGTAAACTCGCCACATATAAATACGGACGTTACAGAAACGAGGTTACAAATCGCCAGATAGTTTTGGCTTGTAGTAAGCCACACCAAATAAATGTACAGAAAGTCCATTTGGCTAATCGCGGCTGCTTTGTTAAAATCTCTTCTTCATCTTCGCTTCGCTCTTGACAGAGCGGGACAAAATGTGTTTTTGTAACTCACCTCACGATTTCTCTCCATCTGGTTCTGTTATATTCTAGCGCTGAATAAATTGGATGACCAAATAAAATAATGTGTGCTAGATTAATCAAATATTGATGCAGTTCAAAAGTGCTACTAATCCTCCTCGTGGTCAGCATATCCGTGTGGATTCGACTCCCAGGGCAATCATTGGGTTTTTATTAGAAAACCGGAGTCTGGATGTGTGCCTTGTTGATAGCCGACTTAAACGACACCGCTCTCACCCGGCATTCATTAAAATTTGAGCTACAGGGCGTCCTCTGTAAACATACTTTACATAGACAACACAATTTAGCAGACAGCTCGCTGTAGGCGAGTTTACCGCAATCGTTCCACTCGATAGATGACGTGTCGCTTACCGCATGCTTACCACGTGCTTCAAACGGGCGGCCTGCGCGGTGTACGCACGCAGCCTGCTCGCTTGAAGCACGTTGCTAGCCGGTCGGCGCGTGGACAGTGTAGTTGACTACTAGCTGTAAGCGCGGGACAGCTGGTTGCCTGCTAGCTGTCGGCGAGTGGACAGCGAGCAGTCATTTCCATTTAAGGCAGTGTTGTGCTGGAGCGGGGTCGTGTAAATGAGCTACCTTTAGGCCGCTTGCTTGTTCTATTACATAAAACTTACACATAGGAGTCTAGATAGCCTCGTCCCAAAAGGCGAAGTGTACTACAGGTACACCGCTACCTAACTCTTTGAAGAAAATTGGCGTTATATAATGATCCAGTTTGAGCTCACCTTTCTTCTAGTCTCTTTAACTCGAATATGCCATGTCAAGCAAAATGTTGTGTACCTTTTGCATATAACTTTATTGCGTTACCACCATGATGAAAGAACAGTAATTCCTTAAAATAAACTATCAGCTATTTTATATAAATTAAAATTAGGTCAGTCAGTCACAACGATACCTACGGTCGGTTTCAACGTAGAAACTGTTACGTATAAAAACGTCAAATTCAACGTTTGGGATGTTGGGGGGCAGGATAAAATACGGCCACTATGGAGGCATTATTATACAGGTGTGTATTACTATTATTTACTGTTATTTTTACGAACTTTATACATATTACTTTGCCCCGTCCGGCTTCTAGTAATCCATATTTCTTGGGATTCCACTTCCTGGGATCCGATTAAGCTGGAACTTGACTGACTTACATAATTTTAGAAACATGGATATTTGGTACTATGGTGGCCAAAGCAACTCCTCAAACAACATAGCACTATCGTGTTTGGGCTCATTGTTGTATTGATAATAAGCAATATTATTAGATCAAAAAGCTTGTTTTAAAAATAGATTTTTACTTAATATTTTATTTTATTTTATTGTTGATTAGATGCTCAAGTCACATTAAACTTGGCCAATATTTCGTGAGGATTAAATATTGCTATGCTGAACGATATCTACATCGCGCGACCTATTAGATACCAGTTTGGGCAGGATACCATTAAAACATCCTATCTACTTCAATTGCTGGACAATACTGGACATGGCCTATGAATAGATTTTTTCTGAACTGTACTTCGTGGCAGCTTGGCAAAAGAGGTCTTTTAGCTTCTCCCTAATAATATTAGGAACCAAAACAATAAAACATGTTTCGTATTTATTCAGTAAACAATATTGAGGGTCACGATAGATAAGGATTTAGGACAGCTCTAAGTCTCTACTTGTGGTTATTAAACAGCAAATAAAAACATAGGCTTTTAGCGTGGTAATAGGAGTCACATAAAGCAAGGAGAAGACATTTGAAACCATGATGGTCGTGACCACATCATGGTTTTAAAACCGTCCCCTTTTTATGTTTCTCCACTTGTTCCTACTTTCAGCAAAATACACACAAATTGAAACAATAGCAGTCTCACGACTGCTAAAATGCAACAGCCAAATGGATTTGGTAATCGCTGGTCATTGTCGTGTAAAGAAAGAATGATGTGTGATGATGTGTGAATGGTGTGTGTGTGTGTGTGATGTGTGATACTGTATAATCTATCTCAAGTACTCGTGGCGTGCCGAGGAGCTCGTGGCTAAATAATTACAGCCGCACTGGTCGATCATCAAGGTTAAGCAACGCTTGACGAGGTCGGTCCGTGGATGGGTGACCATTTCAACATACCGAGTTTCCTCCGTGCCTCGGACAGCACGTTAAGCCGTTTGTCCCGGCTGTCATTTGAAGATCTGTGACAGTCGTTACGGGTAGTCAGAAGCTTGAGATCTAACACCAGTCTTGCCAAGGGCTACCGTGTTACTAAGTTACTGGGTTGTGGAGGTCAGATAGGCAGTCGCTCTATGTAAAACACTAGTACTCAGCTGAATCCGGTGAGACTGGAAGCCGACCCCAATATACTTGCTTGGGGAATCTATCTCAAGTACTAATTTCCTTATGATAATGTTCCAGGCACTCAGGGTCTAATATTCGTGGTGGACTGCGCGGACCGGGACCGCATCGACGAGGCGCGCCAGGAGCTCCACCGGATCATCAACGACAGGGAGATGCGGGATGCGATCATACTCATCTTCGCTAACAAACAGGACCTACCTGACGGTATGTTATTATGCACATTGGGACTTAGTTACTAACCGTATGATTAGTTTATATACTGATAAGCAAATTCTAAATTCAAATTATCCATAGAGAATTTGATAAACTAATCATAAATGGTTAAAACGTTTTAAGATATAATTGCCGGCACGTAAATTGGCAAGAGTCGTTAGATGCGCACAAGTCGTTTTTTAGGTCTCTTTGGTTACCAAGCGGGTCGCGGGGAACGTTTAGCACCGGTCCGAGCGCGCGATTGGTTGGTCAGTTGACACAAGGATCGACTGACTAATCGTGTTGCGTCCACGTTCCGTTCGCTCCATATGGTGGTTGATGCGCGACTTACCCGCACTACGCCAAAACCTTGCCAAGTTACATGCCGGGGACTATACGGCTGTCTTCATTAAGGCTAAAACACTAATTGTATTTAGTGACGAAGTAAGTGGACGTCTTCTTCATCTTTCAATATTTTTTTGGGAATCTATGATAGACGATAGATTTTAGTATCTACAAAATACTTCTTAACCTATCTTCAATAATGATCGTCTTAGGGGGTTCGCTAAGTTTTGTTTTCGGTTGGCTGTTTGATTCTGGCCACCTGGCTTCCTGACTACAGAAGTCACAATTTAATATAGATCGCGAATTGTATCGGGCATTTACCAAAACCTTGTCTCGAACTTGATATAACACTTCTTACTAACACGTTTGTGTATTGACTAGGTGACAAGTATTCCAAGACACGCCTCAATAGAAATGCCACAATGACATTATGAAGCGTGGGACACTCGTCCCGCCATATCAAAACTTTGTCGTGGGCGATACGTACCTAGCCGTATACTTGGTTTAGTGAATATAAAATAATATTGCTGATAGAAAATTATCACAATGGGCCTTATTAGAAAGCTTATAGTCACCCAAAGGGCAATAGAGAGGGATATGCTCGGAGTTTCCTTGCGTGATCACGTCAGAAATGAGGATATCCGCAGGAGAACCAAAGTTACCGACATAGCCCGGCGAATTGCGAAACTTAAATGGCAGTGGGCAGGGCGCACATTGCTCGCAGAACGCATGGCCGATGGAGCCGAAATATTCGGGAATGGCGACCGCGAACCGGAAGAGATACGTTGGAAGGCCTCCCACTAGGTGGACCGATGACCTGGTTAAGGTTGCGGGAAGGCGCTGGATGCGAGACGCACGGGATCGGTCAATGTGGCGACGCCTGGGGGAGGCCTATGTCCAGCAGTCGACGGATATTTCGGCTGAAATGATGATGATGATGATGAGAAAAGGGCCTTATTTAATTACTACTGATTAGCAAATTATTTATAGTAGACTAGCTGTTGCCCGCGACTTCGTCTACGTAGAATTATTACTTTGAATAGCTATTTTTTTACATCGCGCCATAATATTATAGGTTTGTGGCCACCTTACTTGAGAAATTATTAGTTCACTATACAAACTTCTACCCCCCGCTAAAGGATGATTTCCGGGATAAAATATATCTATCCTATGTCCTTCCCAGGGTCTTAAACTATCTTCATGCCAAATTACACCTAAATCAGTTCAGCGGTTTAAGCGTGAAAAGGTAACAGACAGACAGAGTAACTTACGCATTTATAATAGTGTTAGTATGGATAGTAAAGATTTAAATAATTACAGAAAGTGCTAAGCAATCGCTAAACAGTGTCGATATTTTTATAAATAAGGGTCAAAGAGTCCCGAAAGAGCAAAAGAACGTGTCAAGAAATATAGGGCGAGCAATTTCTTAGCTGCGAGAAATTATGTTAGACTTTAATTGTTATTGGCCAAAGGTCGCATTTAGATAGTTATGTGTTAGCCGTAAAAGGTGTTAGCCGGACAGAAGTAATTGACCCTCATTTGACTGCAAAATGTTGCTCTAAAGCAAAGCAGCTGGTGCTTTATCACGTTGTATTTTGATTGCTATCATGATTCACATATGATTCATGAAGATTTTAACTAATACAATTTGAAATGGTAAAGAAAATTGCCTCATTTTTTTTATTCAAGTCCCCTTCTAGTAATAGTTGCTCCTCTTGCGAACGTACTTACGACCGATTAATTTAACGGAAGTAGGAAAGGCATACATCTTAGAAACATACTGTCTTTACATTATCTATTTATTACTAGCCAGCGGCTTCGCCCGCGTGATAGCAGGAAATTAAAAAAACCGGCCAAGTGCGAGTCGGACTCGCACACGAAAGGTTCCGTACCATTATCGCAAAACACTGAAAAAAAAATCACGTTTGTTGTATGGGAGCCCCCCTTAATTTATTTTATTTTAATAATAATTATTTTTTGAAGTGAATATACAACTAAAAATTCTGTGAATATTTCAAGCCTGTTGCCGTTATTAATATCGAGCAAAAAACGGCAAAAATATCACGTTTGTTGTATTAGAGCCCCGCCTTAAATATTTATTTTATACTGTTTTTAGTATTTGTTGTTATAGCGGCAACAGAAATACATCTGTGAAAATTTCAACTGTCTAGCTATCACGGTTCATGATATACAGCCTGGTGATAGACGGATAGACAGACAGACGGATAGACAGACAGACGGATCGCGAAGTCTTAGTAATAGGGTCCCGTTTTTACCCTTTGGGTACGGATCCCTAAAAAATATCCTATGTGCTTTTCTAGACTATAATCTATCTCTGTGGCAAATTTCAGCCGTTCTGTCGTGAAAGAGTAACAAACATCCATCCATCCTCACAAACTTTCGCATTTTTAATAGTAAGTAGGATTTACCATGTATATTATCCCACTGTAGGACAAAGGTCTCTCTTTTAAATCTATTTTGAGCTAGTTTGCTCCTATCTGTGGTCGATTATCGGGTCGGGCAGTTGTATTGGGATTTTCTACCGGAAATGCGCAGAAGCAGCCCCGAGCCTTGATAGGTGTACAATTGATGTCAATACTTTTGCCCCCTAATACAATCGTGGAACTTGAACATAACAGGGGTGAAGTTGGCTACAATAGCTGCGCAGTAGTAAATATCGTACAAAAACAATACCGATCCGCGCCTTGCGCATCGGAAAGCCAACTTTAGGGCAGCCCAGAAGTTTGGCGAGAACTCTGACTAAAGCTTAACCCTCTTACAAATAAACGCGGTATAAAGTTATACCAGGTATAACAAAGGTATAACCATACATTTTCATACGTTTATACTTGGTATAACTTTATACCGCGTTTATTTGTAAGAGGGTAAGGAAATAAGGTCACGCCTGTCACGTTATAATTCTGCGCACCTAGTGTTGCCATCTGACATTATGCTGAGCTGAGGTACTTTTGGTATAAGAACTGACTTTTTTATCTCTAATATATTTTTATTATTATAATAATGAACTAATTTTCTTTCGTTTATTCTAAAATAGTTTCCCATATAATTCCAGCAATGAAACCCCACGAGATACAAGAGAAGCTGGGCCTGACGCGCATCCGGGACCGCAACTGGTACGTGCAGCCGTCGTGCGCGACGTCCGGCGACGGGCTGTACGAGGGGCTCACCTGGCTCACCAGCAACCACAAGTTATGAGCGGCAGAGTAGGCGGCCCGAGCGCCGCCGGCCCGCCACGGTACGTAGCCACAGGCCTATGCTAAGACTTCGCCGCGTTTCCGCCTGCAAGCCACTCGTATGAAAGTTTAATTGCTTTGCGAAGCGCGGTCGATCTTATATCTCGGTAGCCCGCAATGTATTACAAGTGGAAAAGTACCCGCAGGGCGGTTACGCACTACATCCGAGCCGTGTCTGTGAAATTTCGGTTCCGAAGTAGCCCTAGTACTTCTTGTAGGGAAGCTTATGCTCTACATCCAAACTCTATCCGTCATAATTCAGAACATTTTGAACTCTGAACTCAAATCACGGACATGTACGTATCCATGTAGTGCGTAACCGCCTTTAGAGCAACAGACTAATATCCGGCTGTCGAGAGACTACGGTCAGAAGTGTGAGATAGACAAAGCGATCGAGTAATACTAGTATGGCTTCAATTGTCTTCAGTCACATTTGTTACCACTTTTGTTGAGATTGATCGTTCCATTTTAAATTTTGAGATCCATATCTTAGTCATCTGATATAACAGCCGCACGAGTCGACCTTCAAGGTTAAGCAACGCTTGACGAGGTCGGTCCGTGGATGGGTGACCATTTCGACATACTAAGTTTTCTGCGTGCCTCGGAAAGCACGTTAAGCCGTTGGTCCCGGCTGTCATTTGAAGATCTTTGACAGTCGTTACGGGTAGTCAGAAGCCTAAGATCTGACACCAGTCTTGCCAAGGGGTATTGTGTTACCCAGTTACTGGGTTGTGGAGGTCAGATAGGCAGTCGCTCCATGTAAAACTGATACTCAGCTGAATCCGGTAAGACTGGAAGCCGACCCCAGCAATAATTGGGAAAAAGGCTAGGCAGATGATGATCTTAGTCATCTGATATAAACAGTATCTATAAATGAAACTATAGAAAAAAAAAACAAAAAACGTTATTATGTAATCGATTTTCATATTAATCTACGTTTTTCTCTATTTCCAGGTGAGGATGTCGATGCCATTTAATTTAAGTAAGCCCCGTGTGCCGGAACAAGCAACGTCATTGTGAATACCAGTGTTGATTCTATATAATGGTTATACAGACATAAACGCTCCAGTGAGGTGCGAGGGACTGTCAGTGTGAACACAACGTTAGATAGCAAGCAAGCCAACAAGCTTGTCACAAAATCAATTATTCCATATTTAAAAAAAAAAAGAAAAAACAAATTTAGAATGTTTTGTTGTAACGATATTCGATGATTATTTTTTTATGTTATTTAAAGAATTATTACATGAAGTAAAATGATTTTTTTTTATTTAGTTTAATGTTTTCCTCCTTTGTATAGTAAGGTAGAATAAAGTTTCTAATGCATTATTGTGGGTAATCGAGGACTATGTATGGATGGTCGCATTATTGTTTATTATTGATATTTACGTGATAGCTATGCACGCTGCGTAGGTCATTCGTATAGAGTGGCTTGACTATAGTTGGTATTTCTATGCTTACAACATTTCAGACCGAGGGGTAACAGCAAATAATCAGAATCTCACAAAATGAAGATTAACAACAACAATTTCCGAATACCCTTTGTTATTTTGTATGTAAGGACATCGATTAAATTGACATGTTTAAATATCACTATTTAATATTACTATAATTAATTATGTTAAAATTTGTTCTTGTATTCACATTGATTAGTTCTGCACTAATTAAAACGTGAACACTATCCTATGAATAAAAAAAATGTCGACTAACCCCAATTTCTTATTTATTTTCACTTTTAAGTTTGACATACCCTCATATTATTTTCACAACAATAGTCAAGCTACCCTCATACAAAAATGTACATATTTTAGCAATGTATGTACATATTGAAGAGTATTTTTATTACTGTCGCTATTTGAATGTTGATTTTTGTATGCGAAATTTTTTAAGACAAAATCCACTATGTATGTACGATGTATCGCTTTCCGCTTTCTATGTGATTCTTTGGCGGGTGGTGTATGGGCGCTTTACTAAGATGCTGGGAAGGATCTGTGTACATTATGCCTAATGGCGTACCCTAAAACTGCCAAGGTTGCACACTCGCGTGTCTTTTTTGGAAAATTGTATGAGCAGCGCTAACCGGCGCGAGCGCATGCGACGGGTACTACGTGCACCCGCGTGAGTCTTAGGCCCACTTACGCCAGAGACTTAACTCAGAGTTAGTTGCTAACACAAGATTAAATAACACTGGGTTACTCTGAGTACAAGTTAGTTACTAACTCGGAATCAAAGTATTCTAGGGTAGCGCAAGTGGCCATTAGCGTACGTCTTAATTAGTACGTGAGGAATTTCTGTACTGTGAATGCATCAAGACTATTTTGCAGTCAGCGAATAATATAATCATACTGGTTAAATTGCCCACTAGGCGTTGTACCTCCTACAAGTTAAAAATATGGGTAATATGTAATTTAATAGTAAATCTTATTTACAGGCTATTAAAGCCTACCTTAGTAAAGCGTTATATATCGAACCGTGCCAGTAGTTAGTCAGTTCGGGGACCATCTGATTTTGTAAATACGGCTCTTGAATGGACCTTGAAATGAGATATTTCTAGCGAATTATTTAATTTTTATAGCTTTGTTTTGTGAGGGCTTTTGCCGAAAGGGTGATTTGCTTATACAAGGCTGATTTTAGATGCATACTCCTTTGGACTACCCAGGCTTGATTATTTAGGAGTAGATAACAAATGGAGTGTTAACAACTTCCCTGTCCAATGAGTCATAAATGACTCACGAGATGGTTTAACTATTATGTCTGCTATATGGACAGTGACCTTGTTAAAGAGGGCAACTAACAGGAGAGAAGTTAAATCAGATGAGGAAAACATCGAACAACGTTAAACTCTAATCGAAATAACAATTAAACAATCACAAACTGATCTGTAGTTGAAGCGCATTCACAAACTCTGCGAACTAACACTAGCAGCGTTGCCTTTCAGAAAACTTTTTACTTATCAAGAAATGTTACATTATTTGGACTCAAAAGGCTAAGTGGCACTACCACTCGTCCCTCAAACAGTTCATCTTGACACTCCATTTTGATCTACTTTGTGGTTGTCAATAAATCAATGGTTAGTAGAAAAATGCTTGAGTATATAACGCTATATGTGAAAAGTAAGGAAAGTACATAGAAATAAAGCAATAAATAGATTTTCCAATGATACGATATAGAGATAAACATTATAACGCAGAATAGTTCAACGAAATTAGAAGCTGAAAGTTGTAACATCGATTTCGTTGATTAATATTAGGAAATGACGTAATCAATAGTTATTGCTAGGTTTAGGGCCAGTTTCTCCATCGTCGGTTAGCTGTTAGCCAACAAATTAAATGACCGTTTGGCAGACTTTCTTTAGAGGTGGTCAGATCGTCAAGTTTAACTTTTGGTTAAGTAAACGGCGGATGGGAAAACAGGCCTTTCATATGTCCTTAGTGTAGCGCGTGTAAGGCAGGGCGGAGCTTGAGATGTTGATATACAGACGTTTTAGGATACTTCATAATATTTAGATAGGTATTGCAAATCTACTAATATGTACTTTGTGCTTTCAATAATACCAACAACAAAAATAACACCAAGAAATCGCATAAGAAATAATTAAGACAGTAGTGATTGGTTTGTTCCGCCCTCAGACGCGCGATTTTTGGGATTTCGCAGGTTAAATCGGTACTTGCCCGTGGTCCCCCAGTCTAGTTCCCCTTGGGGTACCACGAGCAAATATTTTTGCCCGTGGAACCCCCTGAATAACAATCTTCTTATCAAATATATTTTTATTGCCCGTGGTACCCCATCTCAAACATTTAAATTTTTAATAAAAAAAGCATTTAAAAAACGAACTGTTGCTTGACAAATAAAGAATTACAAATAAATAAATAATTGTTTACCCACTGGTAAACAATTATTTATTTGTAGTTCATATGAGATTTTTCAATAAAAAACAATGTTGACGCTGGAATAATAAAAAAACGTAAGACAGAATTTGAAGAAGAAAATGGAATGAGCATCTTGATCGCGGACCCGTTATTTTTTAATATTTGCGAAACGAAATAAGAATTAAAGAGAAAATAGTAAATACTAAGCCATGAATTTCTTAAACGTGAATTAAAACTGTTATTATTACTGTTGTGTTTCCTTGGGCCCTCAATCCACACGCGCTTGCATAAAGTGGCATAGCCAAAATCTCAGAAAGTACTAATCTCTGGATTAATCATTTTTATTTTATTTAGGAGTTTAGTTAAGATTTTCTTTAATATTTTTAGAAATACCCAAATCTGTATCTGACGTTACAGATTTTTTTTAATTTATGAATGTTTTGATAATGTACGGTTACATTACAAAGTGACTAATCACATTATGTAATGGAGAATAACGTAAATGTTAGTAATTCTTTTTCTCTGAATAAAACTATCGTGTTACCATATCGGGGGTACCACGGGTTAAATAATTTGCCCATGGTACCCCTTTGTCCCCCTTAGGGGTACCACGGGCAAAAATATTTGTTCGTGGTACCCCGAGGGGGACTAGACTGGGGGACCACGGGCAAGTACTGGGTTAAATGTAAATGAAGAATAGTTTGAACGTTAGACCATAATATAAACAAAACAAGATCGTCTTACGCTTCATTTCAGCACGTTGATCTTGGACTTTCCTCAAAGAGTAATCCAGGAACACTTGTTAACCGAAATTAGCTCTTATTTCCAGGTCCATAGCCTACTTTTTCGGCAATCTTCACATTCTGTACTGATTTCTTGCCTACTCATAGATGTCCTATTGAATTGTGTAATTGCGATTAAACTACGATGAAAGCTATGTTATCTTTTTCTGTTAAAACTCACCTATACTTTGTGATATAAATATATTTCATAGAACCTTATAATGTATGATTATTTTCTAGAATGTTCGGATGATCGATGCTAATACTCTGGGACATGACAGTTTACAATAGGTCATGATTAACAAATTTAGAACTGATATACCTACATTTGATAATCAATTTTCATTTAACTTTTTAAGTGCAATTAAAATTTCTAGCAACTATTTTGCACGGCGATGTAAAAGTAATTATTATTTGTATGTTATTGTACCGCTGAGTTCATAACGCAGAGAAGCGTTGGTAAAGATTTAAAACCTATTGTATAATATTGTAGAAAGATAAATT
The DNA here is from genome assembly GCA_945859665.1 of Anorthoa munda. NCBI lineage: Eukaryota > Metazoa > Arthropoda > Insecta > Lepidoptera > Noctuidae > Anorthoa > Anorthoa munda. Next base: position 25,490,229 of record OX243900.1, on the reverse strand, counting down.
CAATATAAATTCACCCTTGAAAACTTTTAGTTTTATTCCTACAAAATAGGACTATCAGACGTAAGAGAAGTAGGAAACTAAAACCATAATATTAAATATAAAAATCGTATACTTGGATACAGACTTAGTTTGAAATAAAATTATAAATCAAAGTTTCTGAATAAAATCACTAATCATCCAGTCCAAAAACATGACCATTCTTCCAATTTTTTTTCTTGACAGTCGCATCAGTCTTGTCATTTTTCGGCGCGCCTTTGTGCGAATAGAAATTTTTGGATTAAACTTCATTAATTATTGAGTTCTTCTAATTTGTACCGTAACTGATAGTGATATGGTTAAATCTAGCTTATGCTTTGCTCCGTGGAGGTGTTCGTGATAGAAGAATCTGCAGTAGCGTCATCGTATCGTGGGGGGAGAATAATCTGTAGTTCTTCTGTTAGTTGCGCTTCTTCATCGGGTACTGGGTCGTCGGGGACACGCGTATCATAATCTTCCTGAGTCGATATACCACTGAAATGATACATTTTTTTACTGAAATGTAAAATAAAAACTGGCCAAGTGCGAGTCGGACTCGCGCACCGAACGTTCCGTATAAACCTGTGGGTAACCTGTGGGTTCCGTTTTTTCCTTGCGAGGTACGGAACCCTAAAAATAAGTGATGTAACTAAAAATTTAAGGATTTCGGAATTTTTCCTTTATATATGCTATAAAACATTGCTTCATGTCAAATTTCAAGATTCTAGGTCGACTGGAAGTACCCTTTAGGTTTTGATTCCCTTGCGAGTAGTTGCGACTTTGAAAAGATGCGGCTTGAATTGTTGTTTCTTTTGTTTGCGTTGACATAGAAGTTTGTTACAGCTTAAAGGTATTATAGACCTGAATATTTGATATGAATTTCAATTAAATACCAGGAAAGGGGTAGTAAGTTTAAAATTATTCAAAATATTTTTGTTATATGATGTAACTAAAAATTTACGGTTTTCGCAATTTTTCCTTTATCTATGCGACATTGCTTCGTACCAAATTTCAAGATTCTGAGTTCACGGGAAGTACCCTGTAGGTTTTGATTCCCTTGCGAGTGTCGAAAATTTGCGGCATGAACGGCTGTATCTTTTGATTGCGTTGGCTTAGAAGTTTGATAAAGCTGTGAAAAAGCTTTTTAAGGGACAGTAGATCTCCACGCGCTCAAGAGAAAAAGGGTCTTGACAGACAGACAGACAGACAGACGGACGGACGGACAACAAAGTGATCCTATAAGGGTTACGCTTTTTCCTTTCGAGGTACGGAACCCTAAAAACAATGCCTGGTGTATTGGTGACAGAAAAATCGGGCTCGAGAGAGCGAAGTTGAATTTTTACTTTTAGATTTGCAACGCTCGATAAAGCACCGATAATTGGAAATCCAACACTGTGTGTGTCCCTTACGACATTTTTATTTTATTGACGAGCAAGACTTACTCTGGCTGATCACCGGCTTTAGCACCAGCTAGAACAGATGTATACAGTCTTGCGCGGGCACCGTGCAATCTCATGCCGGCCGGTATGTCCTCGGGGCCCAATCGGTTCTCTAGGATAGGATGCAATGGAAGTACTCCGTTACCTGTAATTAAATACAACATCAATTAGGTAAAAACTGCTACTCTTTCGTATCGGCACAAACCGAACATTAAACCCACCTACTTTCCTTGCACATTAAATTAACGTACGTTAATTTAATGTGCAAGGAAAGTAGGTGGGTACTCCTCATAAATGTTGTCAATTTTACAAAAATAATATATGTCTGTTTTGAAAAATAAATAGAATTGCATCCGAAGATTTAAAAAATTCTTTTAACAAACTTGGAAACGAACTCGCTGGAGACATTGGGTACCTAGAAGCTTATAATAACTTAAAAAAAAACTTGTATAAAAGCGCTGGTCAACAAGGATCTACGCACCTTCGTCTGGCATACAGATTTCTTTTGCTTTGATTTTTTCTTCAACAGTCTCATCTGGTGGCATTAGCAATTTTGGTTTTTCCTCTCGAAAGTCTGAAATTGATAAAATAGGTAATTGAATAGCAGCGTGGCTCAGTTGCCAATAAGGGAAAAACTAACTTACCAGTTTTGGGCGCCGTTTTAGGGGGCAGATCAGCGTATCCACGAAATAGTGTTTCCAGTTCATCGGGTGACATGCGACGTAAGTACGGAACACGCTTCAGATCGGGACGATGAAGACTCCGGAACGAGTTTCGATGCTGATCAAAGACTTAAATTTATCAAGAAATTATCAAGTGAAAAATAAACTTTTTACAAAAAAATAATACCGACTTCCAAATAAAAAAAAGGCTTTTTTACAAAAAAATACTACCGACTTACAATTAAAAAAACTATAAAGTGAAAAATAACTAATTTTGGATGTCGGTGTCCATGGACACAGACTTCCAAAAAGAAAGTTATTTTTCACTTGGTAGTTTTTTATTTGGAAGTCGGTAGTATTTTTTGGTAAAAAGTTTTTTTTTTACTTTTTAGTTGTACCCTACCTACCTAATAGGCAAGTGGTTTAGTAAGGTACCTATAATGCCAGAATAGATTACCCGAATATCATGAAACTTGAACATAACCAGTGAAATGGGAGTGTACTAAGGTGAACTGTATACATCTGCGTACCACTTTAGAGCGTACTGGCGTGATGTTATGTTATGAAATGGTATAAATAATAAACAGACATGATGTTAAACGGATATAAAGACACTGACTTAGATCTAGAGGAGCAAAGTGGAAGCCCAACGTCAGAGACGCCGTCTACTGACGTGAGGACAAGTCCAGGCACGGGTGAAGAGGATGAGGATGCGCCGATTGCTGCAGATATGACTTGGCTAGAGCAGATACTCCGGCAGTTCCACTCATAGTAAACCCACAATCATCTACGCCGGATAATGCGGCCGAGGAGGAGGAATATCTGGAGGTTTCACCCGGTCCTCCTAGCACAGGGCGTACTGGCGAAGAGCCACCGCAACAGCGGGCAAGTGAGTCTGCAGCAACACCGCGGTCTAAACGTAATCGGCCTAAAGTCGACTACAAAGTATTCTTTTAGAGAGTTCTTAGGTTATGCAATAGCATTAAGGTTCGTAGCTTAGTTGGTTAATTGGTATTTCTAAGCTAAGGGGAGGAATGTTGAGTATGTGTGCGTGTGCCTACGCACCACTAAGAATAAACGTGAGTGCGTTACTAGCAAGCGGTTGTTTCACTCGTCTCTGTCTTCGTACTTATCATTTATGTTTTCAAATATGAGAGACTCAGTAATGAGGGAACAAATAAAAATAAATGCATACATACATACCGACCAACAAACACTGCGACGCCGTAGTCAGGTAAAAATTAGTTTTCATGACTTTGACAGGTACAAACTCTCAAACGGTACGCTTGACAAAAATATGATGTACGAAACCTTACCTTCATTTTAAAATCCCTGTTCAATGATAGGTACCTACCACACATGATGGGGTGGGACAAAATAATTTATTTTTTGTTCTTGGCTTCGGGCGCGCTAGAGGACGCCATATTTATTTTATATGACGTCACATAGCCTATAACCAGCGGACAAACAAGGCGCTTCCAACGACACCTGATTTGTCAAATTATGACATAAGTAGTTTAAAAGTTATGAGGTAACAGATGAACATACATACACGCATACCGGTCAAAAACATAACCCTCGCTTTTGCTTCGCCGTAGTCTGGTAAAAACAATAGAGGGGAGATGATGATACAACGCTTTCACAACAGGAATGAAGGGTATTTTCGTAGTGATGTTGCACTAGGTCCCAATCTAAATAAGTAGGTACATGTGTCACCTTAACAAGGCCAGGCGGTATTTGCATCCTCTCGCAGGCTCGTGACATGCTCAAGCACTGTATTACGCTGTCGTGTTTCACGGAGATTGCCGAGAGTCCACTCCGTACCAGTTCCTCGTTGATCTGTGGTGTCATAAAGTTAACATAAACCTTCAGTAAAGACACATCAATCAGAGAGACAGGACCGCACTCATTGATACAAGGACCAGACTTTAATATTGAAAGTTATTGATAGCCTGGGGGTTTAAGCCGCGAAAAAGAGATGAAAGTGCGCAGAATTTATCATTTATCTGATTTTTTTTGTAAAGGCTTTGTAAGATTTTTAGGTTGAAAAGAAGAAGAAATACAAGCCCAAATTAAATGATGATTCCAAGACCTAAGTAGGTTAGGTATCTATTAGAACACGACTAACGGCCGCAGGCCCGCATCTGCAGAAACATGAAATTGTCATTTAAGTACCATCTTTAGATATTGATGTGTAAGTACCCATCACATTAGCTATTACGCTATGTAATTTAATTTGTCCCTGGATTTAGGCTAACCAATGGTTGCAAATTTCAGTAAAATGCGTTTAGTCTTACAATGTTCCTTTAGGGTGCATGAAGTTTTAATAAATATATTTATTTATTAACACGTACAATTATTTTTACAGGAATTTTAATAAATATATTTATTTATTTATTTATTAACACGTACAATTATTTTTACAGGTAAGACCAAGCAAACAAATGTAGTCTAATTAACCATTGGCTGAGTTAACTACGGATAAAAAAAACTGGAACTAAATAATATAAATGAAGAGAAATCACTAATTCCTTTTCCTGACCTATTTTCAAAAGTCTGCTGAATACTCATTAAGGAACGGGCGCCCAGTTAATTACAGATCCACATTTAATTACCGCTTAATATCTCATTAATAAAGTCAATATACCGGGCCAATATATAGGTAGGCGGATTATTAATTTTAATTAGCAGTTAATTAATTTAATTAATACAGACGAATACAGGAATGATGTTATGTTAAGTTTTTAAATTAGAACAGAGAATTTCATAATATCAAAAATATTTACGATGTTCTCAACGAGGGATTAAAGGTACATTGTATTTTGTAATGGAGTTTTAAATTCTGTTTACTCAAATAAAAGCATCCTTGCGATTGTTTTATGGGCTTAGCGAGTGATAGATACTACATTATCCGTTTGTTTGAACACGATATATATTTCAGGGATTTATTTCAGATTCGGGGAAAGCATTTTAAATATAATAGGTCCTAACTATATGTTACGTAGTGGTAAATCTTAATACCAACCATGGTAGAGATTGTTGGAACGGAGTTCCCTATAAAGTTCTGATTTGTTTGTGGGCTGAGGGGCTAGACCTAAAAAAGTGCAATAATGAAAAAAACCACACCAAAAACCGACACCTTTTGCAGTGATTTTTGAGGCATTTCTCGATCACCTAGGAAACTAAATCGGCTTCAGCTTGCCGTCAATTTTGAGAACATGCAAAAATATTTATAATTTTAACGTTTAAATACCCTTTATTAATATAAATAAATATAAATAATCATGCTTGCGTGATAAATTGTGCGCGGCACAGCGTGCGACATGCAGGATAGTACAAGCGAAGATCCGCACAAAGAGGAGACACCGAGGAGAGAGCTGGATGCACACGAAGAAAACTGAAGACGTATAACAAGCGCGCGCTGACTAGACACATACAGTACCTACCTATGTTGTTGTTATTTCAGTTTCGTCATTATTACGAAACTGAAAGTCTGTAAATTTAATGAATCGAACTCGATTCCAACCCAGGTGTCCATAAGACACCTCTCTTTTTTTATTATTCATTATTTGTATAGCTACTAAATTAGCCTTTGATCCATTATCAGATCAGTAACTTCATAGGGGACGGAATAATCGTCACTGCGGCAGCGTATAGACGGCATTACTATTAAAATTTCCGGAAAGATGCCAAGAAAAGCAATTAGTTCCTTTACGTCATTTGTTTTGTGCCGTAGTGCGAGAAAACGGTGACACGCTGTTTGTATGAAAACTGTTGACATATTGTTGCCGCCTCTAGCAAGTCGCCGACGAGAAGTCTTACTATTACTCTGTGACTAACTTAAATCGTCAATGTTCCCCTCCCTTTAAAAAAAACAGTTCGGAAACAAGAAATAAAAGAAGAAAAAGACACAAACTCGTTTCTAAGAGCTCCTAACACTTTTATTATCACTAATAACATTTAATATAAACACGAGAAATCCGTGAAGAGTGTCATCAAGGCTATTAAGGAGGGCTGTCCCAAGAGGGTTGAGACAAAATTGCTTTCATAGTCCTCTCAAGAGCCATCTGAAAGATTGCCTCCCTCAAGACACCCCAAGAACTATTAATGTTTCTGACTTGAATGGTTTTTAAACGTTTTACGATACAAAGTGTTCTTAGGTGTCTACCTACTTCTTAAGTTCAGACAATTTTGAACTAGTATTTTGCAGTAAGCATTTCTTTGGAGTTATTAAAATTAATGATCACCTAATTTATCCGCACGGTTAAGACTACGATTCAGACCGTTGTGAGGATGTGGGAACTTGAGCTTCGCGGTGCGACCTCGCTGTTCCGAGGAATTTGGAAAACCACGGCCTCCTATTCAAAGAGAGGCGGCTGATTCCTCGTCGCTGAAGCAGCCTCTGCAGAATGCGCTGTCTATGCTATGTTGTTTGTTTTATTTATTACTTTGAGGGTGTTTCTTTTTGGGTTGAGAAGACGTAAGATAATCGCAGGTAGACCCTAGGTCAAACCTACAGCAATTTTATATTTTCTGCAGTCTGTTACCGTTGACCATTTGTATAAAGTTGCTCTGTAGTTCTGTTGAATTCTGGCGAATCAATGTACTTACGGCTTACTAACTAAACAGGCTCTACAGCTAATGTAGTACATACCTATACTGCAATATCTACGATTTTAAAACAAGCATGCTCATACCTGTAGTTCTCTACCTTCACAGCACGGCACCAGAGGAGGCAGCTCTTCCTTCAGTCTGTGAGTAGAGTTAAACCCAGTGGCAACATTATCGCCACTTGCCACTGGGTTCATTAATAACAACGACGCGTCCGAAGACCGCTTCTCCTTCACCTCTAAATTGTCCGTTATCTCTCTCACATTCATGTTAGTACTCATACTTCTCTCCCTCCCAGACATCAGAAGGGCTGCGTTTTCGTGTAGTAACTGCATAACTGCTATTTTTTTATTTTCCTATGGTAATAAGATATTTTGATCACATCTTTGATGAAATTTTGGCGTCGGATGACGTTTCCATTTTGAAATATGCGGCTTTTGTTTTTTTCGGATTAGTGGCTGGATTGGTTTCTATGAAGCCTTCGTGGTACTCAAAAGTCAGTTGTGTAAAAAGGTTCGTCATTAATTTCGATAAAGGGCCTTTCACACACAGCCATCGTTACAATCACTGCTTGCAGCCTTGTATCTTTGTATGCAACTAAATCAGCAGTTTTTCATAGAAGCATCTTTTATATTCACTCTGGAGATTGTTCTTTCATCCAATCTCCATCTAAAAGAGCCCCGTGAGCTCTTAAACGAGAACTAGAGTAAGATAAGGGCTCTGTATCGCTTTCCGGTCACGTAGTAACGCTTGACCAAAATTACATGCTCCAAAAATAAGTTGGGTTCGAGAGTATTCCGAAATTAAGCCAGTCCCTATTGGTGGGAAATTGCCAATAGAAGCCTTTTGTGTGTCAAGAATTGAATGAGGGGTTATTGGCTAAAGGGCTAACGTAGATAATGGATCGGTTGGTGCTTCGTCAGTCATTACAGCATGTTCCCAAATGTTCTTTCCTATCGCGATGTTCTGAGCTTCACTTGCAGTGGTATAGACTTTTGGATAATTCAGTGTTTGGTGATTACCTTATACCTATGTCCTACATTAAAGATCCATCTCATTAGACACACCTGTTGAAGTCTTATCAATGAAGTTAATAACATACAGACACTCCCTATTAAGTAATGAGCATTAAGAGTCGAATCAAACTTAATTGATATTAACCTATTGTAATAAATGTTTAGTTGTAGTGTTAGATTTTGAATTTCTTTAAGTCACAGCCATCAAATATGGCGACAACAGCGCAAACCGAGAGTGTTATTGTTCGTTCTTGCGATTTTTAGTGAAATTAAAATGTGATATTGTCAAAATAGTATGAAAACATGGAAATTCCAATTAATACTACGTCTTCTGCAAGTTTTCGAGAATTTTTTAAATCTTTTTTTTATTATTAATTTGAAAACTTAAGTCCAAGTTAGTTTTTATTAATTTGAAAACTTAAGTCCGAGTTAGTTGCTAACACGAGGTTAAATCGACAATATTATATGAAAAACTGTCTGTTTTTCGTGCAAGTGGACCTTATTAACTTTCGTTGTAAGTTCAGTCGAGCGAAGGAGGCCTGGTAAGGTTAGTTAGTCAAATTCATTGAGTCCTTCAAAGTGCAGGTGCATTGGGGCATTGGGGAACTTAATAAAATAATAAAAAAAAAAATGCGTGTATTTAAATCATCATCATCATTTGACCCAAAAGACGTCCACTGCCCACTGCCTCTTAAGTTTGGCAATTCTTCTAGCTACGTCGGTAACCCTGGTTATCTTGCATTATTTAAATACTAAATGTTGGAGCTGGGTTTACAAATGGTGTAATTTCAGGCATGTCACCATTCGGGCATGTGACCTTTCGTGAACGAAGGACATCCAGATAGACTGGATATAGTTGACTCTATCCAGTCTATCTGTATGTAACTGAATAATTGTATTTTACAATAACAATGATGCGAATGATGCGCCCTCAGGCGGACAGGTACTGTCACGTTAATACTGTCTGTATAGTTGTCGGCATGTAACTTGGCAAGAGTCGTTAGATGCGCACAAGTCGTTTTTTAGGTCTCTTTGGTTACCAAGCGGGACGCGGGGAACGTTTAGGACCGCTCCGAGCGCGCGATTGGTTGGTCAGTTGACATACGTTCCGTACGTTCTATAAATGGTGGTTGGTCAGTTCGTGCACTATGCGCAAACTTACCCCCACTTCGCCAAAACCTTGCCAAGTTACATGCCGGGGACTATAGTAGGTAGTTATACATACCTATTGATGATTTGTTGTCGAAAGCTGATATGCACAATGGAACAAGATGATGAAAACACATCGCCCGATCAAAAATGCGCGTCTACTGTCAATATTGCTGAACTGGAAGAAAATGACAAGGAAACGGCCCGCGCCGAAATCAACAAATGAGCAGAGATGACTTTATAATCCAGCCAGTTGCAACTAGTACACAATGAAATTAAAATTGTGAATTTTCATGATAAATTACGTTAAATTCTGTTTCTTCTAACACTGGTTGTTACGTTACGTATAATATCTTTTGCATAACAAACATAATATGCTCTTTTGGAAGTATTTTTTTTGTGTACCTATATTAGATACCTATATTAAGCATGTATAATTTGGATTTACGAAGTTAGCCTAATCTAATTCTGCATTTATGTACATTTATAATTTTATTTTTTAATGACTGTTCTATTTGTCACAGAAGACAATTTGACCACAAGGATTTCTTTTCCTGTTGGACAAATTAGTTATGACTATCCAGTTTGCCACGAGGAAGCACCGAAAATGTGTCGGGGGTTTTTTACTTGTGAATAAATTGAATAGAGAGTTACCATTGAATAGTGCTGTACATAGTTTGAATCTATGATCGTAACAGCCAGAAACGAGTATCTCCCTTCCTGACCTTGTTAATTTGCTTTTCACCATTGGAGCAGCCCTTGCAACTAAAAATAAAACCAAGTAGCGCCAATTTAAATAAATTTATTATAAAAATCAAAACGTAGATACATTTATACAAATAAAACCCAACATTCAAAGGGATTTGTTTGCGAAAGAAATATTCATGCAAATTATGACAAAATTTTACAAAAAAAATATCTTTACAATATGTAAAATAAACATGTTTTTTTTTGTGTTTTGTAGAATAAACCTATGCTAATACACAACTTAACACATCATATTATACACTAAGTATGACACATAAAAAGAATATTTATCTTGCACATTGCTTTTAATTGCACAATGCACATAGATAGATACGTAGATAGGATCACGAAAAAACAACACTACGTAACGCATTTTTTTTTTTTTTTAATTTATGTACTTAGAACGGTAAAGTTTTGATTAAAGTGCTCTTAAACGGGCCATACCCGCCAATGTTTCAAGAGTTGCGCGGCAATGCATATTAAAAATAAATATTATAACCCAGCCACTCCAGCAACTTGCTGCAACATTTTTTGCCCTCTGCAGCAGAAGGACAGATAAGCAAAATCCCGGAATAGCAAAATCCCAGATTAGCAGAAGGACAGATTTGTAACTGATTGTAATTGATTTTTACTGTATTTGATTTGTAATTTGGTAACTCCTAGTTACCTTATTATCAATTTGTGACCTCTTTGCTTTATATACCTAAAGGTGATGCATGGAGTACTGCTCTCACCTCTGGGACGGATCTGCCAAATACCAACTTGATGCACTTGAGTCGATTGACAGAAGGCCCAAGAGACTGATTGGCAACGATGCGCTGGTTGAGACAAAGCTCCTGAGCCTTGAACACCGACGACGAGTTGCCAGCCTGTCGGTTTTCTATCGGTTACATTTCGGGGGAGTGTGCGATGGAACTGCACAATTTGATTGTGCCTAGCCCTTTCCTTCATAGACGTATGGCAATGCGCCATCGGTACATGGTGGATATCCCACCCATACGCACAAACCCTTTTGAAAATACTTTCATTGTGCGTACAGCTAAGCAGTGGAATTCCCTGCCGGAGTCTTTGTTTACTGATAGCTACAAACTAAGGGTCTTAAGTCAAGAGTGAATAGGTTACTTCTAGGCAAGCGTGTTTCACCTTCGACCACATCATTACTTAACATCAGGCGAGATAGTGGTCAAACGCGAGATAAAAACAAAACTACTTTCAAATAAAATTTTACAATTGTAACTATTCAATTTTATTTTTGTTTTCTGTGTGGGTCTTCTGCTAATCTGGGATTTTGCTATTCCGGGATTTTGCTTATCTGTCCTTCTGCTGCAGAGGGATTTTTTGAAGTAATTCGTAAGCATTGTTGCTCGTGTTTATATTATAGGGCATGTAATATCGGAAGATTTTCAATTCCGATATTGATTTCTGATATTAGATCTCAATATCGGAATTCCGATATTAATATCGGAATTGCGCTTATTCGATTCGTTAGACATCGCGCATTTTTTGTTGTTGTTTGTGCAAATTCGGTATGAGATTGGATTATGTACAAGAAATGAACTCGTTTATGCCGAGACATAATACGATTTTATATTGTGTCTCTCTCTAATCAGCAATGACTGCATTATCGGGCGCTTTTTTAGCTAATCTTAACATTTGTTCCTAAGAAAGAATAACTACTAACGTCATGTCTAAATAGTAAAATAAATGTTTGTCAATCAACCTCAAAGTAGTCCCTATTAGTGAGTAATAATGATTTATAAATTCAATATAAGTATAACCAAAACCAGGGGAGATGTCTAACAAAATATTGAAATATTATTTCTGCTTATTCCTATTAAGTTCATTGTTTTTTAATAGATCAGAATAAATTCTGAGCATATTCTTCTTCATTTGATGTTTTCTAATCCGGAGAATTATTATTATACATTGATTGGAATAGGTATGGTAGTGATAGGACGATTACCGTATTGATTTTTTTCAGTACAACTTGAGCATTATTATTTATGTTAAATGAATGCTGGATTGCCGAGATAAACTTATTTCGTAAAACAACTACAATAAACTTAATAAAATATAGCAATGCTAAAATATAACTATCCCATCTTTATTATCTACATTAAAAATCAATGGAATATCAATAAAATAATAGATAATGTAGTCAAGTAGTAGATCAATCCAACATATATTTTATTTAGTTATTTATTATATACTTTATTGTACACCATAAAATATGTAAAGGACAAACATTCACAAAAACAAGTGTACAATGGGCGGTCTTATCGCACAGGGCAATCTCTTACAGACAACCTTTGGATGGACTGTTCGATAGGAGAAGAATTTAGGGCTGTCAGTGTACAAAACTACATACTTAAATAATAATACTTAGACATAATAACATACAATACATACCTACAATATTATATAATATACTAATACATATCAAACAGAGAAAGGAGAAGAATAAAAATTACAGTGACGGGTAATGCTCTTTTACCATTTTCTTAAACGTTGGCAGTTTTTGAGCACGTCTTATTTCAATTGGCAATACATTCCACAACCGAGCCGCTTGAATCGTGAAAGATTTGTCAAAAAAGGAAGTGGAATGCATACGAATATTTAATTTTAGATTTTCCGATGATCTCAAGGACCTAGAATGGGTGTCACAGAGGAACTGAAAGCGTTCTTTGAGATAAAAAGCAGTAAATGGATTAAATAGCACGTTATAAAGCATAGAAAGTATGTGGGCATTCCGGCGAAGGCGAATCGGAAGCAATTTAAGCTTAGTACGAAATTCAGAAACGTGATCATACTTGCGCAAGCCAAATATGAATCTGATACAGAGATTTTGAAGTCGCTCAAGCTTGTCCAATTGGTCTTGGTTGAGATCAAGATAGCTGGCATCAGCATAGTCCAGGATTGGGAGAAGTAGTGATTGTGCAATCGCAATTTTAGTGGAGATGGGAAGAAAATTACGAAGACGTCTCAGGGAGCCCGCAGAAGCAAACAGTTTACGACTGACTTCCTGCAGTTGTTTGGTCCAGGAAAGAGTGCTGTCGATATAAATCCCCAAGTTCTTCACAGTGTTAGCTATAGGAATAATAGTGTTGTTGAAAGAAACCTGGGGAAGTGTCGACCAATCAATTCCAGGAACAGTCCGGGAACTACCAACAACAGTCACCAGAGTCTTCGTCGGATTAATCTTCAGTCCAAACTCCGCACTCCAGTCACCTATTCGAGCCAGGTCCATATTAATCGTCTCAATGGCATCTCGTAACTCTCCAAGAGGGACTTGGGTATAAATCTGGAGATCATCAGCATACAGGTGGTAGAAAGAAGAAAGTCGTTGAGTGATAGCAATAATAAAGAGTGCGAAGAGAAGAGGAGATAAAACGCCACCCTGCGGCACACCGGCAGAGGTGTGATACCAAGAAGAGAAATATTCGTCAGTGCAAATACGCTGCCGGCGGCCAAACAGGTAACTACGAAATCAGTCAATTACCGGAGGAGATATGTTAAAAGAGCTTAGGACGCCAAGCAAAATGTCAAAGTCAACGGTATTGAAGGCATTGCTAAAATCAAGCAGAGCAAGTACCGTTAACTTTCCCATCTCCATACCTGACCTAATATCGTCCGTAATGTGTACAAGTGCTGAGGTAGTGCTGTGTCCGCATCGAAAACCAGATTGGAAAGGATTTAGCAGATTGTGTTTGGTAAGGAACGTGCTGAGTTGATGGTGGACAAGTTTTTCAAGGACTTTGGATAGGAAAGGAAGGATAGAAATGGGACGATAATCAGAAAAGGATGCAGTCTGAGATTTTTTGGGTAAAGGAATATATAGTGATCGGCAAGATTAATTTGTTGTATTTAATACAAGCAGAAGACTAAAAAATATTAAGCTTTCATTTATTGAGGTTTCTCAGCAAGTAACTCAATAGAAATTTGAGATAAAGTTTAACAAGGATTGGTATTTGTTCCGAAACAGCCTTCTCAAAAGTATGAAAAAGTATCTAAGCTATCATCGTCATCATTTTAGCCGAAAGACGTCCACTGCTGAACTAGGCCTTCCCCAAGTGTCGCCACATTGACCGATCATCTAGCGGATTCCCGCAACCTAAGCGTTAACGAACCCGTTGTAACTATTAATAGTTACAACGGGTTCTATGAAGCTGTGTATTTTTAGCAATCTCAGGACTTTAAAGCCGGGATTAAGTTTAAGTAAATAAGCACCCAATTATGCGATCACTGCTAATCACCGTAGTCAACGGGTTTAAACACGCCATCGCGTTCGGCGCTTCAAAATGGGCTAAAATATTATTTTTTTCTGATTCCGAGATTCCGTTATTGGGTCACTCGGTATCGGAATTGAAATATCGCTTATTTCTTACCGAGATTCCGATATTACGAGATTCCGAGATTCCGAAATTCATGCCCTAATATATTAAAATACGCCAGGCAATACATTTCTTTTGGCCCGGCAAAAGAAATGTTTGTTCAAGAGCAGGCTTTATTGACGGGTGATAAGTACCTAGGCCAGTGTCAAAATGTTGCAGCTACAAATTTGAGTTACTAGTGTTGCCCGTCTAGGAGCGCCTTTTGACAAAAATCCGTATCAATATATATAAATAATAAATATTTTTTTCTCAAAATATATTTAATACATATTTGTAATATATTTTTTCATTGTGACTTCTAAGACACATCTTCGTTAATTTCGTCTGGCACGTAAAAGTCTTGCTTCTTTTCATCCGTTAACCCGCTTTGCCTCTGGAATGACAAACGGTGTGACTCAATGAAAGTAGGTACATAATAATAACTTTAATAACAACTTTATTCATAACATATATTGTTAGGTTTATCTTTGATAAATACATCTTTTATTTGTTAAGAATTAAATTATTTATATTTAACATCAAATAGTACTTAAAAGTTGTTAAATTGATTATCCTAGAAAATATTCGAATGTTAAATGTCGTCACATCTAATGACAGTTGTCGATTGGAGGGGGATTGTTCGGACACGAGGCGCGTTGAGTCAGTTCGTCAGTCTAGTCTGGGCGGGCTTGAAAGATTGTACTGTTGACCTAAGTGGATATATTGTATGGAGTTGATGGTAACTTAGTGTGAAATGGTAAATAAATAATAGTTTAAAGTCCAGACTGTGTGTTATTGCTGAATTACCAACTACACGTAAGTATTATCTATTCTTGAGTATTTTTCTATCCTACTGACCTACCGCTTTGTACTAGATCTGTTGTCTATCTAGTGATCTATTACATTTCAGAAGTGGGATGTACACGCCTATTACGAAATCAAGTGCTTTTGATTACGATTTTATTAAATTAGTTTTAAATGTCTTATTAAAACTATATTTAATGTATTTTAAAAATATGAGGGTAGAACAAAAAACAAAAAAAAATTGTGACTAAGTATCTTGTCCCTTAAGCGAGGTTTCTTAAAGGGTTGTGAAAATTTGTTTTTTTTTTAGCTCAGACGCACCGTTTCAGAGATATTTTCAAAATACCCTGCATACATTTTCAAATATATTTTGTGTACTTTAGTTATTCTTAAACCATTTCTATTTGTTTTATGTACATCATGCCTCTTGAGGCGCCAGCCCAAGGCGCACCAGTCCAGGACGCCACAGCCCAAGGTGACGCAGTTCAGGACGTCGATGCCCAAGGCATATCAGTCCAGGACGTCGCAGCCCAAGGCGCAGCAGTCCAGGACATCACAACAAGAAGCTACTACAGCAGCAGCCTGGATGTACATAGCTAAGTGATCGTTAATCTTTTACCGACTCTACTACTCAAATTTTCTATAGACTTATTCCATATTTTAGGCTTTGCTGAGGGAGAACCATTTGCTTAGATGGGTATACTTCTGTACAAACTTGAGAGGGATGTCATTTACCTAGTGGATGACATGTGGTGATTATTTAGTCGTAACTTAATTTTTGCTGGGATTTTGCTGATATGGCTTCTTTATTGATAATGCCCAATATCCACTGGATTACCTTTCGTACAACAGGATGATTACTGATTTGAAAAAAAAAAAAAAAAAATTAGCGACGAGGTGTCCAAGGTTCCATAAGCCTGTATAATTGCAAAGGGCAGGTTTTCTGGAACTATTTGTGGAACACACTCTTTCTGATATTTCGATGAAAGTTGAAATGTTTTACTTGTCTTTTGTCTTTACTAAGGGGATATTTTTGGTTTTCCTTTGAAATACGTGTAATCATAGTCTTCGATAATAGCTTCTTTTAGTAGATGGACTTCAGTCAATCCCAGTATGTCATGGGTAATATTTGTAGCACTGTTTTAGCTCAATATGTGTTGTTTTGATGATAGTCATTTAACACTAAAAGTGCAATGTTTAAATCACTATTCGGTATTAGTGTCTTTGGAGGGTTTAATACTAATACTCCGCTGGCAGAACACCGTAGAGGTCATATATGGAATTAGTATGAATTGTGATATTAAAATTATACTGAATGAGGTCTTGCTTGAAGAGTAGTAGAGTGCGGTCGAAATTGTAAAATTTAAATGTTGTTAGAAATGATTTGGTATGTTTGCCAAATTTTTTATGTCTGTGATTAAGTCGCGGGGCTTGCCTATAGGCGAATAAATAGCAAGAATTGTCCTCGGGCGAATAAAATCGCAGTACTATAAAATTTGAGAACAAGTTGTGGGCTTACCTACTAGGCGAATAAATCGCTATATGCGAATAAGTCGCGGGTTTGCCTACAGGTGTATAAATCGAAGTATTATTAAATTTGCGAATAAGTCGCGGGCTTACCTATAGGCGAATAAATCGCAGGACTTGCCTACAGGCGAATAAATCGTAATATGCGAATAAGTCGCGGGTTTGTTTATATGCGAATAAGTCGCGGGTTTGCCTACAGGCGAATAAATCGCAGTACATGTAAATTTGAGAATAAGTCGCGGGTTTACCTACTGGCGAATAAATCGCGGGACTTACCCACAGGCGAATAAATCGCTATATGCGAATAAGTCGCAGGTTTGTCTATATGCGAATAAATCGCAGGTTTGCCTACAGGCGAATATATCTCGGTACATATAAACTTTAGAATAAGTCGCGGGACTTGCCTACAGGTGAATAAATCGCAATATGCGAATAAGTCACGGGTTTGTCTATATGCGAATAAGTTGCGAGTTTGCAAACTAGCGAATAAATAGCAGATGTTGTAAGTATATGAGTACCATGTTCCTATGTATCAAATGGATAAATTTAACTGTTAATGCTTTGTACCTAAGCATGGTACAACCGTATTGTTCTTGATGAATCATGCTTTAAAAATTACTCACGTATAATGTAACGAAGTAGCCAAATTTAAACGTTACAATTGATTAGATTTGTTTCCTAATTTTTGTAAGTCTATATGCGAGCAAGTCGCGAACTGATATATATGCGAATAAGTCACGGGTTTCTATACAGGCGAATAAAATGCAGATTTTGTAAATATGTGAGTACCATGTTCATATTTATCAAACGATTCAATATAATTGTTATTGCTTGAAATACTTTATATATATACATAGAACAGCCGTTTTATTCTAGGTGAATCATACTTCATAAGGTACTCACATATAATTAATGAATTAATAATGAAAAAAAATATTTAAAAGAAGTTTTTATTTTAAAGAAAAGAGTAAGTGTGGAGTTTCTTGTCCATTCTTCTCCATAGCAAACTACTTTTGCGAATGGACAGTAGAATCATTTTTTTTTTGTGACTTTGAACTTTTTACATTCAAAAGTGCCATTGAATGGTTTGATGGTGGATTTGATTTTAGAAAACTGACTCAACAGGCCGAGTGTTAGGTTATCACCGGATACGTGTATGGGGTCATACACGTTGTCAGGATGGTCGAATGTTAGGTTTATCTTTGATAAATACATCTTTTATTTGTTAAGAATTAAATTATTTATATTTAACATCAAATAGTACTTAAAAGTTGTTAAATTGATTATCCTAGAAAATATTCGAATGTTAAATGTCGTCACATCTAATGACAGTTGTCGATTGGAGGGGGATTGTTCGGACACGAGGCGCGTTGAGTCAGTTCGTCAGTCTAGTCTGGGCGGGCTTGAAAGATTGTACTGTTGACCTAAGTGGATATATTGTATGGAGTTGATGGTAACTTAGTGTGAAATGGTAAATAAATAATAGTTTAGTTTAAGTCCAGACTGTGTGTTATTGCTGAATTACCAACTACACGTAAGTATTATCTATTCTTGAGTATTTTTCTATCCTACTGACCTACCGCTTTGTACTAGATCTGTTGTCTATCTAGTGATCTATTACAATATTACATTATACACAGTAACATGTTCCCTGGCTCCCAAACTAGGCTTATTGCCTGTAACTTGGGAGTCAGTTCCGCCAATAATAAGTAATCAAATTAAGTATGGTTAGAAATTATAATTTATATATGGCTGCAATCATAATAGTGTGCGTATGCGTATCATGGTGTGTGTGTGTGTAATGGTGTGTATGTGAGTGTTTGTGTGTGAAGTTGTATAGTTGTGTGAGTGTGAAGAATTGTAAATGTAATAATCTTGCTAAGTTGTAGCAATTAGTAGTTTTTCTATGTCCTCATAGTTTTGTTCCATCAACCAACAATAATAAATAAAATAAAATAATGTAATTGAGAAAGCAACCCTGACTATTGGTCGCGAAAAAGTGAATACAATTTTTGCATTAATAGTAATATAATTATCTATTTCTGATGTCGATCTTCAAGTTTAAAGTTTTGCCGAGGTCGGTCTGTGGACCATTCGGGCGCACGGTTGGCGCAGTGGTTGAGCGATTGACTGCTGCGCTGCGTGTCGCGGGTTCGATTCCCGTACGGAACAAATATTTGTATGACCTACAGATACTTGTTCCGGCTCTGGGTGTTTGTGTATGTTTGTAAACGCACCCACGATACAGGAAGAAATTCATAGTGTGGGGCAACGTTTTACTTTAAAAGAAATGAAAAGAAAGATCAATTTTATATATTGGGACTCCTTAGTGCCTCGGAAGGTAGGTACGAACTGTCATTGGTAAAATTGTTAGGAGTAGTAAGAAGCCCGAAAGTTTAACAACCAGTTTTACCAATGTATCATGTTACTAAGGGCCAAAACATAATTTTTCTTCAGTTGTTACCCTCACAAATGGTCAAATAAGTTGGCGAGTTAGTTATTTGACCATTTTTTACACTAAAAATTGAAGAATTAATGCGTTTTTTCGAAATTTTAAATCATTGGTTGCCATATTTAATAATTTGTTGAGTTAACGGATCAAAAAATCTGGGCCTTACTAGGTAGTGGAGGTCAAATAGGCAATTGATCCATGTGTAAATCAAAAATAAAAACTTCTTACAATGGTCCAGCCAAACTGGCAAGTTTAAAACTGCGACAGTAACAAGTGGAATCGACCATTATTATAGTTATTGTTTCTAGATAAAAATGAAAAAAAAAGTTACTGAGATACATTTAAAAAAATACCGGAAAAAATAAAATAACACCTCAATAACATTCCAGCGACGAATTGTCCGCTTTCTATATTTTGTGAGTTGATGTTGTAGGACTCGCCGTGGGACTCGTTTTAGATTGTATAGGTGATACATGCGTTTCTTCAGACTCTTTCGGTTTTAAAATTGCTCGTAGTTTGGCAGCCTGTTTAAGTTAAAAAAAAAATACACAAAAAGATAAAAAATATATGGGTTTCGATTTGATTCTTGACAAACTTTTTACGCAGTTAGCATCATCTTTGTATCGCAACACTACCATTGTCGCATATTATATACCTACTTTCATAATGCCTAATCTATACTGATATTATAAAGAGTAAATATTTTTTTGTTTGATTGTTTGTACCGAGTAGGCACAAACAATCAAACAAAATAATCCCGAAAAAGGTACCGAAACTACAGGACTGATTAAAAAAATTCTTTCACCAGTACAAAGCTACATTATTCCTGAGTGACATAGGCTATTTTTTAATCCCGAATACAGGTCCTGTGGGGTGGTCCACGGGAGCGAAGCCGCGGGGAACAGCTAGTCAGTCTATAAAGGTGCCAATTGCTACTACATAGGCATCCTCTCTGTTAGGGAGTGGACAGTAGTCTATCACACGTTGTCAATTGATATTCGACATTTTGGATCTAGATAGCAGAAATTCGGTATGTAAAGTAAAAAAAAACCGGCCAAGTGCGAGTCGGACTCGCGCACGAAGGGTTCCGTACCATTATCGCAAAAAAACGGCAAAAAAAACACGTTTGTTGTATGGGAGCTCCACTTAAATATTTATTTTATTCTGTTTTTAGTATTTGTTGTTATAGCGGCAACAGAAATACATCATCTTTGAAAATTTCAACTGTCTAGCTATCACGGTTCATGAGATATAGCCTGGTGACAGACAGACAGACAGACAGACAGACGGACAGCGGAGTCTCAGTAATAGGGTCCCGTTTTTACCCTTTGGGTACGGAACCCTAAAAAATGAACCCATAATATGTCGATTTCAAAACCATTTCGAGAGCCTAATTTTGCTATTTTTAGGTCTTAAAATTTTAAGACCGCATTTATTTTTATAAAAATACTTAAAATTACTTTACTTGACCTCTAAATGACGTCATAAAGTATCATTTAAGGGAAAATTTGAGTGCCTCTTGTAATTAAATAATTATATAAGGCCCACTTGCACGGAAAACCCAACCCAGAGCTAGTCGCCAACAGTTCGCGCTAGCAACCAACTCCGAGTTAAGTATTTCGTGCAAGTCGGCCGTTGTTTTGTGTCAAGCATCAATGTCAACGTCAAGTCCTATGCCATTCAGACAAACCACTTTATGACGTCAACAAGAACAAAACTTTAAAAAATATTTAAAAAAAAACATTAACTACAGCTTGGAAAAAATAAATATTGAAATGTAGTGTCGGCGCAAGAAATAGGTACGTGTCGGTAAAAACACCGCTCACTTGAGACGTGAGCTCTTATTTTGTTCAGTTGCTTAAAATAACTAAATCTATAAAATAAAAATATAAAAAAAGTCCTGAAAATACTTTACATACCGAATGCCTATGTTATCAGTAGGATGATATAGGTAGGTTTATGAGAGGATCGTAGTAGTTATGTTTCAGAACCTAGTTCAAGGATAGCGTTATTGTGTTTTTGTTTTTTCTATAGGAATTTTTAGCAGCTTAGAGAGAGAGAGAGAGAGTCTGGTGGTATAAAACCAGAATACGCCTTTGTAAGAGGGATTAGCCACTAACCATTGCGCGGGCCCAGTGAGGGTTGGTTGATGTCACATGTCTTTGGTGAAATATTGGTATTTGCTGTATCTTTGCCTGTCTCGTCAGGCAATAATATAAAGGCTTACCTTCTTCTCAATTTTCATCTCGTCCTGCAGCGACCTGAGGACCCGGTGCGCGAGGAACTCGCTGGTGCGGCGTACATCGCCACAGTCGACGTTGACGCGGTTGTCCACCACGGCGTTCGCGAGACCCTCCACCGCTTCACCCCATTCCACTGCAATGGAGAGTCTATCAATCAATCTGCCTAGTCTTTTCCCAAATATATTAGGTTTTGGGGTCGGTTTCCAGTCTAACCTTCATTTAAGTACCAGTGTTTTACATGGAGCGACTGCCTGTCTGACCTCCACAAACCAGTAACTGGGTAACACGGTATCCCTTGGCTTAGACTGGTGTCAGATCTCAAGCTTCTGACTACTCGTAACGACTGTCAAAGATCTTCAAATGACAGCCGGGACCAACGGCTTAACGTGCTGTCCGCGGCACGGAGGAAACTCGGTATGTTGAAATGGTCACCCATCTTCGGACCGACCTCGTCAAGCTCTGCTTAACCTTGAAGATCGACCCGTGCGGCTGTTATTATTTAGCCACAAGCTCCTCAACGCGACTTTATATACGGAATTAAATAACATTTTAAAAATCGCTAAAACATTAAATCCTCCTATTGCAGTATGCCATAGACCTCGTAACTACTTCCCAAAATACTTTTCCGAAACAAAACTATTGACTGGATCGAGCCTATGAAAATTGGAATTGGTGGCAATTGGACATAAAATTGTTCAAGTCGGGGCCTCACTCAAGTGGACCATCGAAAAGAACTATATCCCCCTACATTTTTTAATATATGTAATTAATTATAAGATTATTCATTAAAAAATCTTTTTTTAAACAAGCTTTATTCGTATTCTTCTCCGCAAACCCTTTCATTGGATACCCATATCATTGCATTGCCCAAAAACGAACTAGTCCGCCATCTTGGACCGTCCGCCATATTGGATTTAGAATGACGTCACTTAGGTAAGCAGTCATGCAAAAATTCATCTTAATCGGTTGAAGAGCTTTAAAATTCTGTTGCAAGATTTGACCCGAACACACTTACATAATGACATACACTGCAATTTAAATAAAAGCTTGTAAAAAAGAACAATATTACAACGGATAACTTACTGGGGTGCCTCATGTTGGGCAACGTCACCTTGCCTACTGTGAGATCCATGCCTCTCTGCACCTTCTGGCTCACAGACCGCGATAGGAGCTTCGCTGAGGCATTTACCATCTGCAGTAGAAACATGAAGATTAATCTGCTGATTTGAATCAGGCGTAGAAACTTCCATTTTTAACCCCTGACAGAAAAAGAGTGGTGTTATAAGTTTGACGTGTGTTTCTGTGTATCTGTGCATTTGTGTGTCAATCTGTGACATTGTAGCTCCTAAACGGATTATGCGATTTTGATTTTGTTTTTTTTTAATTTGAAAGGTGACTTGATCGAGATTGTTCTTAGCAATGTTTGATGAAAATCGGGTCAGGCGTCCAAAAGCTGTACGCATTTTACTCTTATACTCTGTAGAAGGCGTTTTTTCTGTTCTGTGCTTATTGTGTTGCAAGATTTCGTGTCATAATTACGTGTTTCGATGAATAGTCGATCGAAGTCTACTTCTAGATAAATTATGTAGTTTGAAAACACGAGTTAATAAGCCCCGGGGGTTTTCAAAATTTAAATTCTTCTACATTCAGTTTACCAAACACCATACAGTCCAAGGACAGGCAGAAGGAATGTTGGCCGTTTGGCAGCGAGATGGCCAGACGACATTGTTGCCATCGCGGGTAGAATCTGGGATAAGGGCGGCACAGGATCGTGGGGTTTGGTAAAAGAAAAGTGAGGCCTAAGCCCAGCAGTGGGCGAAGTCAGGCCGCGGTTGATGATGATACAGCCCATAACGTTCGAACAGTCTCAGTACTCAGTACTCAGTACTGAGACTAATTTTGTCTTTTTAGATCGGTTATGACGTCAAACCAAACTAGAGGCGTTCGAGTTCGCCTCTAGTTCGGTCTAGCTGGGACCTCTTTGTGAGAAGAATTGGGCTATAATCCACCATACGGGCTCAATGCGGATTGGTATATGGCACCATGTTTTTAATAATTATTGGTTTTAGAACAAGCGGGGTTCCTACACTGTCTTGAGTGTTGTTACACTTCACACTAATATTATAAAGGCGAAAGTTTGTGAGTGTGTGTGTTTGTTTGTTTTTATATGTTTGTTACTTCTTCACGCTCAAACGGCTGGACGGATCTGGATGAAATTTGGCACAGAGATAGACTATAGTCAGGAATAACACATAGGATACTTATTATCCGGGAATGTGTTCCCTCGGGATAATTTTCGACTTTCACGCGGGCGAAGCCGCTGACAGAAGCTAGTAGTAACATAACATCACACAGTGGATAGAGGGATAGTGATGAAATCAATTTCAGAAAGTAAAGTGAGGGTTTGAAACCCATGGCATACGACGCATAATATGTCTTGAGTCGTTACCACTGGGTTACTGCTTATCTATACATACAAATAAATAAAATTGAAGTATTTGTATGTAATATCAAAATAACAATGTTTTATTGAATGCACGTGAAAGTATATACGGTACTAACAACACATAAGCAATTTTTAAGATTTTTGTCTGTCTGTCTGTTTGTTCCGGGTAATCTCCGAAACGGCTGGACTGATTTTGACGGGCTGATGTAATAACGAGTAACATAGGCTACGTTTGATCTCGAGAAAAGTCATAGCTCCGGCGGGAAACTAAAAAAATAAAAATATATATTTTACGAGTTTGACGCGGTTGCTGGTATGTTTTCCGTAAGCCATTTTTCTGCCAGTTATTTCTATAATATATACCATATAATTCTTGAGTCCAATATAAAAGTCTCAGTCAATAAACATAAATGATATCACAAAGACTGATTTGCATTATTTTTAAAGGCTTTGTTGACCCTCCGTTATAAAGACGGCGGTCACAGGACTATCCACACGGTACGGGCGTCTTCTTTTATTTTTCCACGAAAATTCAATCTGGCGAGTCCAAAGCCAACGTCAGGCTTTGTTGGCTTTGGTCTCGCCTGATTCAAAGCGATGGATATGATCTGTGATGAATGAGCAGGTTGAAAAACATTTATGACGGAACTTAGAAATCCCAAAAGTTTCACACTTACTGGGAGCGAGTTCTATAATTTAGTATTGGGCATTATACTACAGACTGACAATATACCTCAAGTAATTTCCTTCTCTCAGGAAGGAATGTAGGCAAGGACACAGGATCCGGCAAGTCTTCCACTCTGTCGATGAAAGTCACCTCGGCCAACTTTGTTTTCGACGGCTGCAAGAGAATATTTATAAAAATGGCGGCTTGAAATCCATGACAGCAAAAATAAAATGTGATGAAGATGAGGTTAGAGTAGAGGAAATGGTGATTCCTTCTACAGAAATAGATGTTGACATAATCAGCGAGATTTAAATTCGATATTAACAAGACAGCTCTTTTAAAATCAACGATAATGCAGGATCTTATGTTTGGACTTTTACACACTTGTCTAGAAGAAGATTCATGAATAGGAAAACTGAAAAGACTTAGAAGATCACATACCACAGGCGTAGGAGGCCTATTCTTAACGCTTTTGGGTTCATAGTCTATTTCTTCCTCGTCGGCTATTTTGGTAGTCTCGCCGAAGCCGATGAGACTGTCGCCGCGCTGGTTCGCGTACATCTTCGTCAGCTCCGTAGCCACTTGAACAGACCAGCGCGGCTGTTTAGGCCTGTGGTGGAAATAAACACAACATTAGGTATTAAGACGACGACTAACGCCAATGACTTTCAGGGAACAAACGCGCACTTGTTTGACACCCCCGCGACCCAAAATTTAGTAGTTTTTTGTACTTTCCTTATTATTCTATGACTTTAAAAAAAAGCCTCTGCTTAAAATATAGATAATTAAATTGTCTTTAAGATGGTGTCAATTTCATTAAAATACGCCCAGCGGTTTTGATGCGATTGTCGTGTTTTTGTTTTAAGAAAAAAATTTGGCTTCTAAAGTCTTCTGTTGAAGATGAAAAAAGTCGGATTAGTGACAGCACTTTGAAGATTTTCAACAGAGACAACGCCGATGCTTATGGACGTAATCCTCTCCCCATTATCCTAATAAAAGATAGGGTCAGACAGGAAAAACCGCTGGTTAGAAGCATTGATGATCGCAGTGCAGTGGAACAGTTTCCTTCTGCCAAATCTGGAGAGGTGCTCCCATGGATGAAATAAGGGTGAATCTTTGGACTAATAAAAAGAAAAGAGCACGTAAGTCAATCATCTGTATGGCGTATATATCTTTTACCTGGAATAAATAAATACTTTTTGCATTCTTTAACTTACTTCTTCTTGCCGACAGGAGGCCTATAGTTCTGGAAAAAGATGAGGGCTGCCCGAGACTTCACCTCTCGTTCCACGTCACCCAAGAGAAGGTGGACGCGTCGACGTGCGAACTCCATTATTGCGGCCTCCAGCATCTATAAAAAAAATTAGAGTCGAATTATCGTCTGCTTTGACTTAGAGTACTTCTTTTCAAGTGTTGAGGGTTTTAAATGATGCCTATCTTAGCTCCATAACCCCCCTGTTTGTTAGTTGGGGTGATGTTTAACTTTATACGAGCTGTCCCGGCTTACTTCGTACCACCTCAGATAAAATATGAGGTAATAATAACTAACGCGGACTTTGTTATATACTTAATATAGATATAGAATTAATTTCAGAAAAGCCATCTACTGGTATTACCGAGAACCAACATACAACACCATGTTGATTTTTTTCCGTGTTTTGTTTCTGTCATGTATCAGAGATAGCGCTGTTCGCAAAATGAAAAAAGAAAAAAAGGTCTCGATTTTTTTTTTACTATGATCCTGTGTTTTTATAGTTATTCTATTATTCGGGGTAAAGACAAATCCAACAAAGCAAATATCATACAAATCGGTCCAGCCGATCTTTAGTTATAAGTGGTGTAACTAACCCGTCTTTTATATAATTATTGTTGTTGTATATAATTATATAAAAGATTATTATTGGGTGAAGGTTGACGGAATGCGTTGGATACGAGAAGAACAGAACCAATCAACAACGTTACGCTTACCGAAGGCCTTTCTTTAGAAAGTTGTGGGCGTAGACTTTTAACTGGAATTATAAAGAAGATTGAGTAGGTTTACTAATATCGTCTTTATACTTGATGAGACGTCAGCTCAGGTGCTGGGTATGTCTGCAGGAGCAGAGACTGGCGAAACACATCTTCTATTCTGAACTCCAGGAATGGAAACGAAAACGTGGGAGACAGTTTCTACGCCTCAAGGAGGTTCAGAATAGGCATATGAAGAGAGGTGACATTGATCCCACATTTTGGGAGAAACAGGCACAAAATCGGCCCGAGTGGAGATGGCAGTGGCAGGCCCTTGAAGAGAGAAGCAGGTCCTAATTAGACCAAAAACGCCAGGACCAGGAAGCTACGCCACCAAGAGCTACCATTTATAATGTCGTTAATGGTGTTCTGACGTGTCTATTAAGTGCTTGAAGTTTTGCCGCCAAAGTTGGATATGCGAGTCATATGATGGCACATAACAGAGCAGTAAATCTGTGCTCGCCACCGACATGAGGAGCCATGGAACGCGGTCGCTGTGGTCGAAATCGGCTAGATGGCATCATCATGTTTTTTTTTAGGTTTTGTGTTTTTATAAGAGGAAAATATCATACCATTCCTACTAAGTAATTCAATCAACATTGTCTCCCATTAGATAAATAAATAAAGTACACAATATTGTTAAAGGGTCCGTATAAACCTTGGTTTATAGCTGACAGAGGTCAGAATAATAGGGCCCATATATGTCGACAGTAAGTGAACCTACATAAATTACAATATTTTAAGACGCGTTTGTGGAATAATACTAAGTAATTTTTGGTTTCTATTCCAGGATCCAGCATGCATTTTATGGTTTTTTAATACGATTTTATTAGATTTGTATGTATGTAACTATTAGTCTGTGTAAAGGAATCTTTGAACGTGATTTTCACCCCCTTCAAAACGTCGGAATAATTTGAAACTTTGCACACTTATCAAGGACCGATGACAATGCAATAATTTAAATAGTTTGTCCCATTATCCTTACCAGGATCTTCAGGATTAGCGATTGAACAAAAAATAGTTTAAAACGACTAAAAACACGCTTTGAAATAAAACCAAACTAAAGACTAGAAAATAATTTTTAATAAATTTAAATTAAGATTAGTGTGATTAATAAAATAAAAAAATGTTATTGTTAAAAAGCATGGGGTGCTTGATGTCAATTGAATATTTTATTGACAGATATTGGTAAAACTAGTCATTTTGAATTTATCTTAACAGCACCCCACGCGTGTTTATAGTATTTTTTTTTGATAATCACACCATTTTTAATTTATTGAATTGATGTTTGTAATTCTTTCACGTAAAAACTACTAAACGGTTTTGGATGAAATTTATAACTTCCGCACAGACAGTTTAAGAACTTTATTAATACAAATACAAAAAAAAAATATCCGGTTAGTAAGGTTCCTTTGGGATAATTTTAGACAATCACGCGGGCGAACCCGTAGGCAAATGCGAGTGCTGTTGTGAGGGTCGTAACATTATTTGTTCATATAAACATTTTATTTTATTCTTTACATCCTACTAGGATGTCTCAATAACTATAACACAGATTTATTACAAAAAATAAAAACAAAAATATAAATAATATTTTGGATCATATACATATATCGAAAACTAATGAATACACGTGAATCTGCAGGACTTTTAGCAATAAACCTGAGATGCGATTTGAGAATTAAGCTTAAAAACTGAATTTTTGGCCCTTTGACAGCCCATTTTTATTGCTGTTATAGGATTTTAATTGACTTTCCAGACAACATTACTACTAATAATTAACATAATCCCGGTGAAATTACATAACTAGGATTTTTTTGCAGCAAATGACTTTATTTTCTGGGCTATTATATGTGGTATAATAGTGTTGTTCTAGGTGCATCTTTCTCATGTAATGAATTAATCTATACCAAATATTGTAAAACACTTTATTTTTTAAAGAGTAAGATGTGGATTTCTTATCGGTTCTTCTCAATAACTAACTGCCTTTACGAATGGACAGTTTAATCAATTATAATTATTTTCGGGGTATTTGGTGCGCGTCAAGGTTGGTGCGCTTCGAGGAATACCCCTTCCTTATTTTCTAGTTTTTAATTTTGACATTCAAAAGTGCAGCATGATGGCCTAATTGAAATAAATTATTTGACATTGACAGTTAAGAATTTTTCTCAAACATGCTTGGAAATGTGATCATTATTTTGACAAGCTTCTTCGAGATAAATCGAAATTGCTGTACTGGTCAAATACATGCGCGCAGCGGCCGGCAAAAATTGTATGAAAATCCATATCTGTCGTGTCTAGCGGCCAAATAAATTACATAGTAAACTCATATCTGTCGTGTAGTTTAAAAATGGAACGATGTTTTACTCCGAAACAGGGCAACCAAGGAGGTAACTTATCAAAGATTTTATTTAAATTTCGAACTGGCTTGCAAATAGAACTCTGTTTATTGAAAAAAAAATAAAGGAACACTAACGCGGGAACAATTATTGTTGTTCGTCATTGATTTTGACAAAATGAGTTCTAGGTACTACTTAGTTTTAATTTCCGCGCATTATTTGAGAAAAGTACTATACAAGCCTTGGCCACAACTAGGTATTGATGGACTTACGTATGTGTGCCTCGGCTTCGCCTCGGCCCACATTTACACGTTCGTCCATCAATGCCTCTTTTGCTGGTCGCTGCAGTAATGTACTATTACAATGGTTACAGTTTACATACATATACCCAGTTAGTAATAGTAGTAGTAGTTATTTAGTTTTGTATATAATATAGGTACAGTGCGACATAAAAGAGAAGAAATTAAATATTTGGGCACTAAAGAGTTTTCACTTTCTGACAATATCTAAAATGAGTACTTGAGCTGTCAATTCTTCTCGATCGGTTTCGTTTTTCGTTAGATTTTTGGTTTTTGTGTGATATTTCTAAATGTGGACAGGAAAACAGATGGCAAATCATGAATAAAGTAATTCGTGGAGGAGCCCGTGATATAATTTATAAAGTTTATATGCGGTGTATAGCCGAATTCCAAGTTGGGAAGCTTCTATCCAACTTCGAAAATGTTTACCTTCGTACAGCAGATTTTACTGGTAACTATTTAAAGTTGCACTAAACGTTAATTACAAACGATTAATACATTCAGGGAGCAAAATTTTCGAACCACATATAATTTACAAATTATTTGTTTACTATTTTTGAAGTTATGCTAAGATAAACAAATACCGTTGACAACGTTTACAACGTTGGTAGTAAGGCAAAAACAATTAATGTAATTTATTGCGTATTACGAAATACATTTTGTTATACCATATTTGGATAAAATTTCCATTATGGGCCACTGATTTGGAAGTTCATATTTTTTGTATAGGTAGTACTCATAAAAAGAAAGCTTTTTACAAATTTTCAAGACTCGGAAAGAACAATGGCAATGCCCATACATTGTTTTAGCTGAGATTAAATTCGAAAGTCTTTAAATGAAAAATATCTGGTTTAACTCAGGGTGATGTTCTGAATTAGTTTGTGCGAGAATTTTTGTTCGATAATGTAGAGAATAATAGATATTCAGTCATCAATTTTGTAGGTTAAGTCTGGGTAACTTTTAATAATGTGTTTAATAGGTAATATTATTCAATTTCGTGGCAGTAAAAGGGGAATATCGCATTAGTATTTCCCTTACCTAGTTATTTTAGCATGAAATGTGTAGTATACTCTTTGGAAAGAGTATATTTATTTAAACTTAGCGACTTTGAAGTGTATCAAAAGGTTGTCGTCAACAACCAAGCTATATTTTTTTTTAGACTTGGGTACTAGTCTTTTTGCCAATCATTAATTGAAAGTAATTCATTTATTTCTACTACACTACAATATTCTTACCTACCTGCAAGGAACATCTACACTTAGACAAACTGTATTGTTAACTCATTTACTGCAATAAATACAATAATGTTATTATTACTTAATATAGTTACTACTTGTCACTTAGCAGATAAAATATATAATGGCAACACTATGCTAAAGAAATCAACAAAAAATTCAAATAACTTTGTATTTATTATGGTTTTTTTAATCTATTTTGGACCAGGCCTAATTATACTTTAAAAACATAGACAATTAATAGAATGTCTTTCGTATATAACTCACGTTCAGAGGCTCAAATTTAAGTCAGCTAAAATTTCGCCATTGTTCTTTTATGTTTTTTGTATGTCTTTCGTGGAGAAAAAAAATGAGAATTAGTCCTAGAGTGAGCGAAGCGAGCTCGGGAGCTTAGGACAACCCGACACGGATAGGTTAGGTTCGAAGTCTCCTTCATGTTAGGTCACTTTAGACCCTGCAGACAGAAATAGGAGCCCCGCGCAGCGGGGCTCCGTCGACTTTGTTCCTTAAATAGTAATCTAAACTTTAACCAATGGATATCTCCATAACCATGGGGTTCCGTGGGGTAGAGATGGTACAGTGAGGTAGCCCCTTTACCCCCCTTAACCCTCCCTCTCTCTGCGCCCCTTAAATCAATGGATATTTATGGAAATTTTATTTCTAACCTGTAAACTTTAACCATGGTTATCTCCATAACCATGGGGCTCCGAGTAGTGGGAATAGTACTGGGGGGTAGCCACACCTCCCCCCCTCCCCCCACCACCCTCCCTGTGCCAAAAATCGACGGCCCATAATCGAAATTTTAACCCCATATTTGTTGAAGCAACCGACTAAATAAATATAAAGAAACATAATTTTAAAATATTTTCACATTATGAACATATTTTCCGCGGAAACTTGTTTCGCCGGACTGACAGTGGTTATAATAATTGTGCACTCATTTAAAGTTGTATCTATAATTATTAATGATAAATACTATGCTTTGTTTGTTTAAGGTGTTCCTGTAAGCACAGTGCGCAGAATCGTGCAAAACGGCAAGGAATACGGTGGGAAATTCTTATTTTTTGTGATTAATAAAAATACTTATTTTTGTGAAGTTGTTGTTTTATTGATACTACTTAATACCAAATCTATTATCTATCAATTTACGCGGCACTTATTGAAAGCAATTGATTAATAAAAATACTTATTTAAAATATTTACTCATTATTTATAGCCAATAAATAAATAATACTATTCAAGTATCAAAATCAGCTGGGTCGTACTAACTGAGTTGCTATATGAGCGATTGTGGCGCCCTCATATATTTTCTACTCTTTTATTTCGCACTGTATTTATGTTTTAATGTAATAGCAGTATGCCACAGACTACCCCCCTTTTCATTCTAAGTTCTTTCAGTCCATTTAAAGGTTGTCTGGTAGATATCTGTCAGCGATAAGACCGCCTTTGTACCAGTATAATTAAGTTTTTTCTTATATAAGAGATTTGTAACTTTTATGGTGTAAAAATAAAGTATATTCTATTCTATTCCCTGTAAAGTATATTCTAGTGTACACCCATAGGAAAAAAGCGTGAGTTTATATAGGCAGCAGGTACTATAGAACGCCACCTGCTACGATCCTTACATACTTCTTTTGCTTCATTCAAGTTCATACTTCTAGTCGTACAGCTTACCTCTTCGAGTAAATGAACTGGGGCCATCGGCAGAACAGTCTCGATATCCATTCTAGCCCTAGCCTGCGCCAGGGTCATCAGTGCATCGCCTTCCGTGGACAGTGCATAACCCATGGCTTCGCTGGCTATCTTGAAGGCCAGTTCGGGACTCATGCCTTTGGCGCCGCGCTTCGACTATAGAAGGGCAAAATTATGAGTCACTGTGGTTATCTTTGCTGTAAAGAATCGTTCATGATGGTAATTATTGTCATACGGAATTAAAAATAAGCCTTTAGTAATGGGACACCAGTAATTATCTTTTGTGAAAAAGGTAAAAAGATACGCAAAAGCCGTAAAATGCTGATAAAACTAACATAAGTTATAGTACTAGAAAATTTGGAATTACGGGTAATAAATATAATATCCACGTAATACAGGGCGTGTCAAATTGTCACTACGGAACTATTGGGATATTATTGACGAAAAAACCCTATCATTACGGACTCGATATCCGGTCCATTAGGTACGATGCATTGCGATGCAAGCACGGAGGTGCTTCAGCGACCGCTGCTAGAGGCAGCATTGTCGTCACTTTCCATACAGACTAAGCACTCACAACTACGACACAAATAACGTATAGAAACTGACTGTTCAGACTGGTCACCCATGACAGAAGTATTGCGCTAAACAGACTACCGGGTCATGAATCTTATTTACTGTCGTGTCTTGAAATAGGGATGTTTCTTGGGTAGAAAAATGATAATTCTATATAGTCCGTCAGTGAGATTATCAAATAATATTGGACACGTATTTTTTGTTTTACCGAATCAATAAAAAATTACAAAGTTAAAGCGCATCAAAGTTGAGGAGTGGGGGCTTGTCACGTCACTAAGGCAGTATAAAGTGTACTAGCGGCGTGACGTTTCTCGATATTTCAACGCATTTTATCGTCGTCACTTTATGTTGACGTGTCAAAAGAAAAAATACGTGTCCAATATTTTTTATTAATCTACCTGACGGACAAAAAACAAATTTTCAGTGAACAGTTGAAAAATACAAAATGCTCTTTATGTTTTACCCTTTCGAATTCTACGCCCATTTTCCTGACGAGCTGGGCGTCCTTCGCTTGGCCTCCGTGGATCAGTTTCCAGTTAGCTAGCCTGATGCGCTGCAATTGCAGGTCTGTGTTGTACGCGTACACTTCTGCTTTCCTGGTAAATAATGAAACCATTCTCCGTTATAATAACAAGTATTTTACTTTTGTTGTAGATATAAAACAAGCTATAATTAAACAAATATAAATTCAAAATTCAAAAACCGAGGCTAATTAACTCAGGCTTTTAAAAGTACATAATTTATCTGATAGTAGACACACTTTGATCGAAAAAATCCATCGAAACACACGATATCTTACCACTTCACCTTTCTTACAAATACCCCGCTTCAATAAGTAAAATGCGCATAACTTTTGAACGGCCGAACCGATTTTCATTACAAATAAATAAGAACACTCTCGATCAAGTCACCTTTCAAACAAAAAGAAAACTAAATCAAAATCGCTTCATCCGTTTAGGAGCCACGATGTCACAGACAGACACACAAATATGTAGATACCTACACATCAACACACGTAAAACTTAAACACCCCTGTTTTTCGTCGAGGTTTAATAAAACATAGTCACGAGTAACAAACGTGTGAGCAAAAATTCAACTCAATCGAACACCGTGAAGAGGGTCAAAATTAACTTCTGATTATAGACACGAATTGATGAAGTTTGTAAAAATGTTTAGAAAAGATATTCGCGTTATGAAAATATTGAGTCATCGTTGTCAGCCGTGCTCGCGACCAATCGGGTCGCAACAAATTAGAAGGCAATCCGCCGTCAAAAAAGATTGTGGTCACAGCTACCTGAAAATCGGTTAAGTGCGAGTCGGAGTATGAACTCGCTAATGATCGATATATTGCATTCCTATACTGTGATTTTTAATTTCGTTGACTAAACTGACAGCCCGCGACTAACACTGAAACCCGTGACTGGGCCCGCGTGGTGGATTACGGCTCAGGGGATGGGCCTCACAGAGAGGAGGCCTGTGTCCCAGCAGTGGGAACATTAATAGGCTGATGATGTGATGTGATGTGAAACTGACAGCTGCTAATGACCATATTTTTTTTAAATATTGCAAGCGCGTTGCATAGTTTTGTAGGTAAGGCTCAATCATAAATGATTCATCGAATCGATGTAACATGAATCATCAATTTAATTTTACTAATTAGTGTAAATAAATATTTTATGAATATTAACGTAATATATTTTAATGTAACAGTATTCATACACATATATCAAATCAACAATAAAATAAATGCGGTCGATTAAATAAAGTCTGACATAAATGAGTAGAAACTAAATAAGGGCTGCTAGTTTTTTGTTTTTTGGTTTCTATTTTGCATTTTCGATCTAATTCGATTTTCGATTAACTTTCGGTCACTCAGGTTAGTCAGAATACGACACTATTTTTATATAACGATAAAGTGTCAACCCCCCAAATGTCAGTTTAGTCTACGAAATTAAAAATCAGAGTCTATACTAAAATCTTGATCAGGATGGCATAATATTTTGAAAACATCTTTTATAGAAAAGATGTTTTCAAAATATAATGCCGTCCTGATCAAGATTTTATTATTTCATTATGGCACTCACAGCCTATCGACCTCAAAAGATCGTGAAAGTGTTAAGTCACAAGTCTATTAGGGTTGTGAGCATGCCCATCGTGCCCACAACGGTAGATCCGCGCTTGAATAACAGTATTTTACATGGAGCGACTGCCTATCTGTCGTCCCCCTTGGTAGACTGGTGTCAGATTTCAGGTTTCAGACTACCCGTAACGACTGTCAAAGATCTTGAAATGACAACTGGGACCAACGGCTTAACGTGTTTTCCGAGGCACGGAAGAAACTCGCTATGTAAAGATGGTCACCCATCCACGGATCGACCTCGGCAAGCGTTGCTTAACCTTGAACATCGACCCATGCGGCTGTTATTATTTAGCTCCTCAGAGAAGATCTATCAGATCTACTACTATAATAGTAGTTTATGCAACGGTCATATAATATCATATATTAAAATACGAAGGTGTGGGTTTAGGTGTGGCAATATAGATTCTCGTTGCGCATGAATGCGCAGCGTGCGCATCCATAGATAATGACATTATTTTTCTACATTAAGTCAATGAGCCCATGCGAGCCAAAAAATTAAAAAGTAAAAGTGTCCTATAAAAATTAAAAAGTTATTTTATGATGCAGTTGTTTGAAAATCAAAGGAAAATGTTGCAAATGTTCAATGTTTTTTTTTTTAATTTTGCCTATCCACGAAAATAAAGTATTTTGAATTCATATTTGGAACATTAAGTTGTGAGTGTAGAAAGAGAAAGAAAGAAAGAAAACATTTTTTTTACATTTTTTTTTTTTTATTTTTTTTGTAGATAAAACAGTTTTAAAGTTAATGCTTAAAACCCTTGCATTTTTATTCAGACTCATTAGTTTCAGCCAGTTCAAGCTTTTCTTAGTTTATTAGCTCTCACGGGTCTCCTAAGAAAGCAATTTAGATGTCATTCGGAATACAATCAGGACTTTATTGCTCAGTAATCTGTCGCTATAAAGAATGGAATGAATCAACATAAATTAGGATTAGGTACTGCTCATTGTCTCAACGATCTGGGAATTGAATGGCTTTGAATTGGTCATTGGTTCCTTATATCCTGTACTGTCTCTCTTTATTCACCAAAATAGAGAATATGGTAAAAAAACACGAGCATTGTTTCTTTTTTTTGTATAATCCCACCGCACTATTCCCAAACCACTGCAACTCCTGAGAGCCAGAATCAACAGTGGCGACCACCAGAAAAGCGCCGAGGCAATGAAGCCCGTCAAAGTCCTGGAGAAAATATTTTACTGTCTTGGATCCCGCAACGTAAAAACAGAAAAGAATAACAGAGGAGCAGGAAAAAAAAATATCCACTTCCTTCCATACCTAACAGGATACAGAACAAGCAAGACCATTAGGCACAAAGGGTCGTTTACAACTGAGATAAGCCCAGTTGGCTAGCACCACGGATAAAAAAATAACATTGATATTAATGGGTCCTAACATTGTCAGCTGTTATAATTGATTCCAATAAAAGGTATGGCAAAAACTCATTCTGCCAAAGAATACACTCCCATAAGATATGATGTGCAGATTGTACATTTTCGCAGTTAGATGTACGAGCATAGATTTATATCACATCACATCATCAGCCTATTAATGTTCCCACTGCTGGGACAAAGGCCTCCTCTCTGTGAGAGGGGATGGGCCGTAATCCACCACGCGGGCCCAGTGCGGATTGGTGGTTGTCACATGTCTTCGAATTTTTGGATCTAGGGCATGCCGGTTTCCTCACGATGTTTTCCTTCACCGTTTTTAAGAGTAGTGGTGATGAAATAATTTACACAAAGTAAAGCGCCTGCCTGGGTTCGAACCCACGACCTACAACTTGTACAACTTGTAAGTCGCGGCCGATACCACTGGGCCACTGGCTAGATTTATATAGTAAAGATCGATCATCTGAACGTTTGATTATAGGTAAGCGTTCAGAAATATGGTATTCTTAATGTCTCGCGCACACGACCGCTCCCAAAGATAGCTGACCGAGTCGTGAGTTTGCTTCGGTCTAGTATGCCAATGCAATTGCAAATGCCAAAAAGTGTGACCAATGCATGACCAACTTATGGCGTCAGAAAAACGCGACGTCCGGCCTTTCTTTACTATAATAAGTCAATAAAAACAGGCATAAATAATGTGAAGGGAATATTGAAAAGGGATTGTCTCATAAAGTATTAGTAGAAATTGTATGATGTTACGAATATAGTACCTTCGAAACCAAATATTACTATACATATTTCATTCATAATATTATGGTTATATAACCAAATATAACCATAATATTATGAAATCGACCTTTTCTCAAAGTTATGTCTTAAGTCACGAGAAAGTTGCTGTTTAATTTTACGTACGTCTAACGTATTTAATAATTAAGCTGGTAACTTTTCTGTAAAGCTGGATAATTGGCCTCCATGCATATTTAAAAAGCTAATGGCATGTTACGGGATAAACAAGAGTTCATACTTAGAAGAAGACAAGATTACACGGAAAGCCCTGTTGGCTGACAGGCGGGTTTGCCTGGTAAAAAAATACGTTATTAGTAATGAGAAAAAAAAAACCTACAATACATTCTGCAAAGTAGACCGACGACGGTTATACTCTGAAAACATTATGAATATGTATGAAATAATTTTTTTTTATAACATGTAAGTTGTTTATTTAATTCCCGATACATATCGAACACTGCAAAGTAGCATACGACGACGGTTATACTCTGAAAACACTATGAATATGGATGAAATACATTTTTTTTTTATAACATGTAAGTTGTTTATTTAATTCCCGATACATATCGAACACTGCAAAGTAGCATACGACGACGGTTATACTCTGAAAACACTATGAATATGGATGAAATACATTGTTTTTTTATAACATGTAAGTTGTTTATTTAATTCCCGATACATATCGAACACTGCAAAGTAGCATACGACGACGGTTATACTCTGAAAACACTATGAATATGGATGAAATACATTTTTTTTTTATAACATGTAAGTTGTTTATTTAATTCCCGATACATATCGAACACTGCAAAGTAGCATACGACGACG
Source organism: Anorthoa munda (assembly GCA_945859665.1). NCBI lineage: Eukaryota > Metazoa > Arthropoda > Insecta > Lepidoptera > Noctuidae > Anorthoa > Anorthoa munda. Next base: position 25,452,796 of record OX243900.1, on the reverse strand, counting down.
GTTATACTCTGAAAACACTATGAATATGGATGAAATACATTTTTTTTTATAACATGTAAGTTGTTTATTTAATTCCCGATACATATCGAACACTGCAAAGTAGCATACGACGACGGTTATACTCTGAAAACACTATGAATATGGATGAAATACATTTTTTTTTTATAACATGTAAGTTGTTTATTTAATTCCCGATACATATCGAACACTGCAAAGTAGCATACGACGACGGTTATACTCTGAAAACACTATGAATATGGATGAAATACATTTTTTTTTTATAACATGTAAGTTGTTTATTTAATTCCCGATACATATCGAACACTGCAAAGTAGCATACGACGACGGTTATACTCTGAAAACACTATGAATATGGATGAAATACATTTTTTTTTTATAACATGTAAGTTGTTTATTTAATTCCCGATACATATCGAACACTGCAAAGTAGCATACGACGACGGTTATACCCTGAAAACACTATGAATATGGATGAAATACATTTTTTTTTTATAACATGTAAGTTGTTTATTTAATTCCCGATACATATCGAACACTGCAAAGTAGCATACGACGACGGTTATACTCTGAAAACACTATGAATATGGATGAAATACATTTTTTTTTTATAACATGTAAGTTGTTTATATAATTCCCGATACATATCGAACACTGCAAAGTAGCATACGACGACGGTTATACTCTGAAAACACTATGAATATGGATGAAATACATTTTTTTTTTATAACATGTAAGTTGTTTATTTAATTCCCGATACATATCGAACACTGCAAAGTAGCATACGACGACGGTTATACTCTGAAAACACTATGAATATGGATGAAATACATTTTTTTTTTTATAACATGTAAGTTGTTTATTTAATTCCCGATACATATCGAACACTGCAAAGTAGCATACGACGACGGTTATACTCTGAAAACACTATGAATATGGATGAAATACATTTTTTTTTTATAACATGTAAGTTGTTTATTTAATTCCCGAAACATATCGAATAGTGTGTACATAACGTGGTTTTAGTTTTTGAACTTATTTTTTATTTAAAGTATTTTCTGTTTAGGATTTGTTGTTTTACATATGTCGCACCCTTAGTATTAAAGTGACAAAAAAAAAAAAAAAAAAAATGCAATTTTTTGGCAGTGACCAAAAATGTCTTTAAAAAAAGATTACTAAAGTGACCGATGTAAAGGGTCTTTCAACAAGGACGGGTCGATGTTAAAATTGAATAAAACTAGATGTGTGTGAGATATTAACGAAATTTATTATTTATTTAAAAGGCCCATTTATGCCAATTATGGATGGAATATGACGTCGTTCAAATGTCCGCCGCAGCTTCGTATGGTGGCACGAATCCGAGAGGTCCAATTTTTTATGACTCCACCATTCGAAACTGTCGCTAATAAAGATAAACTTCTGGGAAATGGGAAATAATATCATACGGCAAACTTGACGACAGACTTAATTTTAATAAACAACTTTTTTTTACTAAACTCTACTTACTCCAATTAATACTCTAGCAAAGTCAGAATATTGTGGAACACAAAATATAAATTGGATTTCATCGAAGCTGTTGTTTTAAATTCGTTATTGTGGCACAATACTTGATCAAGCTTACGAGTTAACAGCGTAAAATTTTACTATGAAAACGATCAAAAATTTTCATGGCCGGCTTATTTTGACACCTAAATGTTGTCTCTGTTTCACAATCGGGTTCATTCAGTGGATTCTAAATTACTTGGCTGTCAAAAGTTTTATCTTTCGAATTTCTAAAAGTCAGCTTAGTTTAAAGACCAAACGACCTAAAACATATTTTATCACTCATTCTTTCTTTAGGGCCTTCCACAGCTTTAGTGCCGTAAAACGGTTACTTTCTAAAGCATACTCCTTAGTAACGGCTATGTCAAAAGGTTTGGAAAATATATATATTTATGTTTGATTCATGTACATTATTTTTGAGACAAGGTGTTTTCGTATAAAGGTCTATCCACACATTTCAGGGCCGTGCCCGGGACGTGACAGGGCCGGGCCGAATCATTGAAGCTTCGTCACTGGCCCGTGCACGGACGTGTGTAAACGAGTTCATATAAAATGTACACATCGACATTTTTTTGATATGTGTGGATAGACCTTTACTCATAGTTTTGCTTTAAAAAAAAATAACAAACGATATTTTTTCGCGACTTTTGGATACTCCTCCAAAACGACTTGGATCTTTAAAAATATTTTTACACAGTAAAATTGATGGCTAGAATTTCTTCATAACTGAAACAGCATATTATGTCAATCAAATAATATTTTGCAAACAAAACTGTTCAAAAGAAGGTTCAATATTGATATTTTGGCTCCGAGCGGGCGCACGGCCTGTACTGCGTTAACATTGGGGCATATATATCGCCTTAAGGTACTGAAATATCACGAGGTTTTTACCTATTCTTATCCTGGTACTTCTACGTATCGGTTTGGTCTAAAATTCTAAATCGATCTGACAAATACAGTTGTCAAAATTATAATTCTCAATAGATAAAGAGAATTATGTCTAGTTGATTCGCCATGATACTACGTTACTGAATCAAAGTTCAAAGAATGACTTACTTTTCTCTCCTCTTTGCACTCGCAGTCATGTCGTCGGTGTACAGCTGCAAGAGCAGTTGCTCTTCCTGTATCTTCATGTTCTGAGCCTCCACGCGAGCGATCCATTTGTTGTTCGCCTGAAATGTTAAGAAGACATTGCATACAATACAGCAGTCTACGTTGTGGCAGGTTGTGGCAAAAAGATGGTCATTCCTCAAAGTAACTCCACAGATGTCGTCATAGAAATCGTTAACGAAATAATAGATTAGTAGTCACGTAGTAGACATATATTGTAGTCACGTCGAAGCTCACCACCGGATCATGGCCCGTGTTTAATCTGAAAACATTATACCATATGAACGAGCACCTAAAAGTAATCATCACCATAAATACAGCTGAAAGACGTCCAAAACATACTGCATAGTAGGTACATCATTATAACTAGTCCAAATATCTAGTCTAGTATTGTTAATCAGTCAGCTCGTCCAAATCCTACCCCAGTCACGTTTTTGCCACACCGTGTCTCAAGCCTTAGCGTACTGAACAAAAACTAATTACTCCAACAATTTGATACAGCTGAGTAATGGGTGTGTTACCAGCCTATCGTTTACTGAAACCGCGTCGACCACTTACCTCAAATGCGAGACATGAGCTTGAGTCAGTAGGCTTCAGACTGAATAAATATGATCTTATTTAGAAAGGAATGTAGGATATGTTATGTTTATATTGTCTTATAACGTAATTTCAAATGTAAAAACATCTTAAACTTTACGTCATAATAACACACAGCTTTTAACGTAGTAAAACCCGTACGCGACACGCGCTTGGACGTAGAGTTGCAGAAGTGCTGTTCTATTTATCTGGTTGGTAGTGACTTTTTTGACATTGTGACCTTAATTCTTTATTGTACAAAAAAAAATTACATAATTATACAACATGAGTGATTATAAAGTTGGCAGGTTAGGTGCATATAGTTGACTATCTGCACCAAAGTTTTGTATGGACTGACACAGGTTAGCCCGCGGGATATTTGGATATCCATGGCATTTTTCACACGACTTTATATTGTCAAATGTTAAAAAGGGAGTGATTCCTTAGAATTGTTGATTTCTCATCATTTCTTGTTCTAACTTCGCAATGACTGTACAATTAAAGTAAGAATAGAAGTCTATTCGAGCAATTTTTATTAAGTAACGTATGTACTATAACTAACGTACTTATGCATATCTATGTGGCCTCAATTTTAGTTATATACAACATCAGCAGCTATGACACATTGACGAGCAGTAGACTTAAAAATATATTACGTAATGAAGCATCCCACAATACAGTGTATAGCAATAGTATTTTTCGTATGAGCATAAAAATATATAATAAGTTAGTGTCATTCTGAACTTTGACAGTTAATTATTTCGACACAGTCTCAATTTCGAAAAACAGTAGTTCGACTACTCATTGCTTCGACAGAACATATATTCGACTAGCATTAGTTCGACAGATTATACTTCGACAACACACATCTTCGAAAAACACTACTTCGACAGAACCCTACTTCGATATGCACTTGTTCGGCGGATCTCTATTTCGACGGAACATACCTTCGACATAATACTGCTCTGAAATGTGGCAATACGATCACGTGTCGGAGTTTCGGACTAAATTGAAGTGGCTGCCGATTCGGCGTCGTCGAGATACCCATATCCTATCTCTTCTCTATACTATCCTACACAATCCTAATTCTCGTCAATACCTTCGTGAACGCTTTGAGTACTTTTCCCGAAGGGTAAAAAACCCTGTCGCACTTCCACTTCTCTTCTCCTTCGTACCCCACGTCACACTTCCAGCCGCTATGATGGCTCCTTCTCTGTTACTGCAGTGCGTCTCTGGAACTCTCTACCACATTCCCTACGCGACAGCCCTTCTCTGAATGTCTTCAAGAGGAAAATCAAGGATAATTTTCTTTCGGAATGACATAATATTAGTATATGTAAATCAAATTTATTATCACCCTATGTTGTATATGTATTTTTTTGTGTACAATAAAGAATTGAGAATAATATTTGAATTTCGCTATAAGGTATCTAAAAGGTACAAAATAAAAACATAAATAATAATCAATTATGTTTTTAATTATAATGTCACAAATCTTTGTACAGTTTAATCATTTCTTCAGATTTAATCAGCGATAATTAGCTATGTACATTGTACTTAAATAACAAATATACTTAACTAACTTACTTAACTTAAATAACAATATAACAAATGTACTTAAATAATAATACTTAAATAAAAAAATATAAACTAACTAAGCCGAAAAATAAACATGTCTAAAGTATGGCATCGTAACACTCCTCCACATCGCTGTCCAATGGTATTGTGCCCAAAAGACTGGCAACATCGCCACGATATTATGGCAATGCTTATCCTCTGACCAAGGTAAAAGGCAACTTTTGGGTCACGTGAAGTGTCAACTAGGCGTTTACGCAGATATTTGAATAATGGGTGAGCACTCGGACCCCACGGACCAAAAGTTTCAACTCAACGGCTCGAAAATATAACTACCGATGAGGTTATTATATTTCCACCACTTGAGGATATCTGCAGTCGTAGCGGCAGCGCCAGCACAGCACAACGAGGTAGGAACATGAGATGGCGCAAGAGTATCGTCGCAAGTCGCGTCCCACACTAAAGGCCTACCCATCTTCCATGGAAACAAAGTCCTCGGACTCGACTGGTTCTTTTTTTTTACGTAATGTCGCGTAGGCTTTGGTAGCCTTTTTGACTCCTACAGACTCGAATAACCCAGCCTTCAAGAAGTGTTACCATTACATAAATTGTACATGCTGAAATCGGAAAGCCTGATTTTCGGGCGAGAGTAGAGTAGCTTCGCGCATGCAAAAAATAATAGGCAAAAAGGTAGTGTAGTCGATCATACTCGATTTTTTTCGAAAGAAATATGTTTTTCGGCAATAAATGTATACGGGCCTCATTATCCTAATGTGCCCAGGGCCTCCAATAGGTTAAAGACGGCCCTGCCTCATCGGTTTTGTTTTCTTTCTTTTGGATTGGTCACTGGCTGCCTACAACTTTTTGATAGCTTCATATAAAGCGAAATTCAATTATTATTGTCACATTTCAGAGCAGTATTATGTCGAAGGTATGTTATGTCGAAGGTATGTTCCGTCGAAATAGAGATCTGCCGAACAAGTGCATATCGAAGTAGGGTTCTGTCGAAGTAGTGTTTTTCGAAGATGTGTGTTGTCGAAGTATAATCTGTCGAACTAATTCTATTCGAATATATGTTCTGTCGAAGCAATGAGTAGTCGAACTACTGTTTATCGAAATTAAGACTGTGTCGAAATAATTAACTGTCGAAGTTCAGAATGACACTCAATAAGTTACCCATAGATATTAAGAACCTAAATTCAATGTGTATCTTTAAAAGGAAGCTGAAAGAAGACTTCCTTGAAGAAAAATAATTGTTTAATATATTAAAATGATTGTGATACTGAATATAACGTGATATAAATTAGTATAAGAAATATATGATACAAAATAATATCTATGAATAATGATAATTAATATAATTTAATGTAAACTGTATATGTAACTGTAATATTGAGTATAACCATTTAAATTGCAATGCCTTAACAGGCAACTAAGTTCTAAGAACCTAGAACTTCTAAACACTTAATTCGCAATAAAGAATTTGAATTTGAACTATCCGACTAAAACCTACCAAAAAATGCAATATCCTACTAGAATCTCACTTTGAAAAATATTTTGTATTTCATTGCCATCGCTGTAGGGACAGAATTGAACCAGAAATCGAATTTCTCGGTTGCCGAGCACGCATTTTAAATATTGCCGCTGCGCTTGCGAGATGAATGGAAAAAATCTCAAAAGTATTTTGAAACCATAATAGAGTTCCAGCATATTGGAGTACTCCATTTTAATGTTATTTGTTCATATTCAATCTTTTATTTTAATAAAATAAATAGTATATGTTGGCCTGATGGTTTAGTTACCCTTTCTTTAGCATATTTTCAAATAGTAAAACTTATGTCGGCCTATAGTGTAATATGGCCTATTTTTAAACGTCATTATAATTTAAAAAAAAATCAAATTGGTTTATCTAGCGCAAGCTTTAGAAGTACTTTGAGAGAAGAGCAACAGGGAAGAATGAATACATTTTATTAAAGCGGTAATATTAAGTTTGTTAGTAGGTACCTCTGGAAGTACTTAAACAAATACAAATGTTATTTCACTGATATAGTATTTAAAAATAAAGGTCTTGTATTGTGTCTGTAATACAAGACCTTTATTTTTAAATATGTACCTAGAAATTACAAGTAACTACAGTAGTGTCAAATTATTGATTAATTAGCTTGTTTTATAAGATAATTAATGTGAAATATTGCAATCGACATTTTCTTGGTTCGTCGGCCACATCCACATTATTGTCTAGGTAGGGCTGCTCTTTATGGCACAAGACATAAATTTATTAGTTTAAATTTATGTCTTGTGCCGCGAAAGCACATGCTAGTGGCACGGATTATTGAGATGATGATTCTTGATCTTAGCCACTAACGGACCTATTCCAGCGGTCAGCGATTGCAGCTCCAAGATGTTTTACGAAGGTAGACATTTGTGACTCCATCAACGGATGTAACAAGAGGGGTGAAAGTTGCATGTAGCAATTCACAAGCGTTTGAATCTTTTCTTATTTTTTCGTCTTCGGCAGATTTTAGTTAAGAGGCGACCGGGCGTGAAATATAAGAATGAGCGTCAGTATCTACGACACGGATATCAAATAACGCCTCCCTCTGAGCATCCCAGACACCACGGCAAGAAAGGTCTCAACGTAGTCCACAGTCTCCTTCGGAGATGATGGGTTCTTTGACTACGTTTCCCCATGCATGTTGACATAAGTCACATAACAAATCTCTCATTTCATTATGTCGACTTGTTATATATATACCACCCTTTTTAAAACATAGAGCATGATCAACATTGAAATCATCGCAGCCAGGGACCGGTAATCTGTGGTAACGTAATGCTAGTACGTCTCTGAACTCTTATGAGGACAGATCGAAATGGTCTTTCTTGGTCGGTATGACAGATAGCCAGTTGGAGGATTTAGTTTTCATTTTCGTCGGAATTGATCGTTCAATCGCTCTTCTCTTGATAGGAGAGAGTTTGACCAAGACGGTATCCAAGAGTTCGTCGTTGAGAGAGTCTTTCTCTTTGCGGCATTCTTCTTGTGCAGCTTTGAGGGATTTATGATGTTGAGAGAGGTCCATATGTGTATTTTCGTTCAAAGCATTTGAGAGGACTGCAGAACCTTTTTTTGAACATACATAATTTATATTTGTAATTTTTGATAGAGCGGAGATTGCTAGACCACCTTTGTGAACGGGAAGAGAGAATAAGTCAGCTTCGAAAGGTGAGATATCGCCTCCTAGTAGAGTGGGTAAAAAATTGGTACGTAGTGTGTTTGGTAGTGGATCAAAGAATTGGTTTACGTCATCTAAGACTCTTAAAAGGAATGACGGTTGGAATTGAACTGCTTTAGTGAGGGCAGTGTAAGCAGCATGGGGTGAGTCTTTACGTATAAGTGATAGTTTTTCTATAGTAGTTTGCCAGTTTTTAATTTTCTTGTTTACAAAATCTTTTTTCCTTCGCCAATATAACTACCAAGGAAGCGTGATCCAGTTATGATGGCTATGTTTATCCCCTTAAAATCTGTTGAGCTGTTTGCTTGTCGTTCTCGGAAATGATTAGGTATGAATTTTTGAAAGTAACCATATTCTGGGCCTAGTTTACTTATTTTATCCCACCATTGACGTAGGTTTTTGAGCTTGCCTTGGGCAGAAGAGTCATCTACATACCAGCATTGGGTAGTTGCTTGTTCTTTTTTTAGTATGTTTATGATGGGTAGTGTTGCAAGGGCATACAGTGGCCTGGCAAGTGGATCACCTTGGGTTACTCCTATTTTGCTATATAATCTCACCTTGGAATCACGAATTACTGCGTGACCATTGTATGTGTTATATAAGAAACGAGCGCAATGTGGCCAATATATTCTTGCTTGTCAAAGAGCTAACTGTCTGTTCATAGAATTAAAAGCATTATTTGCATCGACGAGTAGCATTCCCCAGTTAGAGCCTGGTTGGCATTATTTTTGGAAAAGGTCGTTCATAGCGTGTATATCACCTTCGATACCACAACTCAGTCCACTGCAGAGTTGTGTTTGAGCACAGGCTTCGGTGACCTCAGACCCGGAGACTAAAATCATGCATTTGGATAGGATCCTGCGTAGGCATTCACCAATGCCAATCGGTCTCACACCTGGGCTCCATGGTACAAAATTATTATTTAAATGCATTGTTAATTATGCTACTGCAATCCTCAGATGCAGGCTTGCTTCACCAAATCGTAACAAGTAATATTTCTCTATCGTAGACCACCATATAATTGTTATTCTGAAAAAAATCACGGTTTGTATAATCTAATATACAATAAAACAATTTCACTTTACCTCATCCTCCAGCCTTCTCAACTTCGACTCTCTGTCATGCTTCAGTCGATTCTGCCGCTTCTTCTCATTGGCTCGCCATTGCCGTATCATAGTGATCTTGCGCCTGAGTTCCATCTCGTTAGCAGCTTGGACCCTCTGTCCTATCCTATTCTGTTTTTCTCGGGCCCTCGTTGCGCGCTCTTGTTGCTGTTTTTCTTTATATTCTTGCAAATATTTCATCCTAGCTTGGATTTTCTTTTCTTGTTCTTTGGCACTGTAAAAATAGATTTTATAATTACTGAAAGTAAGACGAGTATCTCTTTGACTATGAGTCAGAGTATTTGACCCCTAGGGAAAGTTTAAGACATTCTATTGTTTTTTCCAATGAAAAGTCTCCACTCTTAACTTTTTAATGCTCACCCTAACTCTAAAGCTGCGCGTGGGTCGTCAATGCTAATAACATTTAATTAAAAACATTTTTAAACAAGCTTCTTAAGCTGAATAGTTCTAAATGTAAAATCGCTTGTCAATGCACATCCAATGAGCCCAAACACGACGGTGCTATCTTGTCTAGTTAAGGAGTTGCTATGGTCACCTTCCGGCTCCATTATAAAACCAGCTCCATAGTGCCATATTATTTAAATGTTTCTGCAGTTACATAAACACGCTAAGTTTCAGCTTAATTGGATGTCAGGAAGTGCTTGAAAAATGGATTAATAGTTGCCAGACACACATACAAAAGCGAAGTAATATTAATCTTGTAAAAAGGTTCATTACATCAGAGCATAACAATATTAACAACTTAGAAGTCTTTAAGTCAAGAGTGAATGGGTTACTTTTAGGCAAGCATGCTGCTTCACCTTCGACCACATCTTCGTTTTCCATCAGGGGAGATAGTGGTCATGCGCGAGCCTTCAATTGGTAAAACATCTATGAGATAGCTACCTTGATGTGACTGTCTAGTCATCCTCGTCCTGTCTAGTCCGCCTAGTCTAGTCTAGTCCTGTCTTACTGCTTAACTTGAATGAGTCGTCTTATAAAGGACTAGCGGACGCCTCGTGGTTTCACCTGCGTAGTTCGTTCCCGTAGGAATACAGGGATAAAAAGTAGCCTATATCACCAGGGGGTAGTGTAGCTTCACAACGGTGAATTAATTTTTGAAATCGGTCCAGTAGTTTATTCGTTACGTACAAAAATACAAATCTCTTTATAATATTAGTATGGATATAGATTAATTCATTGGAAATCTTGGGGTTACAGATTTTATAATAGGACTTATCTTATAAAACAGTAGATGGAGATGAGTAAACGAATAAGGAAACCAAGTTGAAATTTAATTGGCTGTCTGTCACTGTAAGCTACGTTGTGAGCATATTTAACACGCAGAATACAACAGAACAACACGGTTTTCTGTAATCAAGAATTTTTTTTTATGTACAGACAACCCAATGTAAAATTTCACGCCCTCAATGAATATTGATGTACGAGTATGAAGGTACCAAAAGCTTTCCATTTTTGCGATTTGATTATTCTATATATCGTACATAAAACAGAAGATGGAATTATCTTTGATTTGAATGTAAAATAAGGTGACGCAATTTAATCTTGTATTGTCTGTACAATGTGATGTTGGTTGTGGAGTATATTTTAATGATTTAAAAAAGTAAAAGTAAACTAAAAAAATAAAAAAAAACTTGTTGCTGTTGACAATAAATAGTACATTGTGATACGAGGGTGGAAAGTAAGCAAACTCGTGTCATTAAAAACCCTCGCCTTCGGCTCGGGCTTGTTAATGACAGCTCGTTTGCAATAACCTACACGCCCGTGTATCACAAGATATTTTTCAATACAGTTGTGGAAAATAGTAAAAACAAATCAAAGAATTAGATTTGTTAATTCACAAAAATATAAAATGATCGCGCGTTTTTGCAACTGGACATATTTTTTTTACAACGAAGACAGTCTACACAGCCTATTCGATTTTTGACAAATGTTGATGTGAAAATAATTAAATTGAAATTGGTAATTAAATATATTAAACAACCATTTAAGTGACTTTTGAGAATTAAATGCTAAAACGTACGGAATCATTCATTTTTCCTCGTATAAAATATAATATTCCATTTTATTCTATGTATGAAAACTCCTTGCTACTAAACTTTTTTAAATTGACTTATACATTTAAAACTCAACTGCAAAAATAATAATCGAGATCGTAAAAAAACGTCACGACCGCGTAACAGAAAGATGCCTATGCAAAAGAGTTAATTTTCGTATCATATTTATAGCCTCTGAAAGTGTATTGAAAAACAAATTATAAAAATATCTACATCCCAGCCATTTTACGAGATCTTAGAGTAAATAATCCCCATTATAAATTCATTAAATTAGTTCTAGTTAATCCAAGCCTCAGCTCAGTGATTTATAGCAATTCGTAATGCGCGTGCAATACATAGTCAATCCTTTAGTTTTGTAAATCAATTTGTCTGGTCGCACACTCAATAAACATCCTCAACACCTCGTATTTATTTTTAGAAATACATCACAACTGTGTCTGACTACATACATCAAACATTGTAGATTAGTTTACGTCTTTTTAAGGCGCGTTAAATAGCAATTGCCCTCTACCAATTCAGTTCTTATTACCACCCCGAGGGAATATAATTACGGTAATTAAGGTTAAAACAAGAAACCTCTATCTTGACAAGATTAACTTCATCAGCAGAACTGTTCTTCCGCAGGATTACAAACACGACAGTAAATTGCATTACAGTAATAAGAATTGCACATGTCTAAGGTCAAACCAGTTGTTTTACAATTCAATATGCTGCACACAGCATTGTCCACGGACAATAAGCATATTAAGCTACATAACAACCAAATAATATGCATTTATGTACCTATATAAAATGATTTCCTAGTCCACTTTATATCTAGGAAGTATAAATAGGAACACGCAGGTACGACAGGTATTGTACGTCTTTGCTTAACCTATCGGGAAATACAGGCGTTATTTTATGTTTGTTGTTTTGTAACTGTAAGGAATACAGAAACAACCTCTTCGAAAACTAATAGTAGATTATACACCAAGGGGATAAAGCATTGTCTTATGTCACGGGCGGTATTTTGAAACCTGAGCGTAACGAGGGAGTCTAGAATCCTGAGTGAAGCAAGAGGTTCAAGCTGCCCAATACGAATACAGGCTTTATCCCAGAGGACCATACTCTACTTTTCACACCTTCTGCGAGGCAATAAAAAGCCAGGGCTCCATAAATTAAGTATTTATTTTGTAATTAATATGAATTCAAAAGTTAATATTGATGTTAGACGTATTAGTCCAGTTACGGAAAGATATAGCAATTTTGCTCAGTACATTTAAAAGTTGTAGTGGAATTTATTTGTACTCAAAGGTGTAAAACCATGTATTTGAGTGTCATTTTGGATCGTGAACGTTGGTGACAGCACCAAACACTGGCACTAACATTAACATTAGAAACGGGATATTTACCATGTTTACTGTTTGTTGTGAGTTCCCGATATTTCGGTGCTGTTGCAAGCACCATGATCACGGAAACACTGGCTTTTGTTACACATTTCTTTAAATCGCGCCTTATTTGTGATCTGCTTATGGTAGTCAGTTAAATTTTCGAACAAACCTGTTTACAATGCCATATTGGTTTTTTTTGCTTAGAGTTTTCCATGATTTGTCACACAAATATGACGTTCCAAATTCAAATTACTTTACTCCCTAGGAAGTTTTATACAACTTTACCTCCCTTAATAGGTAATGCTTTACTTTACGCTGAGATAGCATTATATATAAATGAACATTGTTGAGCATGTGGTGAGAAATAGTACATTACTGCAGCGGCCAGCAAAAGAGGCATTGATGTACGAACGTGTAAATGAGGGCCGAGGCGAAGCCGAGGCACGCATACGTAAGTCCATCAATGCCTAGTTGTGGCCAAGGCTTGTATAGTACTTTTCTCAAATAATGCGCGAAAATTAAAACTAAGTAGTACCTAGAACTCATTTTGTCAAAATCAATGACAAACAACAATAATTGTGCCCGCGTTAAAGTGTTCTTCTGTTTTTTTTTTTTCAATAAATAGCGTTGTATTTGCATGCCAGTTCGAAATTTGATAAGTAATTACCTCCTTGGTTGCCATGTTTCGGAGTAAAAGATCGTTCCATTTTTAAATAACACGACAGATATGAGTTTACTATGTAATTTATTTGGCCGCCAGACACGACATATATGGATTTTCATACAACTTTTGCCGGCCGCTGCTCGCATGTATTTGGCCAGTACAGCAATTTCGATTTATCTCGAAGAAGATTGTCAAAATAATGCTCAAATTCCAAGCATGTTTGAGAAAATATTATTTATTGTTGCCTTTCAAAATGATTTCCCACATTTAAACATTCGCGATCGCAGCATTAAAATTAAACTACATCAGAAACTCAAGGACCGAAACGTTCTGAAATTCCTCCATCTTTCAAATTGCGACGTCAAGTCGTTGCGGTGTTGTAAACCATGCTCCTTTTAATTAAAACGCACACTTTTCGTACACGTATAGATGTTTGAGTTTAACACACGAAATGAGAACTCTTTTCTGGTTTATTTTAATTTTGAGTCATGAGTAACGTTACCTCTCAGTTAATTGTGGCAACTTCTTTGAGAGGCAAGAAACTTTTGCAGTTTTATGTCGTGCATCAAAGAGTTAGCGTTACCATCAGGGCGTAAAGATGCGCGCTCCATGTTTCATTCAAATTTTTTGCAATTTATGAAAAGAAGTAAGATTAAGAATGCCTATTCAGAACAGATTTGTTGACTATTTAAATTTAAACAATCATCAATTTTATTTGGGCTTTTATCTTTTTATAATTTAATGTGTGAGTGTAAAACTATGGACTAGAGATGACTGAAATAAATATAGTAGATTTTACAACGAGTGCACAAAAAGAACCATTTTTATCCGAGACTATTAGCAATATTGGATTTAGAATGTCGACACTTAACTAACCATGCATTGTCATCCAAACTAAAAGTGTGTGCAAAATTTAATCTTAATCGGTGGAGGATAACTGCTTTAAAATTCATTTGCAACATTTGACCCGAACACACTTACATACATACAAAGTTAAATAAAGCTTGTAAAAATAAGTAAAATTGTATGTGAATCTTTTGAAGATTTTCTCCGTTGAAAATCGATAAATCTTTCACTGAAAGCGAGCTGCACTATCATTATAGGTTTCTTTTAATCCTGGAAAAATGCACGGTTCCTGTGGGATAGGTTACAGGAGCGAAAAGCTTTGACCTCCAAAACCCAGTTACTGGGTATAACAAGAAATGCCTTGGCAAGACGGTCAGCCATTCCTCGACCGACCTTAGCAAGTGTTGCTCAACCTAGAGATCGATCCATTCTGCTGGTATTATTTAACCAACGAGATCTTCATTAATAATCTATATCTATACATATAATAAAATTGTAACTCGGCGATGTCTGTGTTTTGAAGATATTTAAGAAAATTTTATACGGGGATCTTTATATCAGCAATAGATGCCCAAAACATATGTTTTTTTGGAATTTTTGTTTTTCTGTCACGGAGGATGTTTGTACGTGGTTGACGCAAAAACGACTGCACGAAATTGGATGTGGTTTTCTCAGTTGTATTATTGCTGGTCTAACTTAGAGTATTGTTGTACACTTGATACACCTGCCAATAAGTAGAGTTATCTATAACAGAGTGTTTTCCTTGTCTGGTTCGGTACGGGGAAATCTGAATCCTTGAGATATAACGGGCAACTGTCTGAAGAATCTTAGGTGCTTTGATGTGAGATTTCTTTTTCCATATTTAAGTTTTTGGTCAAGCGTGAGTTCTCCATGAAAATTGCAATTTTCTACATTTAATTATATTACTAGAATATAATTCAAATTGCGCCGAATTGATACAAGAAGCCAAAAATGTTACAGAATTGCAAATATATACGGGTTAACCACATAAATTATTATCATGATACATCTGAGCAGTCGAATGACACGATACGTATTTTTTGAGCCTGAGCGTTTTTTTTTATTTGTTGTCTAATTTTTTTATCGACTGATGTACTCTTTTTTTTTAATGGCTCGCGTTTGACCACTACCTCGCCTGATGTTAAGTGATGATGTGGTCGAAGGTGAAGCACGCTTGCCCAGAAGTAACCTATTCACTCTTGACTTGAAGACCCCTAAGTTGTAGCTATCAGGAAACAAAGACAAGCAAGGAATTCCACTCCTTAGCTGTACGCACAATTAAAGTATTTTCAAAACGCGTTGTGCGTATGGGTGGGATATCCACCATGTACCGATGGCGCATTGCCGTACGTCTTGTAGTCCGATGATGGAAAGGGCTAGGCGGAATCAAATTGTGCAGTTCCATCGCACACTCCCCGAAATGTAACCGATAGAAAACCGACAGGCTGGCAACTCGTCGTCGGTGTTCTAGGCTCTGGAGCTTTGAGTCGACCAGCGCATTGATGCCGATAAGTCTCTTGGCCCGTCTGTCAATCGACTCAAGAGCATCAACTTGGTACCTGGCAGATCCGTCCCAGAGGTGAGAGCAGTACTCCATGCATGACCGAACTTGCGCTTTATACAAGTTGAGCAGCTGTTCAGGCGTGAAGTACCGTCTCACCTTCGCAAGGATCCCCTACTTTTTTGCAGCCAATTGAGCCTTTGCCTCAATGAATGGACCAAAATTGAGGGTCGATGTCAATGTAACACCAAGAAAGTCGAGATGGTCCGTTATTGATACGGTTACACCACGGAAGGATGGAGCCGGGAGGAATTGGCTCTTGAAAAAAGATATGCCTGGGTCTTAGCAGCATTGAAACTGACTAGATTGGCATTGCCCCATTCGGAGACTGCCTCCAAAGACAGGCTCAAGCGCTCAACCATGGCCTCCCGAAGGGACTTGAGGCCCAGTAGCCCATGCACCAGATACGTATCTCTCAGCAACAGTGCTGTCGTCTGCATACCCAAAGGTTCCGGGTTTAAGCAGGTCATTAATCTGCAGCAGGAATAATATTGCCGAGAGCACTGACCCCTGCGAGACTCCGGCGTTAATACCTAATTGACCGGACGAGCAGCCATCGATAACCACTCGGATGGACCGATCCCTCAGGCAGTCTGCAATCCAGTCACACAGACCACTAGGCAGACCGAAGGAAGGAAGCTTACCAATAAGGCTCTCGTGCCAGACCCTGTCAAAGGCCTTCGATATGTCGAGGGAGACAGCAAGCGCCTCCCCGTGCTTCTCGATGGCCTCACTCCAGATGTGAATGGCATACGCTAGAAGATGATGTGTAAATTATTAAAATTAACAACCGGTGGATCATTTGAGCGTAGCCGCGGGCGCAGCTAGTCATAGATAATATGCATTTCCAAATAATCTAAGCAGCTTAGTAGTACAAACTTCAGTCTCACAAACGAGCAGTTAGCAGAAGTTGACGAATGTCGTCATTAAATAGGTTATGCAAATGTAACGGAGCCAAGTTTCTGCGAACTCAAATGCAAGATGCACCGACTTGTGTAACAAGGACAAACGCTGCATACAAATATTGAATACTTACATAATATTAACTTGATAACGTGATTAAGTGAGGAGTAGTTTGTTGTTGCAATTTGATAGCGCAAATGGAAGACAGTTATATTCATCTACAGTGATTAAAGTTCACAGAACCACTAACAAAGGAAAGCTTGTGCTACTTAAAAGAAAGAAACAAATGGTTACCAAGATATTTATATGAAACCCTAGTTATGCAATTACTTCTTGCACGAGTTCAATTCAGAATCTGAAAGATGAATGGTATAAATCAAACTGGTTATGCACGTACGGAATAAAAAAGCGAAAGCAAAGCTGCAAGAAAAACAAATGACTGTTAAATTGAACGGACTGGATTTAAAACGAGAGTTTACTTTAAGGTACGCGGTGAGTGCTAATGCGTGCCCGTGTTCCCGCCATAACCAACACAGGAGGAGTTACTGGCCGTGTTCTGAGCCAGAATATCAATATTGAACAGTTTTCCTCCTATTGGACAGTTTTGTTTGCAAAATATTCTTTGATTTACATATGCTACTTCAGTTATGAAGAAATTCTAGCAATCAATTTTTCTGTGTAAAAATATTTTTAAACATTGAAGTCGTTTTGGAGGAGTATCCAAAAGTAGCGAAAACATATTGTGTTGTTATAAACCTAGCCGTTACTAAGGAGTATGCTTTATAAAGTAACCATTTTACGACATTAAAGCGGTAGAAGGCCCTTACGTGATAATGATTTCTTAATCAGTATTAGTGTTGTAAGGGACCCCGATTGTTTCTGTGTTAAAGAGTCAAAAGTAGCACGTTTTATTGAGCAAATGGATTACAGATTACGTAGAATAATTGATCGTTTACGTGGAAATTGTTCTTAAGTTGGTTATTGCAGACAGACGTGGCAGCTTTGTTGCAGGTGTTTTTTCTCTGATGATAGATACTCCAATCTTATTCTAACTAATACACTCAGCATCAAAATCAAACGCAACTCGCCGAATTTAGCATTCAAGCCTGCCCTGCCATAAACGCATGCAACAAACCAGTTAATATTGATATCTGCTAAAAGAATGTTCAATGACATTTAAACTAACAACCGTTAGATTTCAGACATAACAAAATTCTTTAGACTAGGAGCCGTTAAGCAACTTTTGTTACAATATGCATTACGGGAGTGGCAAAATTGCACCATCCTAGAATGGTATAAAACGGCTGATCAAGGTCAAATAAGAGCCATTCGAAATCCAGACTTGTAATTGAACAGCTCCAGCAAGAAAAACAGCCCGAAACAGATTTTTCTTACATTCAGTTAACTCGTATTATTTCACCTTACCTTGGTTAATAAATCCAAAACCTCTTAACGTTTTCTGGGACCTGAATAAATTGGCTCTCAAATGGTGTACCATAGTAATACTCTTACGATTAAATTAACATGATTTAAATTATTTTGAAGAAGATTAGGTATAGGGAAAAGGGGTTTGGGGGTTTTAGGTATTTCTTTCTTTTACGTTTTATGCTTGTCACAGTTTAAATAATGCACCTGTCATATTATCTCTTCACCACCCTTGTTTGACGCCATTTTACATTTGTGCATGAAGTTATAAATAAATAATATAATAAGTAATCATAATTTAAATATAATATAATAAATTAGAACTACAAGTTATATTAATTAAATTAAATACAATAAAAAAAATAGAAGAAAATGGTGCGATTTTTGTGATGCTGAGTGTATAATGTCTGTCTAGCCTTTTCCGACTACATTGGGGTCAGCTTCCGGTCTAACCGGATTCAGCAGAGTACCAGTGTTTTACATGGAGCGACTGCCTATCTGACCTCCACAACCCAGTAACTGGATAACACGATACCCCTTGGCGAGACTGGTGTCAGATTTCAGGCTTCTGGCTATCCGGAACGACTATCAATGATCTTCAAATGACCTATCTAAACTAATATAATCAAAATCAGCCAAGTGCGTGTCAGACTTCGCATATTTAGGGTTCCGTACCAATTTATATATCAATATATTGGTATTTGTTAGTGAAATATATATAACTAGCTGTTCCCCGCGGCTTCTCTCCCGTGGGCCACCCCCCACAGGATCCGTTTTCGGGATTAAAAAGAGTAGTAAAAGTCAAGAGTGAATAGGTTACTTCTAGGCAAGCGTGCTCCATCGTCGACCACATCATCGCTTACCTTCAAGTGAGATGGTGGTCAAGCGCGAGCCTACATAAAAAAAAAATAAAAAATAGCCTGTCACTCAGGAATAATGTAGCTTTCTATTGGTGAAAGATTTTTTTTTATATCGGTCCAGTAGTTTCAAAGCATATTCGGTACTAACAAACAAAACAATCTTTCCACTTTATAATACTACTAGCTGTTCCCCGCGGCTTCGCTCCCGTGGACCACCCCCACAGGACCCGTTTTCGGGATAAAAAAATAGCCTATGTCACTTAGGAATAATGTAGCTTTTTATTGTTGAAATAATTTTTAAAATCGGTCCAGTAGTTTCGGAGCCTATTCGGTACAAACAAACAAACAAACAAAAAATCTTTCCTCTTTATAATATTAGTATAGATAAAAAATAAATTATTTATAATATTATATTATAAATAAATAAAATAGATATAGTATACATAGTATAGATTAGTATAGAAGTATTGATTATATTATTATTATTAAGTAAGTATAGATAATAAACATTAAAAACAAATTTCAAGTTCATAGGTCTAAAAATTCTTTGGAAATAAATATGTGACATACGACGGACAAATAGACTGACGGAAACTTCAGGGACAGCAATAGGGGTCCGTTTGGACCCTTCGGGTAAGAAACCCTAAAAAGGACAAATTTTATTTTGTTTGGAAGTCCTGAACCGATAAAAAAAATATCACAGAGAGTATAGTTCTCGCCAGAGTTCTGGGCCGCCATGAAGTTGGCTTTCCAATGCGTAAGGCACGAAACGTTGCTGTTTTTGTATGAGATTTACTACTGCGCAGCCATAGTAAACAACTTCAGAGCGGCCAAGAAGTTTGGCGAGAACTAGAAGATAGAAAGCTACTCTATCGCAGAGCGTCATAGTTTTTTTTTATCCTGGATACATACGCGAAGCCGCGAGAAAATGCTAGTTAGTAATCTTACTAATAAATGCGACGGTTTGGATGTGTATATGTTTGTTTCTCAATCACGCTAAAACTAACGGATCTGGATGAAATTTGGCACAGAGACAGATTATAGTCTGGAAAAGCACTTAGACTGCTTTTAACTCCGGTATAATTTTTCCTTTGGGATAAAAAAAAACATTTTTCAATTTGATGGCAGAAGCTAAAATCATATGACTCTTGCGCGAAAATATTGCTTTTCATGTAAAGTAAGTTTCATTTCATCCCTTCAACGTTCTAAAAGATTTATATCACTTTTATAAATCTAAGGTAATTAAGCTTACCTAGTCTTATCTACATCTAGCAGGTGCGTCTAATTATCCTAGCGATAGTTACCTCGGAGGAGAACTTTGTAAGCGCACTATAAAACGACGAGACGAAGGAGATAAATGGAAGTGGTGATTAATTTTAGGAGTCTGGATTCATTGACCCGAAAATGTTTTATGTAGTTACACAATGGTTCTCGAGACGGCTTGTAAAGGCCAGGTGTTTTGTCAGGACAAAAGTGATAAGAATAATATGAAATAACGTCATGTGTGTAGTGTCCGAGAGGATGGGCTGATGTGCAGTACCTACAGCCTGAACGAACATATTTTTACCCGACTGCGGGAGGGTAATGTCTTTCAAGCGTGTGTATGGTATGTATGTCAATTTCTATGGCACGCCCTACTAC
Organism: Anorthoa munda; assembly: GCA_945859665.1. Classification (NCBI taxonomy): domain Eukaryota; kingdom Metazoa; phylum Arthropoda; class Insecta; order Lepidoptera; family Noctuidae; genus Anorthoa; species Anorthoa munda. The sequence continues at coordinate 25,432,273 of OX243900.1, read as the reverse complement.
CCAAACGGCTTCACGGATTATGACATATGCGAAGTCGCGGCGAAGTTGGATTCGTCTCAATTGTAGTGACATAGGCTATATATTTTTCTAAATATGGCGCTTTTGGTGCTTTTTTTATGTCCTTAAAATATAGATATCCTAAAATAGACCTAAATATAAGATATACTTAATAGACCATACCAAAAATATATACAGGGCTACAGATTAAGTCGATCTAGCTAGATCTTATAATGATGGCACTTCACATCGCTATTTATTTATTTATTTAGGATCACCAACGAGTGGCATAACAAAAACTTACAGGAAACATATAAATTGCAAACATTATCATGTTATGCACACTCAATTATAGGTAACCACAGCTTACACATTATTGAGTATACATGCTCTACATAAAACTTAATTATATAAAATCAAAATTAAAATAAAATAAAAATAACATTGGAATACAGATTAGATTCAATTAATGTTTAGATTAAGGTTATGTCAAATTAGCTCCAAATGTTAACGATCGCATCGCTATTCGATGTTCGCGATTTTTTTCGTCTTTGTTCGCTATATTCGTGTTGAATTCTGAATAACACGAATACACCGACTACACATCGTTCATGAACAGCAAATATATGCCGAACATTTACGAATATTTTTGCTATAGTTCGATGGACGTGTTAACTGCAGCAGCGGCTTAGTGTTTCCATTGTGTATGCGTACGTAAAAACAAAGTCGTTAAAAGAACATGGAGAAGAAGTCGCTGGTGGCTGTTAAAAATTCACAACAAGCTGTAAACATTTTCACTTATTTATACACGTCCGCCGCTGACGCGCACCGCACACTACTGAGCGAGCGATGTGTGGCCGGTAAACGAACATATTCGCCCTATTCGCAATCCTTTATATGTTGCAAAAAACCGACAGCCGGGCGGATACGGGTGTTCTGGTATTTGGCTTATTCGTCTTGTTCGTGAGAATAGGCAAATATAGACAAATAGAGCTACTTCACATCGTTATATTTGGGCGAATAAGACAAATACGCGAACACGAATAGCGATGTGAATTGTAGTTTCCATAATTTCCGACTGATTTGACTATGAAATACTGTACCCCCAAATTTACCGTTTTCTCTTGACACGTTCGTCCATCAATGCGTCTTTTGCTGGCCGCTGCAGTAATGTACTATATATACTAATCAAGTTATCAACTTATTTACACAAAAATCGCAAACAAATTGGTTGGAGACAAAAAACCCAAAAAATTGCCTAATAGAATGGAATAGAATGGGCTGAGGCGAAGCCGAGGCACACATACGTAACTCCATCAATACCTAGTTGTGGCCAAGGCTTGTATAGTACTTTTCTCAAATAATGCGCGGAAATTAAAATTTGGTAGTACCTAGATCTCATTTTGTCAAAATTAATGACTAACAACAATAATTGTGCCCGCGTTAAAGTGTTCTTTTATTTATTTTTTTTCAAAAAACAGCGTTCTATTTGCAAGCCAGTTCGAAATTTAAATAAAACCTTTGATAAGTTACCTCCTTGGTTTTGGTTGCCATGTTTCGGAGTAAAAGAGCATGATCATTGCGCTCGCATGTATTTGGCCAGTACAGCAATTTCGATTTATCTCGAAGAAGGTTGTCAAAATAATGCTCAAATTTCCAAGCATGTTTGAGAAAAGTTGATTTATTATTTACTGACATACTTTGTTGCTCGCTAATATCAAATTTGTTATTTTTGCATGATGTTTGTTCGTAAGTGTTTGACTGTACAAATGTTTTAATTCTTTTTTTTCCTCACTAAAATTGCAGTTAACTGACTGGGTCGTTGAAGTCGATTGATAGTTATATAAAGAAAAAAAATGTTTTTTGTATTCGAAATATTTAAATAATGTCTGTTACAGTTATGCTGCAGATGTGTTTAAACATATTTACGTTACGTTAGCTATCCAACATGGTATAATAAGCTAGGGTATTATCTGAATTCTTAGAATGAAAACATTTTGTAGTTGTAGTAGTAAAAAATAAATTGTATCACTTGGTTCAGAAAACAAACAGTGTAGGACAGACCTGATCCACATGGATTTTTATGTGTATGAGACACATGAAGAGTTTGGTTTACAACGAATCTAATCCGATCACATCTGTTGATGTTCTGAGACAGAGAATAATCGATGATCAATAAACATTTACACAATTTAACGATATATACTAATAATATATATATATATATATACTAAGAATATATACTATACAGGCTGAGTTTTCCAAGTGGGCGTAGATGGTCAAATCAGACACTATGAAGAATAACGTAAACACTCTCACTCTCAACTAAAACTGCAACATTGAATATTGCTCTCTCCTGTATATCTACAACCAGAATTGTTTATAAAATTTAGTAGTTAATAAATAAAGTAGTTAATAAAAATTATATGAATTTATTCAAGTTAAAGTAGCATAATGTTTTTATTTTTTTAAAGATTTGTCTGTTTTATTTTTGTTTGCAAAGTTTAATACTTAATACAAATTAACAAAAAATAAAAATTCATAAAATACTGTTTAAAATGATTAAAAATAAAAATAAATTACAATGTACGGTCAGTCTGTTACGATGGTTACATAAAAGTATGTTTCATTAAAAGTATGTTACATCTTTTTAGTAAAAACGGCGACAGACATAATCACGTTACTAGAAATAGGGACCAATTAGTTCAACCAGGTTTCAGACTGGCTAAAGTAGCCTCATCTTTCATGGGGTACTGTACAAAATGTTACAATAAAATTCCTCCCCACATTCTTGAACTGAATGAGACTAAGTTTAAAACCTGTATAAAACGCACACTATGTAGGCTGGCATATTATAAGTTGGGGGATTACATCGCTGATAAAAATGCTTGGCTCAATGCTAGTCCTGCTCCACAATCCACAACCACTAGGGCGCAATAACAAGTGATATGCAGAACATTATTGATTTGAGGTATTGTTGGACCTGCTGAAGACTGTATGAATTATTAATATTTGCATTGTATAAACTCAATTTCTTTAGTATTGTATAACTGCACAGCACGTGTGTGAGTACTATGTACCCAACTGTAAATCTACCATTTACTGTACCTATGCGTCGTTCGTTGACTTGTGTGTGCCCTGGCCGTTGAGTGTGTCATGCTCTCTCAAATGTCTCTCTGATGGTGGCGCGTGTGTTGGATCATCCGGTTCCCTTCATGATGGTTGAGCTGGGTGGTGCCAATTCATGCGTCATGTTCGTGAACGGACGCCGTCAGTTGGGATTGGTCATAACTTGACTGCTTCGGATGTTAATTTTTTTCTAGTATCTATTATATAACTGCGCAGTACATGTGTGAGTACTTCTAATACTTTGTCTGTAGGTGGTATAGTGGGTAGTGCTATTCTGGGTGCATTGTCCTCACATGTATGAATTTAATAATGTATGTTCCTAAATATTGTAAAAAAACAATTTTTTTTAAAAGAGTAAGTATGGAGTTTCTTGTGCATTCTTCTCCATAACAAGCTACTTTCCGAATGCACGGTAGAATCATTTTAATGTAACGTTCAAAAGTGCCGCTTGGTGGCCTAGTTGAAATAAAATATCTTTGTCTTTGTCTTTGTCTAAGATTCTAAAATAGCGATTAGTGCATGATACAGCTAAGCTTTGGCTATAAAATTCTCTGAAAAAGGTGGTAATCGGCCATTACGCTCGAGATCTAAAGTGGAAATTACGCCGTATTACATACTTGCATTCCTAAATCTCAGTGGTCGGTGTGTCTAAAAAGTCGTTAATGATGTTACAATTTAAACGGTATCGTCTATAATTTGTATTATACATTTTATTAATTATTTCTTTAATTAAATATACCATTACAATTATTTTTAAATAGTTAAATTGGTAAAAAAATTAGCTTTCATTTGACACATTGAACTCCTGTTTTGGATCACTTTACGCTGAAATATAAATAAATTAGCTTCTTTTATTTCTCCTGTAAAATTGGATTTTTCATATTACCGCTTTATTGCCCGGGGCCAGCGATATAATAATAATATATAAAATATATATATCACGTATAAATTATACCTAGTACTTGGTTTTCTTTTTTTACCCGGCGACGGGGTAATGTTTTCAGTAACGTAATAATTTATTGGCTGTCGGATTTTTTGTTTTTATAATAATTTGTTTTTCAGCTATTTTTAAGGGCCTTGGCATCCTTATTACAAGCTTACTCCCTGAGCAAGCATTGCCATCAACTGGAAACTACATTGGGGAAATTCCTAATAACGCACACAAAACATCACGCCTGCATTCGTCGAAAGCTTAGGTTAATTCCTAATTGATCAAAGTAATAATCCTTTTGCTATCAGGCAACAACACGATGGCTTGCAATGAGGCGATCATTAGATTATGGAGGTATACGGAACAGGGCGTAAAGTTCTGCAACCTTCATTGAAAAGGGTTGCATCCACAGAACAGATAAAAGAGGTTGCATCCGACCAGACGAATGTTGTGTGTGGTCGGACTTGTTATCGGGCTGTTGTAATGTTCAAATTGCTTTGAATTTTGATTGAGTTTTGATTGTGCGATGTAGGATTTTTGTCACGTCAGCTTGTTTGTCGCAATTCACATATGGCGGATTAGATGCCGCTACAAAAGAAAACAAAAAGCAGCATTATCCAAATCATTATGTGTATTAAGCATAATATCATTATATGTATTTGAATCATAATTGTTTTGGCCAAGCATAGACTTCTTGATTATGTCGTGTATTCTTGACAAACTGGAAACGAAGCAAATAGTGGCAATGCGCTGGTTCTCTAGCTAACAGCCTCGCTTGTCGCTCTGCTCCTGTATCTCAGGACACAACATTAGAACCACTGAGGGGTACTTAATAAGACCTAGGCACATATCCTATCAACCGAATAAACCCAATGACATTAAACAACGAGACAATGACAACCTTTTACCATTAATCTCAAATGGAGAAGAAAATAAGAAAACTTCGCACTTCAACAAATCCTTAACGTGTTTCACTTTCAAGATACGAGAAAAGCCATAACTATTGGTAATACACTTACGACTTACGAGTTACAATGTACTTTGGGAGTGAAACCAATTCTCAGAGTACGAGCGTAAGTGAATTGTTACGATTTAGTTAATATAACAGCGGTACCAGATACGCGTGCGGTATCACATAATAACGGTACGTGCTATTACTCTACACCCAGATTCAGTAAATTGATTATTTCTTATAGTCGACGACCTTTAGACATAAAATGATTATATTACTATACATAGAGGGGGAGGAACTGGCAGGGTTTTTGAGCAAGTATATTCATGGGCGCCGGCAGAATTATTTTCAAGGGGGTGCATATCCAGCTCCCCGCATCGAACAAGAAGGATTTTGGTTTGCCACTAACCATACAAAAATGCAAGAGCGAGCGAAGCGAGCTCGAAAGTTTAAGCATCTCTCCTCGGATGAGCTAGGTCCTCAGAGTCCTTTTTGGATACTTAAAAAAAAAGAACTTATTTAATGGAAAGAAAGGGGTCAAGTGTATATTTCAAAATTATGTCAATAATGCTTTAACTTAAACCTCGGGACACTGGGAACCTGGAAAGGCTTGCCAAAATGAAGTGAGACTGATGGTTATCCCTGTCTGTATGCACAATGCCGATTTATATGCCTATTTACCTTGGCCAATTTACTTTAATTTGCTTAACGAAGCTGCACATCGCATGTCACTTTTGTGTAAATAATTTCCTTGACGCCATTAAACGTTGAAGTTTTCAATATTACTCTTCTTTTATTTATCTTAGTCTACGCTTCCCTTTTTACTGAAATCTACCCTTCATGACGATTGTTATCCTGAAGCTTATATCAAACATTTTATTAATACCCAGGAGAAACCAGACTACCACTACGAGATATAGAGGAGGAGCTCATAAGGATTTTGAGCAACCATATTCAGGGTAGAAAAGTTGATAACTGAGTAGGTGGGGCCTGCTGAGAGAACACTGAGAATATTTCTGAAAAGTTTCAGATAGGAACAACCGTCTGACATTGTTTGACAAAGTTTCAGATAGGAAGAACCGTCTGACATATATTCACAATCAGGATAAATAACACTATTGCACGAAATACATTTTATTCGCCCTGAATAAATATCTTTAAAAAAAATATCAAAGTTGGAATTTATCAAACGCGTCAGATTTAGGGAAAACCCACAATTTCATTTTGTGTCAAACTCAAAAGAAAATTAGCCACCCTGAATATCAAAATAAAAAGTGTCCTTTTTCGAAATCTGAAAATGGACCCCTTGGCCATGGGACCATAGGGCTCACTATCTGAAACTTTTCAGATATATTCTAAGTGTTTTCTCAGCAGGCCCACCTACTCAGCTATCAACATTTCACCCTGAATATGGTTGCTTAAAATCCTTATAAGCCCCTCCTCTAACAACGAGAAAATCTCCCTCACAGTAATAAGCAAGATAAGTTTCAAGTACTAAAATCGATAGAAACCAACGTGCTGGAGGAAGTCTCTCAATTTCGAAGTTTATCGGGCATTGATTGAACAGTACCCAATAGTAGTGGTCTGAACCACAGAGTAGTTAGTAATTGAAGTAAAAAGATGAAGCCGTGTGCTGAGTGAAATACTTTTTTTTTTTTGTTTTTTATTTCACATAGGCCTACATGGGCACTTATAAAACGTCGAGTACTGATTGGATACAGTGGATCGGCGCATATTATTAAAGCCAACAAAGTATCACAACGCCTATAGTCCTTAAGAGTTATATAGTGCACTCATATTTCGTCTTTTATGTTTAAGTTCCATTATATAATGGCGAGCCTATTGCGATCAACCGGGCACCAATTCAGACTCAGTTCTTCACTACTGGGATTTTATTTGTTTGCTTAAACTTCATGTACAAAGTGTGTGTACAAAGACTGACTTAATGGGTTATTGGACGACTCGCCCGAATTTAACTCGCCCGAATCGGGGTAGATAGCTGATGATTACGAGTAACATAGGCTACGTTTGATCACGAGAAAATTCATAGTTCCGGCGGGCAACTAAAAAAATATAAATATATTTTTTACATATAAGTCGCGGGCAACAGCTAGTATAATATAATATATCTATACTAATATTATAAAGAGGAAAGATTTTTTTGTTTGTTTGTTTGTTTGTTTGTACCGAATAGACTCCGAAACTACTGGACCGATTTGAAAAATTCTTTCACCAATTGAAAACTACGTTATTCCTGAGTAACATAGGCTATTTTTTAAGCCCGAAAACGGGTCCTGTGGGTTGGGGCGAAGGCGCGGAGAACAGCTAGTTACTTAATTAATGATGATTTGCTTGCCTAGTTTTTAGTAAAATATCTATTAACTTCGATTTATTCTTCATATTATTTCCGAGACGGGTGAGCACGAATGTACTTTTTTATTTTTTGTTCTATAAAATTATCTTCGGGCGAATCGACACAGAAAAATGAATATTTTTAATAGTGGTCGATTCGCCCGAATCGGGCGAGTTAAATTCGGGCGAATCGTCCAGTAACCCGACTTAATGCCTATAATAAATTCTTTGAAAGGACAACATTGTGGAGTAAATTGCGCTATCGGCCAAATATTATTAACTAGCTTTCCGCCCGCAGCTCCGCCTGCGTGGACTACACGATTTTGATTGTTTCGTTTTTTGCAGTTCTGGCGGGATATTGCAAATTATTATTTAAACATAGCTTTCCGCCCCCGTCTTTGATCGCGTATACTACAAAATATGCTCAACTTTATTATTTTAACGAATTATAAAAATAACATGTAAATTGATGTAAAATGAACATAAACTGAACTGCCGTCGTGTTCAATAGCTAGAGCCACGGACTTCCATTCTGGATGTCTCGTGGGATCTATTTCCACGGGCAGGTACAAATAGTGAAATAACAATTTGCTTTGAATTTCTGAATCCTACCGACACGGCAAAGGCACAGTCAGAGGGTATCAGTGGTATTCGAGGTATGAAAACTGTTCTGATTCCCCCCCAGCACATCCAGTAGATAATCATTCATACAAACTTGAAACACCTCTTTTTACCCGTGTAAAGGATGAAATTTAAAAAATGGTTAAGTACATTTTTCTTTAATTGTATTCGAGAGTAGAAATACTAAGTTTCAAGTAATATTGATGATAAACAATTTATTTTTCTTACAAATTTTAACACCCCTTTTTACCCGTTTAAGGGATGAAATTCAAAAATCCTTATAACAGTATTTTTATTTTATATATAGAGGCTAAATGCCATATCTCATTCTTTTCAAATGAAAAATGACAGAGTTTCATACAAACTATCATCCTCTATTTAAATCCCTTAGGGTTGAATTTCAAAATTCCTTTCTTATTCCTTGTCTATATTATATAGGTAACCTCTGTGCAAAATTTCAGCTTTCTAGGTCCAAGGATTTGGGCTGGGCGTTGATGAGTCAGTCAGGACTTTTCTTTTTATTAATATAGATAGATAGATAGATTAGAAATAAAAAACTGTTTTAGCGCGTTTCCTTTGACATAGTTTTACATACGAATTGTTCGAATTTTACTTCACCGTCAATATTCTCCGAATGCTCCATTTGCTAATAACTCCACGTGTCCGTTCCTCGTTGCGTCAATGCAATATCACCATATCACCAACATTTGCGCCATCGGAACAAATGTGTCCACCCAAAATATTTTTTTATAGTTTCAGCGTGCTTCTTTTGATATATTTTCCATATCGAATTTTGCAATATTCTCTTATCCCTCCATTGGCTAATTACTCCGTGTCCGATCGCTGTATCCTCCGCTGCGTCGATGCAATATCAGCATATTGTGTTCTCCGTGTAATTACATTTTAGCGGAGTGCTGTAGCAAATGAAAATGCAGCTGCCAATATGGCGCCCGTTTCTTTCTGTTTAATCCAATGTTCAGCGTAGCGTTTAATCATTAGATTGATGAGATTTTTTACGGATTTGTTCATGTTTGAAGTTGAATTTTAGTTAGATTAGTCTATGTGGACAACTCTTTATTTTTCATCTTACCTACTTAACATTATCATAATTCATATAAAATATCATTCGCGCCTGTGTATTTGCCGAAGGTTTGGGCAGAGGTTTACCTATAGTTTATCCATCTTAATATATATATTTCTTGTGTGCGTGTGTATGTGACTGAACTCCTCCTAAACGACTGGACCGATTTTGATGAAATTTTTTGTGTGTGTTCGTGGAGATTCGAGAATGGTTTAGATTTACAAAAAAAAAAAAAAAAAATGGAAAATTAGGGTAGGGTAGGTAGGGTAGGGTAGGTAGGGTAGGGTAGGTAGGGTAGGGTAGGTAGGGTAGGGTAGGTAGGGTAGGGTAGGTAGGGTAGGGTAGGTAGGGTAGGGTAGGTAGGGTAGGGTAGGTAGGGTAGGGTAGGTAGGGTAGGGTAGGTAGGGTAGGGTAGGTTTTTTTTTTTTTTTTTTTTTTTTTTTTTTTTTTTTTTTTTTTTTTTTTTTTTGCAATACTTAACACTAATCCCCGCCAACGATATTGGCGCCTTATGTGCTCAACCTCAGTCATTCCGGTCAATCTTTTATGCCTCTCGTACATTCATTCTTCATCCTAATTCTTTCTTGCATTCATCATCTTGCATTCTGTGGGTAGGAGTCCCACTTTTATTTAGTCTAGTCTACGGGCATAATTTATTTATTATAAAAATAGGTAAAATACAAAGTGCTATAATATGTACAAACTGAGCAAAATGTGCTATTTATCACTTGTTGAGCAACAGAGCTGTACATCACAGATATACAAAAATGCAAAAGGTGCTTTTATTACAGAGGAATACATTTAGATCACAGAGAATACAGTATAGCTAGGGATAAAACACAAAAGTGCTGTTTATCACACAAAAATATTAATTTACACAGTCTAAGAACTTAGGTACTAACATAAAATACTGCCGGCTATACGTGTCCTTGCTGCATTCCGTGCTTACATTTGAATATTGTGCAAAATACTAATGAAGCACGGTGCGCTTCAGGTTTTGTTCCTGTGTATAACCGCAGTGGCTACTCTAATACAGTATTCTATGAACTTTTCCCTCGTCTTTTTGTCCATGAGCCCATGCAGGCTCTCCCTCGTTATTTTCCTGTCCAGCTCACATTCAAGTTGGTAGCGCTCCCTGATAAATAACGGGCATTCTACAAGTATGTGCTGGACAGTCTCTGCCACGCCTGGATCGCAGACGCACGATGGGCTATCCTTACACTTAAAGCGATTCAAGTATTCAGAGAACCCACCGTGCCCCGTCAAAACTTGCGTGAGGACGCCTTCGGGCCGCACCTGTTGTACGATACGGAAAGCCGCTATTGCATCCGGAAGAAACATTTTCGTCACCGAAGCAGTCTCGCCCGACACATATCTTCGATTCCATTCATCAAGCGATTCCAAACGGATCTGTCGCTTGATAAATGAAACCGGACACTGGTCGTAGTCCGGCTTCCTCCGTAACGACAATGCTGCTTCCTTAGCCAACTCGTCCGCTCGCTCATTCCCCGGCAGGCCCGCGTGGGCCTTGATCCAGAACAAAGTCACAGCTTTGTTCTGGCACAGGGCGTGAGCCAGGTTTGCGCGCGCGCGAACTGCCAGGGGATGGAGCGAGCCATGGTTTGCAAGCGTCTGCAATGCGGACATTGAGTCGCTGTACAAACCATAGCTCGCCTCTTGCCGCGCGAGGATCACTTCTGTCGCCTTGCAAATGGCCAGGAGTTCCGCCTGGTAGACTGTGCAGTACGCGGCAAGACTAAGCTTGAGGTTCCGGATTTCGCCCTCATTATCCCAAATGGATAATGCGGCTCCGACCTTCCCCTCAATCTTGCTGCCGTCGGTGAATATTCGCACCGCCTGCACATTGTTACTGTCTAGTAACTCTTGGTCTGCCAGGCACATGAACTCCAGGGGCGTTTGTGTAGCTGGATGAGGGGCTTCTGCAAACCTTACCGCACTCTCGATCTCCCTATCTCCTGGCACAAACCGGGATGACCCTCTCCTCGCTTTATACAGGTCGGCTGCCTCTTGTATGCGCAGGTCTAGAGGTAGTATCCCAGACAGTGCCAGTGCCGAGTTCAGAGAGACAGTACGGTAAGATTTGCAGAGCTTCTGAGCGAATCCTCGTTGAACAGAGCCTAACTTCTTCCGTATACCCAACTTCTTTGCAGCGGGTGCCCAGGCGGCGGCTGCGTATGTCACTATGGGCTCAATCGTTGCCGTGTAAATTGTGTGTATTACTTGTGTGTTTAATCCCCAGCTCACCTTTGCCGCTCGGGACAGCCGCTGGGTAGGGTAGGTAGGGTAGGGTAGGTAGGGTAGGGTAGGTAGGGTAAGGTAGGTAGGGTAGGGTAGGTAGGGTAAGTAGGGTAGGTAGGGTAGGGTAGGTAGGGTAGGGTAGGTAGGGTAGGGTAGGTAGGGTAGGGTAGGGTAGGTAGGGTAGGGTAGGGTAGGTAGGGTAGGGTAGGGTAGGTAGGGTAGATGCATATTAGGTGTTTTTATGGCAAAACAAAGTTTGCCGGGTCAGCTAGTATAGATATATTTTTTCAAATTATATTTTCAAGGTACGTCGTACGTACGTTAAGTCCCATATGATATAGCGCAAGTAGCCATTCCTATCTAATTCGGACTCCGTGCTGCTACTGAAAAATTCTCGATAACATATATTGATATCCCGGGAATCAAAACCAAGGCCTCAAGCTCAGTAGTAGCGCTTGCTACCACAAAACAGTTATAATTCACCTGCTCTTATTTTTACATCTTTTGATAGGCATATTCATTTCAATTTCAATGTCAGCAAAAACTGATTTCACAAAAACAGACGCTTGACTTTCCATTTCAATTTTAAAGTTACGAAAAACTACGTTTAAGTCCCATGTGATAAAGGGCAAGTAGCCATTCCCATCAAATTCGGACTACGTGCTACTACTGAAAATCTAGGGCTTTAATCTCAGTAGTAGCGCTACCAAAAGATAGTTGCTCTAATTTTTAGTTCTTTTAAGAGGAATATCAATGTCAGCATAAGCTGATTTCACAAAAACAGACGCACAACTTTCCATTTCAATAAAACGACAAACATTCCAAACCACAAGAAAGATAAAACTCCAGGCAACCATAACCACATAAATAACGCAGCAAATAAAGAAATACGTTTTTCGGCCAAAGGTAGAGATGTATAAACAGGGACTAAATGAAAATAAGTGGCGACATTAATCAAGGGGTCCCAAGCTCACGTAACGACGACCTTCGAGCCTGCAGGGCTCAGTAATCGACCTCCCCTCATTAGACTGGAGGAGAAAGGTTTTGGAGTGTAACGTAAGAAGAAATGTGAAAGATTGACAAATGGCTCTTGAAGTAATATCTTTGAGGAAGGATTACTTTTAGGTTCTAAGAAATAAAGGACTCGAAAGTACAACATCTGAAGACCAATTCACTTTCGGCGAAACTTTTAAATTCAAGCTGAAAATCTGTTAAAAACTCGTATTAATGCAGAAGATATATAAGAGGTATTTCCACTGATCAAGCTGAAACTAAAATGCTAACGTTCCTTAAAAATATAGGAAATGTTCCTCTGATTGCATAAGTTTTTTGGATCGACACGCTATAATCCCCATATGAACTTTTTAAACTAACAATATGGCATAATTTTTTTGTTTATAGACGTAGACTGGAGTTCTGCGCATATTCTGCGCTATCATGTGAATAATGCAACAAAGCTGAATATTCCAGGATTCTTCATTGAGTAATCCGTAAGAAAGTAAGACAGATGCAATTTCAAAATCCTGTAGCTTGTAACAAGCAAAATGATTAAAACGAAGCTAGGCATGAAGGAGATTTACATAATCATATTTGCAAGCGATTATAAATGGATGAGAGTCTTAGCTCCGATATAAGATTAATTATGGTCTGTACAGTCATGCAATTTGCGTTAATAGGAGGCACAGTTTATATGAGGGTGTACCGATGATTATGATTGGCATGTTTTGCACAAAAGGATGTGCAATACTATTTGTTTGTAACACATCGTCATCTTCCTGCCCTTGTTCCCTGACCAGCACAGACGTTGTTGTGTTTCTTACAGGCCAAAATACATTATTTTTAAATTTGTCCTTATATTGAGACTATCACGAAAACTTAAAAAAAAACCGGCCAAGTGCGAGTCAGACTCGCGCCTGAAGTTTCCGTACTATTATTGCATAAAACGGCAAAAAAATCACGTCTGTTGTATGGGAGCCTCGCTTAAATATTTATTTCATTTTGTTTTTAGAATTTGTTGTTATAGCGGCAACAGGAATACATCATCTGGGAAATACATCTGAAAATTTCAGCTGTCTAGCTATCACGGTTCATGAGATACAGCCTGGTGACAGACGGACAGATAGACAGACAGACATACAGACGGATCGCGGAGTCTTAGTAATAGGACATACAGACGGATCGCGGAGTCTTAGTAATAGGGTCCCTTTTTACCCTTTTTGTATCATCTGTGAACATTTCAACTGTCTAGCTATCGGTTCATGCAATGAAATACAGCCTAGTGACAGACGGATCGCGGAGTCTTAGTAATAGAGTCCCGTTTTTACCCTTTGGGTACGGAACCCTAAAAATACAGCAAATTGGTCCCACCCAGAGACAAATCTAACTAGATAACGTAAGTTCCTCCATCTGTATGAAAACCAAGCGTGTCACTTTTTCACACACAAATTAAAATAGTTATTTATGCTACAAGTGCGGAAGGTAGATGATTTCCGATAAGTGGCATTTTTATTCACGAGCGAGCGAAGCGAGTGAGTGGATAAATCGACACGAGTCGGAAATCATTTTACGTACGTGTATCATACAACATATTACTATGCTATGTGCGAGGAAATAAAAAAAAATATCTGAACCAAGCAAAAAATAATAAAATGGTGGCCTTATACAAGCGCGCTCAGCATAACCACAGATTAACTAAAAGTTCCTCGGGCATATCTACTACGCATGTGCAAATAGCTGTCACATCGTAACGCAAAAAGGCACGAGTAAAATATACGTTCTGCCAAACATATTTAATGAATATTTAAATTAATAATTCATTGATCAAAATCTAAATCTAGAGTAATTAAAAACGCCTTTAATGAAGTATTACTTTCATTTTAACTTTTCTCAAATAATAAAAGCTCTATCGTCGGGCTTACGTTGGAGTTAAAAATTAAAAAAAAAACAGAAATGTAAAAAGCACTAGTGAAAAAAACTGACACTTTCCGCACAGTTTGGCTGCTTGGAAAACGCTCTTTTCGAGGACGTGCATTGTAAACAAATTTAATTACCAGTGAAAGAAAACATTTCCAATGCCTCGGGGTCAACTTTTTCTATACAGACTTTACAGTTCAATATGGCATGAAAGGCATTTTTCTAGATTTCGATGGATTTCCGGTGCCAATAATGCTAAATGAAAAACTCAAATTACGATCATTGATCGTAATTTTACTCTGTTTTTTGACACGCGAAGTACATACGATCGCGTCATCTAGTTAGATTTATGTCTGTGGTCCCGAAATTCTTAAATGATGAGCTTACCCAACGAACGAACAGAATTTAATTTTTATTTAATTATGTAAATTTAATTTCTTGTCTAAACAGAAGCAATAATTTTCATAGACCTACCCTTCCATACAGCAGTGTACTACTACAAAAACCGGCCAAGTGCGAGTCGGACTCGCGCACTACGGGTTCCGTACCATTATCGCAAAAAACGGCAAAAAAATCACGTTTCTTGTATGGGAGCCCTACTTAAATATTTATTTTATTCTGTTTGTATTTGTTGTTATAGCGGCAACAGAAATACATCATCTGTAAAAATTTCAACTGTATAGCTATCACGGTTCATCAGATACAGCCTGGTGACAGACAGACAGACAGACGGACCGCGAAGTCTCAGTAATAAGGACCCGTTTTTACCCTTTGGGTACGGAACCCTAAAAACAAACATAATAGCAATCGCCAAGCACCTACTAACAAGAGTAAAATGCCATTCTCAAACAAGGGTACCAACCTTCCAACCAGTTAAAATATTCCAGGCACGTGTAGGCTTTGTTCCAACTTTCAGCGCTCAACAACTTAGGCAAAATATGTTGTACAAGTTAACAAGAAAATAGTTGTACAACTTCTCAACTTTTTGAAAACATTACGTACCCCTTATGCCTAGACTGGAGTTGGGTACCTTTCTGGTATACAACGGAAAAAAGATTTACCTATTGAATTTGTGAAACCGTAACAACAATGAAATTTTACCAATACAGACGTCCCTTGTTCGCTTTAGGACAGATTCGCTTTAAGACAGATTCGCTTTACGGTAGATTCGCTTAACGGCAGATTCGCTTTATGGCAGAAATTGTACAGTCGTGTTGAAATTGTATCCACGTAGTTTTCCTTTAGGTATGTTGTCTAGAACAGAAAACTCTTTTAGTTTTCCCGTCAGTATTTGATGATGACCTCTCACAAAATGATTATACCGTAAATTTTATACGCCTAATTTATATACTCTTACCTAACAAAACACAAGCTACTTACGAAAGACTACAAGCTACTTACTATATTACTGGCTATTTTTTTAGTTAACATAAAGCAGTATAGATGGACTTACGAGTTAACTGTAATTCAAGCAGTTAAAAGCCGTATATTCCAATGCTAAAGTTATCAGTTGCTTCTACAACTATTAGAAAGCGCTATAAAAAAAAAAGCCAACATCTAGAAGAAAGTCGATGGTGGAGACTGTATTAAAATGTATATGCAATTGGCATTGTTACCACCAATTTTTTTCTCAGAAGGTAACTTAGCTATTCAAGAATCAGTGAATGATTCTTTAGAATATTTCGCATTCCGGGACTATTTCTCAAATCAATGGATGCGATTGATTACTACTGATATATTTAGTTCAGTGGCAGTGGACAGGGCACATTGCTCGCAGAACGGATGGTCGTTGGGGTCGAAAAGTTCTGGAGTGGTGACCGCGAACCGGAAGGCATACCACCAGGTGGACAGCTGACTGGTGAGGGTGGCGGGAGTCCGCTGGATGCTAGACACACGGGACCAGTCAATGTGGGCGACGCTTCGGGGAGGCCTATGTCTAGCAGTGGACGCCTTTAGCTGATATGATGATGATGACATTTAGTTGCTACAAAGAAGTATTCATAACGAATAACCCAGTTGAAGGGTGCATGGCCGCCTTAAAAACAGAAATCCTTTGCAACCGGCATTATCGGTTCATACAATTACTTAAAAAGGAAGACAAATAAAAAACAAAACAAAATAAAAAACCTGACATACATATTCGCGAGCTGGCTGACCAAAACCAGATGTATCCTTCAACTGTACAGCATGATTTTCTTCTTGGTTAAGTCTTTTTAATTCGCTACTTAAGCAGTTGGGTTTTTGCTTATTTTTTTGCACCTTTGTTACTTTTTTAATATTTTACTAATAATATTTACATTGAACTCGATATAGATATATTGAATTCACTGTACTTCTGCCATAAAGCGAATCTGTCTTAAAGCGAATCTGCCGTAAAGCGAATCTGTCTTAAAGCAAATCTGTCCTAAAGCGAACAAGGGACAGACGTCATACTCATTATCTATACTAATATTATAACGAGGTAAAGTTTGTGAATTGCGACCTATCTACTGAACCGATTTTGAAAATTCTTTCACCAGTAGAAAGCTACATTATATCATATAGTATCATAGGCTTTAATAAATTTTCAAAAAAAATAGAGATCCTTATAAAAATTGCAATAATGAAAGAAAGAAAGAAAAAGAAAGAAAATTCATTTATTTGCCACAAGCCACTGAGCACACAATATAAAAAAAAAGAAAAACAAAAAGAAAACTTAAAACTAACACGGTAACAACAGTAAAAAAGAGAAAAAACAATATAAATATGAAATTGTGTGTCCCACGGCTGCGCCAAATAGGACCAGTTCAGCAAAATGTCGCGCAACTAGTGCCCGACGCTGGTTTTCAACTGGACCTGCGACTGTGACGTGACGGACGTAAAGCAATTTTATAGTGACATAATATGTATGTAAAAAAGTACTTATATAAAAGATAAAAAAAGATGTTTAAATTACAATATAAAAGTAACAGATACACCACATATGAATAAATAAGGTGAGTGTGACAGGAAATGAGATGAGGGTAGGTAGGCTAATACGTCATATTATTGAGGCATTCAGTGCGGCCATATCCAGTTTACGTTGAGCTTCCACCAGATACTGCCGTAAACGTCTTCTAAATGTGCCTATTGTGTTGGTTGTTCTGATCGGTGGTGGAATGTTATTCCAAACTTTGGAAGCCGCATAACGAAAGCTGCCTCTGAACACTGCTGTATTATGCGATTGCGTCGAGAGTTGCTGCGAGCATTGCCTTCTCCCACATTCTCGTCTACTCGTTATCCAACCTAGTTTATTATATAAATAGTCCGGTTTTTTATATTTAACAACACCAAACAAAAGGCATGCCAAGTGTAGTTTGCGCCTAGACTTCATTTTAAGAATAAAATGTTGATTTAGAAAGGGTGTTACATAATTTCTGCGAGGAATGTTGTAGCAGAACCGAGCGCACGCGTTTTGTACCCTTTGTATGAGCCTATCTGTACGAGCTAAAAGGCGCGGGCCATACACAGTGTCGGCGTAGTTCAACCTAGATAGAACTAGTGTTTCAACAAGTTGTTCCCGTAATGATTCAGACAAATAAGGCCTAATCCTGTATAAAACTTTTAAGCGGTAGAAACAGTTTCTTACTGAGTAAGCTATGTGTTTCTCAAAACGTAGGTCTTTGTCCATGACGAGACCTAGATTTCGCGCCTCATAGACTCGCTCAATTTGTTCACCCATTAGTTTTACGTCAAAAGTCGTAGGTAGACGAGAAAGCTGCTGTCTGGTGCCGAACACCACAAACTTAGTTAACCCAAATAATGACACCCAAAGTAGCAAAATGTTTCATTCTTTAGCGTGCGCTGAGAAAACTATTGATGATAAAAAATATGTACTACATGATTAGGTAGAGTAGCGTAGGTAGAGTAGGGTAGAGTAGGTAGGTAGCCAATTGAC
Organism: Anorthoa munda; assembly: GCA_945859665.1. Taxonomy (NCBI): domain Eukaryota; kingdom Metazoa; phylum Arthropoda; class Insecta; order Lepidoptera; family Noctuidae; genus Anorthoa; species Anorthoa munda. Next base: position 25,414,122 of record OX243900.1, on the reverse strand, counting down.
GAGCGAAGCGAAAGCGAAGCCCCGGGGGTCAGCTAGTATAGAAATTAAAACAAGACGATATTTATGATGCGGCGTGCACAGGACCAGTCAATGTGGCGACGCTTGAGGGAGGCATATGTCCAGCAGTGGACCTCTTTCGGCTGATATGATGATGATGATGATGATATTTTACTGCAGCTACCTAAATAGGACTTGAACTTGGAACTTTATTTCTATCATTGAGTAGGTTAAAAGATCACAGATATATGAATAGGACCCCGTCACCCCGTTGTCAGAAAGAGATAAACATACTGTTCAAAAGTACGTTCGTTTCGCGGCCAGACGCAGTACGGAATGAGTTCACTCAAGCTGGTCAGCTTGTATTTGTATTGCCGCGCAGATAGCCGGTAAAACGTATCTCCCTCAGTATGTATATAACATCACTGAGGAATAATTTGTACATAGTTTAAGTAGATTGATCTGCCTAGTTTTTTCTCAGCAATGTTGGGGTGGGTCCACTCTTAATTGGATGAAACTGATTTTATATGATATGAAACGATTGCCTACCTAATCTCTACAACCCAGTAGCAAGGTAACATATGTTGGTAAGACTGGTGTCTGTTTTTCTGGCTGCTGACTGCTCGTTATAACCCCCTGTTTCAAATATCTAGAAATAACAATTGGCTTAACGTGCTTTTTAAGTCACGGAGTGGAGGAGTCTCAGTATGTAATGGATGGTCACCCATCCGTGTACCGACCTTGGCAAGCGTTGCCCCAGTCGACGGCACGAAATATTTTGTGCGCGGGTTACCAACCGACTACACGACAACACGTGCGAAAGAGACAGATGCTGTGATGAGCAGTAAGAAGCTAGTTCGCGTACGAACACACACTTTTGCAAATTTGTAGCGAAATGGATGATGATTTTAGGACAAAAACGAGCGCACGAAATTTTATAAACAGAACTTTGGGAATATGGATATCATGAAAAAACTACTAAATGAATCTGTCCAAAATAAGATGATTTGCATTATTGAACTACTAATCTATCGCTGTGTGGTGACTGTTTTGCCATTTTCAGTCTTCTTATGGTATTTATTTTCGCCCAAAGATGCGTTAAAATTAATGTTGAAATATGGACTTTCGACGCTCATAACTTTCAAATATTGATTTTTGTAACATTTTTTTTCCACATTGGGCTAGATAATGATGAGACAAAGTGATATTTTTTTTTTTGAACATATATCAAACAGCGCCACTGTTTAATCGCCGGACTATGTTTGTATGGAAGAATGATCGACTTGGGCAACCTTAAGCCTGAAGATCAACCCGTGCCGCTGTAAGTACTTTTAATTACGAGCTCCTCTGTTTATTGATATAATAGGGTAGTTGGCAGAAAATATTTATTTAGTCCGTAAGTTGATAACCTAAAAATATTGGACACGTATTTTATCTTATGCCACGTAAACATCAACGACGATACAGTTGTTTGAAATATCGTGTGACGTCACGGTGTGCTACACTTTATACTGACAAAGTGACGTCACAATCCACTCTTGAACTTTGATGTGCTTTGTTTGTCAAAAAATAATGGTCGAATGTTATTTGATAATCTCACTGACATCATGGAATTTATCATTTTTCTACCCAAAAAACATTGCAGGTATATAACTTGGCAAGGTTTTGCAGTGCGGGTAAGTTCACGCATAGTGCATTAACTGACCAACCTCCTTATAGAGCGAACGTAACGTGAACGCGGCACTATTGGTCAGTCGATCCTTGTGTCAACTGAGCAACCAATCGCGCGCTCGGACCGGTGCTAAACGTTCCCCGCGTCCCGCTTGGTAACCAAAGAGACCTTAAAAACGACTTGTGCGCATCTAACGACTCTTGTCAAGTTACGTGCCGGCAATTATACTCAGTAACCGAATTGTTAATAAGATAATTTATTATCTATTAGACTGGTTTTGATTCTTCACTTACTGTTAGTGTGTATCGTCCCAGTTTTGGGTTTCCCCGACGACTACTAACTGATTCGGTCAAGGTCTAGTGTGGAGACAACAATTTTTTATTTATTTTAACAGTTAATACAGTTTCAGGACACAGTGCAGCCATGGCTCTTGTACTTGGAAATCCTGAATCACAAGAATCAGAGTGTGGACCGTTGGTAGGGTTGCCATCTCTAAAATCTGCCAACTAGGACAAGGAGCATTTAAACCTCGGATTTTGGAGCTTAAAACCCGGACATTTAAACAGATTTTATTTTCATAACTTTTTTAAACTAAATGTAGTTTTAACATATTATTTTTTCCAAAAAAATACAACTGACTTCCAATTAAAACACTACAAAGTGAAAAATTATTTCAATTTCGGAAGTTGGTGTTTATGATTTTGTTTCTTCTTTTTGTTACACCGACTTCCAAAATTATTTTTTTTTTTTAGAATCTATTCAAATTGTTTTTCACTTTGTAGTGTTTATAATTGGAAGTCGGTTGTATTTTTGGAAAAAAGTTTTTATTTTTCACTTTTTTGTTTTGGCACATAGTGGTAAATTTCTATAGTTATCTAACTTTTTACTAATATTATAAACGCACAGGTTTGTATGTTTGTTACTTTATCACGCTAAACGGCTAAACGGATCTAGATGAAATTTGGCAGATTATAGTCAGGAATAGCATATAGACCATTTTTTAATCCGGTATAATGTTTCCTTGGGATTATAAAACAATTTTGACGCGGACAAAGCCGCTGGCAGAAGCTAGTGTAAACAGACATGCAATCCCGGGTGATTTGCCGTAATTTTTCAAGAGTTCCGTTGAATATCTCCGAATTTCTTCATCAGATCTTCTCCATATTTTAATGGGACCAACCAATTCGGGATCATACCCTTCCAAACAAAAAATAATTTTCAAAATCGGTTTACAATTGACGGAGAAATCGGTGAAAAAATGTCGTTTCGTTTAAAACCCGGACTATAAATAAAACTCCGCCAGACGCCGCCCGGACGTTCCCTTGACGCCTTCTAAACTAGGACAAATCCGGGAAAACCCGGACGGATGGCAACCCTAACCATTGGTAATGTGTATTGTGGTTTTAATTACCAAACATATTTTGCTCAAAAGGATTACAACAAGTTTATAAAGAAGTTTTCCTAAAAATTGTCCACTGAAATCACTCACAACAAAAAGCACATATACTAAAAAAATAAGGACATTATTATTCATATCTACCCATTTCCTAATCCTCATAACAAACAAAATAGACATCCTTAAAGTAATTGACATACCACTTATTCTGTGTACACAATATTGAAAAGGGCACTTCACCGACAACCGGCTTATTCACCGAATGGCTTTTGTCAGCATTGTCCGAAGTATTCGGGAAAACGTTTTTGTTACACGGACTTTTCCGAAGGGGTTGACATGGATTCGTATTGTGTTTGTACATTAGGTATGCAAGGTTAGGTTTGGTAGGCGGCAATAATGCAACAATAAACTCGGTTAGGGTACAAACAATGGGGAAAGGTTTGGTGGTAATTTTGATGAGAAAGAGTGTCATTAGGGTTCCGTACCACGAATGAAAAAAACGGAACCCTTATAGGATCACTTTGTTGTCCGTTCGTCCGTCTGTCTGTCAAGAACCTTTTTCTCAGGAACGCGAGGAGGTATCAAGCTGAAATTTAAATAAAATACTCAGGTCTACTGTCCCTTAAAGCTGTGAAAAATCCGCAAATTTTCGACACTCGCAAGGGAATCATAACCTACGGGGTACTTCCCGTGAACTCAGAATCTTGAAATTTGGTACGAAGCAACGTCTTATAGCACAGATAAAGGAAAAATTGCGAAAACCGTAAATTTTTAGTCACATCATATAATAAAAATATGTTCAATAATTTTAAACTTACTACCCCTTTCCTCATGAACACGTAGAGGTATTAAATTGAAATTCATATCAAATACTCAGGTCCATAATATCTTTAAGCTGAGGTTTGTACGGAACCCTCGGTGCGCGAGCCAACTCGCACTTGGCCGGTTATTTAATTAATAACAGTTTGACCAATAATGCAAGGTTCATGAACAAAACTGACGACATAATATATACGCATTGGCTGGTGAGAATTGCCGAGCTAATTTTATTTTCAAGCATCGCTTGACTTACTTTTAATTCGTGAGGCATCGATAATTCATTCCCAGAAATCGAGTTTCAAACCACCGATTTCTGAATTATTAATTCGAAGTTGAGTATTGATCAATCTCTACTTAAGCCTGAAAACCTGTCAGAATTTAGCATTAAAGTAAGTTTGATGCATTACTCAATTCAAAAATTAGCCCTAAGAGACTCACAATGCTTGTGAAAGAAAAATCTCGTAACCACGCGTAATATAGGTCGCCTAAAGAATAAAAATAGAAGATCATTCAAACATACGCTCGTTTCTTCGCGGCCCACTCTTCTTTGTTCTCCTGCGCAACCTTTTCGAGATGCGCGCGCGCCTTCTCTGCCCTCGTGAAAACTTGGAATCTTCTGGCCACGTCCGTCTCCACACGCTTGAGGGTCAAGTCGTCTCTCGCTCGTTCATCCTGAAGGTAATCCATAATTGGAACTAGTTTCAAAATTCTTTTCTCAATACTTGGAGCTCCTATCCAGCTTTATAGTACAGTAGCTTCTGCCAGCGGCTTCGCCCGAAAGTCGAAAATTATCTCGAGGCAACATATTCCCGGGATAAAAAGTATCCTGACTATAATCTATCTCTGTGCCAAATTTCATCGCGATTCAGCGTTCAGCCGTTCTGGCGTGAAGTAGTAACAAACATACACACTCACAAATATTCGCCTTTATAATATTATTACTTTGATTCAGTGCAAGCCTAGAGATTTGTCATACAGGTTCCGAACCCAGTAAAGTAACCAGCTCTCACAAAGATTAGAAACTTACTGTTACTTAGCTACTATTCAATTCAATCATTTATTTCGGACCATGATCCATAATTTGTTAAAAATACACTTAAGACTATGTCAGTAAATTAACATAATTTAATAAAGTCATCCTTATAAAAACAATAATCCATCCACACAATAAAAATAAATTAATAAAAATAAATTAGCAAATAATCCAATTAGTTCATATACCTAACCTATTTCCCGTTGCACTGCAGCTGCCGCATGCCGCTGTTCAAGCGGGTCCAGTACCCCAGGAAAGGGCAGTCCAGTTAATAAGCAATAGCCCTTAGGACACCGTTTACGCTCCCCCGTATCCTGTGCATCAGGGATTTATTTATTCAGATTTCATGCACAAAAAGCGGACATAATGCCTTAGGCTTTTATGCTGTCCTTTTCCGCATTATCGCCTGAAAACTATCAGTTTTTGCTTCTGCAAACACAAACGTGACATACACGTTGCACAACAGAAACGTGGGAGCTCCAACAGTATCCTAAAAGCGTTATTACTGGACCCGGAGAACGTTGTAAGCCCTCTGCGTATGTCTAACCCACAGGCTGCACGTGTACATCGCGTTCCCTCGTACATCGCGCAAACCTGAGGGCCAGCATGTTGTATCGGACTTACAATGCCCTCCGTTCGCTCTCGATGTCATCGTGCAGGTCCTCGTTTAAGATTTGACCTAAGTATTTAAAATTTGCCACCCTCTTTCGTGGTACACCATAAAGGTACATCGGAGGAACTGTCCTAGACTTCTTGGTGCCCACTCGGGACACCATAACCGCACTCTTCCCCACATTAAACAGGAGGCCTATAGGAGGAGGAGAAGGGTACGCCGAATCACATGGCCATGTGATTCGGCGTATCCTTCACACACATCAAGCAACCGTCTGAGTCCTTCAATTGAAGGGCTCAGCAGTACCATGTCATTGGCGTAAGTTATGCTATTTACCATCTGCCTATCAATGGAGCATCCGATACCTGTACCGCTATCCGAACTCGTGGGTTATTCCCAAAGTACTCCAAAAAGAGTTCCCAAACTACTCCATGAAAAATATAATATTTTTAATTAGGTTTCATTCTACTCCATGATAATATTAAAATGTTCTCAAAGTACTCGTAAAGTACAAGTATGGGGTGCCATTTTAATAAAAAGCTAATTTAAATATGTATCGGATTACTATAAAAGGGTAGCTGATGTATAGTCAGGCTCATAAGTTTTGCAAACATATTTTTAATAACCAATAAAAATAAATAAAAACAAGTCTTAATAATATAATTCAACAATCATTTTCAGTCTTATATTTTTTTTAATTCAACAATTAAGCATATTCAAAAATTTCTGACAAAATTAAAAAAGTGGGGCTCCGGATTCAGAAGTCTAAATAAAAACCGGCCAAGTGCGTGTCGGGCCACGCGCAGTAATAGGGTTCCGAAGTTGCATAATAATGCGGACTAATAAGAGGGTTTTGTTGTTGTTACATGAACATTCAGCGGCTCATATAGTCTAAAAACGGGCCCACATAGGATAATGTTTTTTTTTTAATCTATATTCTCACGTTTGACCACTATCTCGCCTGATGGTAAGCTATGATGTAGTCTACGGTGAAGCCCGCTTGCCTAGATGTAATCTATTCAGTCTTGACTTAAACTAAATAAGGACTAACTGGTAACTGAAGAAGGAGTTATAAAATCCAACTTCGCAACTGAAGTTAGAAAAATATTATCTATTTGAGTACCACTGCGGGTGCGAATTGCGAAAGAGCGCGCGTTAGAGCCACGGGGAATGGTATAGTTCGTTCCTGGATCCTTGCGTGCATGCTCCTTGTTTATTTCTCTTTCGGAATTAGATAAATGTCGTATGTATTCACCTCTAATCTCCTCTAATACCGCAGATTAGAGGTGAATCCTCTAATCAGCGGTATTCACCATTTCATTCTGGAAAGTTCTACGCTACTCAATTAGTGATGTCGGGTCGAATATTGACTTTATAGATGGATATCGACAAAAGAAAATAAGTAATTTGCTTGGAAATCGAATCTAATAAGAGTTTACTTTTACGTTTTAATTACAAAACGTCGAAAATACTTCTGCACTAACACAAAACAGACTCCGCGCGCATGCGCCGTATGGACTACGGACTGGTACTGCCAACGACTCCGGCCACTCCAATGCGTTATTCGAGCTTAAACATTATTAATTTAGAAATCGTTATGATTTTATTTTTGTACATGGTTCATAAGCATATATTTACTATCTGTTTTACACAACTAACAACGTTATTTAAGTAATTTTTCAATGGCATTTGTACAAAAATTGTACTGTGCCAAGTACATTTTATAAGTTGGTAACAAGTAACTTATAAGTTGGTAACAAGTACATTTTATAAGTAAATTGGTTCACAGCTAATAATCTAGTTTTAAATGCTAAAAAGACTAAGTGCATAAAATTTGTCTTGCCGAATGTCAAAAGTAATGATTGTGACATTTTATTAAACAAGGAGAAGCTAGAATTCGTCGATAAAACGGTTTTTCTGGGGATCACGCTAGACTCGAGGTTGCAATGGGGGCCTCATTTAATATCACTTGCGGGGCGGCTAAGCTCGGCAGCTTATGCTGTTAGAAAAATACGTCAGTTTACTGATGTCGATACCGCAAGATTAGTCTATTTTAGTTATTTTCATAGTATAATGTCTTACGGTATCTTACTATGGGGAAGGGCTGCAGACATTGAGTCAATTTTTATTCTGCAAAAACGAGCCATCAGAGCGATATACAATCTTCGCCGGCGCGATTCTCTAAGGGAACTGTTTAAGAACATTAACATCATGACGGTACCTTGTCAATATATTTATGAAAACATCATGTATGTTAGAAAGAATTTACATCTTTTTAGTAAAAACGGTGACAGACATAATTATGTTACTAGAAATAGGGATCAACTAATTCAACCAGGTTTCAGGCTGGCTAAAGTAGCATCATCTTTTATGGGGTACTGTATAAAATGTTACAATAAAATTCCTCCCCACATTCTACAACTAAATGAGACGAAATTTAAGACTTGTATAAAACGCACACTATGTAGGCAAGCATATTATAAGTTGGGGGATTACATCGCTGATAAAAATGCTTGGCTCAATGCTGGTCCTGCTCCGCAGCCACTAGGGCGCAAGAACAATTAGTGATGGGCAGAAAAGTATCGAAGTATTGTTGGACATGCTGAAGACTGTATGCAAATTTTTGTATTGTATAAACTCAATTTCTTTTAGTATTATATAATTGCACAGCACATGTGTGAGTACTATGTTCCGACTGTAGATAAATCTACCATTCACTGTACCTATATGTCGTTCGTTGACTTCTGTGTGCCCTGGCAGTTGAGTGTGTCATGCTCTCTCTAATTTCTCTCTGATGGTGGCACATGTGTTGGATCATTCGGTTCCCTTCATGATGGTTGAGCTGAGTGGTGCCGATCCATGCGTCATGTTCGTGAACGGGCGCCATCAGTTGGGATTGGTCATAACTTAGCTGTCTCGGCCTGTTAAAGTGCTTTTTTTTAATTATTTGTTACTCTAGACGCTTTTACGTACACGTCTTTTTACATCGTTCTCACATATATGTATTTTTTCAACAAGAATGATGTAACCAAAAACTTGTAATTAAAACTGATGGAAAAGAGTGTCCGGGGAGTTTCTTGCAAATTCTTCTCCATTGAGACCTACAGACGCTTGCGAATTTGCAACTAGAGTCATCTTTTTATTAATTTTTTGTTTGACAATTCAAAAGTACTTCTAAAGTTTAATTGAAATAAATACCTTGATTTTGATTTTGATTTTGTTGGTCGACTATTACTCGTAAACTTGTAAAGCCTGTTATGATTTAATTTTTGTATATTTTTACATGGTTCGTAAGCATTATATTTACTCTAAACAGAGTAAATATAATGCTTACGAACCATGCGCAACACAGCTATCAACTTTATTTAAGTAATTTTTCAATGGCATTTGTACTAAATTTTACCTGTTCCAAGTACATTTTATAAGTTGGTCGACTATTACTCGTAAACTTGTAAAGCCTTGTTATCCGTGATAATTTTCCTTTACATTTCGTTATATTTACTACTGCCGTGAATTTTTTCACATAGCCAAGAGCAACCATTTCGCTGGCAGGGGACACACACACTTGACTCTAACATAAATTTGCAACTTAATTTTTTGCTTTTTCTTCTTGCTTAATTTTACGCAAACGAATCTCTGAATCGAAAAATGGTTTTAACAAACCCATAATATTATTGAATGGCCTATCCAACGATATCCCACACCATGGGATAGATGAGAAAAAAAATAACATCCCCACTTTACGTCTATGGGAGGTACCCGAAAAAAAACAATTTTTCATGCTTTTATGTTACCACTTTGTCGGAATTATTAATATGTATATACATGCCAAATTATAGCTTTCTAGTACTTAGATTCTCTAAGCTAAGCTGCGGACGGACAGACGGACAGAGCGAAACTATAAGGGTTCCTTGTTGACTTCGGAACCCTAAAAAAAATGAAAAACAAATAATAAAAATCTAAAATTATATCTGGCAATAAAGCCTAAAAATGATAAACTTTAATAATTTGTGACTGACTGTCATAAAATATATGCATTTTGTAGACGGAGCAGTTTGAGAATTGATAATGAATAATCGGTGGAGCACTTTAAGAATAATGCCATATACCTATAGAGCAGAATAACAAGTATTTTTAAATAATAATAATTCCTTGGAGTAACTTGGGAATTGATGTTTTAGATTCTTATCTTTTTAGAACAAAAGAATGGAGTACTTTGGGAATGACCCGAACTCGTCAATCAACTGATTGACGTATAGGCTATGAACCATATTGCACCTTTTTGAAAGTAATAAATAAATATTGTTTATGATAGCATTATTAGGTATAGTTCTGTATTTCCTAACAAGGCAAACAGAATTTAACTATAGGGTCACACATATTTCGTCTGCGTTAAGCACTATAGGGAGCGAACCATTGCAATCAACCGGACTCAAATCCAAACCTGCTACTGCTACAAAAAAATTACTGCTTGGTATACCTAATTCAATATTTAAATTTTGACCCCAAATGGGCATCAAATCCAGGCCCGCCATGATACAGCAGTAACTATTACGGCTTCAAGGACACAAGGCCGGCTAATGATATTATCAATAAAATCACAAAAAAAACATACCAGTTTCTTCATCTCCATGTGAATTCTGTCCATGAATTGATTGTACAAATACTTTCTGTATTGGTTGAACTCTTTCAGCGAACAAACAGCTCTTCCATCCTTCGTGCAGTACCCCAGCTGTTTCATCCTGTTTCTCGCTGGCTTTTGAGCGAAATGATGAGCGAGGTGGGGGTCATGCATGGGCACGTAGTCATAGGAGACGGTGTTGCAGTAAGGATCTGTCAGGTCGAATGTGGGTCGTGGTCCGCCTGTAACACCGAGGCCAACTCTTCGAACCTGAAAAATTGAAAGGATTTTATTTATATTTGACACCGTAATGATGTTATCTTTTGTGACCTACATACAGACTAGCATATATCCAATAGATCTAGATGTACAACCCATTATTTAGGTTTACCAATTTTTTTGTCAAAATCGTCAGCTGCTACTTCAGAAACATGTGTCTGACGCTAGTGGTAGACCTTCGCTTACGTGAAGACGCATTTTGGGTGAAATTCCGTCACTAGACCAACTCCTGAAAGCCGCGATGGCGGCGACCATAAAAAATGCGCCGAGACAGTGTAACTTGGTATGTTCAGGCGAAACGATTTAACTAACACGGACATGACAATCTTGTAACGGAGTTAATCAGATAAGGACAGTGAACGAGTTTGACAAATCATAAGAAATACGCTGTATGCAGAATAAAACGATAAGGGAAGCGTCAGACTTAGACTGTCTCGACATGCATCTAAATTCTAGATGAACATAGATGCAAAACTTTAACAAGTAATACACACGATACCACACAATTTACCTGCCCACCTATCTATATCCTTAAGATAAACCGCTCCAGTAAATCATTAACTACTGCAGCCATAAACAATGTATCCTCCACTGGATAATATCGACTATACACGTCAGTAATTATATTTACCGATAACACACGCTGGGCTAGCCAATTTAATAGCAGCGTGCACCAACACAATGTATTTGTTAAAGGGTTATTAATATGGCCGGTTGATTTCTGCGTAACGTATCTGTGTGTGGATAAGAATAATTTACACATAATAATAAAGCCGTTTATTTCCGAAATTTGCGTGCATAATTTAATCAAAAACTATTGATGATGTTGACAAGCTTTGGACCAGCCCAATAAAATTTGACTTGAAGGGACTTGAAAATCTTGAATTCAATTGGTAATGGACATTATGAGTTAGTAAACCAACTTATGACAGATAAGAATTCTTATTATCCTTGGTACTAAATTTAAATCGTGTTTTGAAAAGCTAAGGGAACGGTAATGATGTGTGTTTTAAATTGCAAAAGTATGAAAATAGAGAAGAAACACAAGTTCTCACAGATGCACTGCAGTTCATCAGTTGAATATTATTTTGAACTTCGTTTCTTATTAAAAACTAACAAAGAAAGTAATAATAAGTAGTAGAAGTGTAACATTATATGTATCCAAAACTGTGTGTTACGAGTATATATAGCTTGTTACTTACAACATGTTTGTGTCATTTCTCTATCCGAAAACTGTAATTTTCATTGTTATTATTTCAACTTATTAATAAGCTAGAAAGAGCGTTTGTTTGTGGACCTACAGTAAATAATTGTCTCGAACTGTGGTGATGTGGACACAATTTATTTTGCTTTTGTATTTATGCAAAACCAATTGTTTAAACAAATACCTACACAGCGGCACGCATAAATTTCAATAGAAAAACAAAACTAGGTAACATCCCACGCAAATTAATTGCAAACTTAATTACTTTGTCCTTTTTAAATACCACAAAAATAAACATTTTCCCAGATACAATTTTGCCATTTACAATACATATTTCGAAACTGTTTGCCTAAGGTAGAATTCTGTTCAATATGAGAAACGCAACGTTAGGCATTTGATTGGAAATCCCTTGTGTGTCTAATCTAATCTGTACCGCAAATTCCCACTGCTGGGGCAAGACTTGCCTTCGGGCATCCCCTTTTATGTCAATTTGTGGAAATTCTTGGTAAAGGGTGAAAACTATTTGGTATTCTCAATAGCACGAATGCAATTTGCAGCTAAGAGCTAAATGTAGGTACACTTCGAAACTACATCACAAGAATCTAGGGATTCCTTGGCGAATTCAATTTTGCTGCTGGTTTCAGTAGTGTAATTGTCTTGACCAGCTTCTTGGCTCGTATGAATTTCAAAAATTATCTCATAGGATGGTATTAGTTACCGGGATTAAAAGTACCTATTCTTATTATCATCATCATCATCATATCAGACGAAAGACGTCCACTGCTGGACATAGGCCTCTCCCAAGCGTCGCCACATTGACCGGTCCCCTATTCTTATATCTAATCCAAATTAAGGTCTACCCGAGACCTATGTTTAGTCCAAGCCTTTGCTTGAGGCGGGATTGATTAAAAAACACCCAAACATACAGACTCAGATTAATAATAACAGTACGATAGGATTTATTCACAAAAACAGAAAACTCATCATCGTAGGGACATTCGGAAGTCTATTATGCCTTACCCCATTATCACCCCCATCCTGCTTTTAGCAATTTTAAGCTATAATGTAAATCAGCTGCCAACAACGGTCCAAATTAAACTTCATTAATAATGCTATAGATAGATATTACAAACAAAGTGATCCAGTGACAAAGTAATTAAGTGCAGTGCGTTAACAAAAGGTCATCGTCAATATAGGTCGGAAGCGGGCTAAGTAACGTTAAAAGGTGATTCCCGCAGTTTAAAGCGATGTTGAGTGGTTTGGTGACGTATACTGTTAAACGTTTTTATTAACCTTAGAGATATTTTTGCGTAACTGATAAAATTTAGGTGTGCCTGCTATAAGGAAACACTTCTGTCTTTCGCTTCGGGGACAAAAAAGGTGATCAATTGTTTTTAGGGTTCCGTACCCAAAGGGTAAAAACGGGACCCTATTACTAAGACTTCGCGATCCGTCTGTCTGTCTGTCTGTCCGTCTGTCACCAGGCTGTATCTCATGATCCGTGATAGCTAGACAGTTGAAAATTTCACAGATGATGTATTTCTGTTGCCGCTATAACAACAAATACTAAAAACAGTATAAAATAAATATTTAAGGGGGCTCCCATACAACAAACGTGATATTTTTGCCGTATTTTGCTCGATATTAAAAACGGCAACAGGTAGACTAAATATTCACAGAATATTTAGTTGTATATTCACTTTAAAATATAATAATTATTAAATTAAAATAAAATAAATTAAGGGGGGCTCCCATACAACAATCGTGATTATTTTGCAGTGTTTTGCGATAATGGTACGGAACCCTTCATGTGCGAGTCCGACTCGCACTTGGCCGGTTTTTTTTTCTCAAGCAGTTCTGTCTATGAATCTGCTCACTGCTTACACTCATCAGAAACCTTTAATTTGTCGACTCGACCAGCAGGTTTATTACCTATGAAACAATAATCAGTGCAGTCATCGCGAGTACAAACGCTTTAAGTCATAAAAATCGGGATTACCTTAAAAATCGTTTGCTAATCGCTCGCTGTTTGTCAAAGGCACTTATTCCAAAAAAAGTCCGACAAAAATTCTAAAACTTCTGTACATATCGCAATTTGGGAGCGAATGCCAACAACAAGGAAAAAAGTAATCGCAATTTGGCAGCCGAATTGGCTCGCCGATGGCAGTCGCGCTGCTGACAAAAACCATACGTAATACGAAATATTCGCGATCACTTGTGATCAAACGCACATTTTTGGTTGACTAATTATATAGAGGTAGCACTATCGATAAATTGTTATGGTGTGGCTTTTCGCTGATCGGATTCGCGATTGAAGAGCCATTATTGCGAAAAATATAAACACGTAATCCATCGGAGATTCAATAGCTAGATTCAGATGTGCTACGAAATGCTAATTAATATAATTATGTCAGAGGACACCAAATAATGCCATCCCCAGGTTGATTTCTTATTTATAGGATTGGATATCTATTTCCAAACGAAATAGAAAAGGACAAAACGCCGCTTCTCAACCTCTCTCTGATTGTATAGATTACAATTCAATCAGGTAACAATGAGATTTAAATGTTAAAATCCTTGAAAACTCTTCAACACGAAATCAGGCGATCGATCGAGGTAATTTATAAAGCTTTAAGTAAGAACACGGTAGGTATATCAGAGGTTTTAAAGTGGTGTGTACTTGTATTGATAAAATGTTCTTGAAACTTCAGATTAACTTGTTATTTTAAGCTCATTTTCGCCTGAAAAGCCTTGACAAGTCATGCGTGTCCAATGACAGATGATTGCTTGTGACGAATTTGAAATCATAATGTTTACCGAATAACTGAAACCGACGCGACGCCGTGTAAGAGCTAACCGAAGATGACGAAAAGAAAAAGACAGCATGCAGTCTGGTTCGTCTCATGAGGGGTTGGACTTTAACAACAGCCGTGAGAAGTGGAGAAACTGAAGGTCTTTGCCCAGCGCCGGAACATAAGGGGCTGATTTGATAAAAAGTTATCCCCAGTTTCTGAAATACGTTTAAATTTGATGTTATGTATTTGCCAAACTTTAAAGTAGGGTTTGATACGTTCTTAACTCTAAATCTATATATATAAAAATATCGAAAACCACTTGACATAATTATAAAGATGAAATTTGGAAGGGAGGTTCCTCAAGTGACGTAAGTGCGCACTAAGAAAGGATTTTTGAAATGCCACCCGTAAGGGTGGCATTTGTATGAAATTTCTACAGTTTGTAAATTGGAAACGTGAAATTTTACATTTACGCTCTTGATTGATAAAAAGAATTGGTGTATTTATTGGTTTTTGGGAATTCCACCCGTAACGGGGTAAAAAGGCGACTGACTTTTTTTTTTAATTTCTACTGTTTATAAATCGGACACGTAAAATTTTTCATTTAGGCTCTTGATTGATAAAAAGAATTTATGTATTTATTGGTTTTCGAAAATTCTTCCCCTAAGGGTATAAAATAGGGGTTGAAACTTTACGTGAAATTTCTTCGGTTTGGAAAGTAAAACACCTGAAATTGTTGGTTAAAGCTTTTAAACTTTTGGTTGTAAAAAGAATTCATGTGTTTATTGGTTTTTGGAAATTCCAAACCTAAGGATATAAAAAAAGCTTTTTTACAAAAAAATACTACCGACTTCCAAATAAGAAAACTAGAAAGTGAAAAATAACTTTATTTTTGGAAGTCGGTGTCTTTGGTAGGTACCAAATTTTTAAGTTATGGACACCGACTTCCAAAAATAAAGTTATTTTTCACTTTCTAGTTTTCTTATTTGGAAGTCGGTAGTATTTTTTTGTAAAAAAGCTTTTTATTTTTCACTTTTTAGTTGTACGTACCTAATAGGGAAGTAGTTAATTAAGTACCTATAACGACAGAATAGATTACCCGAATAACATGAAAAATGAATATGACCGGTGAAATGAGAGATCTACATACCCCTTTAGAGCGTACTGGCGTGATGTTATGTTATGAAATAGTATAAACAATAAACAGACATGCGTTTGCAGCAATCCCGAGAGATTTGCCGTTATTTATTGAAGAGTTCTGTTGTATATCTCCGAAGTTCTTTATCAGATCTTCACCAAAATAAAATGGGACCAATTTCAAAATATAATCTTTCAAACAAAAAAAGAATTTTCAAAATCGGTCCACAATTGACGGAGATATCGGTGAACATACATAAAAAAAAAAAAAAAAAAAAAAAAAAAAAACATACATAATGTCGAACATAGAACCTCCTCCTTTTTTGGTAGTCGGTTAAAAAGGGGGTTGAAAGTATGTGTGAAATTTCTACGCTTTTAAGTGTGACACGTGAAACTAATAATTTTCGCTTTTGGTTGATAAAAAGAATTTATGTATTTATTGTTTTTTTGGAAATTCTACCCCTAAGAAAAGGTGGATATTTGTTGGGCTTATATATTTGAAATTTGGCATAAAAACTTCAGTAAATAGTACGAGTTTTCATTATTAGTTTTTCAAAACTACTCCTAAAAGATGATTTAGGGGGTGTTAAAGATTTTTAAAGAATTTTACTTTTCAGGGCTTCTTTTTATGGTGCAGGGGAGCAATATGAAAGGATTTTTGGAATTTCAACCTTTGAAACTAAAAAGTCATCTGCAGGCTAAAATACGGATCACGCGAACGAAGTCGCGAGCGAAGTGCTAGTAATTCATAAAACTGGCCCTAAAAAACGCAATTTTTTTAAACTTTTTGCCAATCATCGTGACACAAGCATATAACATACAAACGTTGCATTCGCGATCTTCTCCTGCTACTGGACTAACTTTAAACACATTTGTCTTATCGCGTGACAACAAGATAGTTCGCTAGTTACGTTATCCCCCAGAGATGATAACGACAGGGAAATTGCGGGTGGAGCCACCATGCCACAAGGTGGTGCCTTGTTGCCAAATAGATGCTTTGTTGAAACAAGTAGAAATTGTTCAAACAGCTAACCATTTCAGCACTATGTCCCTAGGAACTATTATTAAATACCTAGATCAATGCTTTTTAAAATTAATATTGATTAAGAACTTGAGTCTACAACTGTATATAATGGAATGGCCAACTACTGCAAGCAACTTGATTATAAAATCAATATTCAGTATTATGAATTTGAAGTCAAGTATTTATCGTAACGTTGTGAGCCATTGCTTCAGGCTGAAGAACGATCACTATGGAATTAAAGAAATTCTAAGTTCATTGCTGGCAAATCAGCCATTTATCTTCCTTGATAGCAAAAGCCTTTATTTTAAAGCTAGCTAGCTCTTTTGTGCCCTGAGTATCGTTAACGCTCATTAGTACAAAAATTGGTCCAGAAAATCCTACCTAACAATATCCGACTGGTTATACAAATTTAAACACACGACACATTAGCTCATTCTGTACCAACACTCACATGCACGTGTATCTGATTTGTGACAATAAATCATATTCCTTCTTTCAAATCTCTACCCTGCTATTTGACAAATCACACGTGTGCCTACATCACCTACCTAGTGAAGCTGCCTTCCTGCCATATATCGCCGATACGGCCCACATTTGGCACGTGCCTCTACCGGAGATGACAGGCTATCGTGACTGGTCCGACATGAGAAACTTTGCACGTTAGCACCGTTATCAAAAGCACGTGTATTTTGGGTGTAGGCAATAGTGATGTACTTGATTTTGATTTGGGTTGGGTTGCGTCGTTTTGCGTTAATGAAGACCTGTGTTTATTTTGGAATGTAGTATTGGTTAAGCGCAAATTCGACCAAAGTATTAAACCTGGTGTCTTTATCCTGAGCAGTAATTTCGATTTTTTGTTTATAGGTAAAATTTAAGGCTGACATTTTTTAATAGATAGATCTATACAATAACTGCCAGAGTACAATTGTATTTCATAGATAAAAGATACTTTGCGTAATATATTCCAGTTATTCCTTTCAGTGGTCTCGCAGATAATAGTACAAAAGATATAGGTCATCAAACAAAACATTTATCTTAAGAACACCATTTCATACTACAAGTATTTAAGTGATACAACTCATGCATCACAAATGCCTTGTGAAATGCGTGTATACTGTGTCTGTGGTCTGAAATCGCAACGTTACTATTAACCACATCCCAGCCGTTCCTGTATAATACCGAAGTTTACCTCAAGCCCGGCTCAAATCTGTCGCTAACCACATATTTATACAAACAGTAGGGGCGGGCTAAGAAGATTTATCACGCGAAAGCCCTCCATACATACATCCACACTGCCATTCACCCAGTGAATGCTCGCATTAGCATAATGAGAACTGCCGAGACTCTTAAAACAGATTTCAAGTGTTGTGTATCTAAACATTCGTGGGGGAAACTCTTTTGCTGTGGGTTCTATACTATGTCAATAATTTTATCCAAAGTTACTACACTGGAAATAGAAAAACTGAAGCAAGTATTTAAGGTTGTCTGTGTCCCTTTTAGCGATTACACCGCCCATTTAAGTCCTACTAAGTAGGGTGTATCTATAGTCTTAAGAATTATTGTTATTTATGATGTAAACTAAAGTATGTGATCTTTAAGTAACCAATGTGTTATTTAGGACACAAAAGGTTTCGTGGTCCTAAAATGCTAGTATGTTGGACTGGCATTTTCTAGATACTGATCAATTGATTTACAAAATAATTACACAATATGATTTGTGTTATAAATACGGTTTAGTTGAAGTTGAATAGGTTACTTCTAGGCAAGCGTGCTTCACCGTCGACCACATCATCGCTTACCATCAGGCGAGATCGTGGTCAAACGAGAACCTATCGATAAATAAAAAAAATAAAAAAGTTGAAACCACATTCAAATATGGTTTCGAAGTAATTTCGTGAATGATCAGTTTGTTTAAATAAAAAAAATATAATAGGGCCACAATTCTCTCTCTATAGCTATCAAACTGATGTTTACTAAGGCTTTATTTCTCCTCATTTATAGTACAAGGTTCATTTCCTCTCACAGAGAGGAGACCTGCATTTGTCCCAGCAACATTAAAAAAGTGGGAATATTAAAAAAGGCTGATGATTGGCACAAGGTTGTCACCACACGTCATTCAGTGCTTATCTCATATGGGAAATGAGCGTAAAGAAAATGGTAATAAGGGAAATATTTATGTCATAATAGGTACACGTTAAGGAACATTTACGGTGATTTGTACTTCTTTACGCACAAATAAATACGTATATCATGTAATTTTATTAAATGGGAATGATAATATGATGTGATACTGATGGTGATACTGGTACTTAAATTATACACGTTTAAGAATAGACACGTCAGTGGGGACAGACGAATATCCATACACAGTTAGTGCATTGTTTGTATGAAGGCTCGGTATTGCAAATCTATATTTTATTAGAAACTAGCGGACGCCTCGCGGTTTCACCTGCGTAGTTCCCGTTCCCGTGGGAATACAGGGATAATAAAACCGGTGAAGTGCGAGTCAGACTTGCGCACGAAGGGTTCTGTACCATTATCGCAAAAAACGGCAAAAAAATCACGTTTGTT
The DNA here is from genome assembly GCA_945859665.1 of Anorthoa munda. Classification (NCBI taxonomy): domain Eukaryota; kingdom Metazoa; phylum Arthropoda; class Insecta; order Lepidoptera; family Noctuidae; genus Anorthoa; species Anorthoa munda. The sequence continues at coordinate 25,394,961 of OX243900.1, read as the reverse complement.
GTATGGGAGCCCCACTAAAATATTTATTTTATTCTATTTTTAGTATTTTTAGGGTTCCGTACCCAAAGGGTAAAAACGGGACCCTATTACTAAGACTTCACGATCCGTCTGTCTGTCTGTCTGTCTGTCCGTCTGTCTCCAGGCTGTATCTCATGAACCGTGATAGCTAGATAGTTGAAATTTTCACAGATGATGTATTTCTGTTGCCGCTATAACAACAAATACTAAAAACAGTATAAAGTAAATATTAAAGGGGGGCTCCCATACAACAAACGTGATATTTTTGCCGTTTTTTTCTCGATATTAATAACGGCAACAGGTAGACGCTTGAAATATTCACAGAATGTTTAGTTGGATATTTACTTCAAAAAATAATAAATTAAAATAAAATAAATTAAGGGGGGCTCCCATACAACAAACTTGATTTTTATGCAGTGTTTTGCGATAATGGTACGGAACCCTTCGTGTGCGAGTCCGACTCGCACTTGGCCGGTTTTTTGTTATAGCGGTAATAGAAATACATTATCTGTGAAAATGTCAACTGTCTAGCTATCATGGTACATGAGATACAGCCTGGGTACGGCCCAAAGGGTAAAAACGGGACCCTATTACTAAGACTCCGCGGTCCGTCTGTCTGTCCGTCTGTCACCAGGCTGTATCTCATGAACCATGATAACTAGACAGTTGAAATTTTCACAGGTTAGGTTAGGTTTCCGTACCTAAAAAGTAGCCTATGTCACCCGAGGAGAGTGTAGCTTCCCAACGGTGAAATATTTTTTTAAATCGATCCAGTAGTTTTTAAGTTTATTCGTTACATACAAAAGTACAAAACTTTCCTGTTTATAATAGTAAGTATAGATATAGAAGACGGCATTCCACGAGCATTTAAAATAATCTGTTAGTTTCTACTCAGAAAAAGCTCTACCAAATTTCATTAAAAAATCTAAGAAAGCAATAGATTTTTATTCTTATAAATGAACAATGGAGTTACCTAATAGGTTTAAATTTTCAATATTTCTATGGAGTTCAGGCCAGTAATTTAGTGATATAAATTCTGGTCGCGTCTACCTGGATGGTGGATGTGAACACCTGTCGCTTGATACGTCATCTGGCGGCTAGCAACAGCATTTTGAGGGAATAGCATACGTCGAGAACGTGTGGGACATTTTGTCGATTATGTGGTGGTTATGAATGAAGTGTTGAGGAAAACGTTATTGAACGAAATTAAGTATGTACAACGTTATCGATATTGTGGTCAGATGATGTGGACTATTTGGTGTAAAAAAAACGTAGAAATTAAAAAAGAAGTCGGTATCCGAATTCCGAAAGTAATATAATGTAATTTTTCATTTAGCTGTTTTTTTATTTGGAAGTCGTTTTTATTCTTTCATATTTTTAGGGTTCCGTACCTCGAAAGGAAAAAACCGAAACCCTTATAAAGGGTCTTTCAACAAGGACGGGTCGATGTTAAAATTGAATAAAACAAGATGTGTGTGAGATATTAACGAAATTTATTTTTTATTTAAAAGGCCCATTTATGCCATTATGGATGGAATATGACATCGTTCAAATGTCCGCCGCGGCTTCGTAGGGTGGCACGAATCCGAGAGGTCCAATTTTTAATGACTCTGCTGCATAGATCGAGCGAGCGCTACAGATCAATGATAAACAATTTCTTTTGGCTTAAATTGAACAATATGGACGTGAACGACATATGGTTCCAGCAAGATGGCGCTACTTGCCACACAGCGAACGACACAATCGACATTCTGCATGAACGGTTTGAGGGTAGAGTTAGAGTTCCACTAGACTTTTTCTTGTGGGGTTTTCTGAAGTGCAGGTCTATGCCAATAAACCACATTGCCCTGAAAGCCAACATAACGCAGGCCATCGCTCGGATTCAGCCGGATCAACGCAGCAGAGTCATTAAAAATTGGACCTCTCGGATTCGTGCCACCATACGAAGCCGCGGCGGACATTTGAACGATGTCATATTCCATCCATAATGGCATAAATCGGCCTTTTAAATAAAAAATAAATTTCGTTAATATCTCACACACATCTTGTTTTATTCAATTTTAAGCCGTAATTTTTTTGTTACATCATATAATAAAAATATTTTTAATAATTTTAAACTTACTACCCCTTTTCTCATAAACGCGTAGAGGTATTAAATTGAAATTCATATCAAATACTCAGGTCTATAATAACTTTAAGCTGAGGTTTGTACGGAACCCCCTCGGTGCGCGAGTCCAACTAGCACTTGGCCGGTTTTTTTTTGTTAGTAATGATGGCCACATCTGTCATTTATTAATACTATCTCAGGCTTCAGTAGGTACTTTCAGTGAATCGAACTAAGCGCATCTTTCCCAGACCTCCTAGTCCTATGGCAAAAAATGGCCCATAGCACCAAATAGGAATCCTATGCCTAACTGTATGCTAGGTTATACATACCTACCAGCTTCCGTCGATACGAGCGAAACAAAATTAACAACCATTGGTCCACACTAACCCTGGACCGTTACAGCTAAAAGTTATGGGGTAAATCTTAGCCCAGCAGTGGGATGATATAGGGCCTATATTATAGGCAGTCAGTAACCAGTAACGGTCTCCGAAAACACTTTCCTATTATATTGCGAAACAGAATTAATGAATAAACAAGTCAGATCGTATGAGGAAAGTTTGATAATTTAATTAAATTAACAATTTAATTTTGTGGTATACCAACTATCCTTATCACGAGATCCCCTCAGATATTTTAATAAACGCCCCATCGTGGAAGGTGTTTGACTTTTACTATTAATTGGAAATTAATCGAATCGAAATTAAATTAAGGGATTTTGGAATGGCACGGGTTACCATGATAAACCAAAATATTATTCTATGGAGCGGGAATAGGGATGGTGACTAAAAGTACTATTTTTAGTCCGTTAGATTTCCAAAAAAATTTGGTCGCGTATTTTTTGTTTTGTCACGTTAACAAAAAAATATGACGATACAGAGTGCGTTAAAATATCGCCTTGTCTAAAGTGTACACTTTTCACATAGAAGTGGCGCCACAAGCCCCCACTCCCGAACTTTGATGCACTTTATCTCGGTGATTTTTTATTGATTTGACAAAGCAAAAAAATACGTGACCAATATTTTTTCAAAATTTAACCTTTCGGACTAAACACAATTTGCTGTTTCGTACCGTTATAATCCTTATTGGTCATACAGTTAATGCTATTCCATTACCATATTTTGTTTATCTCGTACTTACTTTGCTGTATACAATATATATTATGCTTAAGTTCCATGTAATAGTGGACAAGCCTGTTGCCATCAACCAGGCTCAAATACAGACTTGGGGCTGCCTAATGAGAAAAGTGAGAAATAATATCACTTTTCCCGACCCGGAAGACACGATAAAACGCGTCTTTATTCAAGGGAGATTATTTATTAATTTGTCATGGTTTATAGACTTTTATTTTTCACATAACCTCAAAATTTATGTGAAAAATTCAAATAACCAAGATTTTGGTATTTTATTTTTATATTTTACAAATTTTATTTTCTCAGAATTTGGTGAAAACTTACCTTTTTATGTCCCAAACAGATAGTATTTTTTTTTGAAAACTCACCCCTTCTTCCTTAAAGACTCACTCCTCCTTCCACTTCCCGAACTCAGATCGCCCGTAAATTATTTTTCCTTTCATTTTTGTTATATTCTCTTCCTTTTCCAATGGGTTTCATACTACTATTATTTTTTCACTTTTTACAATTTTCAAAGGCTTCTGCCCTGGTCTATTATGCCATACAATTTCTTTGCGGCATTGTCGCCTCTGCCTTTTTATTTTTATCCTGGAGAAATGCTCGTAACATACTGTACTACCACGGGGAGATAGCGCAGTTATGTGGGACTCCAATCCATTAAAACTACACGGTGTCCTCCTGTGCCGCCTATGGCAGGAGCACGGGCACGCGTTAGCAGTCACCGCGAACCTGCCACGGCTGTCCGTCACCGGAACCTCCTCTGGGGAGTACGCCCCACCACCAGCGCTCCAGTACACATTGCTCGCTGAGATAACCCCAGGGACAAACCAGCACATGGGTGACAGACGACTCCACGTATGGCACCCATGGTCCACCTGTGCCGGGTCAGGTCAGTGGCCCCGCCACCTACCACTTTTCGGCCACAGGGGATAGGGACCTACCTTGCGGCCCCGTATTTTCACCTCTGCTTGTGGACGCTTTTATGCCATTACGATACATTGATGACTAAATGATAATAAGCATTAATACAAGTAGGACAATATTCTGATACCACAAAACGTTATATGTATTACAACAAGCATTCGCCTTCGAGGCAAATGATATTATTGTCCCTATTAAGCATCTACTAGACAATTTGCACATACTAGCAACTCGTACAATAGATTAGAAACAGCTTGATTAAATCGAGATTGCTGTACTAGCATACTGACACAATGATTAGCATAACTGCATTGAGATCAATATGACGAATATAACGAATATATATATTGAATTATAACGAGAAGATCCGAGGTTGAGAATAAATCAGACAATCTCGTTGCTTATTGATGTTCATTGGTCTCAGGAGGAACATGTCTAAGCCAGATAGGTACGTCACTACAATCAACTGTCGTGGTTCGATCGAATATTGCATGGACCACAAATCTTGGAGCACAAAGAGAAACTAGAGGCGGCATTATCAAATATTTCACAAAAACTAAGCGTTTGTCACCGCTTATACTCGCCGTACGACACAAATATAAGTACGATATTAATTGCCGGCCGTCTCTAGACGTTACCACCGCGCTGGCAACGCAAAGAGTAAAGATTCTTCCCGTCAGGCCGTCTTCCGTGTTCTGTGGTAGTTAAGATAGTTGTAAAGACGTTATCACAGCAGTATATGGATTATGGTCATCGGCACTAGAGTCTGTCTCTAGATAGTCTCTGTCTTTGTTTTTTATAACAGCAATGGAACCAAGTGGTTCATAATTAATTAAGCTAAAGTAGGCTTAGTAATTGACTATTTCCAAATTTCTTACTCTGCTAGTGAAGATCGTTTATGAAACATCATACCAAACTGGCAATTTGACTGTCTAATTTGCAGACAAAAATTTCTGAATTTACCATGAATATTTACTACAAAATAACCGTTTTGAATTTACAACCTCATAATAATTTCGTCCACGGCTCCCGGTGCTAAATTAAACGAAACGTATTATGATCTCGTACTACAACCGTAATGCTGCCTAATCCCACTAAAAGGGTACAATCTGGCCATGGGAACAAAGGCACGGAAAATTAGTGGTCGACCTTCATACCCTTTTGGTATAAAGAGAGCTCGGACTACGATTTTGCTAACTGATACGATGACCACGATATTATTGGAATAGTGAGTACATTATTAAAATTGTAACCCTTCTGTAATATTACAAATGTGTAAGTCTAGATGATTTTATGTTAAACAATCAAGCCTCGACGGCTGGACTGGACGAATTCAAATCAAAATATTTTATTTCAACTAAACAATTTAAAGCTACTTTTGAATTGTCAAACAAAATATGAATCTAGTTGCATATCTGCAAGTTTTATGGAGTTAGGTAGGTCTCTATGGAGAAAAACGTGCAAGAAACTCCACGGACACTCTTTTCCATCAGTTTTAATTACAAGTTTTTGGTTTCATCATTCTTGTTTGTAAAATTACATAGTTACATGTGAGAACGATGTAAAAAGACGTACACGTAAGAGTCCAGAGTAAAACAAACAATTCAAAAATACAATAAGTAATTAAAAACAGGCCGAGGCAGCCAAGTTAGGACCAAGCTCAACAGATGGCGCCCGTTCACGAAATATGACGTATGGATTGGCATGAATGGAGCATAATATGTAGACCGTGATCTGGCTTAGGAGACTATTTTTTATCTTGCATGGTAGCATGTTTTCGAAGAATAATTTTGATAAAGTAATCCATTATTATTTGTTTAGAGACTATTGTGTGTTGTGTCTGAAATCTTGGAAACAATGAATGTCATAGTAATATAATAGAATAAGCTATGTTCTGTGATCTGTGCAAGGCTGTGACTAATTGCTTCTACGACTTTAAAAGATATCAGAAAGGATAAAATATTTCTGCATCGTAGCAGGTGCTGTACTGTAATTTCTGCCTACCCCGATGAGAAAAAGGCGAAAGTGTATTATGTCAATCAAATACCTGATTTATGTCTGCAAAAAACACCAATATCCATACGAGTGAAATTATTTGATTACAGGTGTTATGTGCTGTAGTTAATTTGAATTTCCACAATAAATTCAGTAATGAAATCCTCTAGATATATTCAAAATTATGAATCCATACTAACATTAATATACGAAAGTAACTCTGGTATTTTTGTCACCTTTAACAATGAAATTTGGCACTCTGGTAGACCATGACCTAGACGAGGTCAATGGTTAGCTTCTAATTGCCTAGGGCTTAAATTATTACCAATTGTTTGCGGGCCTCTGCGTGCAGAATCTAGTATCATATTATAATTTCTGGCAAAAAGCAATTCCATGGCAATACGTAATGAAAAAGCTCATATTGCTTTTATTTGGTTTGTATAGCAAACAATATTAAACGATTTTGCTATAATAAATTAATTCTGTTGAGAATATTTCCATTCATATTATTTACTAGCTGTGCCCCCGGCTTCGCTCTCAACTGCCTATGCCTACCCTATTCTACTTACCTGGACCTACCTACCTACCTTACTTACCTACCCTACTTACCTAGACCTACCTACCCTACTTACCTACATACCTTACTTACCTTGCTACCTAACCTACCCTACCTAACTAGCTAGCTTCGAGTGTATGCCAGTAGACATGGACAGGCGTGTACATACCTACCAATTTTATTTTTAGGATCTTTCTTTTGCGGCGAATCTTAACACTGCCATTCAGAAAATGACGTCAAATGCACAACGCCATCTATCGAATATGGTGTCCGAGTATCTGAATTGCGTGTGTTGTGATATTTTACTTCTTAAACACTTTAAATTTATAAATCTTTTGATAGAGTGAACCGATGGCGTTGAAACAAAAACTAAGTAATACTACAATTTTTATGTATAAAAGTTTTCTACATTAGTTTCGTACATTTTACGTGATGCGTGCACAAAAACAGACAAACCGACAAAATATGCTGGAAATGTGTTTTCATGTTTATCCTTTAACAACCTGGCTATTTTTTTTTGGAAATATTTTCGTATGTACAAAAACGATTTTTCTACAGATGCCCAGAATCTGTAAATTAACCAAATACGATTCGTGCCAAAAATATTCACCTATGGAATAATAAGATCTTTAGAAACGTATCACAAGAGGCAGATGCCTGGCCTATTTTCGCATATCAACTGATGTTGAATGATAAATTAATTATACGTCAATCACCATCATAATATATTGTTTTTCTTGGTCTTCCAATATGCAAAGGTACGAAAATTTCAGTGAATATGTTATTGCTTACAGCTATTTATATATTATTGACTATAGGTATGTAGAAGTAGACATATTATGTTGCGCCAATCCTAAATAGATAGAGATAAGATGCACTTCTGCATTTTTTTTTAGCTTTCTAAAATGCTTATGCATAGTGCGCTACCACGGGGAGATAGCGCAGTTATGTGGGACTCTAACCTACTAAAACTCCACGGTGTCCTCCTGTGCCGCTTATGGCAGATACACGGACACGCGTTAGCAATCACCGCGAACCCGCCATACGGCTGTCCATCACCGGTCATCACCGGGCCTTCCTATGGGGGATATCCCCATCACAGACGCACCCAGGGACCAAACCAGCACATAGGCGCCAGACGACCCCGTGTTTGACACCCTTGGTCCCCCTGTGACGGGTCAAGACAGTGGCCCCACCACCTACCACTTTTTGGCCGCAGGGGATAGGGAGAGCGGCCAACGCTATACCGACACTCGTCATCCCCTGCGGCTCCACCGTGTCCACCATCAGGCGGTGGCGACCCCGTGCAGGCCGCGGAGGGTAAAGAGAGCGGCGCACCGTTATACCGACAATCCTCTCCCGCCGCGGCCTCCAACTCTCAGCCGCGATGCCTCCGATACATGACATCGCGGCCCGCCTCAGTTGCGATGTTGCCCAAGCGACACCGCAAGCTACCTGTTGGCCGCTACGTCGTCGGCTTAGCGGCAAAAGCCCTGACGAGCGGCCTCTCCTCGGGTTCCTCTTCGCTTCACCGTGGCTTGTGGATGACCAAGCCACGGCTACTGAGCCCACCCACCTCGACAAAACGGGCACTCACCAGAGGGAAGATGCACTTCTGCCTAATCATTCGGGTAATACAGGCATGATATTATTATGTACTAGCTCCCGCCTGCGGCTCCACCCGCGAGGTATTAGTACTTGGTCCAATCTTAATATATATAAATCTCGTGTCACAATGTTTGTCCTCAATGGACTCCTAAACCACTTAACCGATTATAATAAAATTCGCACACCATGTGCAGTTTGATCCAACTTGAGAGATAGGGTAGGGTAGGGTAGGGTAGGGTAGGTAGGGTAGGGTAGGGTAGGTAGGGTAGGGTAGGTAGGGTAGGGTAGGTAGGGTAGTGTAGGTAGGGTAGGTAGGGTAGGGTAGGTAGTTAGGGTAGGTAGGGTAGATGAATGTTTGGTGTTTTTATGGCAAAACAAAGTTTGCCGGGTCAGCTAGTAACTTTATAAATTATAGCCTATTTGTGTAAAGTTTTATCAAAATCCGTTTAGTAGTTTTCGCGTAAAAGAGTAACAAATATCCATCCATCGTCACAAACTTTCATGTTTATAATAAGTACAACCTGGCCAAATGGAATATCATAGCCCCATCCAAAACACAGTGCCAGTGTGGGTCCCTTCGCAAGATATGGTCCACCTCCTTGTCTACCATTCATGCCCGACCATCAGCACCTTACGGGATTTGAACGTAGCAAATGATAGAGCTATCCGAGTAGCTACATACTGGTCGGACAAAATCTGAATGGTATTAGTTTGAGTTAATCGACACGAAAGAACAAGATAAGTAGTAGGATAAGATGTAAGGGTAAGCAATGATGACACAAAAACACTTTTCCCGCAATAACATATCAAGAAAACATCCAGCATTTGATAATAACCTCCAGTTCAAAGCATTTAAAGTCCTTTTGAATATTGCGTAAGAAAACCAGCAATGTTTACCAGGCGCTCATAAAGAAATGTAACAATTCCAATGCAAAGTAACGGTTGATTTATGAGTTCTAGAGCCTCCATTCATTTCCCATTCACGCATCTACCAATGGTAGATATTTGCATGACAAACATTAAAACGAAGCGTTTAAACCTTAGATATTAAATATGTTAACGGAGGCTTAAGCTAGGTTTACAAAGGCAAAGTTTCCGCCAGTGAATTCGTAAGGTTTTAGTCAAATCCCTTTGTGGAAGTCGTGTTTGAATACTCGGAATATGAATTGGTGTTGAGTTATTTTGGGTGTGATCTCGGCTTTAGAGTGTGGATCGAAACTAATCGCGACTCGATGCAGGATAAACAAATCCGAATAAAATGTTTTCGTTTACGGAAGTTGGTATTTTGTTAGATCACCATCTGTGTGTTAGAGTTTCTAGGATTGTCAAGATCAATTTATTCGTTTATTCTCGCCCTGAAACGCTTTGATAGCAATTACACCAATGGACCAAATAAGTAAATAAGTCCAGATTTCCTCACGATGTTTTCTATCACCGTTGTCAGCGATGTCAAACTTAAACTTGGACAGTACATATGAATTGAAAAAACCACATTGATAACTGCCCGGATTAGAACTCACTACCTCAAGCATGAAAGGCGAGATCTGTCACTGGGCCACACATGTCTCTCTTGTCCAAGTAGCAAGAATGGATATATCTTAAGGTTGACCACATTAACCTTGCTATGGATCTCGTACAGATTTTTTGGTCAAAAAGTGTAAAAATTTTAGGAGTAAAAAACACATTGTGGTTTAAAAGAAGGTCATGTGCAACGAGCCTTAGGAGTTACGTCATCGCGTCACAATAAACAAATACACTATAAGCCTAGTATAATATCAGTAAAACTTACGTCTTCGCCAATCTTCCCGCGTGCAAAAATAACCTTTCCAACAGGCATTTTTGGCACTGGCAACTTGCTCTCCAGTCCGAGTTTGTACCACAGAGGCAAGCCATTTTTTGGCACAGACCTTACAGGTTTAGGCACAGAATCGATCACTTTCTTCAGATCAGTAGGCTTCCTCAATGTCATCAACGTAATGTCGATGTTATCGAGATCGTCGACCGTAAGCTCCGTTAGCCTCGAGGAAGACATTGTTTGTTTTAAATATCACTAAACAAAAAAAATAATTTAAGAAAAAAGACGCGACGCGCCCGCTTGCGGGACCACCAAAAAATTGACAGTTATTGATTTGATGTTCTATTTTTGAATGTGTCGCAATGTTGATTGGTTTTTAATTGCTTGTTCTAGACTGTGTTATTATACCATGTTCTAGACTGCCAGTGCCGGTGCTATCGGGTTTTTTTTATAAAACAAGTTTATATATACTTGGTTGTGATGACAACTCGTCACTCTAGCTGTGTCGTCGCTATCCATAATAGGTCACTTTCAGTAATACGTCACTTTGTACATGTAGTCAGCTTCCTAATTTGTCACAAGCCGTATTACGTCTCTTTCCCAACTCGTCCGACGCCTATGTATAATTAAGCACAAAATATCTAAACATTTTCAGTACAGCAAAATTGTATTAAAATACCTATTTTTTTGTAAGTAGGTAATCTTATTTTAATATCTAGAAAGAGACTATTGACTTATGACTTCTGGTATGGGATGAAAGCTGTGTCGACACCCTTGTGTCAACTCATGTTTCAAGTACGGCGCTGCTGCTGCGGCTGCACAAGTAGCGCAAATACTCATCTTATTAGCAATTACAGTTTTCAGCCGTTTGGGATTGTAACGATCCTTGGTCTTAGGGGCGGAATTGAGCGCGCGTCTTGTTGGTGACGTACGTCTCCTTTTCGAGGATATTTCTCGCCAACTGATCGACTCTGGTTGGTTACTTCTACGACACCAAAAAATATTTAGCTCAGTTTAGTAGTGTAGTGTAGGTACTATTGACTATCTCCCTTTTCTATATTACTATTACGCGGGGTGAATATGCAGGGGTGAATGGGAATAAGGCTTTTGAAATGTGGTACTGGAGAAGAATGGTTATGCATTTCATGGATGGTCAAGCGCACGAATAACTCCATTCTCGACCAGTTGAACATCAAAACCAAACTCCACGATTTGGTTCCAATGAGTCTTAAGCTACTTTGGTCACATCGCCCGGAGACAGCCAGCCAACCTGGTAAAACTGGTTGTAGTGGTAAAAGTGGATGGCAAAAGACCACATGGACGTTCACCTATTCGCTGGTCTGATCAGATCACGGCCATTACAGGACTTACTATGACCACTGCCCTGAGAAGAACCGAAGACAGGGTGGCTTGGAAGCTCTTCGTAGGCATTCTGACATGTCTATTACATTTTTCTCTATACAGTCGTCTACGACGCATTTTAATCTTCTGTTTAATAATGCAGCACGCTTTCGCCGATTTCTTTGGGGATAGTAAATTAACTTCTTTTTTGTTTTAAAATCTATAAAGTTCGCCTCCCTTTTAATGATGAAAGTGAAATAGTAAAGGCCAGGTTTCTTTATATAGATTTTCTTATTTATCCTGTTGTGCCACCCCTCTACTGTATTACTTGTGCGATGGCGCTGGTCATAGCAGCTAAATAGCATTGTTGAGTCAATCCAGGTCTTTGAAAATATTCGTTAAACGTCTGAAAATGATCTCTTTCGGGCGTAGTATTCAAAACGTTTAACCATCCTTCTGGGATATGATTTTTTGGAAGGTGAGCAAGCGCAGTACATTTAGCAATGTGCGCACGGCCCTCCTTCGTTTCGGTTAACTTTATTTCCTTACCTTTGCGCCATAAGCATTGGTAAAAGTGAAAGAAACATCCGACTATTTCAGTGCCAGGAAAAACATAGGAAATTGCGTTTATCGCTGCTTGCTCGTAATCGATGTGAAACTTTGCTGGATCAAAAAGATTAAACTTTGATTTGATCAGCTTTAACAGTCTTAGGTAAGTTTCTTCATGTTTATTTGGCAATAGGCAGTAAATTAGGGGTACCACATTTGTCCCCACTTCTGTACTTCCTATGTCCGCATGAAATGTATAAAGTTGTAAGAAAGGCGGAGGAACATATTTGAAAGTCCCATCGGAAAATATTTCACGTGTATTCTGTAGTAATTCTTGAGCATCATTGGTCATAAAAATTAAAATTTTATCACTTTCGCCGTCTTCTATTATTAAAAAATCTTCACGTAATGCACTAGGTACTACTACCTCCTCTGGGCTTTTGAAAATAGTTTTAGGTACATTAAGAGCTTTTTTACGAGCCCGGTATAAACAATTTTTCACTGAATTAAAGTCAGGTACATCATCTACTAGGCTAAGATCATCCCTTAAAGATCTTGTGGTGTCTTCAAATATGTGTTTTACTGGTCCTAAATCAGTACAAACTTTTTGTTTGCACTGATCCAACACCACATCAACAGCATTTGTGGCCAGGTCTGGAGTACAACTATGCTGTGTTTCCCGTAGCACAACGTCGGAAGTATAACTTAATGTCGCGCTACCACTACATTCAAAACGATTTATACAACGCCACCTTTTACATCCGTTTTTATTAGTTTTTGCTAAAGTAAGTCTATGACCGGCCATTAGCAGAACTTGTTGCCCTCTTTCACTCGAAATAAACTTTATATTAGATTTTTTTTCCATCACGGTTTATAAATAAAATCTATTTATGCGTTTTGCGTAATAATAAAATTCAATAAAATGACATCGCTGAAAACAAAAATATGAAATCTAATGACATACTCAGCTTTTTTTTAATTAAAATAAGGCCACCAGGCAACCGACCTCTTTTTTGAAATCTTGTTTTCTTGTACCTCGGAAAGCATCAGGTACCCACGCACTTTATGATTTTGTACTTTACTGTACATTGAACATAAGCGTCGGACGAGTTGGGAAAGAGACGTAATACGGCTTGAGACAAATTGGGAAGCTGACTACATGTACAAAGTGACGTATTAGTGAAAGTGACCTATTAAGGATAGCGACGACATAGCTAGTGTGACGAGTTGTCATCACAACCATATACTTAGGTAAATAATAAACTTTTTTGCTGTAAATTGCATAAAACAACCCAATATAGATGCCACGAAAAAAATAGATTTCAAGTGACTATACATATATTTCTAGAAATTATATTGTACTACATGTGTCTACTTACATAGGTACTACATATTGATGATTTATTATGGCAAACAGTATGTTTAATGTTAATAGTACATTCTTACGTACTTACGTAATAATACAAATTGTATTAATACTCATTCTCTATAGGTATTTCTCAAAAGCGCCATTTAGTGCTAGTGCGAGTCGGAGTCGCGCCCGAAGGGTTCCTTACCATTATCGCAAAAAATGGCACAAAAATCACGTTTGTTGTATGGGAGCCCCACTTATATATTTATTTTAGTCTCTTTTTAGTATTATAGTAGATATATATTTGTTGTTATAGTGGCAACAGAAATACATCATCTGTGAATTTCAACTGTCTAGCTATCACGGTTCATGAGATATAGCCTGGTGACAGGCAGACAGACAGACAGACGGATCGCGGAGTCTTAGTATTAGGGTCCCGTTTTCACCCTTTGGGTACGGAACCCTAACAAAAAACTAAGTCATGCCAAGAAACTAAGTTTAACAGTACCTAGTCTACGTTGCCAAATGATCAACGTATGATAGGACCGTCCTTCAGTTCGACACTTGTTATCGCTGCCAGCTGTTTCATCCCCCAAATTAAACTGGCATCCGTATGTAGGTATTTGACATTATTTTTAACAGCCTGTCTGGCTATTTTGTGTAATTTTATCTGTGGATAAATCCGTAGCTTCCGTAGGATTTCCAGCAGGATGGTCGCAAAAGTGACTGTCTTCCTCTATCTCAACTCTTGCCGCGTGCCCATTCAGGACTCTGCGTGCAGTCGTATAAAGGATCCTTTTATTTTTGGTCGGGAAGTCATCCAATGACTTCTTCCGCTCTGGGTGAAACGGGAGGTCGTCTCAGACTTTGACTGACTAAAATCCGCCCGAGTCCCTTCAGTTGCATGTGAAAGGGCCGCGATAACTCTTTTCACCCGACTGACGAAGAAGAGTAAGGGTTAGGGGTAGGGGTTTATCATTCTATTTATGTATGTATGTTTCTTCCTATGTGGCGTTCTAGAGACCAAACGTGTTGGCCGATTTTAATGATTCTTACGTCAATCAATTCGTCTTAACCTTGCGAGTGTCACTGGCTACCGTACATTAAAATTGTTTTGGGCGTCATATTGTGGAGGCCAAATAATTTTATTCGTCCAAACCCATTGTGTGGGGTATAGAAATAAAGAGTTTTAAGAGGTAATTTCAAAAATATATTACACTTATATGTTTAAATGTACATAATTCTAAAAAAGAAATGTTAACTAAAAAGGTACAGGCTTCTTCTGGGTAAGCTCACTCCATCGTCGACTCTGTATCTGTCACCTCTGACCTAGACTAGAGTCAAGAGCAAACCCATCACAAATAATAATAAAAAACCGGCCAAGTGCGAGTCGGACTCGCACACGAAGGGTTCCGTACCATTATCGCAAAACACTGCAAAAAAATCACGTTTGTTGTATGGGAGCCCCCCTTAATTTATTTTATTTTAATTTAATAATAATTATTTTTTGAAGAGAATATACAACTAAATATTCTGTGAATATTTCAAGCGTCTACCTGTTGCCGTTATTAATATCGAGCAAAAAACGGCAAAAATATCACGTTTGTTGTATGGGAGCCCCCCTTAAATATTAATTTTATACCGTTTTTAGTATTTGTTGTTATAGCGGCAACAGGAATACATCATCTGTGAAAATTTCAACTGTCTAACTATCACGGTTCATGAGATACAGCCTGGTGACAGACAGACAGACAGACAGACAGACAGACAGACAGACAGACAGACAGACAGACAGACAGACAGACAGACAGACAGACAGACAGACAGACAGACAGACAGACAGACAGACAGACAGACAGACAGACAGACAGACAGACAGACAGACAGACAGACAGACAGACAGACAGACAGACAGACAGACAGACAGACAGACAGACAGACAGACAGACAGACAGACAGACAGACAGACAGACAGACAGACAGACAGACAGACAGACAGACAGACAGACAGACAGACAGACAGACAGACAGACAGACAGACAGACAGACAGACAGACAGACAGACAGACAGACAGACAGACAGACAGACAGACAGACAGACAGACAGACAGACAGACAGACAGACAGACAGACAGACAGACAGACAGACAGACAGACAGACAGACAGACAGACAGACAGACAGACAGACAGACAGACAGACAGACAGACAGACAGACAGACAGACAGACAGACAGACAGACAGACAGACAGACAGACAGACAGACAGACAGACAGACAGACAGACAGACAGACAGACAGACAGACAGACAGACAGACAGACAGACAGACAGACAGACAGACAGACAGACAGACAGACAGACAGACAGACAGACAGACAGACAGACAGACAGACAGACAGACAGACAGACAGACAGACAGACAGACAGACAGACAGACAGACAGACAGACAGACAGACAGACAGACAGACAGACAGACAGACAGACAGACAGACAGACAGACAGACAGACAGACAGACAGACAGACAGACAGACAGACAGACAGACAGACAGACAGACAGACAGACAGACAGACAGACAGACAGACAGACAGACAGACAGACAGACAGACAGACAGACAGACAGACAGACAGACAGACAGACAGACAGACAGACAGACAGACAGACAGACAGACAGACAGACAGACAGACAGACAGACAGACAGACAGACAGACAGACAGACAGACAGACAGACAGACAGACAGACAGACAGACAGACAGACAGACAGACAGACAGACAGACAGACAGACAGACAGACAGACAGACAGACAGTGGTATAATAAAAAAAAAAAACAATAACCGTCATGATGTGCAGTCGGAGGATACATCTGGTTTTGTTCAGCCAGCTCGCGAATATGTATCCTCAGACTGCATACCACGATTTTCTTCTTGTTTACGACTTTTTAGTTCGCTTCTTAAGCAGTCGGGCCTTTTGATTTATTGAATTAACTTTTTCAAATTTATCCGCGACCCAAGGTCCTAGGTTCGCTCGAGTCTAATGATATTGGGACCAGAGACGTGATTGTCAACGATTTAATTAAAAACTAGCTGTTGCCCGCGGCTTCGCTCCCGTGGACCACCCCACAGGACCAGTTTTCGGGATTAAAAATTAGCATATGTCACTCAGGAATAATTAAGCTTTCTATTGGTGAAAGATGTTTTTAAATCGGTCCAGTAGTTTCGGAGCCTATTCGGTACAAATAAACAAACAAACAAAAAATGTTTCCTCTTTATAATATTACGAGCAGTTGCCCGCGGCTTCGCTCCCGTGGGCCACCCCACAGGACCCGTTTTCAGGATTAAAAAATAGCCTATGTTACTCAGGAATAACGTAGCTTTCTATTGGTGAAGGAATTTTTTAAATCGGTCCAGTAATAATAATAAATTTAATAATAAATTTATTTTTATTTTCTCATCACAAATGTTGCAGGAAGGTACAATAAATGCTTAAACTAATACAAAAAATTAAAACATTTGTGAGAGACTGGTGCCCGAAGAAGGTATTGAATACCTGTGTTACGGGTCACCAGGCTCCCCAATTCTTACAGTTAGACTTTGTATGTAATAGATCAAGTATGAACTAGGTGTGTGATGATGATAAGATTTACAATACATAATTTATGATACTAAAATTAAAAAAATCTGATTCTAGTATGGATATAAAATGAGTTATATGTGCATGTGTACAGGTGTATGTGAGTAAGTGTATTTAAGTAGGTGTATGTGTTCAGGTGTATGTGTTCAGGTGTATGTGACTGAGTGTATATAAGTAGGTGTATGTGAATGGGTGTATGTGAGTGTGTGAGAGTATGTGTATGTGTGGGTAAGTGTTGGTAAACGGATGTTTGAGGGTGTGAATGGGGGTAGAGTTGAGGGTTAGCGGATAGGAATCAGCAGTCCTTCAGTTGCATGATAATCAAGAGTTTTGAGCCATTTAGATACAGTTAGTTTACAGATTAATTTACGAAGAGGATATATTGAAAGTATTGTATTAATTTTAGTAGTTTCGGAGCCTATTCGGTACAAACAAACAAACAAAAAAATCTTTCCTCTTTATAATATTAGTATATTATAAGTATAGACTAAGCGTGTCTGTGAATATTTCTGTAATGTGCACCTGCAACAGCTGCAACTGGCTGATGACAATAGATCAAGTAAATATTTGGTATCAAACTAATATTTCCGACTTAAAGTTGAAGGAGCACATAGCTATTTACCCTAATTATTTGCTAATAGAATTGTCTTAAAGCTTTACCTTTCTTCAATTAAACTTTAACCTCTATTGATCATCAAACAATTTGTTGGAAAGCTAAATGTGTCACATCAAAGCTCGATAAAGTTCCGTTCAGATATTCCGTGGAAGGAAATTACAATTCCTGGAAAGTACGAGCGTATTGCGGTAGAACGTAGGGTTACTGGGTAAATGTACCTGTTCATGTAGGTAGGTACAATTACCTACTTACCGTTATTTTAAAGTAATGGAGTTTCAGTTTGTGATTTCAGTATTTTTTGCATGTTAATAAACATAAACACTTATTTTCTGATCTATTGGTTTCAAAGATCGAAAGCCTACACTCATTAAGCGATAAAAATGCTCGGAACGCATTGTGGCGTCTTTCAAGACGTGGGGCTCTCAGCTAGGTAGCTGAGAGTCTCAGGTTGTTTAGTTAAACAGTCGCACGTAGCCTTTTTGGCATGGGATATTATCCAATGACTTCTCTTATCTATTATCTCTCAATGACTTATTCAATGACCTATTACCGCTCTGGGTGAGGCGGAAGGGCATGACAGAATTTTACTGACCCGTGTTCCTTCATGTGCTTGAGCCAGGGCCATGGTTACTAGACAGGCATCGGCCCTCGTGGGCCCCGTCAGTTTTGCTGACATCATTGAGGCGCGCGTGGAACACTACGCGCCGTCAACTCGGACCTGGTCCTTATCGGGCGGCGAGCTACCCATTAATTGCCGTCCGCAAGCCCGCGCTTACGGTGGCCGGGAAACGGCTTGCGACTCCCGACGCCCAGGGCGTCTCCTGCAGTGGCTAGGGGAGTGAGGGCGTCTCCGTTGCGTCTCCCTCACGCGTTCCGCCTCCTCCTTCGCAAGAATTATTCATGGCCTGAACCAGGGCCGGACCCCGAGATGTCGCCACCGCCGATCACCTTCACGAGGACACGGCGGACCCTTTGGGATGCGTTCAACCGACGGGCTGATCGCCGCCTCAGGGATCCAGGACGCGCGTAGCCTGGGGTAAGAGTTTTCCTTTTATGGTGGCGGATGTCATGTGCTCTTGAATCGCTGCAAATTACTTCGATTATTTCTAAAAAAGCCAACCAATTAATGGAGACATTTCGTCTAGGCACAAGATAAGTAGCGAGAGCAGTGGTGGCCCAGTGATTACGGTCCCGATTTACGAATCTTAGGTCGTGGGTTCGAATTTAGGTGGACGCAATAATTTGTGTAATTTTTATCACCACTGCTCACAAAACGGAGAATGGAACCAGCATGTCCTAGAAATAAAAAAGAAACATGGTGACATCTTCCAACCCGCACTAGGCCCTCGTGCCTGATTATGACCTATTTCCTCTCACAAGAGGCTTGTGTCCCAATTTCTCAGTAGTAGACTGGAGTATGGAAATGATCCTATCTCATCTTAATATTGTTAGTTGTTGAATTTTATTTTGCTTTCATTTGCAATCCTACGTGCCGATCCGATGAATTAATTTGCATAGAAATTAGTATCCGTGGAATATTACCCGCTAATGAATGAACCAGAACATTTTTATAACTTCAGACAAGTTTTAGAAAGTATTTACTCTCTATAAAACTAGAGAAAAATAAAGTTTACTTGAAATTAGACTGTTGGCAACTAATAGGTACAAAGTTACTTCGTGGTAGAGAGTACGATGGGTTTATTCGGCGAAAAACAGCTTCGGCTTTCCCTATATCACTTAAAATTTCTATGGATTAGTATGGTTGGCAATGGTTGCTCCATTGTTGAGCATAGAATTCACCATAAAGGATTTTGAAGGCCTTCCTTAAACTTCGCCAAATTGACCGGTCCTGTGCATCTCGCATCTAATGAGCTATCGGTCCACCTTATGGGCGGTCATCCGATGTCGCGTCTACCGGTCACAGTTGCCACTCCAGATGGTTTCCTCCCATACAATCAATCCTCATAGACTACCCGTTTTGAGAGCAATGTGCTTTGCCTACTGTAACTTAAGTCTGGCGATCCACCGTCAAATTATTCCATCTACCTGAAAGTAATTTATTTCTAAGACTAAAACGGAACTGAAGCCTTTTCTGGGTATCAAATTTGGACACTCCGAGAACCTAAGAGTTATAATACCAAGTTTTTGATTATTGATAGGCTTGTGTTTGACCACTTTCTCACCTGATGATTAGCAGTGATGTGAGAGTAAGGTACGAGAATGTGTCGGAAACCCAAAGGAAACCCTAACTTATAATTGCACTCCTCAACACAGTAAAAGGAAAGTATTCCCAAAACGAATATTTGAATTTTTTGTATGTCGTTCGTCCCGCTTGATGGCAACAAAAAACTGCATGAGTTGGTATCATTTCGACCGTTACATTTTATCATCGACTGTTAATTAAATAACTGAGGCTGAGCTCATCCAGATTTTAATCAATTGCAATGGCTGGCTACAATACTTTACATTGATATCATGTGTTAAAAAGTTCAAATTTGGAATGTTGACGTCCAATTAAAGGGCAATATTTTAAAGAATACAACTATTAAACAATATAAAAAACGTGATGTTTCATACACGTTAATTAATCTGGCAGATATACAGGGTCATATTAAATTAGCCAGCGACGTGCAGTCGTTGACTCCGTAGTTACTCGAATTAATTGTATAAAAACTGTTTTTTTTTTCGTTTCACCGTTTGTAGACCCCTCACGACTGCGGAGTGCGGAGTTGCTCTAATTAATTTAATTTGCCCCGAGATACAAATTATTTTTTAACTGACAAAAAAATAAGGAGGAGATTCAAAATTCGACATGTATTTTTTTTTAATGTACACATAACTTTTGTAGAGTGGTCCGATTGCAAAAGTTATATCTCAAAGTTGGTCCCATTTAAATTTCAAAAATAATATCCACCTCTAAAGATATAAAAAATAATTTATTGATAATTGGTCGACTGAATTTTTAATTGTAAACCGATTCTGTTAAAATTCAATAATTATAAAAGCGAAAAAGCCTTTCTAACAAAAAAAAATATCGACATAATAACGAGCTAAAAACCAAAAAATATAAAATTCTTTCGGTCTAGCATTTGGAGTTGGCTTTTTAGTTCGTTATTTCATCGGTTTTTTTATAAAAATGTTATGCAACTTTAGAACTGATAACTACAATTAAAGTAGCAACTAATAACATATTCCGGTTCCACTTGTTAGGCTCGTGCCCAACTGTGTCATTGAAATATCACTTTGACTTACAAATTAATATATCCGACTTTTACATTAGCGGATAAATTGGTACAAATATTTTTAGTAGGTAATTATTGTGGGAAGAACGATCAGTTGGTACTGTATATTTATATTCTCGTATTTAACGATTAATTCGTTGGTAAATACATATTTTTTACGCCAGTGAAATACTCATAAAGTATCCCAAGGGCACGTACGACGGCGAAAAAATTAGTGGTCGACGTAAAAAGGGCGGACACAGCTGTGGTCATCTTGTGCACGGGATTTTGTTTTCAAAGTGATCAGATATAGCTTTGGCCCATAGTACCTACTAACGGGGTAAAACCCTTGTCCTACACTAGGACACGATCTACTAGTTATTCAAGTTTCATCCAAATCCTTTCTGCCATTGAGGAGTCTAACATCCAGACTTTCTTATCAAAATTTTAGTAGGATTGACTTAGGTAAATTAATAATGTCCCGATTAAGTAAACTCACCTTAATAAATAAGGTAGGTAAGCTATCCGATACCGCGAATTACATGTATTTACCTTTAACTCCTCTTGTCAACAATCTATATTGATATAAATGCTCACAACAGCAACTTTTAGGCAATTTAACAAACGCACCTGGTAAAGTTCGTCTCACATCAAAATATTTTCTGATTTTCATCACAAATTCGCATACAAGGATATAACAGGGTGTCGGAACCCATTGACCTGGTGAACTCCTCAAGCCCGTGTCACGTCTCTCCGGAAAGGAACGAAGAGGGCTATTCATAGCCAGGCACATGTAAATGGGTTACCGGGGACTCTTGTAGGCTCTCGACAAACACACATTTGTGAATATCTACAGGTGGTTTCAAACTGTGCCAATGTGCCGAAGTGGGTTCGTAGTTATCTTACTTGTTATGGGGAGTTGGGGAAAGATTGTGTGAACAGGAAGTTTCTCTACAAGAAGTGTAACTGAAATAACGCAATTCCTTATACTTCTATTCTAGTCGATAGTAATTTAACCCTAATACAGTTTAGGCCCAGTGGTCGGCCCCGCAATTCCTAAAACTGGGCTCATTGCATTCATCATTATGAGAAAATTATTTGATGGATACACTGACCCCTTTTCAGGAATTGCGTTTTTTTAGTTACGCCCTGTAGAAAAGGAATATTTAAATTGACAATGTTAAGGTAGATTATCTATTGGAACTAGAACTAATCTTACTTTGATATGTGGGTCGAAGTGAGTTCTTCTGAGCAGGAATATATTAATGAAAGGAAAAGGATTTAAAAATGTTGAGGTAGGTTATAAAAAAACTTTTTTACAAAAAAAATACTACCGACTTCCAAATAAGAAAACTACAAAGTGAAAAATAACTTTATTTTTGGAAGTCGGTGTCTTTGGTAGATATCAATTATTTACGTTATGGACACCGAGATCCAAAAATAAAGTTATTTTTCACTTTTTAGTTGTATCTAGGTGACAGGCAAGTAGAGGTACCTAGTAATGCCAGAATAGATTACCCGAATATCATGAAACTGAACATAACCGGTGAAAAGAGAGTGTACCAAGGTGTCCTAAGCTATAGACTAATCATGTGGGGTAACTCGACCGATGTCGACAGAGTATTCAAGCTCCAGAAACGTTGCATCCGGGTCATATGCAAGGCTTGGTTCTTAGATAGTTGTAAGCCTCTCTTTAAAAAATTTAGAATTCTTCCACTGCCCTGTATGTATATACGAGAAATCTGCATATTCACAAAGAAATACATGCATTACTTTAAGCTACATAGGGAAGTTGTACCAAGACAAAAATGGACTAAGTTTCGGAACCTATTATATCAACCATCTGGTCATAAAGATATTTACAAGAAAAATGTGTTTAATATGTGTATTTATAATAACTTAACAAGTGAATTAAAATCGTTGCAGGATAATGTGTTTAAAACGAAATAGTTGCTTCTATAGCGTTAGGGATTTTTTGGAACATAGAAAATAATTTTAGGAATATTGATATGATTGAATGAATTATTAAATTTTATTTTATATTAGTTTAATTGTAAAATTAGTTTTATATACAAACATTTTAGTTATTGACATTTCTATATACTTTTTGACATTTCAATTTATTTTATTGACATTTTAATTTACTTTTTTGACATTGAAATTTATCTTATTGACATTTTTTAATATTTTTTACATTTTGACATTTTTATAATTTGTCAATTTATGAGGGTTTTGATTGAGTTATTGTTTGATTTCATTTAGAGTTATACAGTTTTAATTTAATTTATTGGTATGCATCAATGTATTTTGGTGTTGTATGTGATTTTTTTTTTGTGTTTTTGTTTGAAATGTGTTTATGAACGATGTCTGAAAATTAATTTATTTATTATTGTAAATAATTTGCACGCTTGCTTGCAAGCAGAATACAGTGACCTTTGGGCTTTAAGATCTTCCCTTGTAAACAATGTATTTTTCTGGCAAATAAACATTTTTGATTTGATTTGATTTGAACTGTATATCTGCGTACCCCTTTAGAGCGTACTGGCGTGATGTTTTGTTATGAAATGGTATATATAAACAATAAACAGACATGCTTTTGCAGCAATCCCGAGAGATTTGCCGTTATTTATTGAAGATTTCTGTTGTATATCTCCAAAGTTCTTGATCAGATCTTCACCAAATTAAAATGGGACCAATTTGGGAACATACTCTTTCAAACAGATTTTTAAAATCGGTCCACAATTGACGGAGATATCGTTGAACAAACATTAAAAAAAACATACATGAAGTCGAACATAGAACCTCCTCCTTTTTGGTAAGTCGGTTAAAAATGAATTCAGGTCTGCGATGGAAAAGTTTTATTGAGTAATTTTATATGAAACTGGTAAGTGTTGAACTAAATATTGCAAATATATGCTTTATTTTAATGTGTCACGGCACATTTATTTATTGGCGTTTATTTAAATGATAGACCATAGTCTTCCTTTATTTAAAAAAAATATGTCGGGAAATTCACAATTTTTTTTATTATTTACTTATTCCATCTATGTTACTATTCTGAGGATTCTGATTATAAAAAGATTGTCCATAAAATTTTAAACGCCTATAATAAAATTAGGTTGTAATTTGAGTTTAAATACAAATTTTTTGAAGTCTCATATTTATTGATTTTTCGCAACAAATTCAGGTGATTACAGCAAGGAGCAAGGTGCAAGATTTAAAAGAGATGGAAAGACGATATTAAGGCCATTGAAGATATTAATATGATTGCGGACTACTGCTGGGTGATATGTAGAGATTAAATATTTAATGAAATTATGTAAAAATTATATTTGTTATAAATTTAAAATATACAACGCAGATTTTTTCAAAGAAAATTTTTGTATTACACTTTTGTATTTTATGTAAAATTTCTAGTATCAATAAAATTTTGAAAAAATTAAAATTCGTAATCATTTTACTTATTTCAATCTAAGCACTTCACCATCTAATTCTGGTAAGTGTCATATGATTGGCGTTTTATATTACTACTAGCTGTTGCCCGCAACTTCGTCTGCGTAGCAGTAGTAATTCGAATACCTAATTTTTTATATTGTGGCATAATATTGAAGGTTTTCCATACAAACTTCTACCCCTCTTTCCACCCCCTTAAGTATGATTTCCGGGATAAAAACAATTCTATGTCCTTGATAGGGTCTCAAAATATCTCCGAACCAAATTGCATCTAAATATTTTCAGTGGTTTAAGCGTGAAAAGGTAGACAGCTGAGAGGAGACAGACAGAGTTACTTTCACATTGATAATATTAGCTCCGCCGGCGACTTAGTTCGCGTGATTTCGTATTTCATCCTACAGATGACTTTCTTATATGCAGTTAGTGGTGCCTCATCCCATACAAAGAAACCGTGCCAACGTACTGTACTGATTATACTGATTATTTTTTGTACGTCGATCGCCTTCGGTTCCGTTCCACGAATATACTTGGTGATCTATCTATCGCCGTGGAATGGAACCAAACGCAATCGATTTACAAAAAATAATCGGTATATTCAGATGAACAACGCTAGTTACGTCGGCACGGTTTCTTTGTATGGGATGAGGCATTTGTATGCTAGTGTTATATTATCTGAGGTGAAGGTAACCAAAAATAAGCAGTTATTAAACCAAATAAAAAAGGGATTTCGTAGAGTTCTACGGTTTATAGGTTTGGGACGATTTGTTATTTGACTTAAAGAATAATAAATTTTAGGTTACCGGCACAAAGTAAAATCCTCCCCTAAAAACTTAATAAACCTTTTTTGCCCACTTTAAATTGTTACATAATATTGAACATATTTGGGTAGTTAAAAACTCAACCCAGTTTTTAACAACCCAAATATGTTACTTATTCACCCTTTTCTTTTTTATTTTTCGTTTTTCATGTTTTAGTTAGTTACATTGCCCAGTAAGATTGATCAAAAAACTTTAACACTCCTTTAACCCTACCGGAGGCGGTTTGTTTTAAAAAACGTATTATGTCAATTTTGATTATTTACTTTATCCCTATGGAATGAGATTTTTCATACAAACAAATACTTTACGGTTGACAGTTCTGGAATGGCGACTGCGTACCGGGCAACACAAAGTAGGAAGTCCGACCTGGTCAAGGTGGGTCAGTGCCCACTCAACCCGATTAGACTCAACCCGAAGAATAATACCTGCAAAGTTATGTTTTTTTATGCGTAAAAACGTCGATGTACAGTCAGGCAGAAAAGTGTTGATTTAACGCTTGCACCACAGAGAATATAAAATTTAAATAATGTTTGGATAAATAGATAATTAAACAAGTAAATACTTATGATTTTTAATATAGTATACGCTTTGTACTTAGTAGATTATTGTTAATTATCATTACAATCTTATAGCTAATGGCACGGTGGTATTATTAGATAAGTGATTATAATTATTTGAAATATAAAAAAAATATGATTTACTAAATTATCTTTAAAAAATAAACATTAGGTATCTTAAAGAATACAGGACTAGGTAGGAACAACACAATTAAAATATTAAAGTTTTTAGGTGTTTGTCGGTATACATGACCGACGTGTAATAAACTTTGGCCACGTTGATTGGAAATTAATTCATAATTTTTACGCACTCTGCTCTGAGAAGGCCTTTCACCTGACATTGTGAATGACAAACTAACCATACATACTTTACTTTCTTATCATACTGGCTGACCCTACATAATTGCATTTTTGCAAAAAAAAGTTCGAACAATAGATTTGAGCCGCTTCGTCTATTGTTTCCAGAAAACCGGCTTAAGCGAGGTAGAGGTTATCTTTATAAAGCTACATTTTTTAAACGAAATCTCTTACTACCAGGATAAATTAAGTATCAAAACAAAATATTCTATGCATAATAAATTAATAAGTTATTTAGGACTAAATAACACTTTGCCTGACTGTACAAATGGTAGTAAAACTTCTTGTATTATTCTTCGGGTTGAGTCTAATCGGGTTGAGTGGGCACTGACCCGTCAAGGTTGCGGTAGTCCGGTGGATGCGAAACGCACAGGACCGATCAGCGTGGCGACGCTTGGGGAAGGTCTATGTCAGTGTGCAGCAGTGGACGTTTTTTGGCTGAAATAATGATGATAGGTTAGGTTAGGTTAGGTTAAAACGGGCTGGTTTCCGCAACTCCACGACTAAGCGCGTATTTTGCGTACGGGTGGGACTTAACCTTCCACTAGCTACCTCACTCGATCCATCCCAACTCCTCGAGGAAGGCCAGCAGCGCCTTCGTGTTGCTGACTACCTCCTGTACGGTACCTGGTTCACCGAGGTATTTGGCCCTGTAACCGGCGATTACTGGGCAGCTTAGAAGCAGGTGCGCTGCTGTCTCGTCTTCCTCCATGCATGCTCTGCACAGCGGACTGTCCGTGATCCCTAAGACAAAGAGGTGCTTATTAAAAGTCCCGTGGCCAGTCGTTACAGCTGTAACTGCTCGTAACTGCTGTTTCGTCAGGCGTAGGGCCTTCTGCGTGAAACGTCTATCCAAAGCGGGAAGTGCTTCTTTGGACTGCCTGCACTCATTGTGGTCAATCCACAATCTGTGGTGTTGCTCCTTGGTTCGTTTCCTTACCAGACTGTGGAGGTAGCCAAATGGTATTGGCACGATTGGTTCCGGACCCACCACAGCCATACTGGAGCCTCTACGGGCTAGCTCATCCGCTGCATCGTTGCCTCGGGAATCGCTATGCCCTTTGATCCATTGAATGGTTAGTTTATTGTTTGACCCAACCTGGTTTAGGCGTTGGTGACACTCGAATATCAGTCCAGAGCAGACCGTGTGGCTGCCCAACGCCTGCAGGACGGCCATGCTGTCAGAGAGAATGCGTATTGGGAAATCTTTTACCTTCCTGTCTAGAATGGCCGATGCAGCCAGAGTGATGCCCACACACTCTGCCTGGAACACCGTGTTGTGTGCCCCAAGTGGCGCGGCTATGTGTATGTTGAGGTCCTCTGAGAACACGCCCGCACCTGAGCCAGTACCAGTCTTGGAACCATCGGTGAAGATCCTCAACTCGTCTGGGCGTAACCCCTCACAGTGATGGTCCTCATGGAGTTGGATCTTGTATTTCTTGTCAAAAACAAATTGCTTAGGTATCCGGTCCATAATTGCTGTTGTTAGAGGGAACTCTTTATTAAGGTCCTCGAGCAGAGCCGTGTGTTGTGTCTTTCTCCTACCCCAGAGATTTAGTGCCTTAAGCCGCCCTGCCGCCGTCGTAGCCTCCTGCTGAATGAAAAGCTGGAGCGGTGGCAGTCCCAGCATGGCCTCGAGCGCAGCGGTCGGGGTAGTTCTCATGCAGCCTGTCGTCGCCATGCAGGCCAGTCTTTGCGTGCGTTGCAGTTTGTTCACGGCTGTACTTACCTTTGTGCGGGGCCACCAAACCACGGCTCCATATGAGATCATGGGTCGAATCACCGCGCAGTACAGCCAGAGAATGATTTTGGGGGACAGGCCCCATTTTTTACCTATCATTTTCTTGCATTGCCAAAAGGTAATGCATGCCTTATTAAGTTTGATGTCCAAGTGACTGCTCCAGTTCAGCTTGTTGTCGAGAGTGACCCCAAGATACTTTACTTCATTGGACAGCTGGAGTTCTGTGTCGAACAGCTTCGGTAGACGGAAAGGGCCCAGTGCTCTTTTCTGAGTAAACATGACCAGTACAGTCTTAGATGGGTTAACTGAAAGATCATACTCCCTGCACCATCGTTCCACTATGCGTAGTGCTTGCTGAGTAAGGTTACAGATGGTACCAGTCACCTTCCCGGGTACTAGAATTGCGAGGTCGTCTGCATACCCTATTGTGTAATAACGGTGTTCGTTAAGTCTGGTGATAAGGTCGTTGATTACCATATTCCACAGGAGAGGGGAGAGCACCCCTCCCTGAGGGCAGCCCCTGGCTAAAAAGGCCATTTGCTGTTCGCCCTCCAGCCGAACCGCACGTTTGCTTAGCATATTAGTTATCCAGTCAATTAGTACCTGTTCAGCTCCGTGTCTGGAGAGGGTAGCACCTATACTGGAGAAGTTGGTTTTGTCGAAGGCCCCTTCGATGTCTATGAAAGTGCCCAGGCATGTACCCTTTTGATGGATTGCTTCCTCTATCTGGCCCACCACCAGATGGAGAGCAGATTCCGTTGACTTACCCGAGCTGTAGGCATGTTGGTTACCGTGGAGAGGTAATGATTTAAGAACGCCATCTCGTAACTCCCTGTCGCACAGCCTCTCCATCGATTTGAGTAGAAACGAGGTCAGGCTTAGGGGTCTGAAGGATTTGGCGTTAGTATAGTCCCCTTTGCCTGGCTTGGGGATGAATATCGCCTTCACTTCCCTCCATCCTTTCGGAACGTATCTAAACGCCAGGCACGCCCTCATTATTGGCACCAGTCTCTCTACAACAGACGTACCTCCCCACTGCAGCAGCGCAGGGAACACCCCATCCGGACCGGGCGCCTTGAAAGGATGAAAGCTTAGGATGGCCCACTGTAGTTTCTCCGTCGTGATCATCCTGTATGCGTAGAGCCAATCATCATCTGTTGGTACCTGGGTAGTATCTACCCAGTCAGTTACCTGGGCAATAACGCTGCCTGGGAAGTGAGTATCTATCAGGACGCGTCTAGCCTCTTCAGGTGATGTGGTGAGTGAGTTGTCAGGTTTACGGAGTGTGGCAGGCTCAGGTGTTTGCGCCTGAGCCATTATTTTCCTTACCCTGTTTGCCTCTTGGCAAGATTCGATGTTACCACAGAATTTGCGCCATCCTGCGGTACGCCTGAATCTGATGCATTTTTTATAGCTGGATTTGGCCTCGTAGTAAGCGTCCCAGTCCTCATCCTTGCTTGTATTCATGGCCCTGTTTAGGGCCTTCCTTACCTTCCCGCGTTTACGATTTAACTCCGCTCCCCACCATGGTTGTTTGCCCGGTGTATCGCGTGGGGTAGTCAGAGGGCAAGCGGTGTGGTAGCTGCTTATCAGACACTCGGTAAGTTGATTGACCTGCATGTCTAACCTCGTTTCGTTCCCTATAGTCCGCGCCTCACATAAGGGCGGCAGTTTCGACTCTAGGGTGCGTGTGTATACAGCTCTGTCCGTGTTGCGCGGATTACGCCAGGGGGGCGTAGGTGCTACCCAGAGCTGAATGTCAAAGCGGATCCATCTGTGGTCTGAGCAAGAGGCCTCGTTGGAGACCTGCCATCCAGTAGTGATCTCCGCTGCGCCTTCCGTCGCCAAAGTTAGATCAATAATTGTGCGACTGCGTCTAGTTACGAACGTTGGTTCTGCACCTGTATTTAGTAGAGACAAGTTAGTAGTAAACAAGTAGTCCACTAATGCCTTACCTCTTTCATTCGGCGTTTCCATTCCCCACAGGGGGTGATGTGCGTTCGCGTCGGTCCCAATGATGACCTCTTCCCCGCTGGTCTCGCAGAAGGTTACAAGGCGGACAAGGTCATGTGGGGGTGGTGCCTCCGCCTCAGGCATGTAGACCGAGGCGAAGACAATCGGCATATCAATGCCACCGCGCTGCATATACAGCCTAGCGGCAGAGGTAAAAAAAATAATGATGATGGTGAAAGGCTGATTTGCCGAAAATTCTTTCTTCGTGCTGCCCTAGAGATCCCTGCATCAAAAACGGCTTATGTTTAACTTACCACCAGATATAGTAACATATAACAGACAAAAATAGTAAATGATCACCAAAATTAAACCCGCATCTTATTGTAAAATTATAACCAAAGTTTTAACATCTCGCTATCCTGTTTAGGCAAAATGACTCCAAATAAATCATTGTTAACCCAAAAGTAGTAAATGATCACCAAAAGTAGTAAATGATCACCAAAATTAAACCAATGACCAAAAAGATTATAAAATTTCTGGGAGCAACTTGGAAGTAGCGCTCGCCGGCCGCTGCCGCGGCACCGCTCGCTTTGCTCGCTCGGCTCGCGCGCGGTTGGTCACAGTTCTAACCTAACCTAACCTATTTTACAACATTAAATAGCGCAATAATTTGCTATTAAAATTTGGTGATCAATTTACTAAATTTGGTGATCAATTTACTAAATTTGGGTTTCATAGTACAATTTTAGGTAATAGAGGTTATGGTCACAAAGTAATTTTAGGTGGTCATAATATTTATCCCCATCAAAAACTAAACCTTCTCCAGTAAGATTCTTAGCAAACTTTAACAAAAACCTATAATGACAACCATTATTGTTTACTTAGGTTGGTATTTATATCAAATTTAAAGTTTATCCCTAGTTAGTTTAACCCAAGAAGTAAGATTCTTCAAAAAAAAAAACAAATCGTCTTTTGGGGGTAGTTTTGTAAAACTAATAATGGCAACCTTTATTGCATACTTAGTTTGGTATTTATGCCAAGTTTCAAGTTTATTAATCCAATTAATAAGATTCTTCAAAAAAACTTAAACATCCCCTAAATCGTCTTTTGGGGGTAGTTTCGAAAAACTAATAATAACAACCTTTAATATTTATTTAGGTTAGTATTTGTGCAATGTTTCAAGTTTAGTAACCCATGAAATAAGATCCTGCCATACAAATTTCAACACCCCCTAAATCGACTTGAGGGGGTAGTTTCAAAAAACTAATAATATCAATCTTTATCATTTACTTAGATTACTATTTATGCCAAGTTTCAAAAATATTAGCCGAAGGAATTAGATTTTTCATACAAACTTTGCCCCCCTTTTTAATCCCCTTAGGGGTAGAATTTCGGAAAATCCTTCCTTATCGGATGCCTACGTCATACAAAGAATACACCTTTCAAGTTTCAGGTCTCTACGATCAGCGGTTTGGGCTGTGCGTTGATCCGTCAGTCAGTCATTCAGGACAAAGCATTTTATATATATAGATAAAGACAAATTTTTAAAGCTAATAAAAATAATGACCTCCTGAATCCTCATATGATAAATTAATTAGGTACATATACATATATTTCCTTCTTTTGTCTTAATTAATGATTTACAGTAAAAGAGATATAAAGGAAGGGAGGTAATTCTCCAAATAATAAAAGTCGCATTTAAATTATCATCACCGCACCAATTTAACAATTACATAACCCATCCAAAGCAACCGCAATACAATAATCAAACTGAGATACAAAACATGCTTCAACAGCGGAATGAATTAATGTTTACATTTTACAGAATGCTGTAAATAAACGCTACATGTAAACGTAGTGATTAGAACGCGCGGTAAAACTGTGTGGCACTGTGTTGCACTTGCATGCGGCGCACTGTGAGCTGTGTGAACTGAGTGAAAATTGCGCAGAGTGGCGGCGCCGTGTGGCCACAACCGAACGGCCGTCCGTCGTACCCAGCGTAGTCTGCGTTCAGAGTCAGACGTGTCTCAGCCGCCGTGCGACGCTCGCGTACTGCTGCGGCTAACCCCCCGTCGTGCGTGTAAACCAATAAAAATACAAAACTTCCGATAACAACAAAGTGTCCGCTCTCAAATATAACAGAAAAAAGACACAGTTTTTGTGAAAAACTTTCTAGTTTGTAGGTGCACAAGTGCGTTTACTATAAACAGCGATTGTTTACGAATGCCGCGCGATTTACGTATATTATAAAGGTTAAGTTTGTTGAACTTACATTTCGCGGCACGAGCCGGCTTCATGACGTCACTGTAGTGCAACGCTAATTAGATTAGATACGCTAAGCCAGTATGTAATGTAAACGGAGGGAGGTAAGGCCTGCGGCAGACTTGGAGGATAATGTAAATACTGTTTCATAATACTGTTTCATTCATAGTCGGCTGAGCCGTTCAAGGACTGGTAGCTGGTTACTAAATAATCGTGTTTTATTATCAGCGTTTTCCGGTGTTATTAAACAATATTCCCTATGTCGTGATGTCAGCTGTAAAAGAATAACTTTGTAAGAAAGTATAGAGTAATAAATGGGTGATTAAAATACATAGTTACAAGCAGCTTTCATGATTTTATTACAGCAAAACTGTGTTGCTACATATTAACGCAACATTTTCAGTGAACAAACTAAAATATGCGACAAGAATTTAAACACAATGATAGACGATTTTCTCACACAGTTTGAAACTGAAAACTTTTTTCATATTCGGGCGAAACTTCTCCTTTGAGCTCTGTGAGTTCACCGTGTTGTAGTTTCCTAAGTATTGTTCTTAGAAAGCATTTATGCACATTTGAAATAAATAGCAATTCGGTCTAATTTGACATTGACTGATTGGAGTTTAGTTCTTTTACAGAATTATTTAAGTTAAACGTAGCAAGGTATATAAAATAGGTTTAAGTTGTTAAGTTTCTTATCAGTTTTACGGTACAGAAGTTAAAATAAACATGGTGGAATAGTTTATTTTTACTGTTTGAGTAGGTGCGAATTTTTTGGTGTTTTAATAGCTACTCAATGAATTTCTGAAATGTCTAACAAGCATCTCTCTAGCAATCACACCTTTTAAGTATAATCTACTAGCTTCTGCCAGCGGATTCGCCCGCGTGAAAAGTGTTTTATCATCCCAAGGAAACATTAAGCTATTCCAGTCTATAATCTATCTCTGTGCCAAATTTCATTCGGATCCGTTCAGCCGTTCTGGCGTGATTGAGTAACAAACATACATCCATCCATACTTTCGCATTTATAATATTAGTAACAAGTAAGATATATAGTAATAAACACGAAATAATATTTAATAGCATGTAGAATTATTGGCATGTTGAACAGATGCGGGGTTTCCCGATGAATACATCGTAATGATGTTTCCATCGTAATATCATTTTTACCTGTTTAAATTTCAATATTACTGTACGTTTGCAATAATCGAGATAATTAAAATAATATAGGTATAGAACATCACACCTCTAACCCTTGATATGAAGAGGAAAAATTTATATAAAAATAAATGGGTATCGATGGCTATTTATAAGTAATTGTTGTTTGTCGCTCAACAAAGAATTATTTATTTCTAACACTATATCATTATTTATGCTGCATGTGCCTGCACTCAGTAAAGTGCATCTACCTAACTCAAAATTCTAAAGTTTTATGTGAACATTTACCTTATATTTTTTAGTAACCTCGTATCTTACTTGCAAAATGTAGCAACTCTATATAGCTCCACTTAATTTCTTATATAGACACACGATTTTGCGAGCCGCCTCGACATGATCGAAAATTATCCCACAGGGACGGGGGACTTACTAGCGCTAGTTCAGGCCAATGTCTACCTGTATTTCGAGCCGAGTTTCATCAAAATCCGATCAGCTGTTGAGGTGTGATTAATTAACAAACATCCGAATATATAAATTAATAACAACGGGAAAGGAAGTATGAAGTAGAATGAAGTTGTAACTTAACTGGAATCTAGTTTAAATGTAATGATATCGCACTCAAGATTTCGAAGTCGTGGACTCTTGCCAATTCTGAGGACACTATCTTACTTATTCATGTGGCTTCAGCGTCGGCATTCATTTGTTTAGCTGTCCTAACAATCCTTGAGGTGTCTCTCTGGGAAATCAAATAGTATATTGGTGATAACAGACTATGTTCCACTTGTCCCAAGTATCCTATATTTTAAAGAAAGAGGCAGTCGTGGAGGTAGCGTTCTCTAGTTCCTGCTACCCCATGGGAAAAGGGCGTGAGTTTATCTGTTAATGTCAAAAACTATTAATGTCATCAGTAACGTATTTAGTCACTTTTCGTGTCCGTCTGTGTGACCCTAAGATCTTCTAAACTGATAAGATTACTACAATCATTGCATTGTTTTGAAGATAGGTATTGTATGTCACTATATTCAATATTATTGTTTATGTTATATTGCACTTGAAACTCATTAATATGACATAATAATGTGACTGATAACATAATTATAAATTCAGTCATTGATAAAAATATTTAAGACTTAAATTGAGAATAATTCTGCCATGATTATGTCGTTTGATTTATAATTATGATCATATAACTTTGATATTTATTATTTTATGATAATTATTATTATTTTATTATTGTTGATGTACAACGAGTGAATACAGGCCGATTAATTCTTTGATATTAATGCAGTTGCATATTAAGATATATTTATGTAACGCAATAACACCAGGTATTTTTATTGATGCAGTAAACGAGTAACTAGAACTGTTTGTATGTTTGTTAGTCGTCAAGAGTAAAATCGTTGTTACACGTGGGGAATACATGTTCCATTTTAAAAGTATATAGTGCACTATTGAAAAATACTAAGAAGAGAAATACACTACCTAATATCTTCGCGGTAATCCCGTATTCCTCTGGAATATTTTTTACTAAAAGTAATATATATATATATATTTATTTCAATATATTTTTAATCTAGTTTACTCACTCTGAAAATAGATACAAGTATATACAGTGAATAAAATACTTAATTAACTTAGACTACAAAAATATACATTCAGTGTAATATTTTCTTCGTCTATAATTTCTGTAACTTATATGGTGTACATAATAAAGAGTATTCTATTCTATTCTATTCTATTCAAACCAAAAACTAATCACTAACTAAACCTAAAAATATACTAAACTAAAATATAGCGTCGAAAAACTCCTCCACATCGTTGTCCCCTGGTAATGTGCCTAAAAGACTGGCAGCATTGCCACGTTGTATGGCAATGGTTATTCTCTGACCAAGGTAAGAGCCAGCCCTTGGGTCACACGAAGTGTCAACTAGGCGTTTGGAAAGATCTTTAAACAAAGCGTGAGCACTCGCTCGAAAATATAACTATGATGAGATTATTATACTGCCGCCGCTTGAGGTTCTCTGCAGCCGCAGCGGCAATATATATATATATATATCTTAATGTTGACTAACCATAAATATTGACGTAGATACAATATTAGTATGCTGCTGGATGCCAACTTCAACATAATTGAGAATGGCTTGGCAGATGATGATATTATATGATCAGGCAGCAGGGAACAAAATAAAATATAAAGTTTACAGTCAAAGACAAATAACGAAATTTACTTTTACTCATTACATAGCGATATAGCTTACTAGTCTAAAAGGAGTTTTATCGTCTGTCGGGATAATGTTTTTTTTTTACTATTACCCAGTATCGGGCAAGGTTTTCAAGACCTAATGTAATTTTTCTTAGCTTATGGTGCTACAAAATTGATACACAAATACAAATAATTTTACATATACAAATAATTTATTTTCTTTCATAGATATGTACAATATAAGGTCTATGAAGTGCCCTTTTAGGCAAAAATTGCCTGTTGTTGGGCACTTCCAGTACCTACTAACATACTTAGCTATTCTCAGACCAAAGTTAAACAAGATTTTTCTGTTTTTTTAGAGTTTATATTTTAATTTGTTTTTTAATATTGTTGAATAATATTTAGAAGCATGCCATGGCCTCCTATAATTGAAGGAGTGCACTAATCGACACTTAATTTCATAAGATTTTGTATTTTATGTGTACATCTTTCGTTGGAGGTCCTAAATAAATAAATAAAACAAACCTAATCCAGTAGGGATCTACTTATAGGCTTAGAATATACCTACACCCTCAAGAGGCATTAACCTTTAGATTAACATTCCTCAAACCATTTCGTCTGAATGGCAGTGAGACAAGCTAGCGTTAATCTTACTGGAGAATGCCAGAACAGCAGACGTTCGATATATCGACGTCGACGACCCGAAACTCGTAAAGGCAAGTTCAGATTACAAACGTCGTGCGTCGAGCGCTCATATGTCACGCGTTTTCTGTTTTACTGAAAGTGTGCTCTATACAAGTGACATTGAACCAGCGAAAACGATCGGCAAAACATCTAAATATATAAGACTAGCGGACGCCTTGCTGTTTCACCCGTGTAGTTCCCGTTCCTGTAGAAATACAGGAATAAAAAGTAGCCTATGTCACCTGGGGATAGTGAAGCTTCCCAACGGTGAAAGAATTTTTGAAATAGGTCTAGAAGTTTATGTTTATTCGTTACATACAAAAATACAAATAAATAAAAATACTAGATGCATGTCCTCCGCGTGAAGTCAGTATTTCTACACAATATCTTTACAAATTATAGCCTATACGTATTTTATTAAGGTGACATTACTGTAAAGTTTCATCCAAATCTGACGAGACAGAAGAAGACAAGAAACTATAATTTTGACGTGTGTGGCATGTGTATCTGTATATTTGTGTATCTGTCTGTGACACCGTAGCTCCTAAATAGATGAAGCAATTTTGATTTAGTTTATTTTTGTTTGAAAGATAACTTGATCAAGGGTGTTTTTGCTGTTTGATGAAATTCAGCTGTTTAAAAGTTATGCGCATTTTACTCTTTAAAGCGGGGTATTTTCGCAAATCGTGTTATAATAACGTGTTTCGATGGATTCTCTATCGAAGCTTGTCTATTACTAGATAAATTATGTAGTTTAAATAGCATGATTTAATAAGCCTAATAAGGACTTTAAATTTTAAATTTCTATTTGTAGACTCTTTGCCTATCATTGTCGCTAACCGAATATTACTTTGTCTAGGCCCCTTTGTGAACAAACGATAGCTACTTGAAAAGCCTGTTTTTCACTTCTTGATAGTGTTATAATTATTCATTTGGGTTATATGTAGAGTTACGTTACAAATTACACTGTACGTCCGTATTACATAATATAGACTACGTGATTAAATATTTTGTTACAATTTCAATTAACGTAAAACAGCATAATTAATTTCTCAACATGTGCAGTCAGTTTTTTGAATTACTCAACTTATGAAGACCGTGACGATATACAATATTAGTTTTAGGCAATTATTTTTATAATTACTGAACTAATATTATCTACTTACCTTCAGTTCTGCTGGTCACCACCAGATATTCTTAATATTTAGCCATCTATGTTGATTTTTTTAAGCATTTTAAAATACATAATTCCTTTTTCTATTTTAACTTCATCAGCTTGCCTGAAAAGACGCTCTCATAAAATAATCTTCACACTACATGAATAAATGGCACATAGTATATTACTTAACTTGAAACACCAGTTTAAGGAAAAATACCTGTTTTTATTTATTATTTTATCATTCATTCTACTTCCTTCGTGTTTCATACGGGATGAATTAGGATTATCAAAACTACAGGCAGATCTATACCTACTTACTACTTATATTGGCATATTTATAATACAATGCCTGTTCTGTCCCACTGCAAGTAAACAATTTCAAACAATGCATTACTTAATCAAGACACTTTATGAGTTTGCGTTGAAGGTTACAAATCCGGTTTAATCACGATGTTTTCCTTCACCGATGTCAGTGATGAGATGTCCAATATAAAGTCCGAATGTTCATGTGAATTGAAAAGTAAGTAACATTGATACTAAGTCCGAATTTGATTTAACTCACGACCACGACGACAAAATGCGAGCCCTAAACTACTAGGCATTAGAACACCCCAGATATGGGTTATTATTTTAATACTACTGACATGTAACATGTAACCTTTTATCATATATTTCCTTCCACTAAAGTCAACTGCTCTCCTAAAACTCCCAGGCGAGTTAAACCTATTACCGCCAGTTGATTCTAAAACAAGTACAAAACGTTGCCCCTGGAGGCAATTGACCGGACATATTAATTCTACGGTTTGCTATATCAATATATGACGTGGCAAGAACCATCGTTTAAAATTGTTATTCATTCACACGATGAATTTCGGAAATAATATATAGGGAATTAGGTGTTTGCTTTTTTATATTACTTTTGTTAATGATAGGCTCGCGTTTAGCCACTTTCTCACTTGATGATAAGCGATGATGTGATTGATGATGGAACACGCTTGCCTAGATGAACTCTTCACTTCAAAACCTTCAGGTTATTGCTATCAGCAATCAAAGAGTTCGGTAGGGGTAGTCTACTCCTTATTTTTATGCACAAACATTTTCTGCATATGGGTGGGTT
This sequence comes from Anorthoa munda, assembly GCA_945859665.1. Taxonomy (NCBI): domain Eukaryota; kingdom Metazoa; phylum Arthropoda; class Insecta; order Lepidoptera; family Noctuidae; genus Anorthoa; species Anorthoa munda. The sequence goes on along the minus strand of OX243900.1, from coordinate 25,356,657 downwards.
GTCTATCATGTATTATGTGTTATGGACTGTATAGATTCATGATGTAAATGAAACTTTTTTTCCAGGTTTCTTTCGATCTTTTCTGTATGTTTCTTCTTGTAGAGCTAGAGACTGACTGCAGGGATACCGTGATCATAATATGTGTCTCAGTACCCAAAGTGGCCTATCTTTATACAAAACTCAAACAATAACACTTATTTTTTTCTGGCAGGGTTAAGAATGTGAGGCCTCTCATTGGTCGACCAATATGTGTGAAGTCATATTATCATTATCTTGTCTTGATCCTCATTATTTTGAGAGCGCAACGTGTCTTCTTACATAATATTTCTGTAATAGTCATCTTTCTAGAGTTCATAAAAGTGTTTGGTTGTCAATGTACTTAGGTACTAAAGTTAGAAATCGCTAAGCGGAGTACCTGTGGTAGGTGGACCTACCACCGTGCTCCGCTGACTGTGTTTTTTGAGAACTACTATCCAGCTCTCTTATTCATTCTTAGAATTGAGAGTGCAGCTTCGGCTTGAGTTAAATTTCATTAAATATTCTAGGAATGTTTAAATATTAAGTTTTGTGATCAAGTGAGACTATCATCGCCTAACTTACGAGATATAACTAATAAGGAATAGCTTTTTCCACTCCATTGGTTTTACCCATAGAAACCGAATAAAAAGTAGCAGTAGAAAGCTATACTAACGCTATGTTGCGTTTACTAACGCAATATATCTTTATAAAAATATTCTATTAGAAAGCTAAGTATAACTGTCCAATAAAAGAATTTTCGTATTTGACTCAGTATTTTCGGAGATAACCTTCTATAAACAAACAGTATTATACTTATTACCTTTTGTTTAGATGAATTGGTTATAATTATGCAAGTTGGCTTCATCGTTAGAAAAGTAGTGCCAAGCATTTCTCTAAAATGGTGTATATAAAACCTCAATTTTCAAAAATCTGTGTAACAAATCGGTGTGCTTGTTGCTAGGGTACTCGAAATATCAGCGATCTGAAGAGGGTGTCATAAAAGGCACTTATACTCGGGGAGAGAGCTGGGGTCAAGAGTGACTGTTCATATAGGTGGTGACTATGATACTGTGATGTAGCGTTGATTATAATCTATTTTAAGACATATGAATGTGCGGTAAAACCAAACAGTATAACATTTAATTACTTAGTTATAAATTTGTTTAGTCATGAGACCCGATGGACTGAAATCATCTTGTTTTTTCAATTCTTGAGATTGTCCTCGAATGTATGAGGAACCACATCAGAATGTATTTTTCTAGACATCTCTACCTCTCCCTCTTTGCCTTATCCTTCGTTGAATGCAGGCGTGATGTTATTTTAATGTCTGTTTTTTCTATCAGCTGCCATCTCATTGTATTTATAGTTATACCTAACCTAGTTGTACCTTTGTGCTCTTCTTTCTGTATTATTTCTTTTCTCTGTTAAGTGTTTTGTGTGTACATAAATAAATAAATAGTATATTAACTTTCACACGTCAATTATTGATAATGTGATTCAATTTTTGGGGGATGGAATTCCGGTTACCTGTAATACAGGTTCTCGTTACCTACCACAGGCACCAGAGTTTTATGACCATTTGTTTTTATGCCAAATATAATTATTATTAATAAATTATCGCTTCTTTGGTCCTCCCTTACTTCTTAATGGCCATCCACAACTTATTCATCCGCATCATTTATCCATACTATAATATCAGCCGGTTGATTTTGTAAAAAAAAATCCGTGATAACTTAGATGAAATGAGCAGTCATCCCAATTAAAGCTTCATCTAAGTTATCTTGGTGAGATTCATAATAGCATTACTGATCAGACTGTAGCCATTGATTGTCACAATTTCATATTGCATCACTTTTTAATCATCTCAACTAGCAGCCAAAAAACTAACCTACTAAATAATTTCAATTTATTTTAACTAATAACAATATATAGACCAAGACGCCTTAAATCAAATACCGATGAAACGTCCCTGGCGTTCAATTCTCAATACATATCAATTTTTCAATACATATCAATTGGTGTCATTTGACCGACCGTTTGTTGCACCGGATCGCTTCGGTATCGGCCGATTGCCACCCGATATATTTATAGAATTACTTCTGTTGTTGCACTCGAGTATAAGTTACGCAGTGATTTTGTAGTTTAAATGAGTATATTTAGACAATAAATATGCCAACTTTATTCCAAATCGTTTATTGGAGCAAACTAAAAACAATTTAATAGCAATCCCGAGTACTCCCGAGTTAAGGAAACCGAGATTGAACTTCCAAGAAAATTGTTTATCTACAAGAACTTTTTCTTTATTTTCACTGAGTACTTCTTGCAACCGGGATATTATTGATATTTCTTACTTCTGATAATTAATAGCATTTCTGCATAATAATATAAGTTCCTACTTCTCTTGAGTTTGTTTTGCAATGAAGATTAGTCACAGTACAGATTTTACTACAGCAATTAGCTGCACATAGTTTTTGGATTCTAAAAACATCGTCATAGTCTGCCTAGCTTTTTCCTAACTATGTTGGTTGGGGTCGGATTCAGCCTCACAAAATCACGTAAATACCAATCGTTTTACGTATGTATTTATCTGGTTCATTCTACAAGTATGTGCGATTATAGGTACCATTTCATTACTACTTACTCATTAAGTAAATATGCGTACCTGACGCCGTGAATTTACTTAAACAATTTACCTGCAGATTAGAATCCAAACAGATATTGAGAAAAATGCGTCACTCTACTGCTGTATGCAAAACATTTAGAATTTATAATCATTCTTACTTAACATATTGATAAAAATGATATGCTATAGAATGGATTGCCATTTTTTCTGAAATGGCAGACATTAAAGTCCTGCTATCTTTGCTTGTTAAAACTTCTTTCTTTTTCTGAATTCAAGACCCAAATCGTTTGATCCTATTTTGTCTAGACAGAGTTTTTGCTATCATTTGTCTTTCTCGATTCCTTAATACTTCTTCGGTATTTCAAGTAGTTACAACTTTATATTCAAATTATTTTAGATACCTATCTACTTTGCTCCAAAAAAAATGATTTCTGAAAACCTTAAATTTGACAGATGGAACTATTCATTGCTAGCGAAATTGGTCTGGAATTTAATTGTAAAATGGTTTTCGTTAAGAAATGTCAGGACAATTCAGAAAATATAACTACAAATGGTGATCGATTTGCAAATTAAATTCCAGTTTGTCATTTAAATTGCGACAAAACAAGATTACATTATTTGGAATTTCCAAATTAAGGATTCTTTTAATAAGTTATGTAACTGTATTAAAATATCTTTGAAAGACATTGTTACAGATACTTATAGCAATACTAGCTTCACCTTCGCTTGCGTCAAAGTCGGAAATTAAAAAAAATAAAATATATATTGGCATGGTCTACTCGTGTGCCAGGTTTTAGCCAAATCCATTCATCCGTTAGGATGTGAAAATTTAAAAAATAGACAGACTGACAGGATAGACATAGTATATTTCGCATTTATTATATTAGTATGGATTGGTATGGATTCTTTTAGTAAAAGTTATATTCTGGCATATGCCATTGCTAGTAGATACGTCCACCCGCATACGCAGATATCAATTATTTATCACAATTTGAATGCCTGTACTACATTCTGACCATTGTTTTTTATCTGATGTGTTAACAGAAATTGTACAGCTATTGGTGATAAAAAAATATTCATTGAATTTATTTAACATTAGTACAAATGGCAAATATTTTTTAATTATCGCTTCACACGTTGTCAGGCGAATCCGTTACTCTGTACTGAATGATAAACAAAGAGTAAATTGTTCTTACAAATCTATGCTACATGACGTTCTAGATTTATTGTAGATTCTACGTTATTTTTTAAGTAAAAATACTGAACTCAAGTTTTAAATGGAAACCTAAATGAAATGGCATTGCATTTAGCAGCTTGCTATATGACTACAATACACAGGAGGTTGCAAAGCCGCATCTATCAATACTGTGTCCGACAAGCTGGGACCATTGTGTACGCAAGTGTCACCAGTGGCAGCGTCAGATATACTTTATGAGATTATTTTAACAATGCGACGTAGATGGGTAAAACAAATGTAACTTTGTCTCTCGGGGGTTTCTGTGTTAAGAGTCTTGCATTTCACTTGATAATTCCCAGTTTACAGCAGTTCAATATGCAGTGGGGTTTCTATTGATATTTTACTTTTAACTGTTTCAAGGTTAACTTGAAGGTCAAGAGCGTTTTTTGCTAAAGTATCTATAATATGTGTATGACTTCTAGCAACTATCGCCACAGGGATTTCTTCTGAAGGCCGAGCATCTGTCCTAAGATAACTGACGACCCAAAACAAGTTACTAAGTCAAACAAATCTACACTAACATTTTCCATCAAATACTTTTAGATCCTTGATATTTTTAGTATCACACATCACAAGTATCTCAACAAAATCTCTAGTCTGTTTACAAGCAAAGAAAATAAGGCCACCATTTGTCTCTCAATTTGCAACCTCCGCTGCTTCGTATAAATTCATTGGATCCACTCGCTAGCTAGTCTAGTGCGTTTGTCGTTGGTACCTACATAGATTTTGTGTACTCGCCCGTTTTACGGCGCACAATATTGTGAAGAGATTTTGTGTAGGCACTGTGCATCGTGTGTATGTTTGAATGTTTGTTAATCAATCACGTCTCAACAGATGAACGTATTTGAATGAGTTGCTCAGTCTCTGTCACCTCTGTCCTAGACTAGAATAAACTAGAATAAACAAAATACATTCCAAAACAATACAAAATAAAAAATGTGGCACAGGATAGACTATAGCTACACTCTACTATACTTTATGGATAATAAAACTCTCTAATCATGATAATCGATATCCTTGATGTTTTTGTAATAAAACGTTTTAAATTTAATATTGTCAATGTTTAGTATCTCACGCAAGTTACAATCTATCGGTAATATCATGGTACATAGCGGTTCGCAATTTGCAGATATTCATATTAATAATGTAACATTCAATTATGTTCTAGAATCCCACATATTCTAGCGTAAATATTTTCTCATTTCTTCTAAGAAATAAACATGATAATAAACAGATTAATAAAGTAAATATAATTTTGCTACAAGTTTTCTAAATGTGAATATTAAAGAAGTTCTAATTATATTTCCATTAGGTATACAATCTCTTACGAAATTAGGACTATTTAATTTTCTAATAAAAAGCTACTCGATATGGAATTATTTCTCTGAAATGTCAAATAAGCTTACGTAAGTAAGTCTTATGAGGATGACTTAATTTACAACTAAGATATTGCTCATCTGAATACAGGCCTATGATACATCCCTGAGTGATTCCAAGAATACACGGATTTTATTTCTATAGGTAATGACTCAAAATTTTGTTTTACGGTTATCCTGAATCATTTAAGTAGCCCCTTTAATCGGGTATAATATAAAAATGTAAATAGATAATAATTAATGCATGGTTATGAAGTTATGCAATTACTCTTCGTATCAAATGCTTAAGTGCAATCGGTTTGCAAAAACAAATTTTAAGAGTAACTTCCGTTTACACTTCTGATAACTCAATTAACAAAAAAATATCTCTTGATGTATAGTAGTCATTTTGTAATGGTAAAACCCGTGTTACTTCTTTTTTTTAAATTAAACTGCAGTAATCTGAGCTAAATATACAGATTGCAAGTGCATATTCTATAAGCTTGATCTAGTCTTAAAAGTGTGATACAAGAATAATTTTAGAACCAGTTTCATATGTATCTACAACACTTAATATCTACTGCCCTAAATGTTCAAGGACCTAATACTTTGCATGATAACAGTTATCAGTGTGTGCCTGGATTACAAATATGATGTCATGATTGGATAGTTTCTTTTGTGCATGATGCCTAATGTACTTGAACTTGTGTATGGCATGCTTGACATGTACCTACTAATTACTCATTAGATCATACTTAGTGCGCTGACTACCAAGACCAGGGCTATTGAAATTCTAACTAAGTGAAATTCTACCAGCATAAAGATTTTCAAAGCCCATAATAAATGGGATTGACCATGATATTGATGACATACTTCAGTAGCAGATTTGAATGACATACATTTTGGACAATCGTTATTGCCGATAGAATTTCACTTTGGGCACTCTCGCTTTATACTATTTTTAACTTACATATATTAAGTTTTGATGGGTAGGCAATATTTGCTGTAGCTCTGTCGTCATGATCGCCAAAGTTCGCACTTAGACAAAGGTAGTCCTAAATTTCAGAGCTATTAGATCTCAGCTGTTTATTTGCTGTCGTTTCTTATTTGAGATAAGAATATTGATTGATTGGCTTCAATAGACCAATGTTCTACCGACTATATATAGAATCCGAACAATTTTTTACAATACCTACCATTGGGTTTGGTTGTACATTATGCAATCCAGACCAAAGATATATAAGCTTGATAGACTCTAGTCTAAACCAAATAGAACATGAATAAACAGATAAATGAGGAAAAACAGGTTTTGATTAGCAGTTTTAATATCTGCGCTTACGCAAGTAGGTACACAAATAGAGACATTGCATAATAATATGAGATACAAATATCCATAATAATATATTTTATAGTTTGACGTAACTGTTTTTATGGTACCTTAAGAACAACTGTCTTAAATGGGGAAGAAACAGCGGTATTATTTGATGACCAGTAGGTATATGGCACCAAAACATGACATATAACCATTTTGAGGCGAATAGATACTGCAATATCTCTATAATTATCTATTGGTTACTATTATAATATGTATTAAAAGTACATTATCGCTTGCAGCGATAACACGTCTCATTATAACACGCTTTGTAGCTTTCCAATATTTTATTTGGTGTTTGTTGTGTACTTATATGCAGCACAAACATAGTGTAGATATTTCATTCTAACTTAAATACCATCGAGCTTCGGCAGACCACAGCCAGCCAGCCAGCCAGCTGTACAGCCACATTTCGGCAGTTTTGTTTGTCCTTCGTAACAGGGGGCGAGCTTGTTTTCATCCACCTAGCACGAATCCAGAATCAACGCTGTTCCATCTTTTCACTGTTTACCTAGTGTTCATCATCATAGTATTTGGTCCACAAACATCCACTGCTAAGCCATCCAGTCCAGTGAACACTATAATAAACAGTCCACTCATAACCTTCTAAGCTAATGCATAGTAACATTTTGGCTTCAACAAAAAAATCTGTTGCATTTCAGCGCTCGACGCTGGCGTCATATAGAAGAGAAATCTTTTTAATTCGATTTATTATCGTAGTCTCGCTTACTTCAGATTTTACCGGAATTTTTTCCGAACCTTTCCGAACCATTCCGAACTGCCAGCGTCCTATTTCATGAGGTATTTAATAATCTTACGAAGCTGCATGCATATAGAGAAGTAAATGGTTTAACGGGGGTATTCCAGTATGATATATCTAGGATCATAGATCTATGAGTCATATTTAAATGATAGTGTAATATAAACATATGAATCATATCTTTTTTGATATTATGGATGTATGATCCGAGATATATAATAGTGTAATACCCCATAAAAATTATAGAGGAACTAATTTTTGATGTAGTTTATCAGGTACACGTCACTGCTTATATGCTGCTCAAGCCTTTGTGTATGTTTGTCAATAGATATGCTTATTTCTATAAACATTTCACTCTTTTCATTTGTGGCTAAAGGCTCGCACAGAGAGTATCGACGGGAAAATGAGACAACGATGCAACGTCGCATTTTCATAGAATACGAGTATGTTCTTAAATGTGTAGTAATTATGGCGGGAACCAATACGACTTTTTTAAATCTACATTTTTATTGTTTAGAAGAACAGAGACTTGAAAAATATTTTCCTCACCCGAGTAGTGAACACAACGACTTTTCTTCAAGTTCTAATAACATTGATAAACTCTAGGTCCAACGTATAATCAAGGGTTGTATAAATCGGCATAACTTACTCACTGCAGTTAAGTTACGCGGTGTTTTTGTTGTACGAGTGTTGCCGACCCACGGCATTCGTTCATTAAGGTTGCACTAGTCAACGGCACGAACTATTTGGCGGCGGAGTTAAAATATTTGCTATCTCATCCGACATCGCGCAGGAAAGAGATAGACGCTGTGATGAGCAGTAAGAAGCTAGATCGTGTTCGTATACACACTCATAACGCTGTGTGACGCACACATGCGCAATTTCATTGCAGAGCGCCGACAGCGCGGCGGTGTGTGTGCAAAGATTACTATAATATACTTGTGTGTGGTTGCGGTGGCGCGTATGCAATTCATTGACAACATAAACATAAAGAAATTGATGTTAGAACTTTGGATTATTACTGTGTGTAACGTAATTAGAAGGCACTCAATTTACTTGTTGTTATGCACCTATACTTACCCGCGACTTTGCCAACTTGACAATAAGATCTTTTGCGAAAATGTGAATTTACATAGATATTGTTATTATCGACAAGTAATGTTAGATTTGACTTTTCAATTATTTTTGGCGGCGGCGACGGCAGAGCAGCGCGAGCCGCTTGCGCGCTTATTGAACCTTATGCCCTTAGTTATAAGAATGAAAAGTGTTCGAGCGTCAAGTCGGTAGATTTTACGTTGGCAGAGCGGGCGCCAGGGCTTCGCTGACTGTAGGTATCGTACCAGCGCGTGCGGAAAGCTAGGCTCTATGCGCACGGGTGTAGGTCATGTCTTTATGTTTTTGTATTTTATTGCAGGTTGTGCAAATATTACAATGTGTGTTAAATAGGTATTTACTTACCTTAGCTAGTAAGCTATAACCTACAGGCGCCTCCCCGTAAGTAGGTATTTCATACCAGCCAGAGTCAGGATAACTGCTTTTTTGACAGCGCCACTTTGATGTGAGACTTGTTTTCTAGGTAATTAGGTTCATCAAATAAAAAATAATGTTATTTTGTATATTGTTTATTGATTGTTTCTTTACACTAGCAGTTTGAAATATTCTCTGTGTTATCACAATACAATATAATAGCTTCGGGTGGCTGAGCCGAGCTTGTGAGTGTCGGCGCGCATAGTAGGTATACAAATAAAAAACCGGCCAAGTGCGAGTCGGACTCGCGCATGAAGGGTTCCGTACCATTATCGAAAAAAACATCACGTTTGTTGTATGGGAGCCCCACTTATATATTAATTTTATTCTGTTTTTAATATTTGTTGTTATAAAGAAATACATCATTTGTGAAAATTTCACCAGTTTAGCTATCACGGTTCATGAGATACAGCCTGGTGACAGACAGACAGACGGGCCGCGAAATCTCAGTAATAGGGTCCCGTTTTTACCCTTCGGGTACGGAACCCTAAAAAGAATCATCAAAATCGGTTCACATTAAAAAAGTATTGAGGTAAGTAACAAAAAAAATACAGTCAAATTGAGAACCTCCTCCTTTTTGAAGTCGGTTAAAAAATAGCTTCCTTTTGTGTTTGTCCGCCGCTGAAGCCGAGCCGATATCGATATAACAGATAGGTACCTACATAATAATGAACTTTCGATATAAGTAGGCACGACTATCGAAAATCTTAAAATACCTAATCTAATTGGAATCTAATATCCTAATATATACAACAGAACTCTTCAATAAACAACGGCAAATCTCTCGGGATTGCTGCGATCGCAAAACTGTTTATTGGTTAGGCCTTTTGATAACATCACGTCAAGCCGGTACGCTCTAAAGGGGTACGCAGATGTGTACAGTTCACCCTGAAAGATACACTCTCATTGCACCGGTTATGTTAGTTTTATGTTAGGTATTCAGGTAATCTATTCAGGCATAAATTTGGGCATTTTAGGCTCAGATTTTCTCTAATCTGAGATTATAGGTATTATTGAACTTGATCTTTATGTACCACAACTAAAAAAAATAAAATAACGAAGAAAACAAAAACAAGAACACCGACTTCCGAAATTAGTTATTTTTCACTTTGTAGTGTTTTTATTTGGAAGTCGGTAGTATTTTTAAAAAAGATTTTCTAATTATAGATAAAGATAGGCAGTTTGTAATTTTAAAATTTTATAAATGCGCGTGAAACATTAGAATTACAAGTCTGTGTTTATTTAGGTATAAAAGTCATGTCAAGCGCCCTCATGAATTGTACAAACTAAATTCGATAAAAGATTCAACTTACCCAAACGCCATGTAAATCAGTATGAAATCCCACAAACGCCAGGGTCAGTAAAATTTCGGACCAATTCAAAATAATCAACACAACACATAAAGGAATATCGGAATCCAAAGTTCAAGCCAGGGGTCAATGTAAAATATTATACGAATACGTTATCGTCGATATCACAATATCAATAACATACACCGCACGCGCGTAATTACGGTGACGTATATATTATGCAGCAGACGATTGAGGCCCCTCTGGGGCAGCGGGGCGCGGGCGCCGGGCGGTAGCTAAACTAGTGAGCGTGTGTGTGTGTAGGTTTATATGTGCCGCACGCGCACCCCTCCGCCCCACTGACCGGGGAGGAAATTTGTAGCGAGATGGATGATGATTTAGAACGAAAACGAGCGCGCGAAATTTTATAAACAGACCTTTGGGAGTCTGGATATCATGAAAAAACCACTGAATGTATCTGTTCAAAATAAAATGATTTGCATTGTTGAACAACTAATCTATCCCTGTATGGAAGCCGTTTTTCAATTTTCTTTCTTCTTATGGTACTTATTTGCACCCAAAGATGCGTTAAAATTGGTGTTGAAATATGGAACTTTCGAAGCTCATAACTTTCAAGCAAATTTTTTTTTGTACTTTTTGCTTCCATACAGGACTAGATAATGATGAGACAAATTGATATAATTTTTTATTTTGAACGTACATCGTCAAACAGTGGAGTAAAACCCAAACTACGTTTGTATGGAAGAATTTTGGACTAGTGTAACCTTAAGCACACACATTTACGTGTTTAAAGAAATGGATTGAAATAACTTTAGATATCATGTTGTGTTAAAATTTGAGTTAGGGAAAAATGTCAGCAGGAATAAAATGTCAAAGTTAGGGAATAGCCAAGATAATAAAAAAGCCTTTACAAATCTATGATCATTTAACTAAGTCGGTATGTATATGTAATCGGTTTTAAGTGCCACTGAAGAGTATAAGGCCCGATTCTCGGGTCAGGCAGATGTAATATTTTCTTCTTTTCTTAGTAGCAACCTGGCATGCTTTTTGGGCCTGGGATCTGAATTTGTCGCCGTTTGATGGCTATAGGCTAGCCCCCCATCTGACTGCGAATATGTACAATCTGCACATCGGAAGTGTATTCTTTGGCAGAATAAACACAATATTATGTTTGATAATGCACAGGCTGCATCCGGAGTTATTTATTATACGGACCTTGTGGAAACAAGTACAAATTTCCGTGCGTTCAAGCGGTTTTGCCATACTCATTATTGGTATCAAATATAAAAGCTCACAATGTTAGGACCATTATTATTAATATTAATTTTCATCCATGGTGCTAAGCAACTGGGCTTATCCCATTTGTAAACGACCCTTTGTGCTTATATTGGCCTTGTTTGTTCTGTCTCCTGCTTGATATGGTGGAAAGTTGCGGGATCCAAGACAGTTAAATTCATTCTCCGGGACTTCGTCGAGCTTCATTGCCTCAACGCTTTTCTGGTGGTCGCCACTATTGATTCTGGCTTTCAGAAGTTGCAGTGATTTAGGAATAGTGCGGTGGGATTGTTCCAATAAATAATTAAAAAAATCAAAATACCCGACTGCTTAAAAAGCGAACTAAAAAGGCGTAAACAAGAAGAAAATTATGCTGTGCAGTCGGAGGATACATATTCGCGAGCTGGCTGACCAAAACCAGATGTATCCTCCGACTGCACAGCATGATTTTCTTCTTGTTTACGCCTTTTTAGTTCGCTTTTTAAGCAGTCGGGTATTTTGATTTTTTTAATTAATTTTTTTATTTATAACTTTTTAGTTAACATTTTTTTCGAATTAGGTACATTTAAATATATAAGTCATATATATTTTTGAAATTGCCTCTTGAAACCCTTTATTTTGATACCCCACATGATGGGTTTGGAAGAAAAAATAAAATTGGCCCCCCACAATATGGCGCCCAAAAGCCGCCATTTTCCTATTTTCCAATTTTAATGTAGCCTATGACACTCGCAAGGTTAAGACGAATCGGTTGACGTATGAATCATCAAAATCGGCCGACGCTTTAGGTCTCTGGAACGCCACATAGGAACAAACATACATACATACATACATACATACATACTTACATACATACATAGACTGATAAACACATTACCCTCCTTCGGCAGTCGGGTAAAAAGAGAAGGCTAGCCCCCCATTAACACTGGACTTAAACACAACTTTCGTTGTTTACTGGCATGATGTTATGTATTAATTTCATAATGATGAAGAAACTACCCGTTTCGTGGAATATCTTGCGCCAACTTCGGGAATATTCTGTCTTAAGATTATACACATCCTTTGATCGGTTATCTAGCACACACTACCCAAAGGAAGGCGCTTGTTATTCAATCCTATCAGTGCACTGGCGGGAATTGTACCTTCTGCATATAAGTTTAGCATATTATGCAATTTATTATCGCCCTACATATGCGTCTCTTATGACACCCACTGTTTATTAGACATGCAATTAAGAATGAAAAGATAAAAACATAAGCAATAATTCCAAAGGAATTTGCTATCAGGGTAAAAGTATTTAATGCCAAACCAGTCATGGTCTATCCATGTGCCAAGTTTTATCAAAATCCGTTTAACCACGCGCGTTCATTTAGATTGGTTAAAGAAGATGAAAACATACAAACTTTCGCAATTATAATACAAGTAGGATAACAAAATCGAAGTAATAAAGTAATTGTTTGACTCACGTTCGTCCTATGTGTCTTTTGTGCCCCGCTACATCGCTTGTTTTATTGACTGCGACTGAGCTTTTTTAAGACATCACATCATCCTGCCTCCTCATCCGAATTTATTTAGGCTCAGCCTAGCATGTCTTTTTCTTTCCTTATTTTTTTTTAAATGGATTGTTTTTAATACTAACATATTTATTATATATTTTTTTTAATAATTTCTCTTTTTTTCTTTTTCAACATTTGTATTTGCTGTCACCACCTTTCCAACCATATTATTTTTTACACAATCTTTCTACCGTCTGTTTGGTCTACCTCTACTCTTATAACAGCCAAGCTTTTTAAAATATTCAAGCAAAATTCGAGTTTAAAGCTTACCTCGCTTAATAAGTGCTTGGCAACAGAAATTTCCCTTGTATTGTTTACGTGTACATAGAAATTAAACCAAGTTAAGTAATTACTTCTCATTAGTTCTCATTTATTACCTAGCTCGCAGGTAAACCTCCGGCCCCTTTATAGAGGTTGAGAAGTTTCTATGAAAGCGAAGAAAAATGTTTTGCTTAGGATTGGAATCAGACTTTTTCACTTTTATTTTGCTCACGTAAAAGTTTTTTTGCGAACGTGGATGAAAATGGGTTTGGAGGCTCTAGAGTACAGATTTTGTTTTTAATTATGCTCAAAATGTTACTGTTTCGTACAAAACAATTTTGAAAAAAACCAGTCTTTATTGAAATTGAAAAGTGAACGAAATTAATGTAGATTGTTCATTACTAGATAAGTATATTGCGATAGCTAAATGGTAAGCCAATATCGATATTTCACTGATTCTTCTTGTCTAACATAATCGTTGTTTATAGTGACCAGTACCAAAACAGTGTAAATAAACAATGTACAAGTGATCAAAACAATACGTATCACGAAACATATCAGTGTTAACAAAACAGTGTATATCCATATCAAGTGTTAGTGTAATATCAGTGTTATTAGTGTAAGAAAAATAGTGTTAAAATTGAGTGAAAATGTCGGAGAGATTTAAAGTGACGAAGTTTGAGGAGCCTTCGGGAAAAACGTATAAGAACTATGGAGCGACGTCCGCGGAAAGCGACGTGGAGCTGAAAGGGAAGCTGCTTCCCGACTCAGGTTTGTGTGAAAAATATTTATATTTTCTAGTGTTGGAAAAGTGTTACGATACTTATAACTTCGAATTTATAAGCAGTGTTGCTTTCTGCACGTTTAGTTGCGTGTAGGATATTGAAAGTTCCTGAAGGTGTGTGAATGTGACAGTCATATCATTCTGATCGTTTTATAATAAAAGCCAGTACATATAGATACACAAACAGTTTCTTGGCGAGTTTTTAGACTTATAATGTGCTTGTGATATCCATATAATAAAGGTAGTATCATCTTCTCTTCTCCAATCGGTCCCTCCTCCTCATTACTGAGGATCGTGGTCACTGGCACAGATAATAATGATACTAGCATACAGATGTCTCATGCCATACAAAGAAACTGTGCCGAAGTAACTAGCGTTTTTAGACGGCATAAACAGACTATTTACTAAAAGCACTTCGGTTGCGTTCGGTTCCGTTCCACGGACGGTGTTAGCAGCGACTTGCAAGTAAAAGGGTATACTCGGTTCGTGACTATTTTTTCTATAAATACAGTGTCGATTTGTTTTATAGTATTTTTTTGCACGTTTTCACAGTTTCACTGTATCAAAATGTGTTATAGAACAAATTAAAAAATCGAGTGTCATGCCTGGAATCAATTTTAAATGAACCGTTAAAATAATCTTTTGAAATGTGAATTAAGAGCCCAATATTCCATAATGTTGTGCTTAGGAGAGTTGATTAAACAAGAACATACAATTTTTATGATCAATTCTATATAAATGTTATTTTACACACAATTCAATAACAAATCGATGCGTAGCGCGCCATCTAGTGATATTTATTTGAACCAAATTTTCTTTGTTAGCCCTGGGACCCCTTGTCACTGGACCCCTTTAAGTCAACAATCTGCCTACCATAGAAAGGTGCAAAACGACAATGCGACAACTGTCTGATGTCATGTTTACGTAGAAATTATACAAAAACTGCACGATTTGGTGTACCATAAAGTATACTCTATCTAAAATGTCTCATCGTTGTGGGGACTGGGGACCTTTATACAGATTCGCGTAATCGGATTTTTTAAATTCTACCAACCAAGTGCGATCCACTTCAATTTAATTTATGTATAGTAGTTTCCTACTACGTAATCGTCTTACTCGTAAGTCGCAGTAAAAATCAGCTGGTCAGTATCAGCTTTTACTAATTGGCAAACTTAAAACGAGTAAAACGTAAAACTTTGGTACTTACAACCTCTGTATGAACAATACGAAATAAACCAAATAGTTTGTGAGCAAAAATGGTTGATATACTAACCTAACTAAGCTGGAGGTTGCGGTCAAAGCTTTACTAACTTCTGGCATGACCGAATTGTTTTGGGTTTGACCGAAGTCCTTAACAATGAGATTTAAGGTCCTTTCTAGGTATAATTGTACGTATGTATAATTTAGTGGATTTGCAATTAACTTTTGTTATGTTGGGTGCAAAATTTAAGCAGAAAATAAGTAGCTTTTAGGATTCATGGATGAGATTCTAGTGACGCAAAAACAAGAAGTTTGGATTTGGTATAAAGTTATCTAAAGACAAGCCAACAAAATGTCCATGGACATTTCATATCCGAAGAACAATCTCTGTACAAAAGGGATGTTACATCGTTGCGTTGTCTCATTATCTCGATGCAGCTGTCTGTGGGAGCCTTAACTCGTGGTTTTGCCTAGTAAGTATATTATCTAATGTTATTTCAATCATCAATCACCGTAGTTTATGTTGATACATGAGATTTGATATCGTGTTTTTTTTTTTTAGATTTTCGAACACGCTTGCATTTCCCTCGTAAATTCTTTCTTCATCTTGTTTTCCTGAATTTAGGAAAGACTTTATCCTGTATTATCTATACTAATATTATAAAGAGGTAAAGTTTGTAATTGTGAGTTTGTGACGTTGTAGGGGGTAATCTCTGGATCTACTGAACCGATTTTGAAAATTCTTTCACCAGTAGAAAGCTACATTATTACTGAGTGTCATCGGCTATAACATACTAAAAAAAAATAGAGATCCTTATGAAAATTGCTATAATGTAACCAAAAGGAGCAATATGTTACATATAAAATTCATTCTTTGTCGTGCTAAAAATTATATACTACATGATTAGGTAGGGTAGATAGGGTAGGTAGCGTACGGTAGGTAGGGTAGGGTAGGTAGGGTAGGGTAAGTAAGGTAGGGTAGGTAGGGTCGGGTAGGTGGTAGAGTAGGGTAGGTAGGGTAGGGCAGGGTAGGTAGGGTATGGTAGGTAGAGTAGGGTAGGTAGAGTAGGGTAGGTAGGGTAGGGTAGGTAGGGTAGGGTAGGTAGGGTAGATTATGTTGGGTAGGGTAGGTAGGATAGGGTAGGATGCGGTAGGGTAGGGTAGGGTAAGGTAGGTAGGGTAGGTAGGTAGGTAGGTAGCCAACTGACGGTAGCGAAGCCCCGGGGGTCAGCTAGTTAATAAATATTGAGGCAAGTTAATTTGATTTCTGCCATGATTTACCGCACGAGTGTTTGTTTTAAAATATATTTAAATAAAATGAATAAATCTAAAGTTTTATAGTATAAAATCCTTCTAATGTTTCTTAATTAATGTAGGTAATATAAATAAAAGATAAATTTTCGCATTTAGATGAGTTTCCGTTCTAATTGAAAGAGCGAATGGGTAAAGCCGGTGAACCGTGGACAATAAATTAACAAGGCGAATAAAAGATATCGTTTTTGACTTCTATTTGCGATGAAATATTAATTAACCCATTGAGCGTCTAATTACAGAGACATTTCAAAAACAATAGCTTCGCATATGGTGTGCGAACGACGCGTCATGGGAATAATTAAGAAAATACATAACAATAATTTTCAAACCGTAACCAGAGGAAGGGCTACATTTAGTTTTAAGGATACCTGAGAAATGTGCGACGTGACAATGCGACAGCACGTTTCCATAGATATTGTTCTATCTATAAAAAAGGCTTGTCGCATTTACGCACCGTGCTTGTCTGCGGGTGCCCTTATGGTATACAGAAACTACGAACTACCTCCTTCTAGATTTTTTTAGTGTTGCTCTTTGTTATTTCACATCATGCATCGTTTTAGTAGGTAAAAGTCTAAATGTGAAGAGAAATAAGGTAACGAAAAAATCTGTAGGTTCGGTAACTTTACCGACAATATCACTTAATTCGGAATGACTTTTTTATAAAATTAAAAAGTCGCTTGGTAAATGTTTCAATCTATATTTTCATTGGAACGATTAAAACATGAAAGTGGTCCAAAATTAACTTCAAAAAAAGAGTTTAAAGGTTTATTAATAACTTGTTAAGAACCTATTATTTTTAATGGCTCTTTAAATAATTGAAGGAGCGAGTTATAAAATGGTGTTGATGGCTTAAAACCCATAAAAACGGAGAAATAAAGTTAGTATGGAACAACTTTATCTTGATTAGAACGGTTATATTTTAGTGAAAATTAAATTATTATAACTGATGAAAAAAAAAACAAGTCAAGTCTACAGTAGGCGGCCGATTGCATGATTTCACACGTGTAACAGCCAACAGAGGGATGGCGTGGCATCGAGGCGAGTTACTTCAGCCTGAAGTCTCACTGCAATATAATGACCACGACCGCTTTGCCAAGAGTGTACGGACGAAGAAGAACTGTAGGTACTGTTGAACCGCCATAGACCTACATCGATTGAATAGAAAGAACCTTTCGACCTTTACATGTATTAATAAGTTATTGTCACACGAAACAAACACTATTCCAGATTAAAAATAGAACAAGGTTATTCGGGACAAAAAATATAAGGTACACGACAGACCATTACCGTCACCAAATTAACTAATCTGTAGAAGGCGACACACTTTTGCGTAGATGTGAAGAAAGTGACACTGATCGTCTGTGTCGATCAATCAGAATAGGAATAGAAAAAGTCTGGGTAGAAAAATGATAATTCTATTAAGTCCGTCAGTGATATAATCAAATAATGTTGGACCCGTGTTTTTTGCTTAATCAATTAAATAAAAATTTACAAAGATGAAGCGCATCAAAGTTGAGGAGTGGGGCTTGTGATGTTACTTTGTCAATATTAAGTGTAGGACACTGTGACTTCATACGATATTTTAACGCACTGTATCGTCTTATATTTTTGTTTACGTGGCAAAAGAAAAATACGTGTCCAATATTTTTAGTTTATCTAACTGACGGACTAAATTTTTTTTTTTTTCAACTACCCTATTAAACAATATAACTATTAACAAATATATTCCAACAATCAAACAGGCAGTCGCTCGAAAAATACTGATATTCTGCTGAATACTATTACACTGAACACAAACAAGGCTAGGTAGATGATTTTCTTTACATGTAAAAAAACAACAACTGGCCGCATTATCGCTTTATCTCTCTCTGACTTTTCTGACAGTATACACTGCACAGCCAGACAGGGAACACTTATTCCAGTCCCCTATATCTATGGTCGGGGTCCATCTTTATTCTTTATTGTTTATCAAGACATTACATTTAAACAAGTTGATAACAAAATTCATGTACAAAGGTGAGCTTAACTCCAAATGGAATTTTCTTCCAGCAAACCTTTGAGTGATAGAGATCATAATAGAGGGCAGTAATCCAGTGTACAATATATATAGCTATATAGTAGAAGTAGAGTGTTTAATAGTATAGTAGTTTATAAAGACAAATACATATTTGATATATATATATATATAATTCATTGCGTTGAAAGGAAATGTTCCTTAATTTGGCTAACAGACGGTTTATTTCAATGTAAAAGAGATTTATTTTTAGCCGACTAAAGACCAAAAAGAAGGAGGAGCTTCTATGTTCGATTGTATGTTTGTTTTTTAAATTTGTATGTTCACCGATTTTTAATGATAATTATAATATTTTTAATGATAGTCATTAATGTCCTGTACCACACAGTACCAATGCTCATTCTCCCATCAACATTTCGTACGACTTGACAAACACATTCACAGACTGGTTCAGTCAGTCAAGAACCCTTCGAACATAGAATTTGAACGCGCCGAGCGGTAAATTGTTCGGATCACGTGCTCATGCTTGCAAGAAGTCAAGCATCATTAAACTGTTACTTCATTTGCATGTAGTAAGGTTTCTTAATGTCGCAGCATTTATTTATAAGTATTTAAACTAGGGATTTGTATTTTATATAGCTATGAATTATTTTTGGCAGGTACGTTTTATATTTTAATTCGGACTTGGCGATTCAGAATTCCATAAAACTCCTATGAAATTTCGTTGTTGCATTGTAGCTTTCTTCGCTGAGGACTAAAGAATAAATACTAGATTTAAGAAAACAAAGCAGGGCAGTAAAAACTGTAAGATGCTAGTTCCAGGCCCCAGTATTAGTTAAAACATACTTTTTAACAATGTTCACCCAGAATTTGTTTCTTTGCAATAGAGAGGCAACATTACGTTTCAGAGAATCACTTAACTTAATAATGAGAACTGCAAACACGATCATAATCTAATTTTCTTCCTAGTAAAACTACACCATAAAGGCTCCTCCAGGCAACCGTGACGACGCGACAATGTAACGCGTAGTGTCGCTCGCGTTAATGTTCAAAATGTTTAACAGCCATACATATAATTATGTCGCTGGCAATTATTATTCGTCATCTATACTTCATACTTCATCATTATAAAGAAGAAATATTTATTTGTTTGTTTGTACCGAATAGGATTTGAAACTACTGAACCGATTTAAAAAAATCATTCACCAATAGAAAGCTACATTATTCGTGACATAGGCTATTTTTTAATCGAGAAGGGGAAGGGTCCTGTTTGGTGGTCCACGGGAGCGAAGCCGCGGGGAACAGCTAGTTATTAATATAATGAGGAATCATACAATCCACCTGTGACATTTAGGTATCGCAAAATTCTGGCGCATTGTTGCGTTGTAAACTTGTAACTACCTATGAGAACTTTAAAGGTCTATCCACACATATCAGGGCCGTGCCCGGGACGTGACAGGGCCGGGCCTAGGCATTGAAGATTCGTCACACGTGTGTGAACGAGTTCATATAAAATGTACACACCGGTGATTTTTTAGCCCCTGACGGGACACGGTCCGTGCACGTCCCTGGCACAGCCCTGATATGTGTGGATAGACCTTAAAGCTCCCCCTCCCCTCATTATCTTATGCAACTCTCACTACGTACAAAACATTGTAAGAAACACACTAGGGTTGCTAAAACCCCCAGCTCGCTTCACATTCCTTTGTTAACTTTGAAGGGGATCCGGAAGGCGGATCCAGTTTTTGAGGCGTAACTGAAGTGATGTGGTGTAACGAAAAATAAAATGTGACAACCCTATTTTGTGGTTGAGTTGGAAGAGAGTGCTTGGACTTTGTATAAGTTTTAGTAAAGAGAAGATACGATAAAAATAAATCATGAGGCCACTAGTAGGTACTGTGATCTAGACGAAGTGACATTCTTTCAGCGTTAATGACTACCAAAAGTGAACACGTATGGGATTGACCACATTATATTTCCAACACGCATGTCAATTTTGAAAATCCCTTATATTTTAAACTTTTTGACAACATATTACACTATCATATCTAGGATCACAGATCTATGAGTCATATTTATATGATAGTGTAATATAAACATAATATGAATCATATCATCTTTGATAAAAAATATGATGATGATTATTTGTGTTATTGGACGATTCGCACGAATTTAACTAGCCCGAAAAGTGCGAATCGACCCCATTAAAATTATTAATTTTCTGTGGCGATTCGCCCGAAGTTAATTTATCGGTGTGCGAATCGACCACTCCAAAATTATGTAGTAGGCTATTCGCACACATTGCGTTTTATGCAATACCGTTAATATTCGTGCGAATCGTCCAATAACCTGATTATTTTATGGTGATCCTATGTGTAATCATAGATATATTATGATAGTGTAATAACCCTCTATCTACTAATTAATCACTAGTACACTAATCATAATAAGTCCCTACGTTCGGTGTGCCTTACGGCATAGGCCTCCTCCAATGTCTTCCACTATTTCCTATCGGTTACAATTCTTAGCCAAAGGGGCTAGAGTCAATTTCAGATGACCATTAAGAAAGAAAAATTGAAAAATTTCGGAATAAGGCTTTATTATTATTATCGAATTCTTTGTTCTGCTTCTCTTTTGAGAGAGTATTATTATTAACTAGCTTCTGCCAGCGTCTTCGCCCACGTGAATGTCGAAAATTGACCCGAGGGAACATATTCCCGGGATAAAAAGTATCTTATGTGCTATTCCTGACTACAATCTATCTCTGTGCCAAATTTCATCTAGATCCGTTCAGTAGTTTTTGCGTGAAAGAGTAACAAACATACATACATCCAACCTCACAAACTTTCGCATTTATAATATTAGTAGGATAAACCTCTGTGGTCCTCTTGTATTTTTAATAATAAAAAAAAAATACATTCCCACTTCACGTCTATGGGAGGTACCCGAAATAAAAATATTTTTCATGATTTTATTGTACCACTTTGTCGGAATTATTAATATGTATATACATGCCAAATTATAGCTTTCTAGTACTTAGATTCTCTGAGCTAAGCTGCGGACGGACAGACGGACAGAGCGAAACTATAAGGGTTCCTTGTTGACTTCGGAACCCTAAAAAGTACAAGTTATATTTTGAAATGGAAATAAATTACCAATTATCATGAATGAAACATTCTGTGGTTTTAAGATATAAAATAAACAATGAATAAAACAAAGGTTTTGGGTTACAAGTAGTTACTAGGCATAACAATTTTCCTCAGGTGGGTATTTAATCTATTAAGCCGTCTTTAATGATGCCCGCGGGAAACATTTTCTGTAAGACGTATTTATAGAAGACAAGAAAACGACAGGAAAATATATTACCCAAGAGTTATTGGATGGTTTCACTCATTTTGGAAGCGTATTTATCTTGTCACTCACTTGAAAGCTAGTGTTGCTATCAAAGACATAAACATTTTTTTTTGTCAAATATAAATCTTTAAGTGAGTGATACTAAAGTCGTCACAATCTAAGAACTCCGTTGACGTTTCTCATTTTACATGCCACGATAACTTTCTACGTAAGAAATTGAAAAATCAAATTCATAATCCTACTTAATTACTATGTTATCGATACACTATAACAACGAGTATCATTCGCAAGCATCAAGTTTAATTAGTAAGTATTTTTATAGCTGTCAAAATGGACCTTTTATTTTTTGTCAATTTTAAGTGTTAATAATAAAATTTATGGCCAAACAGCAAGACAAATTCCTTTACTACGTTGCTACATTAAATAAAAAAGCTTATGTAAAATAACGATGTATATAGGAATGTATTTCCTTTTGTAATCCTTGCGGCGGTACAGTCCATGCAAACGAGCGAACGAGTGGGAATCGATGATGCACCCCACACTTGTTCGCATTCTGTGTGTTACTAGCGGGGTACCAGCTGAAAATCGGCGCTGGGTGTTTGACGCCCAATACATTTTGAGTTGGTAACCCTTTCGACGCCCAGCGCAGCTCTTCTTGAACCTTGTTTGTACTTTTTTTACTGTTATTTCCTGTTACTTTGTACTTGTTGCTGTTGTGTTGTGTCGAATATATTTAATGTTTTCTATTTTATTCTTCTGTTCTGTGAATAAATGTTCATTCCTGTTAGCGTTACTTCTCTTGTTCGTTCACTTGGACTATCTGTACCATTCATTACTATTCAGACCTTCAATCTAGATACCGAAATCTACGTTCAACAGCTTCAAATTTTAACTCTAAAGCCCATATCATGTTCACTACCATTTGAAAAGTTAGAAAATTGTCAGCTGTATTCATACTATTTCAACCCTGTAGTACTCTTTGTATTTTAACCGTGTTGTCAACATTACCGGTATTTCCCATGACTGGCGTGTCACGGGATTATTAACCCATGTAGACTGAACACCGTACTATGTATAGCTTTATGGCGAAAATATTTTTACGCGAATCGTTTAGTAAAATAAGGTAAAGTAATAAAATAAGTAGGTGGACAAGGAAGTTTTATTGGTGAATGCGTGTAGTTTATGTATGACATGTGAGGGACCTGGTTTTATGTTCTAGATATAAAATGGTTCCTGCTGTGGTGTCATGATGTTTGTAAAAGAAAGTTTTTGAAACATCTGCTTATATTTTGCCAATACTCTCACTCTAGACAAAGCGAAATTCGAGGGACACGAAAAAAAAAAACATAAAAATACGTTTATTTAAGTAAACCGTCGAAACGAAAAGAAAGAAGAAGCGATAACGACTATTGAATGGTCTAAATGTTAAGGATTGACTACAGTGTTTGTATTTGTATACTTTTTTGACTTTATGACAATCTGTCAGTTATGGCTGGTAGAATGCCATTTGTCTTAAGTTTAAGGGTGAGGTTGCTTGCCACCACAAATATTTTTTTTTAATGATCATTAATTATTTTTCTCTTAGTTCCATTGTGGTCCATTTGAAGACTTGGTAATGGAATAGAATGGGATATCATTATTTATTTGAACAAAAATAATATTATTCCCTTTCATTATGTCTTTGATTTTCGTGCAAATGCGCCTTAAATGTTTCCAAATAGGCCCCCTTGGGTGCAGAGACACATTCGGTCCAGCTCCACAACAAGAAACAACAAGAATAAATCTGAAGAAATCTGGCCAGGAAGTGTTTCATTTAATTCAACAACCTATACAATCGACAACAGTCTGGTCCTTCGAGCCGGATATAATTATTTATAACAGACATCTATTCATATCACTAACTGAAAGAGTTAAATGTATGAAAATAAAACACGAAAAGGTAGTAGTAAGTTAACCCGTTTTCGCTGTCAACCGGTAAAATAGTCCAGGGACTGGCAGTTTTACTTCATTGCATAGCCATCACAATTTCAAAAGAATAAAAGAAATTCTTACGGGATTTAGAACCCGGATTATTTCAAAATGCAATATTTCTCGCTTCAGAGATGAAAGCTTACCTTGCATACGGAATTGTAGAGTGAAAACTGTTAGTCATTCACGTTTCAGTTGAACTTTGGTTAGGGAATTTTAAATTGTTACTCTCCAAGACCCAGTTTTTGATCCATAGTTAAAATAAACTGATGGATAAAATGTTCAATTAGCTCTCCAACTTATTCATCATATGTGTATTGATGAAAAAAACCGATAAACCGATTTTTTAAATCGTTGGATACTACTTTTTTACTCAACTAGAGTTAACTACGGATCAAAAAACTGGGCCTAAGTAATTTCCCCAAATCATTTATTAGGTTCGTCTGGACAGGTGTCAAAATACTGTGTTTGTTTCTACAAAATGTATGAGAACCAGTAGCCATCGCAATGAACAACATTGTTCGAGTTCATGACGTTTGGTAGAAAAAAAATAATGATGAAAGAAAAAGTTCATTTGGCACATGAAATGCAACACACAGTATCGATTAGTAGTTACAAATATAAACATATGACAATCTTTACTTAATATTATAAAGAGGAAAGATTTTTTTGTTTGTTTGATTGTTTACGGAATAGGCTCCGAAACTACTGGACCGATTTGAAAAATTCTTTCATCAATAGAAAGCTACATTATTTCTGAGTGACATAGGCTATTTTTTAATCCCGAAAACGGATCCTGTGGTGTGGTCCACGGGAGTGAAGCCGCGGGCAACAGCTAGTTTAATATAAAAACAGTATCATTATGTGCCTTACGAATGCGACAAATTTTATGCAGGTTTATAAGTGTTTTGTGCCCTATGCATTCAAAATAAAATTAAATCTGGTGCTTATGAATATTACTCATCGTTATAATGCGTAATATTAGGTTTTGTATTTTTTTGTTTGGTAGTTAGCTACTTTATAATAAAAAAAACATAATATGGTTGATGTATGTTGACGTTCAAACGAAGTTATCGCGTGGTTCCATCGTCATGAAAATTAGGAATGTCAAGATGAACCTATTAATTTATTTGGAAGGTAGTCAAACTATTAGATTCCGAAATAGACTCTATGTTGATATGTTACATCGATAAGATGTTTACTTAAACGTAGGTCAATGCCGGTTAACATCGTTAGGTCAAGATTAAACACCCAAATGTCTGGGTAAACGGTTAAACGGTAAAGCGATAGGCCGTACCCTTGTAGTGGCTAGGAGCTCATTTAACTTTACTCCAAGGGCGATTTGACTTTGTTTGTGCTTATGCCGAGTTTTCTTAACATACTCGAACCTGATAACGTATGTCCGTATGGATTGAGAAGCCACTTCAGATTTTAAAAAGAAACTCACCCCCTTATTTACTAGAAATGCAAATAATTTCATAGAACATATTCTGAAATTTAAAGTAATATATTTTATAAGTCATACCAACATAAAAATGGCTCCTAAATCTAAACATCTGAATTGTGGAGCCACCTGGAACACGGAAAGTATTTAATGAATATTTTTGTAAATTTTGAATCATTTAGTAGTAATTGTGTATAGTGCCTACTAAAAACTTGATTCCAGTACTGTTTATATTCAAGAATATACAATACTTTTAATGTGGTTCCTCATAATAATATAAATTACATAAACGATCTCTTATGTCAATTTATATACAAAAAACCGGCCAAGTGCGAGTCGAACTCGCGCACGAAGGGTTCCGTACCATTATCACAAAAAACGGCAAAAAGATCACGTTTGTTGTATGGGAGCCCCACTTAAATATTTATTTTATTCTGTTTATATATAAAATACATCTTCTGTGAAAATTTCAACTGTCTAGCTATCACGGTTCATGAGATACAGCCTGGTGACAGACAGACAGACGGACAGAGGGGTCTTAGTAATAGGGTCCCACTTTTACCCTTTGGGTACGGAACCCTAAAAAGAGATATCTTCTTACTTGCGCTTATCCTGTTTCAATATGTATTGAGGAGTGAGACGTGAGTAAAAACTCGCACTAAGCCCACTGATCCAAGGTCACGACTGTTTCGCGCTGTTAATCGTGTAAAGAAAATCATCTGCCTAGCCTTGTCCCAACTATGTTGGAGTTTGCGTTCAGTCTAATGGTGTTTAGCTGAATACCAGTATTTTTCGACCGACTGCCTATTTGACTGTTGGAATATAAGTGTTAATAGTTGTATTGTTAAATAGGGTAGTTGACCAAAAATATATATTTATTTCGTCAGTTAGATAACCATTGGACATGTATTTTTACATTTGCCACGTAAACAAAAAATTACGATGATACAATGCGGTCAAATATCGTGTGACGAGACGGTGTGCTATACTTTATACTGACAAAGTGACGTCATAACTGCCCACTCCTGAACATTGCGCGTTATCTTTGTCAATTTTTATTTATAAAAAATACAGGTCTAATATTATTTGATAATCGCACTGACGGACTAAATAGAATTATTATTTTTCTACCTAGGAAATATTCCTATTCTTGGATGTGTGCCTCTACCTTACCCTTTGATGAATACAGACGTGTCCTTATAAAAAAAAAGAAAAAAAGAAGTTGCTCAGCCTCTGGGTTCTTGAAGGTACTATTAATAACACAATGAAGCAAATATTTGTCTACAGTACTCCATAGTTCATTTAAACATTTTACCATTTATTCGGTTCTGAATATCAAAACTTTAAAATAATTTCAGCCACTCAATAAACTGAATCTCTCATCATGAATACACATTGAAAAATAAATCAAACGAAATGAAAAATAAACTGCTTCCAATACAAACATGATCAGGCGGATGCATACAAATAAATATGACTTCAAAACTAGAGGCACTCGGAAATGGCGTATAAACGGAACATTTCCTTTACTTAGCGACTTTCTATAGAAGAGCAAAACGACTTAAATGTGATAAAGGGAAAAACTGGGTCAGTTTAACTGGTTATTTTTTCTTGTAACTTCATTATTCAAACCATTTCGAATAACTCATCATATCAGCCGAAAGACGTCCACTGCTGGACATAGGCCTCCCCAAGCGTCGCCACATTGACCGGTCCCGTGCGTCTCGCAACCAGCGGATCCCCGCAACCTTCACCAGGTCATCGGTCCACCTGGTGGGAGGCCTTCAAACGCAACGTCTTCTGGTTCGCGGTCGCCACTACAGAACCTTTCTGCTCCATCGGCCATCCGTTCTGCGAGCAATGTGCTCTGCCCACAGCCTCTTAAGTTTGGCAATTCTTCGGGCTATGTCGGTAACCCTGGTTCTCTTGCGGATCTCTACATTTCTGATTCAATCACGCAAGGAAACTCCGAGCATAGCTCTCTCCATTGCCCTTTGAGTGACTGTAAGCTTTTTGATAAGGTCCATTGTAAGCGACCACATCTCAGAGCCGTATGTCACACACTGGTCACACTGACTTTCGTCTTGAGACGTAGGACGAGAAGATACCGCGCAACTTCCTGAACGCTGCTCAGCCGAGTCGGATTCGACGGTTAACCTCTTTCTCGAAGTTGGCCCTACCCAACTGGATCGTTTGTCCCAGGTAGACATACTCGCCCACGACTTCGAGTGTAGAGTCTCCAACCTTGAAAGGATTGGGTGAAATATGGGCGTTCAACATTACCTTGGTTTTGTCCATGTTCATCCTAAGACCCACTCTTTCGGAAGCTCTACTGAGGTCATCGATCATTGTACTGAGGTTTTCCATGGTCTCAGCCATAACCACTACCTATATCGTCGGCAAACCGAAGGTGAGCGATGTACTCGCCATTGACGTTGATGCCTAGCCCTCTCCAGTCCAGAACCTTGAAGACAACCTCCAGTGCAGCGGTAAACAGCTTCGGAGATATGGCGTCTCCCTGTCTCACACCTCGCTGCAGAAGGACGGGTTCCGAGGTCTGATCCTGAAGTCGAACTGACATAGTGGCTTTTTTGTATAAACACTTCAATACTTCGATGTACCGGAGGTCAATTTGGCACCGTTGGAGAAACTATAGTACAGCCCAAGTCTCGATCGAATCGACGGCTTTCTTCCACGTCCACAAACGCTAAATAGAGAGGCAGGTTGTACTCTTCGATCTTCTGTATAACCTGCCGCAGCGTATGTATGTGGTCTACGGTGCTGAAGCCTTTACGGAATCCGGCTTGTTCGGGAGGCTGGAAATCGTCAAATCTGCGCGCGAGACGATTCGTGATGACTCTTGAAAATAGCTTGTAGACGTGGCTAAGAAGGGAGATGGGCTTATAGTTCTTCAGTGGGATATTGTCACCCTTCTTGAAGAAGAGTACCACCACACCCCTGCACCATGCGGCGTTTTCCCCTCAAGTATGACAGAATCACAATAACTATTTTGAAGCAATTAAAAACTTCAGTTTCAACAACCTAAAGGTTAAGGTCCCAATCTAAGACTTGTAGGTTATGGATACGAACTCAGGTAGATGATTTACTTTGTGTTGGGGGATCATTACAGGTTGATTATGATAAAACTTAAAGTAGCCTTTTATAAGAAAAACCGGCCTAGTACGAGTCGGGCTCGCGCACCGAGGGTTACTTATTAAAAGCTACGTTCACCAAAATAATTTGGTAACATTAGGTACTGACGTTCATAAACAAAGAAAGCACCGAACATTTCTCTAACGAAGGGACAAAATTAACTTTGCCGTTCGAAAACTGTTATCCCTATACATCAATATACAAAATTTTTACTGTTCCATGATGTAAATTTTATATGTTGGTCGACTATTAATCGTAAACTTGTAAAGCCTACTGAGGTGTCATAGTTTTCCTTTTAATTTCATTATATATCTACCGTGATTTTTCACATATCCATAAGCAACCGTTTAGCTGGCAGGGCACACTTGACTCTCACAAAAATTAGCCATTTAAAGCTTATTTTACGCAAATGGGTCACTGAATCGAAAAACAGTTTTCACAGACCCGTAATATTTTTGAATGACCTATTCAATGACCGCGTACCGCGGACGGAAGAGAAAAAAAATAACCCCACTTTTCATGTAGAGTAATTATTTATTATAAATATATGTTTTGTGTACAATAAAGAATAAGAATAAGTTGTTTATTGAATACCCGATACGTATCGTATAGTGTGTACATAACAATTTCAGATCAGAATATTTTCTTGTTTTATACTTTTTAGAGCGTGATTTTTCAGTAGTCGGGTTTTAAGTTTTGAACTTAGTTTTTATTTAAAGTATTTTGGGGTTTTTGCACAGCCACATCACATTTTTTCTGTTTAGGGTTTGTTGTTTTACATGTATCTAGATAATGCATAAGTTACAAGAGTGGACTCTAGATAACGTATAACGATAACGTAGTTGATTTAGGAAATTTACTATTCACTAAAGGACAGGACTTCTATAATAGGTTTGTGCTGTGTTTGTAGTTATGAAATTTGAGAGACCCAGTAATGACGGAACAAATGAACATAAATACATACATACATACCGATCAACAAACACTGCGACGTCGTAGTCAGGTAATAAAATATTAGTTTTCATGACTTTGACGAGACATATATTATCTCGCGAACGGTACGCTTGACAAAAATATGATGTAACAAACCCTACCTTCATATTAAAATCCCTGTTCAACGATACTTATACATACATGAAGGGGAGAGACGAATAATTAAATATTGTTCTTGACTTCGGGCGCACTAAAGGGCGCCATATTCAATTTAATGTGACGTCATATGACCAGCGGACAAACAAGACGCTTCCAACGACACCTCATTTGTCCAATTATGATAAGCAGGTTAAAAGTTATGAGGGAACAGATGAACATACATACCGGTTAAAAACATAACCTTTCCTTTTGCTTCGCCGTAGTCGGTTAAAAATAGCCCCGAGTTTAGAAGTAAGGTAGTAAGTTTGTGTAGGATTCCTGTGCCTTGGTTGTTCCTGTGCCTGAAGTATCTCCGGTCTTGTCGTATTGACGTCCATTCAGACTATGACAGCGAGGAAAGAGAAAGTGCACCTGTGTTTGCCCATACACTTGTGTACTCACTGTAATACTTGTACCTCCCACGTCGATGGTTTGTCTAAGTCAGTGAGATTGGCTTCTATGACCGGAACTAAGTGGGTCCGTGCCCAGTCGACCCGATTAGACTCGACCCGAAGAATAATACCAGAATTTTACTACCAATTCAGTTCCATTTATTTGTACAGTGAGGCAAAGTGATATTTAATTCTAAATAACTTATTAATTTATTACACAGCAATATTTTTTTATATTCAATTATTTAAAATTTTATTATGATACATAATGTATCCTGGTAGTCAGTGTTTTCTTTTCAAAAATTTAGTTTTATAATGATAGCCTCTACCTCGCCTAAAACAGTTTTCTGGAAACAATGGACGAAGCGGATCATATCTATTGTTTATTGTATAATTATTTTTTGACTATAATTTAGCAAATCATATTATTTTGTATGTTTTAGAATTTAGTACCTATTTGTTAACCTAATAATTATAATCACGTATAAACACTGATCCAATAAATACCACCGTGCCACTAGCTTTAAGATTGTAATGATAATAAACAATAATCTGTGATTTTTACTACAAAGTACTAAGCTTACTATATTAAAAAAGCATAAGAATTTACTTGTTTAATTATTGATTTATTTATCCAAACATTATTTAAATTTTACAATTTTATATTCTCTGTGATGCAGGCGTTAACTCAACACTTTTCCACCTCACTATACATCGACGTTTTTACGCCTATCAAAACAGAAATATGCAGGTATTATT
This sequence comes from Anorthoa munda, assembly GCA_945859665.1. Classification (NCBI taxonomy): domain Eukaryota; kingdom Metazoa; phylum Arthropoda; class Insecta; order Lepidoptera; family Noctuidae; genus Anorthoa; species Anorthoa munda. The sequence continues at coordinate 25,325,850 of OX243900.1, read as the reverse complement.
CTTCGGGCCGAGTCTAATCGGGTCGAGTGGGCACGGACCCAATTAAGTCTATCATACAGCTTTAACTAGACTTTTAAGGAATACAAACGTGAAGGCAAGTTACATCGAATAATAGCTACTCGCAGCATCGGCTGCGGCTGCTATTATTTAAATTAAACATAATATCAGGACAAAAAATATCCTATGTCCTAATCCACCCATTCATCCGTGTGTCAAGTTTCAGTCGAATCCTTTCAGCCGTCAAGTCGTCAAATGTAACAAACAGACAGAGTAATTTCACATTTATAATATGGATTATTATAGGCTTAAATCCCTCTGCTATGGTTTTTCGGTACCTCCACAAATACCTAACGTGCACACCGTTCGGGAGCGCTCGGGTTTTTCCGAAGCCAACTAATAACGTATCGTGAGTCAACACGAATGTTTGTCGGCAATAAAGCTGCCTTGTTTGTTCAAATGCCCACTGTTGAACATGTGCTTATGTTGCGCAGCTGGTCGAAGTTAGGACATTTATTTTAGGTCAATATTTGGTGATGATTATCAAAGTTATTGGAGAATTTTGACCTATATTCAGTTGAAAGTTTCGGATTGTTGGATAAGCTAGATTATTCCTGTTTCCGCGGAAAGTGTTATATAATTCAAACTTATATTATTAGATGAAATCATTTGTTTATATACAGAAGGTTATTTCTGGGAGTACTGATACGAACGATACTCACGACTGCAAAAAATGTATCACTCATAAATTCCTTCACCATCAGTAACTAAGCCTATGGGACCATAGGCTAATTTTTATCCTGGAATAAAATATATTATAGGAATAAAACTATTCAGGGAGTATCTAAGTCATTTTCATTATACATATTTTAGTCCTTTCATGACACACCTTTGTGAACTAGAACTTATTTACATGTATATTGACTACGAAACGTAGTCTAACCAAAGAGATTTTCAATGGCTGGAGGTAAAATAAACTTACGAGTTTTCTCTGAGGAAAATCTTTTAGAAGTATTACCAAAAAACCGCTCTATACCATCAAGACAAACAAATCGTAATACTGCTGCCCGATTATTTATGTAGTGTACACCAGGGTAACCGACAAAGCCTGAACAATTGTCAATCATAAGGGGCAGTAGACAGCCACATTCCTTCCTACAGATGGCAGATTAGGCCGAAAACTTTGGAGTGGCGACATATCGGAAGACGCAACGCTGGAACACCTTCCACAAAGTTAACTACGGATCTGGCCAGGTCCATCTACCCAATAGATAAACTTATGACCTGGTGAGGGTCATGAAAGTCCGCTGGTGTGAGAAGCTAAAGACTGGACCATGTGGCGCCGGTTGGACTCCGCCTTTGTCTAGTCGTTCTTTGGCTTAAATGGTTTAAAACAACAATACTATGGTTCATAAACCCCACTAATCTATTTCGGAAACAATCCAGTTTGCCGTATGAACTAGGCATTCAAACATTATTGTTCCCACAAATGCAAATAAAACGTTATGAGAATGTAATATGAGAGTAACAGAGGCTGGCTACCGATAAATTTTTCTCGGTAAGGTATTATTACATTCAGTAGGCCGTATGATATGTATGTGCAATATCTAGTTTGTTTATCATGTTTTGTATAAATGCTGCTTAGTGTATCTATCTATTGTCATGCTGGCAGAGACAGAAAACGAAAAAGAAATCGTCTCCTTCGGTGAGACTGTGATGGTTAAGAAGGAGGCCGCCGAGCGGGATCGTGAGAGGACCGATCCTGCTTGGAGAAGAAGGCGCCGTGGAGGCAACCACCTCGACGCCTAAAGGCAGGCGGGATTCTGGGGTCACGGGCGGTCAGATTGGGTATTCTGTCCGCCCACCAAGTGACTTCAGAAAAGACAGTGGCACAGTGACCACTTGCTGCCGTGCACGTGCTCATGGGAGATGCTTCTCAGAATTCCCAGGGATGTGCCCTAAGAGGCGATGCACAGAGAGAGGTTCCGAGGTGGTCTTTTGAGAGTTAACAGAGCCCTTTCCAAGTGCTGATTGTGATCGCCGGGGTGGTTAAAAGCCTATCGTCTATATTTGTTACTATGCGTTTTTGTGTCACAGTGGTGACAATCTAAATTAAATTTCGACTTGCGTGTGGAAAAAAATAATATAACTATTTATTTAAAGGTATCATGACACTGTCTACTCAAAAATATTTTAAAGTGCCTTTACTAAACTATTGCCTACTGCCGGACTCTTGTTCTACTAATATCAGAGAAAGCTTTTCTTAACTAATGTTTTAAACCCCCGACGGAAAAAAAGGGCTGTTATAATATATGTTTGTCGTGAGTACCTGTGTGTTTGTGTATCTGTCTGTGGCATCATAGCTCCTAAACGGATGCACCGATTTTGATTTCGTGTTTGAATGGTGACTTTATCGAGAGTGTTCTTAGCTATGTTTAATGAATATCAGTTCAACCGTTCAAAAGTTATGGGCGTTTTACTGTTTGAATCGGGCGGTTTTCGCAAGATATCGTGTGTAATAGATTGTCGATCAAAACGTGTCTACTACTAAATAAATTATGTAGTATGAAATAAAAATATGTCGGGGGTTTTTAAATTTTACTTGTTACTGTCTATTTCGTAGCAGAAATAAATCAAATATGAATGCTTGTTATTTTTTGTGGAAAGAGTTTGCATTACCTACACAACGCGGCACATGGCGGGACAAATAAGACAAAATAAAAAACTAATGTGAAAACTAGTGTGGACCACTAGCATTTGGAGGTACATATTTACACAGCTATAGATTGACAGTAATCAATCTTATCTTACTAATATGATAAATGGGAAAGTTTGGATGGATGTGTGTGTGGATGTAAGTTTGTTACTCAATCAAGCCAAAACGGCTGAACGGATTTGGATGAAATTTGGCAGAGGCATGGTTTATAGTCTGGAATAGCACATAGATTACTTTTTATCCCGGTATAATCTTCCTTTGGGTTGAGAAAACACTTTTCACGCGGGCGAAACCGCTTGCTGAAGCTATTATTTTACCTACTTATATGTGGTTTCAGCGACAGGTTATCATCTTTTAACTGAGACAAATTAATTACAATCAACACTTCTGTTGTATTTTCATTGATCAGCAAGCGTGCCCCATTGTTCCTTCGTCCATATACGGTAACTGTAATTACTGTCCATAATGTCCCCAAAATTATCAATTCACGCACAAAGCAATTTATGCTCATCAATATCCGCTACTAAATTACAGGAACTGACCATTATTTAATTACGAGAATATCAAATAGGTATTGTCACTCGTGTCTATTATCATCATCAGCCTATTAATGTTCCCACTGCTGGGACACAGGCCTCCTCTCTGTGAGAGGGAATGGGGCATAGTACACCACGCGGGCTCAGTGCGGATTGGTGGATGTCACATGTCTTCGAAATTTTGGTTCTAGGACATGCCGGTTTCCTCACGATGTTTTCCTTCACCGTTTTGAGAGCAGTGGTGATGAAATAATTTACACAAAGAACGAACCCAGGACTACCGCTGCTCTCGTACCTATATACGTACATTATGTACCAATGTTTACTTACATATGTATTGTCAATACCACCTAATTACTTTTTTAGTCCTCTGCTGTTCCTTTATAATTTCCTTTCCATTGCAGGATTCAAGATAGTAGAATCATTAATTTCGCCGGGACTCTGCGAGCTTCATTGCCTTAGCGCTTCTCTGGTTGTCGGCACTGTCAATTCCAGCTTTCCGATCTTGGAAGAGTTTAAACTTGAGGGCTATTAGTCTCCTAAAAATAAATTGCTGTCGGAAGTCTGAAGGTAGAAAAGTACATAATGCCTTCTTCAGTGTCTTTTCCAAAAAAGAGACTTAAGGGTACACTAGTCGACGGCACGAACTATTTTGTGCGCGAGGTTAAAATGCGTGCTATATCAACCGACAACACGTGTGGAACAGATAGATGGTGTTATGAGCAGTAAGAAGCTAGTACGCGTACGAATACACACTTTTGCAAATTTGTAGCGAAATGGATGATGATTTAGAACGAAAACGAGCGCGCGAAATTTTATAAACAGACCTTTGGGAGTCTGGATATCATGAAAAAACGACTGAATGTATCTGATCAAAATAAAATTATTTGCATTGTTGAACTACTAATCTATCCCTGTATGGAGGCCGTTTTTCAATTTTCCTTCTTCTTATAGTACTTATTAGCGCCCAAAGATGCGTTAAAATTAGTGTTAAAAAAAGGAACTTTCTAAGCTCATAACTTTCAAGTAAATTTTATTTTTACCATTTTGCTTCCATACAGGGCTAGGATAATGATGAGACAAATTGATATCATTTTTTATTTTGAACGTACATCGTCAAACAGTGGAGTAGAAGCCAGACTACGTTTGTATGGAAGAATTTTCGACTAGTGTACCCTTAACGCTTCTGTTTTTTTACCTTGATCTCTAAAGTCCCCGTCACGAGAAGCTAACACAATTGTAAATAAAGAACTTCTACTAAGTTACGTAGCGACAATTCAATCAACAACAAATAATCCCAAATTCAATCAACTCAATGTAACGTACGTGTTATACGAAACCAACGAGCAATTTCACTTGGTCGGGTTATATTTAAGTGATTTAAAGCGCTGTCGTCTAATGTTTTGTGGTACTGGAACGCGTCTGACTCATGGAACGTTCCAGTACAGACTTTAGCTCCGCATCTTGGAAAGCTACTATTATTATGTCATTATGGCCCTCGCTGAAGACATACATATAGCTGTCAGTTACACAATTAACGCAATTCCAGGTAGTTTGCGTTAACGAGGTAATTATTAGACCTAATTCATACAAACTAGTTAGGATGAGTTGACCGCAACTGTCACAGGATGTCCTTCGCATATTGTGTTGCATGTATTATGTAAGTACGATAGTATTTATTTACCGTATTACCTACTTACGTATTGCGGTCACTGACCTACAGAGAGTACACCTGTAAAGAGAGCATTTTCTGTAAAGGTAGCAAAAGGTCTTAGGATCTTTTATTTGAGTAAATAACAAAGATTTGAAGAAATGAATATTTCGAATATAAAAACAGACAAAAACTTTTTTTTCGTTTCTTTCCATTGTCTTTATTCAACTGAAATACCTGGCAGTATTTCATTTCATAACCATCGTGTCATCTGATGATTTTTAGGGTTCCGTAGCCAAAGGGTAAAAACGGGACCCTATTACTAAGATTCCGCGATCCGTCTGTATGTCTGTCTGTCTGTCCGTCTGTTACCAGGCTGTATCTCATGAACCGTGATAGCTAGACAGTTGAAATTTTCACAGATTATTTATTTCTGTTGCCGCTATAACAACAAATACAAAACGCTATAACTAAAAACAGAATAAAACTAATATTTAATGGGGACTCCCATACAACAAACGTGACTTTTTTGCCATATTTACCGATAATGGTACGGAACCCTTCGTGCGCCAGTCCGACTCGCACTTGGCCGGTTTCCCAATTGCAACTTTTAACATTAAACCATTTAAAAATCTTGTAAATATGGCTTACGACAAATAAACTGTAGGTATCTAAATAAAAAATGGCCGCGGCCCCCTAACTGAATAACTCCTCCAACTAAATGTATGACGCATTTCCTGAAAGTCGGACTCTTTGCGAGACTTTCAGTGTAATGCTTCAGTGAAAGCTTTACGCTTTTAAACTTAAAAACGTGGAGTTTCACCTATGTGGAAATGCTGAAATAGAAAAAAAGGAACGCTGTAACCGAAGTGGAATTATGCAGTGACACGAAACTCGAGGAATACCGACAACAAGTTGGCTGGACTTAGGGCTGGTGGAATATTGGATTGTGTCGGTTATATATTTAAGTCGTTTCAGCGATCTACGTCAATGATTCTTGAGGATTTTGGCTTGACCCGTTTAGCGCGTATAGATATTTTCAACCTCATATAAAAATCTCTGAACAGTGTAGCATTTCTCAGGCTTCGCACGCTTTGTGCATTTGACCAGTGTTACGTTGAGTTCCTTTAGTTTTTTTATACAATCCCTTAGCACAAAAACTTCGTATTGCATTAGAAAGAAATTTTCTCCAGTTGCAAAAACACTTGAGACACAAAACTACACCAATTTTACTTCAAAATGTTCATTAGGAATCAAATTGCGAATAATTAAAAAAGCCACTGAAAATTACATGAAAAAAAGCCCGCCAAAAAGCCCCACTTTTCAATTTTATTCCTTTTTTTATTCGATTCTTAATTCAAATTCTCAAGATAATTACTGGATATTGGCAATGTAGATATTTGAAACGAAAAGAATAGTTTTTTTTTTTATTGGCATAGCACTCATTTAGGCTTCACGTTTGTGTTGTTTCAGTTTTATCGTTTGTTTAGCTTTAAAATGAGGTGATTGGCATAGAATATCAATCATCACAACTCACAAGGTTTATTAATAAATGGCGGCGAACAAAATTACTTTTGATTGAGTCTAAATAAAACACTGAATTCTACTGATAATATAAACATGCGCAACCACTATAAACAATACCAGCTTTAAAAGATACCAGATTTTTTCGGATGCGTTTGCGTTGTGCCAATCGGAACAGTAGCTACTTATTACTTCGCTACTTTTGGGTTCTCGTCCAAAACGACTTGGATGTTTAAAAATATTTATACACAGAAAAAATGATGGCTAGAATTTCTTCATAACTGAAATAGCATAATAAATCAAGGATATTTTGCAAACAAAACTGTTCAAAAGGAGGTTCAATATTGATATTCTGGCTCCGAGCGGGCGCACGGCCAGTACTGCGTTAACATTGGGGATTATATAGTTTGACATCTATATAATTTTAGTTTTTTTTTAATTATAAATAACTTTCGGTAACACCCCTAGGGTAACTTGATTGCGGCAGCCATTATGATTTTAGTTTTCTGTTGAAATTAATTTCGTCGTTATGATACGAAATGTCTGGAAAAGTTAGTTTAGCTACGGGTCCGGGTCCGTACCTACTTCTATTTATTTAATTATATATATTCGCTGGCGCGAGTTTCAGCAGTTTTCGTTTTTAGTAATATTTTGAGAAAGATTTTTGAGTGCTAACTTATTTATTCGGGAACACTGTGCGCGAATGGCATATCAAATTGTAGAGTCTATTGTCACTTGATGATATGAGAAGACATGGTAGACGAGGGTGCACGCTTGTCTAGAAGAAGGTCATCGCTAACAGAGAAGATTTATGTCTTCCTTCCGCCAGGCAATTGTACTCCTTAGCAGTACGAGTATGCACTATAAAAGCATTCCCAAAACTGTTTTGTATGTATGGAAAGAATGACCAGTAAAGTATTTTTCTTTTACTGAAATTTTCTCTTACCCAGACCCCTGCCCTTTTATACGCGTTCGTAGTTTTACTTTATTTTTATTTAACTGTATATATAGGTAGTTATTGTTAATTAAGTATTTTATACTATTTAAATTTTAATTAAAGTCTTACCTAGGGCTGCTTAATTATTATGTTTATATTTTATATTATTGCTTCATAGTTCACGGTTGATCGATTTTCATTCGAGCAAATAGGTATGCTTATTCCCACAATAAATTATGTCGCCATTGCACCATGTCTTCTAAAGAGAATGTATCATAAAAAATCTTTTTATATCAGTTTATGGAATATCTTTTATCTTTTTATGAGGAGGAAATAGGAGAGAGCCAAACCTCGAATTACTACTTTTTAGGGTTCCGTACCCAAAGGGTAAAAACGGGACCCTATTACTGAGACTCCGCGGTCCGTCTGTCTGTCTGTCTGTCTGTCACCAGGCTGTATCTCATGAACCGCGATAGCTAGAAAGTTGAAATTTTCACAGATGATGTTTATCTGTTGCCGCTATAACAACAAATACTAAAAACAGAATAAAATAAATATTTAAGTGGGGCTCCCATACAACTAACGTGATTTTTGTGCCGTTTTTTGCGATAATGGTACGGAACCCTTAGTGCGCGAGTCCGACTCGCACTTGGCCGGTTTTTACTTAGGATATTCAGTGGGATGTTTGTGACCGCATTTCCTCGTAGATATAATGCTATAAATAAAGCATAGCTAAAAGCAATGTGTACTCAAATAAGCTCACTTAGTCATAGCAATATTTACAAAGTACGCTAGGCAATAGAAATCGTTCATATGTGTCAAAGCTATTCAAGAATGCGTTTTAAAGCGCTATTTCTCACAGCGTTCCATATTCCATCGTATATAAAACTGGCGACTGGTTATTTTAGTATCCAATAACTTCTAAAGTATGTATTTCAATTATAAAAATCGTTAAGTATGTTTAGTTTAGTAGGAACAATTTTGTATGAGTTCGTTCAGTCAGTAAAAGTCTGACACGCCCTCCCGCTTCACCCAGAGCGGGAGGGCGTGTCGCTTTGCTCGCTCACTTCAGCTCCCGTCATCTCCTTCGAACCTAACCTATCCGTGTCGGGGTGACCTAAGCTCCCGAGCTCGCTTCGCTCGCTCTTGGACTAATTCTCATATATTAATTCACGAAAAAAAAAATTGTATCTGTCTTGAAAATTTGTAAAAAGCTTTCTATTTATGAGTACAACCTACAAAAAAATATACTTCCAAATCAACGGCCCATAATGGAAATTTTATCCCTCTTCTTTCCAGCTACACAAGCAATACTAGGAAGGTTCATTCTTTGTAACTACATACCTATTGTTGGCATTCAATAGTGAAATTTCTTTACCTAAATAAAAAAAAAAAGATTTGGCATACGTCAAAATTGATTTGTCAAAATCATTTTGACATAAGCTCACAAAAAGACCATATTTTTTTTAGTTTACCTTGGTTATGGTCTACGAGTTCAGTTAAAGACACCATAACAATTCATTACACTCATCCTGTTATTTCCATTTTCTCCCCGCGATGTGTTGATTACTTCTCAGTAGTTGGTAATACTTTTCTCGTGCTCAGCAGTTTCGTGGCTTTCCGACTTGTTGCAGTGTTTCATGAAAACTGCTAGTGGTGTAGCTCGTTGGTTGGCGTCTTTATGACCGCCATTTATTTGTTGGTTTGAGAGTTTCTTCGTTTCGCCATTGATTGCTTTGCACTTTATTGCAGACTTACTCAATTTAGAAACCGGGGGCATAGATAATATATTACTAGCATACAGATGCCTCATCCCGTACAAAGAAACCGTGTCGATGTAACTAGCGTTTTTCATCTGATAATACCGATTATTTTTTGCAAATCGATCGTGTTCGGTTCCGTTCCACGGAAATAGATAGATCACCATCTATATCCATGGAACGGAACCGAGTGCGATCGATGTACAAAAAATAATCAGAATAATCAGTACAGTGCCTCGGCACGGTTTCTTTGTATGGAACGATATACCTCTGCCGGGGGTTAGTTACTACCACGTTGCAATTCAAAGAAAATCTAGAACTATTTACTTCATAAATAATCTGTTGTCGAGTAAAAATAGAAGGAATGACTCGACAGTATAATTTAAAAAAGGGTTTCCTTATTAACATTAGTAGGTTATTACTGTAAAAAAAAGACAGACCTTACGATATTACCTAGGTAAAAAGTTTGCTTTTCAGCAGAACTTTAAAACGCTGTACGTTTTCATAGAACCAACTTAAATATAGTTAATTTCCCATAATGATGGCTAGACTGCTGCCATTACATAATTTCCCACTACCTACCAGATTAAAGCCAGTTCACATTAACGCAAAGGTCGTTGGCATGCGACGCTGGTACGCGACACTGAACTACAAAAATCTACCAATTTATTAGGTAGGTACTCACTTTTCTCGAGGTCTACCTACTGAAACTGTGCATGTTTCCGGGATAAAAACCTGAATACAAAGCTGAGTAAACGAATTTTCCTTATCAGGTCAATACATCTGGGTATTAATCATCAATCAATCAATCAAACAAAACAAAAAGAAAAAATGTAAAAAAATTATCATAGATTTTTTGTAATATTATTGTTTTGTTTGCATGTTATATATTTTAAGGGTTCCGAACCCAAAGGGTAAAAACGGGCCCCTATTACTAAGACTCCGCGGTTCGTCTGTCTGTCTGTCCGTCTGTCACCAAGCTGTATCTCATGAACCGTGATAGCTAGACAGTTGAAACTTTCACAGATGATGTATTTCTGTTGTTTCTACAACAACAAATAAAAAACAGAATAAAATAAATATTTAAGTGCGGCTCCCATACAACAAATGTGTTTTTTTTTTGCCGTCTTTTGCGATAATGGTACGGAACCCTTCGTGCGCGAGTCCGAATGGCACTTGGCCGGTTTAACTATTATTATAAAGAGGTAAAGTTTCTGAGTTTGTGAGGTTGTAGGGGATAATCTCTGGATCTACTGAACCGATTTAAATGAAATTTGGCATGGAGATAGTTTGAGACCCTGAGAAGGACATAGGATAGTTTGTATTCACTTGGGATGATAAACACTTTCTACGCGGGTGAGGCCACGGGCAGTTAGTTTTTAATATTTTGACATTTTACAATTGACAATTTTATATTTGACTATTTTATTAAATACTTTAATGACATTTTTAACCGACTTACCAAAAAGGAGGAGGTTCTATGTTGGACATTATGAATGTTTCTTTTTTTTTATGTATGTTCACCGATATCTCCGTCAATTGTGGACCGATTTTGAAAATTCTTTTTTTGTTTGAAAGAGTATATTCCGAAATTGGTCCCATTTTAATTTGGTGATGATCAGATGAAGAATTTCAGAAATATACCACATAACTCTTCAATAAATTACGGCAAATCTCTCGGGATTGCTGCAATCGCATGTCTGTTTATTGTTTATACCATTTCATAACAAACATTACGCTAGTACGCTCTTAATGGGTATGCAGATCTCTCATTTCACCGGTTTTGTTCAAATTTCATGATATTCTGGTAATCTATTACTATCTATTATCTACTTGCCTATTAGGTTGGCATTAAGTCTGCCATTGTACCTTTGTGCATGAAGTTTTAAATAAATAAATAAATAACGGCAAATCTCTCGGGATTGCTGCAATCGCATGTCTGTTTATTGTTTATACCAATTCATAACATAACATCACGCCAGTATGCTCGAAAGGTAAACGCAGATCACCAATTTTATTTTGTGTTTTATCTGTTTATATGTTAATGTATTAGTAATGTACGACTATGGACCAGAATAATGTCTGGTTTTTTTTTTAGGGTTCCGTACGTCGAAATGAAAAAACCGAATCCTTGTAGGATCACTTTGTTGTCCGCCCGTCCGTCTGTCAAGACCCTTTTTCTCAGGAACGCGTGGAGGTATCAAGTAAAAATTTATATCAAATACTCAGGTCTACTGACCCTTAAAGCTGTGAAAAAAGATACAGCTGTTTATGCCGCAAATTTTCGACACTCGCAACGGAATCAAAACCTAAATGGTACTTCCAGTCGACCTAGAATCTTGAAATTTGGCATGAAGCAATGTTTTATAGCACATATAAAGGAAAAATTCCGAAAACTTTAAATTTCTAGTTACATTTTTTTTTATAATTTTAAATTTAACAGTCGTGATGGGCGAACTTTTACTTATATACCTACAGGTTTGGACGGAACCCTCGGTGCGAGAGTCCGACTCGCACTTGGCCGGTTTTTTTATTATTGTCATCATTATCATCATCCGCAGCCCAACTTCAGCCACTGCTATGCATAGGCATCTGTTTTGATGAGCCAATTCCCACGCTCCTGTGCTAGCCTCATTCAAGAATTACATCCTACATATAACCTCTTCCTAAATAATAACAGCCGCAGGGGTCGATTTTCAAGGTTAAGCAACGCTTGCCGAGGTTGATCCGTGGATGGGTGATCATATTTACAAAGCGAGTTTCTTCCATGCTTAAGATAGCACGTTAAGCCGTTGGTCCCGGCTCTCATTTGAAGAGCTTTGACAGTCGTTACGGCTAGTCAGAAACCTGAGATCTGACACCAGTCTTGCCAAGGGGTATCGTGTTACCCAGTTACTGGGTTGTGGAGGTCAGATAGGCAGTCGATCCATGTAAAATACTGGTACTCAGCTGAATCCGGTTAGACTGGAAGCCGACCCCAAGTTGGGCAAAGGCTAGGCAGATGACGATGAGGCTAGGTAAACATTAGCCGCAATACTAGCACAAAACATGTATAAACTGTACATCTTTCCGGCTGCTGATTATCGCACAGCATAAAATTAGACCTGACTCCGGGGCTGAGCGAAGAAAGGATATAGTTTATAAAACTCCGAAATGCAGGACTGCGTTCGCTCAAACCTTTGGAAATTATCTTGGCCCTTGCATTTACAATAAGATTAGCAAAAACCTTAAGCTAAGGAATCTTAGCAGTCGTGAATGTGGGAAGGCTATTGGTGGGTTTCTTGAGGGGCTGGATTACTCTCAGGTGGAGGAAATAATGAGATAACGCGAAACGCTTTTAACACAAAATCACACAGCACACAGTGGCCTGAGGGTGGCAAAGAAAATAATTATGTTCTATTTGTTTATCTCTTACGAATAATTTGTTCTTCCATAGCTTGCCCTTATTGATATACATTTAACAATAAAGCGTAAATACTTTGTAATTGAAATAATATTATCGGGTGTAAAATTATGCAAATGGGAATATTGTATTGTTATGAAATCTATGTAAATTACCAATGTGGGAAAAAAAAGGGAAGAAAGAAAATAGATCCCGAACGAGTATATTAGAATTGGTTTATTTTGTGTAAGGTATCACTCACTTGTCAGTCTATTATGTCAATGAATTTATACTATTGTTGCATTTATATTATTGAATTTATATTATTGTTATTGAATTTATATAATGAATTTATGCATGGATTTATATTTTATATTATTACTACAATTGTGCACAGGGAAGAATAAACTGGCCCACCGTAATACAGTTTATAACTAGTACGGGGGTCAGGGAGTTTCGCATCAACCTAATTGCAAATTTAAATAAGTGATAATTAGTGCTAATGTGTAAACTTTGATGTAACCATTTTTAATTAGTGCCAATAAATGATTATGAATTATGAATCTTCTACCTTTGCTATTAGAAAAATTATCTCATTTGTGTTTTATTCCGGTTAGTAATTATTTTGATCAAAGTTCTTCCGAAACTTTTCTTTATAAAACTTATAAAAAAAGAAACATTTTCTTATTTTCGATAGCTGAACGAAGAAAGAAAATAATTTACATACAGTTTTCGAAGACTTTGAAACTTCATAAAGCTTTCTTAAAATGAGAGATTTTCTCTTCATTTTCCAATTTGTATGATAGATAGGCTTACATACTTTGTTTACCTATCAATACTGTTTCACAAATAAACCTAAAAGCAACATCAATCAATTATCTTACCTGCCAGAGTTTATTACTGAGCCTTTTCTATGTGGTTTATGGTATTTCATAAAAACTTTGCGCTCTTATTCATGATAATCTCATCATCATGCAATAAGTTCAGCCGAATGACGATGACGTCCAAAGCGTCGCCATATCTACTGATTCCCACCTGCCTTCACCAGGTTATAGGTCCATCTTGTGGGATACCTTCCATCGCTGACTCTTGTTCTAAACTGAAATTATAAAACCAGTATTGCCACGTTGTATGGCAATGCTGATTCACTGGCCGAGGAAAAGCCCAGCCCTATGATCACGTGAAGAGTTGACTAACCGTTTGCTTACATCTCGAAATACTCGATAAGCACTCGGAACCCATGGACCTAATGTTTCAACTCCAAACGGTTCAAATATATAGCTTCCAATAAGGTTGTTGTATTTGCACCGTTTGAGGTTTTCTGCACCAGCAGCAGCTTCCCCAGCACAGTCCGCCGTACTAAAAAGATGGGATGGCGCAAGGATGTCAACACAAATGTTGCATGCCACACCAAAGGCCTACCCACCTTCCAAGGCATTATGGTCATCTCGTCTGGTATCTTCCCATCGTCGCGTGCCAAACGATTGGGTTCTAAAACAGCTGGCACCCCGGCGGTGACAAGAGCCCAACGTATGATGTCATTAATGCTGGCGTGCCGTGTTATCCGACCAGCGCTCCTACTGCGGGATAGACCATGGTGTCCAAGGCGTTCGACTGCTTCACGAAAAAGAGGTAAAAAAGTTAAATTGTTTGATTGTTTGTTAGAGGTAATCTTTGCAAAGACTGATCCATTGTTATCTTTCACCGATAGAAGTTACACAATTGCTGAGATCAGTCTGATCAGTCACGGTAGCGAAGCCACAGCATTAAGCTAGTTTTAAATATACACCAACTAAATATGGAAATCCACCGACAAAGCCCTCATAGCACCAAATATTTTACTTAGATTAAACAAATCACGGTAAATATTGGCGTGACACGCAAATTAAGCAGTTCATAGCTTCAACAAGGTCAAGAACAAACTGGTATGATTCATATCCATATTTAAGTCGACCGAGGCAGGTATTTGAACGGTCTGTTGCGTAATCCATTTTCCGTATTTCATGTAGGTGACTACAGTACGTACATAGATAATGGAATCAAACGTACATTCGAAAGGGATTAAAAGGGTTTTAAAGGCCAATGTAAAGAAAAGCATAATTATGTATTATGCCTTGCCAGACCGTGTAAAGTTTAAACCTTCAGCCGGTGTATTGCCATTCTTCTTTGCGAACTTGATTGATACACTGCCGTGTGTCTAGATAATTTGCAATATTTCATAAGAACACGAACACATTTTTTAAGAATTATTCAAACTATTTCAATTTTTTTTTTCAACATTTTTGGTTTTAGTTTAGAAATATTTTTACTTCATAATTATTGAGAAAATTGAAACGAGGCTTTCTTCGAACAACATTTTTTTTGTTGTTTTGTACTCACGGAAAACAATTATTATTTCCTGAAAACTGCAATAAAATATTAAAAACTACTTAATTTTATTTGCCGCGTGCTGTTGGCTTGTGTTTGTGTGTGCAACGCAGGAAAATAACTGTAATATAGGACAATCTGCGAAAAAAAATCCTAGTTAATTTATTTCACCGGCGTTGTTTTTATTATGATAGTAGTAATGTTGCCTGAAAAGTCCATAAATAGCCCAAAATTGCAAAAAAATAAATGGATGTCAGTGAAATACACTGCTATGGGTTGAAATTCGGTACCGTTAACTTTCTCTTTTCCCGTATTTTAAGTACCCAAAATAGACAATATTGTTGACAAAATATGAAAACATACCAGAAAATGGGTTCTCTTGAGCATAAAAACATAGGCACAATTAAAAAAAAAATAAGCACTAAAAAATATTATTTTGGCCCATATCTCGAAAACTTATAAACATTAGTGAATTCGAAGTAGGACTGTTTTGTGCTCAATTAACAAGAAATAAACTTGCCTTAGTAGAAATTGCAGTTAAATCAAAACTACGAGAATTAAGCAAAAGGTTGATTTTTGGACCTTTTGACAGCCTATTTTTTTTGCTGTGGAGGGCTTTTTATGGACTTTTCAGGTAACATAAATACTACTACCATAATTATTATAATTCCGGTAAAATTTCTTAAGTAGGCTTTTTTTCGCAACAAATGTCTTTATTGGGATCAAAGAATATTAAGGGTAATGGCGCATTAATATGTTCTAAATGGATATACAAACGATAGCTATAAAATCTACAATAATAAATAATCCTTGATAAGTATCAAAATACCAATTCGTAACATTTTATTTCCCTTGGGTAAAGTATGCGATGGTATATACCTAAGTACACATTTGTATACCTACATCATGCCTATATCATATCAAAGTTACATACCATTTACCCTTATCCTCGGGAGGGCTCGTGACAAACTACACTCATCTTTTAAATATCTCTGTCACTTTTACCTGTCTGGAGTTCTGGATAAAACTTGAATAATGCCCAAATTATGCTAATTTACGCAAATGATGGTGGAACACACAATTTTAAGGCAGAAGTTTCACTTTGTACGGTTCACCAGATATTGGTTTGTAATTAATTGTGACCAATAAAAATATTGGTGAATTGAGTAATACCCTTAATTATGCAGGGAAAAAGGATCATAGTTGTGAAATTTTTTTGATCTTACCTACTTTTCTGCCCTTTGTGCCTCAAAACATGCAGCCATAGGGACTATGCGTGGAACCACCACTATGCCATTGACGATGCCGTGGAACTACTAAAGTACTAGGCCACCGAAATTTAGTTGCATTTGCATGCGTCTTGTCCTCTCATAGATAACAAGTAAAAATTAAAAATTTCCAAAACCTCCGGCAATTATTTTTATTTCATACTTTTTCTATTCTATTATTTCTATTATTTATATTGCGAAGTTGGGGCGAATCGCTAGTAATTTAATAACATGAGGATGTAACTTCTGTTTAATTTTCTATGTTGTCACAGAACATTGTCCTACGTCAACGATAATTCTAGAAATAAACGTAATGGCTAGAAGTCGGCATTGCGGTATACCTCGCTGGATTATAGACCGATATTTGTGGTTCAAGTGCAATGGACTGTGAGTTCTATTAATACAGCGGCACTGTTTATATTTGTAGGTAGGATTAATACAAATATAAGATATATACCACACCACCACCACCCATACCATACCATTTTTGGTAGCAGATTTTTTATTGTTATATAGTGGTAGTAAGGAAGTTTATATACACTCACGACTCCTACCCTTGGTGGTAGACAGAAACTACAAAAAGCCACCTGCTATGATTATATCTAAATAGGAAATATATTAGCTTTCAATTGAAAATGAGCCCGCTCTTGATCTCGCCTTATAGAAAGATATACGAGGATTGCGATGGAATTGGCTTTTGTATGCGGGTTGTAGAATGATTAGTGATAATGTCTCAATAATGAGCAACCAGATTCGCCTCAACTTCTGTCTCGCAGATAACAGCGAACTAATATCACCAGGTGCAGCTGGTGTAAGCTTAGGCCCAGTTACAGGAGAGGACGTCTTCCGATTGAGATTGGGGCGAAGATTACAATCATCAGTCCAACTGCAAAGAGTGTTAATCACAGCTAAACAATCTTTTATCTTACTAATATTAAAAATGTGAAAGTTGGATGGATTTGTGTGTGGATGTATGTTTGTTACTCAATGACGCTGGAACGGCTGAACGGATCTGGATGAAATTTGGCACAGAGACAGATTATAGTCTGGAATAGCACAAATGCTACTTTTTATCCCGGTATAATATTCCCTTGGGATGATAAAACAGTATTCACGCGGGCGAAGTCGCTGGCAGAAGCTAGTAATTTACTATAGCTGAAATTGGGAGCCCCAGCATAGATAGCTTCAAAAGCAATACTTGAAAATTATAATTTCACTCTGCAATTATATTCTGAATAATTTCACTGCAAAGTCCAAATCAGTTGAATGGTTTCTCCAGGACTCGTTGAGCTTCGTTGACTTGGCGCTTTACTGGATGGTACTACAGTTGATTCTGGCTAACAGACGCTGCAGTGGTCAGGAATAGTTTGTCGGGCGTGTGCCGTCTTCAGCAAATATGATTTTTCTGTCCTTCTGCTAATCTGGGATTTTGCTATTCCGGGATTTTGCTTATCTGTCCTTCTGCTGCAGAGGGACCCGTAAATCGGCCAGGTGCACATCCTCGGAGTCGGAGTATAATTTCACTCATGATCGATATACTGCATTCCTACAAAGGAGATGTTTACAAAATATGTGACGCCCTGACCAAGATGACCTGATTTTGTACAGTGTATAGTTCCAGTAGCCGTGGGCGAATACATTAAAAATCTTGTAAAATGTTAGTTTGATCGCCCACGAAATAACAAAAGCACATTTGTGTCTGTTTGCACATCAAAGACAGTATCACATTTAGACTTTAAACTGCTGAACTGATTTTGATGAAATTTTTACAACTTGAAAGGGTATCAAATTAAATTAAACGCAAGTATACATTTTACATTATCATTTTAATAATATCAAAACCTACCTAAATAGACCGTAAAAGTGTGACGTCACAAGTCTATTAGGGTTGTGGGCATGCCCATCGTGCCCACAACGGTAGATCCGCGCTTGCGCCTGCGCTCCCGGATTAGACACAGTTGTAACTATAGTACTGCCACTATCCAGCAGTTATGGCAAATAATGAAATGCTCGTAATCCTAATCAATGTCCATCTCTCCATTCGCACCAAAACGACTCATCATTATTCATTCTCCTGTTATCAGTAAAGATATCAATCGTGAAATGAAGGAAAGTCTGTTTAGGGGTCAGCACTTCTGTAGCGGGTCATGACATGTTTAGATAAGCTATCAGTCACATGACTGTGTGTCAGCTTATTGTAGCAGTTTTATCGTTGTTTTGGTGATATTTATGGCCAAATACGAATATATCTCTTTCGATTCATACTGGCAACATGAAATTCAATACTGTTTGTTTTCAATAGAATTTTATTTCGCTGTATATTTGTATGAATGTGGAAAGCAACTCCATATAAGTTGATCTTTTGAACTGAGCTTCCTTTTAAATTGATGACCAGCGTTTCCATCTCCAGTGTCATCGTTTAGTGTTATAATATCTTTCGTTCGTCTCAGCGTTTTCTTGTCACGTTCTTCTCTGAATTATTGACTCAGATATTTGTGAATAGTGACGTCGGTAATTTTTACTTTTCCTAGAAAATACTTAACCTTCAAATGCATCGCAAGATTGCTGATATCTTCAGAGTTTCTTGAGATCTATTAGCCAACGAATGTTAATTACTGTTTTGTCACTTTCAGTGTAACTAAATTACATTGTTTCCTTGCCAATATTATCAATGAAAAAGTATGTATAAATTCACAAGTTCAATCGCAAGCCTTTGTATATTCGCTTCATTGCTTGGACCAAACACGATCAAAGCAATATTGACGTCCAAAATTGCCTGAAGGTAGCAGAAAACACAGCATCAAAATGCATTTCAAAATAAAGCCTTTGACTATTTTAGCGTAACGTACTCATGTTTAATATTTACAAAGCGTCGGAACAGTTACTGCTATTTACAGACATAAATCTAACTAGATGATACCAGTGTATATACTTCGCATGTCGTATAATTAGGAGTAAAGCTCTTTCTTTGAGTTGTCGCATTTAGAAATATCCGGTGGTTACCGGACTTCAACCAAAATCTGGAAGAATTACTGATTGTGCCGCCGTATTGAGATGTAATAACTCTACAAAAAGACCGGCCAAGTGCGTGTCGGACTTCGCACATCTAGGGTTCCGTAATAAATATAGAATATTAATAATATTAATATTTGTTAGTAAAATGTACGTAATAATAATAATAAACATTATCACCAAATTTCAAGTTCATAGGTCAATGGGCAGTTAAAAAATTCTTCGTAACAAAATTTTGTGATAGACGACGGACAGACGGACACGTGAGTGACAGCAATTTGGTTTCGTTTGGACCCTGCGGGTACGAAACCCTAAAAAGTTGTCAGAGACAATGGAAACATTTTCTTTCATCGGTAGGTTTTGATCTTAAATTGTGTGTGAAAATGTGGCACGCTTGGTTTTCATGCAGATCTCTTCATGGACTTGCGTTATCTAGTTATATCTATGTCTGTTCGGCTATTAAAAGCCCGTATCTCGAATATCAACGATCCAAACATTCATGTTATATTATATTCCTGTAGTACACAGACTAATATATTGATTCTAGGAATTCTAAGCAATCTAGATTAGATAGCAGGTAAATGGCGATTTAATTTTGTACGACATTGGAGAAGTTCAAATCAAATATATAGAGACATCGATTTGAAATTGAATTATGTTGTGTAGCGAGTAAGCTATGGTATTTCTATCTTTACATATTATATTTAGGTTTACTGATTTTTCCCTCTCACAGAGAGGAGGCCTGTGTCCCAGCAGTGGGAACATTAATAGGCTGATGATGTGTGTGTGTGATGTGATGTGACTGATTTTTGACTAGATCCTTCTAAAATGTTTTGTGCTCAACCTTTGATCTAAATGTACTGTTTAGCTTTTTCCAAAGTACTAATGTGGGAGTCTGCTTCCAGTTTAACCGGGTGCCATGGAACGACTGCCTATCTGACCTTCTAACCCATTTACGCTACCCCTTGGTAAAACCAGTCATAAGACTGCCAGGGTACCTGTAATATCTTATCCATCCCATGCTCATCCTTAGATGCATCGTCAACAAAAGGAACTTTTTACATGGAACGACTGCCTATCTGGCCTTCCCACCCCATTCACGATACCTCTTGGTATAACTGGTTATAAGGCTTCCAGGATACCTGTAATATCTTATCCTTCCCATGCTCATCCTTAGATGCATTGTCAACAACAGGAACTTTTTACATGGAACGACTGCCTATCTGACCTTGTCAACCCATTGACGATACCCCTTGGTAAAACCTGGTCATAAGGCTTCCGGGATACCTGTAATATCTTATCCATCCCATGGTCATCCTTAGATACATAGTAAACGAAAGTATTTTTTTTAAATTGTGTTCATTATTGCAGAGAGAGGAAGCATAAGTCCTAGCAGTGAGAACATTTAATGCTGATAATGCTAAGTTATTATTCTAGCATTAAGTATCTCTAAGCCTAAGCAAGGCTTAGTCACCCAAGCTGTTGCCAACTCCCGGATCAAAACAGTTTGCATATTCCGGTCCGTTTCTCGCCCTAATTTATTACAACAAAATTCACCAAAAGTTTCGTAAAACGACCCAACGTTTGAACAAAAACCTTTTCAAATACATCCAGCTTAAGACCAACGCTCCGACGCACAGGCACCTAGAAACCTTTCATTTTAACAACGTAAATATTTTCAAAGGTAACCTACCTATATACATTTCGTAAGGGTTTGTTTAGACAGGCCACACTAAAGCTATTTCTGAGAGACAAACATGTTGCCAGGCAGTCGTCATGAGTAATCAATTGGTTGCTGCAACTGCTTGAAGTTGTACTGTCGCATTCACATCATTAAATTTTAATTTTTTCCTACTCCTACGTTATTCTTTTCTGATTAATTTCGTTGCGGGATCCATGACAGTTAAATTCATTCTCCCGGACTTCGTCGAGCTTCATTGTCTCGGCGCTTTTCTGGGGTCGCCACTGTTGATTCTGGCTTTCAGGAGTTGCAGTAATTTGGGAATAGTGCGGTGGGATTGTCCCAAAAAAATAGGCACGCTCTTGACCCGATCAAGGTCAAGAGCGGTCTGGCTTTGTGGAAAGCCATGGAGGGCCATGATTGCGTATGTTTTTGTGTAAATGTCATCGGCATTCACCACAATTTCGCGATGGTCAATGACTTGTACCACGGTACTCCAATGACCCACAGTACGACTGCGGAGCTATGTTCCAATCAATGCCTCACCTCTTGTCAAGCTCTCTGTGCTACAACACCTACAACCTGAAAGGTGAACGGTGGTTGTGAAGCTAATGATAATGCTGTCGACGTAGCTAAATTCTGGTCAAAACATATTCGATTTTGGAATCATCGATTCGACGATGAATACGACGGCATGAACAGCATTTACAAACAGATTTGTGTCCGGTAATATTTTAGACACTGTGTTTGTCACACGTTTATAACTTTTACAATCACACGAGATCACACCACCCTTTACAAAAAGATCGACCATTTGCGTCATAATCCCTGGCCAGACGGGCGCTCCCCTAGCTTATAGTATCCCCTCTTATTGTCTACATAAAAAAGAATCATACAACTGGTCTCTGACTGGTTATAAACAGATTTAAAGTAGTTTTTTTAGGGTTCCGTCAAAAACGGGATCCTATTACTAAGACGCCGCGGTTCGTCTGTCTGTCTGTCACCAGGCTGAATCTCATGAACCGTGATAGCTAGACAGTTGAAATTTTCACAGATGATGTATTTCTGTTGCCGCTATAACAATAAATACTAAAAAAAAGTTAATTAAATAAATCAAAATACCCGACTGCTTAAAAAGCGAACTAAAAAGACGTAAACAAGAAGAAAATCATGCTGTGCAGTCGGAGGATACATATTCGCGAGCTGGCTGACCAAAACCAAATGTATCCTCCGACTGCACAGCATGATTTTCTTCTTGTTTACGTCTTTTTAGTTCGCTTTTTAAGCAGTCGGGTATTTTGATTTTTTTAATTAACTTTTTTATTTATAACTTTTTAGTTAATTTTTTTTCGAATTAGGTACATTTAAATATATAAGTATTATATATTTTTGATATCGCCTCTTGAAACCCTTTATTTTGATATCCCACACGATGGGTTTGGAAGAAAAATAAAATTGGCCCACCACAAAATGGCGCCCAAATGCCGCCATTTTTCTATTTTCCAATTTTAATGTAGACTATGACACTCGCAAGGCTAAGACGAATCGATTGACGTATGAATCATCAAAATCGGCCAAAGCGTTAGGTCTCTGGAACGCCACATAGGAACAAACATACATACATAAATACATACATACATACATACTTACATACATACATAGACCGATAAACACATTACCTTCCTTCGGCAGTCGGGTAAAAACAGAATAATATTAATATTTATGTGGATCTCTCATACAACAAACGTGTTTTTTTTTGCCATTTATGGCGATAATGGTACAGAACCCTTCGTACGCGAGTCCGACTCGCACTTGGCGGGTATTTTTTAAGTACAGTCGTGGTTTTCAAACAAGTTGAAGAATTAAATTGTAAAATACTAAAGATACAATAGCTATGTTCGTAGGTAACTATGATTTGAGTACAGGGGCTTGCTCGTCCTAGATTTTACCTAGATTTTCAAGTCGAGGCAAAAACCTCTTGTATTAAATTAAAACTCAATTAAATTTTAAAAGCAGCCAGGTTCAAACGGGCAAAATTCAAAGTGATATTCTTACAGCGATTACGATTTATTTTTATTTCCTTCGTCCTTTTCGGACAGGCTAAGGTCTTGGACCATACCGCCTCGTCTTCAGTACATAATATCCTTCTTGATATTACGATTTTCAAAAAGTCCAGATTGACATGCGCTACCGAAACATCAGATTTATTTAACAGACAGACAGATTAGGACGGCAACATACTTAAGTGTCGTGGCGTGTCGTGGCGCTTTATGACGCATTTGATTGGCTACAAGACTCGTTGTGATATGACGTAGACTTGAACAGATTCGTATGATTGGAGTATCCCGCGCCACGACACGACACAGTAATGTGTAGGTAGCTTTATGGGCCAATTTCTGAACGTGTCAAACCGTAGGTACTTTAAAGGTTTATCCACACATATCAGGGCCGTGCCACGGACGTGGACGGACAGTGCCCCGTCAGGAGCTCAAAAAAATATCGGTACGTACATTTTATATAAACTCTCTCACACACGTCCGTGCACGGGACGTGACCGGGCCCGTACACTTACGTGTGTGAACGAGTTTATATAAAATGTACACGTAGGGCACGGTCTATCCACGTCCCGGGCACGGCCCTGATATGTGTGGATAGACCTTAATGCTTAAGTTTGACAGGTATTCAGGTTAAAGTAGTTTGTTCATAAAGTTTAAGTTCATAATTCAGCAATCGCAATTCATGTCAGCGTATTCTTCTTATTACTCTTCATCAAGTACACGATACTTCATATCAAAACATGATATATTAGCAAACAAAATATTGTTACAGACAAAATAAGAATTGCCCATACAAAAGCTATAATACGATATAAAAGAAGAAAGAAGGTTTTACTAATCTTTGTAAAAGGGCTTACAGGATTATTTCTCCGTCGGAACGTGAACCATTCTTTTGTAGTGTACAGTCGACCTAATTCCTTAACAGGGTAAGCTAAAGAAAGATTCTTCGTTAAAATGATATCATAATAAAAATTTAATAGAGGCATTATTTCTTGAGACAATTAAGTAACTTATTTAGCTCAGAGTGAAAGGAAAATCACTGTTTGAACGAATTTTAAGATTTAACAAGTCCTTCTAGAAGGTGAATAGTAAATAACACAATGTGCAACAAGCCATGGACGCTGAAAAAATTACAAAATAATAATTCAAACAAATAAATTACAGACCTCAGGTAACTGGAATATGAACATGGCGAATGATGTGAGGGTGTGATGTTTTTTCAACCAACTTCAAATAGGAGTAAGGTTCTCAATTCGACTGTATGTTTTTGAATCTTTGTTACGCTATGGCTCCGCCAATTATGAACCGCTTCTCATCTGGTCCCATTTTTTTATCAAGATTTGACGAATAATTTTTAGTTAGGTAAGGTACCAAAACTAAAAGAGAAAAAAAACTTAAACAAAAAAAAATTACCAACTAAAAACACTACAAAGCGGGTACCTTCTTTTTGGAAATCGTTTTTTATTCTAAGTTTTTTTTTATTATCACCTATTAATTTTATTTGTTAAATGCTTTCATGGTTTGAATTGCAATAGAAAGCTACATGGTTTCTTTAAACTCATTATTTTAGAAAGGCAATCAACAATATTGTTACAGGTTAGATACTAAATTATAATCTCCAAAATAAATAATATGGTCTTGTTTCTAGGAGACGTATAGGTAAACATTTTAATATAGTTGCAAATGGGTCAGAGAAAAAGTAAATATCTCCAACATAAATTACAACATTATTTTTCAAGAAAAAAAAAGAAGCGCCAGGAGGGGACGCCCTAGAAAGACATACATAGACCCGGCAAATCCGGCAGGTGATATATGGACAATAGAGTTTATCCTACCTCATACGAACAAAAACAAAAGATAGCAACAACAATGCAAATCTATTGTTTACACTAAACCCTACAGTCTTATATATTTATACCGTCTTACAAATAAACGCGGTATAAAGTTATACCAAGTATAAACCTATGAAAATGTATGGTTATACCTTTGTTATACCTGGTATAACTTTATACCGCGTTTATTTGTAAGAGGGATAGAGTTCAAAGCCCTATCGCAACATATTGTGTGTTAGTCACCGCGATTAGGCGTACATTTGTATGCGTCAGTAGAAATAACTGTTCTGATATCGTTATCATGTGGCTAGCTGGAGTATGCTTACAACGTTATATGGTTTAGTATAAAATAAAATAGTATTAAATAAGCCGTAAAACCGTAAAATGAATGGAAATGTTTATAGCGGAAGTAGATTTGTTCGAGTTTATGAAGGTGTAATTTTTCAGTCAGCTGATGTTGAAATAGAACAATTATAGAATTATCCCATAATTCCCACTATTGATGGCTACAACTCTTATAAAACTTTAAATAATTACAACCAAAATGATGGTGTGATCGTATATGCTAAAACGAGTTTATCTAATATAAAAGTAAGAGAGCCAGTTATTTCTGAAGCTAATTGTCTAGTTGTTACTATAGGTACCTACGTAGCAATTGTTGCTATTTACAGACCATATGCCTTTTCTGATCCTTCAACATTTATAGAATCGCTGGACAATATCCTTAACGAACTCAAATCCTACAGGAACATTGTCCTCATGGGAGATATTAATATTGATATTGCTCACGGTTGTCAATCTAAACATTCTTTAGACTATCTAGATCTTCTAGCACACCACGGACTCTTTACGGGTCACACATACCCCACCCATGGCTCCACTTGCCTGGATCACGCTAACCTGAAAACTTCGGTTTCGTCAAAAATTCTCATAATAGAGTCCACCATCACCGATCACTATGCAGTTATGCTCGCCCTCTGTAAGAGGAAACCTGACAAAACGAAACAGCCTTCTTTTGTCAGGGTCAATGATGATGAGCTTGCAAGTGATATGGAGAACATAAATTTTGAGCCTGTTTACACCGCTAAGGACCCTAACTTGGCTACTAAATACTTGATCGAACCAATCATGTCTGCATTAGCTAAAAATACCACAACATTAACTCTGTCTCGACGACGCAGACCTATCAAACCCTGGATAACTTCAGGACTGTTGAAGTGTATGCGTCATAGAGACAATCTATATAGAAAACTTAAGATTAACCCGACAGATGAAATTCTCAATGTCTCCTATAGAAGGTACAGGAACTATTGTACTAACCTGTTGCGAAAGGCTAAAACTGATTATGAAAAATTAGAATTTAAAAAAGCTGGTAGGCACTCAAAACAAGTATGGAACGTTATCCAGAATGTCACAAACTTAACTAGGTCTCAATCGTCCGCATATGAACTTCTGGAATCCTCCAGTGATAAGCAATCTGCCATAAATAAGGTTAATTCGTACTTCGTGAGAGTGGGTAGTGACTTGGCTGAAAAAATTATCAAGAACCCTCGACCTCCTTCTCCTTCGTCATGCTCCTGCTCTCAATCTAAATCCTTTGTGCTATTAAATACCGATGAGTCAGAGGTGGAACATCTAATAACTTCTCTCAAAAACAGTTCAGCGGTTGGTTGGGACGGCATTTCTTCTGAATTTCTTAAGAGGCACAAACAAATTATTGTCCCTCCCCTCACATATCTCTGTAACTTAACTTTAAACACAGGTATCTTCCCTGACCTGTTCAAAAAGGCACTACTGCACCCAATTTTTAAGTCTGGCGATCGAGGACGTGTCGAGGACTACCGGCCTATCTCTGTTCTGCCCGCGATGTCAAAGATACTTGAAAAAATTATTAACTCTAGGCTTGTTACTTATCTGGAGTCACACAACTTGCTATCACCTAATCAATTTGGCTTTAGAAGAAAATTGTCAACAGATGATGCTGTACATAATCTAGCTGATCTGGTAGTCAAGAAACTTGATAAAAAGCAAAAGTGCGTTGCGCTGTTTCTAGACCTCGCGAAAGCCTTCGACACGGTTTCCATTTCCATGCTCATTCACAAGCTCGAGTCTCTGGGAGTAAGAGGGGTGCAGCTGTCCCTGTTTCGGAGTTATTTAACAAAAAGAACCCAAAGTGTTAAAATTGGGTCTTGTATGAGCTCTGATTTACCAATAGATTGCGGAGTGCCTCAAGGAAGTATCCTTGGCCCTACCTTGTTTCTGGTCTTTATAAATGACCTCTGCAACCTTACTCTCCAAGGTGGTAACATATTTTCATATGCTGACGATACAGCACTTATTTTTTCATCCAACTCCTGGCCGGATACCTATCGCCTTGCTCAGATTGGGTTTGATGCAGTTAGAGAATGGCTAAATAACAATTTACTTACCTTGAATACAACTAAAACTAAACTTATGAATTTTTCTATTCGGAATCCATCGAATTCTTTAGACCCCTCTTTGCAGATATTGGCTAAACCCTTATATCTTGCTAATGACTGTGCATGTGATAATGTGTCAGGTGCTATTGTGCTTAAACATGTCACAGCAGTTAAATATCTAGGGATACTGATAGACAGTAACCTAACATTTAAAGAGCATATTGAACAGTTATCAGGGAGGGTGAGAAAACTCATCTACATTTTTAAACAATTGCGTCAATCAGCTGACGCAGATGTTATGAAAATGGTGTATCTAGCATTATGCCAGTCCATCTTGAGCTACTGCTCAATCACGTGGGGTGGTGCAGCCAAGTCCAACCTGATAAAGGTTGAGCGTGCGCAAAGGGCCGTGCTTAAGGTGTGCTGTTTTAAGTCCCGTCTCTTTCCTACAAAAGAATTATACGAGTACTGTCAAGTGCCCACTGTTAGGCAACTATTTATACTAGTTACTGCGCTGAAACAACATTCTCTAACACCCTTCGACCCGGATTCCACTACTCGTAACCGCCTTGTAGCGACATCTACCGCAATAAAAACATCCTTTAGCCGCAGATTCTTTGTCTTCCTTGGGCCATACTTATATAACAAACTCCATAAATTGTTATCCATACATAACTTGAATCGTCGATTATACAAAACCACGCTACAAAATTGGCTTCTTTCACAATCCTACTCAGAAACAGAAGGCCTCTTGGAGGTCCTCCAGTAATCTCTCCCTTCTCTTGAATTATTAAATCGTTAATATAGAAATCTTACGCTATGTTATTGCACACGCAAGCACAGTCACCCACATACACCCCACACCCACATACACACCACACACGCATACACACCACATACACATACACACAATACACCCCCAACACCACACTTACACACTCATTTAAATATTGTAACCTTAGCTTACTCACCAACCGTTTACTGATCTCTAATCTTGTCATTGTATACTCGTCTATGCTACTTTTATGTGCAATTGTAATGGCTTATAAAAAGCGATTTGAGGTGGAGGCCTGGTGACCTGTAACACAGGTTTTATTTACCTACCACAGGCACCAGCGATCCACAACCAAATTTGTAATCTACAATTTAAAATATCTTTTGTTTTGTACTTTGTGGTGAGAAATAAACAATTTTATTATTATTATTATTATTTACATTAAGTACCTTTTTTAGGGTTCCGTACCCAAAGGGTAGAAACGGGACCCTATTACTGAGACTCCGCGGTCCGTCTGTCTGTCTGTCTGTCACCAGGCTGTATCTCAGGAACCATGATAGATAGGCAATTGAAATGTTCACAGATGATGTATTTCTGTTGCCGTAAAAACAGAATAAAATAAATATTTAAGTGGGGCTTCCATACAACAAACGTACTTTTTGGCCGCGATAATGGTACGGAACCCTTCGTGCGCGAGTCCGACTCGTACTTGGCCAGTTCTTTTTGTTTAAGATTTATTAATATTATAGTTGGTAAAAAGAACATCATGATCCGCTCGGTCTTTCAAAGGCCAAGGCATTAATTTGCGAGCACAAATATAGACAATTAAAAAGCTTTTTAACAAAAAAATAAACTAACATTCGCTTGTACTATTATTTATTCTGTGCATTCGCTTCGGAAGTTGTTGTCTTTGGTACCTTTTGTTTTTATCGACACCGACTTCCGAAACAAACGTTATTTATGCACTTTTAAGTGTTTTGCTTTGGAAGTCGGTTTATTTTTTAGTGATTGTATTTTTTTTTTTACTAATGGCACACCATTACTAAAAATTAGCACATTCTAAGGAAAGGTACCCAAGTGATTGACAAAATACCTACGCATAATAACACAATTTACACATTCGTGCCGTTTGTTGCTACTTTGCATGTTCTATATCTTGAAAACTGTTGTATCGATTTTGATGAAACTTGCACTTTTATTTTTACCCTAAGTTTAGATACTTAATCCATTAAAAAAGAATGATAAGGATCCAATTATTAATTTCGGAGAAATGCGTGGACAAAACATACATTATACACCTATGAAATTTACACACATGTTAGAAGCCCATAATATACTAACATATGTAAATATTGTGCAATTCCAACAAAATCACATACTCATTTATTTTAAAGTCGGTAAAAATACCCAAAAACACTGCGAGATTTGGGAATAGAACACAAGTCTTAGATTTAATTCTCAAATCGTGCAGAGTTGTTAAGCGTTGGCGCTCAGCAGCGTTGGAGATCTAAAATCATTTTATCATTGAAGTTATCGCTTTTACATAGCTCATTCAATTAATTCAGAGTTTTCCTCTTGTCCCGTCCTAATTTAACCACATCTTTCCTCACTTGAAGCCGCACAAGTTCTAGATGACGGCATGATGCTCGGGAGAAGGACAGACCTTGGCCTATTTTTAAAAGGGAACTACTCGACTGTGAATGAGCTAGTATAACACTGGCTAGTGCCTATTTCTAAAAGGGGTGATAGACGTACGAACTTAGAGTACACGGTTTTTCAATTCACGAACTTACTCTGCTCGGTGTCGGTGACAAACGTGAAGGTTGCTCAAGTCACACTGTGTCGCGATGTCGTCGACAGAGGAAGCTTTGTGTTAATTAAGAATTATATCATAACACATTTTAAATCCAATAAAAGAAGACGAAATCGGCGATTGTGGGTGATACGCATGCTTACGAAAAGAAAGCATTTATCATAGGTATATTTATTATGAGAGTGAAGAGAGGAAGATTGCCATAAATAACGAACTAATTTGTTTTCTTGACAGAATCAATAGTAGTATTTCTTTACATCTTGCGTTTAATTTCTTATAGGTCATTCTACACTTGAAACTTCATATTTCTGTCTTCATAATCAAAGCTTCTAATTTGCCAAAGACAAGGATTATTTCGTAAACTTTCAATGATTATTTTTTAATAAAGTGCCCCACACTAGGAATTATCCCTAGAGGCTGCCATTAATTTAGTTAATAGTTCATGCGAATAAGTCCAGAAATCGCACATTTTAAATAAATTCTGAATTTTCTGAACATAATTATACAAGCACACAACACACACACACAGCACATTATTCGACAAGCGTTGCGTACTGGCGCAATGTGCAATGGCGGCTCGCGACTCGCGGTGATGACAGACGGACAACAAGCCAAGATCGCCAAAGAACTTACACCTAGATGTTTTTAGGTTTCCGTACCCAAAGGGTAAAAACAGGACGCTATTACTAAGACTCCGCGGTCCGTCTGTCTGTCTGTCACCACGCTGTATTTTATGAACGGTGATAGCTAGACAGTTGAAATTTTCACAGATGATGTATTTCTGTGGCCGCTATAACAACAAATACTAAAAACAGAATAAAATAAATATTTAAGTGGGGCTCCCATACAAGAAACGTGCTTTTTTTGGCATTTTTTTGTGATAATGGTACGGAACCATGCGTGCGCGAGTCCGACTCACACTTAGCCGGTTTTCTTTCTCTCTTTCTTTCTTTCTTTCTTACTGAGCGGTTTTAAAGTACGCATACTTAGTATGTATCCGGTTATACTGGAAGCCGACTCCAATATAATTGGGAAAAGGCTAAGCAGATGTACTTAGTATGACACATGAAGCGAAAAAAAAAAGATAATTAAAAAAATCAAAAAGCCCGACTGCTTAAAAAGCAAACTAAAAAGACGTAAACAAGAAGAAAATCATGCTGTGCAGTCGGAGGATACATATTCGCGAGCTGGTCGACAAAACCAGAAAAAAAAATCTTCCCCACAAAATGGCGCCCAAAAGCCGCCATTTTTGTTTATTCCATTTTTAATGTAGCCAGTGACACTCGCAGGATTAAGACGAATCGATTGACGTCAGAATCATCAAAATCGGCCAACTCGTTTGGTCTCTAGAACGCCACATAGGAACAAACATACATACATACATAGACTGATAAACACATTACTCTCCTTCGGCAATCGGGTAAAAAGGTCGTCAAACCTATTTGCGTGTGCATCTATCACAAGCACGAGATAGTGGTCAAGCGTGAGCCTGTCTATAATATAAATAAAATAAATAAATGTCGGGGCCGGCTTCTTTTGTAACCAGATGCGTTTGTCTAATAAACCTCTTCACACCTAGGTTGACCGCAAAAGTGATCTAGAATTGTATTAATGAAGTCGTATTAGTATCGTACTGCCTCGTTGGAATAAAATAGAATAGAATAGAATATTTATTTGCCAGAAACATGGTGTTTACAGAGGTGTTCATTTCATAACATTGCATAGTGCTACATGTCTCACCGTTTTAACGGCATGCAAAATTAAATTCCAATTTAATGAAATTCTTACATACATTTTCAATTACATTACATTATTTAAAAAATTAAATATTATTTCATCATTATATATCTAATATAGTACACATACTTCCATTTTTACTATATCATTAAATAAAACAATACATTTAACATATTATCACTTAACCTAAATAATTACTTATGCCTGTATTTAGATTCCTGATCAAGAGAATAAAATTTACAGGGACATTTTACAAAAAATTCGTTAATTGAGTAAAAACATTTCTGCAACAACCACTTTCGTAGTACCGAACAAAATTTTTTGAAGGGTAATTGGGTAATTGACTTCGGCAAAGCATTATAAATTAGGGGAGCCATGTAGATACAACTCTTTCGGAAGAGTTGCAACTTAGGAACAGGTATCTCGAAATCCAAATGTGCAGCTTTCCTCTTATTTGTATTATCCCTTCGTTCAAATAATGCAAGATTGGATCTCAAAAACTTGGCAATTTCAAAGATATAATATGCAGGGTACTGTCAAAAGGTTATGTGACTTAAATATAGGCCTACACGAATCAGACCATTCCATATTAAAAATTGCGCGGATACATTTTTTTGAGCAATGAAAATTAGATCTATTTCTGAGGAGTTTCCCCATACAACTATGCCGTAGCGAAGGATAGATTAAAAATATATGCTTGGTTGGGTTATTCCCAGAGGTCCACGATTCTATTGTTCTCGAAAAATTTAAATTCATACTTTACTTCCCAACGGGTCCACGACATTTTAAAATATGAAATATTTTCTTTCCCAACGGGTCCATGAGAACGCTTGGTACAGTCAGCAATAAAAGCTTGGCTAAGGGATAAGTGTTTATTATTTCTATGAAATAAATCACAATGAATATAGATAAGTAATAACTACATTTTTACTTTATCACATGAATGGTCATGACCATTAAAAAATCAGGCTTAGTAGGCGTTTCGGCCGATGAGTTTCGCCCGATCCGGTCGAAACAGGAATTATTAAATTTTATTATTATTTATTTATTATTATTAATAATTTTTTTAGCAAATTTTGTACAGTTAGAAAGAAAACCTTGGCTTATATTATTTAAGTACAAACAGGCAATGTTTTGAAAAAAAAAATAAAGCTTTTTTTATCATTACAACAACCATCAGTAAACATGATAAATCACAATAATCAGTCTTATATATCAATTAAAAAGTGTGGAATAATTTATTGTTTAAAATTTTATTTCATGCACCTACGGATCAATAGGTACTTAGTGTTGGGACGTTTATTTTTTTAGAACGTCAAAATAAAAAAAATGATTAAAATCAGTTGAGAGTTTAATAAAATGATAAAAATATAACTTCATCATGCTTTTTTAGTTACATGTTGAACATTTATACACAAACTACCAGGAGAACAGAGTCATGAAAAAGTATTTGCGGGCCTAGAATCATAAGCGGTAGAGACTAACGGAGTACCAGGAGGTCAGAATCTGAAATCTCTCGGTAATCTTTTTACATCTCATGGTTCCAGCCTCGGAAATACTTCCTCGTGATTATAATCTCCTGGTACTTACTTAAATTAGTCTTTACCGGTAAAAATCATGAAGAAGTCTTAATATTTGCAGGTCAAGCCCCGCAAATATTAAGACTTCTGGCCTCCTGGTAGTATGGGTATAAATGCTTATAATGTTCAACATCTAACTAAAAAAGCATACGTGTCGTCACCATTCAAGACCGCATTTTATTTTGTTATGTTTTCAAAAAGCAGCTCCTTCTTACAATAAATTGTTTAACTGACTGTACTTTGGATATATCTCGTGGACCCGTTGGGAATTCATTTAAGAAACATTTAAAACATTATTATAATTTTTCATGGACCCGGTGGGAAAAGAGGAACAATAGAATCGTGGACCTCTGGGAATAACCCCTTGGTTGAGTGATCACATTTGCGAATGGCGAGCGTTGGGTTCTGTATTCAATCCTTTTGTATGGCAGAATGATACGGGGCCCCTTAGTCGATGGTTCAATTAAATTTGGTTGGTCCAAAACTTCGTCACGTCCACGATATCGTCAGTGACAGTGCAAAGGTCACTTTAGCTGCAGGGTTTGGGATGCAGAGGGCAGGAAAATAGGTAGGTAGGACATATTCGTGCTCGGGACAAATTACTTGACCCAAAATACTGGTAAAATGAGGGTGTAGCTGCTCCATGCTTCTGTTATAATAGAAAAATGCTTTTTGTGAATATATACTTGATATTATGTTTACTTAGTTAGATCCTCTAGTACTTGTATATTTACCTGTAACTAGTAAAAAGATAAGTTCAAAAACTAAAACCCGACTATTGAAAAATCACACACTAAAAAGTATGAAACAAGAAAATATACTCATCTGAAATTGTTATGTATAAACTATTCTATATTACAACATACATGTAATACATATTATATTGTTTTTCATACATATTAATGCCACCTACCTTAACAAAACCATACATTCTGCAAAGAAGCATACGACCACAGTTATCCTCTGAGGTGAGCAGAGGTAGACGGCAAAAAATATTTTGTTCTTGATTTCGTGCCCCCTAGGCCCCCATATTCAATTTAATGTGACGACACCTCATTTGTCAAATTATGATAAGTAGTTTAGAAGTTATGAGGGAACAGATGAATATACATAAATACACACATACCGGTCAAAAATATAACCCTCCCGTTTGCTTCGCCATAGTCGGGTAAAAAAATATGTAAAATGTGCTAAAAGATAAACATGCTTCTTTACTGGCTACAGATTTATCGGTCTATGACGAATGTACACTTTGGTATATTTTATGGAAAACACTCCAACTGCGTGGGCATGGGTGTTTATAATGTAGCAATGACGTGGGTATTGCCAATTTTATGTATTTTTGAATAACATATATATTTCTCTACTTGTTTGTTTATAAGCTAGATTTGTATCGATATATATATATTTGTCGGCAGTAATTTAAAAAGTTTAAACTTCCTATTTAATTATTTGGATTTCTGTCTAGGTCCCTACGTATTCTTTGATTTCTTTCTTTTTAGGGTTCCGTACCCAAAGGGTAAAAACGGGACCCTATTACTAAGACTCCGCGATCCGTCTGTCTGTCTGTCCGTTTGTCACCAGGTTGTATCTCATAACCAGTGATAGCTAGATAGTTGAAATTTTCACAGATGATGTATTTCTGTTGCCGCTATAACAACAAATACTAAAAACATTATAAAATAAATATTTAAGTGGGGCTCCCATACAACAAACGTGATTTTTTTACCGTTTTTTACCGGATAGTGTGACCCTTCGTGCTCGAGACCGACTCGTACTTGGCCAGTTTTTATATGACTGATAATGTTTTAAAACTCTCCTCTTTGCCGTACCTACACTCCTGACAGAATGGTCGTAGTAATGAGCCGTCTGATAGGTTTTATGAATGTTAGTTAACATGGCCTTTATTGAAAAAATCCTATCAAAATATGCATCACCAACCACCATAGTTTTTCATGGGCCTACTGTGCCATAAACATGAGTATATTTTAGTATGCAATAAATGGTTTTAATAAACATTTATTTTAAATACAATTATTGCATACTTTATCTCGATTGACTAGTAGGCTTCTATTTATTTAATCAATAAGTAAATTAGACTGTCTGTCAACATCAGCCTTAGACCTATCTTTTTACTTTCAAAACAGCATAATAATATCATATTACTGTATATTCTAAAGGGTGTCTCAGAATGTTATTCGTTTATCCTCCACCGATTAAGGTAAAATTTTGCATACACGTTTAGTTTGGATGACAATGCATGGTTAGCTAAGTGACGTCATTCTAAATCGCATATGGCGGACGGCACAAGATGGCGGACTAGTTATTTTTTGTGCACTGTCATGATGTGGTTATCAAATGAAAGGGTTTGCTGAGAGGGACACGAAAAAAGCTTATTTTAAAAAAAGAGATTTTAATGGATAATTTTATTACTCGATAACCTTTAACGGATTTATTTCTTTACATGCCAGCAGTTTTACATCAGCGATAAAATACGCATACCTGAGTGCGTGATTACCGCAAATCTTGTAAACAAATCGTCATAATCACGAGGTATATCCAACTTGATCAAAGTCATGTGATTTTTAGAACAAACGTGGATTAACTATGACCCTGTCGTTGACCAGTCTAAGAGACCTTGGACGCAATGAAGTAACTATGCGTATAGAGCTCATTTAAATTCAGTTTCTACGGGGCAATGTACCGAATTTGCATTATGAATAATGTTTACACAATTGTTGAAGTCATATGATCTTTTGTAGTGTTTTCTTATATTTAGATGTGTATATAGACTTTATATTTACGAAATTTAAGTATTCAGCTGTTATATTGATTTATATTAAACCACGATTCGGGACGTCATCAGTTGCCTAGCGTCGGCAGTAAGTCTCACAGCAAACATATCTGGCGATTTTGTCTTACCACGCATAAGTTATTATTCTTTTAGCTAACCAAAGAAAAGCATTTATACCTATCTTGTGAAAACTTGTGACCTAAGTACGAATCTATTGTAAATAATTGGCTTCAACATAACTCATTAACACTAAATGCGGATAAGACTAATTACATTAGGTTTTCGATGCGCAAACAGACAACTAATATTGCCCCAACGGTGTATGCTCATTGTTGTACGGACCCTACCGATAGCCAGTGTGGGTGTCCCAATATCAAAATGGCTAATAAAATAAAATACCTAGGTATCATTATTGATGAAACACTTTCCTTTAAGCAGCACATAGAAGCTTTAAATAATAGAATTCGAAAGCTAATATTCGTGTTCAAAAAGCTACGATATATTGCAGACCCACTACTAATTAGGCAAGTTTACTTTGCTCTATGTCAATCAATTTTGACTTACTGCATTACTTCATGGGGTGGGGTGGGTAAAACTTTGTTACTACCCATCGAGAGAGCGCAGAGAGCGATCCTCAAGGTATCTACTTTCCGACCGTTCCTATTTCCCACTAACCTCCTCTATAAATCTTGTGAAGTACTAACAGTTCGACAATTATTCATAATGAGCATCGTATTAAAACAACACGCAGCCCTTCCCTATCGCAATGAATATACTAAAAAAAGACGGAAAGATGTAGTTTGCCTTCAAAAAAGTACAAAACATGCATTCACAGACAAATTTTATGTGTTCCTCGGACCACTACTCTACAATAGACTAAACGTAACAACAAACATTTATTCCCTAAATTATTGTAACTGTAAGAAAATTCTCAAAGAAACTCTACAAAGTATGTCCTACGAAGACACAGAGAGGTTATTACTTGTACTAAAATAGATATTGTTCGTATTTTATGTATGGTGATATTTTAGTATATAAGATGTTAGAAAATTAGAATTGTTTTTATATTATTTACACTCTTAAAAATTTACCTAAGACTATCTCATATTTGATTTACAGTGATTATTTAGGAAAAATATGTACCTCTTTTCGCCTGAAACACAGGTTTACCTAGTTCAGGCACATAACACGTGTGAACTTGACATAGATTTAAGCAAAAATTGTACTTATTGTTTTACCTAATGATTTTTAAATAAACTTTATTATTTATTATTATTATTATTATTAAGAAAATATTGTACCTAATTCTTCTGTGGTCCGTCACACGATGACTTGTTCTTTCATTCATCAGACATTATTTTAGTGTTAACTAGCTTCTTCATCATATCGTCTTTCATCCAAACCATCGATATTTTCATTGGTTTACCATTTTTTTTTATTTCACTATTCATATTCAACCTCATAGCTTTATATTTAATTCTCATAATATCACGGTTGCTAGGCGAGCTTATCCCAGTTGTAAAGGAGTCTTTGTGCCTATTGGCCTTCTTTGTTCGGTCTCCTGCTTGATAAGGACGGAAGTGGAAATTAGGTTTTTTTTCTACTCATCCGTTATTGTTTTCTGATTAATTTTGTTGTGGAATCTAAGACAGTTAATTTTCTTCATTACCTCAGCGCTTTTTTGGTGGTCGATTGTTGATTTTGGCTTTCAGGAGTTGCAGTGGTTTGGGAATAGCGCGGTGGATTGTCCCAAATAAAAACAAATATCACGGAAACCATCTCTTCAGCTAATAACAAAAAAAAAATAAATGATAAACTGTTCTCCTCTAAATAGAAGGAAAGAAGTGAAAGTTAGTGTTTCTTATATAGCTAGGATTTAGTAGAGTGTTTCTCCAGAGACCGCGATAACGAAGGGGGTTAGGGATGATGCTGCAACTTGATATCTCTACTATTCACAGGACGCTCATGCCTCAGTACCGTAGCTAGGTAAGTAAGAAAAGAGTTTTTCTTTAAAACAAGTCTGTCTTTTATAAGGTTTTTATCATCCGATGGGATTTCCTATTGACAAAAACCGGCCTAGTGCAAGTCGGTCTCACGCACCGAGGGTTTCGTACAAGCAGTTAAATTCACCAAAATAATTAGCTTAAGCTTCAAGGAGTTGGAGACCTAAGTATATGATATTAAATTCAACTTGATATCTCCATGCCCATGTTCCAGAGAAAAAGGTCTTGACACATGGGCAGACAGACAACGAAGTGATCCTATAAGGGTAGGCACCCTTATAGGATCACTTCGTTCTTTGTTGTTCTTGTTATTATTGCTTTTGAGGAACGGAACCCTAAAAATGATGAATTTTCATACAACCTTCAAAACTCTTGTGCATTATCTCATATACTCACCAAGTATAGGTGGCACGTTGTCTGTCAGTTTTTAGGGTTCCGTACCCAAAGGGTAAAAATGGGACCCTATTACTGAGACTCCACGGTCCGTCTGTCTGTCTGTCTGTCACCAGGCTGTATCTCATGAACCGTGATAGCTAGACTGTTGAAATTTTCACAGATGATGTATTTATGTTGCCGCTATAACAAAAAATACTAAAAACAGAATAAAATAAATATTTAAGTGGGGCTCCCATACAACAAAAGTATTTTTTTGCGATTATGGTACGGAACCCTTCGTGCGCGAGTCCAACTCGCACTTGGCCGGTTTTTAATTTTTGTTTTAATCGAGTTGATGTGTGTATTACAACATATTTGTAAGTCTTCGTACCTTAAAATGAAATGTAACTCAAATTGGATGCTTGTCCGATTGGTTGTACTTAACACAATAATTATAAATTGCTCGAATAGTAAAGTACATTCACACTATGCCAATGATCTAAAAACTCACATATAACAGGGTTCAGTTAATGTGTCACAAGAAAAAAAAAAAAATTTTTTTTTTTTTTTAATTTAAATGAGGATAGCTAAAAATTAAGTAATAAGTTACTAATCGTGGTCGATGAAAATAGGAAATAGGTAGTTCCTAGTGGGAGCATTGCCAGAAGAAGAAACTTTAATACGATGACTCTAAGTTTGGGTGTGCAATAGTAGATAGTACTTTAGAAGCAGATACCCTCAGTAGCTAATTTCAAAATAAGAATCACGTCTAAACGGCCAGTCGTATATTTTTGGAAAAAATATATGTTACAATAGACCATTTTTTCAATTATTTGATCCAAGAAAGTATTGAGATTTTTTCATATAACGTAGTGTTAACTACACTACGTTATATGAAAAAATCTCAAAACTTGTAAAGTTATGTCAAACACGGACAAAAACACGTCCATCGCACCAAAACCGCCGGGCGTATTTTAATGAATTTAACACCATCTCCTAGGCAATTAAACTATCTACATTTTGATCTAAGGTTTTTTTTTTTAAAGTCATAGAATAATAAAGAAAGTACATAAAACTACTGAATTTTGGATCGCGCGGGTGTGAAACGAGTTTTGATACCTCAAGGTAGTTGGCGATTGTCGTCCTCTTAATATACCATCTTCTCCTCGGGCAATCCAGATAAATGGTATGGTATGGTACCTACTGATGAAATCTGTCATGTCCAGCCCGCCGCTTTGCCATTTTCAGGTTCTGTGCTTGTTTTTAATAGAATTATGTCAGTAGAGCGGATATTCTCGATAAATTTTGGTTTTAGTCGATTACTTAATAGACAATTGTGAAAAAAAAAATCCCTATGGTCTGTAATCCGCTGTGATCTGTGTGATTTATTGTCAAAGTCAATCACAGAGAAAAATAATATATAGGGTATAGAGAGCCCTCTCCGACTACAGAGTGAAGACCGCATATGTCAATTGATCGGAGAAATAGCGCCGTCTATTAACGCCATCCGCAAACTAAGCTGTGTGTGTGTGTGTAGCGCCGTACTTTAGCAATGTGCATGTGTGTGTGGTACCTGTACTTTATACATGTACGTGTGTGTGTGGTGCCTGTACTTTATACGTGTGTGTGTGTGGTGCATGTACTTTATCAATGTGTGTGTGTGTAGTGCACACATGGATAAAGTACAGCCTTTCCTTGCTAATTTGTTTGTTTTTAAATTTTATAAAGTTTTACTTTATTTTATTTTTTCTCATTATTAACAAAATCATAGTAAAACTTTATCAAATTAAAACAAGCAAATTAGTAAGTGTACCGGTTGGTTGAGGTGTGAAGGCTTCTTATGTTGGAAATGAAAGACTTGATTCTTCATTACTATTTACTTTGTAAACACTCGCTAGATTCGATACGATTTTTGGTAACACCTTTCACAGATTGACTAAATTGACTATTTTCCCTAAGATCACAACACTCAATCACTGCACTTTTCACTTTGATTAAAGATTGCCTTTTATTAGAATGGACAACGAAATTGTCTGTCTTTATCATACGGCCTTCCTCCACATTCAACAGACCTGTATTCATCAATTTAACGGCGGTAATTTCGAACAAAAATAATAATATTTATTATCCACTGTTAATTCCCTCCAAATGTTTTTACAAGGGGTTCTAATAGTTTCACAGGTTCTTATGTGTGGGATCGTTTTACACAAGCTGTGATCATCTTTTAAGATATTTATAGGGTTTTTTGTATGACATAAAATTATCCCAGGATTTTGTTTTCTAACCCAAACATTGAATATATGGGCGTGTGAACCTTGAAGCCTTCTATCCAGCGAACTC
This sequence comes from Anorthoa munda, assembly GCA_945859665.1. NCBI lineage: Eukaryota > Metazoa > Arthropoda > Insecta > Lepidoptera > Noctuidae > Anorthoa > Anorthoa munda. The sequence continues at coordinate 25,285,293 of OX243900.1, read as the reverse complement.
TTATCCAGGTCCGTAACTGTACACCCAGAAGATATCCTCTAGGATGAATGAGGGATGTTGGGAAATTTTGTTGATTTTACAACTTACAAGAAAAAATTGACAATGAAAATTTGACAATCAATACCTATCAAAAATCCATTTTTTTTCTTTTTTATTAATGTTTTATTCATGACCATAGATACAAGTCTATCAGTCTTGTACATAGAGTGGAAGTGTCAAAAGTCCAATCATTCACTGTGTTGCAATCGTAATTATTACTTAGCTTTTGAAATCAACACAAATATTTGCAAATAATTATAGTACGTGTTAAATAAAATCATAAGGTAATTAAATAATTATTTAGATTAATATTTATTTTATTATTGTTTAGTGACAAACCTATTTTATCGATGGTCTTGCCATCTGTGGTGACATAGAGTAACTAATTGTTTTTGTTGTTAAGATGGGGTTATCAGATGTCGCATTTAAAAAAAAATGCTTCCTAATCTGCCACTGTATGGAACTGTCCTACCCCTGAAGTCAATGCACACCTGAGCGGTTAAAAGGTCCTACATAGGTATATCGCATTCAATGTATCAACTTTCGTGTAAACATCGCATTTAGTTTGTTTCAATAAGTCTATCTAATGATAAAGTAACATAATAGGTATCGCAGTCAGACTTTCTGAAAGTAATATTGTATTATTCATACCTAAGCGAAACGTGAGCGTCACGTAATATCAAGATTATCTACATCAGACTCACGTAATGTCTGTGTTACAGTAATACACAGTTACACAGGTATTTAGAATTCTAAGGAGAATACCTGACGTGGGTTAAAGTTACCGTTTAGCTTAAGCAACAAAAGTGTGCTATGCTTACGGACTGATGGGTCACATTCTGCGTTGATTATAGAGAAAATTATTCTCCAAGGCCCTCTAGAGACAATGTGCCAGATTGTATAGATAGTTCAAGTCATCTGTGCGCGCAGTGCCATATGTGCGTGCGCGTGTAATTAGACGCTTCTGCCAGCAGCTTCGCCCGCGTGAATGTTGAAAAATATCCCAAGGGAACATAATATTCCCGGGATATCCTTTGTGCTATTCCAGACTATAATCAATCTCTGTGCCAAATTTCATCCAGATCCGTCCAGCCGTTTGAGCATGAAGAAGTAAAAAACACAAACACACACACTCACAAACTTTCGCCTTTATAATATTACTAGCTGACCCACGGAGCTTCGCTCCCGTCAACTGGCTACCTACCTACCCCACCCTACATACATGAATGTTGCGTAACTTTAACCGCTTACGCAGCGCACGCAACGGAAGTTCTCAAAAAGGAATAATATTGCCCGTTTTTGCAACATTTTTCATTTATGCTCCGCTCCTATTGGTCAAAGCGTGATGTTATATAGCCTATAACCTTCCTCGATAAATGGACTATCCAACACAAAAAGGATTTTTCAATTCCAATCAGTAGTTCCTGAGATTAGCGCGTTCAAACAAACAAACAAACAAACAAACAAACTCTTCAGCTTTATAATATTAGTATAGATAGTGTCATGTGATATAGTGTGTGTGTGGTATTGACGCGGCAGACGTCGTCCGAGCAAACAACTACCCACACATTGCGCCGCGCGCAAACTTGGGTTGAACTATAATAATAAGCGATGACGATTGTCAAACAGTCGCAAATGTTTAAGATTGACATATGCTTCCGAAATGTCACATGGTCAATCCCTAGTTTGCAAGAGCTAAACATTTTTTTGTTGAAGAATGCTAATCAACACTGATCAATTTATGTAATACATCCATCTCATCCATCCATATCCATACTATAATATTACAGGCTTCTGCCAGCGGCTTCACCTGCGTGAAGGTCGAAAATTATTTATCTCTGTGCCAAATTTCAGCCAGACCCATTCAGTAGTTTTTGCGTGAGAGTGTTACACACATACAAACAAACCTTTATAATATTACTTGGATAAATGCCAAAGTAACTCTGTCTGTCTGTTATCTTTTCACGTCTCAACGACAGAATGGATTTGAATGAAACTTGGCATACAGGTAGACCGAAACCTGGACTAGGACTTATGATACTCTTTATCCCGCTATAAATTTCCTTGTGATAAATAAAACACTTTTTACGTGGGCGAAGCCACGGGCGGAAGCTTGTATGGACATAAACGAATTCGCATCACATCAGGCATTCAAAATCAATAAACACTTACCTACCTCCTATGTACGTCCTCATTATGTATACCAATAGGTAAGTACTCAAATCTAAACTGGACTGGTCAGTTCAAACATGGAAATTGAAACAGCTGTCCAACAGTTACTGTAATGTTTGCGAACACTGTGTTAGCCTGAAAATCAGTTAATAGAGCGTATTCAAATGAAACGGAAGGCCGCTGTCGCTGGAGAAATCCATGTTTTCATGTTGACAGTAAATATTGAACTTATGTTGATTTGTTTTAGAACTTATGGACTCATTGTTTGTATGTTAACATACATGCGATGCTTGATAGTGGAGTGGCGACCGCGTTCCGGAAGACGTAGCGTTGGAAGGCTTCCCTCTAGGTGGGTTGATGATCTGGTGAAAGTCCGGTGGGAGTCCGGTGGGAGTCCGGTGGGAGTCCGGTGGGAGTACGGTGGGAGTCCGGTGGGAGTCCGGTGGGAGCCCTGTGGGAGTCCGGTGGGAAAGAAAGAAAGAAGAAAAGAAAGAAAGAAAAATATTTATTTGTGACCCGCACAGGAGACACGAGAAATAAGCATAAAAATTACACAATAGTCAAAATAAAAAACCCCGTGCGAGACCAAAAAGGCTCCTATCTCAGCATGTGCAGCGATATCCAAAAAAGGAAATAACCCTGCGCTGATATTCTGATAGGGCCCTCTGTTCATGCCACGGACACACTTACGGAAACGGAAAATACAATAAAAAAATAAAATAGTATATATAAATAACAAAAGAAATATAATAAACACAGAAAATGGGTCAAAATATGTGTAAGTATATAAATAAAACATATTAAATGTAGGTAGACCTATTATAGATTATTTGTCGATATCATAGACAAACGAAGCGCGGACCAAAGAGTAAGTAATTTATTAAATATGGAAGAAATCTATTAATCTATGGTCGGCTGTCAATGTTGTTATGAAATAGTTATGAAATAGTGTAAATAAATAAGTGTATTGTGTAAATAAACCTGGCGAAAAGAATACATAGGACATTTTGAAAATTACAAGTATTGGATAAAACAGAGTGGTGTGCATGTTATTATGTGTGGTGTGGTGTTCGCAAGAAACTTCAAATAAATAAAATGGGTAAAGGTCATTATACCAACTGCGTGCAAACCCCGGGTAAGCTTATCTTTCGGATTCCTTTTGCTTAAGTAATAAGAACTGCTTGAATTTAGTACTAAATGTGCCAATCGTTTTTATAGCACGAAACGGCGGAGGAAGATCATTCCAGATACGAGAGGCAGCGAATTTGAAACTTCCACGGAATGCAGCAGTTCTGTGTGACGCCAACAACAAGTAGGCAGAAGCTCTCGTTTTGACTTTATTTACATCACGCGACCAGGTCAACTTACCGAACAGATAGTCTGGTTTTTTCGTGAGAATTGTGCCAAAGAGCAGGGTAGCCAGATGCAGCTTTCTACGATCTGACATTCTCATCAAATTACCCTTATTTAAAAAAGGAGTTACGTGAGATCGAGGAGGGATGGTAAAACAAAATCTCGCACAAGCATTCTGTACTCGCTGAATCAACCTTTCGCTTCTACCTAGAATGCATGCCCCATACACAGTGTCAGCGTAGTTCAGCTTAGATAAAACTAGTGATTCACAAAGCAGAATGCGCATATCCACACTTATGTAGGGACGCACACGGTACAGAAGCTTAAGCCTGTAAAAGCAGTTGCGCACAGCCTCCATGATGTGGGTCTCAAAGTGCAGGTGCTCGTCAAATAGTAACCCAAGATTGCGGGCTTCCCGGACCCTTTCAATAGAACACCCGTCAATCTTCAAGTCCAGATTCCCATTACCCATCTTATTCAAGAAATCTCTTGATCCCATCAAAATAAATTTAGACTTAGCTGGGTTCAAAACTAAGGCGTTTCTCTTAGACCAAGCCGAGATTCTATCAAGATCCTCATTTAAACTTTTTACAGTGTCAACAGCCTGCTGGGGTTGAAAAGATAGATACATCTGCAGATCATCAGCATATAAGTGGAACTTTGTGTTGAGCAGGCAGTTAATGATGTCAGCACTGTAAAGAATGAAGAGTAGCGGGCCCAGGATCGATCCCTGCGGTACACCCCTATTCACGCGCTTAGGACCAGAAGATTTAACGGCTCCATCACTGTCGCTTGTCACCTGGACAAACTGAGAACGGTGAGTCAAGTAACTTTCAAACCACTTTACTGTCTCAGGCTGACATCCGTAGTAAGACAACTTCGATAGGAGGAGCGAGGTATTAATAGAGTCAAAAGCGCGCGAAAAATCCAGTAAGACCAGCAGGGTACCCATGCCCTTATCTCTAGCTTCCAGAATATTCCCAACCACATCAAGAAGGGCTGTGGCCGTGCTGTGTCCCTTGCGAAAACCTGATTGAGCGAGCGGCAAAATGCCGTGTTCCTCAAGGTATGACCGAAGCTGGTTCGAGACAACCTTCTCCAGGACCTTGGAGAGGCATGGCAATAAACTTATTGGGCGAAGTTCTTTCACACTGGTAGGATTAGATACTTTAGGGATGGGTCTAACTATTGCCAATTTCCACAGATCCGGGAAAGATGAGGTGGTGATGGAACGATTAATGATGGCCGTGATAGATGCAAGGGTTCGAGGAAGAGTCATCATCAACATCTCCAAGGAGATACGGTCACAACCCTGAGCATTGGACTTAAGACTATGCAACAGCTTCAGCACCGTGTCCTCCTGGACCGGCTCAACCTGGAAGTGTCCACTGCCGAATCTGTGGTGCTCAAAGTGCTTTAAGTCAGCAGCAGAAACTCTACCAGTGCCAGGAACATCCAAAAAGTGTCCATTAATTTTTTCGGGATCGTTACAAAAATGCGGTAAACCGCGCTCTGGTCCATTATAGATACCAGTGGCAATAGTTGACTTGATGTGACTCCATAACTTTTTTGGTTGTTTAAAATTTTTATTAATATATGTTTTAAAGTATGCACTCTTCTCACTCTCAATAGCAGCCCTAACCAGATATTTAAGTTCTTTGTAAGAGTTAACATGACATAAGGATTTAGTAGACTTAGCCTTTGAATGTATCTTGTCACGTAACTTCATCATTTCCCTGATTGTATAAGTAATCCATGGGGAAGACTTTTCTTTAATTAAAACTTGTTTAATAGGTGCATGCAAATCAAATAAATTCAAAATGTATCTATTAAAAGTTTCTACCATGGAGTTCACATCATCCAATCTGACAATGTATTCCCAGTCCATCTTATTCAGGTCTTCGTTGAAATGGTCAATAAGTATGTCCCCGAGAGGCCTATAAGTGACCCAGTGCGGGGAAAGCTTCTCCACCCTGAAACTGAGCTCAACCGAAACAACCGCATGTTGACCAAGCTCAGGCACGTGAGATACAGAGACCTCCCGCACACGGGCGACGGGAGTCCGGTGGGAGTCCGGTGGGAGTCCGGTGGGAGTCCGGTGGATATGAAACGCAGAGGACCGATCCTTGGCGACGCTTGGGGGATGCCTATGTCTAGCAGTGGACGTCTTTCGGCTGATATGATGATGATGATGCTTGATATTTTATTAAGCCTACTATTTATTACCGTAGCTTATCACAAAGAAATATTTCCCGGGATACAAAATAGGATTCAGCTATTGTGTTCTTTATATCAATGAAATAATGTTTATAATCCGTAGGACTTCTTAGATTAACTCCTATCGTGGCGCGTACGGCAATACACCATGGGTTCATGGTAGACATCCCACTCCTACGCAGAAAGCGTTTTGCTAATACTTTCATTGTTTTTGAAGTGAAACTTCTTTATCGATGTATGGGAGAAATTTTGTAAAAATCGTCACGTTTTTCGGTTACGCGCCATGTTGCTTTTTTATCAAAGTTTAGTATAGTGACGTAAAGAACAATATATTAGTTTTGAAGTTTGGTTTGAAATAAGAATAACAATATATTAATTTGAAAGTGATAAAATAAAAAGACTTATTCAAATTTAAGTGAATTTACAAGAAAAGTGAGAGTGATTATATATTTCGTTTTATAAATTCAACACGTATGAGCATGATTTTAATATTTATTTGAGGTTAACCTCACTTTTTGATTGTAAGTATCAGTGAATGTATATAAATCTGTTAAAATTAGCAAGTATTAATAAATATGACTGTAAATCTAGTGAACATTATTAATTCTAAAAACAATAAAAAATATAAATTAAATAATAATTTAAAAATAAAACAAAACACGATTAGAAAATAAAAATATGTATACGTACATCTTTTTTAATTATTCGTTTTTAATGATTTATTTATTCATTTTTAATTTTATAAAATCGTTGCATTTCTACAAGATTAACTGTCATCATATAATTGTATTATTATATTTCATATTTTAGCTACCACAAGCCATTAATAGAATAGAATAGAATAGAATTTCTCTTTATTCAAGTATCCATGACTCAAAAAATTAGAAGTTGCAAATAGTAGAAAAATGATATGTCGTAAAGAAGTTTCACTTCTTACCTGTGTACTCTGGTACACACACACATTTTTTTTTTGTTTCCTGGTAACTAAGATCTATGGCTCTCTAAATCAAGAGTTACTTCTAGGCAAGCGTGTTTCACCGTCGACCACATTGTTGCTTACCATCAGGCGAGATAGTGGTCAAACGCGAGCCTACCAAAACATAAAAATTTAAAATGTTGTTTCGTTTTTATAATTTTAGTTTAGATTAGATAAATAATTATGCATTGCAAGCTTCTGCCCGCGACCGCCGACTGTAATAATTTATCACTGTGCCAAATTACATCCAGATCCGTTCAGTCGTTCGCTTCGTCGCGTGATTGAGTAACAACATCCATCCAAATTTTCGCATTTATAATATTAGTAGAATAGATAAACGGTATTTACAATAGTGGTTTATGCCCATTGAAAAAAAAAATTCAAATAAAAGAACCAAAAGATCTTTCCAAACGCCTAGTTGACACTTCGCGTGACCCAAGGGCTGGCTTTTACCTTGGTCAGAGAATAAGCATTGCCATACAACGTGGCAATGCTGCCAGCCTTTTGGGTACATTACCAGTGGGGAACGATGTGAAGGAGTTTTTCGACGCCATATTTTAGTTAAGTATATTTTTTGTTTTAGTTAGTGAGTAGTTTTTGGTTAAAGTGTATAGGTTTGTAGTCTTAGTTATTTAAGTATTTTATACACTGTATATACTTTTATCTATGTAAATAAATATTAATCCTCAAAAAAAGAACCTAAAATAAACCTCTTAGGAAGTAAAGACCCTTCGATCAAACGTTTCAAAGCGGAACACGCTATAATTCCTATATCTATATTTAGGACTGACATTTACCTCTGATCCTCCTTTATTCTATTCCCGGAATGGAAGAGGCAAAGGCTTAGCAACTTTTGTAACCGCATTTAGGGATTCACAAACAAAAACAGAGTGTACCTTTTTATTGAATTATCTCCGGCTTTAGTAGATATAACAGGAAACTAGTTTTGTTTGTAAATATAACATCACGCCTATAAGCCCCGAAGGGTTATGCAGAGGCACACCTACATTTCACCTGATAAGTTGAAGTTCATTTTAAATGAGGGCGAGCGTTTTGCCAAAATTCTGACTTTGATTCGAGAAATACCTGATGAAAAATACCTAGTAACACTTTTTCCGACTCCATATTCGAAAGCAGGGCTGCATGCTCGTCGCGGATAAATTTGAATGGTTCCGTTCCATTATCGCAAAAAACGGCAATAATATCACGTTTTTTGTATGGGAGCCCCACTTAAACATCAATTTTATTCTGTTTTTGTTATTTATAGCGGCAACAGAAATACATCATCTGTGGAAATTTCAAATGTCTAGCTATCACAGTTCATGAGATCAGGTCAGACAGACGGACAGCGATTTTAGTAATAGGGTCGCGTTTTTACCCTTTGGGAATGGAACCCTAAAAAGGGTATCCGCGGCCCGGCTCAAGCAAATGAAGGAACACGGGTGTGTTTTTAAGTCAGTACAAGTCTGACACGGCCTCCCGCTTAACCCAGGCCGAGAGAAGTCATTGGATGATTTCCAAAACCAAATAAAATATACAAAAATAGGACTGTATACTCAACAGTAGCGCTGAAAACGAGATAGTCCACGGTCCACGTAAAATTTTGAGAGCGCATGTCAATGCCGTACATTTCGACAATTGGAAGCTCTTTTTTTTATCTAATATAGGCTCGCGCTTGACCACTATCTCACCTGATGGTAAGCTATGATGTGGTCGATGATGGAGCGCGCTTGCCTAGGAGTAACCTATTCACTCTTGACTTAAAGACTCCCAGGGGGTTCTCTGAATACTTGAATCGCTTCAAGTGTAAGGATAGCCCATCGTGCGTCTGCGATCCAGGCGTGGCAGAGACTGTCCAGCACATACTTGTAGAATGCCCGTTATTTATCAGGGAGCGCTACCAACTTGAATATGAGCTGGACAGGAAAACAACGAGGGAGAGCCTGCATGGGCTCATGGACAAGAAATATAGGGAAAGATTCTTGGAGTACTGTATTAGAGTAGCCACTGCGGTTATACATCGAAATAAAACCTGAGGCGCACCGTGCTTCATTAGTATTATGTATGATATTTAAATGCAAGCACGGAATGCAGCCTGGACATGTGTAACCGGCAGTATTTCATGTTAGTACCTAAGTTTATTGAATGTTAATTTCTGTGTTAATTGTGTGATAGTTGCACTGTTGTGTTTCTATCCCTAGCTGTTATATGGTTTTTACCCTATTTTCTGTGATAAACTACTACTGCATATTCTGTGATAAACAGCACTTTTGCTCAATATTATGTAATGGCACCTTTTGCTCTAATTGTTTTTAATGGCACCTTTTTGCTCAGTTGTAATTATAGCACACTGTATTTTTGTATTATTAACTATTATTTTAAGAAATAAATCATGCCCATAGATTAGACTAATAAAAGTGGGACCCTTACCCACAGAATGCAAGAAGATGAATGCAAGAAAGAACTGGTATGAGGATGAATGTACGAGAGGCATAAAAGATTGACCGGAACGACTGAGGTTAAGCACATAAGGCGCCAATATCGTTGGCGGGGAATAGTGTTAAGAAAAAAAAAAAAAAAAAAAAATTTAAAGACTTCCAGGTTGTAGCTATCGGGAAACGCAGACACCGGCAGGGAATTCCACTCCTTAGCTGTACGGATAATAAAAGTATTCTCAAAACGTTTAGTGCGTATGGGTGGGATGTCCACCATATACCGATGGCGCATCGCCGTACGTCTGGTAGTCCGATGATGAAACGGGCTGGGCGGAATTAGTTCATGCAATTCCATCGCACACTCCCCGAAATGTAATCGATAAAAAACTGACAAGCTGGCAACTCGGCGACGATGTTCAAGGCTCTGGAGGTTTGACTTAACCAGTGCCTCATCGCCGATGAGCCTCTTGGCCCGCTTTTAGATCGACTCTAGTGCATCAAGCTGGTATTTGGCAGATCCGTCCTAGAGATGAGAACAGTACTCCATGTATGATCGAACTTGCGCTTGATACAAGCTGAGCAGCTGTTCTGGCTTGAAGTACATTCTCACCTTTGCAAGAATCCCCAGCTTTTTGGCAGCCAGCTGAGCTTTAGCTGATTGAATGTTACTTTGTTTAGCTGGAGGCTCTTGTAAATTTCAGTGTCTATGGGTTTTTGCTATTGTTCTGTTATGAATGAATCTTAAGAGAAGACAATTCCAATTCAGTTGTAACAGCGTGTCATTCTGCTTGTCTCATTAAGACACGAGTATTCTTTACAATTAAAGCCTTGTATAACTTCAAACAGTTCTAAGAACAAATCACATTACTTTAATGCAAATTGCCTACAACACTTTGCATGAAATTGATTTTAAATGAGTTCTTTACACACATTGTCCAAGGTCTTGGCGTGGTCTTCGTTAAGTCTACAAGAGGCAAGTTTGCATAGTTCGTCATAGGGGATCAAGTGGAATTTTGTCTTAGTACCTCGAGAGCGTGACGAAATTTGTTTGCAGGAGTAGGCAACGGTGTTACTACGTACCGTAACATTTATCTATCTTGTATTTTATAAGATAGTAATTATACTTTACCTTGGTTCAGATTTTTGTATGTTTAGGACAATGTCTACTCTTTTTTATAAGTTTCAACTACGATTCCCATAGGGCAACGTTTTGTTGGGTTTTTCAATCTGTTTCTCAGTTGCTACTACACGGTGCTCCGTGGGGTCTGGATTTGAGACTGGTTGATGACTATACTCTTTCATTGGACTAAGAATAATTTTGTATTTTTTGTGTATTATTAGGTAAACTACAACTCTAATGCCCGCCTTCCATTGCAAGCGGAACGGGCTCTTTAAGGAGTCTGTTTAACTCGCAATGGCGAACTGCATAGAAGTGCTTCCTCTGAATAAGAGTGAGCGGTGCGGACTAAACGAGTTCAAAGAGTCATGATAGTGTTCGCAGAGCCAAGCGGATTCCGTGCGGACTTCGCTCAAATCACAAAACTGATTTTCATACGAGTACTTCCACCACGAGCGAGTAAGCGGAGCGGATTGAGCGGGTTAAAATGTGTCATGGCATCGCACGCTAGTTTTGATCGGACTCAAACGATCCGCAAAGTCCACTGGCAGTGGAAGGCAAATGCTGAAACTCTTTCTTAGTGGAAGTACACAACTATTTTACTCCGGTCCGCTTAGTTCATTACCGCCGTTTCCGCTCATTACCCTTTTTTAGTGGAAGGCGGACTAAGTAACCCAAAAATACGACGACAAGACGAACTTAAAAATTCAAACGGTTTCTACTAGCTTCACTGTATAAATAAACCTCTCCAATAATTCTCACGATTCTTCGAAACTTGTTAAATTATAAGCGTTCTGATTCCATTTTCTCTCTTACACGTTAAAACACACAGCTGTCTTATACTTACTTATTCAAGATGAATTTATATTAAAATTTAAAGATGTGTTCAATTAATTAAAGACAACAAGGTAGAAATTCTCCTTCCAAACTGTGGGTAGAAATCCAAACTTTTTCGAACTATTGCGGTGAAGCGTTCTTGATTCAAGCAGCATAAGCAATAAAGTACATCGTCAAAGTCTCTATATATAGTTAGAAACCTACGTATAATATTGTTAAGAAGGTCATAAAAGAAACACATAGGCTAGCATCACTTGCGTCTAAATAGGAGCAGAAAATATATTATAGGTTATCTGCTTGAATAATATCTAAAGGCGATGAATAGAAAGGCCATGAACGAACAATAGTGAGACATTTTTAGATTCGCAATTCACCGAACAAAATCTAGAATTATATGAGAAAACAGTGCAGTCCAAATTCTCTATTCCAATAGGGGATGGTCTCCTCCACTACCTTTGGTCGACTCTGTAACTAATTCATTTGCTACTTTTCGTTCAAGGCTGAAAGTATCACTTCCTTACTTGTATTGATTTGTATAAGAAAAGTTGTGTTTGTTAGCATAAGCATAATCAGAATACAAAGTTGCCGCTGCTGGGTCCCGGGGACGAAGTCGGTGGGACGAACGGGAATACACGCCAGTTCTCCTCACTCACTTTGAGAGGGAATGGGCCAATGGTAGGATGTGATATCATTATGTCCGAATTTTTTTAAATTTTCTGGCGAACTAGCGTTTTGAGGTTCGGTTTGTTAAAACCCTTAAAATTTTTATTTGGTAATTATTATGAGAAACAGGACGACAGACGATTATATTCATTGTAGTCATCACTATTATGCTGAATTTTCATTCACTCGTTCTTAATTACAGGATCAACATTTTATTGCTAACAAACCATTTTCAAAATCCCAATTGATAATCCGAATTTTTCAAGCACTGTATCCCAATTCTGTAATACATTTTCCTCTAAGCCAGCCGACGCTCCAAATTTACCACCCGTTGTATTAAGGGGATCTCGTTCCGATCCAGCTGCAACATTTAGACAAGCCTCGGATACAAACCATCTCGATTCTTATCTCACGGTTGGACGTCCGCCAACATTGTTATAAGTATCATTATCTGCTGTCAACAGGTTGTCGCCGCTCATTGGTGGCTATCTCATCTCTCGACTTTCTTACGTCTGGGTTCTGTTGGTTTACGAATAGCTGGGGTTTCGTTAAGCTGTCTTATGGATTAATTTTAATATGCTAAAGTTAAATCGATCTGACTACGGCGAAGCCAAAAAGAAGGGCTATGATTTTAGCAGTCTATGTATGTATCTTTGTGTTTACCTGTGCTCCTCAGTAGCGCCTAAACTATTCACCCGATTTTGATAAGGTGTCAATCGATTCGTTATTATGGTCCCAGTAAAATACAGGTTACAGTTATTATTAAAGTTTTTGCTTGTCACAAGTTTTTTTTTTATTAACTTGCAATGTATGTATGTATGTTTGGGTCAAATCTTGCAACTGAATTTTAACGCAGTTATCCTCAACCGATTAAGATAAAATTTAGCTTACACGTTTAGTTTGGATGACAATGCACGGTAAGCTAAAAAGACTATCTTAGCGAATAGATCAAAATCAAAATTGAATTGATTCTTTTCTATTTGCTTAGGTGTAATACGCGATATGATTTGAATACCTTTGATAAGTTAGTAAGTCTTTGTATGGTCATGTGATGAGGAGGGATGAAACGCATGTTACTAAAAGAGTTATGAATATAAATGTGCATGGATGGAGAGGGAGGGAACTGCCAAAAAATAGATGGCTGGACTGTGTCAGGAGTGATGGGCGGCTGACATTGAATCAATATTTATATTGCAAAAGAGAGCTGTGAGAGCCATTTATAAGTTAAGTCATCGAGAATCTATTAGGGAGCTATTTAAAAAGATTAATATTATGACAGTTTCTTGCCAATTCATTTATGAAAATATTATGTATGTAAGGAAAAATTTAAATCTCTTTAGTAAAATTAGTGATAGACACAATTGTAATACTAGAAATAAAGATAAGTTAGATCAGCCATCTTATAGATTAGCGAAAGTACACACATCTTTCATGGGGTACTGTGTTAAATTCTATAACAAAATACCTTGTGAGATATTAAAACTTAATGAAAAAAAATTTAAAACAATAATTAAAAGCACACTTTGTAAACAAGCATATTACAAATTAGATGATTATATTCAAGATAAGAATGCTTGGAAACATGCTGGTCCTGCTCCGTAGGACAATCTTTAGTGTAGAAACTATCAAAATGGTTAATTTGTGTACGGTATATTCATAATTATTATAGTAACGCTTTATATTCTTCTCTATTTGTTTAAAAAATTGACTCGCACACTGTTCCGTTGTTGTTGAATTAGGTAATTTACCTATGTTTACAATATTTGTAAGTATGTGAGAACCATGTCCCTATTTATCAAGTAAAGGGATTTACCTGTTAGTGCTTGTAATACTTTATACTTAGTACTTGTTTTTATATTTAGTATAGTAGTGCTGGGTGCATCGTTCTCACGTATAAGAATTTATTAATGTATGTAATATTTATGTTAATATTGTAAAAAGCCTTTATTTTTTAAAAAAGTGTAAGTATGGAGTTTCTTGTGCATTCTTCTCCATATCAACCTACTTTTCCGAATGCACGGTAGAATAAATTTTTTATAACATGTAAATTTTTTAACGTTCAAAAGTGCTGCATAATGGCCTAGTTGAAATAAATACATTTGATTTGATTTGATTTGATATAAATGAAAAGGGAGTCAGTGATGACGGGGGACAGGATGGTATGGCAGAAGAAAACGTGTTGCGCCGACCCCAAGTATCATGGGACTAGGATAGGAAGATGATGGGGGATAGATCATTTACTATGTTACAAACATAACATAACAAACACGTATAATTATATTCCACGAAGGGGAAGGGGTAAACCAAACCACATTCACACCACAAATTCAATATCCTACTAATATTATAAAGGCGAAAGTTTGTGAGTGAGTGTGTGTGTGTTTATATGTTTGTTATTTCTTCACGCTCAAACGGCTCTGGATGAAATTTGGGCACAAAGATTACCATCAGGCGAGATAGTGGTCAAACGCGAGCCAATTGATAAATAATAAAAAAATAAGATAATAGTCAGAAATAGCACAATGGATACTTTTTGTCCCGGGAATATGTACCCTCGGGATAAATTCCGACATTCACGTGGGCGAAGCCGCTTGTTGAAGCTAGTGTTACATAATTATGTAAATAATAAAGCCCGTGAACTACTCCGAATCGTCTCTTTATCCAGTCTGGCTTATAAAGCCAATCGGATATTCCGTCACGTTCTGTTCACGAGTCGGATTGGCTAATAAAGTCCGACTGCATCCTTCGAATTAGCTCGCGTGCCTGAATGCACAACCTAGTTATCGATAGTACTGTCAACTGCACGTCTATATGCCAATTTGACATGAAACACGCCTTACTGACGAAGCAGTAAGGTTAGTTTCTGTAGAATAGTGTCATGCGCTTGACTGTACAGTACCTACTGTTTTCTCCTCTGTTTTAAAATTGTTTTGTCGTTTCTGCGAAACTGTTAGCACCAGAAGGGATTTTGTTTGCATTCTGGCAAGCGTATAAGCCCTTGTTATTTTCAGTTTACGTCAGGCGTCAGCTTAATGAAAGTGCTCTTCCTGACAATAAATAAGTTGTTAGTACTTTGATCCATCTTTATCGGTGTAACCTTGGACAACCCCGTTACTGAAATACAGTAAAGTCACTATAATTATTCGAAATATTTTTATAGAAACCAAACCGTCTTAACTTCAGTTTTAATATTTTTACTTCATAAAAATCTGTCCAATCTAGTTAAACTGGATCTAGAAGCTTGAAATTTTACACAAGGATGCTATATGTAACAAAAGCGATTACGTACAAAATTTTTAATGTTCTGTGCTGATTCCTTTCATTCTTAGAAAGGATATTGAAAAATATTAGTCCCAGCGTTGAATTTGGGATGAAAATTCGTCATTACTCCCGATGGCACAGATGTGGAGGCACGTAGCATCGTGTGTCCCGATATTCTCTGTTCAGGATTCCGGATTTCTCAGTTGCCCTAAAGAAATGCTGCTCCTGGAATAGGGATGATGACGGGGTACGAAACAGAAAATTTTAATAAGTCCGCCGGTTAAATTAACAAAAAATATTGGACACGCATTTTTTGTATTCAAATCAATAAATATACACCCAGATAATGCGCATCAAAGTACGGGAGTGGGGGCTTGTGACTTAGCTTCTATGTAAAAAGCGTACCAAGGCATGACGTCATGCGATATTTTAACGCAATGCATCGTCATCATTTTTGTTAACGAGATAAAAGAAAAAATACGTGTCCAAATTTTTTATAAATCTATCTGATGGACTAAAAATATTCTCTTAGTCATCATCCCTATTGATGTCATAAAGGTTTTTATCATAAATAGTTGTGAGCTTGAGTAAAGTTAGCCAGGACTCCCAGGATCACCGTGACGAACAATCCCGACGTTTCTTGTGACGGAGAAAGTTAAATTATCTGCCTCGTTCCTTCCAACTTTCCTACAATTTAATTATGAGACAAATATAGGTGCGGGGAGAATTTATCTTATCGATTATGAAGTATGGAAGCGTGTGGGAGTAAGCGGTATGTGCTTTGTACGTACTCAATAATAATAATATTTGGAAGATTTTGTCTTTGCGATTATGGACGAAGTTATGATGACAAACAACTACCGGAACCAAACTGGGTATGTCACTGGCCGGGGGAATAAATCTGTCACATTATCTCCGGTTGTTCTAGTCTGGCTAACGGAGACTATTTGCATAGACTCAACCTTGTAGCCAGGATTATCCATCAGCAACTTGCTCTTAAATACAATATTGTGGAATCGGAATTGCCTTACTATAAGTATGTGCCCGACCCTGTTCTCGAAAATGGCAATGTCACGCTGTATTGGGATCGGTCTATCATCACTAACAGGACTATTGTTGCCAATAAGCCTGACATAGTGGTGATAGACCGACTAGAGCGTCGCGCAATGATTGTAGATATAGCGGTCTCCCATGACGAGAACCTCGTGAAGGCTGAAAGAGATAAGAAAAGCAAGTATCTTGATCTGGCTCATGAAGTTGTCGACATGTGGGATGTGCCGACAGGGTCCATAATTGTTTCTGTAACCTATATTTAACACCTGTATGTACGCCACCTATTTAACACCTGTATTATGGATGCAATAAATTGAATTTGAATTTGAATTTGAGGCTCTTGTTGGGCACCTGGATCGAGGGCTTGATCAAGAAGCAGTACTCCTTGACACGGCGCGTATGGTCAGGAAGTTCCTCTCTCAGGAGCCCTGATAACCGATAGCTTGGACCCTGCTTCCGATACCAGTGGGGTACCATTTTAGGATTTTTTTAATTTTTATATAATAACTAGCTGTTCCCCGCGGCTTCGCTCTCGTGGGCCACCCCACAGGACCCGTTTTCGGGATTTAAAAATAGCCTATGTTACTCAGAAATAACATAGCTTTCTATTGGCGTAAGAATTTTTAAATCGATCCAGTAGTTTCGGAGCCAATTCGGTACAAACAAACAAACAAAAAATCTTTCCTCTTTACAATCTTATATATAAAATTCTCGTGTCACAATGTTCGTTCCCGTACTCCTCCGAAACGGCTTGACCGATTCTCATGAAATTTTGTGAGCACATTGAGTAGGTCTGAGAATCGGCTAACATCTATTTTTCATACCCCTAAGTGATAAGGGTTGTTCACCCTTAAATATATTTTTTTAATTTTTATGGTAGGTAGGGTAGGGTAGGGTAGGGTAGGTAGGGTAGGTAGGGTAGGTAGGGTAGGTAGGGTAGGGTAGGGTAGGTAGGGTAGGTAGGGTAGGGTAGGGTAGGGTAGGGTAGGTAGGGTAGGGACTCAAAGACGCCTAGATCGATTTGGAAAATTCTAATTATTTTTTAAAGGGTTTACTGCCCAGGTGGTCCCATGGTCATCAGGTCATGATCTTATACTGGGATCCTGGAGAAATCTTGCGATTTTGGTATTATCATCAACAATGCAATCATTTGCACTCAGAAAGTATCATTTGGTGAAGTTGAACTGATGAATAAGACCACAGATTGCCACTGGAACTCCTTAATGCTATCTATATATCAGTGCTATATTAAGATATCTCGAATAGTTGGCCGACTATGATGAAGCAAATACTTATAAATAAATGGTACTGATAAGAATGGTACTATCGAGCTGATCGAATGAAGCCGGAACTAAAACCCGAAACAACAAGAACCCCGAAACAAAAAGAAACTCCGAAATAAAAAGGTATACCTATCCTAGTCTTTGGGCTTATTGGAATCGTCATGAGATGTACTTTGGCAATGAATAATTTTCATGGTGAAAGGAGGTACCTACCAAAACGAAAAATATATAAATAAAAATAAAATAAAAATAACGACTTCTAAACCAAAAAACTACAAAGCGAAAAATATCTTTCTTTACCGAAGTCGGTGTCGAAAAACGGAAAACAATAGGTACTAAAGACACCGACTTCGTTTTCTTCTTTTCGAGTCTTTTCGAGTGGATGGAAAAACTCTTTAAATATATAATAAATAGTGTAGTTTATTGACAATTAGTGTTTTGTCCGTCAGGTAGATTAAAAAAAAAAATGGACACGTATTTTTTCTTCTGACCCGTTAACATAAAGTGACGACAATGTAATGCGTTGAAATATTGTGAATCGTCACGCTGCTAGTACACTTTATACTGCCTTAGTGACGTCAAAAGCCCCCACTCCTCAACTTTGTAATGTTTTATTGATTTGGTAAAGCAAAAAATTCGTGTCCAATATTATTTGCTAATCTCACTGACGGACTAAATGGAATTTTATTATCATTTTTCTACCCAGGAAACATCCCTATTGTATCGTCATTAGCGTTTATTAGGTTTTCTAAAGTGCTGGTGGGCACTTGGGGCACTACAGCATGAGTGTGTAAATTATTATGAGGTAATTTAGTGTACAATAAAGTATAATATTCTATCTATATACCTACCTAATCTTGCTGCAATAGCTCTTTACTTGATAGATACAAAGATCTTCCAGGCAACCTTTGCTTTGTTTTACGACCATTTACGACGAAATAAATTGCGGAACAAAATTTCGGAGAAATTCACACAATGAAGTTTCGCACTAGCATAGGACATCAAATAGTTGTATTCTATTAATGGACGAGAAATATCAAAATATTCTGATTGCCACAGCCACAGCAGTGGCGGTTGTCCTATCTCCTTGATGAGAACTAACGTTCCCTCTGCCAGTTGTCCTGTAGATCAAGTCCATTTTGTCTTAAGCTGGAGCAGAGAAACATATTCTAAGTGGAACCGCTTCCAAAAATGCTGCTTTATATGCTCCACTCTGTGATAACGCTCCAAGCGGCTGATGTTTGTGTCAGTCACCCGTGGATGCGGAACAGCCATAAGTGATGGTCCAATCAGAAAATGTGAAGGAGTGAGGACAGTAAAATCTAGTGGATCAGAGGAAAGTGGTGTGAGAGGACGAGAATTAAGAACAGCTTCTATTTGAGTCAAACAAGTGATCATTTCCTCGTATGTGAAATGTGTTAGCTGTAGTAAAAATATATATATTGTAGTGTTGCAATCGATATTTCCATTTAAAACTTGCTCAATGTGATGAACCATTTCCCAGTATTTAGAAAATAAATCTTTGTAAGATCAACTAGCTGCCAGTGCATATATATTTCTCAATTAAATTTTCTATGAACCTTTACAAAATGGCACGTGTTTACAATCATGGATTACGACGTAGGTACTTACTCCACTTAGATTAAGGTTTATCGTTAGAAATTCGTCATAAAAGAATTTGAAATTTTTTGGAAACGTACGAGTAGCTTTATGCAGCAGTGACGTAACACAATGGCCGCCAGCGTCCAAAAGTATTTTGGGTTACGTGATTGATAAAACCAATTCTTTTTACAAAAATAAATATAAAATATGCTTTATAAAGTAAAATGTGAACTACACTATATTTTTTTGCCTTATATAATCTTTCTTATGAGCGAATTTAATAAATTTTGGAAATAGGTACCTGTCAAACATTCTCTCACAAGACACGTTTTGTGGTTGAGCTTGTTAAGAAAAGGCACGTACAAACACGCGCTTCTGTTCATTATACTGGATGACTTTTAATTTGATGGAAATATTTCTAGGGGTTAACGTTCTCATAAATAACAATGAACAACTTTGGGACCTAACCTAAAATCGCGATAAAAAAATACTGAAATATCCGAACGTTGATGTTCCTAATACTACTTTTTTTTCATATTTCAGAGTTTCATAGTTTATTAGATTTCCAATGAATTAAACGTCACCCTAAAGGAATCCAATACATTCCGACCATACACGTACACGCGCGTTTAGCGTGCCCACGCACTAATTCCATTCCAAACTCAGGGCGCCTAGTTGCATCCATTATACGAGGCGTAAGTATCGATATGCGATTTGAACATGCCGTGGAGTTGCCAAAGAAGCCTTATCAGTCATGAACTCCTGACTAATGTTCAATTAACTTCATAATTAGGTACTCAAATTCAAGTACACGAAAAACATTGAGCTGAAAGGCAAAAGAACTATAAAGTTATTTCATCAAACGCTGAAACTAGCAGCGATGCAAACATAGAAAGATGTGGAGTCGCAAAACTAATATAAATATCATTGTGAAGTTTCTTGCCGAGTTTCCCAAACTTTTTACATTAGATAAAGTTAATTACTTGAAGCTGTAATGCGAGTTTGTTTTTATTTGATTACTGATGAGGTGTTCTACTGACTGCGATGGTATAGTTTGAGATAAATATTAATTATCGTACAAATATTTGTATTTCAGTTCATGTTTACGGATTTGTTTGTTTCTAGATAGCCCGACTACTTTCGAACTTGAATGAAGCCTAAATCATTGGTCAAAAGTCCAAAATGACTGGGAGTTATTACTCAAATGGCGGGCTTATCTATTCATGAGACCAAAACTGACAAACCAATACCAACCTAAGAGGAGACATAAATGTGGCATAAGAAACTTCCAAAATTAATGTCTCATTAGTTTGAATTTCCAAGTATCCCAATTTAAGTGACGGCGGCTAGATATTCAATAAACCAATGTATCACTATATAGATACAGTTCTGATCAATATAAATCATATAGTTTACAGCCTTCGTACAATACAGGCAGCTTTCATGAAATCGGGGAACAAAACATTCTCAAACATAATAGGTACCTAGTATAGTCCTATTACAGGGATGAAGAACCTTTTATAGGACCTAATAAAATGTGCTGATGACGTGCCTCCAATTTCCAAGAATATAATTAAATAACAGTTCTTGAGGATGTTTCCAAAGACGCAAATAAATTATTAGCGACCTTCTTGGTGGGTATTTGATTTATATCACACCGATAAGCAATTTTTCTAAGCTAAAACGCAAGTACGTTCACATGGACGCAATGCGATTCAATTCAACCGATTTGCACTTGAATTCTTCTTAAAAAAAAGTAAACATTGTGTGGGAATAATAATAAATTTACTATAACAAACTTAAATAATTATATGAAACTAAACTATTCTTACTTATACTTTACTACTTACATATATATTCACAAAAGCAAAGTACATCTAGACGTCGAAGAATTCCTCCACATCGCTGTCATCTGGGAACGTGCTAAGAAGACTGGCATTAGTTTTTTGTTAATTATATAAATTCAAACGGTTAATATGACCAAATACAATATTTTGTACGCCCTGAAAGGCAAAACATGTAGATCCTATTACCAAATGTTATTTTAAGACCATGCAAATCTATTGTACACTCATGTTTTACAAAAATAAATATCTTATCTTATCTTATCTTGGCATTCAACGTGGCAATGCAGATTCTTCGAAAATATGTGTGCGATATCGCCAATCGCGACAATTTTAATTATGTCGCGCCATCAGTAAGGTACTTTAGTTGTTGTGCCTAAGTGCCTAATGCATATTATAATGAAGATAGGTGAAAAGTTAATGATAAAAATGCCATGGGTTTGGCCACCCCTGTCCTATAGTACCTGATATCTTTATTGTGTTTTCTGACACGAATGGAATACATTATGATGTTTGATCGTGGTACCTGCCTACCCAATGTTTCCGGAGGCGTAATCATGTTAGCAGCCTTGCCTGGAGGGAAATGCGATATTCTAATTTCGTGGTTTTGTGTCATTCTTGTGTGGAAAATGTTTTTGGTAGCAGCTTTCAATGTCTGTTAAAAGAAGGGAAATATTTTTGTCGTTTTTATGAAACTTTAAAAATGAAAAGTTGTGATGTAGCACGCATACCTTAGTAATTGACTGCTAAAGAAAATAAAGGAATCGTAAATGAGTTGCGCGATTATACCCACCACGAACAAACCTCAAATATTAAAGAACGAGGTTCTGATTTCAAATGTAAAAAAAATTACAACCGACTTCCAAACAAAAACACTACAAAGTGAAAAATAACTTCAATTTCGGAAGTCGGTGTTCCTGTTTTCGTTTCTTCGTTTTTTGACACCGACTTCCGAAATTGAAGTTATTTTTCACTTTGTAGGTAGTGTTTCTGTTTGGAAGTCGGTTGTAATTTTTAAAAAAAAGTTTTTTATTTTCCACTTTTTAGTTGTGGTACATAATGGACCAGTTCTATAGGCTTGGTAACAATAATGAGTTCTGATGTATATCTCCGAAGTATTTCATCAGATCTTGATAAAAGCACCAGCTTTCGAATAAAAAAAGAATCATCAAAATTGGTTCATCCTATAAAAAGTTCTGAGGTATCACACATAAAAAAAAAATACATTCGAATTGAAAACCTCCTCCTTTTTGCGAAGTCGGTTAAAAAAATAAAAAGCCAAGAATGGTAAATCAAAATTATATAACAACACGCCTCTCTATCTACACCCCTTAAGGTTAGCCCAGTATGGCGAATTGTCGGTGTACTAGTTACCTATGCCTTAAAAGAATCTTACATGTAAGTAAAAAAAAATGCTATTTAACATTCAGTACGTATCCAAGCATTGGCTACCAATATTTTTTAACCAACAAAATAAACATGAACTATACGAAAACTACACATAACATAGCCAGTCAATAATTTGGCCTATTTCAGGGAAGCCGTACTCTTCGGCCTCGGATTAATCAACTAAGTCCCTTCCGCCGGTATCTGCAGTTTTGAGTGTCACCCTAATCGTTTTACGTTTCATCTCTCCGTAATGAGATTTACTTCTCTAACCTGATTTTGACTGCGAGTTTATTACTTGTGTGTGAAAAGGACATTAATTGTTTATCACCTTAAAATTTAATTAAGATTCTGATTGTATTACACTGATTCTAGTACGCAATATGAGTTGTGGGGTAGACGATCAATGAATCTATCTACTAGTTAACTATTTTAGTAGATACTAGCACTTCGGCCGCGACTTCGTTCGCGTGATCCGTATCTTATCCTAAGGATGACTTTTTAGTTTCATCCCCTCAAGGTTGAATTTCCTAAAATCCCTTCTTAGTGCTCCCCTACATCATAAAAAGAAGCCCTGTACAGTAAAATTCTTCAAAAATCTTTAACCTTAAACTAAAAATTAAAACCTTTTCTATTTACTTAGTATATATCTAAGTAAATAGAAAAGGTTTTAATTTTTAGTTTAAGGTTAAAGATTTTTAAGCCAAGTTTCAAATATATAAGGCCAACAAATATCCACCTTTTTACATCCTTAGGGGTAGATTCTCCAAAAACCAAAAAATACATGAATTCTTTTTATCAATCAAGAGCGTAAATGTAAAATTTCACGTTTCCAATTTACAAACTGTAGAAATTTCATATAAACTTTCAACCCCCCTTTTACCCTCTCCGGGGTGGGTTTTTCAAAAATCCTTTCTTAGTGCGCATTTACGTCACTTGAGAAACCTCCCTGCCAAATTTCATCTTTATACGACAAGCGGTTTTCGATATTTCGTGTTTTTTTACCTTTCGCTTTTATATATATAGACTAAGGCCCAGCGCACACCTGGAGAGGCGCGGCGAAGATACTGAGAAGATAACAATTTAAATTAGACTCTAATTCTTATGTTATAAAGTTGAAAATGTCATGGCAAAGATAAATAAGAACGAACCGAGCGGCGCATGACACAGTGATCTTATATTGACCGTATGTCATGGTAGTTAGGTTTATATTAAATTTTTGTCTTCAATTGCTCTCCGCCGCGCGTCCAGCGGTGTGCACAGGGCCTTAGATAAACAGAAGGCTAATCTAGAATCCAATGTAACCCACAAGCAAAGCTAGGGCAGAGGTACTAAAATCTAAGTTACCTAGCTATGTCTCACGTAAAGATTCTGAACAGAACTAATAGTCAATATTCATTCTGTAATAGGCACTTAATATGAGGCCATAAACCATTGTATTTTACGACCTATGCGTATTAACGTTCGCAGATGCATCTGTGCTATATTGACGATTGAGAACACATTAGCTGTTATTACCATGTCAATGTTGTTTGCTTAAGATTCATCAGATACTGTGTTTAGGTTCTAATTATACTAAGAGTGGTTGTTGATGATAAGTTTGATTTTCCCAGTTTCCGAAAACAAATTGCTGAGAGTTACTTTCCTTCATCGTCTTCATGAAGTTAACATAATTTATTTGGGGTTGGTTCATAATGTTTTCTTTGCCTACATCTCTATTCGCTACATTCAATGTTTCGGCTTTTGTGTTACCCTCTCAAAATCGTTGAACATTTAGACGAAAAGTTTAGTCTAGCGTAATGTGGGTGGTAGTAATATCAGTGGTGTCTGTTGCCGGGTGTACCAAACAGTCAGTTCAGGTTCAAACGAGATATATTAGGATACATAAGAAAGAAGAAAGAAAGAAAAAGTGTAGTGTAGTGTGTGTGTGTGTGTGTAGTGTGTGTGTAGTGTGTGTGTGTGTGTGTAGTGTGTGTGTAGTGTGTGTGTGTGTGTAGTGTGTGTAGTGTGTGTGTGTGTGTATACTTTAGTTTAACACAACAATGTGCTTTCTGCCCGGTGTATCAAGTTTCTCGATATACTGACTCTACCTTCTCTTTATATATTGGAATGTATTTTGTATGTCCGCAAAAATCGAGGGCTTTTCAAAACTAGAAGCGATTTCCATAATTTAAATACACGCAGTAAGCATGAAGTTGTAATACCCAAATTCAGATTAACGAAAACT
Source organism: Anorthoa munda (assembly GCA_945859665.1). Taxonomy (NCBI): domain Eukaryota; kingdom Metazoa; phylum Arthropoda; class Insecta; order Lepidoptera; family Noctuidae; genus Anorthoa; species Anorthoa munda. The sequence goes on along the minus strand of OX243900.1, from coordinate 25,260,828 downwards.
AGCAAGTCTTTTCTTATAAACAGTATACGCTTTTATAACAAGTTGCCAAAGCCAGTTATAGAATTGACCGATGGAAAGTTCAAAAACTACATCAAACGTGTCCTTATTAAAAAAGCATATTACAAAATCAAGGACTACGTTGAAGATAAAAATTTTAGCTCCTTCTGCGCATGCGGCTTCCCTGGTAACTCATAAACGGCACAAATATGTGGATGTCTCTAACTATTCTCAATCTCATTTTTACTTTTTTTCTTTCTTTTAATTGGACTTTTTACAATGATTTCAATAATCTTTATAGCCCTTTGCTATGAATAGTTACAGCACTGATAACAACATTTGTGCCACATGTTAAATTTAGTCTTGTTATATATTTTTATTTATTTTTTCCTTTGTATAGATTCTTTTACTGATTGTTTTGTGAATGTGTGAACATTGTAGGCCTTCTAGATTTCTAGACGCTTGTTAACATTTGTTAACTCTCTCGTTTATACAATTTTTTTTTTAGTTTCTTACGACTTATTGTCGGGCCTACGTTGTCCCCCCATATCTAAGCACTAATACTGTAACGTGGAAATATTGTAAAAACAAACCAATTTTTTTAAAAGAGTAACCGTGGAGTTTCTTGCCGGTTCTTCTCCACAGGAAACGACTAACCCGAACCGTGCACCTTTTGTCGACGTTTTATAAGTGCCCATGTAGGCCTATGTGAAATAAAAAACATTTGATTTTGATTTCTCTTCTGTACCTAATAGAGTGGGATCTACTTATGAACTGAAGTGACTTTTAACACAAAGAAAGATAAAAATACTAAGTGCCTACCAACATTTTATTTTTGTTTAGAGTCAATTCAAACAACCACATTTTTGCTGTACCACCACAATTTAAATTGCCCATTCAAAGCTTCTTTAGCCTTCCTCATGCAAACTCTATTGCCAAGGTAAGTGTAACATCTGACAACATCATCATTTCATGTCAGTTACGGTACCGTTCGAACAGTAATAAAATTGACTTACGACTGTATTTGACGTAACCATCAGTGCCTAATACCAGTGGGTGAAAGGTCAGGGCTCTTTCGATCGAGGGCTGAATAGCTAGAACTTGGAGGGCCTTCAGGTTCAGCCTTTGTTTGGTGATTGGTTGTTTCCTGCTATCACAACAAGTTTGGAAAATGTATATTGCTGAAGCTTTGAGTACTTATTTTAACGTAGTGTTGATTGGCTGTAGCAAATCTGTAAATTAAATAATACAGAGAATAAGCTACTTTGCTATGAGCAGATTTTGCAACAAATAACAGGAGAGAGTTCATGTGACGAGGTACAAAAACACCGATTTGTTATGAGCGAAGTGTAGAAGGTAAAGGTAGCCACAGACAGGCGCGATGTGACAATGGGGTACCATGCTTCGACCATACGGTCATTTATATTTATTGCCCAGAAAATTGCAGGCTGCTCAGCCTTTACCTGGTATAAACGATGATTGATGAAAACCAGACAAACCAATACCAGAATTATTCCTTTCATGTCAATTAAGTAAATGTACTTAAAAAATCACGATTCATAATATTTCATCCACAAAATGTTTAATAAAGGAAAACTTTTCCTCTGCAAAGTTTACTAGCATATTGAATTTCAGCTACCAATTGAAAAGCACAGAATCGCAGAACAAACACTAAAACCGCAACTGAAACGACTCACAGACTCCACATGATAATATATCCGTGAAATTCCCTCATTCCTTCTGTGTATGTAATCCAGGAACATTTTATCCAATTACTAGCGTTTACCAGCGGCTTCGCTCTCGTGAAAATCTAGCAAGTCTACTCTACTAAACACACACACTTTTGGATAATTTCTTTTCAATCGATTCAGTTTGCCGTAAATTTTTAGAATATGCAAAAATATATATAATTTTAACGTTTAAATACCCTTTAAATAATAATTTTTTCGTCATAAATTGTGCGAGGCACAACGTGCAGCAGTCAGGATAGAACAAGCGAAGATCCGCACAAAAGGGAGACGCCGAGGAGATAGCTGGAGGCGCACGAAGAAAACCGAGGACGTACGAGCGCGCGTTCACTACACAGACATACAGTACCTAGTACCTACGCTAGCAGCCGCTACTGTGTGTTTACACTGAGCATCAGCTTTGTTGTTGTTATTTCAGTTTCGGCATATTTTACGAAACTGAAAGAGCATAAATTTTATGAATCGAACTGCGTTTCAACCGGGTGTCCATAAGACACCCCCCTCTTTTTTATGCCGGTAGTACATACCTTTGGTAATACCGGAATAAAAAGTGTACTATGTTCTTATCCAGATCTCGGGATAACCATGTGTCAAATTTCGTTCAAGCCAGCTCAGCTGTTGAGGCTTGATTGTTAAATAAACATCAAATATTAAAACTTACACAGTTATAATAACACTAGTTTCAGCCAGTGGCTTTACTCACTTAGAAGTCTGAAATTATACCAAAAAAAGATACTCCATGGCCCAATCTATACCTAAACCAAAATGTGAGCTGTTTACAGAGTTACTGCCGCAGTTAGATATTAGTATGGATTGGTAAGATAGGATAGTTGGAGTAGGATAAGTACGATATCCGTGATATTCCCACATTCCTTTAATGTACGTAATCCAGGAACACTTATTCTAGTGCAGCAAGCTTGGGTATGCAAGGATTGCGTCCCTCGGATTTGGCGTGTGTTTGTGCTCCTTACAAAGGAACTAGGATGATGAAAAGCTGTAAGCGAATGCATGGTACGTACCACGAACAATGTAAGTACCTATCTAGCTTTAGTTGTTCTATTCGTACTAAGAAGCATACTGAACTAGACAACGTGTCATGGATTTTAATGTATGAATCCGATAATTATGACGATTTGCTTTAAATAAGTCTATATTCATCTTAATATGGATTGCAGGGGAAGTTATATATTTCTTACTCCTACGCTGTTATTTCTGTTTAAATTCGTTGCGGGATGCAAAACGGTTTCAATTCTTTCTTGGGACTCGACATGCTTCATTGCTTTAGCCAGCATCAACAATGTTGACTACCAGAAAACTGACATTTTAGCTTTCCGAAGTTGCAGTGCTTGTAAATACCGTAGTGGTATTGTATCAGTGGTGGCCCAATGGCAACGGCCGTGACTTCCATACGTGTGGTAGTAATGTAACCAGGCAGGCGCTTTACTTTGTGTAAATTATTTCATCACCACTGCTCTCAAAAAGGTGAAGGAATATATCGTGACGAAACCGGCATGTCCTAGAACCAAAAATACGAAGATATGTGACACCCACTAACCACTAACACCCCTCGTACCGTTCCCTCTCATAGAGAGAAGGCCTGTATCCCAGCAGTGGGAATATAAAAAAAGGCTGATGATGATGACGACGATTTTCCAATAAATAACTGTCTATCTCTATATAATTTGACGCGTATAAAATATTCTATGAAAGCTCAGAAGAACGTTACACTTAAATAATAATAATTGGTACTTTCTTTACCCGTAGGTTTCAATTTTGTGTATGCTCTATATAGGAATGTACAATAGAAATCCATTCCCCGGTAAACCCTCAAGCAAAACCAATATACAACCAACTGAATACCGTATCTTCACACATAATACACCTACTTATTGTCAATGCCTACCTATCGGCGTAACCTAATTCGATCCCCCTAATGCGACTTCAGATACAAAGTGCTTATCAGTTAACGTAATATTCTGTGTATTCAATACTATTGAATATTATTTTGTTATTGTGGATACATGCCGAAGCCTATTTAGAACGTACTCACCAAAAAGAATATTAGTATTTTCCTACCCCGTGACTAAAAGCCGATTTTTCTATCAAAATGTTGTCGATCCCTAAAAGGTTTTCTATGTAATTTAATTTGGAAACCTCCACGTCTATGTTCTGCGGCTTCAGAGACTCAAAACATTTGGTTAACATGAAAAGTTCTCGGATTTAAGAATCGTTTGACATTTTCAGGGGTCTCAATGAAGGTACAGGAAAATATCTGTTCTAATCATTTAGAGTGGAAAATTAGAGGCGACCTCGATTAAGTTTAACACTGTTACGATTATCATCGAGGGTTGTTAAAGGTTTTAAATGATTAGATCTTTCAATTTCTGTCTTCATCTTTGTGTTTTACCATAATATTCCTTTTGTCTGGTCTAGACGAATTCAAGGTCAGGTGTTTTTCGGAGGCTATAATATTCTTTGACGTCAAATTAGACTAATTTTGTTTCTGCTTAATTATAATATTCGCAATCTGGCTTAGAGACGCCAGACGGCATAATTGATAATTTTACTAACGAAAAAACCAGCGAATAGAAATATAACGTAACGATAATTCCAATAAAGTTGTTTTTCTTTGCTACAAAGGTTGTGAAAAGAGAACATAGCGTTGCTTTTCGGAAGCATCTAACGGGCATTTTACAAAAGGCAAATTCAAAGATTTCTCGTGTTTTGTACGACAATATTTTTTGCTTCATATTTATTTTTCATTCAATTTTGCTAAAGTGGAAAGTCTAATGAGGGAATAGAGCCGTTTTGTAATGCAATGGCTTAATCATCATCATCATCTGCCTGCCCTTATTCTATGTTACTTGGGGTCGGCGCAACACGTTTTCTTCTTCCATACCGTCCTGCCCCTGTTACTCTATCACTCCCTCCCTTTTCTCTCATATCATTCCTCACGCAGTCCATCCATCTTTTCTTTGGCCTTCCTCTTCCTCTCCATCCATGCACATTTATATTCATAATTCTTTTAGTAACATGCGTTTAATCCCTCTTCGTCACATGACCATACCAGGACAAACGGTTTCCTTTCAAATGACTCTAATATACTCATTTTTCACTATATCCATTCTCATCACGCCGCACATCCATCTCAATATTCTAATCTCTGTTACATGCAATCTCTGTTCATCCATCTTTTTCACAGCCCAACATACTGATTCATACAGTAAAAATATGCCAAGTCGAATCCAACCTCTATTGACATCTAAAGGTCCCAACCCACACTTAAGTGTCAGAAGGAAAAACTGTTATTCCCAAGACATTATACGTCTTACGATATTAAACATGACGTAGGCATCAAACATGTCTTCCCAGTAATCTGTATTGGATTATCCGCTTCTAATAAATATATTTTGTTCTGTTTTTCGTCCATTTGGACACGTGTAACATTCGTTTTATCGCCCACAAGATGTGTCGGGATTAGGTTTAGATGCTTGTCAGTTGGGATTTGTGATCGTATGGGACATGGAGTGGGCGATGTCCTCTGGAGTGTGGCATAGCTTTAGAAACTTAGATCTGTGTTAGTGAAATGAACAGAGGAGAAAATACTGCATTGTGACATTCTACCATCGATATCAATTTGTCAAAAGTTCCAAATGAATTAAATGTCACATGTGGAATCCCTTACGTCGGGAATGATTATCGTGCATACAATGCCACTCAGTGTAGAGCCTCTTGTCTATTAATAGAACTGGTCACCAATCCATCTATACTGAATATATAAGATTAAAGGTCACAAGGGACATTTTCATAATCAAAAATCCTATGGCGTTACTCGGCAGATGAATTCATAAAGTCCCTAGTCTTTTTTAAAGAGTAGGAAGACATATTCAGTTCTTTATTAAGGAGCACTCGCTAACCTAGATCAATATGACTGAATAAACTGGGTAGGTACTTTGGAAGGATTACATTTACCTTTTTCAATATTAATTTTATAAATGTAGGAAGCCTTCATAAATTCTTGATTCGCTGAAAAGGAGCTTAGTCATAATGGAAAACTACATCCCTAGAAACTAGGAGGTATTTTTTTTGTTATTGTTAATTTTTAGGGTTCTAAATCCGTTTGCGTAAAATTAAGCTTTATAAATCCCCACTTGCCAGCTAAATGGGCGCTTTTGGATATGTGACTAAAATCACGACAGTAGTTGTAGTGGTAGGGACTCTTGGACTCTCGTTTTTGCACTTAGACTCCCATAATTATGGTCCGTTGTGCGTGAGGGTACTGGCTAACTTAGCCAGCCTAGCTCCGTTTTGGACGGCTTAGTTACCCACAGACGCTTCCTGGGGTCTTTACAAGCTTCACGGAGATTCTTCGGCGTTAAAACATCCCCTGCAAAGTGGGCTGTCCGTATCGCCTATATTAAATAGATGTTTGTTAAGAAGGATGTGGCCCATTATTGTCATTATAATTATTTTTGGTTATTTCTACTCAGGCTGAGTAGTTTTATAGAAAGACGCGGGTGTACGTTTGGCAAAGCCATTTTTGACTGTGTACTGTCTGTTGCCCGTGACTTTCTGTTATTATCTAGTTCTTTTGATCTTTGAAGAATCCACGCACGAAATTGCGAGAAAGCGATAGTTGTATATATAACGAAATAAAAAGGAAAACTATCGGAGCTATTTAGGCTTTACAAGTTTACGAGTAATAGTTGACAATCTTATGAAATGTACTTGGAAAAATAAAAATAAAATTAAAATGCCATTAATAAATTACTTATATAACGTTGTTAGTTGTGTAAAACAGGTATTAAATATAAGTATATAAACCGTGTAAAAATATACAAAGATAAAATCATAACATCCTTAATAATAATGATTTCTATGTTAATAAAGTTTACGCTCGAGTAACGCTTTGGAGTGGGCGGCAGCGTTTGGCGTGTACCGCCGAAAGCGTTTAAATGTTCATGAAACAACAAAACGCCCTCTTCTTAGTCCGCATTATTGAGCAACTACGGAACCCTATTACTGCGCATGGCCCGACACGCAATAGGCCGGTATTTTTACATTCCTTTTTCTAAATCATTGGAAATGTATGTGCATTAAAAAGTTTTCTCTGTTACAAAGTTTCAAGTTTCTCTTTGAGCTACTACTAACTTCGGTGAGCTAGAATTTCAGATCATATTTCTTCAACCAGCACTGTAGATACAAGCAATAATACTGCTATATACCAATATTACTTTTAAGAAAAGATCTTGTCTTGATAATGTTAAATTTAAAACCAGTCAACCGTTGCAATTAGGCTAAGAGACAGGCTTTATTAATAAATTCGAAGAGCCTTTTAAACAAGACTTGGGTTCTGAAAACATCTCACTCTCGAATTTGTTTTCTCTGCTTCTCGGCTGGCGAATTAGCATACCCATTGTGGCATCGACGTAGCCCTCAATGAGACATGCAGGATAATTACAAGCTGTCTAAAACCAACACCACTCGCAGCACTGTACCCGCTTATTGGAATACCCTCCGGGAGTCCGAAGACAAGTGGCCTGTTCTTCTGAAAAACACAAGCAGTAAACATATAGACGACACTCTATAGACAATGTGGACAAGCCAAGGGACAGATTGAAGAGTCTGAAAAGCTTTCTGAGGTTAAGCAAACCAATTAATGACAGCAGGTCTTGTAGTTAGGCAAAGAGGAGGCTGTGGCTCCTCAAACATCCTCCATTGACTGACTATGTTGAGCCTGCAGAAAAGCTCCCTGCATGCCACCAACTTCCATGGCCCACCTGGAAATCTGTAAACAGACTCCAAAGCCAAATAGGTCGCTGCAGGGACAAGTTAGGTGGGGGTACTCCAATGACCCGCAGTGCGATTGCAGAGCTACGTCCCAAACAATGTCTCACCTGTCGAGCTGTCTGTGCAACAACTCCTGCACCCCAAAGGACATTTGTGAGGCAAATGAAAACGCAGTTGTCGCGGCTGAATTCTGGTCAGAATTTATATAATTGTGAAATCATCGAAAAGCAACTAATAAAATCCTCCACATTCATCATCGTAATGAATGTGGAGGATTTTATTTTGAGATAGATCAAAGATAGACGTTGCTTTTTACTTTGAGAACAACGAGTTCTTGGTAGTAGGGAAGCCAGACGTTGATAAGAGGGCCTAGACAACTAAAAATTCTAGCAGAGATTACGCTTGTTAAAAGTATAAAATGTGTGGGATTGAAATGCACCATCGAAATATTACGCCCGGATAATCCCATATATCTTTTGGACTTAATAGAAGTTTTATCGCTGGTCTCTGTATGTAGAGCCCGTAGCTTTTTATACTTTGGCTGTCCGCATTGCGATGATTAAGGAGAAGTTTTAAGATTTTCAGGCTTAATGATAGAGTTTTCAGGATGCTAAGATTAAATTTTACCACTACCAAGTAACGTCAAAAACGGTCCTTCTAACTGGATTTTTCCACACTTTTCTAGAAGTGTTCATTATGCAATTGTGCGTAATCTGCGACTTAAGTGCCACTCTATACGTAGGCTGTAATTGCCACCGACGCGCCGCGAAGCCTTACAGTGCCGTCACGACATTTGATTTCCCACTTATTTTATCACTAGGTCAGAGTTATTTACCGAATATACAGAAAGATCTTTCATTTATGTGCCGAGGGAGTATTGGAAAAGGATATAGATATAATTTGTATATTTATGTGGAAATGGAGGGGATCGAACCGTTTGGTATCCGGTTGGGGAGTGATTTGCACCTATTTCTTCCTTATGCTCTATATCGAATATTTTATCTTGAGAGCATCTTTATCGGATATTAAAACGATGGATTTTTTTACCAGTTCGGTATTGGAGGATACATATTTTAACTATAGGAATTACATTACAGTTAGTAATTAAATATGTAGTCTTATCAAATAACGTAGAAAATTAGATCACCAATTTGCAAAATCTGCTGCAAAATATTACAAACTAGATCCTGTCTTCTTTTCTTCTTGTCAAAATTTTATACAAATCAATTTAGCCATTTTTGCATGATTGAAACACAAACATAAAAACTTCCACATTCATAATATTAGTAAGATTTTTGTGAACAATTTTGCAATCAAGTCTTTATAAAGCGACCTGTTAATGAAAATAACTTGCTCCCCGAACAGAAACTGGCCAAGAAACTTCATTTTGCCAACAAATTTTTATTTTCCATACCCCACTAACACAACACCATAATTTTCCGCTTCACTACCTCACAGCTCACCCATTAAAAGTTATGGTCGTAATATCATTTAGGAGAGAAGCAACAGCCTCGCGTCCTCAGTCATCGCGAGAAAATTAATGAGTTCGGAGCGGGTCGCAGGCTTATTAGTAACTGTCAGGACGCTACGGTTTTTAGGGTTCCGTACCCAAAGGGTAAAAACGGGACCCTATTACTAAGACTCCACGGTCTGTCTGTCTGTCTGCCTGTCACCAGGCTGTATCTCATGAACCGTGATATTTTTTTTCTTAGTGTGGAGAAATGCTCATGCATACTGCGCTACCACGGGGAGATAGCTCAGTTATGTGGGACTCTAACCCACTAAAACTCCATGGTGTCCTCCTTGCCGCGTATGGTGGGAACACGGGTACGCGTTAGCACTCACCGCGAACCCGCCGCGGCTGTCCGTCACCGGAATCTCCTCTGGGGAGTACCCCCCATTACCGGCGCACCAGAACACACTGTGTGCCATGAACACCCCAGGGACCAAACCAGCACATGGTTGCCAGACGACCCCGTGTATGGCACCCTTGGTCCCTTTGTGACGGGTCAGCGTCAATGGCCCCACCACCTACCATTTTTCAGCCGCAGGGGATAGGGAGAGCGGCTATACCGACACTCCTCCTCCCCTGCGGCCCCACCGCGTCCGCCATCAGACGGTGGCGACCCCGTCTAGGCCACGGCAGATAGGGAGAGCGGCGCACCGCAATACCTGCACTCCTCTCCCGCCGCGGCCTCCAACCCTCAGCCGCGATACCGCTCACCTAGGCAGCACCGCAACCTGTTGACCGCTACGTCGTCGGCTTATCGCCAAAAGCCCTGACGAGCGGCCTCTCCTCGGATTCCTCAGCGCTTCACCGTGGGTGACCAAGCCACGGTTGCTGAGCCCCCCCGCCTCGACAATGCGGGAACAGACCGGGGGGGGGGGCCCTGATAGCTAGACAGTTGAAATTTTCACAGATGATGTATTTCTGTTGCCGCTATAACAACAAATACTAAAAACAGAATAAAATAAATATTTGAGTATGGCTCTCTTACAACATACGTGCGTTTTTTGCGATAATGGTACGGAAGCCTTCATGCGCAATTCCGACTCGCACTTGGCCAGTTTTTCTAACAGTGGACAAGAAGATCTTGTTTTTCATTTAGAGACTGTTTTTAGTTTTGTATAAGTGAAATTTGTAGGTGGCGGGTGTTTTTTCGTACTTGTTGACTAGGGGATGACTAAAGAAATGATTCATGGAATGTGTGAAAGATGTTTGGACGAAGAAGATATGTTGCTCTGACAACAAATAAATTGGGATAAAAAGCTAGAAAATGGTGAATTCATGACTGAAGACATCACAACTCTTACTACTATGATAAACGTTAAAGTTTGTGAGGATGGATGCATAGATGTTTGTTTGTTATGTATGTTTGTTACTCTTTCACGCAATAATTACTGAACGGACTTTGATGAAAGTACAGATGCAGCCTGTGCAGTGGAGCTTATACATCAGAATAAAACATACCTAGGCTATAATTTATAAAGATATTGGAAGAAGTACTAATACCACAGTGCACCCACGGGCGGCAGTTAGTGCATCCATATTTATGAAGACGATTGTCCATTTATCCAAGCAAATACTTATTTCCATTAATATGATAGCAATTTTTAATGTCAAATAGCGTTTCTGTATTCCGGTTGAAGAAGGTGCATATTCAATTACTGGCACTAGAGATATTTCATTTTTGTCTATGAGATCGAAGCCTGCCTGCAATAGTGCTGTTATTGCAGATGGCAAAATTGGTCTCTTACCATCATTTATTTATTAGTTATTAGAAGATTATTTTATGCATTATACATTTAACTTTATAAATACCTAATCAAGTAATCAAAACGATTTTATAACACAATCAACACACCTAAGAACTAGAACGTTTTCTACTGCAAAAATTTATATTTTTTTATTGTAATAAATTAAAGTTGCGGGTTTATTTACTTGAAATATTCTAAAAATACCGCATAACACTGTAACAACACCAGCATATCACGTCTGCTTAGCGACCATATGTCACTGCAGGGATCCAGTAGAATAACAGCGTCAGGTAAATTTGCCTGACACGTGCTGAGCTGGACTCCCATTTGGTGCTTGTGTTTTGATTGTCATACTTAATGTTACTGCTGTCACTTTTAATTTTATTTCTGTAAATTGAAATAATTTAATTAAGATTTTGTGTGTTGTGCTGTGTCTTTTGTGTGCACTAAATAAATGATTTATCTATAATCTAATATATAAAATTCTCGTGTCACAGTTTTCGTTGCCATACTCCTCCGAAACGGCTTGACCGATTTTGATGAAATTTTGTGAGCATATTGAGTAGGTCTGAGAATAGGCTAACATCTATTTTTCATACCCCTAAGTGGGTAGGGTAGGGTAGGTAGGGTAGGTAGGGTAGGTAGGGTAGGTAGGGTAGGGTAGGTAGGGTAGGGTAGGGTAGGGTAGGGTAGGGTAGGGTAGGGTAGGTAGGGTAGGGTAGGGTAGATAGTTAGGGTAGGGTAGGTAGGGTAGGTAGTGTAGGGTTGTTAGGGTAGGGTAGGTAATCTACCCTACCTACCCTACCCTAACAACCCTACACGAATGTTTGGTGTTTTTATGGCAAAACAAAGTTTGCCGGGTCAGCTAGTTATATCTATATCTATCGATAGTAAGCATAACTGATTAAAACTCGATTGCAAAAACAAAACATTCGGTCATGTTTCATGGACGAAGTCAAGCCTTGAGCTAAAAAGTATTGGTGCATAGGTACATTTTATATGAAGCCATTCTTAGTCATGTCCGTGTCAGTGCCAGCGCCGAAGTTTCAGAAAATTTGAATAAAAGACCGCGATCCGTCCACGTTCCTAGAACGGCACGGATTTGTGTGGTTAGTCCTGAAGTGGTTAAGAGGAAATGCTGGCAGAGAGCTTCGACTGAATTTCCTTAGTAAAATGTCATAATTTGAGTATCAAATATTGCCTATTTCCTCCTCCAATATTGGAAAATTTTAAAATACATTCCATAAATTAAATAAAAAAGATATATGTTGTGCTTCCTGGTCAAGGCTGCGGGCTTCCGGTGGATGAACGAAACTCACAGGAACGATGACGGGAAGGCCTATGTCCAGCAGTGGACGTTTTTCGGCTGATATGATGATGATGATGTTGTGCTTCTCTGTTTTTCTTTTTTCATTTTAAGTTGTCAAATTTGTACACCAGGCCTCTGTTGACAGCGCAATTTTGAGCATTTATTTAGTGTCCTAATGCTTCTGAAGATAATGTATTATCAAAAATTAAAACAAAAGGGCACAGTATCTTTCTTTTTCAGTTTATAGAATATCTTTTGAATTGGTCTAATATTGGAGGAGGTAATAGGCGAGAGGCAAACCAAAAACAAAATTCAGTCGGATGTTTGCGACCGCATTCCCTCTTAAGCTCTTAAGTCATTACTATCTTTTTTGCAACTCTCCTCTCGCAGGTATGCTGGAAGAGATTTCGTTAGAAATAAGCATACCTTTGTACCTATTTTCTGTTCCTTCTTCTTGTCTATTTATTATGTTTGTGTACATTAATGGTTAAATAAATTAATAAATAATAAATAAATACAGGTGTGAATGTGGGATATTCTAGTAATTCACGTAAGAATCCTTCACAAAATCATGGTTTATTAATGCGGAGAGAACCTTTTGTCGACGTTTTCTAAGTGCCCATGTAGGCCTATGTGAAATAAAAAACATTTGATTTGCTTTGATTGCAAATTCGATTAAAAATCGTCGACGTCCAATTTGATGAAATTAGGTTTAGGTTTAAAGATATTTACTTCCCATAAGAACTTATAAATAAACAGTTCACTAATGAGATACAGAGTATCTAATCTTAATAATAATATAATATTTTCCTCTGGGGCGTTGGCGACGTTATAGGGTACAAACACAGAGCGCACGGTTGGCGCAGTGGTTGAGCGATTGACTGCTGCGCTGCGTGTCGCGGGTTCGATTCCCGCACGGAACAAATATTTGTATGACCTACAGATAGTTGTTCCGGCTCTGGGTGTTGTGTATGTGAGTTTATGTGTTTGTTATCGCACCCACGATACAGGAAGAAATTCCTAGTGTGGGGCAACGTTTATAAAAACAAAAAAAAAGAACACATGTTTTTTTAGTTTACTCTTAAATATGTTAATATTATCACACCTCTTTATATCCTCCGGTAAATCATTAAACAGCTGTGCTACCTCCACTAATACTGTTTTATTGCCATAATTAGGCCGGGCACATGACTAGATGAAATTAACTAGATCGTCTTACCAAAAACGCTTACACTTCAGTAATTCTTAATGATTGTCTCATGATATTTTTATTTGCCAAAAAGGAATAACCCAACAATCTCTTTACATGAAATGAAAACATGAATGTAATTATTTTAGCGAACGACTATTTTTTTTTAATTCATTGTACTTTCTAAGTTTATTTTTACCATCGCTGACATCGTTGAAGGAAAACATCGTTCATTAATTTATAACAACCCGGTTGTTATAAGTTTGACGTGTGCACCTGTGTGTTTATGTATCTGTCTGTGGCATCGTAGCTCCTAAAAGGATGAACCGATTTTGATATCGTTTTGTTTGAAAGGTGACTTTATCGAGAGTGTTCTTTGCTATGTTTGATGAAAATCGGATCAGCCGTTCTAAAGTTATGGGCGTTTGACTGTCTGAATCGGGGTGTTTTCGCAAGATATAATGTCATAATTACGTGTTCAATAGATTGTCGTTCGAAGCGTGTCTAGATACTAGATAAATTATGTTGCATGAAATAAAAATATGTCGGGGTCTATTTAAATTTTACTTGTAAATGTTTGAAATTGCTAAGCTGCCTTATGCAAGCGTGGTGATTAATGCTCGTGCCTTCTCTGTATGAGAAGAGGCTTGGGTCTGCAGTGGGATATTAACAGGATGGTATTATACTACAATTACTGCAATTAATAATTTATTTATTCATCACCATCAGCCTTTTAATGTTCTTACTGCTGGGACACAGGCCTCCTCTCTGTGTGAGAGGGAATGGGCCTTAGGCCTTAGGAATCCACCACGCGGGCCCAGTGCGGATTGATGGGTGTCATATGTCTTCGAATTTTTGCTTCTACCTCTCGCGTCCGGCCTTGGTGCAGGCCGTGGTATGGATCGAGAGGGCATGGGAAGCTGTCTCCTCCTTCTGCGAAACAGTAATGCTCGCAAAGGAGGAGGCGGAACGCGTGAGGGAGACGCAAAGGAGACGCCCTCACGCCCCTAGCCACCGCAGGAGACGCCCCGGGCGTCGGGAGTCGCAAGCCGATTCCTGGCCACCGTAGGCGCGGGCTTGCGGACGGAAAGTAATGGGTAGCTCGCCGTCCGATAAGGACCAAGCCCGAGTTTACGGCGCGTAGTGCTCCACGCGCGCCTCAAAGAGATGTTAGCAAAAGGGACGGGGTCCGGTAGGGCCGATGCCTGTCTAGGTCGCGGATAAATTTGAAAGAGAGTTACCGCGGCCCTGGCACAAGCAACTGAAGGAACACGGGTGGGTTTTAGTTAGTAAAAGTCTGACACGCCCTCCCGCTTCAGAGCGGGAGAAGTCATTGGATGATTTACCATCGAAAAAAAAAAAAATAGACGTGCCGGTTTCCTCACGATGTTTTCCTCCACCGTTTTAAAGCAGTCGTGATGAATAATTTACACAAAGTAAAGCGCCTGTCTGGGTTCGAACCCACGACACGTAAGACACGTAAGACGGGGCAGTTACCATTGGGCCACCACTGCTCTTTTTTCATTATTTATTATTATCAAAATAATGTAAACCATAATTATTTGCTTTATTGTTAAAGCGTAAAGCCTCATTCGTAAGTGGCAAATAATCAAGCAAGAAACGACTGATCGAATTGATTATGCATACCATTATAATCTAATCCCGTTCTACCATTGTAACGTTTTTATCTTCTTCGTTAAACGAACCCTCATTATTTAGGATTGTGGTCACTGGACTCCTTTAAGCGGACAATCTGCCTCCATCGACTCCAGTCCAATGTCGCTATCAAAACCAGCTGAAATTTGCTCGGGGACGCAGCTTCCTTCACTTGGTTAGACCATCGTGTTGGCGACCGCTCTCATGCTCTCTTTATCATTTTCAGTATTGGCAACAATGACCAGCTTTTCAAGGGTGCTATCATCATATCAGCCGAAAGACGTCCACTGCTGGAAATAGGCCTCCCCCAAGTGTCGCCACATTGATCGGTCCCGTGCGTCTCGCATCCAGCGGATCCCCGCAACTTTCACCAGGTCATATGTCCACCGCAAAACCTTCCAACGCAACGTCTTCAGGTTCACGGTCGCCCCTCCAGAACCTTTCTGCCCCATCGGCCATCCGTTCTGCGAACAATCTGCTCAAAGGCTGCTGTCTTCCCTTCCAATTATGTGTCCGAAATAGGTCAAGATACGCTGTAGGCAACCTGTAGACAATCAGATCTTGATATAAAAGAGAGAGAGGTTCTGTAAGAGATGAATAATCAAGTTTCTTGCTTTGTTGTAACTGACTTCGCTTAATTATTTAAAGACTAACAAAACATGAACCTCGAAAGCTTTAAATTATATTCAGCAGGATATAATTATGGGCATTTATTCATTCGACAATTTCTCGACGGTTACGTCTTTTCTGAGTTAAATTTTGTGTCGCATTTTCAAGAAAAGTGTGACTAAATGTACACTGCAGTGCATTCTAGGAACCCGATTATAGTTGCCATCACAAAAGCGGAATCCGATTAAAATCCCGATAGGATTTTTACAGCGTAACTGCTTTAGACACGGCAACACGTGCAAGGAATAATAGTATGGATTAAAGAATATAATAGTAGTGAATACTAGCTATTGTCAACGGCTTTTCCCGCGTGAATGTCCATATTTCTCCCAAGACAACGGACTCCCAGGTTAATGAGACAAATCATAAATCATTAAAAAATCTGTGCCAATCAAACCATGATCTACCCATGTTCCAAATTATGAAACTAACTTTGGTAGCGGCTCCTAAGGTTCTGGACAAAATATAATTCTACTAGCTTCTGCCAGCGGCTTCGCCCGCGTGAATGTCGAAAATTATACCAAGAGAACATATTCCTAGGATAAAAAAGGAATTAATGTGCTATTTCAGACTATAATCTATTTCTGTGCCAAATTTCATCCAGATCCATCCAGCCGTTTGAGCGTGAAGAAGTAACAAACACACTCACAAACTATTATCACCTTTATAATATTAGGGTGATAGTGTGATTAGCAAGAAGTCCTGGCGATAGTCGTGACGCAGCTTTCTTAGATAAACCGTTACTTGACTTAAGCCTCTGTATACCAAATCCATCCTGAGTCATTATAACCGGACAGACAGGCATACATAGTCTTATATATCTGTATGGATGAATGTACAGACAGTCAAAGTTCAAATTAGAGTAACAGTTGTCTAAAGCGTCAGTCATCGTTAATTGAAAAGGGGCCTACGCATGTTAAATTTATTCATTTGAGAAGTTTTGCCTCCAACGCTCGCTAAGCGCAATTTGATTATTGTGTTTCATAAAACACACAATTTACATTACATGTCAAAATTAAAAAAAAATACCTGAAAGTGTGGAGTGTATTATCAGTTAATTTATACTTTAATTCGTAGAAAAGGGGGAATCATACAAAAGCCTAGATTATTTCCAGTGCTGTGCTTCACTTCTGTGTCCTATACCACAAGTACCATGCAGTTTTGGCAGAGAAAAATTAACTATTATAAACGGCACTAAAATAAAAATCAATACTTATAGAGACCTACAAAAAATAAATATAGTATGCGGTACTGTGAATTTTCGAAGTATAATTATGACTTTTCGACAATCATTTTCTCCTAAAGAATGTCACTTTGTTCATAGCCCAGGATTTAAGAAGGCAAGGTAATATTTGAGCTTCGAAGCAGTGGCGGACTAAGCCCATCAGAGGCCCGGGGCGGCAAAGCTGAATGACGCCCCACAGACTTAAAAATAAAAAAAGATTTACAAGCTTTTTATTAAGTTCACATTTGTATGTAAATAAGTGTTTATGTTTATTTCGTTAAAATCTGAAATCAAAAATCAACTTAAATTATTTAGGCTGAATCGGCCAAGTGCAGGTTCTGGGATTCCTGGGAAAGTACCCGCTACAAAGACGCAAATTCTCCCAGCGTATTGGACGCGTTCAGCAAAGTTAAAAGAATATTAGTACCGCGTAAAAAGTCTAGATGGTCGTAGTGTTTTGATCTTGATGAAATTTTGGTTGGTTTGTAGGTAATGGGGCACTGAGGAAAAAAGGCTAGACATTGTTAGTTAGTTTCTCGATTCTATTGTATATATATCTATAACGAAAGAATCGAGAAACTGTTTTTCTAGTATACCTAAATATAAAGCCAAAAGCGTCTTGGTGATTTTTAGGGTTCCGTACCCGAAGGGTTTGTGAAACTTCTGTATATCATTACTTGTTTGTAGTCTTTAATTTATTTAAATTAGGGTGATTTTCGGCAACTGCAAAAAACAACTTTGTAATTCACAATATCATTAATACATTATGTTGGCAATTTTAAAAAATCATGGTGAAAAATATTCGCCTTTCAGTATTTTCATTTATCGGAGCTAAAAACATATGACTGTCAAATAACATAAATAAATATCTGTATTGACTACAGATATTTATTAACGTTACAACAACAAAACAAATAATACGATTTGGTACGGAATCCTTCGTGTGGGAGCCCGATTCGCACTTGGCCGATTTTGGATGGCGATTTTGGATGGCCTGAGGTAGCCCGCGATATTAAAATTTTCTTACGTTTTTTATAATTTGCAGGTCAGTAACACGTTGTATGTTGAGCTATGATTCGCGGCCATAACAAATATGGCTTTACAAATTATAATCATTAGAATCGGCAATACAACTAATTCTTGTCGTAAGAATCCCATTGTCAATAGACATGAAAATAGTTGCTGTGCTTTGTGTGCATTCAATAGAATTGTATGAACTTCAAATGGTGAAAAGTTTTAAGTATTTCAATGACGATAGGACAAATTGAGTAAAAGGCCATCTATTGCAAAGCTAAACTTTTAAGCTACTTTATCAATCTGTGGGTTCGAATTAAAGTAAAAGGCTCATTTATCTTTTTCGTTGAAAATACGTGATTTATGAGTGTATGACAAATCAACATTAAACAAGGAATTTATGATTTTGACTAATCTTACTTCAGCCATAATCTACCGTTTAACGCTTTTAATGATTGTAAATTTCATAATTGTTACCTATGGTGCCATCTATTGAATTTTAATCAAGAATAATTATAATTTGTTCGAGTTGAGACCCCATGATCAGGGGAACGCGGAGGCATTTGGTGCCCCCCCCATGATCGAAGGCCCGGGGCGAGCCACCCCGTGCGCCCCCCTGTTAGTCCGCCACTGCTTCGAAGACAAACGACATTTGGCTATCCACCTCCTAAATTAATCACCTAGTTGTTCCAAAAGACTAGAACACCTATAGTCACTTACTAATTACAAATTCCATCCCATCAATCAATCAAACAATGCATATACAATTATTTCAAAGTTCACATGTCCAGTCAGTCCGTCTCCGGGCATGCCCGGCATGGTCGTTGTCTCGACTCACTTCACCCCACTTTAGTGTTTACTAATCCTGTAATTGGATTGCTCGACCTGCCATGTAAAGCTCCTACACATTCGCTGCTGCAGGGAAATGAGCAGTCGATTGAGAAGCGAGTGAACGTGAATGGATTTTGTTTTGAACTGTGCTTGGGCATCACTAGATTTTTGATGATCTCACGAATTATAAGGTCGATTTTTACACAATGCCCACCAGTCACCAGTGGCGTATTTAAACATTAGGCACCCCAGGCCATACAGAAGTGAAGAAAATAAATTTGGCGGACCAAAATTAACATATTTTTGTAATGCCTTAAATAAGCCAAAACTCTTCGGCTAATACTTCGGATAATTGTCAATTTTAGCAGAAAATAATCAGAATCAAGAGAAATCGAAATGCAAAAGAGAGCGATGCGAGCCTAAAAATAGATAAGATTTTCTTTTACCATTCCGACCGATAGATCGACTTTACCATGACCTCTTTTTTTTGAAGTCAGTAATAAAAGGTTGAAAAATAAGGATGTCAGCCATTACCTCAGCGCCAAATGAAACCCATGGAACATGATATGGTAGAGATAATGATCCCTAGATAAAAACTATCAGATGAAAATGTAAATAGGCACTCCAAAGATAAATATTTTCCTAAAACAATAGCTGCATTTTATTAGAACGCAATATCTGTTCACTGCCAATCTCGTCTATTTGCATATTGGAATAGAATTTCGATTATTAAATAAACGTGGCCGACGTTCATTATTTCATGTTGTGTACAGAATCCGTAGAACAAAAGAGATACTACAAAACAAAAGTTTTGAAGGTTACCTTCTGAATTTAAGATTTGTTCCGGTCGGATCCCCTCGATCTGATTAAGCTCATTTACACAAGAAGACATTCTCGTCTCGAATATAATAAAAGGCGATTATTGAATCACAGTTCGTGAAAACCGTTCGACTAATCTTTATTTCATTGACGTATGCTAGTTTCTGTTTCTTGCTTAAGTAGGCAGGCGTTGTTGCCAAGTAGTCCTAAATGTATGGGATTCACAAGCACTACCGAAATGATCAATTCATATGCGGCCTACCTTCAGGTAAATCAACACTATTCTAAGCGACTTTCTAATCTAGTTTTATTATAGTGACTCACAAAATAATTTGATTTAATTATATTATATTATATTATATTATATTATATTATATTATATTATATTATATTATATTATATTATATTATATTATATTATATTATATTATATTATATTATATTATATTATATTATATTATATTATATTATATTATATTATATTATATTATATTATATTATATTATATTATATTATATTATATTATATTATATTATATTATATTATATTATATTATATTATATTATATTATATTTTTATTTTATTTTTATTGGAAAACAGTATTAACAATTAACAAATTTAACATCAAATTAACCAACTAGTAACTGTTTTCGCTTTTAATCTATATTAATAAAAAGAAAAGTCCTGACTGACTGACTGACTCATCAACGCCCATTCTAAATCCTTGGACCTAGAAAGCTAAAATTTTGCACAGAGGTTCCCTTTATAATGTAGACAAGGAATAAGGAAGGATTTTTCGAAATTCAACCCCTAAGGGAGTTAAATAGAGGATGAAAGTTTGTATGAAACTCTGTAACTTTTCATTTGTAATGAAAGAGATATGGCATTTAGCCTCTAAATAAAAAAATTAAAATACAGTTTTAAGGATTTTTTGAATTTCATACCTTAAAGGGGTAAAAAGGGGTGTTAAAGTTTGTAAGAAAAATAAATTATTTATCATCAGAATTACTTGAAACTTAGTATTTCTACTCTTCAATACAATTAAACAAAAACGTACTTAAGCATGTTTTTAATTTCATCCTTTAAACGGGTAAAAAGAGGTGTTAAATTTTGTACGAATGATTACCTACTAGATGTGCTGGGGAGGAATCAGTTTTCATACCTCGAATACCACTATAGGATTCAGAAATTGAAAGCAAAGTGGTATTTCAATATTTGTACCTGCCCGTGGAAATCTATCCCACGAGACATCCAGAATGGAAGTCCATGGCTCTAGCTATTAGAACACGACGGCAGTTCAGTTTATGCTCATTTTAGATGAGCATAAACGAAAAATGTATTGATTTAATGAGTCTCGATATTTTTTTCTTTAAATCATAGCAAGATTTTCTGATTTGAAGATAGAAGTAATGGAATATTTATTGGTGTTCCGCTTCGAAGCGCTTTTTCTCATAGACTTTTAACTAAATAAGAAATAAATTATTTGTGATGAATAATTCCTCTCTCACTCTGATACAAAATGGTCAGCCAAGCCATACAATTTTTTTTGTTGTCTTTAATGTAAACTATTAAAGATACAAGTCTAAACTACCAACTAACGGTAGACATGGTACCTAACTGTACTTATATCTTAATTAGGCCGTAACACTTCAGAATGAGCAACAT
Source organism: Anorthoa munda (assembly GCA_945859665.1). Taxonomy (NCBI): domain Eukaryota; kingdom Metazoa; phylum Arthropoda; class Insecta; order Lepidoptera; family Noctuidae; genus Anorthoa; species Anorthoa munda. The sequence continues at coordinate 25,239,659 of OX243900.1, read as the reverse complement.
AATTTGGCACGTGCTTTTCACAAAGTAACCGCGAACTAATAATATCAACGATTAATCCATTAGCAATATTATCGTCATGTTTTGGTACAAGTACTTTCTAAGTAATTAATTTTTGGTATGACAAGGTTAATGACGAGCTTTGCTATTAGTTGTAGTGTTAAATAACGAAGAACGAACACTCGAATACTACTCAGTACTTAAATTTTAACTATTGTGTATACTAGCAGGGTTGAAGGTATAAATAAAACGACCGAACTGTTTACTGATCTAAGTAAAGCAAAAATATTTGCTAAAACTCACAAGACTATACCAAATTGGCAAACAATCTCCCTTGCGACTTCTATTTCGACGCCAGCACCATCTAGTTGCATCTTTGTAAAACTTGAAAGAAACAATGTTTTTGTTGAGCTAATGAGCGACTGTTGATCATTAACATGTACATTTTAAGATAAATTGAATATAATTTTTGATTATAGGCATGTAGGTATATGACGCCCTTTTCAGATTTTTTCAGTAGAATAATTTCTATCGCGTCACGCCTTTCTGCGGGAGCACTGGGGTAGTACGTACTTATTTCATGGGTAACTAAACTTGAAACACTGCACAAACACTAGAATAAATAAATAATAAAGGTTGTTATTATTAGTTTTTCGAAACTACCCCCAAAAGATGATTTAGGGGGTGTTAAAGTTTTTTTGAAAAATCTTATTCCTTGGGTTAATAAACTTGAAACTTGACACAAATATCAACCTAAGTAAACAATAAAGGTTGTCATTATAAGTTTTTCGAAACTACCCTCAAAATTCGATTTAGGGGGTGTTAAAGCTTTTTTTAAGAATCTTATTTCTTGAGCTAATAAACTTGAATGTTGACACAACTTCAGTAAACAATAAAGGTTGATATTATTAGATTTTCAAAACTTCCTCCAAAATACGATTTAACAGGTGATAAAGTTTTGTTGAAGAATTTTATGTCTTGGGTTAATAAACTTGAACTAGGTAAATAATAAAAGATTGTCATTATATATTTTTTTAAACTACCCCCAATATACAATTAAGCGGGTGTTAAAGTTTGCTATGAATCATACTGGACAAGGTTTCGTTTTGTATGTAGGGGAGCACGAAGAAGGAATTTTTGGCAAATCAACCTTTCACCATCATCATTATTTCAGCCCAAAAACGTCCACTGCTGGACATAGGCCTTTCCCAAGCGTCGCCATACTGATGGGTCCTGTGCGTTTTGCATACACTGGACTAACGCAGCCTTGACCAGGTCGGACTTCCTATTTTGCGTTTCCCGGTACGCAGTCGCCACTCCAGAACTGTCAACCTTTAAATAATTGGTTGTATGAAAAATCTCATTCCTTGGGGATAAACTAAATAATCAAAATTGCATAATACGTTTTTTTGAACTAACCACCCCCTCTCCCCCCTGATAGGGTTAAGGGGTGTTAAAGTTTTTTGAGGAATATTACTCAGCAATCTAGAGAGCTAACATAATCGAAAAATAATAAAGAAAAGAGTGAATAAGTAACATATTTGGGTTGGTAAAACTCAAACCACAATGGGGCATAAAGAGGTTATTAAGTTTTTAGAGGAGGATTTTACTTTGTGCCGGTAACCTAAAATTTATTATTCTTTAAGTCAAATAACAAATCGTCCCAAACCTATAAACCGTAGAACTCTACGAAATCACATTTTTATTTGGTTTAATAACAGCTTATTTTTGGTTGCCTTCACTTACTGCACATACGAACCTGAAGGAGGTATAAAATACGAAATCACACGAACGAAGTCGCGGGCGGAGTTAATATTATAAATGTGACAGTTACTCCGTCTGTCTATTCTGTCTTCCTTTTCAAGCTTAAACCACTGAACCGATTTAGATGCAATTTGGTTCGGAGATATTTTGAGACCCTGGGCAGAACATACGATAGTTTTTATCCCGGCAATCATACTTAAGTGGCGGAAAAAGGGGTAGAAGTTTGTATGGAAAACCTAGAATATTAAACCGCGATATAAAAAATAGCTATAGGAATTACTAATGCTACGCAGACGAAGTTGCGGGCAACAGCTAGTATATAATAAAGGTTTAAATTCCTCTCTACCTAACTCTTTGTGGAATATCTACATCCGTGATGTTTTTTTTTAACCTACAATCGTTATTATTGCTGACAGTTCATGTTAAAAAGATAGAATAGACCTCCAAGACACACTGTGTCTTCGTTTGTCATCCAAATTTTCTGTCGCAGGTCTGCTGGAAGAAATTTCTAATGAAATAAGCAGTACCTTTGTGCTCTTCAATCTGAAGTATTTCTTTTCGCTGTAAAGTGTGTCTCCATGTAACAAAAATATTACTTTGAAAACAAAATAAAAACTGCTTTTCACGACTCTTTAATTTTAATAAAACAGTCTGCAATTATTCTTTTTACTTTTTTTTTATAATTAGGTTCGTATGTCGACAATTTATTCGGCTAATCTCAAACATATTTCATGACTAAACAACGCTTAAAATATACGCAGGAGACGGAAAAAGTACTTTTTTAACCTTCAGTATTTTCAGGGGCACTGTTAACTCTGTTCTGGCCTTGGGAACAAAGGTGCAAACCCATAAAAATACTTTTAGCGAAGACACTAGATACTATAAATAAAAAGAAGTTCGTGAGGTACGTAGGAGGTAATAAAAGTCTAGAACTTAGACTGGAGGATCTGAAAATTGAATTAGGAGAACACGGGATAAATGTTTCTACAATATTATCTAAGTTTAGTTACGGACCTAAACGTAAAATATTCTTTTCTGACTCCATGAACAACCATCCGTCATTTTAGGTCTGAAACTGCTGGTCATAGACCTCTCTCAAAGGCAACGAATATCCCGGGGCACCCTTTATAAGTTCTGAGCAATATATCTATCTTTTGTGAGTTACTCCGATAAAAGTTGTACAGTTACAGCACCCTGGGGCATAAACAAAGTGGCATTCTATTGGTTATAGTGAGTGATGAAATGCCAAAATATTCGAGATCGTCCACGATTTTTTTAATATTGTATGCATTTTAGTTATATGTAACTTTTCTCAAACATGCTTGGCAATTTTAGCATTATTTTGACAACCTTCTTCGAGATAAATCGAAATTGCTGTACTGGCCAAACACATGCGAGCAGCGGTCGACAAATGTTGTATGAAAATCCATATCTGTCGTGTCTTGCGGCCAAATAAATTACATAATAAACTCATATCTGTCGTGTTATTTAAAAATGGAACGATCTTTTACTCCGAAACATGGCAATCAAGGACATAACACATCAAAGGTTTTATTTAAATTTCGAACTGGCTTGCAAATAGAAAGCTGTTTATTGAAAAAAAAAAAACAAATTAACGCGGGAACAATTATTGTTGTTCGTCATTGATTTTGACAAAATGAGTTCTAGGTACTACTTAGTTTAAATTTCCGCGCATTATTATAGAAAAGTACTATACAAGCCTTGGCCACAACTAGGCATTGATGGACTTACGTATGTGTGCCTCGGTTTCGCCTCGGCCCACATTTACACGTTCGTCCATCAATGCCTCTTTTGCTGGCCGCTGCAGTAATGTACTAATATTCCATTTGGGATAACAGTAGACATTTAAATAATCTCATTTTACAGCCCGTTCTACAAATCTTAACTTATATTTCGTTGGAGATATGACAAATGGAAGCAGAAAAAAAAAAAACTTTGCGTACGTATTAAACAGTTACTTTTGGTATGCAATCCTTATATTTACTTGATAGAACTCAAAATCGGTTGAACGGACTGTAAAAAGGAGTTGTAAAAATTTCTAATGTTTATTTGTTATTTTTACATATTGCAACTGTAAATATTTTTTTCCAAATAAAAAAAAACAATTATTAAACAAGCTTTTTAGATTACCGTTCATTTTCATCCAAACCAAACATTTATGCAAAATTTCATCGTAATCGGTTGAGGATAACTGCTTTAAAATTCAGTTTTAAGATTTGACCCGGAAATCATGCAAACAAACATTGCAAGTTAATAAAAACCTTATAAAAAGATAAATCCTGGGCGTCTTTAAGTAAAGAGAGAAGAGATTATAATCTAGGCAAGCTTGCACTATCGTCGAACACAATCATCACTGGTTACCATCAACAGATTATCAAACACTTGTCGACGCACCTTTTGTCGACGTTTTATAAATGCCCATGTAGGCCTATAGATGTGAAATAAAAAACATTTGATTTTGTTTTTGAAACGTAATCAATAATATAGTTGCAAGCTGTTCATAATTTTATGTACCTTGTTATCATAATATGGTGGTATCATACCTGGTGTCAACAGGCTGCGGTGGGCAGCAGTTATCTGCTTTAAAATTCAGTTGCAAGATTTGACCAAAACATACATACAATCAATCTGCCTAGCCTTTTTCCCAACTATATTGGGGTCAGCTTCCAGTCTTACCGGATTCAGCTGAGTACCAATGTTTTACATGGAGCGACTACCTATCTGAACTCCACAACCCAGTAACTGGGTAACACGATGTCCCTTGGCAAGACTGGTGTCAGATCTCAGGCTTTTGACTACCCGTAACGACTATCAAAGATCTTCAAATGACAGCCGGGGCCAACGGCTTAACGTGCTTGCCGATGCACTGAGGAAACTCGGTATGTTGAAATGGTCACCCATCCACGGACCGACCTCGTCAAGCGTTGCTTTACCTTGATAATCGGCCAGTGCGGCTGTTATTATTTAGCCACGAGCTCCTCCCCAAAACATACATACATTGCAAGTTAATAAAAAGCTTGTAAAAAGGAAAGAGGAATCGGCCTCATCCAAGATGTGTTAATGTCATGGCCAGAACTTAGAATTGATCACTTTATGATGTACGGAACCATTTCATGAGATGTTTTCAGAATATGCTTCAAGCCTTTATAACCACAGCCAAAATGCCCTAGCCCGGTCCTATAAAATCAAAACTTAATTGAATACTAATTGGCTCATTATTTTTAGCTGAAACCCTCGCTATAATCCCGAGCCCAGGGATCTAAGATAAACACAATAAATATGAGGTTATTTACTGAATTTTAAGAGGGTCAACACTTTGTACTTTGGAAGAGGAAAAGGCCTCCTTGGGGAAAGACTGAGATGTTTGCACACATAACTTGAGAATGTTCCAACATAAGTTATTGTGTATCTCTCTGTTGTTGGGTTGTGATACGAGTAATACAATATTGTTATCTGTATTCGTCTGATAGACTAATCTGAATGGATTATTGGATGTTGCCGTTATCGTTAAGTACCTACACTTGACTAGTGGCACATATTATGTTTATGACGTGTACTGGTTATGTACTACTGGTTTTATCCCGCAGGTTTACTTCCGTGTTCTACTTCATAGGATCCGTGTATCCTTTTCGAAAAGAAAAGTAGTCTCTGATATTCAGCAACAGTGTAACTTCCAATCCATACTAATATTAGAAATGCGAAAGTAACACACTGTCTGTCTGTCTGTTACCTTTTCATGCTTAAACCGCTGAACCGATATAGATGAACTTTGGTATGGAGATAGTTTGAGACCTTGGAAGGACATAGGGTAGTTTTTATCTCGGATACTCGTATCATCATTTAGGGGGTGGACAAGGGTGTAGAAGTTTGTATGGTAAACTAATAATTTCTCAAGTATGGCGGCCCACACACCTATAATATTATGGCGCGATATTAAAAATAGCCTATTCAAAGTACTAATGATACGCAGACGAAGTCACGGGCAATAGCTAGTTAATGAATAAAATTTCGTCTTATCTTTGTTTAATTATATCAAAAAACCTACTGATAATTGTTATATTTACTCAATTACGAAAATATTTATCCACCTTTAAAAACATTTAGCTAAGTTGAAAGTCGAACTTAAACAATACAAGATTAAACAACGAAACTTAATGGACCACAAGAAGCTTTAAGAACTTTATTTTATGGACTTGTTGCTTTTCAGCGAAGTTTATAAAAGGAATTGTGTGTTATTATAATATACCTTTTGAACTGGCAAGCTTTTGTGTCCAAGAAATTCGTTGGGGGACATGACTTGGCCCAAACTATTCAATTTGCATAATCTTTGTAAGTCACGCTCAAAAATTTTCTTATGACTTTTGTAAAGACGGCTAAAGTTCATAGCGACTTAAACGTTTAAAGTTGGGTATTTATTGACTTGCTTGCAATTCAGTGTTCTCACTGAAAAAATTGGCACAAACATGTATCTGTGCTCTATAGCACCGTTGAATTCTGCTAGATACTAGTAAGTATGTATTTCTATCTATTCTAGCTAGTAGATTTTTAGGGGAACTAGATTAGGTCACAGGATAGCTGTGAGTGCTGTGATTAAATTTTTTTTACGAAAACATAAGGCATGAAATCGAACTGCGCCTACAATTTTTTTTTACTTTTCCGATGCTTTGCCTATCCAAATAGTACTTCTGTGACTTTAACTAAGCTATAATATGCTCGTTATATATGGGGCGTACATCGATAATTCTCACATAGGAACCGGACTCACGACCTCTCCAGTCCAACACCGTAATCGTGTGCGATTACCACTTCCGAAGGTTTTCACAGTTCAATGACTCTTATAAACTCAAAGCCATGGCAAAGGACAAGGTGCCCTAATAATAGCCGAGTGCTACCAAATCATTTCTTAAAGTCTATAAGAACTATTTTTCTTTGAACTTTCTTCATGAATTTCTGCATGTGAATTTGCCTCCTTGTACTTGTTGATATTTTCTGTCGCGCTTTCTCAACCGTAAGTTCCTTGTCCTCTGTTGATTAATTACCTTCTAAATTACACCTGCCATAGGAAATTTATGGCACTACCGCTTTCATTTATCCATTAATCTTTAAGATAAATTCTGGGAGAGATTCTTTTCATGCCCATTAACTGTGGGTCGACAGTGAAGGAATTTACAGACCGTTCAATTTGTGGAATGTCTCAGATGCCTTGCCACCTTGTGCTTATCATTACTTGACTGTTGGGTTATAGTATTGTATGTCTTATATTCAAATATTTTCCAGTTAGGTCATGATTATATCCTGACCATGTCCGATGTTATTTTGGGTCGGCGCAACACTTTTTCTCTCCATTTAAATGCAACAGTTACATCTTAAATTAAATTGTAGCATTACTGAGAGCAAATTTTTCGCAGCCTGTTGACAGGTATGATGCCACCATATTATGATAACTACGTAAAATATATGATTTGCAGCCTGTACCAGACGTTTTAAAAGCTTTTATTTAACTTGCAATGTATGTATGTATGTAAGTGTATTATCCTCCACCGATTAAGATGAAATTTTGCATACACGTTTAGTTTGGATTACAATGCATGGTTAGCTTAGTTACGTCATTCTAAATCTAATATGGTTGACGGCCCAAGATGGCGGACTAGTTATTTTTTTGTGCACTGCTATGCTATGGGTATCAAATGAAAGGCTTTGCTGAGAAGTGTACGAAAAATACTTGTATAAAAAAGTTTTTTTTTAATAATAATTTGTTTATTATTATTGTTTACGTGTGGCCACTTGGTATCTAATCTGTTGGTGATAACCAGTGATGATTGTGTTCGACGATGGTGCAAGCTTGCCTAGATTACGATCTCTTGTCTCTTGACTTAAATACTCCCAGGTTTTATCTTTTTAAAAGCTTTTTATTAACTTGCAATGTACATACATTGCAAGTATTATGTTCGAGTTTATGATGTTCGAGTCAAATCTTGCAACTGAATTTTAAAGCAGTTATCCTCAACCGATTGAGATGAAATTTTGCATACACTTTTAGTTTCGATGACAATGCACGGTAAGCTGAAAAGCTAGTTTAAAAAAGTTTTTTTTATTGATAAAATTATATATATTGTTTCTTCCGTATATATCAACGTAGGTAAATTTTAGCTTACAACCGACCCCTTTCCCATTATTACTGGCGAGAAAGTTACCCGTGTAATAATGTCATAATCTGTTGGCAGATGGGTTTGTGATTGCAATATGATCGCTGTCTCTTAGCCGTATCTTGCGGTATTCCCAGTTAAGGGAGCTTTTCTAAAGAAAAGGTAGCCGACCTCTGACATTTACCTAGTCTGTTGAGGTGAGTAAGCTATGTTACACATAATAAAAAACCGGCCAAGTGCGAGTCGGACTCGCGCACGAAGGGTTCTGTACCATTATCGCAAAAAACGGCAAAAAATCACGTTTGCTGTATGGGAGCCCTACTTAAATATTAATTTTATTCTGTTTTTAGTGTTTGTTGTTATAGCGGAGAAATACATCATCTGTGAAAATTTCAACTGTGTAGCTATCACGATTCATGAGATACAGCCTGGTGACAGACAGACAGACGGACCGCGAAGTCTCAGTAATAGGGTCCTGTTTTTACCCTTTGGGTACGGAACCCTAAAAACAAACTAACTGCCAAAAAAACACTGCAAAACGAAAAATAACTTTCTTTTCCGAAGTCAGTGTCTTTACCTATTGTTTTCAGTGTTTCGACACTGACTTCTGAAAGGAAAGTTATTTTTCGTTTTGCAGTGTTTTTTTGGAAGTCGGTTTGATTTTTTGTTAAAATTTTTTTATTTATCTCTTTTTAGTTTTGATAGGTACTTTCAATTGCCATAAAATTCATATATAGCCAAAGTACATCTCATGACGATTCCAATAAGCCCATATACGACTAGGATACATTGTTTTATTTCGGAGTACCAGTGCCTACCTGCCGGCTTCATCATCAGATCAGTTCGATGGTACCATTTTCATCAGCACTATGTATATATAGGAGTTAAATATTATAAAAATACAGAAAAGTAAAAAGCACTAGTTAAAAAAGTGACACTTTCCACACAGTTTGACTGCTTGGAAAACGCACTTTTCGAGGACATGCATTGTAAAAAACAAAAGATTCCGACGAATTGAGCCCTCTTTTTTTGAAGTCGGTTAAAAAGGACTCTCAATAGCAATATAGTCAGTTAAATGTCTATTCATATTATTTATTTATTAAAACTTTATGCACAAGTTCAAAGGCAAAGCATACCATTGCCTTTGAACTTGTGCATAAAGTTTAATAAAGAGTAATGATTAACGAGTTTAATATCGTTTTATAAACGAGTTTAATAATCATAATTATTAAACTCGTTTAAAGGCTCCCGCAGACGCGATTTGACAATGCGACAATGGTGCAGATGACGCACCGGAACGCATTTACGGAAATTGTTCTATAAATATAGGTATTATAGAACATTATTTCTATGAAAACTAGTCATCAGATTATCATCGCATTGTTGTGCCCTTTATTTTGTCATTAGTAAATCAATGAGTGCAATAATGGCCCGGTGGTAACGACTTACATGTCGTAAGGTCGTGTGATCAAACCCAGGAAGCGTTTTACTTTGTGTAAATTATTTCATCACCACTGCTCTAAAAATGGTAAAGGAAAACATCGTCAGGAAACCGGCATGTCCTAGAACCAAAAATTCGAAGACATGTGACATACACAAATCCGCACTGGGCCCGCGTAGTGGATTAAGACCCATTCCGTCTCTCACAGAGAGGAGGCCTGTGTTGTGTCCCAGCAGTGGGAACATTGAAAGGCTGATAAAAGATGATGGTAGTGAAATTAATAATGAATCCATCAGTAACCACTACTTTTTTATACAAATTTAAATAGGCTTCCTAGAAAATTAAGTAATGTAAATCAGACAGCGTAACTATAAGACAGTAAAAAGTACTCTCAAACAGGTATAAAATAACATGAAGCCTGTATTATTTCATCAAAACTCATTTTACAGGCTTCTATATATCCAATAGTCAAATTATTATTTGCTCTTTTATTGGAAACCGCAGTAATTAAAGTTCGTATCAAGTTATTAAAATCTGAATCTCAAGAGTAATTGTTTTGGTCTACACAAATAAGAGCAGCAATTTACCTATTATTTTGGATTAATTCAAATACACATATATTTTCGAACACGGTGTAATTGAAAGCGATAGCGTAGTCTATCGAGTTTTTTAGTTAAAGTCATGAAGCGGCACTATTGAACGGCAAAAATAAAAAAATACAAGTAATAACTGATTCTATCGTCCGTTAAGAAAAGTAGCTTGTTATGGAGAAGAACGGACAAGGTACTCCACACTTACACTTTAAAACAATAAAACGTGTTTTACAATAATTATACACATACATTAATACATATACCTGAGGACGATGCACCCAGAATAGCACTACATACTACGTACAGGTATAAAGTATTAAAATCATTAACAGGTAAATTCATTCATTTGATAAAATAGGAACATGGTTCTCACATACTTACAAATATTGCAAACGTTAGTAAATGGTTTCTATAGATTGTGGAGCTCGGCCTAAATAATAACAGCTTGCAACGTTTACTAAGGTTGGTCCGTGAATGGGTGACCATTTTAACATACCAAGATTCCTCCATATCTCGGGCAGCACGTTAAACAGTTGGTCCCGACAGTCATTTAGATATTTGATAGTCGTTAGGGGTTAACAGTAGCCAAGTCTAACACCAGTCTTGCCAAGGTGTACCTTGTTACCCAGCTACTGGGTTATGGAGGTCAGATAAGTAGTAACTCCATGAAAAATACTGGTACTCAGCTTCATCCGTCTAGATTGTAAGCCGGCCCCAACATGGTTGGAAAAAGTCTGTGGTCCTAGTGAAAAGGGGTATAAGTCCGATTTTGTCGAAAATCAGTTGAGTATACCAAAGGGACCAGAAAAATAGGATCCATCGTCTGGCGAAAACGGATCTAAGTTATCTCTAATAATAAAGAAGTTACTTCGTGTAAAAAAGTTCAACTGTCACCAAAAAAACTACAAAAGTCTACTACAACTTTTGTATTCCTTTAAACGGAAACAGTGTTTTTTAATCCAAATTAACATAAGTTACTTAATTTTTATTTGGTTGATGTTGTTCAATATAACAATACCTAGTCCCTAAAAATGGTTTAGTGAGTAATGATAATTATTAATAAACATAAATCCATTTTCACCAATATACAGAGAAAAATCAAAATTTCTTTGCATTACTTGGTTATAATAAAAATCATTCCTAATGCGTATCCCTTTTCACTTGTATGATCATTGATGTGTTAAATACATCAATGTGTATGAATTAATATTTATTACATTTATTTTCATATGGGGGTAGGGATAAAACTTATTTTATACCCTCAAGGAATTAATTTTGTGTCTAGTATAAGTCACAATCTTAAAAACATTAACTTTAAATAAAACAAATACACAAATATAAAAAACCGCCCAAGTGCGAGTCGGACTCGCGCACGAAGGGTTCCGTACCATTATCGCAAAAAACGGCAAAAAAATAACGTTTGTTGTAAGGAAGGCCCACTTAAATATTTATTTTATTCTGTTTTTAGTATTTGTTGTTATAGCGGCAATAGAAATACATAAGTTGTGAAAATTTCAACTGTCTAGCTATCACCGTTTGTGAGATACAGCCTGTTGACAAACAGACAGACAGACAGACGGCCTGCGGAGTCTTAGTAATAGGGTCCCGTTTTTACCCTTTGGGTACGGAGCCCTAATAAGAGCATAAATCATTTACCTATAAAAATATCACATGTATTTAATTTGTTAGCATTTCAAACATGCCATTTGAAACACGCGGTGAGTTTTTTGCGCCTCCTGTAAAGCTGTATTTTTTTACTTAGATCCGTTTTCACTAGGGCCACAGAAGTATTTGCAGAGCCTTTAATAGTGTAGTTTCTTAAACATCTCCTTTATCTGTAATTCACAACAAAAGTAAGATTCTACTACCAACCATTCATCTAGTTATCTCCCTCCCACACCTTTCCAAGAATAATAACGTCGCCTGAATTAAGTTTAACTGGGAGAGTGTATTGTGTCGCGGGACGCAGGTAGTTAGCGTCCACTTGAACATGTTTGTTGTGTATTTTTGGAGTGACGCACCTCAGTCCAGACAGAAGGTTTTTTGTAAGTTGTTGTGAAATATAACTAGGTTAGCTATAGGTTATATAGGCCTATAGGAAGGCCTAACACTAGGTGGACCGATGACCTGGTTAAGATTGCGGGAATCCGATGGATGCGAGACGCACAGGATCGATCAATGTGGCGACGACGCCTGGGGGAGTCCTATGTCCAGCAGTCCACGTCTTTCGGCTGAAATGATGATTTATAAGCCTATCGTCTAAAAAAAAAAACACTTCGGCTTGTACGGCCAAAGACAAAACTGATTAACACCCTTATATGCAAAATTATTCTGCAATCAGCTTTTTACCGTGTCAAATAGCTGATAATATTCTTGAAATTTTACCTCAGTTCCGATTGAAATCATAATTTTGCCCAAAAATAAAGATCTAGAAAACTGATGACGTAATTGTCTTTTCTTGTTAAATGTCTATTATATACAGGCTTTATCATTTTTAGATTTATTATAGATGCAAATACATTGGACATGGGATGTGCACTATAATACTCGTACTTAAAAAATATTACATATTTTTAATCTTGAATACACTTGTAAATATTGTATCAAGACTTCTAAGGCAAAATGAAAATGTCTCATCATCATCTTCCTGCCCTTATCCCATGTTACTTGGGGTCGGCGCAACACGTTTGCTTCTTCCATACCGTCCTGTCCCCCGTCACGTTATTACCGACCCCCTTTTCTTTCATATCACTCCTCACACAGTCCATCCATCTTTTCTTTGGCCTTCCTCTCCCTCTCCATCCATCCACATTTTTATTCATATCTCTTTTAGTAACATGCGTTTCATCCCTCCTCATCACATGACCATACCAGGACAAACGGTTTCCTTTCAACTTTTCTGCCACTGGCGCCACTTCCAAGCTGCCTCTAATATACTCATTTCTCACTTTATCCAATCTCGTCGCGCCGCACATACATCTCAACATTCTCATCTCTGCTACATGCAATCTCATTTCATCCATCTTTTTCACAGCCCAACATTCCGATAGACAGGTATATATGACAGTTCTAATCGCGGACTTGTAGATTTTCCCCTTTAACTTGAAGGGCATCCGTGGGTCGCAAGTCTCAGTATAGTTTAATAGCTCTATAAGTAATAGCATTGAACAGTTAGCTGTGCTTATAAGCTCAATTAATAAATTGTCACGTAATTTTATAATCAGATAATTTAAATAACTTCTGCTATGACATACTTATTGATATGACCTAGTTACATACATACATAAATAACTAAGTACATGGCCGACTACTTACTTAAAAGCTATTTATAACTAGGTATAAAGAAGCGCTTAAATAATATTCTTCTAGGTAGGTACCTACAATCCTCTTAAGTATTACAATAACCGGCTTAGTTCTTCGGAGATTTATTATAATTTTCTCAAGAAAATATTTTACATAAACTTGGCTTCTGTAGAAGAATCGTATTATGTTACTTATTTTCGCTTTTATTCATGCTTCGAAGATAAAAAAATATTTTATGAAGATTTTGCCCTCATTTTAATTGTTGGCAGTTTCTCAAGGAAATCATACTTAGGTATTTGTTTTCCCATGTCCCATTGTAAAAGGCACAAACCCAAAGTCCTGGCTGCTATTGAGAATCTTCAGATAGTGAGACCCAAAAACACTTTTGTCGAGTAAGGAATCAAATTCAGAACCTCATGTCCCACAGTAACGCTTGTAATATCTAGATCTACGAGGCAATACCCAAAACTATATTTTAACTCTAAAATACAACTAAACCAAAGTAATCAACAATTTATGGAAAACAATATTCTAAACAGCACAGCACCATAAATAAACGAAATTATTCCAAACTAAAACTAAAATATCACGTGCTTGGCATTTACAGAACAAAAGGCCTTAAAATATAGTTTAACAAATTAATGTTTTGTCCTCCAAAAACAATTTTCTCACAGTTACTGTAATAGTTTAATGGAAATAGGTAAGTTAGCTGAAAGGCCCGAAAGTTAGAGAATCCTAGGTAGACCGTTGGGAACGGATAAATTTAATAATACAAAGTTATGTTTAGTTATAGATTGATACGTAATAGGTAATTGGTGATTCTCGATTTCAGATTTTTAGGGTTCCGTACCTCAAAAGGAAGAAACGTAGCCCTTATGGGATCACTTCGTTGTTCGTCTGTCTGTCAAGACCCTTTTCGGGAACGCGTAGAGGTATCGAGTTGAAATTAATATCGTATACTCAAGTTTGCAATCCCTTGCAGCTATGAAAAATCAAACTTCTAGATTAATGCAATCAAGAGATACAGCCGTTAATGACGCATATTTTACAATTGCAAGGGAATTAAAATCTACAGGGTACTTCCAGTTGGCCTAGAATCTTCATATTTGGCAAGAAGCAAATTATTATACTTGAAGTAAAAGAAAAAATCCGAAAGCCTTAAATGTATACCTACATAAAAAAAAGATTATTAACTTATTTGCAGATTGCAGAGAGGTATTATTATTTTTTGAGTTTAAGTAATCTTAGAAAGTATGAAAGTTGCTCTATTGCACTTTTTATTCCGAAAAGCCCGAAATGTCCTAAGTCTGTGAGATAAAGATCATAAAATTACATAATAATATCATTCCAGCTCCATTTACAATCCAGTTCTTTTTTTGAAAAGCCTCACCCAGTCCTCGCCTGACAACTGAATATTAAAGCTGCTACACTCCTCAGCAGCTCGTAATAGGATCAAGTTGACCGTGGGCAATGTGGGCATACTACCGCTCCCAGCGTGCTTTGTGCAGCGTCGAGATAACTGCCACAATAGCTTGCTTTAAAGCTAAACAGTCGAGGGAGGCTGGGATACCGGGTGACTCATTGTTGAGGGAAAGCTGTTCTATTTTTGATGATAAATGGGTGAGATTATTTGCATGGTTCTAATTAAAAATTAACATTGGATTTGTAGTGATAGAATAGGAATTAATGGATGGTTTAAGGGACGAGGATGACCATAGAAATGGTGGATGGATAGCGTGAATAATCAGATGGTTATGATGGCTATTGAGACAGTATGTTAAGACGACGGCGAATAGAAGTAGTTGTGTGCGCCGATCTCAAATAAATTGAGATAAAAGCACACGAGGGTGATAAAAGATGTAGGTTACGTAAAATGTAAGTCTTCTTTTCTAGGTATCTCATACGTCGATTTTCGAAACAAGATGACACTTTTTAGGGTACCCAAATGGTAAAAAGGGGACCCTATTACTGAGACTCCGCGGTCCGTCTGTCTGTCTGTCACCAGGCTGTATCTCATGAACCGTGATAGCTAGACAGTTGAAATTTTCACAGATGATGTATTTCTGTTGCCGCTATAACAACACATACTAAAAATATAATAATATCAATATTTAAATGGGGCTTCCATACAACAAACGTGATATTTTTGCCTTTTCATGCGATAATGGTACGGAACCTTTCGTGCGCGAATCTGACTCGCACTTGGCCGGTTTTTTAAATTTAAATATTTGTATTGTGATGAAAAAGTTCGTGAAATTAACACAGAAACTGAGATTAAAACATGAAAGCTAGCGTCGTTACCAAGACGATATCTGATATATAAATGGTATTACGTTCTTATCCAGACCTTAGAAGCTTGTACAACTACCAGATTACAACATAATTCCAAAGAAAACACATTCGCAACATTACATAATAACATCGGATCTAAAATCCCCCACGCATAAGCATCAGAGATTACAAACCCACAAGTCAAACCGTTCCAGAATCCGCTGATCTAATTTACTTGAATTTTCCTCTTTGTTAGACCAATTTATTCATAAAGCGAAACATTTTCTACAGAATAAACAATTACAAATTAGATTTCAGGACTTTAATGAGCCTCTCTCATTTCAAATACCAAACCATTAATTTTGGTCACGTTCTGCTACTGAGGACCAAATCCGTCTTGGTCCCTAGTTTGATTCGCTTCCAAATTGTATGCTCTAGTATTATATATATATTGGAATAATTAATTCCTGGAAAATCTGGGATATAACATAACAAAAACTGGGCTTTTCGAGATAATGATGGATAGTTTAGTCCTTGAACCTACGTGTATCAATTGAGGATTACACGATACCTTTCGGTAGGTACTGTGGAGGCTTTTCATGTTTGGGAAGTGCTAACCAATCTTTTTGGGTTTAGTGTATAGATAACAAATAGCTATATGTACCGTAGGTAGCTATCCTATCTTTTCACGCTCCTCATTTCGCCGTCTTTATACTCTTGAATATCTGTATAGGTGCTGTGTACTTATGATAAAATATTTACTTTTTAATGTAAGCTGTTGCAATTTTTTTGGCAATTCATTACCGCTTCACTTACGTTATTATATAG
The DNA here is from genome assembly GCA_945859665.1 of Anorthoa munda. Taxonomy (NCBI): domain Eukaryota; kingdom Metazoa; phylum Arthropoda; class Insecta; order Lepidoptera; family Noctuidae; genus Anorthoa; species Anorthoa munda. The sequence goes on along the minus strand of OX243900.1, from coordinate 25,223,295 downwards.
TTTTTTTGGCCCAGTATTCTGTTACGGTCCCCACAAATACAGGTGTCAGGGCAAGATTAAAAACGGGCTATGCTCTGCGGAGAGATGCTGCACAAATACTGAAAAATACCATCCGAGTAGGCAGACTAGAGTTGGAGTCCATAAATCAAACTTGTCATCTTACCAAATACCCTAAAAAATATTCACATCTGTCCAAACAATTCATAACGCATCTCACTGGGGATTGTCAATCGGTTCAACCAAGTATGTCGTGGTCTTGTTTGCCAATATTGGGATCCGAACAAATATGTTATTCGTACCGTAATTAAAATTTTACCGCAACTGCGATTCACCATTGTTGATTCATGAAATTAAATGGAAACCCATATAGTATGTTTTTCACAACTTTCTTTATTACATTACATCACGCTAGTATTCCCCAAGAGGGTTGGCAGATATGTCTCTTTGTAGATCCATATTTCACCACTTACATATTTCATTTAAATTCTATTGCCACTAACCGGGCTCAAATCAAAACGACCAAAAAACAACTGCCCAACCTGGGAATTAAACCCAGGACTTCAAGCTCATCAGTAGCAACCACTAAACACTACAACTAGGCACAATCCAATCAATTTATTAATTTATAGTTTACTGTCTTAATCTGCGTTCCGTAGTTCATAATTAAAGGGTAAAAAAGTAAAATTTAAAAAGTCCCCAAACTTTTTTATTTCATGCTTCATAATTATCTAGTAGTAGACTAGCTTCGATCGACAATTTATTGAACACGTAATTATGACACGATATCTTGCGAAAACACCCCGACCCAAACAGTAAAATATGATTTTCATCAAACATAGCTAAGAACACTCTCGATAAAGTCACTTTTCAAAATCGGTTCATCGGTGTGGACGCTACGATGCCACAGACAGATACACAAACACACAAGTACACACGTCAAACTTATAACACCCCATTTTACCGTCGGGGGTTAAAAAGCTTGTATCAGGAAGAAAAAGCTACAAATTGTATCTCATTTGCATGACAAAGGAATGCTGGGCGGTGAACAAACCTGGCTTGTCGCAACTGACTGTTATTTCAGCAATGGCAAAGTTCAGCACCTAACAAAAAGTATACCTCTGATCCGTATAATATTTTAATATTTTTTTATCTCAGTACAACACTCGAGAAGGATTACCCTGAAAATGCAGTTATACAGTCGCGTGTAAAGGAATTCACTCAGAGAACGAAATCGTCACTGCGGCAGCGGCTAGACACGCCTTTGCCAATGTATTTGCTAAGCACAATAAGTTTTGGCTGACATAATCTTGGTCTGACGACCGCGTACCGGAAGACGCAGCAAGGAAGATAGATATCCGATGACCTGGTTACAAACTTGTAATCTCACCAAATACCCTAAAAATATTCACATCTGTCCAAACAATTCATAACGCATCTCACTGGGGATTGTCAATCGGTTCAACCAAGTATGTCGTGGTCTTGTTTGCCAATATTGGGATCCGAACAAATATGTTATTCGTACCGTAATTAAAATTTTACCGCAACTGCGATTCACCATTGTTGATTCATGAAATTAAATGGAAACCCATATAGTATGTTTTTCACAACTTTCTTTATTACATTACATCACGCTAGTATTCCCCAAGAGGGTTGGCAGATATGTCTCTTTGTAGATCCATATTTCACCACTTACATATTTCATTTAAATACTATTGCCAATAACCGGGCTCAAATCAAAACGACCAGGAAAAAAATGCCCCATCTGGGAATCAAACCCAGGACTTCAAGCTCATCAGTAGCAACCACTAAACACTACAACTAGGCACAATCCAATCAATTTATTAATTTATAGTTTACTGTCTTAATCTGCGTTCCGTAGTTCATAATTAAAGGGTAAAAAAGTAAAATTTAAAAAGTCCCCGAAACTTTTTTATTTCATGCTTCATAATTATCTAGTAGTAGACACGCTTCGATCGACAATCTATTGAACACGTAATTATGACACGATATCTTGCGAAAACACCCCGACTCAAACAGTAAAACACCCATAACTTTTGAACGTCTAAACCGATTTTCATCAAACATATCTAAGAACACTCTCGATAAAGTCATCGATCGGTGTGGACGCTACGATGCCACAGACAGACACACAAACACACAAGTACACACGTCAAACTTATAACACCCCTTTTTACCGTCGGGGGTTAAAAAGCTTGTATCAGGAAGAAAAAGCTACACATTGTATCTCATTTGCATGACAAAGGAATGCTAGGCGTTGAACAAACCTGGCTTGTCGCAATATACTGTTATTTCAGCAATGGCAAAGTTCAGCACCTCACAAAAAGTATACCTCTGATCCGTATAATATTTTTTTATCTCAGTACAACACTCGAGAAGGATTACCCTGAAAATGCAGTGATACAGTCGCGTGTCGTAAAGGAATTCACTCAGAGAACGAAATCGTCACTGCGGCAGCGACTAGACACGCCTTTGCCAATATATATGCTAAGCACAATAAGTTTTGGCTGACATAATCTTGGTCTGACGACCGCGTACCGGAAGACGCAGCAAGGAAGGCCTCCCTCTAGATGGACCGATCGATGTGCTGACACTGGTGGAAGGGTATGTCAAGCAGTGGAAGTCTTTCTGCTGAAATAATGATGGTGATGATGACTCGTCAGAATTGATACAAGTTACTAATAATTGTTCATAGATATTGACGGCAGTCTTACTAACACGCTTGGTAAATATACAAGTATAATGTTTAGACAATGCCAAAGTCACCGACGCATCTGAAACTCTCGGTGCTCTGTTGGATTACCAAATGCAACAAAAGTAGTTCAGTGTAAAGTAGCATACACACCGGAGCAACGAACGAACCTAAGCTTATTCACTGCAGTGGCGATGGAAAACGGTTACAAGAGTAATATATAAGAATTCGGCGAGCGTTATCGTAAGTTCGTTCTATTTCTTAGGTCTGCCGGTCTAAACCCAACTTCAAGCATGATGAAATAATTTTATAAAGATACAAAAACAAATATAGTGCTAAGATATATATATTGTCTATTTTGGGGTACACTGGTTAATATTACCTAATAGTCTAAAATATCTCAAGACAGTAATTTTATTTCTTGAGTGTGTTACTCATAATTATTCGACCTTGTACCTACCTACCTGAAAAAAAAAATACTATTTTGAATTATCTAATTTGATTATCTATTATCAATTTCTGAAGACTGGCTATTTATTTATTATGTTATAGGAAATGTATGAAATCAGAAATTCTATACAATGCCTAAGAAAATCTACAGAATGCCGGAAATCGACCGGAAAAGTAGGAAACAATTGTATTTCACACATTTCCTAGGTGTTCTATAAAATTCCTAAACGACAATAGGTTATCTGTTAAAACAGAAAAACGGCCCGTTACGGGGTAAACGAGGGCGCGTGGCGTATTGTGTATTCAATCGCTCGCGTGAACGTTGATTGAGTTAAGTGTTCTGATTGAAGAGCTCGTGGCTAAATTATAAGGTTAATCTTCAAGGCTAAACAACGTTAGCCGAGGTTGGTTTGTGGATGGGACCATCTTTACATAGCGAGATTCCTCCGTGCCTTGGAAAGTACGCTAAGCCGTTGGTCGTTACAATTACAATTAGTCAGAAACCAGGAAATCTGACAGCAGTATTTCCAAGAGGTATCGTAACCCAGTTACTTGGTTGTGGAAATCAGATAGTCAGTCGCACCATGTATAATACCGGTCCTATGCTGTAGTGTCCGACCGAAACTGGATTTTGCGACCGAAACCGAAATCGAACCGAATTTCGGCTACAATCTCAGTTTCGGCCGAAAGCGAAACTGAAACTTCCTTACAAGGGTCATGTTATGAGGAAAAATAAAGAAAACGTTAATAATCAGTCAGTCTTTATTTTTTATCTTTAAATCACATATCTATGCAGTCTTCGACATTTTCACTTATTGGTAGGATAATCAAGTTAATTATTACAATGATTAGGCACGTGGACGCGGCAAAATGTCTTCGTCGATTATTCGCTTGGATGGAATTTAACGCGCCGAACATGACCGATCACAGCACGAGAACTCCCGAATGCAATTTTGGTTTCGGTCGTAGGTTTGCCGCCGAAACCGAAACTCGTTTTTTTGCCGAAACTCGACCGAAACCGAACTTTCGGTCAGACACTACTAAGTTGCATCCGGTAAGGCTGGAAGCTGACCCCCACATAATTTGGAAAGGCTTGGCAGATTCATTCAATTGATCGTTGTTTGTGTTCTGATTATTTTTAATTGTTACTAAATCTTATATAAATTAAATGTTTTATAATGATCATTTTTAGGATTTTATAATAGGATTGAAAATATTGCACTTACAGACTTAAAAACATATTGGATTTATTTATTCATTAATTCTTTTTAAACACTTTTCCTTGAACCAATTAGGAATTGTATATCAATCCTAGGATATACATTCTATAGATTTCCTAGGAATTATATACAATTCCTGGTTTTCACAGATTTCCTATAACATATAAGACTATTTATAAACACGAAGACAATATTTGTAATTTTTTTTATTCAATATATTTTTTTATATGCCCGAAATATATATTTACAGCACTAGCTTCTGCCCGCGGCTTCGCCCGTGTAAAAAGTGCTTTATCATCCCAAGGGAATAAAAACTATCCTATGTACTTCCCAGGATCTCAAACTATATCCATGCCAAATTTCATCTAAATCGGTTCAGTAGATCCAGAGATTACCCCCTACAACCTCACAACCTCACAACATCACAAACTCACAAACTTTACCTCTTTATAATATTAGGTTAGATTACCTCGTGGGGTGGGTAAAACATTATTACTACCTATCGAGAGAGTGCAAAGAGCGATCCTCAAGGTATCTACTTTCCAGCCGTTCCTTTTTCCCACTAACCCCCTCTATTAATCTTGTAAAGTACTAACAGTTCGCCAATTATTCATAATGAGCATCGTGTTATAACAACTCGCAATCCTCCCCTATCGCACTGAACACACTAAAAAAAAAGACGGAGAGATGTAATTTGCCCTAAAAAGCATAAAACATGCACTCACAGACAAACTTTAAGTATCAGGTTCGCGAGCTGGCTGACTAAAACCAGATGTATCCTCCGACTGCACAGTATGATTTTCTTCATGTTAACGTCTTTTTAGTTAGCTTTAAGCAGTCAATTTTTTGTTTTTTTTTTAATTAACTTTTTTTTATAACTTTTTACTTTAGAGTAGTGGTGGCCCAGTGGTATCGGCCGTGACTTACAAGTTGTAGGTCGTGGGTTCGATCCCAGGCAGGCGCTTTACTTTGTGTAAATTATTTCATCACCACTGCTCTCAAAACGGTGAAGGAAAACATCGTGAGGAAACCGGCATGTCCTAGAAGCAAAAATTCGAAGACATGTGACATCCACCAACCCGCACTGGGCCCGCGTGGTGGATTACGGCCCATTTCCCTCTCACAGAGAGGAGGCCTGTGTCCCAGCAGTGGGAACATTAATAATGTGTACTGTTATAACTTTTAAGTTAACATTTTTTTTTCGAATTAGTACATTTGAAAATGTAAGTGTTAAATATTTTTGAAATCACCTTTACACTTATAACCCTAAACCCTCTGTTTTGATAACCCACACGATAGGAGTGGAAGAAAAAAAATTGGGCCACCACAATATGGCGCCCAAAATCCGCCATTTTTCTATTTTAATATAGCCAGTGACACTCGCAAGATTAAGAAGAATCGATTGACGTAAAAATCATCAAAATTGGCCAACGCGTTTGGTCTCTAGAACGCCACATCGGAATAAACATACATACATACATAGACTGATAAACACATTACCCTCCTTCGGCAGTCGGGTAAACAATATTGCCATGATCACGCTTGAAATGAAAGAGAGAAAAAGACAATTTATGTCTTGCTCCAAATTATGTAAAAATTAATCACAATAGTATAAAAAATAAAAATGTCAGAGTCATAAAAATTGATAAAATAAAATAATAAATATAATAATATTGCATTTATCATCTTGTTGATGATTTTAAATTATTTAACAGTCATACAAAGATTAAGAACATCAACATACAAATTCATAACAAAAATTATTGGAAATGCAACAAAATGTCAGGTTTACACTAAGGTCACGTATCTAGGACGTCCGCAATCATAACACCCTTCTAATGTGTCTGTCTGATAGGACGTTGTTGGGATCGGGCATGGAGAATTAATAAATTGTTAGTGGTCTTAGATCAAGAGTGGACGATATTTTTTCATCAGAGCCCCGAAAACGATAAACCTAATTAATGAAGTAAGCGATGCGAACACAGTCTTGGTTGCTTCAGCACCACCACAGCTTAATTAAGCCTATTACACATACAGGAAGAATTTTTTAGTGTGGGGCGACGATTTTTTATTTAAAAAAATGGTGAAAAAGGTTTCAATATTCTAACTCAAAGTCAAAGTCAAAGTCAAATATATTTATTTCAACTAGGCCAATAAGCGGCACTTTTGAACGTCAAACATTAAATCTAAATTAAAAATGTACAAGTAAATTGACTCTACCGTGCATTCGGAAAGCAGCTTGTTATGGAGAAGAACACACAAGAAACTCCATAACTAATTAACTAATAATTAAATAAGTTAGAGAGTTAATTATTTGACCATTTGTTAGGCTAACAGTTAGAAAGAAAAAAAAGAAAGAAAGAAAGAAAAATTGTTTGATTGTTTGTTTGTTTGTTTGTTTGATTGTTTGTTTGTTTGTTTGTTTGATTGTTTGAATTGTTTGATTGTTTGTTTGTTTTGTTTTGTTTCAGTTGATTTAGAAATGTATTTTACCGACATTTGAAACTAATCGTTAGCTTATTTAACCATTTATATTTACTAACGCGATAATTTGTGCGGATCAAAAACTACTGAATGGACTTTGATTAAACTTTACAATAATATAAGTTTATTTATCAGAATAATACAGATATTATAATTTATAAAGATACTATATTCTGATGTGCTATTCCAGACTATAGTTTATCTCTTTGCCAAATTTCAACCAGATCCGTTCAGCCAATCTGGCGTGATTAAGTAACAAACATACATCCACACACACACACACATTCATCCATCCGAACTTTCACATTATAATATTAGTAAGATATAAAAATATTGACTGTGTAGAAATACTAACTCAACGCGGGCGTGGCGACTTGGTAGCCTATAAAGCCAATTTGTACTTTGTAAACAAGCACGCTAGGCTAGAGAGTTCTTTAAGAGCTTGATAAGCACTCGATACTTCGTCCATTAAGTCGTTACGTGAGGCGTCCTTGTAGTATTTGTGTGATAAAAAAATATAACAATCGATCTTCGAACGAGAGTAAAGTCAATTGAAGTGTTGATGAAGTCTTAGTTTTAATTATTGCTCTGTTAGATTATCAAGTATCGGCGCTGTTGTGCCGAGCCATGAAAATCCATCAGCGTTTTTATGTAATGGTGTCTCGTGTTTTTGAAAATAAATCTTTTTGACACAAAGAATCCTAAAGTTAAACCTTGATCATTTCTAAGAAAATATACAAGGACGAGTACTTAAATAATGGCTTCGTATTGAAAAAACGAGACCTAAAAAGTTTGGGCCTAAATAAACTGAATCCGTAGGCCTTTTTCTGTTACTCCAATCACACCCAATTCTTTGAAATTGGATAACAACGTTGAGTCTTTCTACTTATTTAGTAAAATTCGATCCTCGACATATTCTGACAATTGTGAAATGGACCTCTATATCCTAAATGCAAGGAAACGTCGAAAGGTATAGTGCTCGCCAAACTTCTGGGCCGCCCTGAAGTTGGCTTTCCGATCCACAAGGCACGAAACGGTGCTGTTTTTGTTTGAGATTTACTACTGCACAGCCACTGTAGCCAACTTCAGGGCGGTCAAGAAGTTTGGCGAGAACTACTATTGCTATTGCAAGTGTATTTTTTTTTAAATCTATTATAGCCTCGAGATTGACCACTATCTCACCTGATGGTAAGCGATGATGTAGTCTACGATGGAGCACGCTTGCCTAGTAGTAACCTATTCACTCTTGACGTAAAGACCCCTAGATTGTAGCTATCGGTAAACACAGTCTCCGGCAGGGAATTCCACTCCTTAGCTGTACGCATAATAAAAGTATTCTCAAAACGTTTAGTGCGTATGGGTGGGATGTCCACCATGTACTGATGGCGCATCGCCGTACATCTGGTAGTCCGATGATGAAACGGGCTGGGCGGAATTAGATCATGCAATTCCATCACACACTCCCCGAAATGTAATCGATAAATAACAGACAAGCTGGCAACTCGGCGACGATGTTCAAGGCTCTGGAGTTTTGACTTAACCAGTGCCGAACAGCTCAACATTTTTGGTTGCCTACCGTACATACCATGGATATTTTTGTCGACATATTTTTGTTACCACTTATATATATCATTGTAGGTATTCCCCAAAAGGATAGACAATGAGACAGAGGTGTTTTGTACAACATCTCACTAATTCCCTTTCATGCCCATTACTCAATGGGAGTATACGATCCTATTGCCTACTAACCATTTATAAACCCAGACTGCGTACAGATAATTTTATAAAACTGAAAGAAATCTCCAAATAAACTTTACTCAACCTAGGAAACGAACCTAGCACAGCAGCAGTTGCGTTTATGTACAGTAGATCTAAATTAAAAAGTGAGACGTCATACAGGGGTTATTTTTTTGTTTGTATAACACGAAAGCAACATTGCACCGAAACAGCTTTGTAATAAGATAATACATTTGCAAAACAAAACAAGAAAGATTTAAGATTTATGAAAACAACACTTGGTTTTTCAATTTTTAAAGGTGCCTTTACAAAACGTATACCTCAGCATTTATGTTTGGTGGGGGACGTGTGGTCCAAGAAATAAAAGATTGTAAAAAAAACATATTCGCGAGCTGGCGGACCAAAACCAGATGTATCCTCCGACTGCACAGCATGATTTTCTTCTTGTTTACGTCTTTTTAGTTTGCTTTTTAAGCAGTCGGGTTTTTTGATTTTTTTAATTAACTTTTTTTTATTTACAACTTCTTAGTTATTTTTTTATTAGAATTAGGTACATTTAAACATATAAGTGTTATAATCCTTTATTTTGATACCCCACACGATGGGTTTGGAAGAAAAATATTTTTTTCCCCCCACAAAATGGCGCCATTTTTGTTTTTTCCAATTTTAATGTAGCCAGTGACACTCGCAAGATTAAGACGAACCGATTGACGTAAGAATCATCAAAATCGGCCAACGCGTTTGGTCTCTAGAACGCCACATAGGAACAAACATAAATACATACATACATACTTACATACATACATACATACTTACATACATACATACATAGACTGATAAACACATTAACCTCCTTCGGCAGTCGGGTAAAAACGGCTAGCTACTTAACCAACGACCTACCTTACCATTGTGACTACTTGTGACTCCTCACAATGTTTTCCTTAACATTATTAAGAGCAATGGTGATGAAATAATTAACACAAAGTAAATTAAATATTCACACTAATATTATAAAAGCGAAACTCTTTCACGCAAAATCTATTGTACGGATCTGGAATATGTTCTCTTGGGATAATTATCGACATTCACACGGGCGAAGCCACTGGCAGAAGCTAGTAAATCTTATAAAGTAGTCTAGTTCGTCTCGCCCAACTTTCAACACTACAGCAGACAGCTGTGAAAACAGTATGAAGTGGAAAGATGGAAATGGATTGACGTAAAATATAAGCAATGTATAAGAAAGCAATTTCAAATTACAAATCAGCAATAAATAATTGAACAATATAATAATTGAATTATGTTGCCAAGAGATTGAATATTTCCGTCCACTGTTTTAATCTAAATACATCCTTATTGGAAAAATAGTGCCAATTATAAATCATCATAAATATGACAATCGCTACCGCTCCTGAATTAGAACGCAGCAGTTTAATGAATGCGTCAGAAATTGCCTTTGTGAAGGGCATTTCACAAAAATATTATTTTTAAATATTCAATTATTCGTCTTGGACTGTAAATATAAATACTGGCCTTTATAAAACGGTGAGAGGTTTTCTTTTATTCATAAAGACATTTGATTTGTTTTAGGTTTCTGTTCTAACTGATATAATTCACAATTTAAACTAAACTGGAGTAGTAGCTGATTGATTGGTTGATTGAATAGCTCACGGTCTAAATTTCTAATGAAATAAGCAGTACCTTTGTGCTCTTCAATCTGTATTATTTATTTTCTCTGTAAAGTGTTTTTTGTGTACATAAATAAATAAATTACACGAAACAGGTATTTGTATGGCTAATAGTAGAGGTAATAGAGACCATCTTAGTGTAGACAGAAATGCAGAGCTTTACCTCCGCGGAAGTTTCGCACCTACGAATGTAGATGCTGTTACAACCCTAGCTTATAGATGAGTCTTGGTAATACTGAAGTGCCATCTATACCGCCACAAACGAACTACCAAAATACCTGATCAGGTGTTGTGTCGTGCTGTAGGATTTGTGACGTCGCACAAATCAAACCCATCTGGTTGGAGGATCCTCCTTTTACAATGGTCGTTGCGAGAGTTTCCACTCTGTTCTAAAAATCTTAACAGGGGCGGTCCCTATGTGAACAACATCATTTCCTCAAGCTCTCGAGCAGGGAGTCACACTTTCAGCTGTTGTTGCCCGCAGCGTAAATATGTTTAAAATCATATCTTACTAATCACACTTCACACTAATATTATAAAGGCGAAAGTTTGTGAGTGCGTGTGTGTGTGTGTGTTTGTATGTTTGTTACTTCTTCACGCTCAAACGGTTAGACGTAACTAGATGAAGTTTGGAACAGAGATAGATTATAGCCAGGAATAGCACATAAAAGTCAAAGTCAAATATATTTATTTCAACTAGGCCAATAAGCGGCACTTTTGAACGTCGAACAATAATAAATCTAAATTAAAAATTTACAAGTAATAAAAATTGATTCTACCTTGCATTCGGAAAAGTAGCTTTTTATGGAGAAGAACGCACAAGAAACTCCATACTTACTCTTTTTAAAACAATAGGTGTTTTACAATATTTACTTATGTACATACATTAATAAATTCAAACATGTGAGGACAATAGGATACTTTTTATCCCGGGGATATTTAAGTTACCTCGTAATAATAGAAACGCGAAAGTTTGGATGGATGGTTGCATGTGTGTTACTCAATCACTCCAGCACGGCTGAACAGATATGTATGAAACTTCGCGGGCGAAGCCGTTGGCAGAAGCGAGTGTTGATATATTTTATTTGTTTGATCACAAAGTAGTTATACCTAACAAAATTAATTTCTCTCAATTCAGTACACGTTCAAGAGCAAATTAGTTTTTGTTTAGTTCCGATGGCCAACATAAATATGAATAAATCAAACTGGAACGGGCCAGGGTTTCATTTAACTGAAAACAAACACAATCAGTATTGGGTGACCTTTAATCCTGTCGTGAAAACAATAGCAGTTGCCAACGAGATTCGCGAGAAAATAAATTAGGCCAATGTTTAAGAGGCAGATCCTGTTTTATACTTTATTTAAAGGTATAAATATTAAGTGTTGAATGGACGAGATGAATAATAGCTACTTTGGAATGATAATATCTAATTTCTGAGATCATTATTTGTTTGCTAAGTGCGGTTAAGTCTTTATCATAATTTCAGTTTACTGGTATCCTCAGCATCGCTACACAGACTGATCTTGTGTCTTTTGAATCCAGCGGCTCTCACTAAGCTTCTGAAGGATTCCTTGCTATTGATATTTTCATGAAAATCCTAATTGAAATTGTATTTTCTTCTATTACAGGTAACACGATCAATGATGACTTCTGGTGACTTTATCTGAATGAAGAGTAAGGTAACATATTAGGTATAGCAACATAAAAAAACACATTGGCACAAAAACAGCCTGTAAAACCTTTTATTGGTTCTTAAACTCTTTTAATCAAACACCAGTTCCGAACTTCATACCCACACTATTCTGAACAGGAAATAATTCCCGAAAATCCAATTTGAAAGTTCTTCTATCATAAATTCGACGTATTGTGCAAAGGGCATAATATTTTCGAAACCATTTTAATATTCGAGATACGCATCAGAAAGATACTGCGATCAAAACAATTGCGATCGCTCAGTATTCCGTGAAAATGGACTCGCCCGTCGGTAAACTGAATTCGTTTTCCGAAATGAAGTTGCGATACAGTTCACTTCATCTGCACACTCGAATATTGTTTGTGAAAAGTGAGTTTTTATCGAAGTGAGTTTATCTGACTTTTGTTCTAAGATTACAAATGGATCCAATCTTTTTTGTATTGGTTTAAAAAGGCAGGTACCGAGCCTAAACGGTGGGGACCAGGTCGACTTTGTCAATTTACGAAACTACATTTACAATAAACAAGATTAAAGGTTAGGAAAAGTATAAAAGAGATGTTGTTTTAAAAGTCGGAGGGTCGTTTTTTATTGCTGGCTTTTTGCAGACACTGTTTTTACTTTTTGTCAATATTAACCACCCATTTCTTGATATAATCTCTATCCCTCTTACAAATAAACGCGGTATAAAGTTATACCAAGTATAAACCTATGAAAATGTATGGTTATTCCTTTGTTATACCTGGTATAACTTTATTCCGCGTTTATTTGTAAGAGGGTATGTATCTATTTGTGCATTCAAGGGGTCTAGTTAGTGTGTTACCACATCAATTGATTGACTGTGTCAATTGATCAGTCGATATTAATTGACAGTTGTAACACCAAAAGTTACCGTACCAATTGGCCGACAGCGATCAAAGTCGATCAAGCGCCAACCAGTTAATTGGTATACAGCATTACTAATGTATCAAGACACTGAAATCCGCCCTGTATAATGTGAAACTTGGTAATTAGTTGTTAAATTCGGACGGACCTATAAATTCAACCCAAAAACTTCCTAACGTCAATATAAATCCATTTATACCAACATTTACTTGCCCAAAAGAGAACAATACCATAATTAAAACATGCACATGAAAATTCAGTGCCTACTTGGCCTGCCAAGTCCTCTTGCTAGAGACTTCACCGTCTCAGACCTCTTTTCGCCTCTCGTAGTGTACTCGAAAACGTAATCAGCCCATACATATTTAGCAGCCAGAGAAACAGGCAGGGCCTAGCAGGAAATGCCATTTGTGAGATGTGAACTCATTTAATAAAGTGACGGACATTAAGAGATAAATTTCATAGGAAACGACGTTGTTTAGGTAGGTGGACAACCCGCTTAGAGTTACATGTGATTGAATTAGTGGGACTATTTGTTTTAAAGTTCTAGGCTGGCGCCTAAGTAGAAATGGCAGTTAGAACGATGTTAAACGGGTAACTCACAAGACAGACTTGCCTACGGGCATGCCTGCCAGGTATTTTCACCAGGTCTACCTGCTATACCCGTAACAAAAGGTAGTAACGAGTGCTGGCGGATATGGCCCACAGGTGACTTGACTGCTTTACCTGTGTCTTTCATTGACGTAAATTGTACAAAACAGTAAGAATAAATAATCACCTGTGGAGGCTTTAATCTGTGGGGTGACCATAAGCTCTAAGCGTAAGGTTATTTATGTGTGCACAGACAAAGACATCCAGTACCCCAGATGTCTATCGGACGTCCGAACGCCCAAGGTTACGTCCGCGATAGTTTGTACAAATTTATTGTACATTCATTACCCAGATGTTGTATAAGTAGGGACACGGATAAATTTGAAAAAGAGTTACCGCGGCCCTGCTTCAAGCAACTGAAGGAACACGGGTAGGTTTTAGTCAGTTAAAGTCTGACACGCCCTCCCGCTTCACCCAGAACGGGCGAAGTCATTGGATGATTTCCCACCACAAAAAAAAAATGTCAGTCGCGTCCGTCAGCCGCGTCCGATAGTTTGTAGCATGTTAAGAAAGAAGAGTGAGCGATAGCGCGACGGTTGACGGAGCAGAATGATAGAAGACAGCGTTTCGCCCACATCAAGTAACATGGGACAAGGGCCGAATTATGATGATTTTAGTTGTAAAGAGAACACACAAGAGTACTATCTTCTTGACCAAGTCAACACATAATCACTGCGTATTTTGGTTTTAAAGCCAGAAGCAACACTTATCAGGATTCAGCTTCGATTCGTGTCGTTGTAATTATTTGTTCAATACACGTGGTAATTATCACGTAACCTATCAGACAATGTTTGTATCCACAGTAATACGTAGCTAGATAGGTATTTATGATTATAAGGCGATTTTCACGTAACTTAACTACACGTATAAGCTAGAAAACCTGAACCAGATTTGAGAAGAACCACATTTTACCAGCAGTTGCGTCCGCGTGAAAGTCGGATTCTCCTTCGGAAACTACCTTGAGGATAAAAAGAACCACTTCTTTGTCTCTTACCAGGCCGAAGAAAAAAGAAAAAGTGTATAATTGTAAGAAAACGACATACATATGTACATGCTTATGCTAAAGCCTTAACAATAGTATTAGTAGTACTTAAATTATGTTTCAAAGACCAAAACCTACCTACATCTATACTAATATTATAAAGAGGAAAGATTTTTTTGTTTGTTTGTTTGTTTGTACCGAATAGGCTCCGAAACTACTGGACCGATTTGAAAAATTCTTTCACCAATAGAAAGCTACATTATTCCTGAGTGACATAGGCTATTTTTTATCCCGAAAACGGGTCCTGTGGGGTGGCCCACGGGAGCGAAGCCGCGGGCAACAGCTAGTTTTGTATAAAACAGAAAAGGAATAGGGTGAAGAAGAAGCCATGCAGGAGCATGTCGTGATTGTGGCAAGAAGGCTTCCACTCAACATAATGCTGTGCCGTGGGGGACCCACAGCATGGCGCTGATTTTCAGTGGTCGCCTAGGACGTGACAAAAATAACGTTTTCTTGTTGTTGAGCCGTGATTGATGATCAAACATCTAAACAGGCAGTGTTTCAGATTATTATATGTATTAGTTAGGTCCTATTTGCTGGAGTGCTTCAAATTTCCTGTACCCTAGAGACAAGAGCCACTTTTTCAATAAACGTGGCCAACTATAGAGGACCCAAACAGTGTGATTAAATGACATGTACTGTGACGCGAATAGAATAAGCCTTATTCTTAGTTATTCGCGACGCAGTACACCTAACGCCGCTTTTTACCTTATTCAATAAGGTAAAAAGTAAGATTTACTACTTGTAAATTAACGGTAGTGTGATCACATTTCGTATATTTGTCATTTTATTCAGCATATCACTAAACGTAATCTACCCTTTTTTACCGCATAAAATGTCGTCACTCAACAATAATATTCGTAAATCTCTCTTGGGAACGCTAGGGAATCTTCATAACGCTTAGAGCCTATTCCTCTAGATAAATTCTGAAACTCACATATTCAGACAAGAATGTTTAGGCCGTGGCCACACAGGAGCTTTGCTTGATGAGTAACGTTGTTCGAAAAAGCTACGTATTGAGGCTCCTGCGAACAAGCGCGATGCGATTCGACAATACGATTACGATACGACAGCGCGTTTTACTGAAATTCTCGATCAAAAATTGCCTACAGACACAGATAATATAATACTAGCATACAGATACCTCATCCCATACAAAGAAACCGTGCCGACGTAAATAGTGTTTTTCGACTGCTTATTCTGGCTATTTTTTGTACATCGAACGCATTCGGTTCTGTTTCACGGTGATAGATAGATGGTGTTAGCAGCGACTTGCAAGTAAAAAGGTTTACTAGGTTCGTGAAGGTTTTTTCTTTAAATGCAGTGAAGGTTTGTTTTCTAGTATTTATTTGCACGATTTTACAATTTTTCTTTGCCCCAAAATGTGTTAAAATGCAAACTTTAACAATCGAGTGGAATGCCACAGAAATTTAAAAATGCGCCATCTATTGTCATCAATTTTAAATGATCAGTCTAATAATCTTTGAAATGTGAATTAAGAGCCCAATATTTCATAATTTTGTACTTAGGAGAGTTGATTAAACAAGAACATACAATTTTTGTGTTCAATTCCAGAAAATGTTTATTTTACGCTCATTCAATAACAGATAGGTGGATACCGAGGTGCATATCGCGCCATCTAGTGAGATTGATTTGAACCAAATTTTCTTTCTTAGCAATGAGACCCCGTGCTACAGATATAACTAGGTACTATAATCACGGGCCATCAATCTGAATGAAAGTTAAAAAAGTTTTAAGCCTCAAGAAAAGTTTTGACAAAGCCATTTCAAGCAGTGGCCGTCGAGGTATCTCGGTGCTCTGTGGATAGGACGCAGCTTAGCACTAAGCAAGGAAATAGTTATTTATGCTACAAGTGCGGAAGGTATGTGATTTCCGATGAGTGGCATTATTATTCACGAGCGAGCGATGCGAGGGAGTGGATAAATCGACACGAGTCGGAAATCATCTTACGTACGTGTATCATACAACATTTTACTAAGCATTGTGCGAGGAAATAAAAAATAACCACGCAAAAATTTATAAAAGGGCGGGCTTATTCAAACGCGCTCAGCATAACCACAGATTAACTAAAAGTTCCTCGGGCATATCTACTGCGCATGTGCAAATAGCTGTCACGTCGTAACGGAAAAAGGCACGAGTAAAATATACGTTCTGCCAAACATATTTAATGAATATTTAAAATTAATAATTTATTGATCAAAATCTAAATCTAGAGTAATTAAAAACGCTTTTAATGAAGTATTAGTTTTATTTTACCTTTTATATGAATGATAATCTGTACTTAACTAATTTGTAAAACTTTTCTCAAATAATAAAAACTCTACGGCTGACGTTGTAGTAAAAAAATTAAAAAATACAGAAAAGTAAAAAGCACTAGTTATAAAAAGTGACACTTTCCACACAGCTTGGAAAACGCTCTTTTCGTGGACATGCATTGTAAACATCTTTTTTATGCCATAAAGGTGACTAACAAGGAGGTGGCCTACATGATGGTAAGTGTTGGCTACAATACCATACCAGGTATACCTGCAAATATATTTGTATATCTGACAATTAAACACCACATTCACCCCCCGGTAGATTATGTTGTGCAGTCCAACATTTCGAGCCGGGGATCGTCTGTCCCTCGTAGATCTTCAAAGAGTGGGAAGCGAGGGCAGCGCTTCGTTATAACCATTTTCAGGCGGTTGGGATTCACGAAGAGTTTGTTGGGTTGACTAGACTTCCTCTCCACCCTCCGCATCCCCAAATAGATCTTGATCTGCTGGTTCAGGACGTGGATCACTGTGCTGTAGTAGCGGTGAGAGTGGAGCAAATTGTTTGTATGACACTGTGGCTTCACGACCGTCAGCTAATCTTACATATGAATAAGATGGATTAGCTTCCAATAGTTCCACTTCTTCCACCTCTGGATCATATTTAGAACGTTTTAGATTATATTTATTATTAGGCAACGCCCCTGTGGTATACCACAGGAGCTTTGGCTAACTTTTTCAGAGCCTCTCAGTCTTTGCACTGAACTCCTAGCTGTGTGAATTCGCCCTTAGCCCTTCGCCCTCAAATACAAAGCCAGAGTATTCAAGAGACGGTAAAGTGCGTAATAAACTTAAACTAATCGGGAACAAAGAAACCATTTACAGTTTAGAGCGTTATATTGTTTAGATAGGGTTGTATTAAATTAACTTAACACATAATTGACCATCCATTTCTTGGAGACAAAAGATTTAGTTTATTTATTTATTTATAGTTCAATTTATAGGACGGATTGTGTATGTTAGTATCCTCAGATTTGATGAAATATTGAGGCCGCATGCAACCATTACACATGAGTACCTAATTCAAAATATTTCTTGAGATACTTTTACTGACAAAAACATTTTTTATGTTCTATAGGCTCGCGCTTGACCACTATCTCACCTGATGGTAAGCGATGATGTGGTCGACGGTGAAACACGCTTGCCTAGAAATAACCTATTCACTCTTGACTTAAAGACCCCGAGATTGTAGCTGTCAGGCAACTGACTCCGGCAGGAAATGCCACTTCTTAGCTGTACGCATAATAAAAGGGTTCCTAAAACGTTGTGGGTGTATGGATGGGATGTCCACCATGTATCGAAAAAATTCAATTACAAACGTAATTATGATTGTTTCAAAAACTTGCTGAGTGCTGAAAGACCGTGTCATGTTACGAAGTTTTGCTTTTTCTTAATACTACGAATATTGTAAATCTGAAAGTTTGTATGCTTGTGTTTCAATAACGCAAAAATGCCAGAACGGAAATGAATAAAATTTTGCTCACAGATAGATTATTATCACTTGGATTAACACATAGGATACTTCTTATCCAGGTAGCACAGTATAAATATGGATGAACAGTACGGAAACTACCTACAAACGCTCGAAACGGCACACTCACACAAACATGCGCATCGACGAGACCCCTAAGCGGCTCGCACTACTGACAGCATCGCAACAACCGCTTAGGGGTTTCGTCACAGTAAAAATATACAAACAGTATGGAAACTACCTAAAAACGCGCGAAACGGCACGCTCACACTAACATACGCACCGACGAGACCACTTGGGCACTTCTGCGGTGCTGTCAGTACTGAGCATCGCGACGCGACGAGAGGTCACGTATGTTTGTGTGAGTGTGCCGTTTCGAGCGTTTGTAGGTAGTTTCCATACTGTTCGTCCTTATTTATACTGTGCAGGTAGTAAGTTTCTTTGCTTAAAACACTTTCGACCTTCACGGGGGCAAAGCCGCGGTCAGCAGCTAGTGGGTCATAAGTCAACAAAAGTTTTACTAAAAGAACTTTCGCAACATATCAAGCTTATCGCGCGTTATTAGATAATAAAGCTACAACTGATAACACCGCCGATACTTCAATGTACAACAAACTTATCAAAGTAATAGATCAATACTTACTCTTATCAATCAACATAAAATATTAGCAGCAATTTCATTGATACCATCAAAGATAAATGTTGACGATGAACAGTACATAGATATGTTGACGAGCAGTTTCAACAGAAGTTTTTAGCATTCACAGTGATTCAGCTTATTGAAAGTAAAGTTTTTCTAATGATTCCTTAAGTAAAACTTTACAAAGGCTTTAATCATGTTTTTTGCTCTAGGGAAACGAAAATGGTTTTAAGGGTTACTGTACTGTTACATTGACTATCTACAGAATATAGGTATCTTAGTTTTCTTGTTCCACAAACAATGTCGTGGAGAAGTATAATAAACGTGACCATTTGTCCCGTTTTGGGCGCGACAGTCCCACTTTCAGGCTGTCGGTCCCGCTGTCCCAAGCTAGGACAAAAATGACCCGCTATCGCGAACAGACTTTGATCTGTAGTTACGAATAAACATAAACAATACGATTGCTTGGCATTGAGGTAATAATGTACTAGTACGTAGTACATATTATCTCAATTTTGCTTAGTTAGATCTTAGAAGTCCTGTGATTAAGGCTAGTAACCTAACTAATATTCCAGGTTGCCTGGAAGAGATCGCGGAACGCGATAAGGCCGCCCATTGTATATTATAGTATTAGGTTTCATTTTTTCTTGTTTATTACGGTTTACAATAAAGTGTATATAAATAAATAAATAAATAAAATAATATGTACTAAGGCCCACTTTGATTTAACAACTTCACTCCGAGTTAGTTGCTAACACGCAGTTAAATTGACAGGTTGTCAATTGTCATACAACATTGTAAATTAGCAAGTAACTCTGAGTTAAGTTTTTTTTAGGAAGTGGGCCTAAAACTTACCTATTATTAAGTATTCCACATTGTCTAATAAACGCTATAAAATACCAAAACAATATTTTTTTATTCTGCGGGTGTCCAGCTCTGATGCAAAAACTAATGGGCACGTTAAGTATAATTCATTTGAATCATACCTAACATCAACAAATTAATCTATCTCCAAAATCAATAACCTACTTCACTAAGCACTTAACACATCGAAACCCAAACACACTGAACTATTAACAGACAGACAGGTAAACAAACAGACAAGCATTTGACTAATAGAGCCGGCTTGTTTGCTCAATCGGATTCAACGCAATTACTGCACGGAAATAATGTCATCACGTCGACATGTGTCGACGGAGCTCGTAAAATCGTAAAGGATTTTAAATGCATGTGTCATGCACGTGCTGTGCAAGTGCTGTAACTACTGGTTGACCTCAGTTTTAATGTATAAGATTTTTCCCGCGGTATCGTTTCCATAACCAGAGGCCTTAGTGCGAGTTTTTACTCACGCTCAATCGCGTTAACGTAAACGACAATTTGTATTGAAACTGGATAAGCGCCGTCTGGTGATAGAAGGAAAAACCTCTTTTTTTGTATACATTTTGACATAAGAGATCGTTTACGTTAACGCGATTGAGCGTGAGTAAAAACTCGCACTAAGGGCACAGATCCACAGAAACCGCATTTCTCACTTCAAAAACTTGCCTCGTACTCACGTCGAGGAATCACCACCGTTTATAGCAGCTTATTTTATTTAGGCTTATGTTTAACTTACCACCAGATATAGTAACATATAACAGACAAAAATAGTAAATGATCACCAAAATTAAACCCGCATCTTATTGTAAAATTATAACCAAAGTTTTAACATCTCGCTATCCTGTTTAGGCAAAATGACTCCAAATAAATCATTGTTAACCCAAAAGTAGTAAATGATCACCAAAAGTAGTAAATGATCACCAAAATTAAACCAATGACCAAAAAGATTATAAAATTTCTGGGAGCAACTTGGAAGTAGCGCTCGCCGGCCGCTGCCGCGGCACCGCTCGCTTTGCTCGCTCGGCTCGCGCGCGGTTGGTCACAGTTCTAACCTAACCTAACCTATTTTACAACATTAAATAGCGCAATAATTTGCTATTAAAATTTGGTGATCAATTTACTAAATTTGGTGATCATTTACTATTTTTGTCAGTATATTACTAGATTTGGTGGTTAGGGGTTATCGTCACAAAGTTTTTTTTGGTGGTCATTATATTTATTCCCTTTTATTTATTTAGCGGTTCCCCGACGAGTACGAGGCTGATTTTTTGAGGTTTTTGTGTCGGAGGTTCTATAATAAATTTTTAATTAATGCTTTTTAAACTACGTATTATAATATATCTAGCAGTCGTCAAGCTTCAATCGACATTCTTTCGAAACACTTATTGCGACACTATATCTTGAGAAAAACCCAGATAAAGTTCGTAACGTAGCTAAGAATACTCTTGACAAAACCACCTTTCAAATAAAAATAACTAAATCAAAATCGGTTTATCCGTTTAGGCGCTATGATGCCAAAGACAGGCACAACAACACATGTCAAACTTATAAAACCCCTCTCTTCCCGACAGGGTGTTAAAAAGTAGCATATGATAGCCAGTGAAGTATATGTGGGTATATTATTGAAACATAGATGATATTTAATTTTAATGAAGGTCAGGTTGAATTCTTTCTTTTTATAAAAGTACTGGAATCAGAAGAAATTCTTGAGAATAATTCGTTGTGTTGAACCATTGTATAAAAAGAAATTCACAGCTTAGTAAATGTGTCTAAAGCTTTCAGGGTGCTCCACCTAGAATTCCTAGAGGTCACTTTAAATTACAAATTGTTTATTTATTTTGTTACTTAGATAAATAAAACACTTTTAGTCGTCAATTATTTATAGTCATATTAAATTAGACTAAAAAAAACTTTTTCTTATTTTGCATCATACAGACAGACCGCTATTAAATTAAGTTGACATCCGAAGTTGGCGGTAGTTTACGAATCCGCTTCTTAATCCTGGAACCATGGACCAACTCTTTTACTTTTTATTATTATGTAGATATTTATGCAATATGTAAATGGAAACCACTAACATTATGAATATGATAAACCCCGATTTCTGAATTAAGTATTTGAAGTTCACTATTTGCCAAACTCCATTTTAGCATAAAAACTTGTCATACTTTGGCATTAAAAAAGTGGGGTTAGACACTTTTTTTTATTTTAACTTCAAGTACCAACTCAATTAAACCCTAAGTAAGACATTTGCAAATTCGCTGTTATTCATCATAAAAAGAAGCCCTAGCTCAGTCGTCCACAAAGAAGGCAGGTACCATTGAACTATTTTTAGACACCATCCACGACAATCTACTCTTCAAATGATCTCTAGCCCATACCCAGAACCCTTTGCGACATTTTAATTGAAATATCATTTAGTTAGTAGAATAAAATCACACGATGAATGAAAATGTTAAAACTTTTACTACTTTGTACAGTACAACTATTTTCTTAATGTCCCTCGGCAAACCTCGTGTTTCGTCAGTAGTCGGATTTCTATCAGACTTCCAAATTGATTGAGAGCGAACTTACCCAG
The DNA here is from genome assembly GCA_945859665.1 of Anorthoa munda. Taxonomy (NCBI): domain Eukaryota; kingdom Metazoa; phylum Arthropoda; class Insecta; order Lepidoptera; family Noctuidae; genus Anorthoa; species Anorthoa munda. Next base: position 25,200,839 of record OX243900.1, on the reverse strand, counting down.
TGCGAATAATGGGGATTGTTTCGCATGAGATAATGATTAAAGTTAAGTCTTTCACTTGGTCTTCTCAACTAATTTATTCTCCTCACAAATGCAGTCTGTCACTGAAGTTGCATGTCCATCAACTACACCATGAATACATCTGTATTCGGATCCTGCTGCTTAAGTCTTGGGATGTGATTTTCTCAAGTCATCATCCTCATGAGATGTTGTTAACTATTAGGGATTAGGGGAACCATGTGTTTATTGTATTTATTATTTACACACATTCAAATAGATCTAAATATAATTAATTGTTTAATCGATTAGACATTAGCGCCATCTATCCGATGTGTGGTAAACTGTAATATCAAATTCTATTTTTATCACTAGAGGACACTACTGACTTTATTATGTTTTAAGATGCTATTTTTTTATTTCACAAGCGTCCGGTCTGCACCAAGTGCAAAGGGCAACTGATAGAAAACCGACGACTGATGAAACATGAAGTTTGCCGAGGTATATTAAGAAAATTTATTTTTGATGTGCCGTGCTTCACCGAGGCTATTGATGCTTGGAGACTCGCTTGCCCGGACTGTAATCCCCCCGACTACCCATCTTCCCAGAGACGGTGAGATGAGCCGCACTGCAAAGCAGTTCAGGAGCACCTAATTGCCACTTCTGGCACTCCTGCCGAGCGCGCTTGCCTGCTGGCTATGGGTGAGTGGGTGTCGGGCCTCTGGCTTCAAGCACTATCGTCGTCGAACATAGGCACCTTGTTTGACGACACTCTTTTCCACCTCGCTGCTTCCCTACGTCTTGGCGCTCCCTGTTGTACTCCACTTCGTTGGCACTGTGGCAAAGTTGTCAACAGCCTCGGTCACCACGGTCTTTCATGCAGCCGAAGTGCGGGTCGCTTCGCTCGGCACGGGATCTTAAATTACATCATCCGACGTGCTCTCGTCACCGTCGGCGTTTCGGCCGTATTACAACCCCATGGCCTGGCACGCGACGATGGCAAAAGACCGGACGGGATGTCTTTGTTTCCATGGAAGATGGGTAGGCCTTTACTGTGGGACGCTACTTGTGTCGATACTCTTGCGCCATCCCATCTTCCGAGTTCGTCGTGCTGTGCTGGCGCTGCTGCTGCGGCTGTAGAGAACCTCAAGCGGCGGAAATATAATAACCTAATTGGTAGTTAAATTTTCGAGCCGTTTGGGGTTGAAACTCTTGGTCCGTGGGGTCCGAGTGCTCACGCTTTGTTTAAAGATCTTTCCAAACGCCTAGTTGACACTTCGCGTGACCGAAGAGCTGGCTTTTACCTTGGTCAGAGAATAAGCATTGCCATACAACGTGGCAATGCTGCCAGCCTTTTGGGTACATTACCAGTGAGGAACGATGTCGAGGAGTTTTTCGACGCCATATTTTATTAAGTATATTTTTAGTTTTAGTTACTGAGTAGTTATTGGTTAACGTGTATATGTTTGTAGTCTTAGTTATTTAAATATTGTATACACTGTATATACCAAAATTAAATATAAATTATTTTAAGAAAATAGTTATACTCTACAAGGGTGTCTGTAACTGTACAATATTTTAGTTTTATTGCTCCGTAAAATACGTGTGAATTTGAGTCAGAAACAATTCGTAGCAAATTAATTCTACAAACAATTTCCAGGAGAACCTGACATTTATTGCTGAGAGGTAATTAATTCTAAGCTTGTATAATATATAGCCAGTCTAATATATTACTTTTGTGTGAACACCTCTTGAGACATTCAGGAGAAATCTCAATTGATCGTAAAATTGTTAATTGTAGGCTTGTCTGTGTCACAAATGTGGCATATATATATATATATATAAATACATAACATAGCGACTGTATTCCCCGTAAGGATAAACAGGCGTGTACTTATCGGCGGTAGCAACCTCTCGCGTCCGGCGCTGGTTCAGGCCATGGTACGGGGTGAGAGGGAATGGGAAGCTGTCACCTCCTTCTGCGAAGCAATAATGCTCACGATGGAGGAGGTGGAACGCGTGAGGGAGAAGCAACGGAGACGCCCTCACGCCCCAAGCCACCGCAGGAGACGCCCTGGGCGTCGGGAGTTGCAATCCAATTCCCGGCCACCGTAGGCGCGGGCTTGCGGACGGTGAGTAATGAATAGCTCGTCGTCCGATAAGGACCAGACTCGAGTTGACGGCGTATAGTGTTTCACGCGCGCCTCAAAGAAATGTCAGCAAAAACTGACGGGGTCCGCTAGGGCCGATGCCTGTCTGGGTTATGGATAAATTTGAAAGAGAGTTACTGCGGCCCGGATATAATCAACTGAAGGAACACGGGTGGGTTTTAGTCAATAAAAGTTTGACAAGCCCTTTCGCTTCATCCAGAGCGGGAGAAGTCATTGGATTATTTCCCACCCAAAAAAAAAGAAAGGTGGTGCACTTATTTTACACAATCATTGCCATAGCCAGTTATTTTATGTCCCATTTAACAGGAGGCGAGCCTCTAACCGGGCACAACCGGGGACCTCGAGCTGCTATTGAGAAATTGCAGATGGAAAAACCCAATAACATTTGGCCTGACCTTGGAATCGAACGCAGGAACTCATGATGAACAGTAATGCTTGCGATCAGGCAACGAGGTAGTCTAGTTTTATTGCTCCATAAGTGTGAATTAGAGTCAGAAACAATTTGTAGCAAATTAATTCTACCTATAAATAATTTCCAAGAGGATCTGACGTTTATTGCTGTGAGGTAATTAATTCTGTCTATGTAATATATTACTTTTGTGTGAACACCTCTTGGGAGATTCTGGAGAAATCTCAATTAAGCATAAAATTGTTAATTGTAAGGTTATCTGTGTCACAAATGTGTAAGGGAACAAGGTGTTACAAATTAAAACTCAAGATAAGATAACTAGATGTTCATGTTAATCAATTATTGATGAACTTTCATTTTTCTTGTAAAGACCTTGATAACCTCTGCTATGAACCTTGTCATGAATCTCATATTTCCCAGCCAAAATATGAACGAACTAAACGGACTTCGTCTCACTTCAAATCTCCCCGAAACATAACCTGTTCCCATGTTGCCCCAGAACTAAGGAATAACCATTTAGGAACCTCTTCTGAAGAATTGTGATGTGAATGTCATCTTAACGTATATGTCGTCACCATCATTATAATTTTAGCCGAAGACGTTCTTAGCTGGATATAGGCCTCCTGTCCTACGTGTCTCACTTCTAGTAGATTCCCGTCCAAGTGGAAAATTTATTAGTATTCCATACAATATAAAAAAACCGGTCAAGTGCGAGTCGGACTCGCGCACTAAGGGTTCCGTTACCATTATCGCAAAAAACGGCACAAAAATCACGTTTGTTGTATGGGAGCCCCACTTAGATATGTATTTTATACATCAGACAGACAGACAGACAGACAGACAGACAGACAGACAGACAGACAGACAGACAGACAGACAGACAGACAGACAGACAGACAGACAGACAGACAGACAGACAGACAGACAGACAGACAGACAGACAGACAGACAGACAGACAGACAGACAGACAGACAGACAGACAGACAGACAGACAGACAGACAGACAGACAGACAGACAGACAGACAGACAGACAGACAGACAGACAGACAGACAGACAGACAGACAGACAGACAGACAGACAGACAGACAGACAGACAGACAGACAGACAGACAGACAGACAGACAGACAGACAGACAGACAGACAGACAGACAGACAGACAGACAGACAGACAGACAGACAGACAGACAGACAGACAGACAGACAGACAGACAGACAGACAGACAGACAGACAGACAGACAGACAGACAGACAGACAGACAGACAGACAGACAGACAGACAGACAGACAGACAGACAGACAGACAGACAGACAGACAGACAGACAGACAGACAGACAGACAGACAGACAGACAGACAGACAGACAGACAGACAGACAGACAGACAGACAGACAGACAGACAGACAGACAGACAGACAGACAGACAGACAGACAGACAGACAGACAGACAGACAGACAGACAGACAGACAGACAGACAGACAGACAGACAGACAGACAGACAGACAGACAGACAGACAGACAGACAGACAGACAGACAGACAGACAGACAGACAGACAGACAGACAGACAGACAGACAGACAGACAGACAGACAGACAGACAGACAGACAGACAGACAGACAGACAGACAGACAGACAGACAGACAGACAGACAGACAGACAGACAGACAGACAGACAGACAGACAGACAGACAGACAGACAGACAGACAGACAGACAGACAGACAGACAGACAGACAGACAGACAGACAGTAAGACAGACAGACAGACAGACAGACAGACAGACAGACAGACAGACAGACAGACAGACAGACAGACAGACAGACAGACAGACAGACAGTAAGACAGACAGACAGTAAGACAGACAGACAGTAAGACAGACAGACAGACAGACAGACAGACAGACAGACAGACAGACAGACAGACAGACAGACAGACAGACAGACAGACAGACAGACAGACAGACAGACAGACAGACAGACAGACAGACAGACAGACAGACAGACAGACAGACAGACAGACAGACAGACAGACAGACAGACAGACAGACAGACAGACAGACAGACAGACAGACAGACAGACAGACAGACAGACAGACAGACAGACAGACAGACAGACAGACAGACAGACAGACAGACAGACAGACAGACAGACAGACAGACAGACAGACAGACAGACAGACAGACAGACAGACAGACAGACAGACAGACAGACAGACAGACAGACAGACAGACAGACAGACAGACAGACAGACAGACAGACAGACAGACAGACAGACAGACAGACAGACAGACAGACAGACAGACAGACAGACAGACAGACAGACAGACAGACAGACAGACAGACAGACAGACAGACAGACAGACAGACAGACAGACAGACAGACAGACAGACAGACAGACAGACAGACAGACAGACAGACAGACAGACAGACAGACAGACAGACAGACAGACAGACAGACAGACAGACAGACAGACAGACAGACAGACAGACAGACAGACAGACAGACAGACAGACAGACAGACAGACAGACAGACAGACAGACAGACAGACAGACAGTAAGACAGACAGACAGACAGACAGACAGACAGACAGACAGACAGACAGACAGACAGACAGACAGACAGACAGACAGACAGACAGACAGACAGACAGTAAGACAGACAGACAGTAAGACAGACAGACAGTAAGACAGACAGACAGACAGACAGACAGACAGACAGACAGACAGACAGACAGACAGACAGACAGACAGACAGACAGACAGACAGACAGACAGACAGACAGACAGACAGACAGACAGACAGACAGACAGACAGACAGACAGACAGACAGACAGACAGACAGACAGACAGACAGACAGACAGACAGACAGACAGACAGACAGACAGACAGACAGACAGACAGACAGACAGACAGACAGACAGACAGACAGACAGACAGACAGACAGACAGACAGACAGACAGACAGACAGACAGACAGACAGACAGACAGACAGACAGACAGACAGACAGACAGACAGACAGACAGACAGACAGACAGACAGACAGACAGACAGACAGACAGACAGACAGACAGACAGACAGACAGACAGACAGACAGACAGACAGACAGACAGACAGACAGACAGACAGACAGACAGACAGACAGACAGACAGACAGACAGACAGACAGACAGACAGACAGACAGACAGACAGACAGACAGACAGACAGACAGACAGACAGACAGACAGACAGACAGACAGACAGACAGACAGACAGACAGACAGACAGACAGACAGACAGACAGACAGACAGACAGACAGACAGACAGACAGACAGACAGACAGACAGACAGACAGACAGACAGACAGACAGACAGACAGACAGACAGACAGACAGACAGACAGACAGACAGACAGACAGACAGACAGACAGACAGACAGACAGACAGACAGACAGACAGACAGACAGACAGACAGACAGACAGACAGACAGACAGACAGACAGACAGACAGACAGACAGACAGACAGACAGACAGACAGACAGACAGACAGACAGACAGACAGACAGACAGACAGACAGACAGACAGACAGACAGACAGACAGACAGACAGACAGACAGACAGACAGACAGACAGACAGACAGACAGACAGACAGACAGACAGACAGACAGACAGACAGACAGACAGACAGACAGACAGACAGACAGACAGACAGACAGACAGACAGACAGACAGACAGACAGACAGACAGACAGACAGACAGACAGACAGACAGACAGACAGACAGACAGACAGACAGACAGACAGACAGACAGACAGACAGACAGACAGACAGACAGACAGACAGACAGACAGACAGACAGACAGACAGACAGACAGACAGACAGACAGACAGACAGACAGACAGACAGACAGACAGACAGACAGACAGACAGACAGACAGACAGACAGACAGACAGACAGACAGACAGACAGACAGACAGACAGACAGACAGACAGACAGACAGACAGACAGACAGACAGACAGACAGACAGACAGACAGACAGACAGACAGACAGACAGACAGACAGACAGACAGACAGACAGACAGACAGACAGACAGACAGACAGACAGACAGACAGACAGACAGACAGACAGACAGACAGACAGACAGACAGACAGACAGACAGACAGACAGACAGACAGACAGACAGACAGACAGACAGACAGACAGACAGACAGACAGACAGACAGACAGACAGACAGACAGACAGACAGACAGACAGACAGACAGACAGACAGACAGACAGACAGACAGACAGACAGACAGACAGACAGACAGACAGACAGACAGACAGACAGACAGACAGACAGACAGACAGACAGACAGACAGACAGACAGACAGACAGACAGACAGACAGACAGACAGACAGACAGACAGACAGACAGACAGACAGACAGACAGACAGACAGACAGACAGACAGACAGACAGACAGACAGACAGACAGACAGACAGACAGACAGACAGACAGACAGACAGACAGACAGACAGACAGACAGACAGACAGACAGACAGACAGACAGACAGACAGACAGACAGACAGACAGACAGACAGACAGACAGACAGACAGACAGACAGACAGACAGACAGACAGACAGACAGACAGACAGACAGACAGACAGACAGACAGACAGACAGACAGACAGACAGACAGACAGACAGACAGACAGACAGACAGACAGACAGACAGACAGACAGACAGACAGACAGACAGACAGACAGACAGACAGACAGACAGACAGACAGACAGACAGACAGACAGACAGACAGACAGACAGACAGACAGACAGACAGACAGACAGACAGACAGACAGACAGACAGACAGACAGACAGACAGACAGACAGACAGACAGACAGACAGACAGACAGACAGACAGACAGACAGACAGACAGACAGACAGACAGACAGACAGACAGACAGACAGACAGACAGACAGACAGACAGACAGACAGACAGACAGACAGACAGACAGACAGACAGACAGACAGACAGACAGACAGACAGACAGACAGACAGACAGACAGACAGACAGACAGACAGACAGACAGACAGACAGACAGACAGACAGACAGACAGACAGACAGACAGACAGACAGACAGACAGACAGACAGACAGACAGACAGACAGACAGACAGACAGACAGACAGTTTTTACCCTTTGGGTACGGAACCCTAAAAATCAAGAAATATAAACGTTGTTTCTAAAGAAGTACAGTAAAGTACATACAACAAAATAAATTTTAAAATATCTATTTCAAACAGGGTTTACCATTTATAACGACCTAGAGAAATTCATAGATGCAATCACAAGACTCACTCAAGTGTATACCGCTCAGCAATTAGTGCCCGACACTAGTCTCGCAATTTGTGTCGTCAAGTAAACGCAGCTGTAGCGAGTCTCAGACATAAAAACTCTTGAAAGACGGAGTCGGTTCACTGAATAAGAATAGTTGCGTTACTAAGTCAATTCCATCTCGATTCAACGGACCAATTTGCAGGAATCGATTGCTTTGAACTTGTTTTTGTATATCAGTTTTATCAGATAGATAAGGTAACAGTAGCAACAAGCAGTGCTTGTTTCATTACAAGTTATGATAACTTATATTATGAGTTGTTCAGTGCCGTAACTTTACTATGTGAGGTCCGTGGCGAATTTATCGGATGGGGGAACGAAGTTTCATGGTCCGTTTTTTAAATTTTCGTATTATATGTTAGTCTTTCTTCTGTGATCACGGGCTCTTCGGCCGAGGGCTGCCTTGGACCGCGGGCCCCTGGCATTTTGCTCGTTCTGCCACCTTATTGATGCGCCACTGGAGTTGTTGCAACATTATGGATAAACTTTTGTTTATTTTTGCGTAACTTGCTTTTCCGTTGTATCGGCACGAACCATACTTCTCCTGTATGAAAACACGTTACCAACTAAGAATACGAGAATAGATAATCATCATTCTGTTGCCTTTTTAACCTGTAATGATGGAATATTACAGGTTAAAAAGGCAACAGAATCTTGCCCGGGGGCATTCGGGGGAAATCTGTGACCCATAGGCCAATTTATTTGTGGTCGATACAGCATGATTGACTTCTTATTCCATACTTCTCTTTAAGTTGTCATCGCAACAGTCAACTCCTTTTCACCCATATTTCATGCAGTCCGTCCATTGTTTTTTGGTTTTCGCTTATTCTTGTTCCATGATAAAAATATTGCTCTGACAGCAAGCCGATTTTTCACCTTGTATGCTAAAGGTAGGTGCAACAAGGTGAAAAATCTCCTCACTCATATAAGGTGGGGTTAAATTACCCCCACAAGGCATTGTCTCTACTTTGTGCCTACATCAAGTTTGAATGCATTTTTAATAAGCCAGCGAATAAAACACAAAAATGTATCGAATTAAAAATTATCATGCAACATACTCGTAATTATGTAACCTTTCCGTAAAATCAACAATCTGTCATTTAGTCACAATAATAAATCAACATAAATATTTCCTAAAAGGTACATAATTATTTTACTTTTTAATTTAAAACTAAACATATTTAGCTTTATAAAAAAAAAACACAATGAGCCATTTTTTGTTATTTGAGCCATTTTATTCGTTATCTAAATCTAGTGTCTATTCAGTAGGTACAATTTTGATACATCAAATTCACATGTTCCTTACATATCGCGACATTACATTTGAAATGACCGTTCAAAGTCTTCCTATCTTTGTTTTTTTGGACAAAAGGAACTTCTTGGTTGCCCTTGGTTGGTATGGCAGTCCTAGTTTTTTTTAATGTTCATATACTTTGGGGTTAAAGACACCCCAGAACCACTTACACCCGTGTACACTTGTCGATGGGGCGCGAAGTAGGTCCGGATCCAACGGCAACGCTGTGATACGACGCGGCAATGTTTAAACTCGAGCTACTGAGAAAAATAAACTTATTTGGTTACGTTATAATATTATACAATCAACACATCTTAAAAGTATTGTGGTTAAAATAACACCACCTTATATGCCGAGGCACAGATAATATAATACTAGCATACAGATACCTCATCCCATACAAAGAAACCGTGCCGACGTAACTAGCTATTTGTAGCGTTTTTCGTCTGCTTAATCTGGCAATTTTTTGTACATCGAACGCATTCGGTTCTGTTTCACGGTGATAAATAGATGGTGTTAGCAGCGACTTGCAAGTAAAAGGGTTTACTAGGTTCGTAAATATTTTTTTCTTTAAATACATTGAAGGTTTGTTTTCTAGTATTTATTTGCACGTTTTTACAGTTTTTTTTTGCCCAAAATGTGTTAAAATGCAAACTTTAACAATCGAGTGGAATGCCTCAGAAATTTAAAAATGCGCCATCTATTGGCATCAATTTTAAATGATCCGTCTAATAATCTTTGAAATGTGAATTAAGAGCCCAATATTCCATAATTTTGTACTTAGGAGAGTTGATTAAACAAGAACATACAATTTTTGTGTTCAATTCAAGAAAATGATAATTTTACACACATTCAATAACAGATGGAGGTGCATATCGCGCCATCTAGTGAGATTTATTTGAACCAAATTTTCTTTCTTAGCAATGAGACCCCGTGGCCAAGGGTTAATTCACCCTTATTTTCCACTGCTACATAATAGTTTGTACTCGTACTCGGTTCTCAAAAGCTCAAAAAATTCGAGCTACAATGTTCAAAGCCTGCATTGATTGACATCTGAGTGAGACAGAGAGACACAAAGGGTAACAAACTATTTGATATTTCGCTGCTGTGTACATCAACTGGGCATTTTGTGCTGAGCGTGACACTCGTTTGGGTAAATCAAGATAACCCACATGTAGTACAACACTACACTTATCGTGCTGACTGTCAATTATTAGGTTATATCACGACTGTATTGATAGGCGCAGAGATAGTTAACCTCAAAAAGCCTTGTTTGTATTGACTTGTAAATCCTATAACTATTATTAACGTGAAAGTTTGTGAGGATGGATGGATGTTTGTAACTCTTTCACGCAAAAACCACTGAACGGATTTTGATAAAACTTTACAGAAATATCTTACTAATATTATAAATGCGAAATTTTGGTTGGATGTGTGTGCGTGTTACTCAATCACGCCAGAACGGTTGAATGGTTCTGGATGAAATTTGGCACAAAGATAGATTTGGGTCTGGAATAACACATAGGCATTTGAAACCTGGTAGTATGTTCCCGTGGGATAACCTCCGACTGTCACGCAGGCAAAGCCGCTGGCAGAAGCTAGTAGCTTATACATCAGAATAACACATAGGCTATAATTTATAAAGAAATTGGAAGAAGTACTAATACAACGCGGGCGGAGCCGCGGGCGGCAGCTAGTTGTTATATAAGTTCACGCCATATAGGCCACGAAGAGGTGAGTGGTTGATTGGGTATCAACATTTTTTTTAAGAATTGTGATATTTTTACGAAGACATCATCTTCCTGCCCTGCTTGTTACTTGGGGTCGGCTCAGCACGTTTTCTTTTTCCATACCGTCCTGTCCCCGGTCACGCTATCACTGTCACCCTTTTCTTTCATATCACTCCTCACACAGTCCATCCATCTTTTCCTTGACCTTCTCCTCCCTCTACTTCCATCCATATTTATATTCAAAACACTTTGAGTAACATTCAAGAATAATTGATATTTTTACGAGAACATTATTTTGATATTTGACTAAGGCTACAGTAGACAAGCCGTAAAATTAAGTTAAGTCTATAAAATTCTATTTTCATAAACCTTTTTCTCAAGAAAACAAGTAGAAGCTACATAACTGCACCTGTTACGATCCTTTCATACTCCAAATTTTTTTTATTTAATAGTTTCAACAAACCATTCAAAGTAACATCAAAAATAACACTTTTTTGTACTTGACTTACAACAACATTAATGCTAATAAATCACAATATATATATGTGTAATATCTTTTTTTGGTGGACAATAAAGTATATTATATTCTTTTCTATTCTAATAGAAACGAAAATAGTTCTATTTACTTAGCTATCGTGACATTTACTTTAACAAATGCCTTTCCACGTGTTTCTGCTGGCTAATCTATGTCCTTACATGTATTAAAGTTGTAAAACATCTAATTTGGGATACAAACGTGCTAGTGTATTTCGGAGGATAGCCTTTGGCCAGCACTTTCTAAGAAGTGGATGTGGAATAAGGCGGCCTTTCCTCCAGAGATATGCTAAACTGCGTAGCAACAGCATTAATTGTTGATAGACACAAAGCCCCTAAGGTTTTTCATCTCTGATGGCTGTGGTGACTTAGATAAAATTCGAAAAACTGTAAGTAACTGAAAATAATAACTTACTCTTCGTCTCGTGATTGCTTTTCAATGCACTCACGAAATTTTCATCTCTTATGACCGCGACAATTTTGAATATAGAATACATTTTTGTTTATAAAAGTCAGATTTACTGGGAGCAAACAAACCTACCAGTCTTTACCATAACTGTGAATATAACCCCAACATCTTTATTTCCTTCAAAAAACACAACAAGATAGCGTTAAACTCAGTTAAGATTTTTTCTTTAATTTCTAAACGAGTGTTCCGTCTTCCGTTGCCAGCTCGTTTCCGCCTTAGATGGCAGTCAATTTGAGTGGTGGCTTCGCGCCTTTGCCCTTGAGGCTTGAATTTTCTTCTAAATTACAAAATGTTTTGCGAAATTCTCTCTTGCATTGACATTTTTACTAGATTTTATTTCTAAAGATTTTATAGCTGCTATCATTTTATTTAAATGGCCTAATCTTTCGCTCTTCAAAGCTTCGAAACCCTTTTTTACCAATTTAATTTTAAATTGTTATTCTAATATGTAAGGAAGCTCGGTGGTGTTTAGATCTCAAAGACTAATTATGCCTGGGTAAGATAAAATTATGAAGTTTTTCTCTCAGGATTTTTATGGCACTAGGCCAGGGACTGGTCTTGTGCCCGGTTGATGGTTATAGGACCCTTATTAAATAGTCTTAAACAAAACTGGCGAATTGTGGCTGCATGTTGGCAATACAGATATGACAGATTTGCAGTTAATTATGTTACTTTTAGGAACTTTGAGCTTATTCTCACAGTAGATAAAATAAAAAATAATTAAATGTGAAAAAGATAGTAATATTATAAAGGAGAAAGATTGTTTTATTTGTTTGTGTGTTTGTTTTTTGTACCGAAAAGGCTCCGAAACTGTTGGACCGATTTAAAAAAGTCTTTCACCTATGGAAAGCTACATTATTCCCGAGTAACATAGGCTATAACTTAATTTAAAAAAAAGAGATCCTTATGAAAATTGAAATAATATAACCAAAAGTAGCAACATTTTGTCTATTATTTGGCGTGCGCTGAGATAACTATTGATGATACTTAAATTTTTTAATATAAATTCATATTCAAATAAATAGTTCAACAAATTGGTAAACCCTACATGGGTAGGGTAGGGTAGGGTAGGTAAGTTAGGTGGGTGCAGCTAGTACTAGAGTAAAACACGATATTTTGTAATGGTAACATTTGCAAATTGTTCCTTTACCCTAACACAAAAAAGAACGTCACGGAACATGTCAAAATAACTCCATGAACGTGCAATTTATCATAAATATTCCTGCCAACAGTTTTATCGAGCACAAACGGGGTGAATCGAAACTGACAGTTGCTCCAAGTATTTTGTTATGGGCATTCTTACTCCAAGTATGTGTTAATATCTATGTGCCCCGGTTTCGGGAGTTATAAATCTGTCACTAAAGGCCCGACGTACCTTTAATGCCTTTTCAGACGTGTAAACGCGCACGAATCACCTTAATGGGTAGTAGTACTAAATATCTAAATATTTGTGTGGTAAATTGTTATCAATGGTTGGTATCATTCGAATAAAAAAAATATTTTACTGGCGATATTTATTTCATAGTAAAATGTAACAAATTTTGTTGGTTAAAAATTTGCCTAGCGTGTAGCATAAGCGTAGCGCCCCACGTAGTATTATTCATCGATGTGTAGCGTTGTGTAGCGATATGCAATGTTATGTTGCGATACCTATGGTGGCGTAGCTTAACGTAGCACCGCGTATCGCCCCATAGCATTGCATAGCGTCCCGTAGCGTTATGTAGCAATACGTAGCGAAGCGTAGCTTGAAGGCATTGATGAACTAGCATACTGGCATAGCTAAATTCACTTTTAAAATGTTTATTATTATTACAATCGCATCTGAAATAAAAAAAAACATAAACTAACATCATTTTCTCTTTTCTCTCTGTTCTAAAGACTGAAGATGGTGAACTGGGGGGTGACCATCAGCTCGAGAGTAAGGTTATTTTGAGATCGCGTAAGTGACAGATGTATACGAGTCATATACATCTGTCCCTTACACACACTCAAAATAACCTTACTCTAAGAGCTTGTGGTCACCCCCCTGAGTAAAAAACCATTCTCTTTTAGATACTATTTTGACAGAATAAATAATAAAATCTTCAATTTTTTTTCTCTGTTTATTACTTCGAGCTCAGTGAACTACCGAAGCAGTACTAACGCGGAGTGCATCAATACTCAGAAAAGTTTCGATGTTCAGAGTACCTATTTTCAAAGATGGCGGCTATGAAAAGCGAGACTGGAATGAAATGCAGGCATATCTATTTACCGAATAAATTCTAGACTTAAAAACTTAACATATTGTCCATGTTTTGTATTCCATTACACGTATTTGAATAAACAGTGCCTTAACTCCTTGAGTGCCCAAAACGATTTAACCTTGCGAGACACAATGTCCTATCTGTTGTTTCGATAATTACGGGTATTCAACCGGTTAATAGAACTTATATTTTCACTACTAAGGATATTTGAAGAATGACAGTGACACAAGAGAGAATGGAAGAAGCAAACGTATTGCACCGACCCCAAGGATATTACCTTGTTCTAAGTATACGAGTAGGAATATTTTCGGAAAGTGTTTGCGCAGTATAAGCCATTGGTCAGGTCTGTCATTTGTAGATAATTGACAGGCGTTATGGTTACTCAAAAGCCCGAAACTCTGACAACAAATCTTCATTCATTGGCATTTCGTTTAATTTGTGATTGTTTTGTTTGTTTTCATTTGGTAATGTCGAAACCAGAGAGTTTGTATTGTCGAAACATATACGCAAGTAAATTGTCTTTGGCCTCTCACCCACAGATAACTGTGTATTGTTCTCATCAAGCAATAGACAAAATTGACAAACTTTTATAATTTTTCGTTTTAAATACGAGGCTTTTGGCTTATTTGTACCTTTAGTGAATGGCACTCTTTATTTTGTATTGTGCGTTTAGTTTGTGCAGAATTAAACAATTTTTCTTTCTTTCTTTCTTAACTGAGTAATAGAGGTTAGATAAGCAGATGCTTCTTGTAATTCACTGGTATTAGCTGCATTCTGTTGCAGTAAGTCTGGAAGCCGCAAATATATTTGACAATAAAAAAAATACTGTAGCTGTACTGTGAGCATTTTGCATAAAAATCGAAGACACGGCTGGCGTAGTGGTTGAGCAATCGGCTGCTGCGCTGCGAGTCGCGGGTTCGATTCCCGCGCGGAACAAATATTTGTATGACCTACAGATAATTGTTCCAGATCTGGGTGTCTTGTGTATGTGAGTTTAAATGTTTGTAAACTCACCCACGATACAGGAAGAAATTCAATAATAATAAAATTAATTAAAAAAACGCTTCAGTATTTATTTGTTTACTTGGGTTATCCATAGATTGAAGCAAGACATAAAAAACACATTTCCAGAAATAATCCACAATGTATTTCAGAATTCTATAGACCGCGGATAAAAAAGGAATAATACACTGGTTGAAAGAAATAATGGTTTTCACAAAAGGTCCCTCATTTTCTATATCTGTGATCTATAATCTCTCGAAAACGTTTTCGGATGATTCCGCTACCCGTATTACGAGAATGACTTTGAACTTTTTTATCTCTTGCTCTTCAAATGTTAGTATTTAATGCACGTCTTTTGATAGTGTTTTGTAGTCGGTTTTCTTTTAACAATCTGGAAGATAATCATCGATTGGTATGTGTTTTCTATTATTAATCCACGTCCTAGCTATCCTACTAAATGTTAATGTGGAAGTAATGTTTCTTAATAAATCACTCCTTAACGGCTAAACGGATTTTGACGGAATTTAGAACGGATAGCAGACCATGGCCTGGATTAGAACATAAGATATTTTTTATCTCGGGGTAGTAAGTTACCAAGTGATAAATAGAGTTTCGCGCGGGCAGCCGCTGGCATGAGCTGATTTTTGAATAAAAATAGGGCACTGATACCTAACGCAGCGTTTTCCAGCATTCAGTACAAATGATATAAAGTTAAATAGTTTGATACACTGCAGACCCACCAGACCCCATCCGTTATTCAGAAATATGTACGTAAATAATGTTTATCTACACTCACAAAGTAATTTACCAAATATGAATTAAAAAAATATTGTAGGTATGTACACGTACATTTATTTTCATGGATAAGTAAAATTTAAAGAAAAACCATTACTAGTGCAACATTTTCCTTCGATTTTCAAACAACTGCGTCATAAAATAACTTTTTAATTTTTATAGCACACTTTTAATATTTAATTTATTGGCGCGTATGGGCTTATTGGCTTAATGTAGAAAAATAGTGTCACTGTCTATAAATGCGCGCGCTGCGCAGTCATTAGCAATAATAAATTAAATTTCCCGCCATACCAAAAAATTATTCAGTTTCCACTTTTGTTTTATTCCAACTGTATGAGTGAAATAAAATAGTGTATACAATGGCATATATACACTCGTGTCATAATAGTACACTCGTGTGATACTATTATCACACTCCGCTTCGCATATGACAAACCCACACTCGTGTTTTAATAACCCCTATTATATGACCGTTGCCTAAACCACTATTTCATTATTTCACCTTTGAGAGCTAAAAGGTTTTCATGTGTGCTTCAATATTTAATTGTTTAATGGTTTCGTAATCCAGATTATCACCAGTCAAAGGCGAAATAAAAGCATAGCAAAATATGTAGGTCCCTTATAAGAGTTCCAATAATTTATTACGCAAATACAAAAGGAAAACGACTATCCATTTACAAGAACCATATACTACACTTTTTCTGAATTTTCTTTTGAAATACCGGATTCATTATTTATAATTGCGACAAAAAGAAAGAATAGGTATGCGATTATATTTCACATTGAGATGATCATCGTCATTATCATAGGCAGACTTGATCTGCCCACGGCTGAGTTAAGGCATTCTCCCTTATGTGCCAGTGCCATGATGCCCTGGTCAATGCGAGTCTGAAAGATGCCGTACTAACGCTATTGATAATTGACATTGAAATCCTCCAGATTCTCCTTCTTATTTTCTAAGACTAAGGCTAGCTAAGAAACCAATGGTTAGGTTTTATTACAAGTTTATTCTGACCTATTTGAATTTTATTCGTACTTAGTTTATAGAAACGCATCTACCTTTTACTGGCCCTCCCTGGTTCGTTTCAGGTGTTGATGGCTCCAAAGCTCATATGGTTTTATTGCCGCAGTAAATTGTCAAACACCATCCTTTAGCTAGTTTATTTTCCAACCTGGTGTTGCCTAGAGGTAGTATGGTGTTAATTTATTTGTATCATCTCGAAAACTCAGTGTATTAGACGGTTGTGTGCCGTAATTATCAAAACAATGAAAAAGTCGTTGTGTATAGCGTGGATCCACGTTTTAGGCATTCAAGGGTTTAAAGTAAAAGTGAAGCAAAGGGCCTAGCTAAACCATTGATCTGCTTCAACTTCAACTCAGTCCGATCCATGCACTTTTATTTTTATTAAAGCTAATAAAATTAAATTTAAAAATCCCCCGACTCAAAAACTTCTAAAAAGTAAAAAATAATCCTCGTTCTCGTCTCGAGGGACCGCTAAGTAAATAAAATAACCAAAATAATAAACTTTGTCGGTTATATTTATTTTATTTTGTTTCTTGCTTTTTAACAACAATTATATATCTATTAATAGACACGCCTCGATCGACTATCTACCGAATTACGTAATTACGACACAATATCTTTTGAAAAACCCAGATTCAAAGAGTAAAATGCGTAGGTATTAACTTTTGAACGTCTTAACCGATTTCATCAAACATAGCTAAAACCACTCCACAAAGTCATATTACAAACATAAAATTAAATCAAAATAGATTCATCTGTTTAGGAGCTATGATGCCACAGACAGACAAATACACAGATAAACAGCAACACACGTTAAACTAACACCCCTCTTTTTCCGTCGGGGGTTAAATAGGAGTAGGTTAAGCACCTGCCCGCACATACAAAACACCGAATTGTGTGGGAGAGGGAGGTCTTTGGCCTGCAGTGGGACAAAATAGGCTAATTACATAAGTTTAGGAAAGAAAGAAAGAAAACTAGTTTCTTTGGCACACACAAATACATACAATGTAGGTACAAATAAAAGGGAACTTAATTAGGAAGTAGATATGTTAAGAAAAAAAACCGGGCAAGTGCGTGTCGGTCAACGCGCAGTAATAGGGTTCCGAAGTTGCATAATAATCCGGACTAAAAAGAGGAATTTTTGTTGTTACATGAACATTAAAACGGTTTCAGCGGCGCACAACGTCTAAAAACGGGCCTTCATAGGACGCTGGTAACTGAAGAAGGAGTTATAAAATCCAACTTCGCAAGTGAAGTTAGAAAAAATATTATCTATTTGAGTACCACCGCGGGTAAAGGCAAGCGTTTGTACCTAATAAAGATTTATAACCAACGTCACTTAATAATTTGAATAGTGCAGTATTGCCGTTACGGAGATAGTCTTCGTTTAAATCTCCAAATATTAACAAAACGAAAACAAATATTTTAGTATGAGTATTTTCAAATGACCTACTCAACTACCAAAAAGTAAAATCAAATTATTCAATGATAGGAACAAACAACCAACGTATGTAAGCTGCAATAAATAATCTATATGAAGTACGTCAATTGCGATACGAGCACGCGTTAGAGCTATGGGGAATGGTTGGTTCGTTCCTGGATCCTCCCACGCACTCTCCTTGTTTATTTACTTTCGAAATTTGAAAAATCTTGATTGTATTCATTATTCGTTCTCGAAAGTTGTTATTTAAGTAATTTTTCAATGGCACTAGTACAAAATTTTTACTGTTCCAAGTACATTTTTTAAGTTGGTCGGCTATTACTTGTAAACTTGTAAAGCTTACTTAGCTGCAGCATTTCGCTGGCAGGGGGGGAGACACTTGACTCTAGCAAAAATTTACAATTTAAAGCTTAATTTTACGCAAACGGATCTCTGAATCGAAAAATGGTTTTGAGAGACCCATAATATTTTTCCAATTCCAATTTCCAATGTTTTTTTAATATGTTGTTTTTTTCTGTTTTATTTTAATGGTCTATCCAACGATGCCCCACACCATGGGATAGACGAGGAAAATAAAAACATCCCTACCTTATGTCTATAGGAAGTAAACGAAAAAAAAAAAAAGATTTTATTATACCACTTTGTCGGTATTATCCATACCAAATTATAGCTTTCTAGTACTAAGAGTCTCTGAGCTAAGCTGCGGACGGACAGACGGACATAGCGAAACTGTAATCCTTAAAGTTTCGCTATGTCCGTCTGCTTTTTTAGGGTTTTAGGGTTAAAAAAGTTTCAGATATCCCAAAATACTACAAATAATCATCAGTAGAATTAGGGCAAACATCGCTCTATAGCAATTTTTATATCTCCTCGATATTCTTCAATTATAAACACGAGCTAGATTACGTGGCAGTCGCAACAGCCACCTGAAAGTGATAGCTGACAGGCTTGATGACAGCCCCATAATGGGGCATCTCATCATGCCAACACTCTCTCATAGAGTAAAAGTACTAACATAAATCATGACTATATTGTTATTAACATATTTAAAGTGAAGAAAGAAAACGAACGTTAACCATATTTAGCATTTTTTTTTTTGGACTTCAGTAAGTTATAACGTAGTATATAATCTATATATATAAAAACGAAAGGTCACTCACTCACCTATCACGACATATTGAAAACCGCTTAACGTATAAAGATGAAATTTGGCAGGGAGATTCCTCAAGTGAAGTAAATGCACACTAAGAAAGGATTTTTGGAAACTCCACCCTTAAGGGGATAAAAGGGAGTTTGAAAATGTATATGAAATTTCTACAGTTTGTAAATTGGACACGTCAAATTTTACATTTAAGGTCTTGATTGATAAAAAGAATTCATGTATTTATTGGGTTTTGGAAATTCTACCTGCAAGGGGGTAAAAAGGGGGCTTAAAGTTTGTATGAAATTTCTACAGTTTGTAAGTTGGACACGTGTAATTTTAGATTTACGCTGTTTGTTGAAAAAAAGAATTTATGTATTTATTGGTTTTTGGAAATTCCATCCCTAAAGGGGTAAAAAAAGTGTTGAAAGTTTGTATGAAATTTTTATAGTTTGTAAATTGGGGACATGAAACTTTAGATTTACGCTCTTGGTTAATAAAAAGATTTAATTTATTTGGAATTGTGGTTTTTGGAAATTCTACCCCTAAGGAAACGGTGAATAGGTGAAAATTTATTGGGTTTATATATTTGAGACTTAGCATAAATACTAACCTAAGTAAATAGTAAAGGTTTTCATTATTAGGATTTCAAAACTACTCTTAAAAGACGATTTAGGATGAGTTTAATATTTTTGAAGAATTTTACTGTTCAGGACTTATTTTTATGATGTAGGGGAGAGCACTAAGAAGGGATGTTTGGAAATTCAACCTTTAAGGGGATGATACTAAAAAGTCATCAGTAGGATAAAATACGGATCACGCGAACGAAGTCGCGGGCGAAGTGCTAGTTATCTATAGACTAGCAATATAATTCACAATAATGACAATACATTTATTCCATTAAATGAAAATCATAACCAATATTACTTCTACAGACTAGATAACTGTGTCAATAATCTATCGATCATTGCGTTAGTGGATAGGCCTAATAATGTATACTAAATCATGTTTAACCAGTCAGCAATTATAAGCAATATTTTATAAATAAAACAATATATTTGGTATTTGTAGGCAATAAAATGTTCACCATATATATAAGAGATCGCATATAACAGTGAGGAAACCGGCATGTACCTGAACCAAAAATTCGAAGACACGTGACATCCACCAACCCGCGTGGCGCACTGGGCCCGCGTGGTGGATTACCGCCCATCCCCTCTCACAGAGAGTAGGCCTGTGTCCCAGCAGTGGGAACATTAATAGGCTG
Organism: Anorthoa munda; assembly: GCA_945859665.1. Classification (NCBI taxonomy): domain Eukaryota; kingdom Metazoa; phylum Arthropoda; class Insecta; order Lepidoptera; family Noctuidae; genus Anorthoa; species Anorthoa munda. Next base: position 25,179,936 of record OX243900.1, on the reverse strand, counting down.
ATGATGTGATGTGTGTGTGATATTACAGTATGATTGAGAATTCTTTCTTGTACCTAAATATTATTAGAACCTATCCAAAGTAATACAACACTATGACTACTTTGTTCAGCTATTTACTATTAAGTACAGGAAAAAGTATCTTTGTTATTTTTTTTTGACTGTTCAATACGGGGTTTTTCTTTAGTTAATTGGAAATAAATAAATAACAATTTAGCTCACGGCAACAAAATAATCGTAAATACGATCGATCAATTAGATATTGAAGCATAAAGTTCACATTAAACCATTCTGAAAGGTGGTTCAGTCTTATCTCCAATAGTTTCATAAAGTTTGTCGGACTTCTGTCACGTTATCCATTATTTGCAGTAGAAGGTAAAACTTTGATTTCAAACAGTAATTGCTTCAAGCGATGAAGCAGCTTGAAGTTCTTTGTATCAATGAATTTGTAAATATTGTTTAGTATAGACCTATAAAACCTGGAATAGTTAATAGTATGATTGTGAATTTTTCTACCGGCCCGGGTATCGGTTTACTGTCATCAATATATGATGCATCAGTCATAAACGATGATGACCGGTTAACCTGGTGATCTTTGCTGATTTTTGGAGTATGCCTCTGTGGATTTTTTTAGGCTAAAAACGGGAAACAAAGATGGAATATTTGTTACATTGGGTACAAGTGAGATGTTTCACAGTTTTATAACATAACAAGCAAACAAAAGTTAACAAAACATATCACTACAATTTACATTCTCCAAAGCATATAAAACAAGGCACAAAAAGCACTCTGTAATGTCAAAGTTTACAGCCGATTCGGCAGTAAAAAATATCTGCGGCGGTTGCCAACTATATGTCAAGGAAAATACTTTATACTTTGCTGTAACCGAGCTTGTGGCTAGTTAGAGTGTGCATACACTAGCGTCAGTACTTTTTCAGCCTTATAATAATAAAACAAATATTTTACTGTCTAATAGCATGGCAATGGTGTCTTCTCATAAAAAGAAGACGAGCATTAATCAACACGCTTGCTCAATGCAGATTGGCGAGTTCAGACTTATATTAAGGTTTCCTCACAATGTTTTCCTTCACCGTTATCAGCGATATCCAATATAAAATTAGAAAGTCCATATACATTGAAAAAGTTAAATTAGCCCGGATTGAACCCATGAACACTACGACCTTTATATTTACAGCCTTATTTATAAATAAAACCGGGCAAGTATGAGTCGGACTCGCGTACCGAGGGATCCGTACAAAACGCTACATTCACCAAAATAATTAGGTAATATTACTGGATGAAAGCACTGAACATTGCTCTAACGAAATGATAAACTGGTTTTATTGACAAAATTCGCCGTTGGAAAACTTTTGTCCCCATACATCGACATAAGTCGCGGACAGTTAACCAACGGCAAATAAGTTAATTTTTATTTAATGTATGTTCAAATTTACGGCTTTCTGATTATTTCCTTTAGTTTTACTATAGGGCCTTGCTTCTTGCCTTTCTTGATTCTTTGTCAACGGGAAGTACTCTATAGGTTTTGATTTGCTTGCAAGTGTCAAATATGTGACATAAACGGCTGTATCTTTTGATTTCGTTGATTTAGTAGATTGAATGTTTCACACGATATTAATTTCAACTTGATACCTTCACCCATTCCTGGGAAAAAGGTCTTGATAGATGGAATATTATTTAATTTCATTATGTAATTGGCATGACTGATTTTGGTACTAGTGTTAAGAAAATCCTTAGTAGATAATACATTTTTCATGTACTTTGTCAGCTTATAGTTCCGATACCTCATAGAGTTGGGTTATGTGAATTGGGTAGGGTTATTTCACTCGTGCTAAGCAATCGATCAGCATACAGTTTGTTCTTATCGATTTCTGAGTCAATTTTAAGACCGTGTCCATTGAATTAAGAATTTACTTATTAATGCTTGGCTTAAACCACTCATGTAGTTACTTTTTAAATAGTCATTAGGGTTCCGAACCCGTACCTAAATGGTGAAACGGATCTTACTAAGCTTCCGCTGTCAGCCCGTCCATCTGTCTGTCTATCAGTCTAAGGCCTGCTTTTTTTCCTATTCACAAAGTGTTTCACTATTCAATAACCACTTCAAAATAATTATACGTTGTTACTATGTAATTTGTGTGCTTTTGCGCACTTGTGTGGTTTTCCAGTAAATTAGACGTAGTAACCTGTTTTTTATAATGTGTATCATTTTTCTGAAAGAGCGATAGTCCGTTTTTCGCGCGAATCCGTGCACAACCTTAGGTTAAAAGTGTGTTCAAAAGTATCAGAACAATACCGCTGTAAGTTGATACGTTTTTTCGACGGCTCAATGGAAACGAATGATTGACGATTTTTAAAAAGAACTGTTACTTCGTAAAAAGTTCTGTGGATTTAAAAAGAGAATTTAAAAAAATTGGCTGTGCCTTTTGTAAAGTCAGTTTTGGATCATAAAGTTTTTGTAAAGCTTGCCGGCAAAAAAAGTAGCGTCGTCCTTTGTCAATGTTATTTGATAGCGTGAAAGACGTTTTAAGTAAAGTATAGTTAATTTACTTAGGTATCAACTTATGCCACTCGCTGATAAAATAGCCTTTTACCTAGATTCTGTAGGCTCCATTTAGTGCCTACTCCCAATGATAAATGTCTTTCAACATCTTGCGACAGCTCGTAGAAGCGAAACATGCTCCTTTTATTATTTTATCTTGTTTGAGACTACGGAGTACGGACAGCCCTTTCGTAGGCTTATAGAATAAAATATCTTTATTTCGGACACAAAAATCCATAGAGTGTTAGTTACATAGAAAAAGTTATTACCTTGTGTTAGTAACTATCAACCTCCGCACAAACTGCTGCACAATCGGAGAGCCGAAGCTCTCAGCAACAGTTTTCAGGATGCCGTTTTGACTGTCCCTCACTCTCCTCAGTAGCGACACATCACATCATCAGCCTATTAAAGTTCCCACTGCTGGGACACAGGCCTCCTCTCTGTGAGAGGGAATGGGCCGTAATCCACCACGCGGGCCCAGTGCGGGTTGGTGGCCTCAGTAGCGACGCTGTTATGTTATTTCTACACTAGCTATTGCCAGCAGTTTTACCTACGTGCAAGTCGAAAATTATCTGAAAAACAAGTATTTTATGTTCGTAGTCCAAGAAGGCCATTTTTGTTACCTAATTTAATTGCCAAACATCCAACCATCTATTTATTCAAAATTACTAAAATATTTATCTGTATTATATTAGTAGGAACTAGGCTAATAAAGCTTACGCAATCCTTGCGAACCAATATGGCTCCGGAAATATGCTTAAATCCGGCTCGAAATTAATTAATGCCGATACGAAATCTATCAAATTACGATTAAATTGCTCTAGATGTGAACCAATGCATGAACTAATGCCGCAGATGGTTGGGTATAACGAACTTATGAGGTAGCTTCATAACCTGGAACCTGGCAGGTAATAGGAATGCTTATTATTGGCGGTTAAGAACCGAACTCGAAGCTGCGTTTGGAATTTTAAGCAGAAATAATTGACGTTTTAATTGGGCAGAAGTCGTTTATCTTATATATTATGTATATATATATTATATATATAACTTTATATTGCATCGTACAGGAGACTGAATCTGTAGCCAAGCGGACAATTTACAATCGATAACGCTATTAGAAAACGTATCAATGTATGGGAATGACACATCTGAACGTTAAGTCACGTGGTCAGATCAAACGAACAGAAGGCGTTAACGATTGTAGAAAGAGATTAACGTTTCGTATCAACGTTTGTAATTTGGCTAGGCCCACTGGTCATTATGAATTCGGTAGAAGAACGTAGATAGGTATAGATTTTGTTTTAAGACATTTCAGTGGGTTCATTGGCAATGCAATTGATTTTGTTACATTCACTGCTTCTGCCTTCAAGAGGATATTAATTATTATAATCAAGGATCATTTTCTTTCGGAATCACAATATTAGTATATGTATATAGGTATATATATAGTTTGTACTTATATATGTATGTATATTAATTATTTATATTATATTATTCTAAAATTGTACACCGGACAACTTCGCTTCTTCCTTTTGTAAACTCTCTATCACTCTAAGGTTTGCTGGTAGAAAACTCTTCTTTGAGTTAAGCTCGCCTTTGTACGTCAACTTTATAATCACTCTTGTTGTATATGATTTTTTTTGTGTACAATAAAGAATTAAGATGCTTCTTCTTTAAGGCTATGGCTTAGGCTGGGACAGCAACAGCTAAAAAAAGGTTCGCAGAAAGACGAAACGCGAAATTGCGACAACGCGTGTTATTAGCACCATTGATGATATAAAACTCTCTAGTATTACTAACTTTGTGACACTTAAGACATTTTAGTATGAGTTTTCCTATAGTCAAGCAAGCGTATTTTAAAAGAGAATCACAAAGCCCAAATTTCAATCTAAAATACACCCATCTTACAGAAAAACGTGTGTAACACAGGAGTACCTCCATCTAGCTCTCACAAAGAAGTTTCTAAGAACCGATAAAACCGGTATAACAGTCGTTTTATTACAAAAGCTAGGGGTGTCGTTAACACTCACAATGTACACTATCGCACTATTGGTGCAGCTCTAGCAAATAAAGTGAAATCGTTTGTGATAAAAGGTTCGTGTGTAAGAGGGGAGGATTGATAACAGACGGATGGGCAGTGTTGGCTTGTTTAAATCGGTGCAACCGAATTGACACGATTTTTATCTACAGAAAATAATGATTTCGATTCGCTTCTACACAGATTACGATATTTTATGACTTTTACTTCACACATTTCACTGTAAATCATTTTTTGGAGTATTTTAAATCTGTCATGATTCGAAACATGATTGACATGTAAATTGACATGCTACCTTAATTGTATTATTTTATTTATTATTTATTTTTGTTGACATATTTTAAATTGATTTATTTTTAATGTAATCTGACATGTAAATTGACATGTTACCTTAATTGTATTATTTTATTTATTATTTATTGCTGCTTGCTAATTTTAATTTGCATGCTATTGTCAATTTTGTACGCCAGATATTGGCAAAACATAGTGCACATATTATAACAAGACTATCTGTAACCATACCTATGTTTTACAAAATAAATGATTGATTGATTGATTGATTGAAATGACACGATTCTTTTCAGTAGCCTTATTTATTTTTTCTGTCTCTCAAGATACAGGTTATCCTAGTTTGAGAGGCAGCGTTCAGTGATCAATGGTTACAATTTAATTCTTACAATATAGCTGTAGACGCACGGGATCGGTCAATGTGGCGACGCCTGGGGGAGGCCTATGTCCAGCAGTGGACGTCTTTCGGCTGAAATGATGATGATTATGATGATGAATATAGCTGTATATACCACCATTATGTAAACACTAATGTAACCTTTTCTGTAACATGTTTTGTACCAGCAAACAGTTATTAATACATAGCTACCACCCGCGGTTCCGCTCGGATGTAATTAATAAGTACTTCCGCCACTTCAAATTCCCGAATTGCACAATATCTTGAAATCGATTGTGATAAAAGCCTCGTGTTTACTGCCTCTTAAACACTGGTTGGTTATGATAATAGATGAATGGGAAGTGTTGGCTACTGTATTGAAACTTCGGTGTTATGTCGGTTGGGGAGTATTTTAATCGGTGTTGAGTTGAATGACACGATTCTTTTCTGTAGCAAAAACAAAGACGTACGGCCATGCGCCATCGGTACATAGTGGACATCCCTCCCATACGCACAAAGCGTTTTGCTAATACTTTCATTGTGCGCACAGCTAAGGAGTGGAACTCCCTTCCAGGGTCTTTGTTCCCTGATAGCTACAACCTTGGGGTCTTTAAGTCAAGAGTGAATAGGTTTCTTCTAGGCAAGCGTGCTTCACCGTAGACCACATCATCGCTTAACACCAGGCGAGATAGTGGTCAAAAGCGAGCCTATAAATAAAAATAAAAAAAAAATGATGCCGATTCAACTCTACACCGATTACGATTGTTTTTATGACATTTTAATTTACACATTTCGTTTTTAAATTGTTTTTAAATTATTTTAATCGGTGTAAAGTTGAAATGACACGATTCTTTTCAGATGCCTTATTTATTTTCTCTGTCTTTCAATGTGGCGTAGTTTGAGAGGTAGGGTTCATTAATCAACGGTTACATTTTAATTCTTACAATATAGCTGTACATACCACATAGTGTAAACACTAATGTAACCTTTTTTGGACCAAAACACATTTATTAATACTTACTACCACACATGGTTCTGCTCACTTTTAATAAGTAAGGACTTCCCCCACTTTAAATCGAACAATATATTAATAAACGATTTATCGTTTATGATAAAAGGTTCGTGTGTAAGAGGGGAGGATTGATAACAGATGGATGGGGAGTATTGTCTTCTACTAAGGTTTGTTGTTTAATCGATTTTGGAGTACTTTAAGAGGAAATGCGGACGCAGACATCCAACTGTTTTTGTTGATACATTATCTTTAGAAGCACTAGAACCCGAAATAAATGCTCAAAATTGCGCCTTGTGTACAAATTTGACAACTATACCTCGAATTATGTTTTTTTACTAAGAGCACAGATAATATAATACTAGCATACAGTTGCCTCATCCCATACAAAGAAACCGTGCCGACGTAACTAGCGTTTTTCATCTGATTATACCGATTAGTTTTTGTAAATAGATCGCGTTCGGTTCCGTTCCACGCCGATAGATAGTACAGCATCTAAATTCGTGGAACGCAATGGAACGGAACCGAACGCGATCGATGTACAATAAAATAATCGGAATAATCAGTATAGAACGTCGGCACGGTTTCTTTGTATGGGATGAAACAACACTGCTAAGAGTATTCTGTCAGAGCTCTCGGCCCACATTGCCTCATAAATCGGTGTACAGTAGAAATGACACGATTATTTTCAGATAACTTATTTAACATGGGTGTTACGAGTGTTTAAAGTTTTATATTTTACACATTAACGCACAAACAAAGCCACATCTATACTAATAGTAATTACTAAAAATTATAAGGGGAAAGTCTTGTATTTTTGTATGTAACGAATAAACTTAAAAAAACCGGCCAAGTGCGAGTCGGACTCGCGCACGAAGGGTTCCGTACCGTTATCGCAAAAAACGGCAAAAAAAACACATTTGTTGTATGGGAGCCCCACTTAAATATTTAAATTATTCTGTTTTTAGTATTCGTTGTTATAGCGGCAACAGAAATACATCATTTGTGAAAATTTCAACTGTCTAGCTGTCAAGGTTCATGAGGTACAGCCTGGTGACTGACAGACAGACAGACAGATGGATCGCGGAGTCTTAGTAATAGGGTCCCGTTTTTACCCTTTGGGTACGGAACCCTAAAAACTACTAGACTGATTTCAAAAATTCTTTCACCGTTGGGAAGCTACAGTATCCCCGGGTGACATAGCCTTTTTATCAATGTATTCCCACGGGAATGGGTACTACGCGAGTGAAACCGCGAGGCGTCCGCTAGTACATGATAAAGAGCTCAGTAGAGTTTAGCAAGTTAATTTAATTTTACCCTGACTAGTTTAGTTAGCAGTATCAGACGTGTACACTGAACTAGCCAGAGAAAAAAAAAATGTTTAAGTACATTACTCTGTAATTGTGTTGTGACATCATTATTTTTAAAGCTACTTTTATAGAAGAAGAAGGGATCAGATCAAATAACATACCTTTTTAAGCCCATTGAATACCGATCATCTCAAAAGAGATTTAAGCTTTGACTTTACTTTGTTAAGAACCGAAAGGGTCGCTGTGGTTACAAAGTCAAAGAGTTTGATTTCCGCTTGGATTTGCCATGTTACCAAGACATTTAGGTTATCTCAGAATATACTTTAAAGGATCGAACTTCAGTAGAATATCGCGTTGGTCTGATGAGCAACAAGGTTGAAAGTCAAATGATATTGTCAGTTGCTACCGAGAATTCAAGAGGTTAATCTATACTAATACTAATAATAGTAGTAGTAGTATTATAAAGAGGAAACATTTTTTTGTTTGTTTGTTTGTTTGTACCGAATAGGCTCCAAAACTACTGGACCGATTCAAAAAATTCTTTCGCCTATAGAAAACTAAATTATTCCTGAGTGACAGGCTATTTTTTAATCCCGAAAACGGGTCCTGTGGGATGGTCCACGGGAGCGAAGCCGCGCGGAAAAGCTAGTCCCAAATATTTAGATAATTGCTGTTGCCGAAAGAATTTCACTTTGTTTGCAGCGCATGGCTGCAAGTGCCCCTGGGTTCCAACGTTAACGGGGTTTCTGGGTTTGTTTTTCAAGATTAACAGGAATTTCTCAAAAGTAGCTCAGAGTCTGGATGAGCGGTAAAAAGAGTACTGGGCGATTTTCGAATATGAAGCCCTAGTACTCCGTTAGTCTCTACCTCTAATGATTCTAGCCCTGCAAATACTTCTTCATGATTCTGGCCTCCTGGTAGTTTGAATTGCTTTCCTAGTTTCTAGTACAATATCTATTAACTTCGATTAATTCTTCATATTATTACCGAGACGGGTGAGCACGACTGTACCTATATATAGGTTTGTTCTCTAAAATAAAATTCGGGCGAATCGTCCACTAAATAATATTGGAGTGGTCGATTCGTCCACCGATAAAATAACTTCGAGCGAATCGACACAGAAAAATGAATATTTTTAATAGTGGACAATTCGCCCGATTCGGGCGAGTCGTCAAATAACCCAATAAAAAGTAGTTATTTTGATATTACAGACAGACACTTCAATTCTATTTTATTTGTGTATATATTAAAATAATAAAGAGTTATATTGATAGCTTTATGGTTGTCAAGGAAGAAAGGGGGAAGAAAATGTGTTGCGCCAACCTCAAGTTACATTAGACGAAGTAAGATGATGAGTTTGCCACTGCGAAAACTCAGCGTGGTTTTATGTGAACTAAGAGGATTAAAACTACGCGTGTACCATTCCAAAGCGGTTTTAAACTAAGTACAGCATATAGTTTACCATGTCGAGTCTCTATTTTCTGGTATAAAAGCTTGGTTGCATAACCTCGAAATTCGATGCACGTTCTAGAATTTTCGGAGACAAAATGTTATAGATTCTATGTAAATGGTGCAATTAAAATAAAATAGAATCTGCATAGCTAATGTTTATTTTGGACCAGACCCGTGATTACTTCTAAGGGAAAAAATTGCTCTCAGACAGTGTATTCTGTCAGCAAAAGAGTTTTCAAAATGGAATCAAAAGGCCAAAGAACACCGTTTTAAAACATACAAACACAACATTTCACCTCTTTAAAATATTAATTTAGATATACACGTCGTACGTAAATAGATACCTAAAATAAAAAAAAAAGTAATTAAAATAACTTACATCCTAGCCTTTACTCATTATAAACAGCATAAACGAATGTATATAAATAAAATCTCTAACAGGGGTCCATGAAATACGATACCTAGTGAAAAAGAGAGTTACCTACTCACATGAACAAATAAATTGACTCTTCTGAAAGTTTTATCATATCGACATGATAAGATCCCTCGTCTATGATGAAAAAGGGTAAAAAATAAAAACCGGTCAAGTGCGAGTCGGATTCGCGCACGAATGGTTCCGTACCATTATTGCAAAAAACGGCAAAAAAATCACGTTTGTTGTATGGGAGAGCTACTTAAATATTTACTATATTCTGTTTTTATTGTATTTGTTGTTATAGCGGCAACAACAACACATCATCTGTGAAAATTTCAACTGTCTAGCTATCACGATTCTTGAGATACAGCCTGGTGACAGACGGACAGACAGACGGACCGCGGAGTCTTAGTAATAGGGTCCCGTTATTACCCTTTTGGTACGGAACCCTAAAAATACTGATACAGACGTATGAAAGTATGATTCTAAAACAGAAGAAGAAGCAGCTATCAGTTTCTGTCATAAAAACATGCTTAAGAAACAAACTACCTAAAAAAGAAATCTACAAATATTTTTTCATTACAAACATTATATTTAAACATCTGAAAGGAGTATGTAATATGGAAACGGATCGTTAACGATTCGAAGCTACATTTTTGTATAAAATTTCGATAAACATTCATTGAAATAAAATCGGGTTTAACCCACAAACGTTATTTTAGGAACCAAATTAAGGGCGATAAGGGGGCACGCCGGTATTCGACTGCGCGTGGAATTACTCTGAAAAAAAAAACGATTAACTCTTCGACCGGAACGGTTAGAAGGTTTTTCGCTTGGCAATTTAATTTTATAAACTGATAGGCTGTTGCCCGTGACTTCGTCTGCGTCAAACTCGTACTTTTTAATTTAATTTTTGAGTTATCCCACAGGGCCTGTGAAATTATTCCTTATAACATCAGCTATCTATCAGTGAAAGTCCCGTCAATATCGGTCTAGCCGTTTTGTAGATAACCCGCAACAAACAGACAGACAAAAATCTTAAAATTGCGTATTTGCTTATTACCGTATATACTTTCATAAGCATTAAATAAAACGTTGTTGTTTTGATATTACGTACAGACACTTTAATTTTATTTATTTATATAGATTAGCAATACCTATAAAAAACATCGTGATATATTATTCAACGGTTCACTGCTGGACAATGATCAGGATCTTCCCAGTTTTACGCTGACTTTTATTCCGGTACGTCTGCATTTAAAGGCTCTAGGCCTAAGGGTCCAGCATGACATGGTTTTAAAACCATTTATCATATAAAATTATTCTATGGTATATCCTTTGAAAAAATATTAGAAATGTTTAACGCATTAATGTCGCGTTGTCGCATCGTACCTGTCTACGGGAGCCTTAAATGAAGATGATCGAATGCATCCCCATTCGATGAAATTCATATTTGTTCGTAGTTTCACCCGAGTAAATATGATCGATGCGGGCCTTATTGCTACGCTGACTGCAATGTGTCCACGCTTTGTGTACAAACAGAGCACAGAGGACAGGGCATTAACAACTAGTCGATAGAGAGCTACCGTTAATGTGTTTCACTTAGATAGTGGATCAGTGCATCTCGAATGTTGTCTCTGTTTTCACGTAAATTAACCCCTAAATATTTATTGCTTAGTTAGATTTGTAGTTCTCGGCAGTGAACCAAGTGTTGAAATTATAACATCACGCTATTATTTAGGAACTAGCTGTCCCACGCGGCTTCGCTCCCGTCAACGGGCTACCTACCCATCTACCCTACCTACCCTACATACATGATTGTTGCGTAACTTTAACCGTTTACGAAGCACACGCAACAGAAGCTCTCAAAAAGAATAAATTTGCCCCGTTTTGAGAACATTTTTCATTGAAGCTCCGCTACTATTGGTCGTAACGTGATGTTATATAGCCTACAACCTTCCTCGATAAATGGAATACCCAACACAAAAAGAATGTTTCAATTCCAACCAGCAGTTCCCGAGATTAGCGCGTTCAAACAAACAAACAAACTCTTCAGCTTTATAATATTAAAGTATAGATTAATGGTGTTTTTCTCCTGAAAACGACATTAGAAAAAGATTAAACTGTTGATTTGCATTTTATGCCAGTCTTTTTCCCAAACTCAATTTTTGGAGCTTTATTATCGACCGTATATTAAACTTTGTTTCATGTGCTATATCTTTACAAATACACCAACTAGGTAAACGAAACCACAACTAACACAAAGAAACCTAAACTCAATTTACCCAAACTGAGTCAAACTTCGAAAATATCCCTCAAAATGGGCAATCGTATTGCAAACGCTACATCACGTTTTTTATATCGACGAGGATAAAGTAGGATCCTCTAAAAATAATAAAAACGTTACATAATATATAGTACGGGCTAGTTTGAGTAATCAATCATTCAATTTTGTTGGCCTGTCGTGCCCGGATGCGGGTCCACATAGAGTTACTAATATAATTTGAACTGTTTACTGTGTAATATGTTTGGTTTTGATATGTGTTCTCGTGACAGACGGTATGATTTATTTTGATAGGGAAAGGCAAATGACTTAGAACGAAGTCTGTTACTCCTGGCCAAACGATAAATGACGCATTTTAAGAACATGCAAAGGCAACTACTAAGCTGGAAAACAATATATATAGATTATTTTTTGATTATTGGTCGAAACGTCGGGTTAAATAAATAATCTAAATCATCGCGTTAAATTCCCGTGATATATTTTTTTCCATTATGAAACTCGTAAGCTTTAAAGTTAAAAACTATTAAGCTTTCCTAAACCAAAAAATTGTGTCTCAAAATTGTGGTTATAATGAAACCTCTGGTATAACCACAGACATATTATATTTATATCTGCGGGAATAACTATTGCGTTTCCGCATGGCAATAACGGCCATTGAACCAAATATTTTTTATCGTTTTCATTTTATTTAATAACGTTCTGAATTACATAAACAAAAATAAAGACAAGACCGAAATCGTGATCCTCATTTATGAAATTTCATTTCACTAATGAATAAACCATGTTATTTTTTGGGATCCTACAATGATTATATTAGAGAAAAGGCAATCAAATGGTTCCTATATACTGACAGAGGTAGCTCAGGGAGCTATCAATAATACTCAGAAATTACTTTTTCTCAAAAATGGTAGGAATGAAATGTTACCATAACATCTCTAAAAAGTATACAGAAAGTGAACTCTACCGGAGACTTATTCACAACTGTCCAGTAAGTAAGTATGTAATTTACTTACTGGACAGTAGGTCATCCTCTTTAGATCTGCTTAGAAAAAAAAACATTGTACCAGACACAGATTATAGTTTAGCCATTATAACATGGTTATAGGAGGGAGGCTCCAAATATATCTCTCGTTTTGGTATGACATTTTATGAGATAGATGTATTTTTGGAGCCTTAAACAGCCATTTTATAGTCTGTGACACTTAACGCGACGCAGAAAAAGTATGCACGTTGAGTTTTGTACTTAGTAATGTTGTAGAAGTATAGTGTGGAATTTTATGTTTGAATTTAGTAATGAAATTATAAATCATGTTGGATTAAAACTTTTCATTCTAAAATTAACATGGAGTTTCAAAATAATTTACATTTTTTTACTAAAACTGAATGTTTGAAATGTAAAAATAGAACAATGTTCTAAACTAAACGCAAACTTTTAGTAAAAAAAAACAACGACTGGCGGGATTTCACATTCAATTGCGACAATTGTGTAACCTTCAATATTAATTAAACGAATTTGTTGTTAAACTTTCTTTCATTTTTGAGAAAAGCATTATACAAGCCTCAACCAGTAAGAAAGTCATCCTGGCCTCGTATATAACCGGACCTCACCAGGCGGTACGGTCCGGTTAACTCATACTTGGCCAGGAAGGCTTACTTACTAAAGGGTCTTTCAACAAGGACGGGTCGAAGTTAAAATTGAATAAAACAAGATGTGTGTGAGATATTAACGAAATTTATTTTTTATTTAAAAGGCCCATTTATGCCAATTATGGATGGAATATGACATCGTTCAAATGTCCGCCGCGGCTTCGTATGGTGGCACGAATCCGAGAGGTCCAATTTTTAATGACTCTGCTGCATAGATCGAGCGAGCGCTACAGATCAATGATAAACAATTTCTTTTGGCTTGAATTGAACAATATGGACGTGAACGACATGTGGTTCCAGCAAGATGGCGCTACTTGCCACACAGCGAACGACACAATCGATATTCTGCATGAACGGTTTGAAGGTAGAGTTAGAGTTCCGCTAGACTTTTTCTTGTGGGGTTTTCTGAAGTCGCAGGTCTATGCCAATAAACCACATTCGACCGTTGCCCTGAAAGCCAACATAACGCAGGCCATCGCTCGGATTCAGCCGGATCTATGCAGCAGAGTCATTAAAAATTGGACCTCTCGGATTCGTGCCACCATACGAAGCCGCGGCGGACATTTGAACGATGTCATATTCCATCCATAATTGGCATAAATGGCCCTTTTAAATAAAAAATAAATTTCGTTAATATCTCACACACATCTTGTTTTATTCAATTTTAACATCGACCCGTCCTTGTTGAAAGACCCTTTAGATTCTGCAGTAATGTACTATTATCTGTTATATTGTTTAACGAGCCTGTCTTCAGGTGGTTTCTATCGATTTGACCATTATTTGACAAGCGTACCTATTTCAATCACCTTCCAAAACTAGACAGTTATCTGTTACCAGTCTTATAATAGACAAGGAGTTCGCCTCTAAATAGGCTAAGAGTTCTCACAATACCTTGCTTAAATAAAAATGCTATTAATTAGACGGTGAAAAATGCTATTAATTAGTCTGCAAGGTAGGATACATTGCAGACTCAAAAATAACTATACGTTAGGATCTTAATTTAATTATTCAAGAATACCTCAACAAAATTAGTCTCATTCCTTGTTAATTACAAAACAAAAGTCCTTACATTAAATGTTTCACAAGCACACGTCAAGAGAAATAATGAGAGTAAAAAAGAATCTATTGCTGTGAGCAGGACAAGCCACATAACTCATAGAGGTGTCAGAACAAGATGGATGGACCCTCGCGAGCCCAGTTTCCCGTGTTATGGTGTTAAATTACGGTACCTAAACGTTTTTGTGGACGATGGAAGGTTAAGTGAGAGTTTTGGGGATGTGTAGTTATATGTGTGTAATTTGTTTGTGGTGTGATGTTTTGGTAATGTACTCGTTAAGGCAGTTGCGTGGGATTTTCGTTGGCTGGATATAATTTGTTTAATGAATACAAACAATAACTATGCTACTTTGTTGTCATCCCAATAATCCAATATGTAGTCCTTACTTATCCAAATTTATTTGGAGTAGGCGCAAAATACCAAAGATTTATTAAAACATAGCATAGGTTTTGGTCAGTTAGGTTAGGTTTTTAAATTATTATTTTTCCTGGCTAGTGATATGAGTGCATTGGTGGCTTAGTGAGAGAGAGATTTCACCACCACTGCCCTTAAAACGGCGATGGAAAACATCGTGAGGAAACCGGCATGTCCTAGAAACAAAAATTCACCAACGGCCTATTCCATCTCACAGAGAGGAGACCTGTGTGCTAGCAGTGGGCACATTTAAAAGACTGATGATGGTGATGACGATATTGCCTGGCTTAGTTTTTAGTAAATAATCGTACGTGGAGCTGCGGGCAAAGCCAGGACAATATTTGTACAAACCGTTCGTTCTTAAACTTTCAGGCTATGTTGGCAACCCAGAATTATGTATAATGACCACTGCATTGGTGTATTGTATAGCGTACTTTGGAGAACAATAATAAAAATAAATTAAGAGATAAAAAGGAGAGAAGAATCAAAAATATTGACACTCATAGTAATTTCGCTCATTTTATTTACAGACCGAGTTGAAATCATAGCCGTTTCACCAAAAGGTAAGATTTTGGCCCGCATAAACTAACCAAAAACTAACAATATTTTGAGTGGGGCTTTTACTAATTGAATGTCTTATCAATGTTACTAAATTATTCTGCTACAAATTACTAATTCCGTTAAAATAAAACCCTTTATTATTTATTTACTTGTAACTCTGTGTGTCTCACCCAAAAATCTACTGCCAGGCAGCTTTATTGTATCTATCGATAGAGCTCTTTTTTACCCGACTGCCGAAGGAGGGTAATGTGTTTATCAGTCTATGTATGTATGTATGTATGTATGTATGTATGTATGTATGTATGTATGTATGTATGTATGTATGTATGTTTGTTCCTATATGGCGTTCCAGAAACCAAACGCGTTGACCGATTTTGATGATTCATACGTCAATCGATTCGTCTTAACCTTGCGAGTGTCATAGGCTACATTAAAATTGGAAAATAGAAAAATGGCGGCTTTTGGGCGCCATATTGTGGGGGGCCAATTTTATTTTTTCTTCCAAACCCAACGTGTGGGGTATCAAAATAAAGGGTTTTTAGAGGCGATTTCAAAAATATATAACACTTATATATTTAAATGTACCTAATTCGAAAAAAAGTTATAAATAAAAAAGTTAATTAAAAAAATCAAAATACCCGACTGCTTAAAAAGCGAACTAAAAAGACGTAAACAAGAAGAAAATCATGCTGTGCAGTCGGAGGATACATCTGGTTTTGGTCAGCCAGCTCGCGAATATGTATCCTCCGACTGCACAGCATGATTTTCTTCTTGTTTACGTCTTTTTAGTTCGCTTTTTAAGCAGTCGGGTATTTTGATTTTTTTAATTAACTTTTTTATGATCAATTTAAAGAAAATTGTGTAATTTTGTATTGTCGAATAGCACTTTGTATGTGGAAGCTTTAAGTCGGTCCTTGTGTTATATGTTTGTGCATCATTGAAATTATTTGTTTTGCTCTTATATAACCGCTAGTTTTGCTGTTTTGTGTTTTCTTTATCATATTCAATGCTTTCTATCTAAAATCTTATACATAAAAACCTAACTCTCTTAAGAAAACAAAAAAATCTTTTGTTTTAGAAATAAAAATAATAGCAAACAGCACCTGTCCCAAATGAAGTTATTTATCTTCCGCTTCTTTGTCCAGTGTTAATTATGTTTGAAAAAGTTTTATTTCTCCTTTGAGATTCAAATTATTTATTACGAAAACGGCAGATGTCGTCAGACACAAAAAAAATATTATTATAGCTTAGTATTTCTAATTTCCATAAATTACTTTAGAAAAGAAGTTGCAAAACAACTTGACATCTTCTTACAAATACAAATGTTGAAGAACTCTTGGACAAAGTGACGCTTTTTCAGCGATAACGAATGTCAAAAACTCCAAAATTTATGGGATTGAAATGGCTAACGAAATGTCAATATGAAATCTTACATTTAGAACGGCACTTTATCTAGCTCTATCCCTCACAGGACCTTAATAGGTAGTCAAAGTGTCATTATGGTAGCATTATTGGTAATATAATAGTAGTTTATGCAATGGTCATATAATAGGAGTTATTAAAACACGAGCCACTTATACACTAAACCCACTTATCACATGAGGCAAAGCCGAATGTTTTAATACTAACACGCGAGTGTTTTAATACCTAATTATATGCCGTTGCATACACTACTTTATCTCCACTCATACAGTTGAAATAAAACAAAAGTGGAAACGGAAAAAATAGGTGGTATGGCGGGAAATTTTGATTCTCATTGCGCATGACTGCGCAGCGCGCGCATCCATAGACATTGAAACTTCTTTTCGAGCTCATACGCGCTTGTAAATAAAAAAGTAAAAGTGTGCTATAAAAATTAAAAAGTTATTTTATCATGCAGTTGTTTGAAATTCGAAGGAAAATGTTGCGCTGTAATGGATTTTTTTTAAATTTTCCCTATCCACGAATATAAAGTACGTACAAACGGCTGGACGGATTTGGATAAAATAGGCACAGAGATAGATTAGGTGTAGTCAGGAATAGCACATAGGATGCTTTTTATCCCGGGAATATGTTCCCTCGGGATAAATTTCGACATTCATGCGGGCGAAGCCGCTGGCAGAAGCTAGTATGCTATAAATTCCTAGCGATAATCATGTTGTCTAAATATGTTTAAAAATAATAATATTACTCAACAAAAAAAAATATCTTCATGCTTTTGATATTGCACAAGGCAGATTGTTCAAAATCCATGTTATCTAACACCTGTATACGTATAAAATGCAGCTTGGTGCAATATTTGATATTGTAAACGGTAAATATTTGTGAAATACAGTTCAAATATTGCTTGTATTTGAACGGAGTTTGTTTGTTATACAGCTGGGAGCATAGGAAATAAAACATGGATCAAAATTAAAAATCTAAACCGCAAACAAGAACGGTCAGTGTCATTCACAGACTACTTAGAGATACTACCGGTGTCATTATTGTTTGTGGCATATCGACACTCACAGTCTTTGAATGCGGTTTAAATCACGTAAAGCAGTACTGTGAAAAAATACCGTAAATACTTAGTGGAGTGAGGTTCAGGTGAACCGCCGGAAACAGGTGCTTCTACGCTTGCAAGGCCATGCTAAGCAGTAAACACTTATCCTCGAAGTCCAAATTCACTATTTACAACACCATAATTCGGCCAGTCGTGACATATGCTTGTGAGACCTGGACGCTGGCTCAAAAAGACGAACTTAAATTAGCACTGTTCGAAAGGAAAGTGTTGAGGAGAATTTTCGGACCGGTGCGAGGAGACGCCGACACGTATCTTGTAAGAATGAACTACGAATTATAAAACCTGATCAATGGGGAAACGATTGTCAGGTTCTTCAAGTCGCAAAGGCTCGAAAATGGGTAGATCACCTAGACACACCTAGAAAGAATGAGCAATACCAGAGCCGTTAGAGTCATGTCCAAGTGGACTCCGATTAAAAAAAGACCCTTTGGGGGTAGGTGGTACAGGGTGAAAAGTCCCACAAACCTCCATAGAAAAGGGAGGATCCTCCGACCAGACGGGTGTTGTGTCTGGTCCGGGCAACTGCCCAACGGTTGATGTCGGACTGTTGTATGTGTTCAAATCGCGCCGAAAACTTTACTTGCGCGATGCAGGATTTGTGTGACGTCATGTCATTAGTTTTTTGTAAGTGGCGGCGTCGGTGCCGCTACATCACTCCCCTCCGGAGACCGGATGTCGATAGCAGGTTGAGTCGTCCGTACATCTTGTGATGCGTGCCTGGCCAGTGGAAGGTTGGTTCCCGTGAGTCGGAACCGGAAGTCGCAGAGTTCGCGGTGAGTCGGAACTGTATGCGGTTGTGCCCCAGTGAGTCGGGGTGATGATATCCCAGTGAGTCGGGATAGTTTTGCTGGCTCCAGTAGTTCGGAGCGGTGATGGTGTGTCCCAGTGAGTCGGGACAGTGCTGCTGGCTCCAGTGGGTCGGAGCGGTGATGAAAGAAGCTGAGGGTGATGACCAGGTATGCGCGTCCGCTGCATGCTGGTGGTCAGGATACCCCCGTAGATGCCGTGGGTACTGGCTGGCTGTGTGACTCGCTGCTCGAAAGCTTGAGGAAGTGATGATGACATTACGATGAAGTAGCTCTGCACGAAGGCTGCGCTGATGTTCATGTTCGAGGGTCACCAGTTTGGGAGTAGGTGGAACAGGGTGTAAAGTCCCACCAACCTCCATAGAAAAGGGAGGATCCTTCGACCAGACGGGTGTTGTGTCTGGTCCGGGCAACTGCCCGATGGTTGATGTCGGACTGTTGTATGTGTTCAAATCGCGCCGAAAACTTTACTTGCGCGATGCAGGATTTGTGTGACGTCATGTCATTAGTTTTTTTGTAAGTGGCGGCGTCGGTGCCGCTACAACCCAGAGGAAAACCAAGGAAGCGCTGGATGGATTGTGTCGAGGAAAATTTGAAGAGGATAGGAAGGAAAACATCTTGGCGAAAGGAGGCCAGTGACAGAGCGAAATGGAAGAAGATTGTTGAGGAGGCCAAGACCCACAAAGGGTTGTAGCGCCAAAGGAATGAAGATTATGACGGATAGAATTCGGATGTAGTGCGTAAGCTTCCCTACAAGAAGTACTACGGCTACTTCGGAACCGAAATTTTACGGACACGGATTGGATGTAGTGCGTAAACGTATCTATTTAAAAAAAAAAAAACAGAAATATCGAAATATAACCGACTTACATTTTTTATGATGACTTGTTGTTTATGATGTAGTTTATTATTCGGGGTTCCTGTGAAGAGATATCAGGGAAAGGGCAATAAGAGATATTCCAAAATATCTATTTACAATGTCAAATAGTAAATAATGTTTAAATATGCTGGTTTTAGGAAGGATATACCTGAAAGAATAAAATGGAGCATCAGTAACTTTTATTTTGGTTTTTGTTTTCCTGTATGAAATTGGTACCTACGGTTTTATGGGTCCCTAGAGGACAGCACATTTTACCGGGATCAAAAACTATGCGAAACTTGAAATGACACTGAATATATTGTAGCTGTATGCAAAACTTTACGGACACCCATATTGTTCGAGTATATAAGTTGAGTCAACAAACTCATTTATTTGATGCACAGACTGATGTAGATATTAAAAGTTAAGTTATATTGTCGTTGGAAACTTATAATTATTGTTTCTACCTTTTGTTTCTTTTTATGGTACTCATCTTTTGTTTATACTGTAATGAAATATACAAATATGTCAATAGAATTTATCTGGTAGATACATACACTGAAGTCGGTAGTATCTGTAGTGATTCTGCAGACTCAAAAAGCGTTCCTAACAGGAAAATTTTAAAAGAACCCTGACACATTTTTATTTTGTGCTATATAATTTATCTAGAAGTAAACACGCTTCCATCAATAACCTATTGTACACGTAATTATGCCACAATATCTTGCGAAAACACCCCGATTCAAATGCCTATTACTTTTGAACGGCTTAACCGATTTTCGTCAAACATAGCTAAGAACACTTTCTTTAAAGTCGCCTTTCAAACAAAAAAATACGTAATTAAAATATATTCATCTGTTTTGGAACTATGATGTCACAGACAGATACTTAAATATATTTACAAACACACATGTAAACACATCAAATTTATAGCCACCTTTTTTTAAAAGTCTGTAAAAAGGAAAAGGATAAAATTTATAAAACTAACCATGACATTTTCAAAGTTAATGGGGGCCTTTGCCCATCAATGGGACAGTGTAGGCTAATAATATAAAATAATGCTTCTATTGGCATGGCTGCCAGGCACTGGTCCCAAAATATCTAAAGAGTTTTCCATCGACTCGAAAACAAGAAGAGGAATATAAAAAAAAACATGATATTGACAGGTTAGCAACCGGCCCCAAACTATAAGGCTCAGCCTATGTACAACAGCATGTATTTAATTTGTCTGTATTTAATGTAATTATTAGATTTTTATTGGCATTTTATAGCTGGTTTTAAAAAGTTCTGACATTTAAATTTTGTGAAAGTAATTTTACTTATATGAAATTTTCTAATTGGACATTTTAATTTTCAGACATTCTAGTTTTATAAATTTTATTAAATTTTTTGACATTTTTACTTTTTGACAATTTTAAAATTGTGTCTTTCTTTTTTAATTTATACTTGGATCCCTGTAATTATTATAAATGTTTTTTTTTTTCTTGTCATGTACTGATTACTAACATTAATTGTAAGGTTTTTGTCTGAATTTGAAATAAATTTAATTTAAAACTTTATATCTTCGCGATCCGGACATTACACAGAGTTTATAATTTTACGTGTCCTGCAAGCTTCTCACAAACATTACGCTTTACGTGAAACTTAAAGGGTAAGTAAGTAAAACTAGTACCTGAACCCATTGTTACAGGTTAACTTGAGACAGTTAAAGTTAATACGGCCACTTAAACTGGAAAGACAAGACAAGCTGTGTCCAGAGAATCCTTGAATGCCGAAGTTTAATGAAATCTTACCTTAATTAAATGCTTTAACTACATTTTGGGGTAAGTTTATGTCCAGTAACTACACGACTACATAAAAACGGCCAAGACCACTAAAATCTCAAATAACCATATATATGGTTTTTTATTATTTTCCTGGAAGGGTGTACAGAAGAAAAGAAAAGAAAGAAAAAGTATTTATTTGTCACAAAACGACATACAATATAGGAACATACTTAAGCTAAACCCTTAAAATTGTATTAGTAGTACTTAAATTCAGTTAGTAAAGACGAGAAATAAATAAAACAATAATAATATATACTACCCACATTTTGAAGGTATTTTAACACGATTGTCCAAAAAAAAATACATAATTGAGGAAACAAATACAGGCGTTTCGGCATGGGTAATTCATCTGGCAAGTACCTAAGTACCTGCTAAAGTTCATAAATTCATACAAACGTCGTCGTAAAGTAAGCCGTGAGCAGAATTTAGTTTAAATAAAACTACACTGGCTCAAAACTTAGCACCACATTTTTGAAATTGTAATTTCTCCTAATAAACAATAGAAGTCAGAGTTTTAAAATAAAAATGTGTTAATATAAATTGCTTGGAAATAAAAAACCGAGACAAAAACAAAAAGAAAACCGGCCAAGTGCGAGTCGGACTCGCGCACGAAGGGTTCCGTACCATTATCGTAAAAAAACGGCAAAAAAACACGTTTGTTGTATGGGAGCCCCACTTAAATATTTATTTTATTATGTTTTTAGTATTTGTGGCAACAGAAATACATCATCTGTGAAAATTTCAACTGTCTAGCTATCACGGTTCATGAGATACAGCCTGGTGACCGACAGACAGACAGACAGACGGACTGCGAAGTCTCAGTAATAGGGTTCCGTTTTTACCCTTTGGGTACGGAAACCTAAAAAGTAACTTTAAAAATTAAATCAGGAAAGCTACAATTTAGATATCATGCCAAGTTCATTCGTATAAAAATCCTGAGTAGTTTTTTTTTTAATTTGTCCGGAACCGCCAAAAGCAAGCTCCCATATTAGAAAGTCGTTAGTTTCTGGCAGAGTAGGACCCTAGTTAAACAAACATACAATTTATCTTCGCAGTCCGGCGACCCTAACGGGGTCTATGGCACAATGCCAAACTGTCGTGACCAAGCCAAGGTGGATGTCAAATTATACACCCCGCTGCGTTAGGACAATTGGTTTGTTGAACCAACTTTTTTTTTGTAATAAATGTAAAGATCATATATAAGTTTTCATACAAAACTATTTTTAGTTTTTTTTTTTTCATTGTAATTACAAAGTAAAATCCAATCGAAAATATTTTTTTGAATGCAGTACCGAAAACACCCCGACAGTTTTCCGAACAAAGCCGAGCCCGTGTGACGTCACAACGTTCATTTCTACTCATTGTGGCACATAGCTTATACAGTGTTTTGACTTATAACCAATTCCATCTTGTTATTATCGTCAATATATTGATGAATATCGAATACATTGATCATAAATATCGAACCTTAAAAGTTATCGTGCTTGCTTCACATCATTATGTACGAATATTACAAATAACTCCCCATTATTATGTGATTCGCGCAATACCCAACCTAGCAAACTGTACTAAAGTTTTGAGAAATGTTCTATGTCTAACTAGATTCCAATTAGAATATGTTAATTATGTTGTTATCTTGTTCAAATTTAGTATTAGATTCTGATTAAACTCTTAATTTGATCATTAAAGATTGAGAAAAGTAAATTTTTAAGGGAACTTTCGAGCAAAGTTGACATTTTAGTATAATTACGTAACTTGAAAACATGATTTTTTGTTTATGGAGATATATTCATTATTTTAATTTTAAATGACGGATATAGGCGTAAAACTAATATTTCTGTTTGAATTGTGAAAATCGGTCGACGCATTTAAGAGATATTTGAAAATGTACCGAATTAATATTTTCACGTTTTTGTTCTACAAAGTTTTTTAGTGTTTGTAATTATATTATATAGATATTTGTGTTTAATATTATAAAGGGATATGCAAATAATAAAAAATACCGAAAATTTTAAGGATGTTATGCAAGAAATAAATAAAAATAAAGGCTCCACAGATTTCGGGTTGTATAATATTTAGTGGTACCTATGAAGTTTTTTGATATCTAAAGTCGAAGTTGCGCGCCAATCGTGTTTGTTAGCTTTTTATTTTACACGAATATCACCTACCCATATGTAACAACAATTACATTATGACAATTATGTTTCTAAATTGTAATGTGTACAATGAACAACAATAACAAACACCGGTCGCGGTCCACTATCGCGTAATATTCATTACGACTACTTTACTTAAGCTCAATTTTTCCAAATCGTCCATCAGATGGATATCTTTTCGAAATTTGCCTTTATGAATCCTTTATCACACATGTCTAAATAAAATTTGCTGTTATAAATAATATTTTTGCACTAATTTTCGGATATTTTTAGTAAATTTACGTGACACTGTACTATGGTGAAATTCCTTGAACGTTATGACGTCACCAACATGGCGACCAATCATGGCCCGTTCGTAGACAGGTGGTTCTTTTTAAAATTTTATCGATTTTCAATTGCTTATAATAAATTGAAAAAAAATATTTAAGAGATTTTTGCAACGACAATATAATTTATGATATGTAAAGTTTCAAAATAAATTTTAAAAATAAGGGCTTAAGATTTGATGAAACTATTGGGATCTATTAATAGAGGGAGGGGGAAGGGTTAATAATAACTTGATTAAGGTGACACCCACACACCACAATGGCACGTGAAATTTTTTGTTCAGTGCTTTTCTGAGAGAGCAGTGGTGGCCCAGTGGTATCGGCCGCGACTTACAAGTTCTAGGTCGTGGGTTCGAGCCCAGGCAGGCGCTTTACTTTGTGTGAATTATTTTATCACCACTGCTCTCAAAACGGTGAAGGAAAACATCGTGAGGAAAGCGGCATGTCCTAGAAACAAAAATTCGAAGACATGTGTCATCCACCAATCCGCACTGGGCCTGCGTGGTGGATTACGGCCCATTCCCTCTCGCAGAGAGGAGACCTGTGTCCCGGCAGTGGAAACATTAATAGGCTGATGATGTGATGTGATGTGTGCTTTTCTGAGTCGAAAACGAACCAACGAAAGTCAGTTTCAGTATTTGAAAACCATTTGCAGAAATCATAAACAGATTTTGATGGGTCAAGCTGGCTGCAGAGATCTTGCTAAGTTAGTTTAAACTTCCCTTAGCTCTCAGCTTTTAACCAGCTTTAGAGATCACATTGAAACTCAAATTCTGTGAATGCTGTTATCCTATCTCGCTTAATCTATGCAGTAAACTCGATGACAAACTGTTTCTTGCGCAATGGTTGGCAGAGCCAACTTCAGAGACACAAAGATCCGTTGTGACTATTATACCGGAAGACGCAGCATTGGAAGGCGATCCTCTCTAGGTGGGCTAAGCAGGAATTCACTGCATGCGAGACAAACAGGGCCGATCGATTGGCAAGACTTGAGTGCAGCCTATGTTCAGCACTCAGCAGAGGACGTCTATCGTCTGTAATAATGATGATGATAGCTTATCTACCGAAAATACGAAATGCGTTTGTTTAGTAATGTCAACGTCATGTCATTGTCAAACGTCAAACTAAATATGAGCTTGACAGATGGTTGTCTGTCGCCTTTTAACTCGCAATGAACAGAGCGCACAAGTCTCTTGAAAACTTTATTGATTTTTAATAGTTAAGAGGTACAAGTACTTCTTAACTATTTAATATCAAAAAAGTTTAGCTCTTGTTTGGCTTGACTCCTAGTAATGTATATCCATAAGTGTAAAGCAGTGTCCTAATAAACGATTATCAAGTGTATTATAGTGGTTTCCATCAAGATCCCAAACAGTGTGAACTAAAACACTATTACTCAAACCTCAGTATTGATACACACAATATTGCAACTGATATCACAATGATATTGCAGTTTATTTCGCTCCGAAGAGAAAACAATGAAAGCAATCACTCCGCAGATGCCGCTTCGTTATCTTTGCTGTATACCATCTGACTTCCATTCATTGTGAACACGCTGTATAAGTGCATTGATCTGACTTACCTGCTAATATTCTTTTAAAACTTTGTTTTTTTTTTTGTAGTGAAAACTTCTTCAGCCGTGTTAAGCGATTTTTTATTGCTAATGGTTTTATTTTTAACCCTCGACGGAAAGAGAGGGATGATATAAGTTTGACGTGTGTACTTGTTGTTTGTGTATTTGTGTATCTCTCTGTGGCATCATAGCTCCTAAACGGATGAATCGAATTTGATTTTGGGATATACATATGAATCACGCCAATAAAGTGATAAAATAAAATACCAAAAAAATGGTTTTTAGTATATGCCTCCTGTACACGTAAAGTGGGGCTGTTTTTTTTCGTCTTTACCGTGGTATGGGGTATCGTTGGATAGGCAATTTAAAAATATTACGGGTCAGTGTAAACCATTTTTCGATTCAGGGATCCGTCTGCGCAAAATTAAGCTTTAAATGGCAAATTTTAGTTAGATTAAAGTTGGCCTACCAGCTAAATGGTTGCTTTTAGATATGTGAAAAATTCACAGCAGTAGCAAATATAACGAAATTAAAAGGAAAACTAACACAGATAACCTTCTAAGGACGGCTCGAAGGACCAATGTAAAAGTTAGGAAGATGGCTAAATGATACTGCAGCTTATAAAGTCAAATTAAATATATCATCCGGACCAAAGGTTTAGTAATACAAAAGAGCGAGAGAGCACACGCGATGACCGCTAATCGAGCAATGAATGTTCGACTAATCAATTAGTAAAATGAGGTAAAAATGCACGAATAAGCATTAGTGCATTATTATGAGTGTATGGTTTCATCGTACACTAATGTTCAGCCGTTCTAAAGTTATGGGCGTTTTACTGTTTAAATCGGGGTGTTTTCGCAAGATATCGTGTTCAATAGATTGCCGATCGAAGCGTGTCTATTACTACATAAATTATGTAGCATGAAATAAAAAAGTGTCGGGGGTTTTCTAGTTATTTTTTATCTTCCCGCGGAAAATATTAGTATAGTCGTAGGATGGCATGGCTACACCCAAACTCCTATTACAAAAACCAAATTTTAATGACCTGTTGCTTGACCCGAGGATCGATCTTTGACTTTGCTTAGCAATCACGCTCTCGACCACTAGAGCAACGACGCACTCCATTCACTAAACGTTCGGTTTGCGTCGATCTTGTAGCGCTATTCAATGAAATGTGCTCAATTCTCAGTAAATTGCGATAAAACGTTATCTTGGCTTCAGTTAGCTTCAGATTTAGTTAGCAGGTTCATTCAGCTGAATGGAATAGAATGCTGCATAAATTGTATAGCGAAGCTTTTATAGATAAATCATTAACACATAGATAAATAGTGTAGTTTCCTGAAATATCAAACTTGTTAATGTTGTATATTAATAGTGAATAGACCGAAATTATTGACGGTATAAAGAGATATTTTGGACGCTGCTTTGTCATTGCTGGTTCAAGGAATTTGCTAATTGGTCATGCCAATTAGTGTGACCAAGATATTGATTTCTGGTGACCTGATTCAGTTAATTCATTAACCGGTTAAATGTCGTAATTATCGAAATATTAAAATGCCATTGTATCTGTCGTGGATCCATGTTTCAAGCACTCAAGAGGTCAATAAATATTATAATTTACAGTCGATATTTTTGTTAATTTATTTGATTCAATAGGTACAATGAGAGGCATGATTACGAAAACAGAAAAATGTTTATCTACAAATTCGCAGGTTATCTCGTATTTTGTGGTCCTAAGATTAACAGTTATCTTGCGAAGTTTTTTTTAGTATACCTATACTATCCCACTTCTGCGTGTTCTACCAATCCCTTTCTGGAACTCTTCTTACGAGCCTCCTCGAAATTTTAAGTATTGAAATTTTCTGAACAAAACATATGTAATAATTGTCGTTGGATTTGTCTTGATCTAGAAAGTACCTTATGATATTCAATATGGTAGAAGCCAGATGAATATTGTTTTGTAAAGATATGGAATTGAACGTGTTACCTGTACTTAAATAGTAGATGTTGCCTAAAAGTATACTAATATTAGTAAAACCCAACTTTCTTCGGTATTTCCTAGAATAAATCTTATCCTTCTATCCTTCAGCTCTATGTAAGGTATCATACTATAATCATGAACAAACCTGTACTACGTAATAACCACACACAACAATGTACTAGAACACACCAAGTTTCGTGGTATAACGTCTTGGCGATGCCATATAATTGGCGGGTCTAACGCACCGAGTGCTGGAAATAATTGGCTCTTTACAACTACCTGCTAGCTGCGGTACATTCAATGGCCTTTTGAATTTTTCATAAATGTCAACTTGTAGTGGCTTCTTGGATTTTTGTTCAAATAAAACCTTTGCTTAGTTCTCAAAGTGGTTACGAATACTGGGTCGACAAGATACAGTCTCTTAAGTGGTTAGGAAAAGTTTAGAAAGTATCTAAGGCCGTTACCAATACTACCAATAAAAGTTTGATTAAGTTGAAACCCTATAATGTTTTATAAGGACCTTAAAAGCCACCAGGCACCGTATGTAATCAAGCAGAAATACACTAGTGTCGATATTAAATCAATAAAACGTAAACGACTAATAAACTGCTTCCTCTAATAATCACTAGGTCAGTGATTATCAAAGTTACGGCAGTAATATTATAATCGTTAGCTAAAAGGTCAACCTAGATAAATTAATGGCATCGTAAGCGAAAAGAAATGAAATGAAACTTGACGGAAGAAAAAGGTAACATCAAGAATTAGGCGAACATACAAAATATATTCAAGAAATATTTACCACGAGGAATTGAAGAAAGTACAAAAAAAAAACAAAAATATCTTGAGAGTTCAACCCGAAACACAGATAGCCTGTATTTTCTAGAAAACATGAACGGCGAAGAGGCCAAGATTCAACAAATCATAATTGTTTTGGCACGGTGAAAAATTTTACCACACCAAAAAAAAATATGATCTTCTAAAACTTTGAGCACCTCAACTTTGATAAAGCTATTGTTGATTGATAATAAAGCTACAATATTGGTTTGATAGCCTTTCCTTTATCGTGTCTGTGGCCATAAATGTGATTATGTCGCGAACAGCGGCGGATCTTCGGGGCTTGAAGTCTTTATCTAGACTCGATTAAGACCAAAATAAGCTTTATACAAGATGGTGGCTGAGATATTGTGTAGTTTATGTGACTTTATATTTAAGACTTGCTTTTTCCCTTGGCTTTTTACAAGCTTTATAATAGGAGTTTAAGTATGAAATTGCCGTTTTATTGTAATAGGTGCTTCGAACTGACATAGAACCTTCACGGTTTGAGATTGTTGAGTGAAACTTTTTTCACATGGTACCTATGAAGTTCTTCTTTTAAAAAATGTGCAACATTCGAATATCGACTTTCAGTTGCTTTTAGGGTTCCGTACCCAAAGGGTAAAAACGGGACCCTATTACTAAGACTTCGCGATCCGTCTGTCTGTCTGTCTGTCCGTCTGTCACCAGGTTGTATCTCATGAACCGTGATAGCTAGACAGTTGAAATTTTCACAGATGATGTATTTCTGTTGCCGCTATAACAAAAAGTACTAAAAACAGTATAATATAAATATTTAAGAGGGGCTCCCATACAACAAACGTGATATTTTTGCCGTTTTTTGCTCGATATTAATAACGGCAACAGGTAGACGCTTGAAATATTCACAGAATGTTTAGTTGTATATTCACTTCAAAAAATAATAATTACTAAATTAAAATAAAATAAATTAAGGGGGCGTCCCATACAACAAACGTGATTTTTTTGCAGTGTTTTGCGAGAATGGTACGGAACCCTTCGTGTGCGAGTCCGACTCGCAGTTGGCCGGTTTTTTTTTATTCAGCTTAGACAAGAAAGATGGATATTTCTAAAATTCCAGTGAGTTTTGAATACGAGTTCCGATGCGGAACTAACGTGGCAGAAACAGCTCGCAATATCAATGTTGTGACTGCTAATGAACGCATCAGCAACAATTTTTCAGTACAAATTGGCAATTTCATACTTTTTTAACCCCTAATATTATCTTGCTTTCGTAAGTGTGTCCGGCACCTAGTTATCCGTTTTTCAAGCACTTCCTGACATCTGCTTAAACTGAAACTTGTCATAGTTATGAGACTTTGGAAACATTGAAATAGTATGGTACTATTTAGCTGGTCTCGTGATGGAGCCGGAAGGTGGCCATAGCAACTCCTCAACCAGACAAGATAGCACCATCGTGTTTGTGTTTATTGGATGTCTACTACTAACAAGCGATATTACATTTCGCACTTTTAGTTCATTTAAAGCTTGTTTTAAAAGCATTTTTTCCTTTAATTATTTATTTCTTGTGTCTTATCCCACAGGTACAGTATATTGTTCATAAAAGTACTCAGGAATAGTGTAGCTTAGTTTGCCATAAAATACTTTACTGTTGTTACTTACTCGTACTTTACATTTCACTGATGTGAAAGGGTGAATGATTTAGCAGTTACTTCTCTTTATAATATTAGTTTACACTGACTGATTTTTCTATACAGATATCAGTTATAAAAAAGATTAAACCATACAAATCAAATAGCAGTTTACATTTTTCAAAACAGAATATTTTTTTTACGTTTTGGTGTGAGCTGTTTTCTATTTGTATATAAGTTTCACAATAAAATAGTGGACGTTGTTAGATATGCAGTATTCCACGGCTATACAATGTCATCTAGAGATGTTAGCATTGTCAGTCTCTGGTATTTATATAAAGTGATTTATGTAGCTATATCAGTGACTAGCTGTCCCCCGCGGCTTCTATCTGCCTACCTACGCTACCCTACCCCACCTATCTACCTACCTACCCTGCCCTATCCTACCTACCTACCTACGCACCTGCCCTAACTATCAACGTAGCTACCCTACCCTACATACGTACCTACCCTTCCCTACCTACCCTACAAAAAGGCAAAATTATGCTACTTTGGGTTACATTATTGCAATTTTCTTCAGAATCTCTATTTTTGTTTTAAATAAATTATAGCCTATGCAATATTGGTGAAAAATTGTTAAAATCGGTCCAGTAGTTTTGGAGCCTGTTCGGTACAAACAAAATAATCTTTCCTCTTTATAATATTATTAGTAATTAGTATAGATGAGTGTAGGATGCCAAACGTCCAAAATGTTTGGAATTATCTGCAATATGCCGTTTAGAAAGCAGATGTCATTCCCAAATATTATAGATTCTATTACGAACTTTATTGCTGATGTAATATCGCTTTGTCTAGGCACATTAGTCTTTTTTGATATTTTGTAGATCTATACGTGACATACAACGAAACTTGTGATACGATGATCAAATAAAAATGACGAGAAAAAGGGGTGAGTTCTCCGTTTGAATTAACTTCCTTCCGACCCAACAATTTGTACAACATAGGAGAAGCTGATCTTTGAGAATAACTTTATTTGTTAAGAAAATAATGTTGCAACCATATAGATATATTATTATTTGGGCTTCAAACTATGCTCAGTTATTGTGTGGCGAACCAATATCTTTATATTTTTATTTCCAAATCATAGCAGTTGAAACAATTGACACCAGAGATTCTATTAGCGAACGCGATTGGAAATATACTTGACAACAAGTATTTAAACATTTAAAAAACAATATTTAAACATTTACATAATTTATCTAGTAGTAGACACGCATCGATTGATAATATATCGAACATATTAATTTACTTAAAGTTAATGTACAATTCTAATACATAGGTGGACATAATGCAGCAAGGCGTGACACAAAACACATAATTATGACACGATATCTTGCAAAAATATCTTGATTCAACAGTAAAACGCCCGTAAATTTTGACCGGTTGAACAGATTTTTACCCGACTGCCGAAGGAGGGTAATGTGTTTATCAGTCTATGTATGTATGTATCTATGTGGCGTTCTAGAGACCAAATGCGTGGGCCGTATGATGATTCTTACGTCGATTCGTCTTAACCCTGCGAGTGTCACTGGCTACATTAAAATTGGAAAATAGGAAAATTGCAGTTATGCTGGCAGGCTTCTGAACCGAGTGTGTGGTATCAAAATAAAGGAGTTTAAGAGGTGATTTCAAAAATATGTAAATTCGAAAAATAAAATAACTAAAAAGTTATAAATAAAAAAGTTAATTAAAAATATCAAAATACCCGACTGCTTGAAAAGCGAACTAAAAAGACGTAAACAAGGAGAAAATCATGCTGTGCAGTCGGAGGATACATGTTAGCGAGCTGGCTGACCAAAACCAGATCGCTTTTCAAGCAGTCGGGTTTTTTGATATTTTTAATTAAGTTTTTATCAAATATTACATACCTAAGAACACTCTCAATAAAGTCACCTATCAAACAAAATAAACCAAAACAAAATCGGTTCATCCGTTTAGGAGCTATGATGCCACAGACAGATACACAAACACGCAGGTACACGTGTCAGACTTATAACACCCCTCTATTTCTGTCAGGTATTAAAATTTCTGTCAAGCGCTATCGAAATGTCACGTGTCAAAATGTCAGTCCTTACATTTTGGTATTTCTACTATCGCCATCGCTGACATCGAAATTTGAATGACACTTGTCGAGAGCCTCTGGTACAATTCCCGGCATATAAGTTGGCAAGAGTCGTTAGATGCGCAGAAGTAGTTTTTAGGTCTCTTTGGAAGTGAAACGGGGCGCGTCCATTGAGCTAGGAAAAACATGGAGGCGCCGCGATGTTCTATACATACATAGCTTAGACAAATATGAGTGAAATACGATACAGAATGTGAAACATCTTTTTGTTCAATATTTTTAATGTAGTAATCGTATTTAACAAAAGAGACAACAATATTTCAGTTGTTGCTCATTATGGCAACATTTTGTTATGACGTAGTGACAGTTGTAGGTAACGTGCCATATTCGCCTTAATATGTGACGAATTTTGTGGTTGTGTTCTTGGTAGTCCTGCTGTCAATTGGTTGTTTACTTTTTGTATTATTAATGTGTGTGTGTTCCGTGATTGACACAACCATAGTATCGGCAGCCATTTTAAGTGCCAATTTAAGGTTTAGGTAGGCACGTTTTTTTTAGGTATTTCCAGTCCATATTATTTAATATGTCTATGGGCGCGTCGGACGTTCTGAGCGCGCGATTGGTTGGTCAGTTGACACAAGGATCGACTGACCAATCGCGTCGCGTCAACGTTCCGTTCGCTTTAAGTGGTGGTTGGTCAGTTCGCGCAATATGCTCGAACTTATCCCCACTACGCCAAAACCTTGTCAACTTACATGCCGGGGACTATACCTATCTACTCGCCTCACAATAATTTCTTAAATACACATTGGCCCTAAAGTAATAGATAAATAACTGAATGAACAGCTACGTTTGAGAAATAAAGTGCCTTGAACATTGAAAGCCGAAAGCATGTATTTTACTTAAAGGAGACTATTTATTTTATCTTTAAAAGCAAAGTAGATCTAGCTTAGACCATTTTAGATTCTACTAAAAGCATTGTGAGATACAAAAAGAGAATCCAGGCGACACAATCTGAAATCATTATATCTTGCATTTTAGTTTTAGGCTTGCCGCGCTAAATTGCACACGTTTAAAAAAGAAAAAATAAAGGGGACAACGATACGTAAAATCTTAACTGTCCGTTGTCCCCGTTGCCCATATTTTATAAGGGGGTCATCGGGAAGGAAATTTTATGACGTTCCGTTGTCCCCGTTACGGGGACACAGATTACGGGGACAACGGAATACACCATCTTTCCCACCATGTTAGGGCCGGTATTAGTCTAATCGGGTGCTACTGAAAGCAGTATTGTGCTTTGAGCAACTAACTTAACTCCTCGACCTTCAACTACTAAAACGGGTCCTTTACCACTGGTCTAAAATCAACAATATCGAGATATTCGACGGGCAACTTTTTCATCACGTTCGATTTATCAGGTCGTGCCCTTTCCCGTTATGACACTGACCTTTTATGAAGCATACACGATCCCTGATAATTGCTTTTGCGGTCTGCGTGAGTATCCACATTTTCCCCAGTGGTTTTCATCAAATTATTTTTAATTTTCTGTTCTCTCCTCTCCTAATTTAAGAAGCTATTTAGTATTGAAAAAAATATAAAAACACTTTTCTCGAGTTTTCCTTTCTGATAACAATTTATCTGGAAGTCCTTAATTAAATGGTTTTGAAAGGTTAAAGCGATATTAATTTTGTTAGTTATACAGTAGAGCTTTTTGCTTTTGAGTCATGATTTGATACTTTGTTTTTAATTACGATTGCTTTCGTGAACTTATTCCGTGACATTTAATTTCTATCAATTAGTAGTGCCATTTTGAATTGGTATGTTTTCAGTTGGTTTATTTATCTGTAAGTAATTGGCGCCTTTGAATAATTTGTTCCCGGTTGATTGCAATTGTTTCGCTCTTTATTTTGGGACAACAAGAATTGGCCGTATGTGTTGTGTGTGCTCAATGAGTATGCCTCTGCCTATTTGCCTTTTGAGAATCACAACCGTGATTTTATGATAATTATGTTTATGAGTTTATATTGTCTTAAGTGATTGGTCATCTTCTAAATCATATTCTTTTAAAAGCCTTATGTGTTTAATTAGCCAGTTCAAAGTCAAAGTCAAATCGTTTATTTTAATTAGGCCAATAAGCGGTACTTTTGAATGTCAAAAATTTAAATTTAAAATATAATAACAATTGATTCTACTGTCAGTTGTAATTTCAGTGGCATGTGTGGAAGGCATTGAATCGATTGCGCACCCAAGTAGGCCGCTACAAGTATTATTTGGCCAATGGGGGATTTCAATCCATTAAATACCCGTTGCGAGTATGGTGCCCATGTGCTGAATATGCTCCACCTGCTGGAGTGTCCCGATTCACTTGCACCCTGGATGACCTGTACAATGTCTCTGACGCTGCAATAAACGTGGCCACCTACTGAGCTCAAATAGTTTGATCAAATGTACCATCGAAACGAAAAAGAAAGAAGACTGTCCATTGACAGTTACACACAGTAAATGGAACAAGCAGGCTTGAGCACTGCCACCCAGCACATTACACCGACCAATTAATAGTTAACGGATGAAATACACAAAACACAGTAATACCTGTTCCTGTTAACAACACTAATTACAACCGAAATGTAACATGAATACAAATGGAACTTGTATTATTGGTCTCGTCACCACGACCGCTGCGTAACGTGATCAATGATTGATTTATGAAAGTACAGTCGCTGCCGAAATGTCATTACCTATGTTTAAAGATTCTAATTAAATTACTACTATTGTTACTCCAAATATTTTTGAATAGGTGTCGACACTCCGTGAAGAACAATTCTCACTTCGTACTTTAAGTCCTAAGTGATGACAACTTTAAGCTAATTTTGTGATACCAGCTTTGTCCCGCGAATTCGCTTCGATAACTTGTCTCAGAGATTTCTATCTATGAGGTCATTGATAGTGTAGCTTGATCTTGCTTGCAGAGATCACCAAAAAATATATATTTGTTAAGAGCACTTACAATTATGAGGGCAATTTGCTCGCTTGTATCTAATGACAAAATTGGATATTTTTTTCAGTTTATATGCAGGATATTCAAGCAACGGATTATGATAACCACAGACTGGCGTCAGAAGAAAAAATCACCACCCTCTTCGTCAGTTTTTTGCTGAACAAATGACCGCTGAAATATCGTGTTTCAGTCTGTAAGATACTATAGTTAGAATTGCAGGTTTTATTGTTGTTAATGTTAAGTTTTTAAACTAAAAACTAGTTCTCAGTTTTTGAATGCTGTGTTGTTATTTTTAAATTTTAAAAGAAAAGAAAGAAAACTAGTTTTGGCTAGTTTTTTTAATTTACTAGCTCTTACTCGCTACTTCATTTCCGTGGCCTAAACCAAAAGAACCGTATACTTTTTGGTATAAAAAGAAGCTTATGATACTTAGCGATAATGTAATAATAGAAAATGGATCAATGCTTCCACAGATAAAATGTAAAATTGTAACTTTTTATATTTATTAGTTTAGATGACTGAAATACCTGAAAAGACCCTTTTCAGATACAGGTAAAATAAAAACAACCAGTCATGATAATAATAATAATAAATTGTTTATTGATCAAAAAGGTACAGATGGTGAGAAAAACAAAACTTATA
The DNA here is from genome assembly GCA_945859665.1 of Anorthoa munda. Taxonomy (NCBI): domain Eukaryota; kingdom Metazoa; phylum Arthropoda; class Insecta; order Lepidoptera; family Noctuidae; genus Anorthoa; species Anorthoa munda. Next base: position 25,144,271 of record OX243900.1, on the reverse strand, counting down.
CTAAATTTACAAGCAAGATATACAAGGTACAGTATAATATAGTAGAACATGTTGACATGGTACATCTGTTGACAATTTGCGTAACCCTGTCTCTTAAACTAGGGTGTACCTGTATCTTAAGAGACAGTGGACGGCCACAAGTAATGATTTAATATTACCTTTTATTTAGTGAGGACTCTGATGATCACAATTAAACAATTTTAGTTAATGGTAATGGTAATAAAAATGAGAAAATTAATAATTAATGATGATGGATTACTAAAATGTTTAGAAAGGCTACACTGTAAAAAAGTTAACAAACTTGTTCGGTTTTAACCTAGTTTTGTAATTTAAGTAGGTAATCCTGAAGTTACCAATTAGAAAATAAACTAACAGAATAATACAAAACTAATGAGCAAATATCTCTTCCGTTGCTAGTAAGCTAAAAGTTCGCAACAGACCAAGAACAGTTTTTTTTCAGTGGTGTGTATACCAAAGTAACGGAAGCTGACTGTACGCTTGGAAATCACTCTGATTCGGTTTTCGCCCGTTTTGGTATTGGATTTGACGTTAATTCGATGACGTAATATCAGAATATCGCGGTTCGAAATTGACAATATCAATGTACAATAGCTATCACTTCTAAGTCAGGTATTGATATCAAATTGAAGTAGGAAAAAATTGGAAAACGCCTGGAGAGTTTTCGCCGGATTTTTCTAATCATAAACATACTGAAAAAGCTGTTTATGTTGTACCTGTAATGGAAGTTGATAAATTATTTATTAAACTTTTTCGAACTGACTTGTATGTACTATGATTTATATTGGATAGGCTCTCGTTTGACTATTATCTTGCTTGCCTTGAAGTATAGTAAGCCTTCTAGTACTATTAGTGGTTGTCAAGAAATAGGAAACCTATTCACTTTTTACTTAAACACTCCCAAAGCTAACGTCGTCGTGTCGTTTAGCATCTCATTTTTTCAAAATGCTGATATGCAAAATTTTTATAGCAAAATCGACAGAACTATTGATAAAATGCATCAAGAACTGTAGAACTATGCGGAATGCCCTTATATGTGGTTTTTTTTTGAGAAATTTAATGAGATGCTATGATATGTATTGAGAAGTTAGCATCAAATATTTTCAAAATGTTGATATTCAAAATTTTTGTAGCAATATCGACAGAACTATTGATAAAACGCATCAAGAACTGTAGATCTATGCGTAATGCGGTATGCCTTATATGTGGTGTTTTTTGAGAAATTCGATGAGATGCTATGATATATATATATGTATTGCGAAGTTAGCATCTCATTTTTTCAAAATGCAATTTTGATAGTAAAATCGACGGAACTATTGTTAAAATTTATCAAGAACTATAGAACTATGTGGGATGCCATTATATGTGGTGTTAATTTGTGAGATGCTAACATTTGAGATACTAAATTCACACACGTGCACCAAACACCGTCTTTTAATTTCACATTCTTTGAAAACGCGCCTTTTTTCTTTTTTTTTGAGTTCTGCTTATGGTAGTCAGTTCAATTTTCGAACAAATCTCTTTACAATGCCATATGGGCATTTTTTACTTAGAGTTTTCCAGGAGTTTCCACACGAAGCAACAATGGGTTACACTGGAGTTTCATACAACTTTACCTGCCTTAAGAGGTAATGCTTTACGTTGTTTAAATCAGGTTGTAATAGTGATCCCTCTAATTATTGACTTATATCCGTGCTTCCAGCATTGAGTAAAATCTATGAAAAAATCATGCTGGAACAGATGTTGTCTCACTTCAATTCAATTGGGATCCTGCATAGTCAACAGTTTGGTTTCACGAAAGATAGGTCAACAACGGACGCGGGAGTTAAACTCATCTCTCATCCTCACTCAGGATGCCATTGGCATTTTCTGTGATCTCTCAAAAGTATTCGACTGCGTCGATCACAAAACACTGATCTGTAAATTACACCACTACGGAATTCGAGGAAAATCTGCTGATCTTGTGCTTTCCTATTCATCAAACAGACAGCAACAAGTAAATGTTAATAGGGCGACGTCCTTGACTAGAGACCCGGAGTCTCTAGTCAAGATGGGCGTGCCCCAAGGTTAAATTCATAGCCCTTTCCTTTTTCTTGTTTACATTAATGATCTACCTTTTATGATGGCCAAATTATCGGATATAATTCTATTTGCTGATGATACTTCGCAAATTTTTAAAATAGATAGGAAAGATACGGATCTTACATGTCAACGAAAGTCTAATTGTTCTCTCAAAATGGTACACTACTAACAATCTTTTACTGAATGCGAAAAAAAACAAAATGTCTAAAGTTCTCATTACCAAATGTACCACAACGTGACATAAATTTAAATCTTGACGGCAAAAATCTTGAAGTTATAACGGAAACTGTATTCTTAGGGCTTACTATCGATTCAATATTGCAATCGGGTGGTAGAACTCTTTCGGGTAGGTTAAGTTCAGCTGCATATGCAGTAAGGAAAATAAGACAGTTAACCGATGTAGCCACAGCTAGGTTAGTATACTATGCTTATTTCTACAGTATTATGTCTTATGGTATTCTGCTGTGGGGATCAGCAGCAGACGTTGACTCAATTTTCATCTTACAAAAGAGGGCAATCCGCGCGATCTATAAAATGGGTCCACGCGAGTCCCTCAGAGAAAAATTTAAAGAGATCGATATACTGACTCTATCTTCACTTTATATTTTGGAATGTATTTTGTATGTCCGCAAAAATCGAGGGCTTTTCAAAACTAGAAGCGACTTCCATAATTTAAATACACGCAGTGAGCACGAAATTGTAATACCCAAATTCATTTTTTCATGATTAACGAAAACTAGTAAGTCTTTTCTTATAAACAGTATACGCTTTTATAACAAGTTGCCAAAGTCAGTTATAGAATCGACCGATGGAAAGTTCAAAAACTACATCAAACGTGTCTTTATTAAAAAAGCATATTATAAAATCAAGGACTACGTTTAAGATAAAAATTTTGGCTTTAGCTCCTTCTGCGCATGCGGCTTCCCTGGTAACTCTTATACTGCACAAATAAGTGGATGTCTCTAACTATTCTCAATCTCATTTTTTCTTTTTTCCTTCTTTTAATTAGACTTTTGACAATGATTTCAATAATCTTTATAGCCCTTTGCTAAGAATAGTTACAGCACTGATAAAAACATTTGTGCCACATGTTAAATTTAGTCTTGTTATATTTTTTTTTCTTTGTATAGATTTTTTTACCGATTGTTTTGTGAATGTGTGAACATTGTAGGCCTTCTAGATTTCTAGATGCTTGTTAACATTTGTTAACTCTTTATCTCGTTTATAAAAACTTTTATTTTTTGAATTTTTACTGCTTATTGTCTGGCCTACGTTGTCCCCCCATATCTAAGCACTAATGCTGTAACATGGAAATATGTAACCGTGGAGTTTCTTGCCGGTTCTTTTCCACAGGAAACGACCAACCCGAACAGTGCAACTTTTGTCCACGTTTTATAAGTGCCCATGTAGGCCTATGTGAAATAAAAACATTTGATTTTGATTTTGTTGAGATTGCATGATATATAAATATAGACATTGTCAAGCAGGTGGTGTGAAAACATTATTAACTGGCTGATCTTTTCACCATTGCATTTGTAGGTTTAGTTTGTGTGTACCTAGTCTGGAACTAGATAAAATCATCTCTGCTTACCAAAGGAAAAAGTGAGATGTTATGACGTACGGTAAACAAACTTAGCGAAGTCTGAAACTCTGTGGTTATTCAAACTTATCCAAACACTAACTCACTCGCTGATATAAAATGTTCGCTAACGAACTTTGCTTTCGCGAACTGATTATCTGCAGAAAGAATCCTTTTAACTTTTCTCGTTCTTTATAAACTTGTTGAAGGGTCCATTTTCTTTCGTCTACGTCATAATTGGTTGATTTACTGGGTATATTTTTAACTAGACCTAACATTGTAATAATGTAGAGGTATAACAGGGTGTAAAGTCCTGTAAAACTCCATTGGAAAACCCGTCAACACCCGTCTGGTCGAATGATCCTCCGATCCTTCGACCAGACGGGTGTTTACGGGTCTTGCGGATGCAGGATTGTGTAATTTGGTTTGTATGTGGCGTTAAAGATGTGACTACAGTAAGATTGACACGTTTTCTTTCTATCCTATGAAATCTTTTACAATTGTGGCTACCGACATACCGATTATTCACAAAAATGTGTGTGAACAGTTTTTGGGGGCGTTTCTGATTGTGGCATTTGGGACTACATCTTACCTATAAAAACATTTGTATGTGTAAATGAATAAATAAATTATGCTGATTGGCCGTGGGTGCTTTACTTTGTGTAAATTATTTCATCACCACTGCTCTCAAAACGGTGAAAGAAAACATCATGAGGAAACCGGCATGTCCTAGAACCAAAAATTCGAAGACATGTGACATTCACCAACCCGCACTAGACCCGCGTGATGGATTACGGCCCATTCCCTCACATAGAGATTTTTTTTAAGTATCACTGTATTTTCCAGTGACACATTTTCCTTCTGTCTCCGTCCCCTCCTGTGACACAGGTTCCTGAAACCATCTTGAAAGGATACTAGCCAACAAAAGGCGCTTGAAGCGTATGCAAAAGACTTCCCTATAGAAATCGTAGAGGAGGCCTGTGTCCCAGCAGTGGGAACATTAATAGGCTGATGATGCGATGTGATGTGTGGCCGTGGCTGGACCATTATTCTTCAAGGATCTATTTTTACATCAGGATTTTTACAATCTGAATCGTTTGTTTAAAGTAGTCAAAGTGATTTTAGCTCATAACCATTTCGTGGAACAGAGCTAGTAGATATTTTCTTAAGCTTTCAATTTCGTGTAAAAATTAAAGTAGAGATACATTATGTTACATGAAAGGCAATCTTAATAATAACGCGCAGAAATCAAGCATTCGTTCTCGAGCTTGTATCGGCTCAGCGGTGAAATTTTTCAACATTATGAGGTACATTAAACCGTGGGGCTCACGAGAAATGCCTAAGGGACTTATGGATAGGGTAGGATCTGGCTGACCAAAACCAGCTGTATCCTCCGACTGCACAGCATGATTTTCTTCTTGTTTACGTAATTTTAATTCACTTCTTAAGCAGTTAGGTTTTTTGATTTTTACTATCACATTTTTTTTCCTAAGACACACACAACTGTTTCAATTATTCAAGAAACCATACTGCGCAAATTATTTGGGATGGTAAACTCTTTAGTTTTATCGTTACCTACTACTGACTGAAGGCTCTAATGTCCCTTTAATAAGACCAAATAGAAACTGCCTTACACTGCTAATTCGTTCATTTTATTTAGCGAAACCCTGATCAATACTATAGGCTTCTACCTCCTAATCTATGCTTTCATTACCTAATGCCTAATATTTCATGGTACTAAAGTCTTCAAGTATTTAGCATTGGGCAACTTGGGTATAATTTCACACGAGTAAATCAAACTTCAACAAAACTCCATGATATGGGTAAGTACTGAACTAATTTCTAACACAACTGTTTGTTTAAAGTTTCTGAATATACCCTTGTCCATAATCCTGTGGCATTAGCTAGGCTTGTAGTTAAAAACCTACCTGCTTAGCCTTTTGCTGAAAATGTGGGGTCGTCTTGCACTCAGATGCAGCTGAATACAGGCTTGAGTCACACATTTTTAGCACGGTTTGGAAGTAAATACCGTGATAAAATGACTCAAGCCTATCACAGAAGCCGTGCTCGTCCGGCTGGAATTTATCATACATGGAGCGATTGCCTATCTGACCTGCACAACCCAGTATCTAGATAACACGATACTTTGGTAAGATTGGTAGTCAGACTTTCGGGTTTCTGACTGACAATGATCTGCAAAAGGCAGTCGAGTCCAACGGTAACGGAATGGAAGGAATGGTCTTGATATAATGGATGGTCAAACATCCACCGGCTAACCTCGGCAAGTATACCTTAACCTTGAAGTCTTTGAAGATCGACATCATCATCATCATCATTTTAGCCAAAAGACGTCCACTGCTGGACATAGGCTTCCCCTAATCATCGCCACACTGATCGGTCCTGTGCGTCTCGCATCCGCCGGACTCCTGCAGCCTTGACCAGGACGTCAGAAGCTCGACAAGTGCGTTATTATTACTGAGCCATGAGCCCCTTAAAGCATAGAATGTTACAAAACTTTATTTCTTTACCTAAAGGACCAAAAATGTATAAAAGAAAATAACTTAATTGATATAACTTTTTACCAAAAGGTACGTCGAGTGGCGGTCAAAGTTGAGAGGCTTGTGGTCGCTGAAGTTGTGCTCAGGAAATTCAATTTTCGGTTCGAGGGATCGGAGATCAAAAACGTGCAATTTTAGCTAAGTTTGGCCGGACCAGGTAATTTGAATGGTGTTTAACTTCGTTTGTTGTGACTTTTTATCGGAAGTAAAGGACTTGAAATGATATTTTGCCAGGGTTCATGAACATATATGTTATGGACCAAGTGATTAATACGCAAAATTATTCATATTAGCCATCAAATATGAATAATGCCCAATATGAGAAGGCAATATGCTAAAAAATATTGAAATAATTAAATTGACCGGGTAATAAAAAAACATGTTTTTTAAATTATTTTAATGGTGTCATTGATTTTAATATAGAAAGAATCCTAGAAATATAGAAAGTACGATTACTATTTAAGCAACAAAGCCGACGAAGCTCCGCTGCCGGGCTCCTATTTGGAGGGTCTAAAGTAACCTAACATGAAAGTGATGTCGGGAGCTGAATTGAGCGAGCAAAGCGAGCGAACTCGACTCCCCTTTGAACCTAACCTATCCATTTCGGGGTGCCCTAAGCTCCTGAGTTTGCTTCGCTCGCTCTTGGACTAATTCATTGACCATAATTATCGAATTGCCTAGCCGTTACGTAGCAATATTCATAATGACCAGACAATTTGATAAATATTATAGAAGTTTAAATCAGTATTCATTACATTGCCCGATTTGACTGGACTTGATTCATAGTGCCCAGGCATTATACATAGTGCCCTGATCAACTAATTGGCCCATGATAATGTTAATAATGTAACAAGCAATACTAACACAACTACTAGCGCCACCTGTGTACCTGTATGTCAACTGATTTAATAAATGACAGTTAGTTAGAAACTGCTAATGTGTTTTAATAGGTTATGCGCCCAGCGTACTGTAAAAATCGATTTCTAATAAACTAAGTGGTAATTACTGTGAGTTTAGTAATAAAAATGACGACGAGCTATATAGCAAACGTTCCAAAATTGCGTGGTCGTGAGAACTATGAAGATTGGTGTTTTGCGGCACAAAATGTGTTGGTGCTTGAAGGCATGGCGTCCGCCATTGAAGAACAATTGCCGGCAACGGCGAATAAAGTTGAAAAGGCAGAAGACGCAAAAGCAAAGGCGAAACTCGTATTGACGATTGATCCATCGCTTTATGTTCACATCAAGCAAGCGACGACAACCTATGATTTATGGAACAAATTGAAAAATATGTTTGATGATTCAGGTTACACAAGAAGAATCAGTTTGCTCAGAAAGCTCATTAATATTCGTCTCGAAACCAGTGAGTCCATGACGCAGTACGTGACCCAGATAATTGAAACGGGACAACGACTTCAAGGAACAGGTTTTAAGTTAACAGACGAATGGATTGGTGCATTATTGTTAGCAGGATTACCCGAAAGGTATTCACCTATGATAATGGCGATCGAGCATTCGGGAATCGACATAAGTGCCGACGTCATTAAAACCAAGTTGATGGATATGTGTGGTAGTGAAGCTAGTTCAGCTTCCGTTTCCGAAAGTGCATTTGTGGCGAACGCGAACGGAACGCAGCGTTTAAAATATGGCAGCCCAAAAAACGGCCATAGACAACTGCAGGAAACGTCAACGTCACTGTCAAAACCAAATAAGGTTATCAAGTGCTACAAATGCAAACAAATGGGACACTACAAAAATCAATGCCCTAACTCGGAACCTAGCAAACGAAAAACAACAAACGCATTCAGTGCTATTTTTCTGAGTGGAAAATTCAGCCAGAACAACTGGTATATAGACAGTGGGGCAAGTAAACACATGACGGCGAGACAAGAAAACATAGTGAATCCGTCCCATCAACATGATACAAAGGAAATCATTATAGCAGATCAGACAAGTGTTCCAGTGCTGTGTTCTGGCGACGTTAACATCGTTACTGTTGTGAAAGGTGTTGAATATGACGTCACAGTTTCGGACGTATTGTGCATACCGAACTTAACAACAAACTTGCTTTCGGTGAGTCAGTTGATTGCGAATGGCAACAGTGTTATTTTCAAAGAAAATGTTTGCCACATCTTCAATCGACAGAAGGAGCTCGTCGGCGAAGCAGAATTAGTAGAAGGTGTGTACAGATTATACACGAAAACAGAACATTTACTAGCAGCATCAGCAATAGCATCGAGTGAGATTTGGCATAGACGCTTGGGACACATCAACAGTACTAGCTTAACCAAAATGAAAAACGGTGCTGTAGAAGGCATTTCATACCCAGATGTAGCAAACATAGACAAGTCAACGTGTACTATTTGCTGTGAAGGGAAGCAAGCCAGGCTACCATTCCAGCAGAGTTCCTCAAAAACTGAGAATCTTCTGGAGGTGATTCACGCAGATGTATGCGGACCCATGGAGACGCCATCAATTGGAAGATCCAGGTACTATGTTTTGTTTGTGGATGACTACAGCAAGATGGTGTTTGTTTATTTTTTGAAAACAAAGAATGAAGTATTTATAAACTTCAAAGAGTTTCAGTCCATGGTTGAAAAACAGAAAGACAGAAAGATCAAAATTCTAAGGACAGATAACGGAGGCGAGTTCTGTAGTCAAGAGTTTGATAAGTATCTGAAAGAGCAAGGGATAGTCCATCAAAGGACTAATGCATACACACCACAGCAGAATGGTTTATGTGAACGTATGAACCGGTCCATTGTTGAAAAAGCCAAGTGTTTGATTTTTGATGCTGGCTTAGAAAAGAAATTCTGGGCAGAGGCGGTTCACACTTCAGTTTACTTGCGGAATAGATCTGTCGTTACGGGACTGGACAACAAGACTCCGTATGAAGTCTGGACAGGGTCAAAGCCAAATTTAAGTCATTTGCGTATATTTGGAAGTAAAGTGATGGTGCATGTGCCGAAACAGAAACGGCTGAAATGGGATAAGAAAGCTGATAAGCTTATTTTTCTTGGCTATTCCGAGACTGTAAAGGGCTACAGAGTATACGACCCAGAAAAGAACTCTGTTAGTACAAGTCGGGATATAGTTATCATGGAGAAACCAGCTGTAAGTACAATCAACATATCCTTGGAATGTAAGCCTTCAGCGGAGGCAGAATGCACCAAAGACCCAGATAGTTCAGATGCGGAAAGCTCAGATCCAGAAGTGGAGAATGGAGACAGTACATATATTGAAAACACAGATAGTACTACTGATGACAGTTACTTTGACACTACTTCATACCAAAATGACACACTTGTGGATCAGAGTGTACCAGAACCTCTACCAAAGCGAGATAGGAAAAAGCCTGATAGGTTTGGCTATAACAATATATGTATAGCAGAATCTGATGATAACAATAGAGAAATCACTCTCAAGGAGGCCTTGCATGGCCCAGAAAGCAAATTTTGGAGAGCGAGCATGAAGGAGGAGTTGGACTCATTTAGAGAGAATGATGCATGGGAAGTAGTTGACCATCCTCAAGATAGTACAGTGGTGCAGTGTAAGTGGGTCTTTAAAAAAAAGTTTGACAGTACTAATAAAGTGCGTTACAGGGCAAGGTTAGTAGCAAAAGGTTTTAGTCAAAAAGCTGGTATAGATTACCATGAAACATTTTCACCTGTGGTCCGCTATTCTACTCTAAGACTGTTATTTGCCCTGGCAGCTAAGTTAAACTTAGATATAAGACACTTGGATGTCACCACAGCCTTTTTAAATGGTTTCTTGAATGAAACTGTATATATGAAAAAACCAGTTACTTTTGAATCAAATGATGACAATACAGTGTTAAAATTAAAACGAGCTATATATGGTCTTAAACAGTCCTCCAGGGCTTGGTATCAGAGGGTTAATGATTATTTGATAGATTTGGGATATCATAAATCCAAGTATGAACCTTGTTTATTTACCAAATTTGAAGGAAGTGTTAAGATAATTATAGCACTTTTTGTAGACGATTTCTTCGTATTTTCAAATTGTGTAACTGCAACTGATAAATTAGTGAAAGAATTGAGCTGTAAATTCAAAATAAAAAACTTAGGCCAGCTACAACAATGTTTAGGTTTAAGAGTAAATATAAGCCAAAATAAAATAACTGTTGATCAAGAACAATATGTAGAGAATTTAATAAAACGTTTTAATATGTCACATTGTAAAACTGCACAAACTCCTATGGAGATTAATTTAAAGTTAGAAAGATCTCAGAATGTTTGTAATGACTATCCTTTTAGACAACTGATAGGAAGTTTAATGTACCTGGCAGTTTTAACTAGGCCTGACATAGCTTACAGTGTCAGTTTTCTCAGTCAGTTTAATAACTCTTATGATGAAACTCACTGGAAGCATGCAAAAAGGGTATTAAAATATTTAAAGAAAACAAAAAACTATGGTCTTGTGTTTTGTAAAGATAATTCTTGTATTGAAGGATTTGTAGATGCAGACTGGGGTTCTGATGTAAATGATAGAAAATCTTTTTCAGGGTTTTGTTTTAAATTGTCGAATACTGTCATCTCTTTTGAATGCAGGAAGCAGAGAAATGTAGCTTTATCCTCAACCGAAGCAGAATATATTTCTATGTCTGAAGCAAGTAAAGAGGCTATTTATTTGAAAAACTTATTATCTGAGATTATGGGAAGTTCAGACTCAATAGTCTTGTTTAATGATAGTCAGAGTGCCCAAAAATTGATTTCAAATCCAACTTTTCATCGGAAATCAAAACATATAGATATAAGGTATCATTTTGTCAGAGAGGCAGTAACTAACAATTTTGTAAAAATTGATTATTTGGAAACGGCTGAGATGCCAGCAGATATTTTAACCAAGAGTTTGGGGTCTATTAAACATTATTATTTCATGAAAAAGCTGGGTATTTCACCTGTTTCATAGTATTTGTGTTATTCTTGTTGAGCGGAGGTGTTAATAATGTAACAAGCAATACTAACACAACTACTAGCGCCACCTGTGTACCTGTATGTCAACTGATTTAATAAATGACAGTTAGTTAGAAACTGCTAATGTGTTTTAATAGATAATATATATATACTTAAAATGCCGAAGCAAAATCAATAATCTGTCTTTCTGGAACGAATCATTATTATCATTTATTTAGACTTCATGCACAAAAGGTACAAAGGCGGACTTACCTTATCTTAGGCACATCACATCACACATCATCAGCCTATTAATGTTCCCACTGCTGGGACACAGGCCTCCTCTCTGTGAGAGGGAATGGGCCGTAATCCACCACGCGGGCCCAGTGCGGGTTGGTGGATGTCACATGTCTTCGAATTTTTGGTTCTAGGACATGCCGGTTTCCTCACGATGTTTTCCTTCACCGTTTTGAGAACAGTAGTGATGAAATAATTTACACAAAGTAAAGCGGCTGCCTGGGCTCGAACCCACGACCTACAACTTGTAAGTCGCGGCCGATACCACTGGGCCACCACTGCTCCTATCTTAGGCATTCTCTACCAGTCAACCAAGGGTGGTGAAGAGCTAACGTGACAGGTGCATTGTTCCCAACTATGTCGTGGTCAGCTTGCACGCTTGCACTCTACTGGTCGCAGCTGAATACTAGTGATTTACATGGAGCGACTGCTTATCTGACCTCCACAAACCAATTACCTAGTGTGTAACACTGGGATACTCTTTGTTAAGACTCTAGTAGGGTTGGTATGATGGTGGTTGACTGGTTATTGTTCGCAAAAACAGCGCCATAAAATACCAAATCGTAATAGCACTAGTTTATGTCTATGTCTGACCATTCCTTATTTTTGGAGAGCCTATGTCAACGTAGAACCTGTAGGTGCCTAAATGTATAAGTTTACAACCGGTAATCAAAGTTCCGGCCTCACTATATGATATGGGTTCCGTACAAACAAGAGCTAACTTGTTACAAGTTATTAACCAAGTTTCTAGGCGACCACCGTTTAATGTTGCTAATATGGACGCGTCGTCAGGGAAATTCGATTTCCTTGAAGGTAGGCGTAGTGTTATTCGATTAGTTTTGTGGAGCGTATCAGCATCCTGACGGAGATAAGTGGAAATCGTAGGAGTCCACACACGAACGATGTTAAATTTACCGGAGGACTTTAGAAGCGTAACCAACGTTACTCACTGAGTAGTATGCGGGCTAAATTATTATTAAGTTTGCAAAAGCACTTGTAGACCACCTATATATAGTCCAGGAAAACAAATGCAATTAGAGGTTAATCTGAGAAAAAAAAACTTAATTAAAAAAATCAAAATACCCGACTGCTTAAAAAACGAACTAAAAAGACGTAAACAAGAAGAAAATCATGCTGTGCAGTCGGAGGATACATATTCGCGAGCTGGCTGACCAAAATCAGATGTCGCAAGGTTAAGACGAATCGATTGACGTATGAATCATCAAAATCGGCCAACGCGTTAGGTCTCTGGAACGCCACATAGTAACAAACATACATACATACATACATACTTACATACATACATACATACATACATAGACTGATAAACACATTACCCTCCTTCGGCAGTCGGGTAAAAATCATAGTTAAGTACTTTCACCGGAATTATATTCATTGTGGTAGTAGTATTATAGTCCAGATAGCCTTAGCCATTAACTTATCACTATATCTGCCAAAATAAATAGCTTCTTAGATTAACACACATGCACCTAAAATGCTATAAGTAAGACAATAAACGCCATCTTAAGAGCAAGAGGATCCCTTAAAAGCTGATGGATCAACTTGGTACGGACGTGGACGGGTATGATTGATGAGTACGAAGTTCGTCTAGTCTCGAGCCCAGGGGTTAGTGATGCAACAGACCTCCGCTTCTGCTACCGCAACTGCAAAATTCCACACGCTTTTTTACATCCGTTCTGCTTCCGCAACTTTTAAAACGGCAATTTAAATTAGCAATTTATGAAGAGCAGCTTGCTACAAACGATGCAAAACTAATCTTTATTTAATACTAGTTTCTGCCAGCCGCTTCGCCCGCGTGAGTGTCGAATATTATCCCGAGGGAACATATTCTCATAATAAAAAAAAACCCTGTGTGCTATTCCAGACTATAATCTATCACTGTGCCAAATTTCATCCAGATCCGTTCAGCAGTTAGAGCCTAAAGAAGTAACAAACATACAAATACACACACAAACTTTCGCCTTTATAATATTAGTGTGATATATATATATATATATATATATATATATATATAGTGTGAAGTGTGATAGTGTGATTATTTACCTTCATTTAATTTTGAATGAAATGAAGACATCCACAAGAGAAACAAGGTAGGTTCTAGAGTGGCGACCGCATACCGGAAGACGCAGCGAAGCCTCCCTCTAGGTGCAGTGATGACCTGGTTAAGTCTGCAGGAGTCCGGTGGATGCGAAACGCACAGGACCGATCAGTGTGGCGAGGCTTGGGGTAGGCCTATGTCCAGCAGTTAACGTCTATCGGCTGAAATGATGATGATGATGAATTTTGAATACTGATTTATTAAAACAATATATCTAATTATTTATTTTATAGTATTTACACTTCTGCGTCCGTTTCTCTTTCCCTTGCCGCCAAAATTTTCTTTTACATCTGTTTCCGTTTCTTCTTCCGTAGCATCACGGCAGGGGTGTAGAAGTATTAGTTGAAGCAATAGGTGCGATAGGGTTGTAGAAATCGGGAATTGATATCGGGACTCAAGTGGAAATTGGTTTCGTTGATTAATGTTGATTTGAGTTTAAATGGTGTGGGATTATATTTATTCCGTAAGGAATAGATTTTCTGCTTGAAGAAGTAAACTTTAATTCAGGGATATTTATCTTCAGAGGGCTTACGTTACGTTTTTTTCATTTGAACTTTGTCTGTTTTTAGACTTTTATAAGGAAGGATACCCTTATCCTGACCTGACCTGTTAATAAAGTCAGGAGCAGAATTCATAACTTTAGGATTCTGCTGGATGAGTAAATTTTTCAGTGATATTGGTTATGTCATTGAAAAATTCAAAATCATTAAGTCAAATAATATCTTTTGTAACCTACTTTGGGCTCATGACAGATTGACTGCCTTTTAATATTGTCCAACTTGACTTTGCTATCCCACAGGAACCGTGCAATTTTGCGAGATAATTCTCTGTCCATTATCCGCCTATTACACTTAGTTTATTCTTTCTTTAATAGCTTTTCATTAAAGAAATATTTTTCGTAATTGGGTCGATACTGCCAGAGATTAGCTCCAAAACAAACAACTCTTTAAAATTTTAATTTAGTTTATACTCTTCTTCTTCAATCTGTCCATCATTGCTAAGGAACGTGGTCACCAGACCTCTTTAAGCGGACAATCTGTCTCCATCGATTCCAGTCAAAAGTTCCAGATCCAGTCTCTCCGTGAGGCCATGGTGGAGCGCTTGAACCTGTCCTTGCAGGCAGTCTCCGAATGGGGCGATGCCAATCTGGTCAGGTTTAATGCTGCTAAAACTCAGGCGTGTCTTTTTTCCGCTAAAAAGAGCCAATTTCACCCGGCTCCAACTTTCCGAAATGTTACCGTGCCAATAACTGACCATCTTGAGCTTCTTGGCGTTACGTTGACATCGACGCTCAATTTTGGGCCGTACATTGAGGCAAAGGCTCAACTGGCTGCCAAAAAGCTGGGGATCCTTGCAAAGGTGAGAAGGTACTTCACGCCAGAACAGCTGCTCAGTTTGTATCAAGCGCAAGTTCGATCATGCATGGAGTACTGTTCTCATCTCTGGGACGGATCAGCCAAATATCAGCTTGATGCACTAGAGTCGATTGAAAAGCGGGCCAAGAAGCTCATCAGCGATGAGGCACTGGTTAAGTCAAAGCTCCAGAGCCTTGAACATCGTCGCCGAGTTGCCAGCTTGTCGGTTTTTTATCGGTTACATTTCGGGGAGTGTGCGATGGAATTGCATGATCTAATTCCGCCCAGCCCGTTTCATCATCGAACTACCAGACGTACGGCGAAGCGCCATCGGTACATGGTGGACATCCCACCCATACGCACTAAACGTTTTGAGAATACTTTTATTATGCGTACAGCTAAGGAGTGGAATTCCCTGCCGGAGTCTGTGTTTCCCGATAGCTACAATCTAGGGGTCTTTAAGTCAAGAGTGAATAGGTTACTACTAGGCAAGCGTGCTCCATCGTAGACCACATCTTCGCTTACCATCAGGTGAGATAGTGGTCAAGCGCGAGCCTATAATAGATAAAAAAAAAAAAAAAAAAAAAAAAAAAAGTTGCCATCACCACCTGTTGAAACTTGCTTGAGTACGTAGCTCCTTTTCCTTGGTCTGATCATCGTGTTGGCGACCGGTCTCGTGCTCTCTTTCCTTGACAGCCAAACGCACAAATCGTTCTATCCATTCTCAACCCGATGTCAAGAATCGATTGTCTACAGTATGCCTACAGCGTATCCTAACCTATTATGGTCATTGTTGGCAATTGCGAAGGAAAGAGTTTACACTCAGATTTAGTTAATAAGTGTTGAAATTCCTCATCGTTACTTAGCTTTCAGACACCTAACAAAAAGACATAAATACTGGCCTCGTCGCCATGCCCTTCAATTTAGATTTGTCACCTGGAAAATACCTGCCAAAAATAATTGGAAATTAATACCCAGCTATGTTCTGAAATCCAATTTCCTTGAAATAATCTGTAGTCGTGAAACTCCGTCATTCTTCGGGTTTTCCCGGCTGTTTGGCACCTCGGCAAGTTAATTTAGAAAAACTGGTTTATAAAATCTTCGCTTTTTGCCGGATTTGCTAAGGAAATTTGACGTTTATAAAAAGGTGTTTTTATTTATTTCATACTTAATTTATTAAAGATAAAAACCGGCCAAGTGCGAGTCGGACTCGCACACGAAGGGTTCCGTACCATTATCGCAAAACACTGCAAAAATATCACGTTTGTTGTATGGGAGCCCCCCTTTAATATTTATTTTATACTATTTTTAGTATTTGTTGTTATAGCGGCAACAGAAATACATCATCTGTGAAAATTTCAACTGTCTAGCTATCACGGTTCATGAGATACAGCCTGGAGACAGACGGACAGACAGACAGACAGACAGACGGATCGCGAAGTCTTAGTAATAGGGTAACCGTTTTTACCCTTTGGGTACGGAACCCTAAAAATGAAGTAGACGACATTAATTGTATTTTTTTGCAAAAGAATATTAGATAGTTGAGGAAGTTCCTGATCAATACAACATTGAGGTTTAATATGCAGTTGATTAAAACACCACTCTGTATTAACTTATTTCCACGACATGCATCTGCCTTTATGTATACTCACTTTTTTAACATAATTTAAGAACTACCTACTAACACTATCGTTAAGGGATTAGTTTGTAAAATCAGCTACCACTGTTCTTGTAATGTAACGTTTGTATGTCGTTTTGTGGCAATTAAATACTTTTTCTTTCTTTCTTTTCTATTTATCCGTTTATCCTTGCACTGGAACGCCTTGCAGCAATAACAGCAATGGAGCACTACTTTATATTAACTGTAAGTCCAGGTTTCCTCTCGATGTTTTTCTTCACCGTTGTCAGCAATGCCCAAGATAAACCTAAAAATCTGTATAACCATAGATATTGGTAAGGATTGAATCAATCACCTATCAGCTAAAAAACTGGCAGCTTTACCACCATTTTAAAATCAAAATAAATATGTCCTAAACAATTCCACAAACAACATGCAATTCTGTGAATAACTCAAACCCACCTGCAATTACTAACAACGCAGAGCTAAGAACAATTGAAGCCGTAATTACCAGAGATTGACAAAGGAGTTGTTGACTGCTTACTAGTTGGAGGCAAGATTGCAGCCTCTTGACTTCCAACCACCCCCAATGCCCAACTTAGGGCTCGAACACATTAGTGTTTCCTCGGAATTATCTCGGCACGACAAGACGCCAGTTAGTGCGTGGACACGGTTTCCGGACGCGGCTTCTTTACCACTTGTATGAACGGGAAAGGTCACGTCAATGAATACACTTGAACTACTAAAACCACACTTCACATAATTATAATTTCAGATGAAAGTAGACCATTGCTTGGCTGTTGGTCTTCTATAGATTGCACTTCGGAGGGTGAGTGCTTGACTACACGACTTGATCCCACCTACTTCTTACACTACCGGTCTACCAGACGTATTCCAGGGTACCATCTGCACTTGGTTGATATCCCGACTAGTTGTACTAAGCGCATCTCCTCTACACAGATTATGCGAAAAGCCAAACTGTGGAATTCCCTGCCAGTATCTGTGTTCCTTAATACCCATACCCGTGAGCCTGCAAAGCGCTCGCTGTAATCTCGTCTTGCCAAGACATCACTAGTGTGTAAGGGTCCTTAATTCCTTTCAAGGACACAGATTGCGTTCGTTATATTGAGTTCAGTGTTACATTAAATTGCTAACAATAAGTTAGTGTACCTATATGTACTTTACCTTGTTGAATACACGGATGCAGAAGATTTTATTTGTATTGTAACTGAAACTCAATTGTTTCGAGAATCAATTGCGAGTTTTGTTCTAAATTTGATGAGACTTGAAAAAGGAGTAGCAGAAGAATAAAAATAACTTAATAAATAGTCCAGCACGACAAAGGACATGCACGAGCATTAGGTAATCACTACGCTTGTTCAAGACAAGTTGGCGATTAAGATGAAACCGCATGATAATTTGTGGAATACAAGGATATCTTTCAACATAGTCATTATAAGCTCCTAATCGTGACGGACGATAAAATATTTGCCGTAACTTTGGGTTTTCAAATCGCTTAACATTCATTAAAATCTTTTCTACAGATAAGTGATCATTTATGTAGGTTAAGTGGAAAACACACATAACTGTACGAACTGAAACAGTGAGGCTTATAAGGCAGCTTACGATGCGCTCAAAACCACACAGTCCAATTTTCCCACGACTTGCTTAAAGCCTGCCCACAAAACACCAATCTCTCGCAAAAGCTTCACATAGTGATGGTTAGTAGTGTGTGGTCAGAAATACCTAAAGGTCGATAGTAGGGATGTTATGTTATGTTCCTTACATACCGGTTTCGAATACGGTTACAGAAATGAAATTATTTCGGTTTATCCGTTAGTTAAACAAACATGCAAGTGACGCGCGGCTAGTGTGTCGGCTCGGTCGAGCAGCAAAACCTGTCATTAAATCTCAATGATAGAGTTACGGTTGACAGGACTATATGGAACAAGAAATCGTTTGCCGCCGACCCCCAATAACATTGAACAAGAGCAGGAAGATGATGATGATGATAAATGCTGGTAACCATGAAATATCACACTATAATAACATAACTGCACGTTTGTATTTCCCAAAGGGTTTTGCAAAGTCGTACATAGTATACCCGCACTTCACCAGCCAACACAATGGACATATTTAGGAGACGTTTAAGGCAGTATCTGGTGGAAAGAACAAGGGAACATTTCCTGTCGACATGATGTATAGATTATTATGAATAGAATAGAATAGAATAACATTTATTCGCATAAAACATGGTATAGAAGGTGGTACAAAATTAAATACAGAGCATACATGTTTTGCTTAACATTATAAGCGTGCAAATTTTTCGTACATACAATACAGTCATTTAAATTTTTTGTCAAAGAACTCTTTTACACTATAAAAACTATTAGTGGACAGCCAATTATATAATTTACTTTTAAATAATCTGGTATTTAGAATTTTTAGGTCGCTTGGTATCTTATTAAATATTTCTACACACATATACAAACAGCTTTTATTATATTTAGTAAGCCTTGGCATGACATCCAGTACGAGCCTGTGAGGGTCACGCCGGTTTCGAGGATGTACGTCATCTGCTTTTGTAAATAATGCCTTATGCTTCCACACAAACATACATATCTCATATATATAAAGAGACGGTAGCGGTAACAAACCAAGTTTCTGAAATACCGGCCGACAAGAATCGTCGGATTGAAGCCCGTATATTGCTCGAATGCATTTTTTTTGTGCAATAAATGCTCTATTCTGATCGGTGCTATTGCCCCACATAATCAATCCATAGCGTAACACCGATTCAACATATGCATGATATGATGTTATTGCCGTTTGGACGTTTGTTATATACCTAATTTTTTTTAACGCGTATACAAACTTATTTATTCGTCTCGAGACAGTATCGACATGGGTTTTCCAGTTTATGTCTTGATCCAGAGTAACGCCTAGAAATTTAGTATGCGTTACCTCACAAATTTTATTTATATTCATTTTATTATTAAATTTAGAATTATTTGATCGGTTAAATTGTATATAAACAGACTTTGCAAGATTTAATGATAAATTATTTTTATTAAGCCATTCAATCAGTATGTCAATAGTGTTATTAATGTCAGTTTCATGATCGTCAATTGTATTATATTTTTTATCAGATGTCACAATAATGGAAATGTCATCAGCAAATAATATACATCTATGATTAGTTATATTAGTAATAGTATTAATATACAATATAAATAAAATTGGGCCCAACACACTTCCTTGCGGGACGCCATATTTGTTGCATTTAAGTTCAGAAGAGTGTGGTGTCATGTCATTATGTCTATTTACTTTTGTAATTATAACACGCTGTTGTCTGTTACTTAGATATGTCGATATCCATTGAAGTGCAATGCCTCTAATACCAATTGCCTCCAATTTCTGTAGTAACAGGTCGTGAGATACTAGGTCAAAGGCTTTAGATAAGTCAAAAAACAACCCTGTAGTAAAGTGGTTTCGGTTAATATTAGTCAATATGGTTTTTATAAGAGTGAAGATGGCTAGTGTTGTGGATTTGTTTTTTTGGAAGCCAAATTGCTCTTTTTTAATAATGTTAAATTTATCACAGTAGTCAATTATTCTCTTAGACATACACTTTTCGAAAATTTTTGATATTATAGGTATTAATGTTATTGGGCGATAATTATTAATATCAGATTTATCACCTTTTTTAAAAAGTGGCTTAACAATTGACACTTTCAATGATTCCGGAAAAGTGCCAAGTGCAAACGATTGATTTATTAAATATGTCATAATACTAATAAGTTCATTAGTGCATGCTTTTATAATCTTCGTATTAATTTCGTCATAACCTGCCGAATTAGTGTTTCTTAATGATGTCATCTCCGCTTTGACTTCATTCTCGGATACAGGTTTCAGAAACATCGAATGCACTAGTGAACCTTCGTCACAGTTCCTCTTTGTACTTGTGCTAGAAGAGTGTGCTGTGTTGATATAGTGATTATTAAACGCAGTTGCTATTTCCACGGGGTCTGTAATTATTGTATTTTCTATATCGTTTTTAAAGTTATTTCCCGTAATTTCATCCTTAATTACTTTCCATACCGCTTTGCATTTGTTTTCACTTTTGTTAATAAACTTGATATTTGCGTTCTTTTTCGAATTATAAATGCATTTCTGTAAAAGTTTCGAGTATTGAATATATTTTATTTTATTTTTTATATTTTTATTCTTATAATATTGATAACGTAAGAACCGTTTCGTTTTACAACTTTTTTTAAGCCCCTTACTTATCCAGTTCTGTTGTTTTTTATTTTTGGTGTTTACCTTTAGCTTTATTTTTGGAAAGCACAAATTAAAGAATAGGCACAATGTATCATGAAAAGAACTAAATGCTTTATTTATGTCCTTCTCAGCGTAAATTTCGGACCAAGACATTTTTTGTAAGCATTCTTTATACTTCTGAATGTTAATTGAGCTGAAAACTCTTTTGTAGGCATAGTACGTCGCTTGATTTTTTGTGGTATGTCTCACAGGGAAGCTCAACATTTGTGCTGTGTCGTGGTCGGATAAATGTAGTGGCATTACTGTACCAATAGCATCAGGAATGTTACTAAGAATATGGTCGATACAAGAAGATTTACGAGTTGGTTCATTAATGTGCAGTTTAAGATTATAATTGTATGCTAGATCTTGTAACTGATTTGTAATATTACCTCTTTTAAGAGTGTTAATGTTAAAGTCACCTGTTAAAATCACGTTTGTTTTCGAGTTGTATTTTTGGAATAACTGGTACAGAAGACTGTTTAATTTTATTAAGAATTGGGTGGGGTCGGATTGAGGTGTCCTATAAATACATATAATTACCAACTTATGACAGGTAAGTTCTATGCCACATACTTCGAACGTATTTTGTATTGCATGGTTATATACAAACGGTAGAACCCTGTAGACAAGGTCACGTCTAACGAAAATGCAAGTCCCGCCTCTTTGTTTTTCCCTGGAGAAACTGGCAGCCATTTCGTAACCGTGAATCTGAACATAAGATTCATTGCCTTTTTTTAAAAATGTTTCGGAAAGGCATATTACATCTGGGCTATTGTGTTCTTCGCGTAGTTCCTGTAAGGTTAATTCAAGGAGTTCTTTTTTGGATAAAATGCTAGCAATATTTTGATGAAGTATTTTAAATTTATATGTCTTATGCTCGAAAAAACTTCAAGTTCCCCTGTGTCACAGGAAAATAATAGGGAATAGTTCCCTTGAGTGCTTTTTCTGTAGGACTTATAAGGTCACTAGTTTTTTGTGTTTTCAATTTCATGCGATCAAAATAGAAGGGAATTGTGCCTCTCTTGGGTTCATTAATATTGTTACATACTTTAAAACTTGTTCTGTTACTCGCTATTCGCTTTACAAGTTCCCTTGGGTTTAAATAATTCTCGTTATAATCATTACAGTCAAAAAAATAATTAATTGTAGTGCATAGTTCAGATAATTTCGATGTTTTGCATTCTAGAAATTTACATTTTTTATAACGCATACATACATTTTTGATACGATAATTAAGCTCATCAACATCTAAGTAGTAATTTTTGAAAACATTTAATACAATAATCATGTTATTATAAAAATTATCCAGTACAATTTGCAATTGGGATAAAATATATTTTAAATTGTGATCATTTTCTCCTATACAAATCACAAGTTTATCGTTCAAGTTTAACTTAGCATGACGGCAACTCATTATTATTTGGCTACTGAGTGCGTTTGGTTTAGTATCCGCGACAATCTCATACCTTTCATACCTTGTATTTCGTCTTGAATCTATCATGGTAGCTGCTAGGCCGACACACTGTTGCGAGCCGAAAATAAGTATCCTATTTGTTGATTCATGTTTTTGCTCCTCGGTACAAATAGGCGTTTGTGTGCGAATATTTGATACCTTTGAATATTTTGGTAGACTGTAGTCGCGTTTTAACGTATCTATCTTCTGTTGAGCGTCTTTCAGTTCACGTTGCAGATCCGCGATTTTTTGTTGAAGGCACAATATTTCAATGTTTTTATCATTGTTGACAATCGACTTACTCGCCAAAGGAGTAGAAGGCGTGGAGAATGCATTTTGGTCAAGAAGCGATTGTCTTTTCCTTTTATATTTATTTGCTGGACTATTTCCTAAGGTTGCCGGAGATTGGCACAATGTTTTAAGCATTTTTACTTCCGCACTTAACTTATTTATTTGATGATTGAGATTGTTATTTTCTAGTATCATATTCTCTAACTCATTCTCTGTACTTTCCAGCTTGTGTGTGAGCTCCTTTATGCTGTCCTTCATTTCCAGTACTGTTAATGTCTCAGATATTGTGCCGTCTACACTGTGAGATAGCTTACTGGGAGTATTATATGAATCGTCTGAATTTCCGTATTCAGACAATATGTGAGAGTCCAGGATATCAGAAGACTTCAGAATGGCGGGCGTCACAGTTTCGAGTTCTTTATTTTCCTGGATATTTCCACTTGGTTCTGGAGAGAAGCAGTTTCGGTTCAGGTTTGCCTGTCTCCTCGTTGTGATATGAGGTACATGGCTAGTGTTTGAACTTTTCTTACCTTTGCATGTCTTACATCTCCACTTGCTTTTAGATTCCTGGTCCATCAGACGGTATGTTTGTTCTGGGTAACCATCGCAATCGGGTTCATATCGATTGTTACACATTGAGCATAAGGCTGTCTTTTTAATGTCTACTGGTCTCTTGCATTTAAAGCATATAGCTTTCTCTGACGTCTTGCGGTCACTTTTTTTACCAGTTTTAGAAGACATCATAACACTATTAATCGTCCTTTAAGTTACTTCAAAAAAATCAAAATAACAAAAGATAACAAATACGAATAAAAAAATAAAAATGAATGAAAGAAAACAAAAAAAGAAAACACAAAAAGTAAAGTCTATGAAAGTCTCTAAAAGTAAAGTCATTCGTGGGGATCGAACCACCGTCACTCGTATCCAGTATTAGATCAGTGTCGACCGCTATGTAAATGCGCCACTTGCACTCTCAGTTCATTGACAAAATTACGGTGTATATAAGATTTGAACTTTAAAACATAACGAGTCCGTTGCAAACAGATTTAAATAAGAAAGTTCAAAGTCCGTTTCTTTGTTTGAAGAACACTATTTTGTTTTGCTTTTCGTTTCGCTTTCTCACTGTTATTGCACTTCTGGTGTTTTATTGTTTATATTATGTTGTTCAAATTGCACATATAGCACCGTTTAGGTAATTTCTACACATTTATAACTTTGACACTGCTGGATCAGTTTGTGGAAGAATATCTTCATTAATAACGTCCAATTAAGTCATTGAGTTGTGATAACACTTGCACCAATGTTTTGCACTTTTTACTTTATTTTGGTACTAATCACAACACAAAATAGGTGGTATAAATATTTTTAAACATTAAGCGATACGGAGCTAAATATTATCGTGGCGGTCGCGTCGCGCGCAATCTAGTAAGTATTATGTATGTATTTATTAAGTTAGGATTTTAGTTATATTACATAGTATGTATTATGTTTATGCATTGTGTGCTGTACACGTATTTGTTTAGTTTATATAGTTAATAAGAATATAAATGTTAAGTTATATTGTGCACTTGAGTATGCTGTCCTCGTGTAATTAAAAATCTCTTTAACACTGAGGTTTGCTGTAAGAGAACCCAATTATGGGTTAAGCTCGCTTTTGTACATAAGCTATCCTACTATATTTGATAAATGTATGTTTTTGTGTACAATAAAGAATAAGAATGTGGAAGCGCAACGTAAGCTAGACGCATTAAGGTATATCCACACATATCAGGGCCGTGCCCGGGGCGTGACAGGGCCGGGTCCCGTCAGGGGCTCAAAAAAATATCGGTGGGAACATTTTATATGAACTCGTTTACACACGTCCGTGCACGGGACGTAGAACTTTGGAGCCCCTGACGGGACCCAGCCCTGTCACGTCCCGGGCACGCCCCTGATATGTGTGGATAGACCTTTAGTCTACCTACCCACACCTCATATAATGTCACATACACCTTAATTATTCATAACCAGTCATTCGTGACAGCTGTTACGCGTTTTGACAGATCCGTGACGGGTCGGCCGGGCGCGATTGCGCGAAATTCTCGCGCGCGACTATTACGCCGTTATCTCGAAAGTTTTGTATGGGAACCCTACATGAAACTTATGTTGTTGGAATCGTGATGAAATAAGCTATATTTCAAACAAATTGAAGTTATTTTTCCTTTATAGTGTTTTATTTGGAAGTCTGGTTGTATTTTTTTTTGTAAAAACCGTTTTTTTGTATAATTTTTAATTAATTATTAGTTACCATATTTTGGAACTAAGAACTCTGCTACACATAAACTGTACAAAGTTCAAATTCCATTGCAATCAATACTTTATTTAAGGCCTTTTTTATTACTAAGGGTCACATAAAAATCAACTTAGAAAACCCAACATTAAAGTAGATAGTTAAGTATATCGAATTATACATTCAAGTAAGTGTAGGTAGGGATCTACATTGATTCTAATATTATTGGAAAGGTAAGCGTAGTTTCACTTGAGCGATAAGAGACCACTCTATGCTGCACTCCTAAAAGAATTTCCCTCGCAATATTATTTTATATTTTAATGACGTATGCAAACGACTACTATTTTTACCCCTTTGACCATCCCCTCCTAGCTATAAATACGGCGGGTTTTAGTAGGATTCTGTTGGGTAAGTTATTTAATGAGATTTCAGGAGTTCGTTAAGCTTAATGCAAACTAGGGCGTCATATGTGTTTCAATACGGTTTTTTTATATCTTTATCGACATTCGCTGAATTTTTACAAGCTTTATACATTGCTTTCGTATGTGAGCTCGGCAGCTGGTAATCGATTTTTCAAGCACTTCCTGGCATCCGATATTAAGCTGAAACTTCACGTACTTATGTAACTTTGGAAACACTGGAATAATATGATACTATGGAGCTGATCTCATTATGGACACGAAAGGTGGCCGTATCAACTCCTCAACCAGTAAAGTCAGTACCATCTAATTTTGGCTCACTGGATATGTATTGACAAGCGATATTAGGTACATTTCGCACTTTTTAGTCCATGAAAAGTTGTTTTAAAAAGATTTTTGCTTTTAATTATTGAATCTTGAGCAAAAACTGTTATTTTTTTTTTGTTTTTTTTTTAATTCTGTCTATCCTACTACCATTGTAAACGTGAAAGTTTGTGAAGAAGGATGGATGCATGGATGGATGTGTGTTTTGACACTTTCATGCAAAAATTACTTAACGGATATTGATGAGAATTTACGAGAAATTACAAGAAATATAGCTTTACATCAGAATAACACATATGATATCTATACTAATATGAGATAATATTATAAAGAGGTAAAGTTTGTGAGGTTGTAGGGGGTTATTTCAGGATCTACTGAACCGATTTAAATGAAATTTGGCATGGAGATAGTTTGAGACCCTGGGAAGGACATAGGATAGTTTGTATTCCCTTGGTATGATATAGCTTGTAATTTATAAAGATATTGGGCGAAGTATTAATACCACGCGGCCGGAGCTGTGGGCGGCTGCTAGTGTTAAATTTATTATGATTGTGTCCGCGGGCCCTATACAGAATTACAGTGACAAGTTATTAGCGATATCGACTATCAAAAGTTTAACATGTTCGGGATTGACCACGCGATATTTCGGTAGTTCTGATAGAAATGTCGATAATAATCGAAATATTTTTAATCAAATTGAATGCAAAATACATCTTCTAAATCACAATATTTTAACCAAGATTTCTTTTGTTACAGGTAATCCAGTAGACCGCATTTCATCACAAGATATCCCGTACATCCACAAAGCTTTCTTTCCTAATATATCTTTTGATATCGACGGACTTTGACAGAAGATGATTTATGGCTCGAGACGTCGCAGGAAATAGTCTTTATCAGAACCGCGACATTCGTGTTTCAAAGTAAAATGACCCGTTGCAAATGACTTCAAAATTATTCGATTTTATCGAAATGAAATTCTTTCGTTGTAATTTTTATTTTATGTAGAGCTTGACACTTTCACGGGGTCTCATTGCTAAGAAAGAAAATTTGGTTCAAATTAACCTCACTAGATGGCGCGATATGCACCTATCTGTTATTGAATGTGCGTAAAATTAACATTTTCTGGAATTGAACATAAAAATTGTATGTTCTTGTTTAATCAACTCTCCTAAGTAAAAAGTTTTTAGCCGACTGCCGAAGGAGGGTAATGTGTTTATCAGTCTATATATATATGTAAGTATGTATGTTTGTTCCTATGTGGCGTTCTAGAGACCAAATGCGTTGGCCGATTTTGATGATTCTTACGTCAATCGATTCGTTTTAACCCTGCGAGTGTCACTGGCTACATTAAAATTGGGTAATAGAAAAATGGCGGCTTTTGGGCGCCTTATTGTGGGGCCCCAACATTTTTTTTCTTCCAATACCGAATTCAAAAAAAAATTGTATCTAAAGAGTTATGAATTAAAAAAGTTCACGTCTTTTTAGTTCGATTCTAAAGCAGCCAGGTATTTTGATTTTTGAGTGAACTTTTTTAATTTCTGTAAAAGGAGGCTTGCGTTCCAAAAGTGAAGTATTTATGCATGTTAATGTATGAAGTTGGTCTCAAGAAATTAATAGGTACCCAAGTAGCAGAGATTTTAACGTTGCTAACAAAACGGATAATAATAAATATTGTAGCAAGATACGAGAAATGGCCTCTTACGGATTATTAAACAAACCCGACCCACAAAAATAAAATTGCAATAGAATAAAAAGCCATCGAGATATGAAAGCGTAATTCATTTTTAACTGTGCCAACAAAATCACATTACGAAGTCTGCAAATATGCAAAAGATGATATTACGAGCAATTATGGCCATAATTCTTTTAAATTCGTTTTATTTATTCTTTTTTCCTTCTCTATAGAACAAAAAAGCCCATTGTTTTAGAAAATTGTTTTCGAACATCGCATCGCCTGCCCCCACAAAAAGGTGACATTCCTTTTATTGAAAGCGAGTAAACAAAGAAAACGTTTTGTGTTCTAATAAATGTCATTGTCTTTTATTCGAAGCTGTACTTCAAATATTTTCCATACTATTTTGTTTTATGTAGAAAGAATATAATTGAATTTAGCGTTGCTGTTTGATATATTCACTGTCAATACAGTGGATATTGTTCAGATGTTCTTCGTTTAAGAGCTCTAATATAATTTTAGCCTCAGCAAATAAACATAAGTTCTGTCACAAGCGCGCCGCCGCTTATATACTTTGTGGTTCTGCTTTATATATATATATATCGAATAAATCTCTTTTGAATTTGCTGTCAGTTTGTTTTGCACCAGTGCCATGTCAAGGCCGTGTCACTTTAGCAGGTAATTTATTGACATCTTTTTGTTTACATAAATTTCCGATCGGAAATTCCAATGGCAGGTATCCAAACTCAACGCAATAGGAGAGGTGGCTTTTATTTAAAGTTTTTTTTTTATTCCAAACGTTGTTTTATATTAATTATATAAAATTTTGTATAGTGGTATTGTTTTGCTAATACAAAACATGACGATTATAAGAATAGACAAAATACTTTTGCAGTTTTCCAAAATGTATCGTAAGAATAACATGATCATACATAAGTAAAAGGGTATCGTACAAGCGTATGTTTAATACCCGAAAGAAATACTGAATGGAATATGAATACGAAAGCATAATATTATTTCTGGTTAACCCTTTGGTATTTTTAGGAATATTCCAAGATGTTGAAATAGATTTTACCTTATGTGGGATTACTCTACAAAGTTAATTATTTATACCCGACTGCTATGGCAAACCTTTTGGTTGCCGGCAATGTTATGGTAGTTGACAATAGAATTCGTTGTTGTTCTATGTTTAAAATCAACAAAGATATTGATGCTTATACTCTTTGCGCTGTAGCATGGCGCGGGTGACAGTGGTGTTTTATTTGTAGACTAGAACATTCTGGTTGGGTTTAATTTAATTTACTAAAGTTATTAATGATTTAATATTTTACGAATGTGGTACAGCTGAAATACTAAGACATAATTTTGTAAATTGCGGCAACTTTCAAGAGCGATGAAACGAAATGTCACGCATTATGCTACAGCGCAAAGAGTGTAGTTAGTCTAATAAGTAAACTATAATATCAAACATCATGATATAGCTGCCTCACAAAAGTAATGTTCAATACTTAATTCTACCTCGTTTCGATGGCACAGTTAAATGCTGACCTAATACTTTCGCCACTTCCACTGCCCCATTGCTCCATATGCCCCTTCAAACTTGATCGCAAAAAACAACCCTTTATAACCCACATAAATATAAATTCAAAAACGTTGCTCTCAAAAACGGTAAAGGAAAACATCGTGATGATGTCTTAGAACCAAAAATAGGAAGACATGTGACATCCACCAACCCGCACTGGGCCCGCGTGGTGGATTACAGCCCATTCCCTCTCACAGAGTGGAGGCATGTGTCCCAGCAGTGGGAAAATTAAAAGGTGATGATGATGAAATAAAAATTTAGAACACACTTCGATAATCCACTCGATATAGCTATTCGTGTTTGCGTATTTGTCTTATTCGCCTGAATAGGACCATGTGAAGTAGCTCTATTCGTCTTTATTTGCCTATTCTCACGAACAAGACGAATACGCCAAATAGCTGAACACCCCTATCCGCCCGGCTGTCGGTTTTTTGCAACATATCAAAGGATTGCGAATATGGCGAATATGTTCGTTTACCGGCCACACATCGTTCGCTCAGTACCAGTAGTGTGCGGTGCGCGTCAGCGGCGGACGGGTATAAGTATTTATGTAGTTTGTTTACAGTTAGTTGTGAATTTTTAATACCCACTAGCGTCTTCTTCTCCATGTTATTTTAACGACTTTATTTACTTTGTTTTTAAGTACGCTTAACATGTACTGGTAATTAGCACAATGGAAATAATAAGCCGCTGCTGCAGTTAACTCGTCCATCGAACTATAGCAAAAATATTCGTAAATGTTCGGCATATTTGCTGTTCATGAACGATGTGTAGTCGGTGTATTCGTGTTATTCGGAATTCAACACGAATATAACGAACAAAGATGAAAAAATACGCGAACATCGAATAACGATTTGAAGTGCCACCTCGAATCCAGTAATAACGATTCCCAGAATTAATTAAACTCTGTAGTATTATATTATCTGTGACTCTGTCAATCGTTTGCGTTTAGTATCACAAATACTGTTTGAGAGCTTGTTGTTCTACATACATTATTGTTTTCTGTTGTGTAATATTGTTTGTGCAATATGTTGAGGAATTTACGGTATTTACAGTGAATGGTTTCTGAATTGAGAATTTGGGGTTTAGAATGTGTCAAACCCTACCTTAGCACCAAAGTTCAGCAGGTTTTCAGGCTAACGTAGGGTTTAACGAATATCCAAATTTAAATTCAGAAATCCTAGGTAATATTTTACAGCAAAAACATTATTTTCGTATCATTCGATTCCTAACTTCTTTCAAGATACGTACCCAATATGAAGATTTATCTTTTTAAATACATTATGCATTTTCTGTTGTGTTTGTATCTTCATTGTGTTGAGGAAATTAAAGGCATTAACAGTGAACGGTTTAATACTGAGAAGCGAAAAACTTTTCCGATAACTCAATTTCTATCTTCTTTTATGTTTTGTTTCAGTTTGAATTTCAAGCATTTACTGTGGGATGAAAATAAAAAGTATTATTTTCTAAGGAAATGGTATTTTACGATTATCTCACTTAATTCTTCGTAGTTTGTTGTGATTCTAAGCATTTCAGGCGTATAAAAGTCTAAGGCCAAACTGACAACATTTAAATGTTCAAATGCTACATCTGCCGCTAGCTATGCTAACAATTTTCCTGAGCACGAGTCAAATATTTAATTTCTAAGTTCATCTTCATCATAAGCCTATAGCTGTCCACTGTTGGACATAGGCCTCTACAATAGCACGCCATTTGGTTCGATATTCAGCAACTTTCATCCGGCTGCTACCAGCCACCCTGCGAAGGTCGTCGCTCCACCTAGCCTGAGGGTGACCTACCTTACGTTTACCAGTTCGCGGTCTCCACTCAAGAACACGTTTACCCCAACGGTCATCGGTTCTACGACGTACATGGCGGGCCCATTGCCACTTCAGCTTACTTATTATTACTCTGTGAGCTATGTCGACAATTTTGGTTCTCTGCCGGATCACCTCGTTTCGGATTCGACTCCTAGCATAGCCCTTTCCATAGCTTGCTGAGCAACATTGAACTGATAAACCGGCCGTATTGTGAGTGTCCACGTCTCGGCACCGTAGGTCATAACAGGCAGGACACACTGGTTGAAGACTTTGGTCTTCAAGCTTGGTAGGATACGCGACGAGAAGAAACGACGAGGTTTTCAAACGCCGCCCAGTCCAGCTGTATTCTTCTGCTAGCCTCCTTCTCAAAGTTGTTCTTACCAAACTGCAGATTTTGCTTGAGGTCAACGTATTCTCGAACAACTTTGAGAGCACCGCCATTGATTACAATCGATCCCGGAGTGACGTGTGAATTGAACATAACTTGGGTTTTGTCCAAATTCATCCGGAGACCGTTGCGTGCAGAAAAATCAGCTAGGCCATCCAGCATCTGCTGCAAGTCGTGCAGCGACTCTGCCATTATGACGATATCGTCCGCAGATCTCATGTGTGAGATGTACTCGTCGTTTATATTAATGCCGCGTTCTTCCCAGTTAAATCATCTTCATCTTAAACATTTCCTCCATCAAGTTGTTAAACAATTTCGGGGCAATTACGTCCCCTTGTCTTAAACCTCGAAGCAGTGAGATATGCCTAGTTAGCCGGTCCTGTCTTTGGACGGTCATTGTTGCGTTTACATAAAGACATCTCAGCACTTGGATGTATCGCCAGTCAACTTGGCATCACTGCATAGACTCCAAAACAGGCCTGGTTTCGATCGAGTCCAAAGCCCATTCCTGCATTTCCAAGATAATAATTCCAATTATCTTTATTGTCGTGTAAACTAGTTATTTGTTTGCACCTCTTCATTTAAAAGCTAGCGTTAAGGTCTCTGCATAGGTACGCGTTTTAACATGATTTAAATCCGAACAGAACGGGACGATACATATTGAAAATACCGTTTCATACAAAATGGAATACGAAAGAGCATACGTCACGGTTGCACGGACGGGACGGCGAGGTGGCGTTTTGTATGAAACGATATTTAAAAAAAAAAATATTCTATGACAGTCTGTATTAAAACACGTCTGTATTACGTATGGTGCGAACTTTAATTTTCTTTCGGTGGCACTAGGCAGAAGTTTCATTTCATTTGTAATCCTTATGATTCTTACTTTAATTTAGTAGTCAACTAGCTCTTGCCAGCGGCTTCGCCCGCGTGAAAAATGATTTATCATTCCTAGGGAAATTTATACCGGGATAAAAAGTAGCCTATTTGC
This sequence comes from Anorthoa munda, assembly GCA_945859665.1. Classification (NCBI taxonomy): domain Eukaryota; kingdom Metazoa; phylum Arthropoda; class Insecta; order Lepidoptera; family Noctuidae; genus Anorthoa; species Anorthoa munda. Next base: position 25,112,198 of record OX243900.1, on the reverse strand, counting down.
TATTCCAGACTATAATCTATCTTCGTGCCATTTCATCTAGATCCGTTCAGCCGTTCTGGCGTAATTGAGTAACAAAACACACATTCATCATTCCAAACTTTCTTATTTATAATATTATAAGTAAGCTAAGATATTTGTTTACCTAATGTCCTACCAAGCCTCAAAAGCCATATTCCAAGTGCTTCAGCCCTCCAGTCGGTTCAGCCGCCATTGACAAAACATCTATTATTAAATAACAAGTTATAACTGTCAAAATAATTTAAGATGGAGTCCAGTTGAAGACATATCTTGGAATATGGGCATAAAGGTCGTCCTGGAGCTATTCACATAAAGGTATAATTTGCATTCCAAACGCTTTTCAGCAACGACCTTTCAAACAAAAAAAAACCGAAGCCAAAAAACAAAAGCTATCTCAAAGTTATCCAAACAATAGCTTGTTAAAACTAGAAGGTTAGCCGGCTCAACCTTCAGTAGCGATCAGCGCGACCCCGGTGCATGCTCGCAATGTCTGGGCCGTTCTATATTCGGCATCGACATTGAACAGTGCTCTGTTGTGATTTCTGTTCAAGAGTGGGTCGGTTTTGTTTGATTAAGTTTGGTGTGAAATGAGTGGTGCTGATGCGGACAAAAATGGCGGAGACATTCGGACGGGCGAACAGGAATGAAATTCAAAGAGTATTTGTAAGATTTTTCCATTCGGATATTGAACCCTGAAAATTATGATATTTTTCATTTGTCGTATCAATAATTCCAAATTAAATGTGTTTTGACCAGAATTCAGAACCTTTCGTTCCCATTTTGGTTTGGGGGGGTTTGCCGTAATTGCAACGCTTGGCTGACGGATTGGCTATCGTATTTTGTTCTTATAGTGCACAGAGAACGCTGCTGCCCATTCTCTGGTGTTTCCCTGTGGGCAGAAAGGTTCTGGAATGGCAACCGCGTATCGGCAGACGTTGCTTTTTAAGGCCTCCCACCAGGTGGACCGATAACCTGGTGAAGGTTGCGGGGATCCGCTGGTTAAAAGGCAGTGGGCAGGGAACATTAGTTGCAGAACGGATGGCCGTTGGAGCCGAAAAGTTGGAAGGCCTCCCTCTAGTTGGAGTGACAACCTGGTTAAGGCTGCGGGAGTCCGCTGGATGCGAAATGAATATGACTGATCAGTGTCGATGCTTGGAGGAGGCCTATGTTCAGCAGTGGACGTCTTTCAGCTGAAATGATGATGATGATGTCTTATTGTGCTAATGGTCACTAGCGCGACTGCTGAGAGTCAGGTCCTAAGTTAGACTGGCAGGTCAGGAAACGTATTATTAGGCTTTTAGGCAACTAGTTACAGCCTGATGTGGCCAGTTGCTGACAATAACTTCACCCCAATTATATGGGTTTTAAAAGTTACATAAGAACTTGAAATCCATGCATATTGCTGTGACAAGGAGCAACTGGAAGAAAATCATCTAGAGAAGGTCTTGAAACTATGAAGTGATCACGACCGAAACAATGCAATCAGTCGGAGGGAACATGGCAAAATGTGGGTTTTCCATTATAAATACAACTCTGTCTAGCCCTTCGATCGCAATGCTTTAAGTTGTGTTTGACTATTTTTAACCGGCTCCAAAAAGGAGGGGTCCTCAATTCGACTGTATTTTCAGGGTTCCGTACCCAAAGAGTAAAACGGGACCCTATTACTAAGACTCCGCGGTCCGTCTATCTGTCACCAGTCTGTATCTCATGAACCGTGATAGCTAGACAGTTGAAATTTAAAAATAAATATTTAAGTGGGGCTCCCATACAACAAACGTGTCTCTTTTGCCGTTTTTTACGATAATGGAACGGGACCCTTCGAGTCCGACTCGCACTTGGCCGGTTTTTTTTTAAATGTTTGTTACCTCAGAACTTTTTACTAGGTGAACCGATTTTATGATTATTTTTCTATTATAAGCATCATGTGGTGCTTCCATTTACATTTAGTTAAGATCTAATGAAGAACTTCGGCGATATACAACATAACTCTTCAATAAATGACGGCAAATCTCTCGGGAAAGCTGCAATCGCATATCTGTTTATTTTTTACACCATTTCATAACATAACATCACGCCGGTACGCTTTATTAGGGGTACGCAGTAGGTACAGGTCACCCTGGTACACTCTCATTCCACCGGTTTTTTTTCAAGTTTCATGTTATTCAGGTAATCTTTTTTGGCATTATAGGTTCCTTACTATAGAACTTACCCATAGGTATGTATCATAACTAAACAGAACAAACTAAAAAACTTAAAAAAAAAAATATAACATTTATATGGAAGTCCAAATAAAAACACAAAGTGAAAAATAACTTCAATTTCGGCAGTCGGTGTCAAAAACGAAGGTACGAAATAGAAATACCGACTTCCGAAATTGAATCTATTTTCAATTTCGATTCACTTTGTAGTGTTTTATTTGGAAGTCGGTTGTATTATTTTGTCAAAAAGTTTTTTGATGATATGTTGAACAGAAAGAATTAAACTCAATTGTTCAAGTCAAATTCACCAAATCTGTAACCAAATGTATTGTCGCTTCCGAAGTAGTCATGTCTATTTCCACCAGAATAGACCTTGACCAACTGGCCACCCCTGACCGAATGACCGTGTGGGGTCGGGTATTTTTGTGAGCAGTCGATTTCATCTGCCTCGTGTATTCGCGAAATGCATTCGCGAATTGTGTTTTCATTTAGGAAGATTTTAAAACTACTTTTTTTGTAGTTTCAAGTTTTCTAAGCTAAGGTTTGTTGATAAGCGATATAGTTTTGCATTAATTGTGGCAGTAGTAGGTAATTAAGTACTCTGAACTTATTGAATTAAAAACACAATTTTAAATATAACCTTCATTATTATTATCGGGCGCTTTCTATTAACCTTTAATTGGGATACGTTAGTATGAGTGAAAGCCTTTCAAGAGAAACGAACAAAGCAAGAATCGAGTAAAAACACCATTAAGACAAAATTAAATTTATTGTGAATTATTTTTGCTCGTAATAATTTCAGCCGAAAGTCGTCCACTTCTGATGTCCTCTCCCAAACGTCGCCACATTGACCGATCCCGAGCGCCTCGCATCTAACAGATACCCGCAACCTCGGTCCACCTATTAATGTTCCTAATATCAGCGCAGCGTTATTTTCTTTTTCATTTCGTTGCACATGCTGAGATAGGAGCCTTTTTGGTTTCGCACGGGGTTATTTATTTCTATTTTTTATTATTGTTTTGTTTTGCATATGTGTCTCATGTGCGGGTCACAAATAAAAATTTGTTCTTTCTTTCTTTAATACCCCAGTTATTTTATTGCTAAAACGCTACTAGACATAACTAAAGGTTTATTTATTTAAACTTTATACATAAAGGTACAATGGCGGAATGAATGCCAAAGTTTCAGTGAAAAATAAAGGGAATAAATATAATGACCACCAAAAAAAACTTTGTGACGATAACCCCTAACCACCAAATCTAGTAATATACTGACAAAAATAGTAAATGATCACCAAATTTAGTAAATTGATCACCAAATTTTAATAGCAAATTATTGCGCTATTTAATGTTGTAAAATAGGTTAGGTTAGGTTAGAACTGTGACCAACCGCGCGCGAGCCGAGCGAGCAAAGCGAGCGGTGCCGCGGCAGCGGCCGGCGAGCGCTACTTCCAAGTTGCTCCCAGAAATTTTATAATCTTTTTGGTCATTGGTTTAATTTTGGTGATCATTTACTACTTTTGGTGATCATTTACTACTTTTGGGTTAACAATGATTTATTTGGAGTCATTTTGCCTAAACAGGATAGCGAGATGTTAAAACTTTGGTTATAATTTTACAATAAGATGCGGGTTTAATTTTGGTGATCATTTACTATTTTTGTCTGTTATATGTTACTATATCTGGTGGTAAGTTAAACATAAGCCAAAAATAAACGATCCTAAACATGAATATATCCAGGAACGACAAGCCATTATTGGTTGAAAATATTATCAAACAGCACTTCAAAATCAATCTATACAAGCCTTATACAAGCCCCAGTATACCCGAGACCTCCATTAACACAGAGTTTAACATAAACCTCAGAACTAACGATACCGCTGGCAGAAACATCGAGAGTCTACATAAACTTTTAGATGTTGAGATCTGACACCAGTCTTGCCAAGGGGTACCGTGTTAACAAGTTTCTGGGTTGTGAAGGTCAGATAGGCAGTCGCTCTATGTAAAACACTGGTACTCAGCTGAATCCGGTAAGAATGGAAGCCGACCCCAATATAGTTGGGAAAAGGCTAGGCAGATTGAACAGTTGTTCTTTCTTACGACGGCGGGTTGGTATTTGTCGTGTCTCGGGAGCGCTCAGACACAGTAAAAACATACAAACAGTATGGAAACTACCTACAAACGCTCAAAACGGCACACTCACTCACACTCACAACGGCAGACTCTCGTCGATGCGCATGTTTGTGTGAGTGGGCCGATTTTAGCGTTTGTAGGTGGTTTCCATACTGTTTGTATTTTTATTCTGTGGCTCAGATTGCTTGAGCACACAGAAACAATGTGCATGTGTATCTACACACACGACTAAGTCCAGCCCGCCATCGTGAGATAGAACAACTGTAATCCATTTTAATTTTAAGTGGGCATAGTGCTTTCATAATAGTCCTTTAGAATAAGAAGGTGAGATAGATGGTATCGGTGATGACTAACCTTCGAATGCCTCCTCACTCCTCGTTTACACAGTTTGTTGCCAAACAACGAAAAAAAGCAGAACGAGTTATTCAATTATCTTCGCCTAAAGTCGATCACTCTTTCCTCTGAAACTACTTCTGTATTCATTCGAAACTATTAACTAATTTGTTTTATCACGTTCCTAGTTAAAGCAATAATTCTGGCAAGTAATAAATTAGGTAAAGTTCTGACATCTACAATGATTAATCGATCGAGTAAATTGTAATTCTGGACGTATGGTCGAACGATACAACAGAGGAACTTAGTTTGTGAGTCGGCTATGTGGAACTCATACATAAACGGGTTAAAAAGTTTTTGCACAGGCATTTGGGCTTGTGAAAGAGTAATATCGTAAGTGCAAAATATTGAAAGCAATTCTAATAAAATTGCAGTTATAACATGCTTCATCAGTGGTAGTTACCAAATCGCAATATTCGATTGTAATGTTTGTAGAAAGTTGAAAAGATCTTTTTTTTATTGCAATGCAATCTTTTTATTGCCAACAAACCTGAATGGTTGATTTACATCTCCTAGAAATGTACCAACAACCCTAGGATAGGATAGATGGACCCCCTTTTCCGCACTTGGACTCCCATTTGGTCCGTTGTGCGTGCAGGCCTCCTCCATGTGAGGAGGAATGGGCTGTACGTAATCCACCACGCGGGCACAGTGCGGGTTAGTAAATGTCAAATGTCTTCGAATTTTTGGTTCTAAGACATGCCGGTTTCCTCACAATGTTTTCCTTCACCATTTTGAGAACAGTGGTGATGAAATAATTTACACAAAGTAAAACGCCTGCCTGTCTGTGTTCGAACCCACGACCACACTTAAAGAAGGTATTTAATTCCTTATTTTTCGTAAATGACAAATCTAAACGTTTTTTTTTCCCATTGTGTAGTTCGTCTAAAGTTTTTTGTTACATATTTCTCAAAATCCTTACTAAACCTTGAAATAGCGCCATCTATTAGAAGGATGTGTCACTGTCATTATAACAAGTTAGTACCTAACGTGAGCTCACAGAGAACCTCCTCCATTTTCAGTTTTCCGTTTTCATTGTAGTACTCCGTGTCACTCCTAGGTGTCGCTATCCGATTAGTTTTGGAAAATCATGGTAGGTGGCGCTGGTAGACTGTAAGTAGACTTGCAGAGAAGAATACAAAACTAAACTATAAATTAAGAGTTGTTGAATGATATTAGTATTTTGTTTAGAATTCCTTGAGATTAACTTGTTTAATTTCAGTATCAAGTGACTGAGCAAACCTATCATTTGGATAGGTTTCCAGATAGGAGCAAATGCTCCCTGAAATTAATTAAAAAGGTTTCGTTTTCCATAGAGTGAAGACTCGACCAGTGGACTACGGATTGATAAGTATACCGGGGTGCCAACTGAAAATCAGCTCTGAATGTCTGACGCCCAGCAAATGCTTAGTTGGTAACCCTTTCGGTGTGTGCACGCCCAACGCAATTTTTGAACCATGATTTTACTTTTTTTACTATTCTTCTCTGTTACTTTGTGATTTTTGCTGTTGTGTTGTGTCTGTGTCGAATAAATGTTTTCTATTCTATTATATTCAATAGCTGAGTTTTGCAGAAAACTTAGGTAGACCTATAAAACTGTTAGGTTTAAAACGAAGAGATTTTTGAAGAGACTGTAGTTTTTTGGTGGTTCTTATTCATAGGACCATACCAATTTGAACCATAGATGTTTCTGAAGTTTCTAAATATATTCTTAACTAGCTTCTGCCTACGGCTTCGCTCGCGTCAAAAGTGTTTTAGGATCCCAAGGGAACATTATACTGGGATAAAAAGCCTATATGCTATTCCAGACTATAATCTATCTCTGTGCCAAATTTCATCCAGATCCGTTCAGTTTTCTGGCATGATTGAGTAACAAATATACATCCACACACACATCCGTCTAAACTTTCATTTTATAATATTACTAGCTTCTGCCAGCGGCTTCACCCACGTGAATATCGGCAGGCTTATTACGTATCTTTTGCAAGAGCAAAACGATAGCGATCGAACGCTTTATGTCATAAAAGTCGGCATTACCTGCAGTGTAGGTATGGTAGGTCCTACACAATCGTATGCTAATCGCTCGCTGTTTGGTCAAATGCACTTATTTCAAATAAAAACGCCAACAACTCTAAAACTTTTGTATTGAAGAAGAATTATTGCGACAAAATCGCTATCGTTTTGCTATTGCAAAAGATACGTAATAAGCCTGCGGATTTGACCCACGGGAACCGTCTATTTTTTCACCGTCTATAGTTTACCACTGTGACAAATTTCATTCAGATCCGTTTAGCATTTCTGTCGTGATTGAGTAATAAACAAACATCCATCTAAAGATGTGTTACTTTTATGGTGTACAATAAAGTATATTCTATTCTATTCTATCCATCTAAACTTTTACAATATTAATAAGATAGTAAGATAAGATATTATAAGATAATATATAAGAAATTAAGATTCAAAATAAAACCCTGTGTTTAAGTTGTAGGTGCTTAAAATATTGTTAAGACTGTATATAGCTTTACTTTTTGTCCAACAGCATTGTCAAAAGTATTCCTGCGAAAGAGTCATCTAAGCCTACTTAGAAGCAAAGTTATTCCGTTTCGCTTTATTTACTTTTCTTTCTTTTCTCGATCAAACAAAAAAATTAAGTACCAAGTCGGCTCACAACAATATCGTGTGAACAAAACAATAAACAGGAAGTTTCCCAACTTCCCAAGATACAATCAATTCCTTCGGAAACAAAATTTAACACATAGAACAACAAAATTTGGCGACAATCCAAACTGTATCATCAAATTGTGCGAGCTACTCAGCTCAATGTACTAGGGCAACTTATCATGGAAGGGATGATTTATGCCGACTCAACGGTTGGTCGCGAAACGCGAGAAGTACTTTGCTTTTTGACGTGATATCAAGTAGGCTTGAGAAGTGTTTAATTTTCTGCTATCCTGGTATTTGAACGGTCTGCATTAGCGGATTTTCTTTTGTAGCTTTTTTTCGAGTGTTCTGAATTTGAACAAAGGAGAAATATTTTTGGAACGGTTTGTATTTTGGCTGTAATTTTGGGTTTGAGGTTTTTCCACTTTTATTTTCCACACTTATGAACGGAATTTAAACAATATAACAATTGGTGTTTCCTATTTGTTTACCACATTCGTATAAATTAGAATAATAAATCTCTATAAAAATAGAATTCTTTATCTAAATAAAAATCAAAACATTTCAAACACCATTATTAGTAAACACGACACCGCTAAACAATATACGATCCAAGTTAGAGCAACCATTGCGGGCATACAAGCATTTTGCACCCGCGGCTTTGTTCAACTTGGCAGAAAATGGCCATTTACCTCGCACTTTCTATGTGGTCACTGGACCGAGCGAGAGTAACTAAGGAAATCTTTGTCACGGACTACAAGACTGTGAGAAAAACTACATTTATACGAGTATATGATTATGGATATTCTTTCGTGTGTAAGCTGGTTTTGTTGAAGATTTGGGTCAGTAGGTTTCGGTTTAATAATGTTTTGACTGGAATCTGACAATTCTATAGATCTGTGGAGATATTTTTCTGTATAGTCTATAGTTATTTTTCCTTTTCTAAGTTACTTGAAAAGACTCGCGCTAGGGTTTAATGTTAATTGAGAAGGTGAAACCAAGGGGAGGCTGGGTTCAGCAGTATAATCACTTCTTTAGCCAATAAATTTTTTGACTTATATCCAGACGCAGTTGGATACTCAATCTTTTCAATATGGTTTATGTGTGAGATTGACCAAGAATCTCGCTTGCAGAGAATGCCGAGTTGTAGGCTGATTTAGTTTGATTGTAATGTTTATTTTAAAGGTAGAATATCTGTTTCAAAACTAAAATCTTAAAGTGTTGTACAGTTTTTCCTATCTGTTTATCAAATACCACAAAATACTACACCTTCTCCAGTACCTTCCAAAAATGTTATCGCCTCAAGAAACAACAGCCATCTTGTCGAAGGTCTATTCAGTTATAAATTCCGTTATAACTTGAAACAGCTGAAATTGTGTCACAAACTTGGTATTAGTTGGGGAACAAACTTACCATCGATTCACGTGTTCCCGCCTCAAGAACATGGAGCATCACGATTTGGATTCAGTTCGCAGAATGGTACTTTAGTAGTTTTAGGAGGAAAAAACGTATGATGTATGGTTTGGCTGCTAAAATTGCGGTGGCAAAAACCTGGAGTACGAACCTTTTTAGTTGTACAACACAAAGACGTTCCAATTATGTTAAGCGCTAAATTATTCATATGCCACTAGCTTGCTGCCGTGGTCTTGCTGCTGTAGCCTAACCCACAGAAACAGTATATTTATCAGGGATAAAAGTAGCCAATGACAGTCGGGGAAAGTGTAGCATTCTATTTCTGAGAATTTGTTTGTAGTCGGTTCAGTACTTCCTTTTAAAAACACCTTAAAACATAATTTTACCTCCATCAAACATGCAAGGGCCAGATCACACACCAGATCGTACGTGGTCACTGCCACCCATGAGCACAAGGGTATTATAGTACTATAGGTACATTACGTTCCCTGAAAATTCTCTTCTTAGAATTCCTTAATTCTAATCGCACTTTGGGTCAGGGGGTACCATATATGCATTACCTGCCCTGAAAGTAATTCTCTTCTTAGAATTCCTTAATTCTAATCGCACTTTGGGTCAGGGGGTACCTTATGTGCATTACCTGCCCTGAAAGTTATTCTCTTCTTAGAATTCCTTAGTTCTAATCGCACATTGGGTCAAGGGGTATCTTATGTGCAATAACCTGCAATAAAAGTGATTCTTTTCTTAGAATTCCTTAACTCTAATCACACTTTGGGTCAGGAGGTACCATAGTTGAATTACCTGTCCTGAAAATATCTAATTCTGTTCTTAGAATTCCTTAATTCTAATCGCACTTTGGGTCAGACCGTCAGAGCATGTACACCAAAAACTTAAGGCTTTTACAAGTAACCACTTAAACCGACATAAATTGGGGCATTAGTTACAGGCGTGACCTTATACCTACCTCCATTTCACAAACAGATAAAGAAGTAAATAATATGCTGAAGTATTCGAAACACCTCACATTTCAGGTTTTATAGCCATCTAATTTATCATCACTTCGCTGTTTTTGTGGCCGTAACTCTCGAGCCCAATCCATTTATCTTTGTAGGTGAAATATTTCTCTCCAATATGTAAAACGGGGTATGTCGACTAGGAACTGTTCAAATAAAATACATCAATGTTACCGCGTTTATACAGAATGACTTTTTTAAACGTTGGCAATCTTTCAGAGGGTGAAAACAAAGCCGTAATTTGTCAACGGTCCTTGGCAGTTATTATGGGAAGTAAAACTAGGAAAAATCTGACTCCAGTTTCACCAAGGGATATCTTGTTAATTAGTTACTGGGTTGCCAACGTAATAGGCGTCCCTACACGTAAAATACTAGCACTAAAAGGCTTTATCCGGTTGGATTGAAAACCGACCTCAATATGCCTATAACTATGAGAAACAAGTAAAATTTAAAAACCTCTGATCTTGTGCAACTACGCCGATTAAAACGCCCATATATTTTGAAAGGCTGAACCGAAACATAGCTAAGAATACGTCCAATAATGTCAACTTTCAAACGAAAAATCACTAAATGAAAATCGGTTCATCCGTTTAGGAGCTATGATGCACAGACAGATACACAAACACACAGGTACACACGTCAAACTTATAACACCTCTCTTTTTCCGTCGGAGGTTAAAAAAGGCTACCGATAGTTGTTCCGGGACTGGCTGTTTGTGTGTGTGTGAGTTCAAATGTTTGTAAACGCACCCACAATACAGGAGAAATTTTTAGTGTGAGAAAACGTTTTTTTTTATTTGTGATGGCTTTGCTCTTGTCTAGTCTTTAGCTTTTTAAAAAAAAATGAAAGAAATAAATTTGACAAAATGCGGGGACCAGCTGATTTATTTTATTTTTACACAATTGCCCAACAAAAGAGGTGTTGATATTTGTCCCTTACAGAACAAATTCTCTATATTCTTGAGTACCTACTTGCAAACGTTAAAACGTTGCCAATAAATTATAAGACACCCTTTTGTATAGCTTTCTATAGACTTACCTATATGAATCAAGTTCGACATGTTTTGTACCTTTTGAACATGTACTCGTTTATTTTACGTAACAAACAAAGTAAGGACGTGCTTGACATGAATGTGCGCCTCAATTGAGCACCTCTTCTAGTCAACAAGGAAATTACTGTCGAATTCCTTGTTTTACCCGTATTTTGTACACGGTCTCTTAATTTGTTGGATGCTTTCAGCACAATAGCGTAGTCAGGTGTATTGCGCAAGTTTACATCTGAAAGTTCTGTTTAGAACTGTCTCGTATGTCTTGTGCTCGCAAGCACTACTGCTGATGATGAGCTACTAGTTACGACTGTCGGGTCAGGGACATTATTTTTAGGGGATACCCAAAGGGTAAAAATGGGACCCTATTACTAAGACTCCACGATCCGTCTGTCAGTCTGTCCGACCGTCACTAGGCTGTATCTCATGAACCGTGATAGCTAGACAGTTGAAATTTTCACAGATGATGTATTTCTGTTGCCGCTTTAACATAAAATACGAAAAACAGAATAAAATTAATATTTAAGTACATTATCCCATACAACAAACGTGATTTTTTGCCGTATTTTGCAATAATGGTACAGAACCCTTCGTGCGCGAGTCCGACTCGCATTTGATCAGTTTTTTTATAATATATTATAATATAATCTTTATTTCACCCAACATATTTTACAAAATTTGTGTGTTAAATGGCTGCATTAGTTTAAAACTGGGTCGCAGCCATCAACGCTCATCCAACCAGGAGGGAGACAAAAACGCTCCAACAGTATGAAGATAAAGAAATCAATCACAATTATCAATTAGAAATGTCAGAATTCACTTACTCTTACAAATAAAATCAAACTATATTTTTTTATTTAAGTTTTTCTTTCTTGAATTTCTCAGTCGCAGCGTTGAGTCTAGATTGTTGCCCAATTAGTGGCAACAGGCTCGTCCCTCATTACAAGGATCTTAAACATAACTGTTGAAATATTTCAGTACCTCAGTTCATGAGTAATGCATCATTCTGAGTACGATTTCCGCGTCAGATAAAGTTATTTTGGATTTTATCTTCTGGAGTTTCAGTCACAGCCTACAGTTTAAATTTTTGCCCAGTTTATGGCTATAGCCATATTGTCTTTAACTATTCTCAATCTCATTTTTTCTTTTTTTTTCCTTCTTTTAATTAGACTTTTTACAATGATTTCAATAATCTTTATAGCCCTTTACTAAGAATAGTTACAACACTGATAACAACATTTGTGCCACATGTTAAATTTAGTCTTGTTATATATATTTTTTTTTCCTTTGAATAGATTCTTTTACCGATTGTATTGTGAATGTGTGAACATTGTAGGCCTTCTAGATTTCTAGAAGCTTGTTAACATTTGTTAACTCTTGTCTCGTTTGTACTTTTTTTTAGTTTCCTACGACTTATTGTCGGGCCTTCGTTGTCCCCCCATATCTAAGCACTAATGTTGTAACATGGAAATATTGTAAAAAGAACCCAATTTTTAAAAGAGTAACCGTGGAGTTTCTTGCCGGTTCTTCTCCATAGGAAACGACCAACCCGAACCGTGCACCTTTTGTCGACGTTTTATAAGTGCCCATGTAGGCCTATATGAAATAAAAAAAACATTTGATTTGATTTGATTTGAGCCTCACCCATTAAGAGGCACTTTAACATAATTGGTTAAATGTTGATGCACTGTAAGGAAATCTCTGATTAATCTTTTGGGAAAAACACATGTGATTTTATGTTATGTTGGATCAGTAGTGCTATTCTATGACAATCTCACCGTGATACCTTTGATGAAGTGTGCTGTCAAACCCTAGCATGAATTGGAATTACAGCTCATTCATGCTCACTTCAACTAAGTTTTCGTGGTGAGTTCTTTAACATACTTCAAAAAAAGAGGAAGTTCTCAATTAGTCAGATACTTTTTTTTTCCCGGTTACTCAAAGACGCCTAGACCGATTTCAAAAATTCTACTTTTGTTTGAAAGGGTATTCTTTCCAGGTGGACCTATGGTCTTCAGGTCAGGATTTGATGATGGGATCCTGGGGAAATCGAGGGAACTCCTCAAATTTTATAGGCATATATATAGCGATTTCGGTATCTTAATTAACTTGGCGGGCATTTGCGTTCAGAAAGTATCATTTAGTGAAGTGGAACTGATGAAGAAGAACCCAGATGGCCATTGGAACTTCTCAATGATAAGTATGTTTTGGGTACAAGATATCTCGAAAAGTTAAATAACTGTGATGAAGCAAATTTAAATAAATGGTTTTAATGGAAATGGTACTATTGATTTAATCTGGTGAAGAATCTGGAAGGTAGGCGCCGGAACTCCGTAATAAAACAAAGTATCCCAATCGTGTTTAGGCTTGTTGTAATTTTGATGAGAAACCCTTTGGCTATAAATGATTTTCATGGTAATAAAGGGTACCAAAAGATAAAATTTAAAAAAAAAATAAAAAAATAAACTGACTACCAAAACTGCAAAGCGAAAAATAACTTTCTTTTCGGAAGTCGCTTTGAAAAAAACGAAAAAAATTGTTAACAATAACACCGACTTCTGAAAATTAAGTTATTTTTCGCTTTGTAGTGTTTTGTTTTGGAAGTCGGTTTATTATTTTTACCAAAAAGTTTTTTTACAAAACCAACCGGCTGTTTTATGAACCAACTATGGGTACGATCTCTAAGAGATGATGTAGTATTAGACGGAAATTTACCTAGACTCCTACTTATTAGTGATAGAGCTGCACCATATGGTTGTTATATAAAAGTTTATGTTTACTCAATGACCTGATTTTTCCACATGCCAAGTCTGCGCAGCATTTTGGCTAAGACATAAATAAGCTTTATAATAATTTTAGCAATTTACTTTAATATTTATTACCAACGTCTGACCCCTGTGGTGCGAATATTAATGTATCTACATTATGCGATTGAGCGAAATTATTTAGGAAGATGTGACTTTTATCATTTTATCGGCTACCATGCTGGGAAGCCTCAACAATAGCATTAATATTTAAATAAAGTATTACAAAGCACCTTTAGTTTACACCGATTTTATATATATTTTTAGATATGTATGGGACGGGACCAAAGCTATGAAATACTATTCAACGAAGCGAATAGTTTTCATTTCCTTGTACATTAACGACAACCAGAGATTAATTTCTCCTATCAATCATGAATACATAATTATAATAAATCTGAAGGAAACTTAATTTTTGTACATCGAAAATATTTCCAAATATTTATAAAAAAAACAGCCAAAGACAAAGATATTTTATTTCAACTAGGCCACCAAGCGGCACTTTTGAATGTTACATAAAAATTATTCTACCGAAGCCAGGTTGGTAGTATATCTAACAGAACCCATTTCCAGCATTTTTGGATTTTTTGTCTACTTGGCTGTTTAGTTGTGCACGCTTCACCTAAAATGTACGAAACCAATGTAGATAACTTTTATACATAAACATTGTGCGCAACTTTAAGTTTTACTCAGATTTTGTTTCATCGCAATCGGTTCACTCTATCAAAAGATATAATTAATTTAAAATGTTCAAGGAGTAAAATCACAACACACGTAATTTCAGATACTTGGAAGTTGAAATCCATATCCGATAGATGGCGTTGTGCATGTCCTTTTCTGAATGACGGTGTTGAGATTCACCGAAGAAGAATGATCCTAGAAAAAAAGGTAGGTAGTTATGTAGGTATGTAGGAAAGTATGTAGGTAGGTAGGTAGGTAGTAGGTAGGTAAATAGGGTAGGGTAGGCAGTTGACGGGAGCAAAGCCGAGGGCACAGCTAGTCTTAACTAAAAACGTTCAATAAACACTTAGGCAGATCATCAGACTGGTCAAATATACATAGGTGTACTACAAGTACAAGACAAGACAAAACAAAAATTGTTTATTTCAACTAGGCCATTAAGCGGCACTTTTGAACGCCGAAAAAAAAAATATTAACGTAATAATAAGTGATATTTATGGAGAAGAACGAACAAGAAACTCCAACTTACTCTTTACGCTTCTGCCTAATCCTTCGACACACACACACACACGTCACAGACGTGGGGTTACGTTCAATACTTGCTGTAATAATTTATTTTTGTTGTAACTTTTTCACGCATTGTCATCGCCTGTGTCCCTTTAAACCATACACACTCACCCATTTAGACATCATTACTACTTCTACTATAAGACAACTAGGGCTGCCTAATTCTTTAAAAATACAGTCATGATTACGTTAGGTTCAATACTGGCTTGTCACGTTATGCCTGTCGTTCATGGGGTGAGTACCTGGTAATCTGTAATACAGGTTAACACCTATAACAGACACCAGCTCCGCACACTCACTTGACTGCAAACTGTTCTTTGACTGTTCCCTTCTAAATGTTATTATAAGTTGTTCCATGAAGTCATGTTTTTGTGAGGAGAAAAAGATTATGATTATCAACTTTAGCCCAAAGCACACTCCACCCACTATTTAGACATCAAACATCCGTACTATAAGACAAATAGAGCTGCCTTATCCATCAAGAAATACGGTCATCTGGCTATATTTAATATTTCCTTTTTTGCACGTGGCTTTTGCCGTCGAGTTCCCTTTAACCATACATACTTTGTTTTTCTTCGTGATTTTTGCTGCCTTCATCCCTTAAACCATACTTACATTATTTATCTATTTACATTAGCCTCAACATAACCATACTCCACCAACTATTTAGACATCAGACATCGTACTATAAGACAAATAGAGCTGACAATACTAGCGGTGGTCCCGGCGGATCACAGGCACTGCGAGGCCGCGGGTCGATACAGCTGGCCCGGGGAATGGCACGTTACAAAGTAGGTCTTTAGGTGCTCTGTGACAAGTTATGATTGCATGTACCGGAGTGTTTTGTCTAGATTATTTTGGGGGGAAAGGTGTTGAGAGAATGGGAAGTGGTGTCACGGAAAATATTGGTTGTAAAATGTGGGGAAGCAAGAAAATTGTTGAGGTTGAGAATTTACTTGGTGGTTTAGTCAGATGTTGACAAATGGAGCATGATTTAATTTAGCTTTCATAGAGAATTTGTTAATTATATATCTGCATGAGATTTTTTTTCGAGTCCTAATAGAATTATAAAGGTATATCCACACATATCAGGGCAATGCCCGGGACGTGCACGGGACGTGGACAGACCGTGCCCCGTCAGGAGCTCAAAAAATATCGTTGTGTACATTTTATATGAACTCGTTCACACACGTCCGTGCACGGAACGTGCACGGGCCAGTGACGAAGCTTCAATGATTAGGCCCGGCCCTGTCACGTCCCGGGCACGTCCCTGATATGTGTGGATAGACCTTAAGAGTACCTTATGCAGATTTTATTTTTATTACCTTATGTACATTTTATAATACAAGATTTAAAATTTTCGGTAATCGTATGAGCAATATTACATATTTTTATTGCTTAAAAGTCTATTACTTTAGTCTAGATTTCTAAAACATGAAATTGATGACATTAGAAACACCTGTACATGTTCAATAAATAATTTTTCATCGGCTAAATAGGCAATACTTGTCATATATTTTTTTTATATAATTTATTTAAAATCGGGGCACTAACAACGGTGAGAATCCAGTTAACAGACTCCCCAACCCAGATAGTTCTTATTTTTAAAATCTGAACAAAAATAAACGAATAGTTTTTTACCCGACTGCACGACGCAAAAGTTAGTAGGTAATGTGTTTATCAGTCTACATAATTATGTATGCCCATATTTTGTATGTGGCATTCTTGAGACGAAACGCGCGTCTTACCGTCTTAACCTTGGGAGAGCCTATGGCTACTTTAATAAAACCAAAAAAAAAAATGGCAGCTTTTGGGCGACATATTGTGGGAGCCCAATTATTTTTTTCTTCCAAACCCATCGTGTGGGATATAAAAACCGGGCAAGTGCGAGTTGGACTCGCGCACGAAGGGTTCCGTACCATTATCGCAAAAAACTGCAAAAATATCATGCAAGTTTGTTGTATGGGAGCCCCACTTCAATATTTATTTTATTCCGTTTTTAGTTAACCCTAGATTAGTGACATTTGATCCACAAAAGCAGGGAGAGAAGGATTAGAAAAAAAAAAAAACTCGTCGCATTTTATTTCAGCCTACATCATTTATCTAGTAGTAGACACGCTTCCAACGACAATCAATTGAACACGTTTTAAAATTCTGACAGAATCTGACGAATGTGTCCGAGATCTGCTAAAATACCCCGATTCAAACGGTAAAACGCCTATAACTTTCGAATGGATGATCCGATTTTCATTAGACATAGACAAGAACACTCTCGATAAAGCCTCCTTTCAAACAATATAAAAAACTTTATTACAAAAAAATACAACCGAATTCCAAATAAAAACACTACAAAGTGAAAAATAACTTCAATTTCTGCAGTCAGTGTCAAAAACCGAAGAAACGAAAACATGAACGCTTTTTTTTTGGTTTTTCACTTTGTAGTGTTCATATATGTGTGTTTCACTTTGTGTGTTTGTATTTGTAGTGTGTTTGTATGTTAATACGTGTAATATGAAACTAACGAGCAATTTCACTTGGTCGGATTATATTTTAGCGGTATAATGCGTTGTCGTCTAATGTATTGTGGTACTGTAACGGGGACTTTATTACACACCTTTTCTCATGGGACTGTTTTTATTTAAATTTGTGAGTGATGAGAGTATTATCGTTACATCAGTCGAAAGACGTTCAATGTTCCCAATGAGCGTCTAATTAGCAGACACAATAAAACAACAATAACTTACGCACACACGGTGTGCGCGAGTACGTTTAAAAGGCATAGGCCTTAGTAGCATTTGTAGGGGTTATTATTTTTAGATCACTTTATGATTTTTTCCGTGTCAATTTTGATTAAATATAGTAGCACAAATCCTGTCAAAAAGAATTTGACATGACCTATAATTTCCTCACACCATTTTCGCCGCTTCAGCCAAAAATCTTTCCAACACAAAATGTTATAATTTCTTTCTGACCTACGTCAATTTTCATTTGTCAGAAATCAAAAATAGGTACAGCGTGTCTCTTGCCGGTAAATAAATTATTTCGGAAATATTTCCTTTGCGAATTCGCAGTACCATTTATATAAGCCTTATGTAGAAGCGTGTAGGACATTTGACATTGAAAGTTTTAGTTAAAATTATTCTTGGAAAAGGTTAAGGTGTCACTAGTCGAAAATTCTTCCATACTAACGTGTTCTAGGGATTACTCCACTGTTTGACGATGTACGATCAAAATGAAAAATTATATCAATTTGTCTTATCATTATCTAGCCCTGTATGGAAACAAAAAAGTAAAAAAATATATAACTTGTAAGTTATGAGCGTCGAAAGTTCCATATTTCAACACTAATTTTAACGCATATTTGGGCGGAAATAAATACTATAAGAAAAAGGAAAATTGCAAAATGGCCACCATACAGGGATAGATTAGTAGTTCAAGAATTCAAAAAAAAATATTTTGAAAATATACATTTAGTCGTTTTTTCATGATACCTAGACTCCCAAAGATCTGTTTATAAAATTACGCACGCTTGTTTCGCGTCTTAAATCATCATCCATTTTGCTACAAACTTGCAAAAGTGTTAATTCGTACACGAACTAGCTTCTAGCTAGCTTATCACAGCATCTATCTCTTTCGCACGTGTTGTCGGATGATATATCATGCATTTTAACCCCGCGCACAAAATAGTTCATGCCGTCGACTAGGGGAACCTTAAGTTACACAGTTCTAGTTTTAACGATCTTCCTTTTCTTCGGCAGTACATTTTATTAAATGGTTTAGGCCCAGTAGGTGGTTACGTTTATTGGAGCGTCAGAAGTGCTGTATAGCAGCCTAATTGCGTAACACAAAGAATGGCGCAAGCGTTATCATGCTTGCATTCATTGCTTCATTTTATGATCAAAAATCCGTCTATTCGACAGCGTAAAACACGCAATGTATACTGTTGAGTTGTCGAAATTAAAGCGAGCGTGCGTGTTTGAAGCTGTCAAAACAGTTACGCATTTAGAGTGCAAGTGAATGGACGGATACACGGGTTATTGGACAATTCGCACGAATTTAACTCGTCCGAAAAGTGCGAATCGACCACTTTTAAAAATATTAATTTTTCTTTGGGCGATTCGCCCGAAGTTAATTTATCGGTGTGCGAATCGACCACTACAAAATTATGTAGTAGCCGATTCGCCCAAATTTTATTTTAAGAACTAAAACTAATAAAAGTACAGTTGTGCTCACCCGTCTCGGAAATAATATGAAGAATTAATAGAAGTTAATAGAATTTTACCACAAACTAGGCAAGCAATTTATTTAATAAGTAATTACCACTTAAAACGTGGAGATATGCCAGTTAGATAAAATAGACAGGCGACAAAACAATAAGAGGGAGACAGCAATATTAGCTACAAAAAAATATTCAGGTGCCGTTCAATCAGTTGCCGTTTAAGTGGGTGCCCAATGTGGAATACGTGCTCAAAACATATAGTAGTTATTTTAATAAAGACATGTTTGATTAATTTGTGTCTCATTTCATATCGATAACAATATTTAATCCTTAATTTTGTAATACTTCTGTACTTGAATGTACTTTATCTTAACGGTATTGCATAAAACACAATGTGTGTGCGAATCGCCTACTACATAATTTTGGAGTGGTCGATTCGCACACCGATAAATTAACTTCGGGTGAATCGCCACAGAAAAAATGATCTTTTTAAAAGGGGTCGATTAGCACTTTTCAGGCGAGTTAAATTCGGGCAAATCGTCCAATAACCCGATACACTACGACGATTAATAACCGTAAATCTTCATACTCTGTTGTACTAACATTTGGATTTCTCATATCATCCTTAATGTTATAGTGTTATATTTCGATATCTACTTACATTGTTTCGTGTCGTATTATGTTAAGCGTACTTAAGTGGTGTGCGCAAATTTTGTAATACCTTACTTATCGGTATTCGTTTGTAAGATTTTGTGCTTCGGTTCCAAATAATTACCAAGACCATCCACTCTACTAACGACGGAGAAGCCTATTCATCGATGAAGTGAATATTAGACAAAGGCTTAGGTTTTATTTTTACAAGCTTAATATTAACTTTGTTTCATACGTATATCCGGCAACTTGTAATCCATTTTTAAGCACATCCTAGCATCAGATTTAGCTGAAACTTGGCGAACTTGTGTAACCATTGAGGTGGCTGGTCTCATGATGGGACCGGAAGGTGCCCATAGCAACTCCTTAAGCAGACAAAACAGCACTATTATGTTCGGGATCGTTGGATGTGTATTGAAAAGTTATATTACATTTAGAACCTTTCAGTACAAAATATTGTTTAAAAAAATATTTAATACTTATTTCATTAGCCACATTTAAAACATATTTTAATGTGATTTCGTCGAGTTTTAAACCATTAAATACTCATTTATCGACTTAGCTACCCTTCGTCCATTACCTGTCCCCAAACTACATCCTTAATCTTATTCGGCATGGAATTAGTAACTTTCCGGTTGGAGAGTGTTCTGTAGCAGCTTAACTGGTAATCACGTTAGCTATCGTCAAGGCTTGCTACTGACATTATCCCGAATAGCCCTTAAACGATTACTTTCCATAGCATACTTCTTAGTAACGGCTAGATTAATAGGTTTTAAAAATATATATCTATTATTCAATCATGGACATTATTTGTGAAGCATGGTTTTATAAAAATATGTTAATTATTATTTTGCTTTAAAAAAATATTTAACATCACGATATTTTTTTGCTTCTTTTGCATACTGCTACGTATGTTTAAAAGATTTTTAACGCAGAAAATTTTATGGTTGAAATTTATTCTTAATCAATAGGATATGTAAATAAAAAATATTTTGCAAACAGAACTGTTCAAAAGTCCAATATTGATATTCCGGCACCGAGCGGTCGCCCGGCCAGTACCGCGTTAACATTGGGGAATATATACGCCTTAATGCAATCCCTATGTGCTTAGAAGCTGTGCAAATTATGCAATTAACAGGGATAGCTGTAAACAGTTTTTGACCACACATTTTGAATGGCGATAGAGGACCATATCCGACAGGGAGAAATTTTACACATTTAATTTCTTTTTCAAAAAGGTCCTCTGTAACTTTATCCGTTTTTGTGTTGTATACCCCCAAATTACTAATATTTCAGTTGTCAGACCAGTCACAGCCTGGACAGCTTTGTCATTCACCTCATTCAAGTCATGGAATGTGCTGGTCGTTGAGAAAGACAGAACATTGCAAGGAAAGAAGGAGGCATGTCATTATTTGGTGTGTTACTTCCAATTATACCAGCGAATTTGTAAAAGTTATTAATAATTCAACAACCCACAACAGAACAACAAAATCTGCATAACCCATTAACAATATATTGAAACGAAAAACTGAAACATTCAGTATCCTGCTGCCATCGGATTAATATATGCAACATTTTGTTTGCATATTCTATTCCACCGACCAAACGAGCAAAAACTATAAAGGTAATAAATTAAAAATGTTTATGCAAAACTGCAATGCAACAAATTTGCTATATAACGGGATAATAAAATAAAAACTGAACGCATACTGACTGCAATCTGATGGGAGCAAACATAGAGCATGGAATCACTGCGCTGCCGCGGCAGGAACTAGAGAAGCCATTTCTGCCACTATTCGTGTCTGACCAATGTGCGTTGAGCACAAGTTTCGGCTGCCATAGTCAGAATTGTCAACCGTCAATTTCAAACTCTTTATATTCTAAGTAATTTCTTAATTGCAAAATTGGCAGTAACCAATAGCTTGTTATTTTGACATTAATCTAGGGTTTTTCCGTTGTAATGGTGACTAATTCGAGTGGGATGAAGGAAGATTCCTTTAACCAGAATATAGCAGATCTAAGAATAAATAGTGAGCCTCACTCAAACGCTTGGTTTGTATGGCAATCCTTGACAATGCCGTCTATAGTACTGGCCGCAGAGACGCCTCAGTGCTCTGTGAGAGCAAACTAAGTTCTCGAGAACCTATGAATAAATTTCACTAGTTCCCTTTTAGCCGATTCCGCCATGCATTTCAAGATGAGCCGATAATCCGTTAAGGTAGCCAAGTATGTTCTGCTGATTTGTTTTATGCAGAAGGTGAACGATGCAGTGGATTTCTTCTGATTGCCGTAAGTATACGCTTTGACTGGGAAGACCAACGACTTAAGGAACATAAGCCCGGGTATACCGAGCAAAGTTTTGTAAAGATGGATTCAGATCTATTAAAGAGATGTTTGAGTTAGACTTTAACTAAATAATTTATACTAAAACAGTCGGTAATAGATCAAACTGTGGCTATAATCTATACTAATATTATAAATCTGAAGAGTTTGTATGTTTGTTAGTTTGTTTGAACGCGCTAATCTCAGGAACTACTGGTTGCAATTAAATTTTGTGTTGGATAGTCCATTTATCGAGGAAGATTATAGTGTATATAACATCACGCTTCGACCAATAGGAGCGGAGCATAAATGAAAAATGTAGCAAAAACGGGTATAAAAAATCTTTTATGAGAGCTTCCGTTGCGTGCGCTGCGTAAGCGGTTTAAGTTTCGCAACAATCATGTATGTAGGGTAGGGTAAATAAGTAGGTAGGTAGCCAGTTGACGGGAGAGAAGCCGCGTGGGACTGCTAGTAGTAAGATAAACTCGTTCAGTTAGTGATTAAAATAGAACTGATAGAAACCACAAACCAATTAAACAACGCCCTAAAATCCTTACCAATTTTATCCATTACCAATTTAAGAATATTACGCCCATATATACAGTAAACCTTTGCAAACCAAAACTCATGAATAGCTTCCTAAAAATAGGCCACGAATCCAACCCATCATATTTCAAAAAAACCTCACACGTTTGAAACCGATTAGCCACAAAAAGGGTAATAAGAAGCGTTAGAAAGATTGATGCCGAAGGTTGGCCGAAGGTTTTTCTAAAGCACCCCTGCACGTTAAGGGTTAATAATGAGGCCTCTTCAAAGGGCCCAGAGTAATACTGAGGTAACGCTGAAAAAGTACGTGATAATATTTTACCTGAAGTCTGGTTTCGTAAGATTTCCGTAATGAAATGATGGAGACTCCCTCCAGTCACTTTATTTTAGGCGACGAAAATAAGAGTGTGGAAGCTGTAGCTATGTGCATACATAGGTATATTAAGAAGAGGCGAATGATGTTTGGAAAGGACGCATAATTAAATTTTTAATCAAGACTGAAAATAAGTCAAATAAATACGGTGTCGAGAGCAGTGGTGGCCCAGTGGTATCGGCCGCGACTTACAAGTTGTAGGTCGTGGGTTCGAACCCAGGCAGGCGCTTAACATTGTGTAAATTATTTTATGACCACTGCTCTCAAAAACGGTGAAGGAAAACATCGTGAGAAAACCGGATATATGTGCTAGAACCAAAAATTCGAAGACATGTGACATCCACCAACCCGCACTGGGCTCGCGTGGTGGATTACGGCCCATCCCCTCTCACAGAGAGGAGGCCTGTGTCCCAGCAGTGGGAACATTAACAGGCTGATGATGTGATGTGATGTGTAGTTTGCTACTAACAATAAACAGAGAGGTACACATCAGCTTAATCCTTCTGGAAATATAGGCGTGATGGTATAATGATGTTAAAACAAACTGGATTCAGCTGTTTTTCTGCTAGACGTGGTGATAGTGACAATACAAGTTGGTGTTTCTTGTCCGTTCTTCTCCATAACAATTTACAGACAGTGGAAGAAATTATTATTTTTACAATTTAAATTTACTACTTTCAAAAGTGACGCTTATGGCCTGGTTTCTCGAGGCACAATTATCGGGATGTTAACGTAATCGACGAATAATCGCCGGTTAACTGCTGTGATTGGTTGAATTAATTCTTACAGGTGATAACGCGTGCTTAACAATTTGTCACATTAATTTAACTTTGTAAAAACCCGGTGCTAATGGCCTAATTGAAATAAAAAAAATATACTTTCGACTTTGAAAATGTTAAATGTTCTTGTTGCTATTAATTGTATCGAAGGACTTTTTTGTATTTTTTGACTCTTGAGTAAAAGAATTCTAGTTATTAATATAAATCGGAAATGAATTCGCTAAAGATACGAAAATTAAGCATTATTTATAAAAAAAATAACCAGTAAAAAATAATATTGATTAACAGATTCCTAATTCAAATTCTCCATAGAAATTTTTTATTAAGAATCTACTAATCAGTGATTAAAAGTTAAACGTGGTTAAACTAATCATTTGGTCAAAAAGGTTTTGTAAATAAGGCCGATTATGTAAGAACAACCTGATAAGTTCCCAAGCGGGCATTTGTCAAAAAGAAAATCAAATAACTATTACGCATATATTGTTAAAAAATGTATAAATAAAGCATTTAAAAATACAATCAAATTATTTTCACGAAAATCGTGATAAAGCTCTGGAAAAAAGGTTTTCTTAAACTATTGTGATTTTATGTAAAAGAAAATATGACGTTCTTTTATTTCACTTCGTTTTGATGACATATTCTATTGGCCAGAAC
Organism: Anorthoa munda; assembly: GCA_945859665.1. NCBI lineage: Eukaryota > Metazoa > Arthropoda > Insecta > Lepidoptera > Noctuidae > Anorthoa > Anorthoa munda. The sequence continues at coordinate 25,087,729 of OX243900.1, read as the reverse complement.
AGGAGACAAGGAATACAGCATAATGTTAGGGCATAAAATGCTGGCACGTAATCTTGGTAGACGTCTTTCAGTAAACCTGAAAAGAAAAAGAAAATAGTTAGCTGAGATAAAACTTCAAAATGATCTGGGATATAAATTTTAACAGGATTAACAGTGCAGTAGGCAAAGGGATTATAATAATATTACTAGGATGTGAAAGTCAAAGTAATTTTTATTAGGGTTCCGTACCTAAAGGGTAAAAACGGGACCCTATTACTGAGACTTCGCGGTCCGTCTGTCTGTCTGTCTGTCACCAGGCTGTATCTCATGAACCGTGATAGTTAGACAGTTGAAATTTTCACAGGTGATGTATTTCTGTTGCCGCTATAACAACAAATACTAAAAACAGAATAAAATAAATATTTAAGTAGGGCTCCCATACAACAAACGTGATTTTTGTGCCGTTTTTTGCGATAATGGTACGGAATCCTTCGTGCACGAGTCCGACTCGCACTTGGCCGGTATTTTTTTATTTCAATAAGCCACTGAGCTCTGTGAAAGTCTCCGCAATTATTTATCGCCATCCTAGAGTCAATAATTAGAAAATTGACCTGGAAAAAATATGGACTAAATATCGACGGCAAATACCTTAGTCATCTCCGCTTTGCCGATGATTTGGTTCTGTTATCAGAAACAGGCACACAAATACAACTCATGATCCATCAGCTGAATGAAGTAAGTAAACAAGTCGGTTTGGAAATGAACCTGTCAAAAATGTTAATGACGAACAGTACAGAACCCCGAATATCAGTCGACAACGATGTACTTACCTATACAGAAAAGTACATCTACCTGGGTAAACAATTGTGTTTTGACAGAAAAAACAATGAGTTGGAGGCAGAACGAAGAATACAAAGTTCTTGGAATAAATACTGGAGCTTAAAAGAAATATTTAAAAGCAGTATGAATGTAAAAATAAAAACTAGAGTGATGAACACATGTCTCCTACCATGCCTAACCTATGCCTGTCAGACCTGGCGATACTCTAGCAAGCTAAGGAACAAAATCATCAGCTGCCAACGCGCTATGGAACGCAGTATGCTAAACATCAGCAAAAGACAAAAAATAAGACACACGAAAATAAGAAATATTTCAAAGGCTACAGACGCTCTAATCCACGCTCAAAGACTTAAATGGAAATGGGCGGGGCATGTGGCGCGACTACAAGATGAGAGATGGACTAAGAAAGTTACTTCATGGAACGGTCCAAAAGGAAAGCGCTACAGAGGAAGACCTCATGCGAGATGGCAAGATGACATCCAGAAACCAAATTAACTAGTACAACATTAAAATATTATTCATATTATTTATATACAAAATATACATATATAGTAACAATTAGTAGTATAAGAAGGTATAAATTAGTTAATACATGGTCAGATTATAATATATAGAATAGATAGATATGTACAAAATAGATATAATCATAAGTTATACTTACATAGAGAAGAAGAAAGAGCTTGAAAGAGAAGAAAAGTAGCTTGTTAAGGAGAAGAACAGGCAAGAAACTCCAAATTTACTCTTAAAAAAAGTGTTTTACAATATTTACATACATACATTAATTCATATACGTGGGGACGATGCACCCGGACTAACACTACTACGTATAGGTATAAGTAAGTATAAGAAGCACTAAAAGGTAAACTCATTCATTTGATAAATAGGAACATGGTTCTCACATACTTACAAATATTGCAAACATATTATGTAAATTACCTAATTCAACAATGGGTATTATTAGGATGTTTAGTGTTCAAGTAACAGTATCAACTACTGATATAATGGCTATACTCTATCATCTAGACAAATTAAAAAGTAAACTTATGAAAATTTTGATCTATAAATGTTACTACTCAATAAAGAACTGTTTGGATGACAGTTCTATAATCTCCTCTCCTCCTTCAGATAATTTTTAAACTTACTGCACATTGTACGTGTTTAATTTTGTATATGTTTATTAATTAATTGCCATTATCCAATATTTTCTTTAAAATTATTTCTTACATTTATTTTTGTATTTCATAGATTTTATTGTTGGCGTTCTTAAAATATTTCATTGATTTATTACTTATTTTGGCATTCTTGTATTATTTTAAATAATTGACACTATCCTATTTTAATTATTTGACATTTCTGAAATGTTTTATTAACTTGGTACTTGTTTTGACGTTGTACTTTTTATTGAAAATTAATTAATTGTCAGGAGAGTATTATATTGATTTGAAATGAATGATTGAAATTGATACTAACATCTGTACGCCTAATGGCTAACCATAGATAACTTACAAAAATGTAACATCTCACACACCTGTGTATCTGTAACCTATGTTTACAAATAAAGACTCTGAATCTAAATCTTTTGCCCAATTGTTGTGGGGTCGGCTTTGAATCTAACCGAATGCAAATGAATACCATTGTTTTACATACAGCAACTGTCTACCTGACCTCCACAACCCAGTTACTAGGTACAATAACAGGGTTATGTTTAGATAACATTACCGTGACGATAATCTTCGCAAAGATTGGTTGTTAGATTATTATCGTGTTTTTGAAAACCTCTTACCCGCGGAAAGATTGTATAAAATCAGACATCATTTGCAAATAATATTTACAATACAATGATTATAATCATTGTAATAGTCTACAAAGAAAATCTTGGGAATAGCCGACTTTTTATTTCTAAGTAAACAAAATAAATTCACATGACTGACTAACGCAGTAAGCGTTAGTCATCAAAGCCTTATCAACTAGAAAATTACCAACAATTTAGGTGATAATCTATTTATTATTGAATTATAAAAGGATTATCCTATCATATCCTATAGATAAATCTGTATCTTATCCTATTGTCATGGCTTAAAGTTAGTTTGCACACCTTTTAGGAAATACGAGTGCAATTTTATAGTTTTATTAATACAAATAGGTAGCAATAGCAAAAGTTATTAAATAAGAATTTTATTAGGAGAGATGAAAGCCAATTAACAGATAAGATAGATAGTATCAAAGATGATGTAATTCAATTATCTGTAGTCATTATCAAGTTACGGAAATTTTTAAATTAGATAGAGGATTTAATTAGTTGCCACACACAGTCATACTTTTGTGTTGTCGCCCATTATTGTAAGTTACTATATGCTAAGGGCATATTAGAGTCAACAAGACTGTTTAGTTAGATAGAACTGTTTTGAATCTATAATATATCTCGTACGTAATCACATACAATAGAAAAAAAGGAGTGAAAGAGTGAGTGAGTGAATGAAGAGAAAGAGTGAATAGGTTTCTTCTAGGCAAGCGTGCTTTACCGTAGACCACATCATCGCTTACCATCAGGAGAGATAGTGGTCAAACGCGAGCCTACATCATCATCTGCTTAGCCTTTTTCCCAATTATTGTTGGGGTCGGCTTCCAGTCTTACCGGATTCAGCTGAGTATCAGTGTTTTACATGGAGCGACTGCCTATCTGACCTCCACAACCCAGTAACTGGGTAACACGATACCCCTTGGCAAGACTGGTGTCAGATCTCAGGCTTCTGACTACCCGTAATGTCTGTTAATGACAGCCGGGACCAACGGCTTAACGTGCTTTCCGAGGCACGGAGGAAACTCAGTATGTTGAAATGGTCACCCATCCACGAACCGACCGTCGTCAAGCGTTGCTTAACCTTGAAGAACGACGGCTGTTATTATTTAGCCACGAGCCTACACACTATAAAAAAAAACTATTACAGCAGCACTCACGAACACAGTTTTCACAGAGTGATTTTCAGAACAGCAATTCATGCAATTCCAAGAGCGTTTCTTTGACCAACATTTTCCTATAATAGCGAGGCTTCCACCTACCAGGAAACCATGTTTGTACTTTTGATGTAATTAAGTCAATCCTTTGACTAGCCCGATGGATTCTGGGAAGTGTAACTTTGAGCGCCGTTTAATTAATCTACACAGCCGTATCGATATCATTTTAAAATCGATATTTTTGCGCTCAGATTAATTATGTAGCTGCAAGAATAATGGCGATTATAAAATTGATAAAGCTGCTACAGTATCGACCCTATTTGTAACTGCCAAAATGAAGAGTTTCTGCCTTTATAAAGGACTGAAATTAAACAACTGCATTTGTACAAATAAAAGACTTCGCATCTTCATGATAACTGCACTGTCGCACCTTTTATTACTCCAATTAGCTATTCAGCTTCAATTGCATTTTAGTGGTTAAATTTTAGTATATTTGTCTGTGTCGTAGCCAAATTGATGAATTAGTCATTGCATGAATTAGTCAGCCATTTCGCAAATTTTGTCATTTCACAAAATTTTCGCTGTTAGCGGCCATATCAGTTAATGACCAATTTTTGTCGATTTGTCAATCATAGTTCAACTATATCAATAATGTAGGGTAGGTACCATTAAATGTAGATAGTACAAATTGAAAATACTTCGACCTCGAAAAAAAATTCTTCGCTTGGTTCATTGTTGAAAAAAGTTTACAATGATCATCGAAGAAATTTATCTTACCTATAAGTGGAGAAAAAGTAACGTTGACAGTGCCAGTGGCTAGCATGGCGAGTGCGTATGCTCCAGGGAAGTCCTCATGAGGTACATGGTTGGAGATCAGCAATGGACTGGCCACGTGGAGCCAGGCTCGAAGTATTCCCAGGGCACCGGTTACCGTCGCCATCCATACGAATTGGGTGATTTGTAACATTACTGAAATAACAACTCATTTTAAAATCAAGTTTATGTGAACAGTGAATCTCACAGTGATGTATCGTAAGTTGGCGAGTCAAATAATTAATAATAGATTGACCAAGAATATTTCGGTAGAGTCAATGTCATTTAATTTGGACTTTTTAACATCGTTATCGGTATAATTTATAATGTGATTTGGTTTTGACTCTAGACCAATAGTGACATTATAATCAGGGATGTAATGTCACTTGGCTTTTCTAGACTCTAGAGAATCTTGTCTAAATTTATCGATTGAAATAATTATTTAGTTTTTGAAAACTGTTTAGTATTTACGTAATTTATATCTTTGTTAGGTATTTGTATAAAATTTGTTATCAACCTTTGACGAATATAATACCGTACCTAATTTTAATAAATAAACAAGATTGACTCTGCATTTATAAAAATAATAACGTCTAAGAAAAGTACGAGTAGAACATAATTTAACAAACAGAATACACATTCTAAAATCTAAAACAAACAATGATACTTGAGTTACCATTTCAAAACAGCAAACTAGATAAGAAACACAGAAATATATTCGTACCTAATCTGATAAGGAAGGTGAGCAGAGTCGCTGCATAGTATAAGACTCTTGTATTGATGTGGAACATACTGCTGATGATGGCCAGAGCAAACCTTCCACCGACATCTGCTGCAGCACAGATTGAGATACACATCGCTACTTGAGTCTGGAACAGAAATAAGGAAAACAAAATTCTATATAAATAAATAAACTTCAAGTGTCTGCTTGTAACGTCAAAATAACAGCTTTTTACTAAATGCATATGAAAATACACACGGTAATATAACAAAATTGTTCCAGCTAATCTCTTAAACGGCTGGACCGATTTTGATGGATCTTTCAATGGCAGATAGCTGATGTTATATGGAGTAACTAAGGCGTCTTTTATTTTAGAAAAAGACAAAGAGTTTCGCGTAAATTAAATAAAACACTTGATTATTTTTTTTTAGTTTTACCAGGCTGACGCGGACAAATTTATGGGCATGAAAAGGTTGTTGAAAAACTGACTTTCCACCCAATATAAGACCTAACAATTAGAACAAATCACATCACACACATCACATCATCAGCCTATTAATGTTCCCACTGCTGGGACACAGGCCTCGGAATGGGCCGTAATCCACCACGCGGGCCCAGTGCGGGTTGGTGGATGTCACAGGTCTTCGAATTTTTGGTTCTAGGACATGCCGGTTTCCTCACGATGTTCTCCTTCGCCGTTTTGAGAGCAGTGGGGATGAAATAATTTACACTAAGGTTTGCTGGTAGAAAACTCTTCTTTAAGTTAAGCTCGCCTTTGTACATCAACTTTATAATCATTCTTGTTGTATATGTAATTTTTTGTGTACAATAAAGAATTATGTCGAAGATTGAACTTCTCCTTATTAGCAATAGTTTATATTTGTGCTGTGTTTATGACAACAGGCTCGCCTCCCACTACATAGGAATTAAACATATGTATCTGGTGAAATGTGTGCTCTGCCCAATGCGTCATAAATACTCGAAAAATAACGTAACCTTCGTAAAATATCTATTTACTGCCGTCTTTGAGTAAGTAACTTGTTTATGTCACCTCCGTCTATTTTAGTGTTATCTTTATGAGAATATAGGCTCGTGTGAATTACGACGGTATTATTGTTATTTTACGATTCGAATAAAACCATTTATTAGATTAGAAAATTATAGTGTTATTGTTGATGAATTTTCAAGGTTATGCTATTATTTTAAGTACACTAAAATGAAAACGCTGCACAGATTGGATCGATGTGGCGACCCTCGTCCAGCAGTGGATGTCTTTCGGCTGAAATGACGATGATGATGATGAAAATGCCAACATCCAACAGATTTTTTCTGCGACTTTGCTCCCGTGGCTAATCAAGCAGGAACCGCGAATTGCCCGCAAAAGAAGGTAATAACAATCAGTGATAGGTCATCTAGTGCAGTGGTGGCCAAGTGGTATCGGCTGCGACTTATAAGTTGTAGGTCGTGGGTTCAAACCCAGGCAGTCGCTTTACTTTGTGTAAATTATATCACTACCACTGCTCTCAAAACGGTAAAGAAAAACATCGTGAGGAAACCGGCATGTCCTAGAAACAAAAATTCGAATACATGTGACATCCACCAACCCGCATTGGGCCCGCATGGTTGATTATGGCCACTTCCCTCTCACAGAGAGGAGGCCTGTTTCCCAGCAGTGGGAACATTAAAAATGCTGATAATGATGATGATGATATCTATCAGTGGAAAAAGTTTTCTTAATCAAAACATTACCTCGTACAAACAAACACAAATTAGTTATGATATAGATATACAACTACAAGATATAACTTACGCTATCATAGCCGTACTGGAATAACAACATCGGTTGCAAGATGAAGAAAGTGAGATCAGAAAAGTTTACGAAACTCTGTCCGAAGCAGATGTTGCAATAAACAGCATCTTTCAAGATCTTGAAGTTCAATATTTCCACCAACTTCTGTCTGCAAAAAATAATTATGAAACTCAAAGAAAATGTGAAACTATTCCAGTAACTAGTACAGTCATTTTAAAATAGCAATATTGATTTCGGCAAGTTTTATTATGTTATTATGATAAACTTTATATATTTGAAATAAGATCTTTGGTTATCATTAAGAGAAATGGGTCAAAATAAGACATTCATTTTAATTATTTTCAGTCTTTCAGAGAGGTTATTGAATCAACAGACGATTACTCATTTTATAACATTTATTACCTGATTTTCTCAAAAACGTGCTTGCTGCCTGTACGATTTGCTTTCAGTGAATCTTCATTTCCGTCATTAGAACGCAACAAATCTTCATTCTCATGTCTCTTTCCAATTTCTACATCATCTGTGAATACAAAACCAAATTCAATTTCATAAACAATTCACTCTAAAAAGAAAACAATTCCAAATGAAAAAATACTTGCTGTTCTTATTTTTCTTGTTGACGAGTCAATTTTCATTGCCAGCATGCCAGGAAATGTGTGTAAGGACATTCCAGCAAGGATAAGCAATGTTCCTCTAAATCCGTATAGTGACATTATCTTCTTTAGCAGTTGAGGATACCACATCAAAATCACTCCTTGGACAGCCTTACAAATGCTCATGACTGTTGTTCTTTTCTTCACAAAGTAATGGTTCAATGTTGAGTAACATACTGGTACCACCATCCCGAAGCCAATACCTTGGAAGACTCCGAAAGTGATTGGTAGTTGGTTTGTGTTAGTTATGAATATTGTACTGAAAGATCCTGTTGATAGGAGTACAGCTCCAATAATTCCTCCGAATCTTAATGAATATCTTTTTGTTATACTGTTGAGTATTATACCTGGAAACAACGAAATTGCTTAATTAGCATTCATATCATGCTTTTTTTTAAGCTTGAAACTGACTATATTTCACAATAAAATTGTCGTTTACAAACATCTAACTGGGTCACCAAAATCAAGTTCGTGTTCAAACAATCGAATGAAATAATAATATAATTTAAATTATTCAAAGTTGGGCAATTGAGGTTGCTGTATTGAATGATAGTAGAGTAATATTTAATCGTCAAAAATAAAACAATTTAAAACGCCTGCAGACAGGGCACAGCGCGACATCGATACGACAATCAACTATTCTATCAACTCACCTCCAATGGCCAGCATAATAGCAAAAACTCCATGTGCAGAAGTTAACGATTTGGCAGTGGATTGCGTTTCATTAATAAAATCATTGTAGATCAGTCCAAATGAGTTGACATGACCAATACCAGCAATCTGTAAAAAATCCTAAAGATTATAATACATTCAGCGACATAGATGATCCAAACCCGATAGGGACAGAAAGATAAATTAGGTACCCAATGTGCCATCCCGTAATCCGTTATTTCACACCTGGATGAATCACAACCGAAGTGCGATCAAGATTAGAAAGAGGACTTAAATCATTTCAAGAGTATTATTTTGAAGCAAATTCCAGTTACACTTTAGCAAACTTGGATAGGATTGTAAGCAGAGTTAAAAACTAGAACGCTGGTATTCAATATTTAATTAATATGATTAAACAGAGTCAACATCAATTAAAATTATTTAGATAGAACTGTTGGATTCGGTTTCACAATTTAATTATAGTATTGAGGAGCGAGCGTTTTCTTTGTCCTATTGTTTTATTTAGAGAGCGGAATTCGATTAATACTGGATTGTTACTGGAATACTGTTTCATAATTGGAGAGGCTGTGAAACCGTAGCGCGCCGGTTTCATATGACAACAATAAAATTACGGGGAAAAGCGTTGCACCAAAATCCCCACAAAGGATTTCCATCGGAACCAGCGTTAATTATAAACGGTGCAAATGTGAGGTAGAATGTTATTATGATGGAGTACTGGGAATAAAGCCTTTGACAAGTAAATTGTACAATTTCCTGTATGTAATAATCGTTTCTCTCTATAGATATTATGAGTCTTTTTATGTTGTCTATCGCCCGAACCCAGGAACGAATCTTTCAGTACATTTTGCGAGATAGGAATTTGATATTACTTGTATGGATGTATTCTAGTAGGGAAATCTATTGACAGACACGTTATTTGCCCTTGAGTATATACTACCCTATTTTCTAAGTCCTTTTGAAGACAAATTTTAAGAAAAAAGGTAAAACTGTTTAGGGGTTTGATCGACGTCGAGGGGATCAAATGATTTAAAATATGGTTGTAAATTATTCCATTTTCTTTCGAGAAAGGTTATCGTTAACAAACGTAAGCTGGTTTCAATTACCTCAATGTTTCCTAATGATTTCAGTTCCTTTGGACTAATTTGTTCTTTACAAATAAATTATTGCCATTCCAGTTATAAGTTGTGACTTTCCAGCCTATTGCTCGAATGTCATTGTGAATTTGTGAGCCATTTCCTCCACTGACTCTGGCAAATTGCGCGGAAAGATTAGTTAATACTTTAATTGACTTTGAGATGGAGACCGAATGACGCCATTTTTGTTTTTGAGTGATTTTTAACGATTGTTATAATGTTATCGTTTTTTGAAAGTTTGCTTTGTATTTAGAGCATGAGGTCGTTGTTATGTGGAAGTTTACTAACAGCAAACATTAAACGACGTAAGCAGTAAGCAATTCTTCTTATAAAAAAAGTTAATAAATACAGGAGGCTTACAAACTTATAAATCCTTTCTAACAAGTAGAAATTTAAAAACCATATTTATACTAGTACTAGCTTGGTATTAGTACTAGTATACGTGAATCAATGTTCCATAGGATGAAATTGAAAACCATTGATGCTTGAAATAAAAATTACAAGGAATATTCTGAAAGAAAGAAAGTCTTAACCGCCTTTAAAATCCATACATATAGATCTCTACTTATTCACAATCAAATTAATCCTGTCATAATATATATGCATACAATCTACAATCATGTTTGCCTTATTAGATAAATGGAGTGTAATTATACACTGTACATTAGCAGTAGTATAGGTTCACAAGTATTGTAGGAACAAGATACATACACCCAAGGATAACAAGGTAGGTATATTTACAGACTAACTATCAGCGTAAATATTAAATCAGTCAGACGCCATTATAGGCGTGGGATCGTTAGTTACCAAAGGCAATAACGCTAACTATATGTAAGCATTATTTTTAAGGTTCCGTAGTCAACAATAAGGATTCCTTATACTTTCGCCATCCGCAGCTTACCTCAGACACTCTTAGTACTAGAATTCTATAATTTGGCATGGATATACATATTAATCAAGCTGACAAAATGGTAAAATAAAATCATGAAAACAATTTTTTTTAAGGGCGGCTTCTGTACACGTAAAGTGTAGTGTGGAATGTATTTTTTTCTCGTATATCCCATGGTGTTGGGTATTGTTGGATAGGCAATTCAAAAATCTGTGAAAACCATTTTTCAATTCAGGGATCCGTTTGCGTAAAATTAAGCTTTAAATTGCAAATTTTTGTTAGAGTCAACCCTCCTGCCAGCTAAATGGTACATGTGAAAAATCACGACAATAGTATATATAACGATATTAAAAGGAAAACTATCACAACTAATTAGGCTTTTCAAGTTTACGAGTAATAGTCGACTAACTTATAAAATGAACTTGGATAAGATTTTTTTCTTTTCGTTAGAACAATGTTAGTATTTTTGTCTAACCAACTTCAGTATGTTGGTGAATGTAGCTGTTTATACGAAACTATAAGCATATCTAATAGATATGACCCCTATAGCTACTAACCAATGACAATCCAAAGCAGAAAGATAAAACCTTTGCCTACATATCACGGGCCTGTTTCGGGACTACAGCCCATTATGTAATCACTGATAGATTGAACAAGTGGGCATCTAACGGGCTGTCTCCGCGGCCACTGCTAGACCCAACGTTGTCATAACTTTTTTTTACAAACCAACCGTATTATCTTATTAAGGGGCCCAGACATAACTTGGACACATTTGTCCGTTCTTCTCCACGTAGGTATTTTCCGAACGGATAGTAGAATCACTTAATCATGATCCAGCCCTAGTTGTCCCCCCAGCGACGCCTAGGAAGTAGGAAGTCGTTAGGGTTAGGAACAGAGAAAATGGAATGAAAAAGGGAGAGGGATTTTTTTGTGTAGGCTTGCAAAGTTTAGTTTAAATGACGTATCTGTAGTCGCTAAAGGCAATAGCAATTCCAAGCTCTGTGGTTGGGAGTGATAGGCCGCTGACATTAGAGAAATCATAAGTCAATGCGGATGCAATTACCAGCCAATTTGACTAGGTATGTGGCATTAGTTTGGATAGTATCTGCCTAGAGTTGAGTGGGCTTAAACTGCTTTTGTAATAGTTAATCAAACGCGCAGTTGATGGATTTTTGACGCTCGGCTTGGTTGTCTAAAGTTGAAAATCCAATGACACTTTTTTAAGTGTCATCTAGAAAAAGTAAAAAAGGCATAAGAAACACTACTTGGTTTTAATCAATTAGTTAGTATCTAAGAACATTGGTTTAGAGTACCTATGTATATGAAGAGACGTAATTAGGTTACTAGAGGTCGAAGAAATGCAAATTAAACCCTGTATTCTGGGTCATAGTTACGTTATTACAACAGCACGATGACCCTAGAATAACATTCTCAACGAATGAGAATTCATTTGTATAAATAGACGGCACAAATATAGAATTTGTATCGTGTCAATAACCTATTTACTTACATGAACAACGTATACTAACTTGTTTCTTTCAAACATCGTTCCATTTTCGTAAACAAAATCCTGAGAAACACCTAACTCATTCCAGGAACAACTTTTATTTTTAAAATCACAACACAGAACAGCTGGCAATGTAGACAAAACAAAAATTCTCGCGCCAAATATAAAAAGAAAACAATAATACTTACAAAGGTTATCACAGTTCCGAATCCGACAGCATAGCCCCAGCTCTTCCTATCAGTCTTCTCCTTAACTGGGTCCAAGTCTTCTTCCGTGTTGTTTTCTTTCACAGTCTCCTCCTTAAATTCTTTTGTTTCTTCCATTGCACTTAACCACTGTATCACTGTGTCTTTGGTAAGCGTCACAAGTGTACTGTGTGGCGGACGGACGCGTCTGATAAACAACTGTCATGTACTATTAGGGCTATTATACATGCTCTGTTTTTTGATATTCAAACGTTGACAGTAATTTTATGATTGTGTCGAGTGCATATTATATGATATCTAAGGCTCGTATGGACAGGTGCGATGCGACAATGCGACAAATGCATTTTTATGGATATTATTCTAGGATAATAATATTCGTAGACTATAAAAAAGGGCTGTCGATTCGTTGTCCCATTGTCGCGATCCATCTGTCTGTAGTGTCTTTATTTGGTTATTTTTTTTGGATTAAAATTATTAGGTATGTTTACTTTGGAATTAGTTGAGATTAATACAATTACAAGTTACACTTAGTACAATTTTATAATTGTAGTTGGCCCACTTAAAGCAGAAATCTAGTAATAAAAGATGGTAGAAAATTTTGAGACAGCTATTTTTCTTTGTAAATCAATCCTTAGATGTAAACAAGAAAATGATTAAAATTTTGATAAGACGAAATTTTTATTCTGTCGATCAAATATCCAATTTATTCAAGTAAGTATTGTGTTTTCATTTTAGAAGTAAAACTCATAAAATTATCGGAATGGTTTTAGATTTTAAAAAATAATTACAGCTATGTTTGATTTTGATTTATTTAGAAAGGGTTTTTCTGAACGACCTAAAAGTTTAATTTCTTTTTGAAGACAGAATTTTATTTGTTTCACTTTTAACAATCCGTGAATGGGGTCATTCAAACTTTGTTTACATTATGTGTACCAAAAATAATGTTCTAGCTTTCAAGAATAGTAGGAAATGTTTAGCAAAAAATAATCATAGAAGTTATACTAAATTTAAAGAAAATGGTCGCCGCATCATTGTCGCATTGTCACATCGTGCCAGTCTGAGGGGGCCCTAATGTCCGTTGTATCCACAACATTAATGCACACCGCTCTGTGTTTGTTACGCAGATAAATATTGTCTTTGTTCACTTATTAGCTTGTACACAATAAAATTTGTTACACATATGTAAAGATATAGTTTATTACTCTATAAATATTGCTTAATGGGGCGGTGTGTAATTATATGGTGTAATTAGACAGTAGGTATTTAACTGTATTTTTTCGTATGTGACACAGAGTAGGTACTTATTTAAATTCAGATAGGTCAGTTCTACTGCTCTCTCTTAGTCTGTTACTCGTATCCATGTCTATTATGGAAAATGGACTGAGCGTTTCCTTGTGTGTGCAGTGTACACGGTTTGAATAGTGTGAGAGAGATAAAGCGATCGTGAGGACATAGCTGTATGTTTTTCTAGAAAACGAATAATGCCACGACCAAGGCTTGCAGGAGCGTTTTAAGCGAAATGAGGCAGAAAATCTGAAAGAAGAAAAAGCACAGTCGCCTTGTCTCTTTCTTCAGTTATAAATTTTGTGAGAGTATTGTTCAGTCCATTCTCTATGTCTTTGCTTTGCTTTACAACACAATGTCAAATGTCTTAAGTGCCGATAAAACAGATCTACTTATAGTAATTAATCATAGTGACGCTAATAATACCTTCGATGTACTGCTAGATAGATCAGCTACTAAATATAGGTACCATATAAAAAAGGGATAGATATATTTGTCATGGATAGCTCCATCTCACTCTTACACTAGAACAATGATGATTTAAAGCACTTTCATTAATTTCTAAGTGCACGTGTCTTTTATCATGCATTATACACGCCTTCGTCTTATGAGTCATAAGACGTTTAGGTCATCACCTAACCTAATCGTTGCGATATCATTTGATTATTAATTAATTATTATGCAATCTTATCAATTATCTTATCTACACACATGTAATTTCATATATTTCGTCGTTGCTAACTGTTAACTAAGACTTAATAAAAATTTAAGATGCTGACATTAATTACCTTAAAGATTTTTAGACCTTTCAATACTTGAAGGAAAATTGCAAGTTTTACGGAAATATTAAACTACTAGCATTTTCCCGCGGCTTCACCCCCATAGTTTGCCAAACAAGAACCGTACCTTTTTGCGAAATAAAAAGTAACCTTTAGCACATAATTATACCCTATTCGCTGTAGCAAAAAATTAAATGTAAACAAACAAACGTCAAATTGTTATAATCAGACTAATTTTATTAAAAAATTGTTTGGAACTATTACGATTATAAATTAAAGAGTTCTGTAAAAGTAACTATTTTGCGTTGTAAGGTTGTATTTTTTAAATTGGTCGGATTATAACCCTTTGACATTTGATTGTTTATCGTTTATTTTTTGCTTCAGCGAAGGGTGGGTATTATACTGATTGTGTAGAGATTAGCAAACATAATTATAAAGAAACAAAAAATAAATAAAAATAAGTTTAATAAAAACTAGATAAAGTAAAATGCAACATTATGAATGAAACAAAATACAAAGCATTGTACAAAAGTTTATTTCATTAAACACTTTCATTATTTACATATCGCAGTCACAAGGAAATCATTTTCCATTCCATTCACAGGTTTATTAATCGTTTAATATATAATTGACTATTATATAAAAATAAACCTTACATTTATAAAATTTAAGTACTAAAATACTATTTTAGAAATACTTGCATACTATACAGTCAACAAGATTAGGCGGCAAAACAGTACCAGTTCTTGGCAATACTTATGCCAAACTATTTTGTTGAATGTACATATGCGTACAAGTATATTCCAATCTGCCTTGCCAATAAGGCTAGGCAGATTGAAATATACTTGTACCACCCAACTCTATTGGGGTCGGCTTCCAGTCGTACCGGATTCAGCTGAGTACCAGTGTTTTACACGGAGCGACTGCCTATCTGACCTCCACAACCCAGTAACTGGGTAACACGGTAACCCTTGGCAAGACTGGTGTCAGATCTCAATCTTCTGACTATCCGTAACGACTGTCAAAGTTTTATCTTCAAATGACAGCCGGGACCAACGGCTTAACGTGCTTTCCGAGGCATGGAGGAAACTAGGTATGTTGAAATGGTCACCCATCCACGGACTGACCTCGTCAAGTGTTGCTTAACCTTGATGATCGACTAGTACGGCTGTTATTATTTAGCCACGAGCTTCTCGATGCGTACAAGTACATTGATAATCCTAAAAATATATTGGCAGCGTTCATAACTAATTCCCGTTTTCACTAACACTAAGCGAGATCTTCTTAATACATAAACATAATGTAAGCATTAATAGGTAACTTGGTGCAAAATACTTACGTTAAGGCGATATTGATTTTCTGATGCGAATTGTTATGTCACCTGTCAACAGATTTCCAATAATATTGACAGACACTGACCCTCAAATTTACAAAAATATATCAAAATTGTAGATTTTGAAGATTAGATACAAGTTGCCTATTGAAAAACGCATGGTTTAACGATAGTATTAACCTAGGTAAATATGTTAGATTTAACAAGACGTTGTTTTTCTTGATGTTATTAAAAACGGGCATAAATATTGCTTAAACTTAAAGTCGTTAATTACTATTTCGTCTCCTACAATAAGAAACTGAATAACATAGTAATATGGCAAGATTTTGGCAGCTTGATATTAATATATAACTAGACTTATCTTCTAAACTTCATTTAAGCGCAATCATAGACTTCATTCGATTTTCAAAATCAGTAGATATAAAATCTCTGATAGTTTCTAACTAAAACATTACTACAAATATTCGAGTAACCTAAATCAATAAAACTATTTACAAAATCTCAACTGCCTTCGCTTTTCGCGGCAACATTGAAACATTGAGCAAATCTTTGAACATTAAACTTAAAAATAACGATAACATAATCTTGAATTATATTTACAATACTTCAACTAGAGGTGTTCCACAGGACCTGATGCAAGTCAATCAATTAGAAATTATTAAAACCGTATTAAACGAACATCTCTAATTCACGGTTGGAGTTTCAAATCCTTTGAAAAAAGAACGAACTCGTGTTAGTTCTAAAATTTCAAGCCTGAAAATTCATGTCTTCAGGGCGTTGGCAGAGTTCTTGTTCTTTCTGTATTTGGCTATGGCTTCTGCTGCCCATGGTATGACGCATAAGAGGTTACAGGCAGTCATCATGTTGAATGCTATGGCGTAACTGCCGGTGTAATCTCGGAGTAAACCTGTAAGAAAGAAAAAGGAAATAATAAAAAATAAAAAAACCGTTTGCTCTGTAGTTAAAGTCAGGGTAAGTAACAGACTTTTGAGAATAATTCCCAGGAAACAGAAACGTCACTAAGGTTGAAATTATCCACAAGAAGCCGGTAAAAATGAAGACCTACAAATAAGCCTAAATATTTTGGCATTTCGTCAATGGCTATTGCCGACAGAACGTTACTTTGTCTAGGAGCCTCTTGTCTTTTTATGACACACAAGTGACATTCAACCTAAAAGTGACAAATAATTTATATGTCTGATAAGATATATACGCATATTAAATTTAATTCAAAATCTATTATTTGATTCTATCAATTCTGTAAATCCGAAACACAAAAGTAAGATATTGTTAGAAAAATAATTTTAAATTAAAACTTTCAGTTAATATAAAATAAAAGAGAACCATCACTAATGAGCAATAAGTAGGTATTCATTAAGGCTGATAAAGCAAAACTAAGAACATGTAGTCCTACTATAAATTCACATCAAAGCCTTGGATGGATTCATCAAACGAGTTCCCAAAATCCTTAATAAAAGCTTCTGCCTAAATAGATGCCAGGTATCCAACAGAAACACTGCAATAATGCTATGACGTCAAATTAATGTATTCACAGTACTGAATATTGTGTGGAAACGTCGGATAGACACAAATTGAAATGACAGGCATAATAGGGACACGCACGTCAATGGATGCGAGCTGTATTGATCAATACAGGATTGCTAAATCGTGTTGAGCAGTAAGCAAACGTGTTTAATGTCATGCTGGTTACTTTGAATGGCTGGATGGAGACATTGTAGCGCTATCGTATTATGCTTTTAATTGGACCTGCTTGATTGTGTATTTGCTATCGTTTCATTCTGCTATTTTTATATTTGTAAGTCCAGCAGGAGTGACGCGGTTTCATAGATATTGTCTTAATCCCTAGACAAAAAAAATCCATAAAGCCTTTTCGCATTGTCACGTCGTGCTTCTATCTTCTATTAGAATCATCATCATCTGCCCAACTATGTTGGAGTCAGCTTCCAGTCTAGCCGGATACAGTTGAGTACCAGTGTTTTACATGGAGCGACTGCCTATCTGACCTCCACAACCCAGTAACTGGGTAACACGATACCTCTTGGCAAGACTGGTGTCTATACAAAATGCGGTATCGAAATTTCCGAGAACTGCCAATAGAAGATATTAATATGATAACTTCATAGTTAGTTATAATATTAATTTATTGGAAACGGTTAGTATTTCATATAACTGCTTTAAAGAGACGTAAAACGTCATAATCTCATTTGATTAAGTTGGTGTCAGACTATTGTTAAAGCAAGATACGAGTACACATTTTTCGACAATCAATGACTAATTAAAATTTCATCTTGAATTTAAATATATTAGAAGAATATAATGATATGCGAAATATGGCTACAACAACTTATTAGGTTACACGTGCTGTGAGTCTATGACCTTATGATATTTTAGGTAAAATATCAGCAGGTATATATTGGGGCCCATCATCATAAACATTTTTTTAATAGATACATACAAATCTACAAATTAATGCTAAAAGCTTCGGAAATATGTTTAAACAATGCATGCTGATAGTGGATATATTTTATGTAAAACATATCCCAAATATTCTTTTCGTCAACACATTATATTGTTATTTAGATTTGTTTCTTTATATGAAAAGAATATATAAGATGTATTGTGTAATTTATTAGTCAATACAAGTTGACATTCTATTTTCAGTCATTTTCTATATTATCTATACCAATATTATAAAGAGGAAAGATCTTTTTGTTTGTTTGTATGTTTGTTTGTTTGTACCGAATAGGCTCCGAAACTACTGGACCGATTTAAAATATTCTTTCACCAATAGAAAGCTACGTTATTCCTGAGTAACATAGGCTATTTTTATCCCAAAAACGGGTCCTGTGGTGTGGCCCACGCGATCGAAGCCGCGGGGAACAGCTATCTATACTAATATTATAAAGAGGAAAGATTTTTTGTTTGTTTGTTTGTTTGTTTGTTTGTACCGAATAGGCTCCGAAACTACTGGACCGATTTGAAAAATTCTTTCACCAATAGAAAGCTACATTATTCTTGAGTGACATAGGCTATTTTTTTATCCCGAAAACGGGTCCTGTGGGGTGGTCCACGGGAGCGAAGCCGCGGGCAACAGCTAGTATTAAATAAAGAACAGAGTTTTTTATTTGTTTGTACCGAATAGGCTCCGAAACTACTAGACCGATTTAAAAAAGTCTTTCACCAATAGAAAGCTACATTATTCTTGAGTGACATAGGCTATTTTTTTTATCCCGAAAACGGGTCCTTTGGGGTGGTCCGCGGGAGCGAAGCCGCGAGGAACAGTTGGTATTTTATAAAAATATTATTAATAAAATAATCTTACCGATCATTGGCCCGACGCTCAAACTGATGCCTCCAGCCAACAACATGTATAGTCCATACGCTGGTGGGTACCTCTCTATAGGCACATGCTCAGCTATGACTATTGGCTGAGCTATGTGGACCAGTGACCTCAAGGAACCCAGGACACCGGTTAGGATGAGAAGTGGCGTGTAGGTACTGAACTGGACGAATACTGAAATAAAAAAGTAAAATGTATTAAAAATGTTCATTGTTTAAATATTAGTTTATTTTTGCTCGCGATTATACAGCAAAAAAAAATATTTTTTCATTTGTAAAAGGCTTGTATATTTGATTATGAGCTGCAAGACATAGAAATTACTATGTAAATCTTAATTTATGGTAAAACATAATGGACCTACACCTAATAATATTTTATAGCCTCTATCAAGCACTTATAAAAATGGACCAAAATGATTCTATTGTTCGGGTTTTTTTATTTGTAAAAACAAATATATATTGGTACCTAATTCAACAAACTTTAATTTACATACATAACATATTTTAATGTCGCCAGAAATAGAATATAATGGCAATTTCAATCTAAGCAAATGTCGAATATTATTTTTATTAATTTATTAAATTTATTCTTCGATAGAAATAATAAAATCTTTATTACCAAAAAAATAACCACGAAACGAAAAAAAAACAAATAAACTTATAGTCTAGCATTTTGAGTTGGCGTCAAACAAACAAACATGCGAATTATTTACCTAAACCGTAGAATGATTGTAGCTAGGTAAATTTTGGTTGATGGTTACTATGGCGCCGCCTCAAAATACTAGGTAGTCGGTTCACAAATGAACATTCAGTCTTGTACTATTATTTATTCTGTGATTCAGTGAAAAAAATATCAATAAGTCCTTTTTTAACCGACTTCAAAAAAAGGAGGAGGTTCTCAATTCGTCGAAATCTTTTATGTTTTTTTTTTTATGTATGTTCCCCGATTACTGTAAGATGCCTGGACCGATTTGGAAAATTCTTCTTTTGTTTGAAAAGGTATACTTCCCAGTTGGTCCCATAGTCAGTATCTAATGATGGGATCTTGGAGAAATCGAGGGAACTCCTCAAATATTATAGGCATACATATAGCGATTTTGGTATTTTTATCAACAATGCTAATAATCTGATGATCATCTGCACTCAGAAAGTAACATTTGGTGAAGTGGAACTGGTGAAAAAGACCACAGATGGCCAATAGAATTCCTTAATGCTAAGTATGTCATGGGATATAAGATATCTCGAATAGTTTAACGACTATGATGAAGCAAATACTTATAAATACATAGTGCTGATGAAAATGGAACCATCGAACTGATCTGATGATGAAGCCGGTAGGTAGGCACTGGTACTTCGAAATAAAACAATGTATTCTAGTCGTGTATGGGCTTATTGGAATCGTCATGAGATGTACTTTGGCTATATATGAGATGAGATGTAATTTTATGGAAATTGGAAGTACCTATCAAAACTAAAAAGAGATAAATAAAAAACTTTTTAACAAAAAAACAAACCGACTTCCAAAAAAACACTGCAAAACGAAAAATAACTTTCTTTTCCGAAGTCGGTGTCGAAACACTGAAAACAATAGGTACCAAAGACACCGACTTCGGAAAAGAAAGTAATTTTTCGTTTTGCAGTGTTTTTTTGGAAGTCGGTTTGTTTTTTTGTTAAAAAGTTTTTTTTTCTACCTTTAGAGATTGATTTTGTTTTTTAAATTTAAATAGGACCAACTTTGAGGAAATCTAACCACATAATAAGTTATGCGTGGTCACACATAAAAATATACATGTCGAATTAAGAACATCCTCTGTTTTTTCGTCAAATAAAAACTAAATTTGATAAAGTGCATTTTTCGAATCGTATATCGAGGCTTGGCATCCGTTTTGAAATATTTATGAAGTGTGAGAAATGTATAAAAATCGATCTAATTAATTAGTTAAGTCCCTATGTGTTACAATTACCTAATGTTAAAATTATTACACCAAGTACTTGACAGTTAATTTAAAAGACGATATTGAATTTATATTTTTACTTTTAACATACAGACATAATAAACACACGCCTTTTTGCCAAGGAGGTTGACAAAAACTACAAAACGCTACCACCTGTTACGAACCTAACATACCTACTGTTTTTTTTTTAAGTATGCAGATACTGACGGATACTTGGCTTTTTTCAACAGCATTAATAATATAATGGCGTCTTAATTCGACACTAATTATATTTGATTGACTGAAGCACAGACTATAAGTTCATTAACCAAAGGTCGGCTATTTTTGATGACTAATGGATTGTTTTAAAAAAAAATACCTATCTAAAAGCTATCTTACATAAAGAGCACTGTGGTAATAACAACTTATTATGTGTTATTAAACGGATCAAATGTCACTGCCATTATACTAATTGCATTTTTATGTTTCAGCTATTAAGAAAACATCAAAATCATTTCATCTTTTTGGCGCTAATTGTCAAAAACCCTCTTATAATAGTTATTTTGATGAGAACAGCTACTCAAACCATATATTCAAATAATTATTATTATAAATTTTAATATATAAAAAAACTCGTGCTATTAATTTTTACAGCACCAGATATTTGTGTTTTATCTATAGATACTAATTATTTTTTTAAGAAAATCGATCAACCTATGTAATTTTAACATGGTTGCCATTTCTTATACTTTTTTACCGACGCCACGACGCGCTTTGCGTGTAAGTTTATATTGAAATGCGAAACATCCTGTATTATATTTTCGTACGATTAAAACCTAATAAATATCTTTGTAATATTACGTACATATTTTAATCAAACAAACTGTATCGATACAATACAGCCGCACAGGTCGATCTTCTAGGTTAAGGAATGCTTGACGAGGTCGGTCCAATGGGTGGGTGACCATTTCAAAAAACCGAGATTCCTCCGTGCCTCGAAAAACACGTTAAATCGTTGGTCCCGGCTGTCATTTGAAGATATTTGACAGTCGTTACGGGTAGTCAGATACCTGAGATCTGACACCAGTCTTGCCAAGGCGTACCGTGTATTACCCAGTTATTGGGTTGTGGAGGTCAGATAGGCAGTCGCTGCATGTAAAGCACTGGTACTCAGCTGAATCCGGTTAGACTGGTAGCCGACCCCAATATAGTTAGGAAAAGGCTAGGCAGATTGATTTTATCGATACAATAAATAATATCAATTTTAATAACGAAGAATATAAATATATTTAGATTTCTTGAAATAGAAAATAAATTATTGTCATTAGCAGAAATGCTAATCAATACGAGGATATTTTAAGATGAAGAGGCAAAATCATTAAAAATAGTTTTACTGTCACGTTTTGAAAAATAAGTGACGTAAATATGTAAGTTTTTTTTTTTTGAAAAGCTTTTTGTATAATTAATTTGGTCTATAATAAATTATACGAGTATTCTATATATCTATCTAATTAATTATTATTGTATCTTCACCGACTAACAGGTGAATTTAATTCAAAGGTGTTTTAAATTTTTTAACAGGTGTTTTTTTATGATATAGTAAAATAGTGCAATTAATTCATAGAAATATTTAATGATCTATAAAAGATTATCTATAAAACCACATTTAACTTTTTAATATTGTTGTTAATGGCCACGCTTTTAAAAATTCATATTCTTCCAAGCGCGCATAATATTGTCATTGTAGTTTAAAAGAGTTCAAACTCAAAAATATTGATGAAAATAACTGTATTTGGACTACTTAACAAATCTAAATTAGATGAGCCAATGGCCATATTAAATGAAGGCCGCAGAAATATACTGGGTGTTAGAAGTATTTGTACAGGAACGGTCAATATGACAACGACTAGAAAATGCCTTTGTCCAATAGTAGGTATGTATTTATCATCATCAGCCTATTAATGTTTCCACTGCTGGGACACAGGCCTCCTCTCTTTGAGAGAAGGAATGGGCCGTGATCCACAACGCGGGCCCAGTGCGGGTTGGTGGATGTCACATGTCTTCGAATTTTTAGTTCTAAGACATGCCGGTTTCCTCACGATGTTTTCCTTCACCGTTTTGAGAGCAGTGGTGATGAAATAATCTCCACATAGTAAAGCGCCTGCCTGGGTTCGAACCCACGACCCACAACTTGTTAGTCGCGGCCGATACCACTGGGCCACCACTGCTCTCTGCTGGTATGTATGATACAGTCATATTTATAATAATTAATTTAATCACTGATTCTTATTTCAAATTCTCCATAGAAAATTTGGATCTACTAATCGGAGTTTAAACTAATAATATCGTTATGTTTTTTATAAATGAGGTCCATATTTCGGCTCAATTTCTTATATCCTATCCTATATTATAAACTATTTTATATATATTTTTTTATAATTCTACTTATATTATTAATGTCAAAGTATGAATGTTTGGATGTTAAGAAACGGATTTGGATGAAAATTTCCGACCTACACGTAGACGAAGCCGCTAGTAAAATCTAATAACCACAAAATTGTAATTCACTTACCGAATCTAAAGATTGCTGTGAATAGGGCTCCACTGAAGAACATGTAGCGACTGTTCATCCTGAAGAATTGTCCAGCTACGCCCAAGAAGAGACGTGCTGACATATCCATCGCTCCTCCCACCGCTATTATGGTTGCTATCTCTGCCTGAAAAGTTTCGATTAGAAAGTTTTGTTAGAATTTAGGGTAATATTAGGTAGGTACAGGGGAAGCATCGTCACTTGATTGGATCGTAGCAGATAGCATTCTGTATTTCTGCCTATCCCCATAGGAAAAAGGCGTGACTTTATATTGTAGTATATATATGTATAGGCGATTTTTATTGGGTTTTTTTTATTTACCTATTTGCGCTAAAAGCCCTTGAAAATAACTGTGAAACGAAAGAGCTAACTTAGTAAGCAACGTCTTACACAACTCATGTCTACTTTATCGAGTTTTTGATTAAGCGAGAAATGTTATGATAACTTATAGACTTCGGATCAAATTGAACAGACTTTCAGTAGACTCAGGCTCAAGTTTTTTATCCCTACATTATGGTTTGTATCCTAGTTGAGTGGTCTCATAAGACTTCGTATCAAACTGAACAGACTTTCAGTAGACTCAGGCTCAAGTTTTTATCCCTACATTATGATTTGTATCCTAGTTGAGTGGTCTCATAAGACTTCGTATCAAACTGAACAGACTTTCAGTAGACTCAGGCTCAAGTTTTTATCCCTACATTATGATTTGTATCCTAGTTGAGTGGTCTCATAAGACTTCGTATCAAACTGAACAGACTTTCAGTAGACTCAGGCTCAAGTTTTTATCCCTACATTATGATTTGTATCCTAGTTGAGTGGTCTCATAAGACTTCGTATCAAACTGAACAGACTTCCAGTAGATTCAGGCTCAAGTTCTTTATCCCTACATTATGGTTTGTATCCTAGTTGAGTGGTCTCATAACTTTAAGACACATAATTTCGCCAAGATTAGACTCTCATGGAAAGGGCACGTCAATATTGCCTAAACTGAAAGATTGTTACGATAGTTTAAACTTTGCTAAACCATTAAAATCACAAAAACCGTGTTAGGATGTTATGTACAGTAGTTTTATCACAGGATAAAACAACGAGAGTTGTAAAAACGACGCTATTGTTACAAGCATTATCACCAAAAGCCGGAACAAAGCTACGATGGAAGTTGTTATTGACACTTCCTCGCATGTGTTGCCAGCCAGCAACATTCAGTTTTAACTTACATTTTAATTGAAGTGGCAACACAGCGCTGCTTGAATTTGAAAATAGAATTGCTATGTGGTATATGATCAGAATTATGCATGCGGGCTACATATGCAGTAAACGAACATCTCAATAGCTGCGAAGATTCCCAAGGTTTTTTTAAAAACTTTTTTTTATGTTTTTGTTTTATTCTGTTTCAAGTACATTGCTAGATATTTCACAGCAATTCGTAATCGTAAATTCACAAAAGCCACCAAGATATATGATTCACAAACACACAATTTTTAACCAAAATAAAGCACTCGGCAAAGATAAAAAATGATCTAAATAAAAGACATTAAAGCCATCTTTCAGCGTAATATTCATTCTGAGGCAAAAATATTAAAGAACCTTACCTTGCTTAGATGTTTTTTGTCCAAAAATAATGGCTCCAGAGTAAAAAATGTGAGGTCGGCGAAGAAAGTTAATGCCAGTCCAAATATAATATTAACATAAACTAAATCCTTTAGAAGGGATAAGTCCAAGAAATCCGCTATAGTTTGCCTGTAAAAGAAATGACAAGGTTATTACCAAATAAGTTCGAGAAGGTGTAACTAAAGCCATCCTTATAAATAAAAAAAAATAGGAGCTTGGTGCCGAATCTTGCAACTGAATTTTAAAGCAGCTATTCTCAACCGATTAAGATAAAATTTTACACACACGTTTGGTTTGGATTAGAAAGCATATAAATGCAATATGAATATATAAAAATATTGTATAAATAAAGTTTTATTTTAAAAAAAACTATCAATTTATTGAAAATGTTGACAATACCGCATCTAGCAACTAGATGCTCTGAGAGTTTCACTTATGCACGTGAAAAATAAACAACTTTTTAGTTTAATATGTTTACCTATCTACGTAATTATAATAAACTAGCTGACCCGGCAAACTTTGTTTTGCCATAAAAACACCAAACATTCATCTACCCTACCTCCCCTACCCTAATAACCCTACACTACCTACCCTGCCCTACCTATCCTACCCTAACAACTCTACACTACCTACCCTACCCTACCCTACCCTACTTACATACCTACCCTTCCCTACTTACCCTACCCTACCCTAAACGGGATAAAAAGTATAGTAGTATCCTATGTCCTTCCCCTGGTTCTTAGCTACCTCCCTACCAATTTTCAGCCAAATCGGTTCAGACGTTCTTGAGTTATAAATAGTGTAACTAACACGACTCTCTTTTATATATATAGATGTATGTACAGCATAACTATACTGGGAAGTTCAAATCATTTTCAGCAGTCCACCAGTCTTGTAAATCACAATATTACAAAAAATAAATTGTACTTTTATGATTTTAAAGTCGTCAAAATCTAGTCCGTTGACGTTTCTTATTTTACATGCCGCGATAACTTTCTACGTAAGAAATTGAAAAATCAAATTCATAATCCTAATTAATTACTATGTTACCCATACACTATAATAACGAGTATCATTCGCAAGCATCAAGTTTAAATATTACTAAGTATTTTTATAGCTGTCAAAACGGGCCTTTTATGTTTTGACAACTTTAATGACAGATATGATATGATGTATTCACACTTTGAGTACTTAAACTCAAAGTGCTGGCGATATCATGACTGTCATTGATATCATTAATTAATTCAAGTCAAAGGATTATAAAAAGCTAGAAACTGTCACACTCCGTGATAATATGCAGATATCTATAGGCATACTGAGATAGGCGCGACGATGTTTACGGTCTTTTTACCACGTTCCGGTTTCTAAACAATCATACTAAACAATCATTATGTAGAAACATAGAGAATGTCTAATTAACAAGTCCTGTTATACTAGTTTTTGAACGCGGCTTAGCCTTCGATAAAAGTATATTAATTAACTCGTTAAAATTATTACAGAATCTTAGGTACTGTTAGCATTAAAAGTAACCTATATCAGTTGATGCGTGACTGATTACCATATCAAATAACCATACATCTAAATGTCAACGTTCACATTAAAATACATATTTGTAGGATACCTAATTCAAGAATTCAAATTCACCAAGCTCAGCGTAAGTCAAGGTTGGGTCTGATTTAATTTTAGACCACTTATAGAGGAGTGGAATGCACAAATAAAAAATCTTTTATATCTTTTTCACTATTATTTATATCCAAATTCTTATGCGAAATTGGAGCCAAGTATTGAGTCATATAAACCTGTTCCTATTCATGCAGGTCATAAATGCTACTAAGCTAATTATTTTAACAGTCGCTGTAACTAATCTACATCTACAGGTACTGATAATAATATAATGAGATAAAATTATATTTTAGGTACGTCAGGAATCAGATCAGTACAATATGATTTCGAAAATTCGTTCACTATTAAAGAGCGACACTTTACGTAATGAAATATAACATACATATTTTATAAGACTTAGAGTATTGCATAGGACATAGGGTACTCTTAATCATAACTACAAGGGTGAACCCGCTGGCAGAAGCTAGTCTATAATAACTAACAAAATACTCAATCAAAACATACCATTTCCCTTCCTTATTTTTAATAATCGGCATAGGTTCCGCGGCAATGTTTCCAAAGTTGCCCAAACTGGATACAGAAGCAGCCTTGTACAAATTCTCCCGGTACACATGATCGCTCGAATCGAACTTGCTATTTATCTTTCCGTCTGCTGGGATCAAGACAACTGGTATGCTCAGTCGCCTGGAATCGCTTAATTTGGACACAAATAGTAATTCTGCTCCTTTCTTGGGATTTTCCAATCGATTGATTCGATACAAATTCTCTACGGATCTCGCATTTTCTGATGTATCAAGACTTGGTAAGGTTTTGGCGAAATCGAATTTATCCTTGTTGTCTTCTTTGGCTGGTGTTGGTGGTATTACTGGAACGGAATTAATATTGTTTGAAACGGAAACTCTACGGAGTTACATACGAGTTATATATTTTATGCGATCTAATAATAGGTCAGCCTTTGATGAAAATACTAATTTAAAATAACTAGTTAACAAACAAAAAAGCAGCACCAGAATTCAAAGCCAAATTGCATCTCTCTGGTTTAAAATTAAAAATATAAGTTCTTTATACACTACGAACAGATTTACAAAGCGAAATGAATTTGCACAAACAACAGTGACCGTTATAAACCTCCCGCTTTATGTGGATAGTAAAAACTTACAAACAATCTTCTCGCAGGGTTTCGGCTGCTTCTTCATATGCCATTTGACGGGATGCATGACCAGAGCCCCGAATATACTATGCGCTGATATCGCACAAAGTATTGCCAGCGTTCCCCTAAACCCGTACTCAGTTATCGTAAACTTGATAAACAACGGGTAAAACATCGTTATCATACCAATTGAAGCCTTACACAGACTTAGATAAAGCACTTTTTTCTTTGTGAAATAGCTGTTGAAACTTGTGTAGGAGACAGGTATGAGTAGCCCCATTCCCAAGCCGTGGAGGAAGCCATTCGTTATAATCAGCTGGGTCGTAGATTGCACGAATATGGCTAGGAATGACGCAAAAGTGTATATGAAGGCTCCTATTAAACCCACTTGTCTTAGGGATAGTTTCTTTAAAGCTATATTTGCTGAGAATCCTGGAACAAAAAACATATAGTTTTACATACAAAATACCTACATGGATTTTTTTGTTGGATAAATTAAACAATCAACTCTAATTATTGCAGTCGGACGTACTGGACCGTGGTCGTCAGTCCTGTGCTGGACACAGGCCTCTCCATCATGGTACTTATAAGATATTGCTAAGAAGAAAAACACCTATGTGTATACTTCATCAAGAAAAAGTTAACCATTTCTATAGACAAAGCTAAGGTAAGTTTTCAAAGAACTTTACAGCAGCAAGCGGAGTAAAGTAATCTGCTGGATTTGAAAGGATTTTTCCGTTCTCAGTTTCTTTTAGAGGAAGGAATATTAAAGCTTTGTATAAATAAGTTATAGTAAAGTGTAAATACTTGTAATATAGGAGTAATGCCTAAATAGTAACAAGCAAACAGTTAAAAAACTGTAACTCGACTACGGTTTTTATTTTGCCTATGTTACCCGGGCCATAATAACGAATCGATTGACACCTTATTCATCAACATCGGATGAATAGTTTAGGCGCTACGGAGGAACATACGTAAATACAAACATACATACATAGACTGCTAAAATCATAACCCTTCCTTTTGGCTTCCCCGTAGTCGGGTAAAAAAGATGGACTTGTCAGTTGTGATATATGACTGGCATTTTTGCTTCATCAGGTAACATTATGATTCCAATTTTTCGGATTATTTTATAGAAATCGAACAATAACAATTTAAAAGTATATCTATTCGAAAATAATTATTATGAAAATAAATATCGTAACAATTTGTAAACGCCTGACCAATAAATATAAGACACAGTATCACTCGTAGTTATGTGATAAAATTTTATTGCTGTCGTTTCAACGCAAGGAGTATTTAGCATTGATATCAGATCCAGTTTATAAAATCAGATTGGAAAAATATAGTTTACATGATAATAAAATTAATTTACACATGTTAAGTCAAATGTCAATTTCTTGTTTGCTTATCTAATAGTCAATCTTAAACAGTTTAAATGTTATTAGTTGCTGATCAGGGAATAGAATCTACGTTTAGCTTATGTTACAAGAAACATTACTTATTTAATTTGTAATAATTAATTAACCGCTTTTTTTTTTTTTTAATTTTACACACATTGGACCAGTGTGTGTTGCCAGTTATGACATATTGCTCTGAGACGTGGTGGCTCACAAAGTATCTTTGCGTGATCTAATCAGAAATTTAGTGATCCGCAAGACAACCAGGGTTACCGACATAGCTCGAAGAATTGTGAAGCTTAAGTGGCAATGGGCAGGGCACATTGCTCGCAGAATGGATGGCCGAAAGATCTGGAGTAGCGACCGCGAACTGGAAGACATTGCGTTGGGAGGCCTCTCACCAGGTGGACCGATGACCTGGTGAAGGTTGCGGAGATCTGCTGAATGCGGGACGCACGAGACCGGTCAATGTGGCAACGCTTGGGGGATGTCTATGTCCAGCCGTGGACGTCTTTCGGCTGATATGATGATTTTAATTATTATATGATTTTATTTTTATTTATTTATTCAATATGTTTTATTTATTTATTCAATATGTTTTATTTATTTATTCAATATGTTTTATTTATTTATTCAATATGTTTTATTTATTTATTCAATATGTTGTGTGTGAAGCTCGATATGTCTCTGCTAGTCACAAATAGGCGATTATAACTCCTTAAAGTTTTTCAAAAAGCGCGATTTTTTACTCGCGCTCGACCGCGTTAACGTAAACGTCAATTTGTATTGAAACTGGAAAGCGCCGTCTATTGACAGGAAGGAGAAACCTCTTTTTTGTAAGTATACAAATTGACGTAAGAGATCGTTAACGTTATCACGATCGAGTACGTTAATAAACTCACACAGGCCACTGTTCTTTTACCGAAACCAGTTCAATACAAAACTTAAATAACTGAGTGTTTAAATAATACTGCAAACTTGTATTTTTTTTGCAAGTAAAAACGTCTTCTAACAAACGTTTTCCATGGTAGACATTGTCACAGCGTAGACGCTAGACTGTGCGTAGCACCCGCGTAAAAACCGCGAAGAAGCCGCGTAGCAAACAAGACGCCAGACTGTGCATAGCACCCACGTAGAACCCGCGTAGCAAACAAGACGCCAGACTGTGCATAGTACCCGCGTAGAAGCCACGTAGCAAACAAGACCCCAGACTGTGCATAGCACCCGCGTAGAAGCCGCGTAGCAAACAAGACGCCAGACTGTGCATAGCACCCGCGTAGAAGCCGCGTAGCAAACAAGACGCCAGACTGTGCATAGCACCCGCGTAGAAGCCGCGTAGCAAAAACCTACGCGGTTGCAACTTAACAATGAACCTGTATCTTTGAATTTTTGCATACATTTAGTTGTTTAGAGATCTGTATTTGTGTCTTTGAGTTTGCCTGCTCCTAAGCAAAACAATGAAGCAACTTATAATGGTGGATTTCAAACTTATAATGGCCTAACATTTGTTCCGTGGAATTAATCGTTAGCTCGTATCTTCGGTATCATTTTAAAAATTGTATTCTTCGAATAAAGTTCAATATCACCAAAGAAGATTTTTTTACCGTTAGTTTAGTTTTTTTATTGCTTACATTTTGAAGTTTGTTAATTTTTTCTGTAATTTGATGATTAAATTATTTTAAAATGGTTCTAATGGCCCGTTGGTTAATATTAATTAACTCATTAAAAATATAAGTTACGGCTTAAATTAAATTAATTATACATATAGATAATAAATTGACCACCGACATATGTAGTTTGGGAATTAGATACTATAATTAGAATAATATAAATATTCAAAAGGTGAGAAGGTACAATATTGACGTGAACCGAATCCGAGCACATTTTGAAGTGTTTAAATGGAACATATACTTTTCCAACAGTTTTTTACCCACGACGGAAATGAGACGGTATATACGTTTGGGGTAAGAGGATGTTTGTGCAAATCCATGTTGCCATTTTTCTCCAAAACTACTTGACCGATTTTTCTCTTCTTGAAAATATAACAAGAGGCCATAGACAAGTGACATTCTATCATTGAAAGCGTGGTGATAGCGATGGTCAAAAAGCTAAAATTGTATGGGATTGACAAGCGATATCGAAAAATCACGTGATCAATCCTTTACATTTTGAAATGTCGACAATCGCCTTCGCTGACGTCGAATCAAAAAATAAGTCTCTTGCGAAAAAGACGATTATATATAGTAGTTTGAAAATGTTCTCACCAAGTGATTTTCAGACAATTCTCATGGAAGCCCTCCGTTTTCTTATTACCGACTTCAAAGAAAATAAGGAGGTAATCAATTCGACACGTATGTATGTAATATTGTTGGCACTAGAAAATATTCACATAATAATATGTTGTTCCATGAGGGCTTCTTAACACGTGAGTCCAATTTCATAAGTGCATGTATGTTTGTTTGTATTTGTTGTTTGTCCACGCATTTCTCCGAAACTACTTAACAGATCATGATCATTCTTTTGGTGTTTGATTGAGTATCTCTCAACTTAGGGTATAGCAGATAGTTTCATAAAAATCGGTCTAGCAGTTTTCAAGATATGGAGTATACAAGCGAACTCATTAGCGACAAATAATAAAAATGTGTAAATTGAGTTATTATGGGTATTTTTTCAATTCTTTACGTACAGTAGAAATTGCATTTTATTTGTGGGGTGTACTTAGAAAGATAGAAATTAAAACTATTTCACAAAAAAATAACCGGCGATAAAAACAGGAGGTAGATATCTATCTACCTCCTGTTTTTATAATTTTTCGACACCAACTTCCGAAACGAAAGTGATTTTGCACTTTTTAGTGTTTTCTTTTGAAGGCGGTTTATTTTCTCTAAATAAATATAAAAATACTAGCTGACCCGGCAAACTTTGTTTTGCCATAAAAACACCTAATATGCATCTACCCTACCTACCCTACCCTACCCTACCTACCCTACCCTACCCTACCTACCCTACCCTACCCTACCTACCCTACCCTACCTACCCTACCCTACCCTACCTACCCTACTTACCCTACCTACCCTACCCTACCTACCCTACCCTACCTACCCTACCCTACCTACCCTACCCTACCTACCCTACCCTACCTACCCTACCCTACCCTACCTACCCTACCCTACCTACCCTACCCTACCTACCCTACCCTACCTACCCTACCCTACCTACCCTACCCTACCTACCCTACCCTACCTACCCTACCCTACCTACCCTACCCTACCTACCCTACCCTACCTACCCTACCCTACCTACCCTACCCTACCTACCCTACCCTACCTACCCTACCCTACCTACCCTACCTACCCTACCCTACCTACCCTACCCTACCTACCCTACCCTAATTTTCCATTTTTTTTTTTTTTTTTTTTGTAAATCTAAACCATTCTCGAATCTCCACGAACACACACAAAAAATTTCATCAAAATCGGTCCAGTCGTTTAGGAGGAGTTCAGTCAAATACACACGCACACAAGAAATATATATATTAAGATAAAGCGGTTACAACTAGAACAGAGCGTGGAAGTTTTAAAATTGCATCATAGAGCTAAAGGCTGGCTTTATTCTGTTTGCCATTTTTTGCTTGGCACGGAAATGCAAAAATCTTCAGTGAAATACACGAAGCATTCTTTGTCGACACGTGTTTCGCAATCCCTTTGGCTTAAAAGAAATGTTCTCGAATTGTCGAGGTACTCGTTTTTGCTTTTGGAGTATTTTTAATTCATAATAAAGAATGATTATAACAACATTGTTATTACTAGACAGTGGTTCAGAAGAAAATACAGTCATTTAACTATTATATCTTTTTGAAACTAAAAAGTTAAGCACATTATGCTATATATTACTTTAATGTAATTATATACTTATCTTTGAAAATCATTCAATTTAATTGAATCCTAACAAGCACTACAAGGTAAAAAGGTCTAGGAAAAAATATTCAAAAAACGAGGAAGGACCAATTTACTATTAATCAAGGACTGTAAGTAAAGCCAAAGTCTATAATTATAATTTAAGCCTACCTAAAAAATATTAGACAGTAAGTAGGCTGATGGACGTAATTAAGTAGGAAGTCTACACGTGTAAGTTTTCAGAGATCCGTGCGTAAAGTGTGAAACGGGATTTAACTCTTATATTCCAATGAGAGTTGTAATAGAACTTCGCAAGTTCTTCAAAACGTACGCAAGACGCGGCCGCTCGGCTGCGTGTTATGTAACACGTTTTACCGAGATTTGCAAGCTTTGGTTAGCATATTTAACTATTGTTTGGGTTAACTACGGATCAAAAAACCGGGCCTTAGGATACCAGCTTAAGCCTACCATCGGCTGTCTGACCGTATGTTTTTCTGTTACAGGGCTAGAAAAACGGCAAATATCATTAAAAAGGCAGATTATAACAGTCTGTGATGATACGGAACCCCTAGTGAACTAATCTTTCTCACACATGATCGGTTTTTAGATGCCTATACTTAACTTACCTACTAAGTTTTTGTGTAGTCAAATTTCCTTAAGGATCTAAAATGATCTCTGAAGTAATAAAATATATCTATATTTACCAGCAATTGCCAATGTGACTTGAAACACCCCAAAAACGAGTGTCACTGCCGCTGTACCTACTCCCAATTCGTCCAAAAAGTCGTTGTATATGAAGCCAAACACTGGCTGGTGAGCTGTGCCGGCAATCTGGAAAAAAGAAAAATGGGGTTACAAATTTTGTTCCTAGTTCAAAAATAGAACATGGACAGCATGATCTGGGAACCTAGGACTATAAAGTGACGTAGATACATACATCTTAAGGTGGCACTTCACATCGCTATTCGTGTTCGCGTATTTGTCTTATTCGCCCAAATAGGACGATGTGAAGTAGCTCGAACAAGACGAATACGCCAAATACCACGGCTGTCGGTTTTTTGCAACATATCAAAGGATTGCGAATATGGCGAATATGTTCGTTTACCGGCCACACATCGCTCGCCAAATAATAAGCCGCTGCTGCAGTTAACACGTTCATCGTAAACTATAGCAAAAATATTCGTAAATGTTTGGCATATTTGCTGTTCATGAACAATGTGTAGTCGGTGTATTCGTGTTATTCGGAATTCGACACGAATATAGCGAACGATCGATCTGCCTAGCCTTTGCCCATCTATATTGGGGTCGGCTTCCAGTCTTACCGGATTTAGCTGAGTACCAATGTTTTACATGGAGCGACTGCCTATCTGACCTCCACAACCCAGTAACTGGGTAACACGTTACTTCTTGGCTAGACTGGTGTCAGATCTCAAGCTCCTGACTACTCGTAACGACTGTCAAAGATCTTCAAATGACAGCCGGGACCAACGACTTAACGTGCTTTCCGAGGCACGGAGGAAACTCGGTATGTCGAAATGGTCACCCATCCACGGACCGACCTTGGCAAGCGTAGCTTAACCTTGATGA
Source organism: Anorthoa munda (assembly GCA_945859665.1). Lineage (NCBI taxonomy): Eukaryota > Metazoa > Arthropoda > Insecta > Lepidoptera > Noctuidae > Anorthoa > Anorthoa munda. Next base: position 25,053,004 of record OX243900.1, on the reverse strand, counting down.
TCGACCAGTGCGGCCGTTAATATTTCGCCACGAGCTCCTCCCCACACGAATATAGCAAACAAATACGAAAAAAATCGCGAACATCGAATAGCGATGTGAAGTGCCACAATTATGCATGTAACTTGAATAAGACGGTAGATTTGCAGCATTGAAGATTTAAATTCCCGTATACTAGTGGGACACGACAAAGTGACAACGCGTTTTAAAAATAATATGGTCGTTGCTTTATTGTCGCATTGTCGTGTCACGCCTGTTTGTGTGTACAGTGATAGTGGTATCAACTTCGTAATGCATATTCAATACAATCGATTCATATCGCTGATTAAAATAAACGACACGGTCAGTGAACTGCTTTAATTCGTCCTCAGCATAAACTAAGTCATATTATTATTTATATAGTTCATTCCTATAAATGTTCTTTTATCAATCGAAAGTTTCACTTGTCTATAAAATTATATTTGGGTAAATCAATGCAAATATAAACTTCAGTGGCTGTGGACAGGGCAAGTTCTTCGCAGAACGGATGGACGATGGCGCCGAAAAGTTCTGGAGGACCGCGTACCTGAAGACGTACGTTGGAAGCCTCCCTCAAGGTGGAGCGATGACCTGGTCAAGGCTGTTTGAGTCCGGTGGATGCGAAATGCACAGGACCAATCTGTGGTGAAGCTTGGGGGCGGCCTATGTCCAGCAGTGGACGTCTTTTGGTTGAGATGATGATGATGGTGCAAATATAGGCGAAACTCACACAATCTGTTTAGTTTGTTACGTTTTCAAGCATATGTTGCTGATAATTATCTTATTGTTTAAAGTAGATATAGCGTAGGACCTGGAGAAGTAACACTCTCTCTGTAACACTGAGGTTTGCTGTCAGTGAACCCAATTATGGTATTTATATATGTTTGCTTTGTGTACAATAAAGAATATGAATATATAATTACTTTTTATCAACATACCGTGCTGGCAAGCCAGAAAGTAGTTTGACATCATTTAGACAGCATATTTTAAATTTAAATCAATCTATTAATTTGTTACCTGCTTAGCTACTTTTACAAATATTGTGTAATTTATTATGTGCATACTGAATATAATGGCCACAAAAAAGCATTTCAGCTGTGATACTGCTTTTATATGTAAATCTTCTTGTAAGTTTTCCATTTAATATAAATAAGATACATAATATTAATAATAAAATTATAAAAGAACAAAAGTTTGGAATGGTCATGGTCACTCATATCAGTCAACTGGCGAACTTAACTCGGCAAGATTATTTTTATTTATATTGGGAATTCAAAGAATGGAATTCAATCCTGGCTAGTTATGGTTTTGTTTTATTTTCTTTTCTAAGCCATAACCTACTCTGAAAAAAAAACTGATTTAATAGAGGAGGAACGACCTGCTTTCTCCGAAAAGGTAAACCGGGTTCTGATCTTTGCAGTCTTTTACTCAGGTGTCCACAAAAACACAGTTAGATTTACCTACCTACCTACCTACCAATCTAAACATGTTTTCGTGGTATTTGAATTTTCGATATAAATAGATAGATATTACTAGATTCGTTTAGAAACAAAAATAAAGGTTATACATCATATTTTTTTTTAAAGAAAGCGGCACACACTAGGAATTTCTTCCTGTATCGTGGGTGCGTTTAAACACTAATACACTCACGTACACAAACACCCAGAGCCGGACCAGCAGAGCAGGAGACGCAAAATCGAATGGATACCACTGCTTAACAAAACTCATAAAACTGCTTAAATAAGCTTATGGATTTCTTAAAAAAAAAAAACTGAAATCCCAGTTCCAAATTATTAAAAAACAGCTATTCAGTAATCTTACGTGCTCTCGATGAAATGTACCTAAGGAACAGCAGAGGGTTGCTCTCATAATAAAAACTATCCATATTCATGAGTACCGAGACTAATCCTAAAAGATTTCCAATGGATTGAAATCATATTTTATTATGGAGATATTATCTTTTGTTATTTTCTAGCTAGGCTAGAGTCCAAAAACTGTCTTTCTCTACACTGTAAGATCTGCCTATTAAGGCAAATCATACAGTGCAGAGAAAAACAGTTTACTATGTCAATACCGTTGCCACCTTTTTTTTTTTTTTTTTTGTTTACGGGGGGAAACCTTCAAAAGGCGCCTGGAATTTTGGGGAAAAAACCAGGGAGTGTGGGATTTTTACCTCACTAAAACCACCCCGGTGATCACCATCAGCACGTAGAAGGGACCCCGTGACCTCTCAAAAGACCACCCCGGAACCCCCTCTGTGCAACGCCTGTTAGGGCACGTCCCTGGGGAGATTAATAATGCACCGCCCCTGAGCCTCGCTGTGCACGGCAGCACGTGACCACTGTGCCACCGTCCTTCCCGGAGTCACTTGGCGGGCGAGCAGAGTCCCCAATCTGAACGCCCATGACCCCGAAGTCCCGCCTGTCTATGCAGCAGGCGGGGTTTCGGCGCTTTAGGCATCGAGGCGGTTGCCTCAACGACGCCTTCTTCTCCGAGTGGGATCGGCCCTCTCACGATCCCGCTCGGCAGCCTCCTTCTGTACCATCACGGTCTCACAGAAGGAGGCCATTTCCCTCCAGTTTTCTGTCTCTGCCAGCATGGCCCTCACAACTGCTGGCAGAGACAGGTCTCGCCACCTACTGTTCTAAATCATTAATTTACCGTCATGTTTAAAAGAAATATGCCAGCAACATCCCACATGCTGAGCGAGTGCCCACACCATACAGATTGACGGAAATAAGAGCCAACGGGCCAATGGCAACCTTCAAAATATAACTGGTTCTTACATTGAAAAATATGGTGCAACACATAGTAACTCCCAACTAATTGAAATAACTCTGTCTGACGGCATTGACCGCCAACGGCGAACAAAAAAATATGGAAACAATTTTATTCACCTAAAATGTATTATATAAATAACTATGTCGGATATTGTATTGTACGAGTAACATCTTATTGCGTGCGGTGGTCTAATAAAAATCGAAGAACGGATTTGTGCATAAAAAATGGCTTGACAGACAACAAAATATGTTCAGGGTAAGTTGGCTTGAGGGTTAACAATACGATACGGTAGCAACAGGTTCTAGATGTCATACTAACTAGATCGTTCCGGATAAATTCGCTAAAGAGCTTCACTAATTAGAAGATATATTTGATTACACGTACCACGTACGCTAATTAGGTAGTAACTATATTCGATGTCTTGTCTCATAGTTGATCTAGTGTTTTATTAATTAAGAACATTAATTTGACGTGTTTAAAAACATGTCTATTTGCATTTTTATGTAAGTCTGAACCGTTACCGGGTGGCAAGAAAAAAATATAAAACAAAATCTGTTGGTTATATGTATATTAAATCATGCTTGAGCATGTATATATTCAACACTGTTAAAAACATATTTAGATTAAAATGGAATAATACCTATGAGGATGAATTCGACTTCATTTTGCTAATCATATTTTTTTTAGTAACTTTCAAATTGCCATTTAAAATGTAGAATCATATTTTTATCTTAATTACAACATTTAAAACTATGAATACAGAAAAAAAACGGAGGAATACAGCTAATGAGACTCTAGATTTTTTTTAATTTTAACATCGAAAACGAACGTCATAAAAAGTCCAAATTGTATAGAATTTAGATACACAACGAATGACACTTGTCTAAAAACTTTGGCATTTCAACAATTACTATCGCTGATGTCACTTTCTGTAGGCTCTCATATAGACGTCAGCTCACCTTAGCTGATTGAATGCTTATAAAAGGGCCACAGTATGGTAGGTTAGGGCAAACGCAGTGCGCATGTACAATCTCACTAATATTTTAAAGGCGAAAGTTTGTGAGTGTGTGTGATTGTATGTTTGTTCCTTCTTCACGTTCAAACGGCTGGACGGGTCTGGATGTAATTTGGCACAGAGATAGATTGTAGTCTGGAATAGTACATATGATACTTTTTATCTCGGCGATATGTATTCTTGGGATAATTTTCGACATTCATGCGGGCGAAGCCGCTCGCAGAAGCTAGTAATATTATAAAGGCGAAAGTTTGTGAATGTGTAGGTGTGTTTGTATGTTTGTTACTCTTTCACGCAAAAAACTATTGAACGGATCTGGATGAAATTTGGCACAGAGATAGATATAGGGTCTCATATAGAGGTCAGCTCACCTTAGCTGATTACGTGCTTATAAAAGGGCCACTATATGGTATGGTAAGGCAAACGCAGTGCACATGTAAAATCACACTATCACACTAATATTATTAAGGCGAAAGTTTGTGAGTGCGTGAGTGTGTGTGATTGTATGTGATTGTATGTTTGTTCCTTCTTCACGTTCAAACGGCTGGACGAATCTGGTTGAAATTTGGTTCAGCGACAGTTTATAGTCTGGAATAGCATATATGATACTTTTTATTCCGGGAATATGTTTCCTTGGGATAATTATCGACATTCATGCAGGCGAAGCCACTGGCAGAAGCTAGTAGGTCAATAAATGGTGCATTGCCTTGCAAGTTTCTGAACTTTTCAAGTTCATCTAGGCAAGTGACATCGTACGTTTTTGCCATAGACAAATATTTTAACACCTCAGCCTTTTGGACCAATATTAACTGACGTGACTTTAATATGACTGTGAGTTTTTAAAGGGCCTTATTTTGGGTGTTCATATGCTGCAAAAATTAACCTAAAAAAAAACTGAAATGTACAAAGGTAAAGAAACTAAAAAGAAGTTGTGATACATTTTTAGAATGTGACCGTTTTATGTATAACTGAATATGTATTATTAGAATACCGTTATTATTAGAACAAGTTAAAAATAGATTCTTGGTATTATTATTTTTTCCTAAGATTTTTTTCCTTGATATTATTAATTTAATATAAAAAGACGACTTATACAAACACAAAAAATAAATCCTACACGACATAATAAAGAAATAACTTCCGCGTGTACTTTTTGTGTCGTCATGTAATTTGAATCACTGTGAATATAGGCAGTAATTTTAACGAAAAAAATTACTGCCAAGAGGCAATAATCTTTTTCGTTAACTTATTTTTAATGTTAAAATACCGACAAGTATTTGATTTTGGACGTTTTAGTTTGACTACAATAAGCAATTGTCTAGTTCCATACAAAAAATTTAAAAGTTAATTCTAAAAATCAAAAAACCCGACTGCTTAAAAATCGAATTATAAAGTCGTAAACAAGAAGAAAATCATGATGTGCAGTCGGAGGATACATCTGGTTTTGGTCAGCTAGCTCGCAAACATGTATCCGCCGACTGCACAGCATGATTTTCTTCTTGTTTACAAATTTTTAATTCGCTTTTTAAGCAGTCAGGTTTTTTTTATTTTTTGAATTAACTTTTTTTATTTATAACTGTATAGTTATTTTTTTCCGAATTAGGTACATTTAAACATTATAAGTGTTGCATATTTTTGAAATCGCCTCTTAAATCTCTTTATTTTGATACCCCACACGATGGGTATGGAAGAAAAATAAAATTGGGAACCCACAATATGGCGCCCAAAATCCACCAATTTCTTTTTTCCAATTTTAATGTAGCCAGTGACACTCGCAAGGTTAAGACAAATCGATTGACGTAAGAATCATCAAAATCGGCCAACGCGTTTGGTCTTTGGAACGCCACATAGGAACATACATACATAGAGACTGATAAACACATTATCCTCCTTAGGTAGTAGTAGGTCGGGTAAAAAGATCGTTAAGCAGTTTAAAAATATAGGCATCACCTAATAATATGTAGAAAGAGAAAATTACAGTAAAATAATAGTGTTCTCATTTAGAAAATCTCTCTCGTTATGAAATCTTATTAGCACTGATATACTAGAAAATCTAAAAAGTACGATCATATATCACATTTAAAACGTTTTTTTTTTCGAGTCTTTTCTCATTTCAGTTTACCTAACTTTTTTGACAAATTGCTAGCAGAGAACAGACAAGGGTCAGGGCTAGTCTTTCATTACTTTTCTGGACTTGATCCTGTCTTGACGTGACGTGGAGTGACGTATATCTTCCCACTGTAGTAGATTTAATTAATCAAATAATTCACTATTAATTCACATTGTTGGCTGACTTGTGGTCCTATTATTATGTGAAATACCTAATGTTGACAACAAAAAAAAAATAGAAAACCGGGCATCAAACTTGTGACTCTGCGCTCAAAAACACAAACGACTACAAATTCTAGACTAGGTACGATGTGGAAAAAAGAACCAAAAATAAAATATAATTCTACTTACAAATATGACAGACAATCCGACGCACACCATGTACCCCCATCCACCCTCAGGGGGCACATATTCATATTTATCCACATCTCCATATTCAATTTTATTTTCCTTCACTTTCATTGTCACAGTAACCTTTTCGTACTCCCCGTATATCACCTTAGCGGCGGTTTTATAAATCTAATGTTATCGTCAATTGTACGGAGGCTATTTACACGAAGCTTAAAACTTAACACCTTTATTGAGGGTACAAAATGTAAACAGATTGTTCGGATTTCCCACAAACACAATTGACAAACAAGGTGATAATATTATAACACGCCACTTTTCACCTTTTGTCTAAAAGACCGAAACTTCTGATTCTTTTTTTTTTAAAAAGAACCTTTTAAAATTTTGAGACGACGTAATTGGTCAACAGTTCGGAAGCAGATGAGCCAAGCTGTCCTCATGAGTCGGTCTTGCCGTCGTTGGTACACGCTATCCACCACGTGCCGCGTCCGCGGTCTCAATGAGCATTCGATTTATGAATTCAAATTTACACTAGAACGCATTCCATTTAAATAGTCCAACGACACAAACACTGATTGTTTTCATTTTTTCTCGAGCATCTTGTTGAACCCATTAAAGCCATGGTTAGTGACTACAAGGTTTAAGGTTGGTTGCTATGCGCGAATGATTTGCGGTTTTTTAATTGTAGTCGTGGTGAAGTTGTGAATGATACTAAATGATTCTGAGTGTAACAAATTGGTGATTAATGGAACCTGCTCAAGAATTTATGTTTTTTTTAATGTTTATATAAAAAAAAACAGCGGTAAGTAAACAACAGTTAGTACCTATGCTCAAAGGTCACATTGTTACATACGTGCAATTTACGAATCTTTATAAAATATATACTATTTTATCGTATGTATCAAATAGGTAATTATGAAATCAAAACAGTAAGTAGGCTGTATTTGATATCAGCATTTATAAGTAAATGCGTGACGTCGAAACGCACGTAGAGCCAGTAAATTATTTGCAAGCGCAGCAATAGTCACTCTTTTATCTGTATAAAATATGTAGTTCTATCTGGTTCTACGAGGAATCTCGGACTTATATTTAAGGGCCTACAACCGCTTTAGTGCCGTAAAACGGTAAAACGTAACTAAGGCTAGGTTAAAAGGTTTGAAAAAAATATATATCTATTATTGTTTCATTTGTGGAACATGGTTTTTTCGTATAACAAATAGTTTAGCTTTAAAAAAATAATTAACAACACGATATTTTTTCGTTACTTTTGGATACTCCTCCAAAACGAATTAAATGTTTAAAAATATTTGGACACAGAAAATTTGATGGCTGGAATTTCTTCATAACTGAAATAGCATATGTAAATATAAGAATATTTTGGAAACAAAACTGTCCAAAAGGAGGATCAATATTGGTATTCTGGATCCGAGCGGGCGCACGGCCAGTACTGCGTTAACATTGGGGAATATTTATACGCCTTAATAAGAATCGAGAGCAGTGGTGGCCCAGTGGTAACGGCCGCAACTTACAAGTTATAGGTCTCGAGTTCGAACACAGGCAGGCAATTTACTTTTTGTAAATTATTTCATCACCACTGCTCTCAAAACGGTGAAGGAAACATCGTGAGGAAACCGGCATGTCTTTGAACCAAAAAATCGAAGACATGTGACATCCACCAACCCGCACTGGGCCCTCGTGGTGGGTTACGGCCCATTCTCTCTCACCAGAGATGAAGCCTGCACGCACAACTGACCAAATGCGAGTATTCGTGCGGAAAGAGGTCCATCTATCCTATCCTTATATAAGTCGGAAACCGTCAATCCGCCGATTGGCCGGTGATTAATTGTCGTACCTTCTCTGAATGAGAAGGGGCCTTTGTCCTGCAGTGGGATAGAAGGATCAGTACTTTATTATTATGATTAAAATCATTTATGTATCCTAACACTAAAGTCGTCACAATCTAAGAAGTCCGTTGACGTTTCTCATTTTACGTGCCGCGATTACTTTCTACGTAAGAAATTGAAAAATCAAATTCTTCTTCTTAGTCGTTACGCTCTTGACAGAGCGGTCGTGGTCAGCTTAAAGTATTGGTAGTATATGCGGCAGATGTAATGCGTCTCACAATGTCTCGCCACCTTTCCCGATTAGAAGTCATCCGGGTACATTCGTGCACGGGACCACGTACAGCAGACTTGATCTGGTCGGTCCAATGCATGGGTCTAGTGCCTTCCACTTTTCCTTGGACGACTAACCGCTCTATGGACTGACTGTCCCGCCTTGAAACGTGCCTGAACAAAGTGATTATTCGGTACTGTACTATTGCGGACAGACGCTGCTTGATGTGGAGTTCTTAGATTATCGAGAAATTTGTGTGAAACTCGGTCCACGACATTCCGAGCATTCTTCTCCAGCACCACATCTCCAGAGCATCTATATTTTTCAAAATCAAATTCATAATCCTAATTAATTACTATGTTACCCATACACTATAACAACGAATATCATTCGCAAGCATCAAGTTTAATTATTATTAAGTATTTTTATAGCTGCCAAAACGGGCCTTTTATTTTTTGACAACTTTAGATACTTTCACCCATGGTACAAACAAAATTGAAACTTAATCCTTTAACGCCCTATATGTTTAGATAGAGATAAAAGATTTACGGATCTACGGGTTTAACATTGTAATAATTTTTCAAAGAAAACTCAAAACAAATAAAATTCAAGATTGGTTCCAGTTCCTAATTTCACCAGTAACTCAGCTATTTAAATTTAGATAAGATGACATTTAGAAACTTGCATATAAAAGTGCCTAAATGTATCCGCCCGCAGAATTTATACGCGATAATGCCTTGAATGGTTATAAAAGTCAAAATAAATATTATATCTATTATTTTGAACAGGATTCCTTAGACCACAAAAATACTAAAAACCGGCCAAGTGCGTGTCGGGCCACGCGCAGTAATAGGGTGCTGAAGTTGCATAATAATGCGGACTAAGAAGAGGGTTTTGTTGTTGTTACATGGACATTAAAACGGTTTCAGCGGCACACACTATCTTAAAACGGGGCCATGTTTTTTTTAAAATATATTATCGCGTTTGACCACTGTCTCGCCTGATGGTAAGCGATGATATGGTCTACGGTGAAGCACGCTTGCCTAAAAGTAACCTATTCACTCTTGACTTAAACTAAAGAAGCACTAACTGGTAACTAAAGAAGGAGTTATAAAATCCAACTTCGCAATTGAAGTTAGGAAAATATTATCTATATGAGGGGGAATATTATCTATTTTCCACCGCGGGTGTGAATTGCGAATGGAGCCCATACGAGCGCACGTTAGAGCCACGGGGAATGGTATGGTTCCTTCTTGGATCCTAGCGCGCACGCTCCTTGTTTATTTTGTTCTGGAAACAAAATAGTGAATACCAACGCTACTCAATTAGTGATGTAATCGGGTCGAATATTGACTTTATAGATGGATATCGACAAAAGAAAATAAATAATTTTGTTAAAGATCAACAGTCGGTCAACAAAAATATTGTTTGGTTTTTAAGTTTTACAATGACGCAACTAGATGGCGTTTGCATCGAAATAGAAGTCACAAGGGAGATTGTTTGCCGATTTGGTATAGAGTCTTGTGAGTTTTAGCAAATAAACTTACTTTACTTAGTTCAGTATACAGTTCGGTAGTTTTATACCTTCAATCCTGCTAGTATACACATTAGTTCAAACTTAATTACTGAGTACCATTTTAGTGTTCGGTATTTAACAAATTTGCTTGGCAATCAAATCTTACTTGACTTTAGATTACAAAACGTCGAAATTACTTCTGCACTAACACAAAATAGACTCCTCCGCGCGCTTGCGCCGTATGGACTACGGACCGGTATTGCCAACGACTCCGGCCACTCCAATGCGTTATTCGAGCTTATATACATTATTAATTTAGAAATCATTACTATTAAGGATGTTATGATTTTATTTTTGTATATTTGTACATGGTTCATAATTATATATTTACTATCTGTTTTACACAGCTAACAACGTTATTTAAGTAATTTTTCAATGGCATTTGTACAAAAATGTTACTGTGTCAAGTACATTTTATAAGTTGACTCTAACATAAATTTGCAATTTAAAGCTTAATTTTACGCAAACGGATCTATGAATCTAAAAATGGTTTTAAAAAGCCCATACTATATTTGAATGGCCTATCCAACCATACCCCACACCATGGGATAGACGAGAAAAAATAATTACATCCTCACTTTACATCTATAGGAGGAACCAGAAAAAAAAAACATGATTTTATTTTACCACTTTGTCGGAATTATTAAAACGTATATCCATGCCAAATTATAGCTTTCTAGTACTTAGATTCTCTGAGCTAAGCTGCCAACGGATAGACGGACAGAGCGAAACTATAAGGGTTCCTTGTTGACTTCGGAACCCTAGAAAGGTGAAGCAGTATTGAGCGAAAACAGTGAGAGCAAAACTGACATTTTCTTGAAACAAAAATTTTAAGCCATGTGACATCTAGGTCACACTAGGTCCGTACTAGACCCATGCGTTGGATTAAAGCCCATTAACAGAGAGTTGGCCTGTATCCTAGCTGTGGAAATATTAAAGGCTGATTTTGCTATTAAATAAAAAAACCGGCCTTTGCCAAACCGGTTTTTGCTATTAAGTAAAAAATTCACATTTGTTGTATGGGAGCCCCACTAAAATATTTATTTTATTCTTTTTTTAGTATTTTTTGTTGTTGTAGCGGCAACAGAAATAGATCATCTGCGAAAATTTCAACTGTCTAGCTATCACGGTTCTTGAGATACAGCCTGGTGACAGACGGACAGATAGACAGACAGACAGACGGACCACGGAGTCTTAGTAATAGGGTCCCGTTTATACCCTTTGGGTACGGAACCCTAAAAAGACAGAGCAGAAAACAATATTCAAGATAGTTCCAAATTGTTTTATAAGAAACTTGCGACTATTTAAATCGCTTCCAAATTCTAACTCAAACTAAAGAAATTGTGCTTGACTTTTCGAATAAATTTCTAAACCGAAATATAACTTTGGTATCTTCTAATGAAGTTCATTCAAGAAAATTACAAGCTTTCGCCAATCAGTCTCACTTTGTGGCATCCATTTGAATAAGTAATTGTTGATTTCGAGATAATTCCTCGGGGTACACAATATACAGAGTGTTGACGTATCAACGCCCGAGTTTTGACTCAACAGTAAAGGTTAGACGGTTCTGAATGAAGCTTATTTTAGTAGGTAGGTACGTTTTGCTAACTGAATACTTAATCAATTAAATTGTAAAGTTAATAAATTGTAATAACGACGGAATTTAACCTTAATTACCGTGTTGTGAGGATCATGTAGATATCAAATTAAATAAAAAAATGCGTTTATTGTTATAGGCATTTAATTAACTAAAATGTTAAATTAATAGCAATTATGTTAGGGTTACTAATTGATTGTTTTTTAAATTATTCTAAAAATTATTAAATAAGCTTATTAGATCATGATTTGTAAGTCAAGCATGATTCATAATAAAACATGGACTAATTAGGTATTATAATCAAAACAAAAATTAAAAAATAATATATATATATATCTTCTATCTATCTAACTATGTATATAAAAGAGAAAGTATGTATGTATGATCCATAAAGACTCCGAAACGGCTGTACCGATTTAAATGAAATTTTCAGACAATCTTTAGATTGACCCAGTGGATAATCCTGTATAGATAGTTTGGTGGTGATCGGAGCATTTTTTTTTTAACTTTGAATGCGGGCGAAGCCACGGGCAAAAGCTAGTATATTATAATAAAAATAAAAATTATAAATATATTATTATTAATATTTCAATTAAAATTATTATTATTCTCTTACACCTCTCCATATTTATTTGAGATCAGAGCAACATTCTTCTGATGCAATAGTTCTTGACATATTAATAGCAGCAATTAATAGGTTGACGCAAATATCATAAATTTAAATATTAAACTACCCTATTAAAACACCTAAACCATGTTTACTGTTTTGATGTTTATTATCAATAAGTAATTACGCAAAATGGTTTCCGGAAGTGTAAAAATATTTTTTTAAGGTAATATTCCACGAAACCTGTTTTGATATTATTAGTGTATTTAACTAAATAAGATTGGTTTCTGCTTGGTAACCGTGTAATACCAGACAAGAGTTTCCACGCCATAACAGTTCATTATATATGCCTGACGCATATGAACTCTTTTTTTAAGGTTCCGTTCTTCAAAAGATAAAGAAAACGGGCCAAGTTCATGAGATACAGCCTGGTGACAGATGGACAGACAGACAGACAGACAGACGGACAGATAGACAGACAGACAGACGGATCGCGGAGTCTTATAATAGGGTCCCGTTTTCACCCTTTGGGTACGGAACCCTAAAAACATAAAGAAATGATATTCTGTCTGTCAATACCTTTTTCTCAAGATTACGTGGAGATATCAAGTTGAAATTAATATTATATTCTCAAGTCTGCAACACCTTGGAGCTGTGAAAAAATCAAACTTCTATTTTTTGTTTTTTATATTTCGGCTCGCGCTTGACCACTATCTCACCTGATGGTAAGCGATGATGTGGTCGACAGTGTAACACGCTTGCCTAGAAGTAACCTATTCACTCTTGACTTAAAGACCCTGAGGTTGAGGAGGAACGAAACGATAAAACGATTTCCAAAACGTATAGTGCGTATGGGTGGGATGTCCACCATGTACCGATGGCGCATCGCCGTACGTCTTGTAGTCCGATGATGAAACGGGCTAGGCGGAATTAGATCATGCAATTCCATCGCACACTCTCCGAAATGCAACCGATAAAATACCGACAAGCTGGCAACTTGACGACGATTTTCAAGGCTCTGGAGATTTGACTTGACCAGTGCCTCACTGCCGATGAGCCTCTTAGCCCGTTTTTTGATCGACTCTAGTGCATCAAGCTGGTACTTGGCAGATCCGTCCCAGAAATGAGAACAATACTCCATGCAAGATCGAACTTGCGCTTGTTACAACATAAGCTATTCTGGCGTGAAGTACCGTCTCACCTTCGCAAGGATCCCCATCTTTTTGGCAGCCAGTTGAGCCTTTGCCTCAATATATGGGCCAAAATTGAGTGTCGATGTCAACGTTACGCCAAGAAGCTCAAGATGGTCCGTTATCGGTACGGTTACACCTCGGAAAATGGTGCCGGGTGAAATTAGCTCTTTTTCGCAGAGAAGGACACGCTTGTGTTTTGCGGCATTGAACTTGACCAGATTGGCATCGCCCCATTCGGTGACTGCCTCCAAGGACAAGCTCAAGCGCTCCACCAACGCCTCACGGAGAGACGGGACCTGAATCAACGCAATAAAAAAATAAGGCCGTATAAATCACATATTTGGCGAATCACAAGAGAATTAAAACCTTCCCGGTGAACTAGAATCATGAAATTTCGCAAGAAAAAATTACTTATGGCACAAGTAATGGAAAAAACCTGAGAAACGTAAATAAGTACCTATTTCAAAAAAACGATTATTAACTTATTTCTAGTTGGTAAACTGACCGCACCGGCCGGCGCGACCTATGTCGATTTATGGGGACTATACGACTAGCACCCTATTTGCGTAACTTAAAAAAATGGCGCAAGCGTGCTGTGCTTCCATTCTTGCTTCAAATGTTTAAAAAACCGTCTACTCAACAGCGTAAAACACGCAGTGACGCGTAAAATACTTAAAATGAAAGGGAGCGTGCGTGTTTAGAGTGCTGTCAAAACAGTAATGTAATTTAGCGGGGAACCGATCACTTTTCCGAATCTTTTTTGTTCGAATTTCATTTTACCGAAAACTATTGACCGTCGTTTTTTTTCCTATATGCATTATTTGACATAATTTTAGATCATCGAAGTATCAATTGCCATAGGTGTATTATTTTACCGATCTACATTTCGCTGATTTACAAAATAACTTTTGCTTTTGGCCGAATCCTCTTTTGATTTTTTTTCATTTGCCATATTTTCACCAAACCGAGACAATATTTTAGGAAATATTATTTAGTCACTAATATATAGCCAGTAACTTGGTAGCATTTTCAGTTTGAAATTGAAATAGTGTCATAAAAAGTCAATATGTTGTGCTACATGGACCATGGGCACTTTTGTATGAACACTGGGCCCAATTTTCAAAATTATGCAACAGTGATGAAACCTATGACAAATGAAAGCTCTTGGCGCGTACTTAATTTCATTCTATGGCAGCTAAGTTCAAATCCAGCGCAAAAATGGCGTTTTGGTATATTTAAAAGAATATTGTAAATGAAAAATGCGCACGACTTATTAGTAGGTAGGGTAGATAAGGAAGGTAGGGTATCTCCGCCGCATCGTCGGGGCTTATTTGGCGGCCAGAGGTGTGTCACCTACGTGGGTCTTGAGGGCGTCGTAAACCAGCACCGCATGTCGTGCGGTGTTCCAAAAGGCTCGGTCTTGGGCCGACCTCTGTGGAACATCGGGTACGACTGGGTGCTGAGGGGTGAACTCCAATCGGGCGTAGACCTGACGTGTTACGCGGACTATACGCTGGTCACCGTCCGGGAGAGATCGTACAGGGAGCCAGCGTTGCTGGCGACAGCTGCGGTCTCACAGGTGGCGAGCCACACACGGTGCCTGGAAAAGTCAGAGGCCATGGTTTTTAATGGTACCCGGTGGGCGCCGTCACCCGATGCCCACATCGTCGTCAGGCGGGGCTCGAATCGCTGTTCAACCTTGAAGCACCTGGGATTGATGCTCGACAGCTGGTGGGACTTCGGCCCACACTTCCGGCGGCTGGCGCCCAAGTTCTTGGGCGCGGCTGGTGCGCTCTCAACGCTGCTTCCAAATATGGGGAGCCCAAGTGCCACCTGTAGGCGGCTCTACGTGGGGATCCTGCGATCGATAGCCCTATATGGGGCCGATCTGGGCAGCTGATCTGACGGCCGGCAGCATCGCTGTTCTACGATAGCCGCAGAAAGCGAAGGCCGTCAGAGTCATCAGGGGGTATTGCACGATCTCCTATAAGGCGTCTTGTGTACTGGCCGGGACCCCCCCGCCCTGGGACCTGGAGGCGAAGGTACTCGCGTCACTGTATCGGTGGCGCGAGGAAACGCAGGCGTGGGGTGACGCGACGGGCCAATGCAGCGACATATGGAGTTGCGTCGGTCTCAGATCCGCGAGGTCCTGGTGGCGGAATGGCGAGACAGGCTTTCACATCCTTCTGCCATTCCGCACCATCGATGCAGTCCGGCCAGTGCTTGAGCGCTGGCTCGGGAGGAGGCACGGCTCCCTGTCGTTTCGGGTGACGCAGGTGCTCTCGGGGCATGCTTGCTTCGGGAAGTATCTGCGTCGCATAAACAGGAAGCCGCCGGACGCCCGGTGTCGACTTCCGGGAGGACATGGCGCGGTATACGCTGGCAGAGTGTGCCGCTTGGGAGGAGCCGCGTCGTGCCCTTATTTCTGAAATAGGCAGAGACCTGTCGCTGCCGGCCGTAGTTGAGTCTATGGTCGGCAGTGAGGAGTCCTGGGACGCGGTGGTATCCTTCTGCGAAACGGTCGTCTCGCAGAAGGAGGCTGCGGAAAGGGAGAGGGAGATTTTGACCACTCATCCGATCCGCAGCAGGCG
Source organism: Anorthoa munda (assembly GCA_945859665.1). Taxonomy (NCBI): domain Eukaryota; kingdom Metazoa; phylum Arthropoda; class Insecta; order Lepidoptera; family Noctuidae; genus Anorthoa; species Anorthoa munda. Next base: position 25,037,057 of record OX243900.1, on the reverse strand, counting down.
CGCCGGGCGCCAGCGGAAGGCGGAAATGCCCTCTTATAGCCCCCCTAAATGGGTCCAAAGTGTGGCGTGTAGTGTACCACGCGCGCCCCCATTTGGCGTCGCGGGGGGTGTCAAACAACTCACTCCTCCCCAACAAGAGGTCAAGCTTAAGCCCCGCAGATACGGGCTGGCACTAGCCGGGGGTTGCGAAAGGATCGTACATTCCCGCGACCCCCGGCGTAGGTGTGAGATGGATCCACGATGGATGAGAGGGTAGGCAGGGTAGTTACGGTAGGTAGAGTAGTAGGCAGGCACGGTAGGTTAGGCAGGGTAGGTATTGTTGGTAGGGTAGGCAAGGTAGGTTGAGTAGATAGGGTTGACGGAAGTGAAGCTGCGGGCACAAAAATTGTACATGACATGACGCTCCTGTCAACCCTACCTACCTAGATAGGGTAGATACTCTACCTATCATAACTTCCCTACCTACCTTACCTACCCAACTACATATTAGCAACCTACCTACCTACCTACCCTACCAGGGCACTCTAAACCTATTATATTGATCTTTTTATTGTATTTTTAGTCAAATAAGAGCTATTTATAATCCGAGCTACTGACTGACGGCTAACTACAAAACAAAACAGATTTTCAAAAACGCACCAAAAAACCATTTTCGCGCTGGATATGAACTTAGCTGCCATAGAATGAAATAAACTACAGTTCAAGAGCTTTCATATGACATATAATTCATCACTGTTGAACAATGTTGAAAAGTGGGCCCAAAATGACGCATGGTCCTTTAGTGACAGAAACGAATAGCTGCAAAATCGACTTCACGCAGCGTTGTCGCTTAGGTTTAGAAATTTGTGCCTGGCTGGAGGCTTCATAGCTTAGTCTCCACAGGGAAGCCCGGTTAAGCAGACGACGATCACTCGATCGAACTGCGAGACGTAATTTAGAAAAAAAAAAAGTCTTGTCTGTCATGCATTCGACATTTTTATTAATTAATTATTTCAAAGAATTTGTCCAAGAGCGAGCGAAGCGAGCTCGGGAATTTAAGGCTCCCTGACACGGATGTAAAAATGCAATTAGAAAGTAGTTCTCAAACTATCCATCTCAGTGAGTAAATTGGAATTATTAACTTCAAATCCGAACGAAATTCTAGGCAAAGCTATCTATACAGTTTATCTTGCACGTGGTTGACAACCGCACAAGTTTTAAGACTAAATAAAGAACAAAGACGTGCTGCAATAAAGGATTTCCGTTGCGATAAAGAGGAAGACGATAAAAATAAAACAAATATACTTGAGTTTGCGGATCTTTTTATTATAATTGCGGGAAAATTCTCAGTAGCAAGGATCATATTGTAAAGAAGCAAAATTGTTTGTCTGATTGTTAGGAATTAATCTTTGGAAGCCCTGGACCCTAACTTTTTTAAAAGCACGAAGTACAACTCCTTCGCTTTTATTTTGATAAATCAACAATATTCATTGCGTGTTTTACACTGTCGAGTAGACGGATTTTTGAACATGAATGGATGAATGCAAGGAAAGCATACCGTGCGCTATTCTTTGAACTTACACAATTAAGGGTGTCAATCTTCCTAACGATTTCGAAAATGTATTAATTGGTAGGAAGCTAAGTGAAACTTTTAATCCCTGGAATATGTATTGCACCTGTAGTCAAGTTGACAATATACATTCGATAACGCTAGTAGAAAACGAATCAATGTATGGGAATGACACATCTTAACGTAAAGTCACGTGATCAGATCATACAAACAGAATTCGTTAACGATTGTAGAAAGAGATTCAATACGAAACGTTTGTAACTTGGGTAGGGGGCTGATCCAGTTCCACGAAAGCGAACAAAGATTTTTTCCATATGAAAAAATCTTTTTGAATCCGATTATCATAGAGGCATAAACTATACAGTAAACTATAAAATAAAATTTAGAATAATAGAATTTTGTTCTTTAAAAGACAAACATTAGAATAATGTAATCCATTTGTTTTTCTTTAGGTTTTATCAAATTATTTTTATATCATAAGAGATTTGTATGACTACTTAGTTATCAACATGAACATTAAATTACGTGTTAGATCTATTTACACTATTATAAGGCATTAAGTCCGCTTTTGTACCTTTGTGCAAGTCTAAATAAATTATAATAATTATCATTATCTAAATCCTATCAAATAATAACATAATTATATAGGTGTTGACAAAATAGAGTCGTTTACCAAAGAAACTGTTTGCTTTTGCGCCTATTGTGGATGTTGGGAATACCCTAGGCTAAGATTTACAGCACGTGTGCCGATTGTACTGTTCTACTCATATCATTGTGTTCTTGTAACAAACTAGATACCATTTTGATTGCTGTGCGTTCAAGCGTTTTTGCCATATCTATTATTGGAATCAATTATAACAGCACACAATGTTAGGGCACATTAATATTAATGCTATAGTTATTTTTATCCGTGGCGCTAGGCAACTGGGGTTATCCCAGTTGTAAACGACCCTTTGTGTCTATCGGCCTTGTTTGTTCTGTCTCCTGCTTGATATGGAGGGAAGTGGAAATTTGTAAATTATTTTCTTACTCCATCATTGTTCTTTTCTGTTTAATTTCGTTGCGCGATCCAAGGCAATTATATTCATTAGCTGGGACTTGGTCGAGCTTCGTTGCCTCGGCGCTTTTCTGGTGCCACTGTTGATTTTGGCTGTCAGGAGTGGCAGTGGTTTGGGAATAGTGCGGTGGGATTATCAAAAAAAAACTAGATACCAATGATACCGATTACCTGCCATCATATTGCCCAATGAAGGATCGGCTTGCAATCCAGACGGATGCGCAATAGAATACAAGTATTTTAAACTGAGCAGCTGTTTATTCCAATTCTACAACCAATTAACTGGATAATAAGGGGTCCATTGTCCAGTCTTATGACTCTACAAATAACAGCTGGGACCGGGGAAGATACCAAGCTACATATTTCTTAATTCGATACACACTGATAGACAATACTGAATTATCGAAGACTTTTTATGACGCCGGTGTTTGACTACAGGGTAAAGGATCATTTCATTTTTCCTTTAAGCTCTATTTTCCGCTAAGTACCTAAAAATTGTTTTTATCATTGGTTTTCGTAAATTCAATCCCTTTTTTTGGGTGGGACTGAGATCAGGCAAAGTTGACGATAGGTTACCTATCCCAACCAGCACACACGGCATAAATGAAGAAGGAAGAGAAGAGTCTAGAAATGAATGATTATAAATGTAATTAGCCTATTCACAAAACACAATAAGTTTAACTGTATATACGTTTATCCTTTAAAAACGAAAATTCGAGTTCGGCCCACCTAGCCTTTGAACGTTTATAATCATGATTAAATTTTTTTGCGGTTTCACAAAACAAAAGTTCCACTTCTCTTTGTGTTTCACAACAAAAGGTGGTCCGAAATCTAAAATTTTTGTAAAACAATTGTTTTGTTAACAATTTTTTAATTGAATTTTCCTTTTATTCGTTTTTATTGTAGAAAGAAAATGAAATTAGCTGAACTTCGGAAATGTTTTCGTAAATGTTAATTCATTAAAACTTGACGTTTATGAATGCTTTGTCAATTGTTTCTTTATTTCTTACGTCTGTATGGCGACGAAGATTTTTTTTATTTTTGGAATTTTTCCACTATCTCCACGGTAAAAGCAAAGCTATGAGAGTATATGTTTATTATTTGCACCCCGCCTTGAATGGATGAGCTATCTTTTGCCTATTCGTAAAAAGATAGGACTTTGTCGAATTCTGCAGAAAAGCGAGCTCGAAAAAATTTTGTACCTCGCTCCAGTTTTTTTGTGGCTTTGTATATTTTATTGAAAACGGCGGTATTGTGTGACACTCCTCCCAACGGCCATGTATGAACCTATAGATTTAAGAAATAAGACAGTACTTACTATATCGTTTATAACTATCCTTTCGTCAACTTTTAGGATAACATAGTTTTATCACATTCCTTAGTAATATTTACCTATCCAGTGTTAGACTAAAATTTCAAAATGCAGACTATAGATATAAGATAAAACTATTGTTATTTGTTTGATATTCAGTCTGACTGGTTGGTTTAGTAAAATATTCAAATTAGGCTGTTTGTTTGGTTCAAATTCGAAACTAATAAACAAGGCCACAATATTTTAGTAGATACATTTTTATTCAGTAGGCTAAAACATGCGGTGTGCGGTATTTCAAATTCAAGATAATCATTTGAGAACTGGGATCTTAAAATTATAACCACTTCATGTTTTATTCAAAATTAAAATATCATTAGAATCTTGGGAAAAATTATCTTCGATTCTAAATCTACTAAGGCTCACTTGGCGTGAAAATCAGTTTGTCATGCAATATTGTCAATTTAAGCTCGTGTTAGCAACTAACCCTGAGTTAAGTTTCTCGTGCAAGTGCACTTGCGCCTCCCTGGGTTATCTTGCTAACTCCGAGTTAGTAGATAACCCAGCAAATTATGTGTGACATGTTTTATTTAACCTAGTGTTAACAACTAACTTTGAGTTAAGTTTTTCCTGTTAGTGCACTTGCGCCTCCCTGCTTTATCTGATTAACTCCGAGTTAGTTGCTAATCCAGCCAATTATGTGTGACGTATGTTTTATTTAACCTCGTGTTAACAACTAACTCTGAGTTCAGTTTCTCGTGCAAGTGCACTTGCGTCTCCCTGGGTTATCTTGCTAACTCTGAGTCAATAGATAACCCAAAAAATTATGTATGACATGTTTTATTTACCCTCGTGTTAACAACTAACTCTGAGTTAAGTTTTTCGTGTTAGTGCACTTGCGCCTCCCTGCTTTATCTTACTAACTCCGAGTTAGTAGCTAATCCGGCCAATTATGTGTGGCGTATGTTTTATTTAACCTCGTGTTAGCAACTAACTCTGAGTTAAGTTCTCGGTGCATTTGGCCTTACTGACTGCCTTGTTGATCTAGAAGTAGCAGTCACTACTACTGAGTAGTAGTGACCGGTGAGGTACCGGATTTGATTTGAAGGTCAAACAAATTGTTATTATATTTTTTCTATCACGAACTTCTCAGCAGCTACCCGGAATCTGGACTTATGCCTGATTAATGACATTTAGCTATTATAAGAGACTTCAACATAGTTGGCCAAATACATACAATATAGGTAACAATTGCTAAATAGACCAGCCCTTTCTTAATGAGGTCTAATTATAAAAATACTTATAATATTATTTTTCTTTGTTACAGGTAAATAACATACCTAACTGCTCAACGATGCACTGATCGCGTCAAAGCTCCAGAGCCTCGAACATCGACACCAACTTTCCAGCCTCTCGGTTTTTTATCGGTTACATTTCGGGGAGTGTGCGACGGAACTGCACAATTTGATTCCGCCTAGCCCTTTCGATCATCGGACTACAAGACGTACAGCCATGCGCTATCGGTACATGGTGGACATCCCTCCCATACGCACAAAGTGTTTTGCTAATACTTTCATTGTGTGCACAGCTGAGGAGTGGCATTCCCTTCCGGAGTCTTTGTTTCCTGATAGCTACAACGTTGGGGTCTTTAAGTCAAGAGTGAATAGGTTTCTTCAAGGTAAGCGTGAATCACCGTAGACCACATCATGGCTTTCCATCAGGCGAGATAGTGGTCAAACGCGAGTCACTAGATTATAAAAACCGGCCAAGTGCGAGTCGGTCTCACGCACGAAGGGTTCCGTAACATTTTCGCAAAAAAGGAGGAGCCGCACTTAAATATTTATTTTATTCTGTGTTTAGTATTTGTTGCTATAACGGCAACAGAAATACATCATCTGTGAAAATTTCAACTGTCTAACTATCACGGTTTATGAGATACAGCCTGGTAACAGACAGACAGACAAACGGACCGCGGAGTCCTTAGTAATAGGGTCCCGTTTTTATTCTTTGGGTACGGAACCCTAAAAAAGACTTCAATCACGGAAGACTACAAAAACAAGCAACACCATTCTGCAAATATCCACCCGGAAATGTCTATCCATTGTAAATAAATATCCATTGACTCTATGGAAAGAAAGAAAACACATTTAGTTGACACAAGCCACTAGAGCACACAACATAAACATTAAAAAATAAAACAAAGAACTTAAAACTAAACAACAATAAAAAAGAGAGAAAACAATATAAATGTAACATTGCATGTTCCACGGCTGCGCCAAACAGGACCAGTTCAGCAAAATGTCGGGCAACTAAACTCCATTTGAAATAACATTATACATGTTTCCAAATCCTTTTACAGTCCGTTCAACCAATTTTGAGTTCTATTCCGTAAAAATAAGGATGACATAAAAAGCATAAATTTGTTACCAAAACCAACTGATTACTACAGCTACCATTTTTCGTATCACCAACGCAATAGAATTCAAAATCGGTTGAACGGGCTGTAAAATGGGCTAATTTAAACGTCTAATGTTATCGCAAATGGAGTATAGTGCCCGACGCTGGAAAGGTGTTGTTTTAAATGTTTAAACTGTTCCTATCTAAAAAGCCTGTTATGTCCTACGGGTGGGCAAAGGCTCTCATCACTCTATTCAAAAGGATTCAAGTTGGTCCTTCCATCTTTGACTTAGTGACTATAAACTGTGTAAAAACTTCTAAGCATTAATTGGTACTTGAGAACCAGTAGTTTATCTTAAAAGTTCAGAATTTTTATAGAGTCGTTTATAACTCGTTTTCTTTTGGTATTCATTTGAGAAGGAACAAATATTCGTGTCATCTCCCAATCCACACTGAGGCCGCGTGATTGATATAGCCCAATCTTTCTTATAGAGTGGATGACTTTATCCCAGCAGTGTTGAATATTTTTTTTTTTTATTCTTTATTAACATATAATTTATACATAGCTGAAGTACTTAAAAATAAGTAACAGTTACACTAATATTAATAACAACACTTTTACAGGCTAGAAGCACCTTTATAAGCATATAATAATAATTGTTACAAACTTATTACAACGTGAGGGATTTGTTAATCAAACCTTTAATATTAATATTATGAAATTATTGTAAAAAAATAAAACTAATAACTTTTTTATTTTTTTTATTATTCAAAATTTAACGTTTGGTATCTCGATGATGGAACCCTAGGAGGCGATGTAGACACAGTTTTAGATGACTTGCAATTATTAAAAAACCAACTACATTCTATAGGACTGGATCTAAATTTTTCCAAATGTGAGTTATTTTTATCTGACAGTATCGACAGACATGTGACACTTTCAAAATTCAATGAAATAGCCCCCGAAATCAAAATTATTGAAAAAAGCTCTCTTCGTCTCCTTGGGTCCCCAATCTTCGATGATTCCTTTCCCGATTTTATTGAGGAAAAAATACAAAATTTCAACAACATTTCGGAAAGATTGCTCCAAATTAACATGCATTCGGCCATCACCATAATTCGCTTTTGTTGTTTTGGCCCAAAATTATCATATTTCCTTCGTGCTTCCCATCTATGGAAGCACCTTCCTCTTTTAGAAAAAATAGACCAAATTATCCGTCATACATTAACTTTAATTTTAAATGTGGCCATGGACGACCGAGCTTGGGCTCAAGCTACTCTTCCCATCCGTATGGGAGGCCTCGGCGTCCGCAAAATTTCAAGTATTAGTTTACCGGCTTTTATATCCTCGGTCCACGGTACTGAGAAATTAATCAGGAATATCCTAGCTCCCATACTGGTTAATTTTGATGTGCCGTGCTTCACCGAGGCTATTGGTGCTTGGAGACTCGCTTGCCCGAACTGTAATCCCCCCGACTACCCATCTTCCCAGAGACGGTGGGATGAGCCGCTCTGCAAAGCAGTTCTGGAGCACCTAATTGCCACTTCTGCCACTCCTGCCGAGCGTGCTCGCCTGCTGGCTGTGGGTGAGTGGGAGTCGGGCCTCTGGCTTCACGCACTACCGTCGTCGAACATAGGCACCTTGTTTGACGACACTACTTTCCGCCTCGCTGCTTCCCTACGTCTTGGCGCTCCCTGCTGTTCTCCACATCGTTGCCACTGCGGCGAAGTTGTCAACAGCCTCGGTCACCACGGACTTTCATGCAGCCGAAGTGCGGGTCGCTTCGCTCGGCACGGAAACTTAAACGACATCATCCGACGTGCTCTCGTCACCGTCGGCGTTCCGGCCGTTTTAGAACCCCATGGCCTGGCACGCGCCGATGGCAAAAGACCGGACGGGATGTCTTTGTTTCCATGGAAGATGGGTAGGCCTTTAGTATGGGACGCTACTTGTGTTGATACTCTTGCGCCATCCCATCTTCCGAGTTCATCGTGCTGTGCTGGCGCTGCCGCTGCGGCTGCAGAGAACCTCAAGCGGCGGAAATATAATAACCTAATCGGTAGTTATATTTTCGAGCCGTTTGGGGTTGAAACTCTTGGTCCGTGGGGTCCGAGTGCTCACGCTTTGTTTAAAGATCTGTCCAAACGCCTAGTTGACACTTCGCGTGACCCAAGGGCTGGCTTTTACCTTGGTCAGAGAATAAGCATTGCCATACAACGTGGCAATGCTGCCAGCCTTTTGGGTACATTACCAGTGGGGAACGATGTGGAGGAGTTTTTCGACGCCATATTTTAGTTAAGTATATTTTTTTTTGTTTTAGTTAGTGAGTAGTTTTTGGTTAAAGTTTATAGGTTTTTAGTTTTAGTTATTTAAGTATTTTATACACTGTATATACTTTTATCTATGTAAATAATTATTGTAATAATTTCACTTTTATAAAATGAGAAGGTAGGAAATAGTTTAATTAATTAATTTTTGTTTATTTATGCTACGAGTATATACATAATGAGTCTTTCAACGGGACGTGGATGGCCAAATGCGAAACTATGAGAAAAGTGAGACTCACCCAAAGCAGTCACGTGGCCGATTTTGATGAAAACTAAAACTGCATCATTGGATTTTTGAAAAATCAATATTCCTAGCCAGGAATCGAACCCGTCGATTTTGCATTGCATCCATGTGAACGTGCTTGCGATATCTCTTAGTAAAAATCACTTATCGGCATGAAATAAATCGAATCGTTTTGAACAATCAGGAAGGTCGCTTATTATTCCTATAAACTATGTTAATAGAATTTCAGTTTTTTTAAGGGCTATTGTAACCAGTAACTGGTTTGTCGAGGTTTGACCCCTTATATAAAATATTGGTAATCAATTGTATCGGTACCAACTTGACGAATACTTTCTCACACATTCCCTAGGTGACTGCGCTTCTATAAATGTCTTTAAGAGGAAAATCAAAGATCATTTTATTTCCAAATGACATTATTGGTATATGGTTATAGGTATAGATATAATAATTTGTACTTCCATGATTTTTTACGTACATACATCGTAAAGCGGGTGGGCAAAAAATCATGGATGAAACGAAATAGGGCGATAGTTGGGGTTATTTGCAATAGGACCTTAAGTACCAAATGTTATTTTTTACCACATAGGTATAACCCCAACTATTGCCCGGTTTCGTTTGATATACGATTTTTTGCCCATCCTTTATTTATGATTTATTATTTATTATTATTATTATCATTAAATTTTATGGCATTTTTGTGTAAAATAAAGAATTAAGAATTACTTGTCTGATTTCCTATTTGTCTGGGTTCGAAATCGGATAAGACAAAATGTTTTCGAGTTTTCTTTTATATTTTTTCCGTATTAACCCGCAACCAGCAGCAGATATGGACAATGGATAGTCAGAAAATTGCTAGTGGCGGTAAAAGGTACCCTTATTATTACATTCATTTAACCAACAATCAGGGAATACCAGTATGATGCTATATTATGTTAATAAAATATGATAGTTTAAGAAAAAGAAGCGGCTTCTCCGCATATAGAATTTATTCTTCTGCCAAGTTGTTTAGAATCTATAATAACCTAAAAAATCGGCCTATTTTTAATTTGTAGATAGTTTTTGGTACATTTATGTAAAAACTTTTGTTTAACCACTTTTTGTAGGTAACCATTACCTACCTGTCTCAATCGACGATATGATAATAACATAATAAGTACCTGTAGACAAAGAGAACTCAAATGATGCCGGAATCAAAATAAAAAGATTATAGAACGCCCTTTGACAGGCGCTGAGGCCGAAGTCTTTAACATTTGGATTCCACAGATGGAATGCGGTGAGTAATGATAACGCGATAGAACAATTTGATTACGCTATTTTATCTAATTCTAAAATGTTTGGTGAAATTGATTGTTTATTTTTACACCGATCAATTTTGGTCGTTTAATTACGTGGATTTATTTTATACAAAATTCAAATAATTAATATTCAAATAATAAATATATATATATATACGATAAACAAATAATATTCAAATAATTTATTTCAATTAAACCATTCAAAATATACTTATAAATTTTCAATCAAAAAATAATCTCGTTGCGCAATCGCAAGAGTCAGTAGGTCTCTATGGAGAAGAACGTGCATAAAACTCCACGGACACTCTTTTACATCATCATGTGATTACGATTTATTTTCGATGGATCCCACTTTTGAATCCCAATTTAATATTTTTGGCGTTGGATCCCACAAAACATTATTATGTATTTCTGTTGGATCCCAAATTTTAAAAATGCAAGAGAAATACGTTTTATTGTCGTTGAATCCCAAAATCTATTTCCGTTGGATCCCAAATGCTTAAAAAAATCTGAATGTGGGTACTTTCAACAACAAAATTGTTTAAATAAAATGAGATTATACTTTATTAACCGACTTCAAAAAAGGAGGAGGTTCTCAATTCATCGAAAACTTTTTTTAAATGTATTTTACCCGATTACTCAAAGACGCCTGGACCGATAAATAATATTTATAATTATTATCGATAATTATTTTTAGTTGGACAACTGCCCCTACCGAAGTCCCGTAGTCCAACTAGTTAGACATTATAGTTGGACCAGGACCCCTCAACAGATAAATCGATCTAGCTAGGTTCATTTTTAGAAAACGTCGTATTCTCTGTTTTTTTACCCGACTGCCGAAGGTCTGCAGTCTATATATGTATGTATGTATGTATATATGTATGTATGTATGTTTGTTCCTATGTGGCGTTCTAGAGACCAAACGCGTTGGCCGATTTTGATGATTCTTACGTCAATCGATTCGTCTTAATCCTGCAAGTGTCACTGGCTACATTAAAATTGGAAAAAACAAAAATGGCGGATTTTGGGCGCCATTTTGTGGGGGAAAAAAATATTTTGTTCTTCCTAACCCATCGTGTGGGGTATCAAAATAAAGGTTTTTAAGAGGCAATTTCAAAAATATGTAACACTTATATGTTTAAATGTACCTAATTCTAAAAAAAAAATAACTAAAAAGATGTAAATATAAAAAGTTAATACAACTGGTTTTGGTCCGCCAGCTCGCGAATATGTATCCTCCGATTGCACAGCATGATTTTCTTCTTGTTTACGTCTTTTTAGTTTGCTTTTAAAGCAGTCGGGTTTTTTGATTTTTTTAATTAACTTTTTTTTTTAATTATTTATTTTTTTACCTTTTATCATCATCATCATCATATCAGCCGAAAGACATCCACTGCTGGACATAGGCCTCCCCCAAGCGTCGCGACATTGACCGGTCCCGTGTGTCTCGCAACCAGCGGATCCCTGCAACCTTCACCAGGTCATCGGTCCACCTGGTGGGAGGCCTTCCAACGCAACGTCTTCCGGTTCGCGGTCGCTACTCCGGAACCTTTCTGCCCCATCGGCCATCCGTTCTGTGAGCAATGTGCTCTGCCCACTGCCACTTAAGTTTGGCAATTCTTCGGGCTATGTCGGTAACCCTGGTTCTCTTGCGGATCTCTACATTTCTGATTCGATCACGCAAGGAAACTCCGAGCATAGCCCATTGCCCTTTGAGTGACTGTAAGCTTTCTGATGAGGCCCATTGTAAGTGACCACGTTTCAGAGCCATATGTCATCACTGGCAACACACATTGGTCATAGACTTTCGTCTTGAGACACTGTGGTAAGTTGGACGAGAAGATACCGCGCAACTTCCCGAAAGCTGCCCAGCCGAGTCGGATTCGACGGTTGACCTCTTTCTAGAGGTTGGCCCTACCCAATTGGATCGTTTGTCCCAGGTAGACATAGTCACCCACAACTTCGAGTGTAGAGTCTCCGACCTTGATAGGAGTGGGTGTAACATGGGCATTAAACATCACCTTGGTTTTGTCCATGTTCATCCTAAGACCCACTCTTTCGGAAGCTCTACTGAGATTATCGAGCTTTATACTGAGGTCCTCTATGGTCTCAGCCATAACCACTATATCGTCGACAAACCGAAGGTGAGTAATGTACTCGCCATTGACGTTGATGCCTAGCCCTTTCCAGTCCAGAACCTTGAAGACATCCTCCAATGCAGCGGTAAACAGTTTTGGAGATATGACGTCTCCCTGTCTCACACCTCGCTGCAGAAGGACGGGTTCCAAGCCTGATCTGAAATGAAGACTGATGAAGTCGAACTGACATGGTGGCGTTTTTGTATAAACACTTCAACACTTCGATGTACCGGTAGTCAATTTGGCACCGTTGGAGAGACTGCAGTACAGCCCAAGTCTCGATCGAATCGAAGGCTTTCTCGTAGTCCACAAACGCTAAACAGAGAGGCAGGTTGTACTCTTCGGTCTTCTGTATAACCTGGCGCAGCGTATATATGTGGTCTGTGGTTACCTTTTATGTGTGCAAATAAAGTATGAATTAATTCATGTTTTATTGTTCTGTCTTTCATTCATTCAATCATTTAATAGTCGGTGTGCCGAACACACGCTGCTTTTTTAATGTTTGATAAAGGTAAATCACTTTTCTTCTGAAAAGTACACATGTTGTTATAACATGGGATTCAATGGGCATAGCAAATGGGACCCATCGCCAATACCTAAAAAATGGGATCTAAAAGTGGGATCCAACGAAAATAAATTGTAATTACAAGTATTTGCTTACGTCATTCTTGTTGGCAAATTACTTGAATCTAATAATGATGTAAAAAGACGTGCACGTAAAAGTGTCTAGGCTATTTTAGAGTAAAACAAACAATTCAAAAATATAATAAGTAATTAAAAACAAGCCGAGGCAGGTAAGTTATGTTATTACCAATGCCAACAGATGGCGCCCGTTCACGAACATGACGCATGGATTGGCACCATTCAGCTCAACCATCATGAAGTGAACCGAAAGATCCAACACATATGCCAACTTAAGAGAGACATTAGAGATAGTATGACAAACTCTTAACTGTACACTGTCTCGACATATAGGTACAGTAAATGGTAGATTTACGGTTGGTACATAGTACTCCTAATCACACATGACTGTTGTGTAGTTATAATTATAATACTAAAAGAAATTGAGTTTATACAAGACAAACATATTTATACAGTCTTCAGCAGGTTAACGAAACCATAATGTTTTGCTTTTTACTTGTTTTTCAATTTTATGACTGCTGGTTAGGTTAGGTTAGGTTAGTCTAAGGTCATTTTAGGGTTCCATAACCAAAGGGTAAAAACGGGACCCTATTACTAAGACTCCGCGATCTGTCTGTCTGTCCGTCTGTATCTCATGAACCGTGATAGCCAGACAGTTGAAATTTTCACAGATTATGTATTTCTGTTGCCGCTATAACAACAAATACTAAAAACAGAATAAAATAAATATTTAAGTGGGGCTCCCATATAACAAACGTGATTTTTTTGCCGTTTTCTGCGATAATGGTACGGAACCCTTGGTGCGCGAGTCCGTCTCGCACTTGGCCGGTTTTGTACATATATCTAAAAAACTCTGTATGCAGAAGCTGTTGGTGAACCTTAATAAATAGAGAAGGACTTATCTGATTATTTAAATTCTTACAATCAATGAAATTATCCAAAAAAGAAGCCGCGGGCAAACCTCGTTAATTTTTTTCCAAAATGTTAATGTGGTCAAAAGAACCAGATTCGACTAATCGTGATGAAATTCAGATTAGTTATTTGGTCTAATTAGCAGTCTAGTCCCGTGGTCTTGCCTATCGTATAATTTAAATCATCACCTTTTGACTGTTTAGCCAGACGAAACCGATTATATTTTATAGCCTAACTTTGAAATTTATTAGTATGTTTTTATGTGTACCTACTGCCTGATTTTTTATAGCCATTTAAATTGTATAAATCAAAGATACAATTTATGCAAAAACTAACATTTAAAAAGGGAAAAACAAAAAGAACTGTTCCCTACATTTTGTCGACGTATGTGAAATTGGATGTATTCCACTTTGGGCACCCGCTTTAACGGCACCTGAGTGAATGGCACCTGAGGTATTCCATATAGGGCACCTATCGATATTTTTCACAGGTCCATTAATAATTTATTATTTATTTTGTTCCACATTTGGCACCTACGGATCAGTAGGTACCAGTGTTGCGACGTTTATTTTTTATAGAGCGTCGAAATCTAAAATTCGATTAAAATCAGTGGAGTTTAATAACATTATTAAAATATTACTTCCTCTTTGGCTTTTTAGGGTTCCGTATCTTGGCAGAACACAAGACACCGCGCTTGGCAGGTTTTTGACTCTTCTGCCCCTGTTTGCCTAGGCTTATCCCATTTCATTTGAGATGGGCTCCACTCGTCGCCAGAAATTTCGGATCAGCTCCTGTAGCCAAGTTGACAATCTACAATCGATAACGCTAGTAGAAAACGAATCAATGTATGGGAATGACACATCTGAACGTTAAGTCACGTGGTCAGACTATACGAATAGAAAGCGTTAAAGATTGTAGAAAAGGATTCGATACGAAACGTTTGTAATTTGGTTAGGGGGGCTGGTTCGTTCAGTCATTCACTTGGGCTTGCTTCAGGTCATTGTTGACTACAGTTATTAAAGTAGAAAGGGGTCAATCTTTTTTAGATTACTGGAGGAAGTTTTTGACCCTACTCCACCAATTAACGAATCCTTTACCTGTTACGTCAGAACGTTCACTGACCTAGCCTATTAGATAAGAATTAAGCAATTAAAAAAACAATCAATCCCGTTCATTTAGCGTTATCTTCAGTTAGAAATTAAAACACAATTTAGTTCATTTTGATTACACAATATATGTTAATTTAATCGACCGTCGGCGTCGTTTTGATTAACTTAACCTACTTAGAAACGATTTTGAACATGTCCCTTATATGTAAATCAAAAAGGGCGTTCTGTACGATTAGAAGAATGACCGTAATTACTCAATTAAATGAACTAACTCACTTAAATCATTCATCTAAGCACCATTAGTTACCACTTTCGAAATGTTACGCAACTTTATCTCATTGTAATTAGGAGTTTAACCAAATAAAAATGTTGTTCTATTCGTAATAGACCAGTTATTTTGGGTCAGTAACCGGTATGTGTCAACAAACCTATGGGAAGATTTGGTAACTGTACAATTAATCTTCAACTTTTATTGTGGTTGCCTCTATGTTTGTTCAGTAGGTACTTTTAAATAATGTTTGTTATACTATTGTCAAAATTTTATCTTATATATGTCACCGGATTATTGGAAATAACTACCGGCAGTTTATAACAAATCTTGCGAGATTATAAACTTTTGATATTTTGTGATCAGATCCAGAACAGATCCGTGTTTTTCAAGTAGAAAAAGTTCTTATGAACTTACAGTGTATGGAATAAACTGGAGAAGTATTTCTAGGTAAGTAGTATTATATCGTCCAGCATAGCAAGGCTAATCATATTTTTTGCGATGTTACAGACCTTTTTTGATCAATATCTTGATGCAAGCATAACTTTTAAACGTAGGTATCACAATCACGGCATTGATCCTTGTTTAATTTGCAATTAATTAGGCCTCAATTATTATTTGATAATGTTTATTCCTACATAATTAAGTGTGTCTTAAGATTTTGTTAGAGCCTTAACAATTTCTTGAAATAAATAAAAACTCCTTTTGACTAAACAAGAACAGCTCAGATTTCAAATCCAGTACTGCCTCGTATGAAAAACTTAATTTATATATATATTACACAATGTTTTTTTTATTTAGTGGTTAGTAAATAATTGTTTCTTGACCACAAACCTGAATCGATTCTGTTTTGATTTGTAAAATAATTATTAAAATCTTTATTTAATTATATTTTCTCGTGAAAGAGTTGTGTAATAAATGATAAAATTCAATAATTATTTTAGAAATTGTATTTTTCCCACGATATTAAGAGGCCTTATCGCGTTAACGAAGAGGGTATCCATTATTGTCGTATTGTCTAACGACAATACGACAATAATGGATACCCTCTTCGTTGACGTTGATGCAATCGAGTTCGTAATAAAAAAGTTAATTAAAAAAATCAAAATACCCGACTGCTTAAAAAGCGAACTAAAAAGACGTAAACAAGAAGAAAATCATGCTGTGCAGTCGGAGGATACATATTCGCGAGCTGGCTGACCAAAACCAGATGTATCCTCCGACTGCACAGCATGATTTTCTTCTTGTTTACGTCTTTTTAGTTCGCTTTTTAAGCAGTCGGGTATTTTGATGTTTTTAATTAACTTTTTTATTTATAACTTTTTAGTTAACATTTCTTTCGAATTAGGTACATTTAAATATATAAGTGTTATATATTTTTGAAATCACCTCTTGAAACCCTTTATTTTGATACCCCACACGATGGGTTTGGAAGAAAAAATAAAATTGGCCACCCACAATATGGCGCCCAAAAGCCGCCATTTTTCTATTTTCCAATTTTAATGTAGTCTATGACACTCGCAAGGTTAAGACAAATCGATTGACGTATGAATCGTCAAAATCGGTCAACGCGTTTGGTCTCTGGAACGCCACATAGGAACAAACATACATACATACATACATACATACATACATAGACTGATAAACACATTACCCTCCTTCGGCAGTCGGGTAAAAATATCTTACTGAGTCCACAGATAGTTTTTGATAGAATACATACATAAACTAACATCTTTTTTCACATGGGGGTAGGCAGAAAATACAGAAAGTCTGATTGAATACCTGCGGCTCTAAGGCGATTCACACACTGTCCCGCTATACGCTGCGGGGTGCGTGGCGACGAAGTTATGACACTGCGCGTTGATACGTTTTCTGTATATTGCACTACGCGTGTTTTCAATGCAAAGAGAGATACTTTCAAGTAACGTAAGAATACGCACTCTCGCACTACGCTGCGTAATGCAGTGCAGTGGGAGAATCGCCTTACCATCTAACGGTGTGAGTTCACCATGCAACCACGACACGAGACCGAGACACGGAGGAGATCCGCTACGTTCCTATAATATTACCCAGTGATCCTAGGTAAATCCGCTCAGTTAGTTACTATTATTAAGCACGAGATAATCGCGTGTTTCATTCACATATGTTAAACGTTAGCGTCTACCAGTCCTAACCTGTCTGTTAAGCACGCTGACTAATTCCCAGTTCTTATGTCATTTGAGATTTTGATGAATTGAGGCCTCGTGAGTTGTTGATTTTAAGTACATTCCAGTTAAATATTTTGAGATTTTGTTTTTCGTGCAAATGTTAGTCGTTTTCTAGTTGGTTGCCCGTCTGTTTATACAACTGAAACTCAAATCAAATCCGCTTTTTATACAATTTAATCCAATATTGTTTAATTTGATAGTTACAGGATTTTTTGGTGCACCCTGGGTACAAACTAATCCCTACTGACATCCTGCTCAGAAGCTACTATTTTTACAGAACTCAGGCAATTCGTAGAGGTTCTGATGACGTATTTACTGGCAAAGCAGTTCCCCATAGATAAAACTGTGGAATTTTACAGATCACAGCTTGTTTTGAACGTGTACCTCCGCAACGTATAATTTACGACATACCTGATTTAATAGACCTTAAAGATTAATGAGCTATTCGACAATTAAAAAAATATACAGTGATTTCCTGACGCCACTTGTATGGGACGCTTTTTAAACCAAATTATTTAATTTATTCTTATGAATTAATAACATAACTTTTTATAGGTGTTTGTATTTGGCGAACTTTGTTTTTTAAATTTTAAAAGTTCTTTTTTTAGTATTTAATTAAAAATTCACTTACGTACTGCCATATTGATAAGAGCCAATATGTAATACATTAAGATTTGGAATATCTAGTCACACCGGTTTTTAACCGTGATCGTAACAAGTTGGCTCAATTGCATAAGTTAAGCCAAATAATTTGACCGCTGTTGTATTTTAAAACTACTTACATAACAAGTATTACAAATTTAAGTTCATAAATATTATATATGAATTTAAATTGTGCCAAGCATACGAGTACTAATATAATTAATACTTTATGAATATTAATTTATTTTGAACTATAATAAAACTAATATAATTGATTTGACGACTTGCTATTAATAACACAGGCTGATACTGATACTCAACTTACGACTTTCCAAAAAAATACATAATTTCGAACATAGAACCGCCTCCAGTTCTATGTTCGAATTTATGTTTCTTTTTTTGTGTTTGTTCACCGATTTCTCCGTCAATAGTGAACCGATTTTGAAAATTCTTTTTTGTTTGGAAGAGCATGTTCCCAAATTGTACCATTTAAATTTGATTAAGAGCTTCGGAGATATACAACAGAACTCTTTAATAAATGACAGAAAATCTCTCGGGATTGCTGCAATAACAAGTCTGTTTATTGTTTACACGTTGGCCCGGCGAACTTCGTACCACCTCAAACAAATGTGTGGGAAAATGGTGTAATTAACCCGACTTTGTTATAAATTTTAGAATAATCGACAACGCCATCTACTGGCATTACCGGAACCAGTATACAACGTATACTGTTTGGTCCGTGAATCCGCTGAATGTTCACTTTGGTCCGTGTTTTGTGGAAAATGAATTTTCTTCATAATTTTGTTTTTCGTAAATATTTCCGATATTTTAATAGTTATTCTGTTATTCGGGGCAGAGATAAATCCAACAAATCAAAGATCATGAAAATCAATTCAGCCGTTCTCGAGTTTAAATGGTGAAACAAACACATACGACTTTATTTTATATGTAAAGATTTATTGGTTTATAATATCAAGCCAGTACGCTCTAAAGGGATAGGCAGATGTGTACAGTTCACCTTGGTACACTCTCTTTTAACCAGTTATGTTCAAGTTTCATGAAATGAAGTCTGTTATATTTTTTTGTAAAGAAGTTTTTATTAAAAAACCTTGGTTATCTTTCAATCAGCTATATGGGATCCATAAGTGTTTAGCTTAATTCATCCATATCAAAAGATCTGATGGAAAATTATCATAAAAGTGGTAAATTATTTGCCAAAGCTATTTATAGTTTCTTAAACCTTTGAAACTAAAACCTGATACTTATCTTTCCTTGATTGCGATGGTTATCTTTATCTTTGCTTTAAAAGATATATAAGAGAAACCAGGGTAATAAAAAAAAAATCGTAATAAGTAGATGGGTGCTAGTCGAGCCAAGATAAGAGGGACACGTGCAATCTTAAAAATAATTTAAAAGAACAGTAGTGTAAATAGATACATTAAAGTAAATAGTACTGGGGGTTTCCACCACACGTTTTTTTGACGTTTTCCGACAGCTATGAGTGATAAGATATATTTTTGGTACTTCTAGCGATGTTGCCTTTTCTTTGCATTGCAATGCATATGACCGACTTTTATCTAGACGACACGGTTCTATCTGTTGCCAAGAAGTGAGTAGGTGTTAACGATAACGGTTGCTGGTTGCAATTTTAAGATAATTATTTCTGCAGTTTTAGCAGTTTAGGAAGACTTTTTTAGTAAAATAATATTTTGAAGAACTTTTTGTATTAGAGTTAGGAGAGATTCTTTATT
This sequence comes from Anorthoa munda, assembly GCA_945859665.1. NCBI lineage: Eukaryota > Metazoa > Arthropoda > Insecta > Lepidoptera > Noctuidae > Anorthoa > Anorthoa munda. The sequence continues at coordinate 25,017,209 of OX243900.1, read as the reverse complement.
CTCTGTTTCAGATATATTTTGATATTTTTCTGAACATCATTCCCTGCTTATGTTTGTTCGTTGCTGTGCCCGAGAGGGCCCATAATTGTTTCTGTAACTTATATTTACACCTGTATGTACATTATGGATACCATAAATTTAACTTAAGAAGTGTTAGTAATTTTACTATCCGAACAAAGACGAACTTAATATAATTTTCCGTTGAAAATATTAAAAGGCCATTTTGCCTTTTAATAAGGTGTTTTTTTTATGTCAGTACGCTCATATTTCTTCTTTATGCATATTTCAATAAGTATTAAGAACAAACATTTGAGAGCTTTTAATCATAAAAAAAGTTTAAGTTCTCTTGAACTACACTTACATTCCACTCTATAATAGATGATTATTTATTAATAAATGACGTCAGATATCTTCAGGCATCTCTTTGATAACAATCTAGGCCTATCAATATAATTAGTTGATCACCTGCTTAACAAGTTTTGAAACACACTAACAATTTTTCTCATTAACGGTTTTTCAACGACCCTAACAACATGAACAGCTAAAGATAGATGTGTATCGTATAGTGCAAAAAAGTTAACTCGATACAACCTTCCTACGCTTCCGTTCATTTTAGCTACTTTCTAACATAGCCAAAGAATAAAAATACTTTGTACAGATGGGAACTTTTGCTCTGGACGTTTCTAAACAGTTAAAAGTAATGGGCCTTTTGGAAAAGGCAACGCTAAACGCAGTCAGTTGCGCAAAACATTGCAACTTCCTTAAACATTCAAGAAAGTTGCGCAACGATGTTTGAGCAACATGTTTTTCTTTTTGAAACTTCCTGGCTGGAAAGGAATTGCATAGTTTTTGTTGCAATCTCATAATTAAAATCAGCCTTTTAAACATTCTTTGTAAACAAAAGTGTTGCAACTTTGTATTCAGAAACTTTTGATGTTACGAAAACAGTTAGAAGCTACTATTTCTATTTTTTTTTATCTCGACTAATAAGTAAAATTGTTTGCAGGTGAAAATCTCGGTTAATATTGATCCGGTTACGAAAATTCATTTACTTATTTAATTCATTTATTCATATTGCTATTTTTAATCCCCGATGAAAAAAGGGGTGTTATAAGTTTGACGTGTGTACCTGTGCGTTTGTGTATCTGTCATGGCATCATAACTCCTTATCGACATATTATATAAACCGATTTTGATTCAGTTTTTTTCGTTTGAAAGGTGACATTATCGGGAGTGTTCTGAGCTGTTTGGTGAAAATCGGTTCAACCATTTAAAAGATATGGGCGTTTTACTGTTTTAATCTAGGTATTTGCTCAAGATTTCGGGGATTTTAAAATTTTTATATTTTACTTGTAATACCAGAAATATGAATGATTTCTTTGATATAGGCCAAATAAAAATATAGAAATAAAAACGACTCATATGAGAGTTTAGCGGACTAACCAGTCCGCATTTTCGTCGGCATCATAGAGTCAATGAAAAGTATATACAATTGTACATCGCTTCTACATCATCCATTGCAGTTCTGTTATTCTTTGGTACATCCGTTCTACCTATCTAGTTAACAGCCCACGCGGTAACGTCGTTAACTTGAACAACTTTCATCAGAGCAGATACTGCTTATTTTGTTTTTGTGGAAAAAACCGTAGCATGTAGGTTATAAAGCGGATTTTACGATCTCAGCTTAGAATATTTCGTGATATTTTTATGACAAGCTCTAGTCTAACGACATCAGCATATTTGCTTTGCCCCCAGGACAACTAATCGTGATGTTTGCCTTGCAAACAAATTATAAAGGGTTCGAGTAAAAGAATAGGTTTTCAGACAGTTTCAGTCAACATTTGCTACTTTTGTTCTATAATGAAGAGACATGAGTGTGTAAAATTACGGTTGTCAGTGGAGCCATTTTTTCAATACTGACATTTTACTTTCAAACTATGCAAATACTTTCTCGAATTACATTCTAATGGGCCATCTAGTCTAGTCGCCAAAACAATGGAATAATCCTCGATAAATGTCATTAAATAACATGTTATATCTGTAAATTTGATGAGTTTAGGTAGAGTTGTGTTAGAGGAAATGACTTAGAATATGGACAAGGAAGAGAGAAAGTTTGTGCCCAATCTGGAGAAATGTTTTTATATTTCTTTGTTGGTACTCTACTTCCTAATCCTTCGATGATTACAAGCATGTTGTGATAAGTTCCTGAAATATAAATCTTGCAAAATATTCTGCGGCATACTGCGTACATTCTAACCATCAAACGGAAAGATAAAATATACATGCCTCACAAGAGCTCAGCTAATCTTCAGAAAGAGAAAACATCCCACAACATGTTTTGCAGTAAACAGCTAGAATCCTAAAGATTACGCAAAGATAAAAATCTGCCGCTGTTTTTGTCCTATGGCAAGGTCGACAAGGAAACCCAATACTTCATAACACTTAAATGGATTATTTTATCTTTAGCAACAGTCTATCATTATTTACTTGAAGTGGCGCAAATAAACATAATATTTTACAGGGGGTAATTTAAAAATTCTTAAGCACACACTCGTAACACCACTGAATAATATAAGATGTCGTTGAAGGGAAAGTTTTCATGATGTATCTTTATAATCGTTTTGCTGAGAATAGTGAGTCATTTCCATAACGTTACTAATATGTGATTGAAAGAAGTGTAGCAGTTATTTCAAACCGGTTATGACAATGGCGATATTTAGAAGAAATTACCGATTTTGCCGAAGGCACTGTTTTTCTAATGTTATTAGATTAACTTTTTGCTGATTGAAATACAGTTAATGATTTCGTAGTGCGATGAACTTTACCTACCTAATTACTAACTTGTTAATTTATAAAAAGGTGAAAGTTAAGTAGATGGCTGTTACAAGAAGTACTTTTAGAGTAGACAAAGATAAAGAACGAAAACATTCGCAGCAATAGACTTCATGAATTTCAAATGTCGATAAAAACTAGTGACTATTACCAGATTTTTTTCAATCAATTTTAGGTCCATTTAGTAGATCTTAAATGGTGTGTTCATTATAATATGTATATTTGCCCTTTTTTAGGGTTCCGTACCTCGAAAGGCAAAAACGGAAGCCTTATAGGAACACTTTGTTGTCCGTCCGTATGTCTGTCTGTCAAGACCCTTTTTCTCAGGAACGCGTGGAGGTATCAAGCTGAAACCCTTCCCGTCCCTTAAAGCTGTTAAAAATCAAACTTCTAAGCCAACGCAATCAAAAGATACAGCCGTTTATTTAAATTTCCGCAAATTTTCGACACTCGCAAGGGAATCAAAACCTACAGGGTACTTCCCGTGAACACAGAATCTTGAAATTTGGTACGAAGCAACGTCTTATAGCACAGATAAAGGAATAATAGCGAAAACCGAAAATTTTTAGTTACATCATATAATAACAATATTTTTAATAATTTTAAACTTGCTACCCCTTTCCTCATGAACGCGTAGAGGTATTAAATTGAAATTCATATCAAATACTCAGGTCTTTAATAACTTTAAGCTTAGGTTTGTACGGAATGCTCGGTGCGAGTCCGACTCGCACTTGGCTGGTTTTTTTTTTAATAGAAATCGAAGGTAATTTACGAAAAGGGGTAATTTTCAGACAACTCATAACTATACTGTGTGCTCAGACAGTTATCTTAACATACCATGCCATGCTCAAACCATGACATAGAATCGCCGCAAGCGCGTCTTCGCGTCTTTGATCGATCGATCAACGCCATGTTACTAAGAGATGCCACGTGCTTCCACGCTACGTTTACTTATATTTAAACAATAAATAAATCATCATAATTAACGCCAACAGGTTCACAATCTACTGGTATTTTGACGTCATCAACCACGTTTGGCAGAACGTGGTACGTTAACATTTTTTAGGCCCATAAACGGCTCAAGGTACACTGGTTGTGTTTAGTGAAGGTCCCCACATTTCAAATTTAATATAAACAGATGTGAACCAAATAAACAACGGTAGTTTCCACTGATCGTTCTAGACGGGGGCTAGAGAATAATATCGAAAATGTCAGCTGATTAGCATTGAAAGCATTCAAAAGGGGGTCGCAGGTTGCGAAATTAAATGCAAATTAAATGCTTGTTTTTGTCTAAAATAGCTTTATTTTCTGGCAAAAACCATTCTTTATTTGTGTTTTATTTTGATAAGTATCTAGCATACAAATTATATATTACTAGCTGTTCCCCGCGGCTTCGTTCCGGTGGACCACCCCACAGGACACGTTTTCGGGATTAAAAAATTGCCTGTCACTCGGGAATAATGTAGCTTTCTATAGGTGAAATAATTTTTTAAATCGGTCCAGTAGTTTTGGAGCCTATTCGGTAGAAACAAACTAAAAAACAAAAACAGTTTTTTAATGATAAAATTTAATATTATATTATATTATATTAGTAAGTAATCTATACTTCTATGATATATAATATAATATAAGGCTGAGGGCTGGTTTTTTTTTGCCAAAGTATCAGCATTGCCATCCAACGTGGCAATGCTGCCAGCCTTCTGGGCACTTTGCCTGTTGACAGCGATGTGGACGAATTTTTTGACGCCCAGTATATTTTTTTTTTTTTACTCTGTATAGGCCTGTGCATTTTACATATTTTTGTTCTTATTTTAGTTCTAATATTCGTTTATAAATCATGTACATATGTAAAAAAAAGATGCGGTTCCTGGAATTCAACTTCAAATATTTTAAATAGTCAATTCAATTTAAGAGCCCCTACAAGTTTTACGAGCCAAAAACAGAAAACAGCTACTTATTCAGCGAAAATTACTCAATAACGACAATATATGATAAAAAATATCATGACAAGAATAAAAAACCGGCCAAGTGCGAGTCGGACTCGCACACGAAGGGTTCCGTACCATTATCGCAAAACACTGCAAAAAAATCACGTTTGTTGTATGGGAGCCCCCCTTAATTTATTTTATTTTAATTTAATAATTATTATTTTTTGAAGAGAATATACAACTAAATATTCTGTGAATATATCAAGCGTCTACCTGTTGCCATTATTAATATCGAGCAAAAAAACGGCAAAAATATCACGTTTGTTGTATGGGAGCTCCCCTAAATTATTAATTTTATACTGTTTTTAGTATTTGTTGTTATAGCGGCAACAGGAATACATCATCTGTGAAAATTTTAACTGTCTAACTATCACGGTTCATTAGATACAGCCTGGTGACAGACAGACAGACAGACAGACAGTCGGACAGCGAAGTCTCAGTAATAGGGTCCCGTTTTTACCCTTTGGGTACGGAACCCTAAAAACGACACAGGTCCGTTGTCTACGAGCCCTTGAGCAAGACTGAATGGCATGCCTCGCGCGGGCGCAACGGTTTTTAAGGCATTATTTAGACAATTTATTAAGATAAAATTAGTACTCAAAAATAAAATATAAAAATTGGATTAACCAGTTATTTTTATATTCAACATATTTTTACGCGTGGTCATCGCTTTCGCACATGATAAAATTGTCTTTTTTCCGCGTGGACAACATTTTTTTTTAAGTACGAATACAATAAACTTTGACAAACAAAATTGGTGGCTTACTAATATACTATATGATGCCCAGTCCATACCATTTTTTGCAGATTATTATTTGCCACCAGTAAGCTGAAAAAGCAATTGAAAAACCTGGTGTTTCAGGATTTCGTAAAAACGTGTGTTAGGAATTGATTTATTCTAATTTAATTTGAGCAGATATCAAAAAAAATAAAATTATATAGGACTAAAGTTTTAGTTTTGCAAATGTTTTTACCTGTGCCCGGTTGATGGAATATGTAATGTACATTTACTAGATAACTATGTGACGCAAAAATTTGCATTAAAAGATTTTTCATATAACTTGTAGTTATTAAGAAATTTGCGCTGAAAAAATAGCTGTTTTCTGTTTTTAGCTCGTGAAACTTGTAGGGGTTCTTAAGTCCAGTTAGGAAAAGATATCTTGGTATATACCTACACTAGCTACTCATAAGTCATAATCGACCTAACCTTGGGTAACGCAATATTATTAGGTCCTTAGCTTTGAAATTGGCGTTTTGTCGTACTGGTTAGTTTGATCTCAAATATCTCCTCTTTGATTTGGAATTCCAATTTTAATTTTTTACAGCTATTTACAAATTTTTTTGTGTTTGGAAAACCGTAATTCATTTGTTTTTCCTCTTTTGGTTTTTTCTTTGCACCAGTCAGTTTACAAAATGGAAAACTTGAAATACCGCGTTATTTACGAGTACGAGTTCCATCGTGGCACCAGTGCTGCAGAAACGGCTCGAATTAATGATGTGTATGGCAACGGTGTCGCAAAAGAAAACTTAGTACGTTTTTAGTTCCAACGTTTTCGTTCTAGATATTTAGACCTGCAGAATAAACCCCGTGGACGGCCGGAGACCAAAGTTGATAATTGTGGAAGCGGATCCATCGCAAACCACGTCCGAGTTAGCTGCAGGCTGCGGTGTTAGTGATAAAACTATTTTAATCCACTTGAAGCAAATTGGGAAGGTGAAAATGCTTGAAAGGTGGATACCTCATGAATTGAGTGCAGCAAACTGACAAACGCGCTGCGACTGCTGCGTTACATTACTCAACCGGCACAATAATCAAAGGATTTTAAATCAAATCATTATCTGTGATGAAAAGTGAATCCTGTACAATAATCGTAAATGCTCATCGCAATGGCTGAACCCTGGCGAACCAGCCAAATCCTGCCCCAAGCGAAAATTTACTCCAAAAAAAATACTTGTGAGCGTTTGGTGGACTAGTGCCGGTGTCGTACAGCTTTCTTAAATCTGGCTAGACGATTACGGCGGATGTCTATTGTTAGCAACTGCAAACCATGATGGAAAAGCTAGCTGCTAAACAGCCGAGGCCGGTCAATCGCTCTAGGCCACTGCTGCTTCAGGACAACGCTAGACCACACACTGCACAACAGACGGCTACCAAATTAGAGGAGCTTCAATTGGAATGTCTAAGACATCCACCGTACCTCCCGGACCTTGCTCCAACAGAGTAACATTTTTTTTCGAAATTTGGATAACTTCTTGCAAGGGAAAATATTCAACTTCGATGGGGCAGACCAAAGCGCCTTCAAAGATTTTATTGATTCCCGTCCGAATGGTTTTTTTAGTAAAGGGATCAATGAACTAACTATGAGACGGCAAAAGTGCATAGATAGCAATGGTACATACTTTGATTAAATAAATATAGTATATTAAAAAAAACGACTTCATGGGAGGAATCCCTTACAAAACGACAATTTCATATGTAATGACCTCATATTAAAAAATAAATTAAAATCCTGCTGATGATTTGTTTATTGTCACATTCCAAAGCAAAATTTCCAATAGCCATTTTATTCTAGTATTATCCAGACCAGCCTTGGCCAATAGTTTGTTTTGAAAAATAAGCATAAACTCAAAATAAAGATATTTTTTGTTCATATTTTAGTTTTTTGTCGTCAACCGCGGATCAGATCACTATCTTGATCTTGATTAAATAACAAATGACGGGTTGTAATACAATCTTTTATCAGTATAGTCATTATAGGTGTGCATCTAAATTAATATTTATTAGATAATATGTTTTATTTTTGACTGGCTATTTCCATCGGATTCGCTTCTGTTGGCTATCCCACAGCAACAGTATTTTTTTCTGGCAAAAAGTAGTATATGACACTAAGGCATAATGTACAGCTATATATCCGTAAAAACAATGTTTGCAACCGGCACAGTCATCATCATCAGCATTTTTAATGATCCCACAGCTGGGAAACAGGCCTCCTCTCTGCGAGACGGAATGGGCCGTAATCCACCACGCGGGCCCAATGTGGGTTGGTGGATGTCACATGTATTCGAATGCTCAGTGCTTTCAGAGATTATTTTTACAAATATACAAACAAAGGAACATACAAATCATTTTATTTTTTTATGATATTTGTTTCAGATTTTTATTTTGGAATGTTTTGTGTGTTGTGCTTGCACTATACCTATGCGTGATCAGACAGTTGCGAATATAGATATTCCCCCAGATAATCTATTAATGATAACTAATATTTTAAAAAGGAAAGATTTTTTTGTTTGTTTGTTTGTACTGAATAAGCTCCGAAACTACTCGACCGATTTAAAAAATTCTTTCACCAATAGAAAGATACATTATTCCTGAGTAACATAAACTATTTTTTAAACCCCGCGGGGGCGAAACTGCGGGGAACAGCTAGTTATAGATAAAGTGACAAGCTATTAGCGACAACGATTCTCAAAAGGCCAATATTGTAATAATAAAATAAGGTTTTGAAAACGTGACACTTTGGTAGCGCATGTCAACTCCATACATTTTGTAGTTTTCAACAATCGATATCACCGATAGTAGGTATGTCAGTTTTTCTATCTAGGCTCTCTGGAATTAATTCAAAACCAATGTTAGTTCATTGCTACATTAAATCTTGCAGTCAATATTTTCAGAATACTAAAACTTTCTTTTTAGGATGCCGCAGTCATCAAGGTACCCTTATAGTTTCGCCATGTCCGTCCATCCGTCCGTAGCTTAGCTTAGAGACTCTTTGTACTTGAAAGCTACAATTTGGCATGGATATACATTTATTAATCATACCAACAAATAAAACCACGAAAATATTTTTTTATGGGGTACCTCCTGTACACGTAACGTTTGCGTAAACTTATGCTTTAAACGGCAATTTTTTGTTAAGAGTCAAGTCTCCGCCCCGTCTGTCAGCCAAGGCCAAAAGGATATGTGAAAAAAATCACGGCACTGGTATATATTTTTTTGTTTTCCTTTTAACGAAATTAAAAGGAAAACAATCACAGCTAACAAGGCTTTACAAGTTTACGAGTAGTAGTAATAGTCCTCCAACTTGTAAAACATAATTGGAAAAACTTAAAAATTGTATATTGATGTATGGAGACAACAATTTTCGAACGGCAAAGTTAATTTTGTCCCTTCGTTAGAGAAATTTTCAATGCCTGGATTGTTTATGAACGTAAGTAATGTTATCTTGAACCCTGTGTGCGCAAGTCAGACTCACACTTGGTCGGTTTTTTTTAACAGGATCACCGACTGTTTAATTAACGCGTAGGTAATGCAGATAAAAACTCGACATTCAAACAGTGGTTAACATATCAACTTAATTTACTATTCGCAACTAATTGGGATACCATTACAAAGAGAATATTTATAGCGTAATAAAAGATAATCAATATTCTGACATATTTATTATAAATAGTGTATTTACAATGTACAGATTTAGACTTTTGGCTTTACGGGGAGCAGAGCATTGAGCGTTTGTTTATTAAATCAAAAGTCATATGATCAAATAAGTCTGAGAATCAGCACCACAGATTTAAATCTAAGTAGATGCCGCAATTTTGAGCTTTTTTTATCATTATCGGCGCCGGAAACCCACCAAAATCTAGAAAAATGCCTAATTATGCCATATTGCTGTAAAGACTTTATAGAAAAAGTTGGCTGAGGCATTGGAAATGTTTTCTTTCATTGGTAAGTGTTTTTAAATTGTATGTTAAAAAGTGGCATGCTTGGTTTCCATACAGATGGAGGAACTTGCGTTATCTAGTTAGATTTATGTCTGTGGTCAGCACTTTATTGACGTCAAAATTCTACTTAAATACAGTCACCCAAACCACAAAAGGGATAGCCCGTCACAACTTTAGCAATATGGTTTTAGCTGGGCAAAAGAAGTGGCGCAACAAACTCCGCAGCCCGCATTGTTCCACTAGCAAAAAGAGATCTTTACCAGTGAAACAATATGTGTTACTCTATTCTTCTTCTATTAATCTCACACCAAAGCCTCTAAGGACCAATCTTTACTAAAAGAGTTCTGCTTATCCCGCCATCTCCGTCTGAGCCTACCGCGATGTTGACCCTGTTGCGGGTCGGGACGACTCGCCCGAATTTAATCGCCCGAATCGGGGAATGGTCCACTATTAAAAATATTAATTTTTCTGTGTCGATTCACCCGAAGTTATTTTATCGGTGGGCGAATCGACCACTCCAATATTATTTAGTGGATGATTCGCCCGAATTTTATTTTAGAGAACAAACAATATAAAAGTACAATCGTGCTCACCCATCTCGGTAATAATATGAAGAATTAATCCAAGTTAATAGATATTGTACTAGAAACTAGGAAAGCAATTCAAACTACCAGGAGGCCAGAATCATGAAGAGGTATTTGCAGAGCTAGAATCATTAGCGGTAGAGACTAGCGGAGCACTAGGGCTTCAGAATCGAAAATCGCCCGGTACTCTTTTTACCGCTCATGATTCCAGCCTAGCTTTCTCATGATTATAATCTCCTGGTACTTAAGTTAGTCTTTACTGGTACCGAAATGACCTGATGGCGTATAGAGCTAATAATAAAACCGTCCAATAACCCGATGTTGCTTATCAAGTTTCCATTACCTATTTGAAATGATCACCTTGCTGCAAACGTGATAGTGATAAAATATATTGTACATTTAAATTAACATAATATTTTATCTACATAATTATTAAGGCCGGTATTTCGGGAGCATTGAATCATGCTCAACTCAATATAAACAGTTGTGATTGGATGGCTTATATTTTTTGACATTAACGTGCTCAAGTCCAAGATCCCAGACGCCCCAAACATTACCGAAATCTATCAACATAAAATCAGTGGAATTGAGTAGTGTTAGTATGTACTTTGACCGTACACATACTTGCTAACTTGGATTTTTATTTTCATTGTTTACACTTATTAGTGAAACTGTGATCAAATTTCAGTCTTGTGAGTAGGATCTCACTCAAAGTGGCAAGCAGCTCTAAGACTATTGTATTTACTAATCACGCGATCAAAAAACATACTAAAACTAGTCAATACCTACCACCACAGATTTTGTGTAGAAAGATTCAGTAACGTCTGGGATCTTTGTCTATTGAGTACACATATATGTCAAGCTAAAGAATCATTTATACCAAACTCAAGAGTTGTGATTGGTTGGCAGTTGATAGATAGGTGTGCCTAATTTTGAGTTTGAGTCGAGTATGAGCATCTAGAATACGGGCCTAGGTATCGTATTTTCATCCGTATTGTATGCGATATTTTTTCATCAGATTTTGCTTCTACCTTTCTTATCTGAGAAAGCCGTTATGTTACAATTGAAATCGTTTAAACACGTAGCGAGGCGAACTTTTGTGTATGACTTCTTGCAATTCACTTTAGGAACAACATCAATGTAACAAATGTCAAAAGGAGACCATCTGACAGACATGAGTTAACAGGAATACAGTTCTACAAAATCTTTATAAGAAAACATCAAACTATTGTTTGATTGATTGTTTTTCGACACCGACTTCGGAAAAGAAAATAATTTTTCGCTTTGTAGTATTTTGTTTTGGAAGTCGGCTTGATCTTTTTTTGTTAAAAAGTTATATTTATTATTCACTTCTTAGTTTTAGTGCCTCAAATTACAATGAAAATCATTTTTAGCCAAAGTACATCTCATGAAGATTCCAGTGCTTCATCATAGTCGGTTAACTATTAGAAATATTATCATATACCCGTGACATACGTATCATGAAACGGTGAAGGAAAACATCGTGAGGAAACCGGCATGTCCTAGAACCAAAAATTCGAAGTCATGTGACATCCACCAACCCGCACTGGGCCCGCGTGGTGGATTACGGCCCATTCCCTCTCACAGAGAGGAGGCCTGTGTCCCAGCAGTGGGAACATTAATAGGCTGATGATGTGATGTGTGTGATGTGATACGTATCATTAAGGAGTTACAGTGACCATCTGTGGTCTTCTTAATCAGTTCCACTTCACCAATAGATACTTTCTTAGTGCATTGTAGATAAAAATACCAAAATCGCTACATGTATGCCTATAACATTTGAGGAGTTCCCTCGATTTCCATGGGATCCCATAATCAGATCCTGACTTGATGACCATGGGACCACCTGGATAGTATACCCTTAAAATCAAAAGAAGAATTTTCGAAATCGGTCCAGGCGTTGAGTTGAGAATCTCCTAATTTTTTGGAAGCCGGTTAAAATCGATATTTTTCTAAAACTCTGAATTTAGTAACATATTTTTCTTATCTTATCATAATATCAACACTCACTCCACACCATATCCACCAAATGTTGTGGTGGCCCAGTGGCTAAGACCTGGCCTCTCGCGCTTGAGGAGGTGGGTTCAAATCCGGGCAAGTACCAATGTGACTTTTACAAATTATTATGTACTTTCTAAGTTTATCTTGGACATCACAGGCAACGGTGAAAGAAAACATCGCGAGGAAACTTATATAGTTAATGTAACTCTGAAATAGCCAAGTCAGAGGCCTATAGGGTTCCCAGAGGCGGCTTAATTAACTCTGACACCAGAGGTAGCCACATCATCACACGAAAAGAAGTTCATCCACTCATCATTTTATTGGTATAGGATAAATTATTCTGGTTTTTGAGTTTACTTGCTGCCACCAGCGGTTCCAGCCCCGGGCATGTTGTACTTAACATCTTTATAAATTATACTAGCTGTTCCACGCGGCTTCGCTCCCGTGGACCACCCCGTAGCACCCGTCTTCGGGATAAAAAAATAGCCTATGTCACACAGGAATAATGTAGCTTTCTATTGGTGAAATATTTTTTTAAATCGGTCCAGTCGTTTCGGAGCCTATTCGGTACGAACAAACAAACAAAAAAATCTTTCCTCTTTATAATATTAGTATAGATTTGTTGTCTAACCAGTATAGTATATTATTCTCAAAATAACCTTAACTACTCTTAGAGCTTATGGTCATCCCCTAGAACAGTCACACTAAATCGCAGAAGTTTCAAACTAATAGTTCGTGTCTAGGCACTACATTAATGCAGACTGCATAAATAAATGATAAATTAGAAATAATTGTCCGGCTATCTCAACAATGGCCAATTCATTAGTAAATGCCAAATAAATATAAACTAGATCTTTCTGGTACGACTAGTTTTACCGTTTTAGCTTTAAAATTAGCCGTCTCTCAAGCTCATTATTTTAAAAACTGTGTTTTAGCTTAGTTCATATTTTGTTTTCGGTATAGCAGCTCTCTAATTATGCAACCTCAAAGAATCGTGCACACGTGCTTTGCTTGCATTAATTGGATCAAATAATTATTCAAAAATCCATCTACTCGACAGCTTAGAACACGCATTGAATACTGTTGAGTTATCAAAATGAAAGGAAGCGTGCGTGCTTCGAGCTATCAAAACAGAATAAGATACACATAGACGACAGTGATCCTCTAAGGTTTAGTTTTTTCTTTCAAAGCAAAACATAGCGCGCTACCGCAAAACAGAAAGCCATTGTGGCGGCTGCACTTAATACCTCGCCGAATTTTTGACAATCCCGCTCAAGGGCTTTTTGCACTACACGGTATTCAGGGCCCTGAATACTGGGTCACTAAATCATTCTGAAGCAATAAGGTCGATATTATGAGAACCCTAACTCCCTAACAGTTATTACACTACCCTAAATTAGAGTTTAGGGCCCTGAATACCGTGTAGTGTAATAAGCCCTTCACAAAGAACCCCCAGATCCCCAGATCAGCCCTCGCAGATTACACAGTATGTGACTTTTAAGTCATTCACTTACGGTTTACATTGCTTTGAATAGCACATGGCCGCATGCTCATGAAATGGAACAATTAATTTAAATTTCGAAGTCGATTTTCACTTATAGTGAGTCGATTCAAAGATCTTCAGTACTTTGTGACTGCACAGTAAATACCCTCGCCACATCGGATAAATAAACCGGCTCCACGTTTTACTTAGTTTGCTCTTGCGCTGTTTGGTCAACAACTTTGTTCACTCCATTGTGCAGTTTGAAAAGAATGTTGTTGGTACGTCGGTAGGTTGGGGAATGAAAGAAATGTGGTGTAGTTTGTTTGACTACAATCTCTGAGATGAGGATTGGAGCTGATTGGTTGGTTCATATAGAAAGACAATAAATTATTTATGAGATGTACTAGATACTAACCTAACCTAACATGTAAGAGATGACGAGAGCTGAGTTCGCTAGCTTTGCTCGCTCAGTTCATTTCCCATCATCCACTTTGAACTTTTAACCTATCTGTGTCGGGTGCCTTATGATCTCGAGCTCGGTGCGCTCTTGGACTTATTCGTTAAAGATAGTGGCACCGCTCACAAATATCATTTTATGCTAGCTGATTCTTCCTGCTGACCAAATAATATAATTTTTCTGTGAAAATAACTTTTTCGTAGATATTTCTTGCTGACCGAATATTTAAAATAAAAACCATAATTGTACCATAATTATCGAATTGCCCAACAGTTACGTAGCCATTGACCAGACAATGTGATAAATAATAAAGATTAAATTAGTATTTATTTATTACATTGGCCTATTTGTGTTGACTTGATTCATATTGCCCGGGCATTAAAAAGGATATTTTTTATAGAGGTTTGGTTTTTAAAATGAAATAAAAATCGATAAAATAAATTTAATTGCCATGGTATTGGCATTGTTTAAAATATATTCTTATGCCATTAGTGCTTAACATCATTTTGGGCATATAGGTGGCTCGAAAGAAGCGTAATCGATAAGTCCAATTTTCGACCACCTTATCGAGCAACGTTTGAGCAGCGAGGTGGCTACCATGGGCATTTACATTTATTTTTACGTGTTGTATTCTATTTTTAAAACCAAATCTCTAATAAAAACACCCTTTTCAATACAGTTGTTAAACATGGCGTACTTTCAGAGGCTATAATTATGATTCGAAAATTAAATCTTTTGCATAGGCATCTTTCTGTTACGCGGTCGTGACTTTTGTTTACGAGCTCGATCATTAGTTTTGCAGTTTAGTTTTAAATTTATAAGTCAATTTAAAAAGTGTAGTAGCAAAGAGTTTTCATACATAGAATAAAATGGGATTGGTTTTATACGAGGAAAATTGAATGATTCCGTACGTTTTAGCATTTAATTCTCAAAAGTCTTTTAAATGGTTGTTTAATATATTTAATTAGCAGTTTCAATTTAATTATTTTCACATCAACATTTGTCAAAAATCGAATAGGCTGTGTAGGCTGTTTTCGTTGTAAAAAAAATATGTCCAGTTGCAACTTTCAACTATATTGAAAAATACCGTGTGATACAAGGGTTTATATTATTGCAAACGAGCTTTGGTTTATGACATATACACTGGACGTACATGATCAGTAGCGCTATTTTATGAAAAATTTGGTCATGAAAACATACTTGTCCGTTCTTCTCCACGTAGGCTTTTTCCGAACGGATGGTAGAATCACTTTATTAAGATCCAGCCCTAGTTGTCCCCCCAGCGACGCCCTGAGCCGAGGTTCGACCCCACAGGGGGTAGCCCTCGGCGTGGTCGCTTAGGTTTAGCTTTTTTTGCCTGGCTGGAGGCTATTGTTTAGTCTCCACAGGATCGCCCGTTTAAGCAGTAGCCAATCATTTGAATTGATCAGCGAGACGAGCCACATTAAAAAAAAAAAACAATATGAAAACATAGGTGAAATGGGTTAGAAGAAAGTGGTAAATCTCTGGCATCCCTAGCATTGACAGCTCACTTCGGGCTCACTTCATTTAATTAATCACGGTGAGTTTTTTTAGAATAGCCATAAAGTAACTACACTTAATATTATAGAGACTACGACGTTTAGAGCGGCAGTTGAAACGTGTAGCTCAATTTATAAGCTCACGTTATATAAAGTAAGACAAGTTTTAAGACCATGGCTTCAGTCATTAAGTTATGACGATACTGAAAAGTTAATTTTATCAGTATCATAAAAGACGCGTATAATTTAAAAAAATAAGGTACATCTAGATTACTGCTGTCGGAGGATACATCTTCGCGAGCTGGCTGTTCAAAACCAGACGTATCCTCCGACTGCACAGCATGATTTTCTCCTTGTTTACGTCTTTTTAGTTCGCTTTTCAAGCAGTCGGGTTTTTTGATTTTTTTAATTATAACTTTTTAGTTTTTTTTTTTTTAATCAGGTTCATTTAAACATATAAGTGTTATATATTTTTGAAATCACCTCTTAAAATCCTTTATTTTGATACCCCACACGATAGGTTTGGAAGAAAAAAAATATTTGGGTCCCCACAATATGGCGCCCAAGAACCGCTATTTTCCTATTTGCCAATTTTTATGTAGCCAGTGACACTCGCGAGGTTAAGACGAATCGATTGACGTAAGAACCATCAAAATCGGCCCTCGCGTTTGGTCTCTAGCACGCCACATAGGAACAAACATACATACATACATAGACTGATAAACACATTACCCTCCTTCGGCAGTCGGGTAAAAATTGAAATGTGTATTGATTTATATCAGCGGAGGGCACTGATTCCTGTAACACAGGTTCGCCTAGCACGGGAGTCAGGGGCTTCACATGTATTTATTATTATTATAATAAACGATGTCTACGTGCAATGATGCTCCTAGCCATAAATAAGGATCTCATAGACACCATAAACAATTTTAACTTTTATCCAATTGAATTCCCAAATAAAACGAACACGCTAAAAACATTCACTTAGATTCTTTATTAAATTGACTAGATTTTGAATTATTTTCTGTTTTCCTTCTTCGCTTGTTGTTCTTCTTTACAATCAGTTCTATTGGCCATAGCACAGCTATAAATGCGTAGAGCGCTATTATAGTGTAGAATGCATTTGCGTAGCTGTTCGTGTAATCTCGTACGGCACCTGTGGAAAATGTCAGAGTAATCAGTCGCATTCCAAAGTAATCATACATTGACATTTTTATACAGTAGGTACATACTAATTCCATGCAACAAATAAAAAAAAAACAATATTGCGCCTGTGAATAGTGTCAGAGTAATCAGTCACATGTCACACTAAAGGTATAATAATAAAAAAAAATACAGAATATGATATTAATCGTTTTCGCATACATATTTCACGAATGATAAGTGATAATGTTTAAAATACTTTATGTTAATATCTGTCGTTTAGGTAGCCAGATTTAAGTTATTTGAATTTATGAGGTTATTTCAATATTAAAGACGTGAGATAATAATAAATTATTGGTTTAGGATAGGCTTATAATTATAATTCACTTATATTTTTCTACTGTAATGCAATATCACGAGAACCAAAAACCTTGGATATGGTATTTATTTATACCTAGCTGTGATCCAGATTATAATATTGTTAAGCATTGAAATATGTACAGTGTGCTATGAAGATGCTCAATGATCTCTTGACTGGCAATCCTGAATGTTATGTGTTTGCGGACGAACGGAATAAACTAATGCGTGCATGTCTTGTGTGCTGTGAGAGAAAGTATGCGAGGGTGTCCTCTGTACCTTGTCAATTTTATTTTTATGTTTGAATCATTAGATTGATTATATATCGCCATTCCACTACCATATTATGTAATTGTATAGTAATTTTTGTTTTTTTTTTTGTTTATTGATTATCTATTCATTGTATTGTTTTGTGAATTACAAATTTTATGTCACGCAATTGTCCTATTTCTATGTTAATTATTGTAATTGGTCTTTGTATCGTTTTAATTAAATATTAATAAATAAAAAGTAAATACCAACAAAGAAAATAACGGACAGATAAACTTTACGTGCAACAATTAAAAAGGCATATTATAAGGGCCCAGAAAAAGACCATTCTATCAGTGACATAGACTGCCACAAGAAAAAAAAAATTATTTAAAAGCCCTCGACACAAATACCTTTATAAACTACTAGCTTTGCCCGCGGCTTCGCTCCCGTGGACCAGCCCACAGGACCCGTTTTCGGAATTAAAAAATAGCCTGTGTCACTCAGGAATAATTTAGCTTTCTATTGGTGAAAGAATTTTTTAAATCGGTCCAGTACTTTCGGATCCTATTCGGTACAAACAAACAAATCTTTCCTCTTTATAATATTAGTATAGATTATATTAAATTAGTAAACTATAAACACGCATTATCTAATAGGTTCCGTACCCAAAGGGTAAAAACGTGACCCTATCACTAAGACTCCGCGGTCCGTCTGTCTGTCTGTCTGTCACCAGGCTGTATCGCATGAACCGTGATAGCTAGACAGATAATGTATGACAGACTTTCACAGATGATGTGTTTCTGTTGCCGCTATAACAACAAATACTAAAAACAGAATACAATACATACATAAGTGGGGCTCCCATACAACAAACGTGTATTTTTTTGCCGTTTTAGACCCCTGCCTTTATAATATAATAAAAAGAGAAGAACAACATACCAACAGCAGGTCCAACGCCAATGCTTAATACCCCAGTGAGCAGTAAACTGATTCCTATAGCCGAGGTGAACTTATCAGGAGCCACAGCATCCGAGATGACCAGAGGAATGAGTACCGCGATGGAGCAGTGAGACACACCCATCAATGTGAAGTACACCAATGTAGCCATAACGCTGTTTGACCATAGCATACCTGGAATTATTTAATTTAGTTTATTGACTTTTGAATACGAATGTTTTGAGACAGAGAATAATCGTTGCGTGAAATAAGAAGGGGCTTAACAACTGGTGTAGTAAAAAGTAGATTAAGACACAGAATTAGAGTATGTGTGTTAACTTCTTGGATAGTAATGAAACATAGATCTTTATAAGTACCTTTGCAGCATGACTGTGATAGCCATTTTTTATATTTCTGAAAGAAAACATTTCTTTTTCGAGTTTATTTCAATCTTCTACTACGACCAAGATGGGTCAGTTAGAATTATAAAGCAACTTAACGTCAAGGTGGTCCTTGTCCCAATTTATTCAGGGTCGGTAGAATGATCGTAATTAGTATACATAATAAATAGCTGCCGGACGTACATAAAATGTTTGCTCGTGGAGGCGCCTTGAATCATTTACAGCTTCTGCATCCTAATTGCGTAACTTTATTGATGAATCAAAGAACGCGCGCACGCTGTCATTTAGCCCATTCAACAGTATTCATTGCGTGTAGATGTAGATTAATAGTATATTATGCAACTAGTGAATAAAGGACGGATTTAAAACGAGGGCCGTAGATGAATCACGAGCAAGTGAAGGATTCTAACAAGGATTGATTCACGATGACTGAATCACGGGGCATAGTAAGTGATTCAAGTGTTAGAATCCTGAGCGACGCGATTGATTCATGGCCCTGGATATAAATCCGTTTTATTCAAGAGATGCAAACCCCCCCGTCCGTCAAATTTAAGCGAAAAGCACAAGGAGTTTGTATGTCGAGTATTCTTTGCAGAAGGAGTTTGTATCGAGTAATTTTTTGTGCAAGGAGGTTGTATAAAATTGAGATGGAGTTTGAATATATTGGTGTTTTCTAAATTAAAACACCAAAATAGTGATTATAAGTGCTTTATATTCACTGTTTTAAGTGAATAAAATATGCTTTTTAGGGGGGGAATGGTGTAAACGGATGTTTTTATATATGAAGCAACTAATGCAAGCAAAGTATACATGTGCGCCTTCTTTGAAGTATTGTTATTAGTATGCAGGCCTCATAACTTTCCACAGATAACTAATTAAAAGACTGCGAAAATTAACTTTTCTTACCGAGTCTTGACAGGACCGCAACAATTACACCAACGATGTAAATATTCTGGACTCCCATTTTGTGCATCCACTTGGAGACAATGGTGAATATGATTCTCATTGCTAAGTCACCAAATCCGTACAGAGTTATAGCCATTGCTACGTTATCCTGAAAAGTAAGTTATTATTTAGATATTTTTCTTGTTCCGGATATTTTCAGGGTGTAAGGAAACAATTGAAGATTTTGGACTACATTGTTACCGCATTATTGTCGTCAAGCATTTTAACTTGGAGATTATAGGCATATTAAGTCAAAGTAGTATAGAAACTTTATTGACATACAAAACCAACTCTTGGCTGACCTTATGGTCCATGGTCGCCATCGTCAATGGGCATCAGCAGTACCAGAGAAGTCGATGGTGCTGTGACAATAGCATTACATAGCGTAAGAATAGTTGCCGCTATTGTGACACAGGTCTCCTCTTTGTAAGCTGGGACTAAGTCATAATCCAGCATGCAGGCACAATGTGGATTTTACATGTGTTCGATTTTTTACTAAAGCGCTTACTTCGAATCCAGCCCACGACCACACATAGGTAAGACAGGGCCTTTACCACTGGGCCTCCACTGCTCTTTCAACTAATTCAAAACCAAAGCTGAAATGTCTCGAATGGCTATTAAATCTATTGGAAGATAAACTTGTATTCAAACTGACCTGGCTCCAACCCACGGAGTACAAGTACTGTGGGGCCATAACCACGTATAAACCATCGGCATTGGAGCACATGGCAGGTCCAAGAGCAGCACAAGAGAACAAGAACGATTTGATCAGGGACGTGTCTATGAATGTGTCCACAATTTTCCTGTAATGCGTACAATATAGTGTTCACAAATGGTTACATTAGGTTAGTGAAAATACTTTGATGACCCAGGTACCCTACGAGAGATAGTCGGCAACATTAAACTAGTAGGCATTACCAAAAAAATACAGTGTTCACAAATGGTTTCTTTTGGTTACATATAAGTGAAAATACTTCGATGACCCAGGTACCCTACGAGAGATAGTCTGCAACATTAAGGCGCTGCTGGCCTTCCTTTAGGAGCTGTGATGGTGTTAAGAACACCAGTCCGTTTAACCAAACTTAAATGGTTACATTAACCTTTTTTTTTACGTAGATTAGGCTGGTGTTCAAAACAGGAACAAATATAGAACAACTTATTCTCAAGTTTGTTGGGCAAAGTTCTCCACACAATGGCCCCATCGAGGCCGGACTAGAATTCGTAGTAAAACGGCTTGGATTGCAGCTTAAAGGAATTGTGGAGCCTTTGTCCAGCAGTACATTAAAAAATATATATTTTAAACGTTGTTATTAAAAAGACATTAGTCTTTAGAAAAAACTCAACTTTAAACACCCTGATTCAACTGAAAATTAAATAATAACAAAACAATAAAATACCGGAAACCACTCTTCTTTTCATAATTATCAGGAAAGTCAAGGGATTTTGCCAACTCTTCTTTTGTAGGACTTCCTTCTAAATCTGTTAGTTTTATCACTGGCGTATCCAATTTCTTGGTATCATTGTTCACTTCTAGAAGAAGCTCTGTAAAGTAATGATAATACATTGCGTAATTAACTTAATACGTAAAAAAGTTATCGAATCAGTAATGAACATCGCTTTTCCAGGAGTCTAGAAAACGATTTCGCGAGTACTAAGGACAACTATAAATTGTTTATTGAATAAATTGTTTATTGAAACTAAATTTGTACAATCAAACACTTATGAACAACATTATGCAAAAATAACGAATTCACATTAACGCGTAATAATGTATGTCAGTAGCATTTGTAATGAATTCTGGCACCCAAAGAAAGATTTAACTTGTGTTATGGGTACCAGGATCCTCACACTTGTGTTGTATATCAAAAAATAACATCAGAGGGTCAGAAGCATAGATATAATAAACAAGGTCAGAAGTTAGAGAAGTGATTAGACAAAATAAACCATAGCCCTCTCATGTGTGTAAGTGTATTGAAGGTGGAGTTGTGATTCTGCGAGTTTGTGTATAGGGGAGAATTCGTGTATTGGTTGTGTATTATAGGAATGACAACTTTATGAGACTTTCTGTCTCGTCGTAGCTCTGTACCTGTAACCATTCATATACCCGTCTCTTACATTCCCGAAAAGCAGTAGAATAAATGGAGCAATGCTTGTTCAACTAAGTTCCATAAGAAATTTCTTGGTAACAACCTGGGACTGTTGGTGTCAATGTGTTATATATTGATAGCGCTTAGCCATCCTATACATTATTGACAATATACCAATCGCTTTCGTGACGCAATTGTTGATAGAAGATAACCCTTTCCAGAAGCAAAGGTATTTAGGTATGTATGTGGATACTTACTTAATTCAGTAGACTGTGGAACTTCAACTTTCTTCATGTGCCATCTGACTGGTTGCATCAGTAACACAGCAACAAAGTTGTGCAAAGATAGGCCTGCAATGAGCAGCAGGGTTCCCTTTGATCCATATTGTTCTATCGACCAACTGACGAATATTGGAGCGACCATAGCAGTGACCCCTGAAATTACGTTATTTTCTTTTATTATTAAAGTTGCCAAACCAAATGGATCCCTATTACAAAGTTTCTTCGTTTAAATCTGTAACTTACGGTGGATCACCGGACAGACGCTGGGCCAAGCCTGGTGATCCCAACCTGCTAGATGACCCCAAACTGAAGGCTATCGCTGACTGATTGGGTGAGACTGTGGCCCATTGTAAAGATTTATTCTATCTATCTATTAAAATCGTTATCATCATTGGCAGCCTCTTTTTCCTTCCACTGCTGAGCGATGGTTTTGAATTTCGACCTCCGGTTCTTTTATCTTATGAAACATTCTTCTTTAATGTAGAATGCACCTCCAACACCACCAACCACCATCACCCTGCACTTGTCTCATGTTACTTGGGGCACATATTTGAAAGACACATTCTATATCCGTTATACAGATTGCAATTAAAAGTGGTAATTACTCACCTGTCGCAGTTTGTACGAAACTCATGATCAATGCTCTATTCTCGACAAAGTACTCGTTCATTATTGAGCATGATAAGTTGTACATTATCCCTAAGCCCGCACCCTGAAACATAAACGGAATCAATTTTAAAATCTCCGTCTTTTACGTTGACGTATTCTTTCCAAGTCCCGGCATTACCGAAACAATTAAAAAGCCATTGTGTCTCGTGTGGATCCACGTTTCGGGCAATCAATGGATTAATCAAGCTTTACGGATTGGTGTACGTAAAATTTTGCCATAATTGATGTATTTCTAAACATAACTTAATTAACAGAATATAGTTTTAAGCTAAATATTAGTAACTATACCTACGAGAGTTGAAAACATCGCTTTTTCACGAAAAATACCTAGTTATATGCTGTTAGCTTGCTCAGTCAACACTTATTAGAAAACTTAATTGGTACAGTTTGTATCTCATTAGTTTGCCACTCTGTAGTAGGCTACAAATGACTGTACAGTAGTAACTCTCAAACAGCATCATGCCACTACATGAGCATATTAAAACCTAGTATTTTTTTAGGGTTCCGTACCCAAAAGGTAAAAACGGGACCCTATTACTAAGACTCCACGATCCGTCTGTCTGTCCGTCTGTCTCCAGGCTGTATCTCATAAACCGTGATAGATAGACTGTTGAAAATTTCACAGATGATGTATTTTTTTGCAACAAATACTAAAAACAGAATAAAATAAATATTTAAGTGGGTCTCCCATACAACAAACGTGTATTTTTTCCGTTTTTGCGATAATGGTACGGAACCCTTTATTTTTAATTAGGCAATTTTATACAAATGTATAAGCCAGTCCCATCGGCAGGCTTATTACGTATCTTTTGCAAGAGCAAAACGATAGCGATCAAACGCTATAAGTCATAAAAGTCGGCATTACCTGCAGTGTAGGTATGGTAAGTCTTACACAATCGTTTGCTAATCGCTCGCTGTTTGTCAAATGGATTTGTTTAAAAAAAACCGCCAACAACTCTAAAACTTCTGTATGGAAGAGCAATTATTGCGCAAAAATCGCTATCGTTTTGCTCTTGCATAAGATACGTAATAAGCCTGCCGGTCTTTAACGTAAAACGTAACAACACAAACATAATTCAACTACGAGTATAAGCAGCACCGGAGTTAGCTGTGTAAGCCTAGCTTAAGAGCGACAAATGCCGTGACGAGAACAATTCGTCAGTTACTGTACTTACTGTACTCGGCAAACTTCTTGGCAGCTCTATAGTTGGCTTGCCGAAGCGCAAGACACGGCGCGGTCGTGATTTTGTATGAGATTTACTACTTCGCAGCAATTGTAGCCAACTTCAGGAAGTCCAAGAAGTTTGGCGAAAACTGTACATACTTTGAGGGTATGCGGCACAGGGTGTAAAATCCCACAAACTTCCATAGGAAAGGGAGGATCCTCCGACCAGATAGGTGTTGTGTCTGGTCCGGGCAACTGCCCGACGGTTGATTTCGGACTGTTGTATACGTTCAAATCGCGCCGAAAACTGCTTGCGCGATGCAGGATTTGTGTGACGTCATGTCATTAGTTCTTAAGAAGCGGCGTTGGTGCCGCTACATCACTCCCATCCGGAGACCGGAGGTCGATAACGGGTTGAGTCGTCCGTAAATCTCGTGATGCGTGCCAGGCTGGTTCCAGTGAGTCGAGATGATGCCCCACTGCGTCTAGATGATGCCCTAGTGCGCCTGGATTATGCCCCAGTGAGTCGGGGTGATGACGTTCCAGTGAGTTAGGATGATGCTCCAGTGAGTCGGGGTGATGATGTCCCAGTGCGTCTGGCTGATGCTGCAGGCTCCAGTGGGTCGGATTGATGATGAAGGTTGAGGGTTATAACCAGGAATGCGCGTCTGCTGTATGCTGGTGGTAAATATACCATCGTAGATACCGTGGGTACTGGCTGGCTGATGACTCGCTGCTCGATAGCTTGATGAAGTGATGACGTCACCGTGAAGTAGCTCTGCACGAAGGGACACGACCAGACGGGTGTTGTGTCTGGTCCGGGTAAATGCCCGAAGGTTGTTGTCGGACTATTGTATACTTCAAATCGCGCCGAAAACAGTATTTGTGTGACGTCATGGTTTAGTTGTACGTAATTAGTTCTTAAGTGGCGGCGTTGGTGCCGCTACATACTAACCAAGCAAAACGGCAAGAAAATAACTAAGGTCCCTTTTTTCGGTCATTTCATTATTGCCACATTATAGAATAGTGGCTCGCCCCGGCTTTGACTGTGGGTCATAATGATTTGTAGTCTATAACCATCTGAAAAAATTTACCTTTCAAATAGCAGCAGTGGTACCAGAAATTACCCTACAAATCTGAAAAAGTTCACAAAATTCAGGCCTCTCAGGAATCTCTTTATAATATCAGTTAAGATTGAAAATTAAATTACCTGAAAAATTCCCGCGGTAAGGTAGAACATCAGAGTAGACGTCATGATGACCGTGCCGAGTGTCCCAAAAGCGAATATGACGGAAGCGACGAAAGCTAGCCATCGCATTGACATTATATTCAGCATGGCAGACGTGAAGAAACCTGAAAGTATTATAATTTGCATGGTTTAGAATTATTGCACACTGGTGATAAGAGAACATGTCGTAAAAACTGCTTTGCCATGATGACACAAAGGAGCGGGAGGGGTAGACCGCTAATCCTGGATGACAAGTGTTCATAAAGACATGAAGAGGTACGGTCTACCTACTGACAATGCTTATCAGTAGAACCAGTGGCGCCTCAGGACTAGGAAAGCCGACCCTGAGTAACGTGAAGTGGCGAGGTAGAAGATTGTGATCAACTGCGGTACCTAACTGGACGGATAAAAAAGGGGTAGCAGCCAAAAGTCTACGTGAAGATGAAGTGCCCCGATTTGGTTTGGAACAGATTCAACCTAAATTATTGAGACTAGGATTTTTTCTCGAAAACTATGAGGCTTTGCGACTTGAAACTTTGTGAAAGTGTTCCACAAGAAGAGTTCTATATGAAGCTCCTAGCGACCTCTTCCTCCGGTGCCGTCCATCCTAAGGCACCCTTATTATGAACTAGCTGACCCCCGCGGCTTCGCTCCCGTCAACTGGCTATCTTTCTACCTACCACTACCTACCTACCCTAACAACCTACAGCTTTATAATATTATTAGTAAAGATGTTAATAAAATTCTTTCGCAAATGAACAAATTTGATTACTATAAAAAAGGTTATAGTGAGTCAATCTTAAAAGATGGAGATATTATGCTGTTGTGGACTTTTGTTTAGAACTTTTAAAGAGGAACAATTCTATCATACATGTTATTTGCGTAACTTAAACCTTTTACGCAACGGAAGCTCTCAAAAAGGAATATTTTTTCCAGTCTTTGCAACATTTTTCATTTATGCTCCGCTCCTATTGGTTGTAACGTGATGTTATATACTGATAAAGATAAATGGACTATCCAACACAAAATTAAGCTTTCAATTCCAACCAGTAGTTCCTGAGATTAGCGCGTTCAAACAAACAATCTCTTCAGTTTTATAATATTATTAGTATCGATTTAAGAGTACTAAATTAATATTTACCAGCTACGGCTGAAGATACGCAGAATATGCCCGTGAGCAGAGTGACATCGGCAGAACTCAACGATACTTCTTTCATAAAATCATCGTACATCATCCCGAAGGTCCCACCGAACGACGTTGTGGTCGACTGAAAACGAAATAATAAAATATTATAAACATGATACAATGTATTTCTAGAATCATAACATAATATCACGCCTTTTCCCGGTTAAACAGAGGTACACGGAATTCGTACCTATTCCCATCGATTATATTTATTTCTCATTTCATAGGGAGATACCCACCTATTTCCATTGCCCGGGCACAAATTCAGACAACTAACTGATGGTGAGAATATTAAAATATAAAAGGCCAAAAAAACTTTGCCCGACCCAGTCATTGAAACCAGGACCTGAAGTCATTGGATAATTTCTTATTACAAAAAAGAGTACCTCGTTCTCAACAGTAGTAAGGTTGCAAACGCTAGTATTATGTGAACGCACACCTACACGCACCGCAGGAGCCGTACGCGCCGCAGTCATTGTGTTGTAGAAATCTTTATATGAAATCGTATGCAGCCCCGCGCACCTATCCGCGCCGCATGACCCGCATTACAGTAAAATGCTGTAGAATTCCACCAGTGCGTGCGGATGACTTCATCAGATCATCGTCATCATCTTTATCAGAACGAGTTAACCTTTAGTGAGCTTAACCAAACCAGGCAGTCTTTGGAGAAAATAAGTATCTTTTCTCAAACATGCTTGGAAATTTGAGCATTATTTTGACAACCTTCTTCGAGATAAATCGAAATTGCTGTACTGGCCAAATACCGAATGAAGCAATTTCGATTATGCCGTCTATGGATGCGCGGATTGTGCAGTCATACGCAATGAGGATCTAAATTTCCCGCCATATCACGTATTTTTATCGTTTCCACTTTTGTTTTATTTGAACTTTATGAGTGAAGATAAAATAGTGTATGCAACGGCATATAATTATGTATTATAACATTCGTGTGATACTATTAGCACACACGGCTTCGCCTCATGTGATAAACACTCGTGTTTTAATAACCCCTATTATATGACCGTTGCATAATCTACTATTTCACTCCTCCTCGAAACAGGTAAAAGTGTATGAAAGATTCAAAAAGCTAATCACACTACTCTAAAACTGTATTGACCTGTTCATTATGCTTCTCTTTTAAAATTAAACGTACCGCTTATATTTTGAATGAATTTGTTTATTTTTTGACCTATTCACTCACTTCCATCCGTATGTTAAAGGTTCCTCAATCCTTTTAAAATTATTTCAATTAAAAATCCTGCAGCATCTGATAATTTTATTTAAATTCTGTTTATTTATTACGATAGGAAGAGACGAGACGAGATGACCATAATGCCTTGGAAGGTAAGTAGGCCTTTGCTGTGTGATGCAATATGTGTCGACACCCTAACGCCATCCCATCTTCTAAGCACGGCGGGCTACTGCTGGTGCAGAAAACCTTAAACGGCACAAATATAACAACTTTATTGGAAGTTATATTTTTGAGCTGTATGGGGTCTGAGTGCTCATCGATACATTAGCACAAAGCTCGCCGACTCTTCAGCGCAATACTGGCAATTTTGGCCACGTTTCATATTGACATCGATGTGGACGATTTTTTTGATCCACCAGCCCCCCCCCCCCTTTGACTTTTACCTGTCCCCTTTGTATATAAATTTGTTTTTTTTAGAATATTCAATTGCATATATGTTAATATATTTGTTAGTAATAAAAAAATTTTTTTTTATTCCTAAATGTATCTTCTAAATAGAGCTATATCTGAAGAATATCCTATTGGAAAGTTGTTTTACATTTAAAGATACAATTATACAACGTTTTTCATATACCGACGCCTTGCCTGCCTAGGCTTTTCTTGCTGCCTAACTGACTGCCTATCTGACCTCTACAACCTAGTAACGGACAACTCCCTGGCAATACTGTAGTCAGATTTCAGGCACCTGACTACCCGTGACGACTATCAAAGATCTACATAACGGCACGAAGAGTCTCGGTAAGTAATGATTGGTAACTTATCCATGGACTCACCTCGGCAAGCGTTGCTTAACTTCGAGGATCAACCCGTGTGGCTGTTATTATTTTACTACGAGCACGTCATGTGTCATTGCCATCTTGCTAAAGAATTTTTGATTTTCGCGGTATCGTTCAGACTTGCTTTTGTAGTGTTTATTAGTTGTTTTTTATAGTTTATTTTGGATATCGCTGACAACGGTGAAGTAAAACATCGTGAGGAAACCTGGACTTATAGTTTAGTGTTTGTAAGTTTGTGCTCCAATGGTTAATTGCTGCAATAGAACTCCTCCAGTGCGAGGGTAAACAAATAAATTAATTAAGACTGACAACGGATCTTTGTATCTCTGAATTGGCTGCAAGACCCTGCGCAGTAGCTATTTCGTTGACACGTTGAAGGTGATGATAGCATTGTATAACTATCTCTTTCACTCGCTTACGTTTGTCGCATCATCCTATCTCTCTTATTCTATGCAGTAAACTCGATGACAAACTGTTTCTTGCGCAATGGTTGGCAGAGCCAACTTCAGATACACAAAGATCCGCTGTGACTACTAAACATAATTATAGGTAGGTATGGTGGACTGATCCGTAAACACAAATTCTACAATCTGTGCACAGATAACAAAATGTCAGAATTAATCACGTACACGATTAAATTATGACCATTCAAAAGTTTATTTGACTACCTATTACTGTTATCTGACTCTTACTAATATTTATTACATTATATTATGTAAAAATATGAGTGTATGTTTGTTTAACTAATTCATGACGTCAAAGTCTGAAATGAAGCAGATTTTATTTGGCACAGAAGTATTTTTTAAACCTTAATTTTCCGAACCAATAAAACCTTGCACAATTCCATCATAGCTTCATAGGTAGGCACATCATAAGATTGCAACCTTGCACAATTTTAACATAGTTTTAGAGTTCGGCAAAAGTTTGGGTTGATATTGATTGTGTAATGTGTGTGTGGTTTCTTTGTGTATAAAAATAAGATGTTTAAAGGTGGCTCGATTAGTAGTAGCGACTTTTAGACGATTTTTTTTCGGTATAAGTTCATAGTTCAATGATTTTAAAAACTTATAAAATTGTGTTTTACAATCATGACTATTACCTAAAATGGCAGCAGGGGTGGCCCATTGGTAACGGCCCCGACTTACATGTCGTAGGTCGTGGGTTCGAACCCAGGCAGGCGCAATTGTTTTGTGTAAATTATTTCATTACCATTGCTCTAAAAACGGTGAAGCAAAACATTGTGAGGAAACCGGCATGTGCTATAACCAAAAATTCGAAGACATGTGACATCCACCAACCAGAACTGGGCCCGCCTGGTGGATTATGGCCCATTCCCTCACTCACAGAGAGGAGGCTTGTGTCCCAGTAGTGAGAACATTAAAAGGTTGATGATTATGATGATGATGACCTACAACGGCAATTTTTTATGGTTTTTCATATTTAATTATACACGAATGGGTCTACAAAATTTATATGTCAGTTTTAGTCAATAGTACGGACGTCAAAACAAATCACAAGCATGCTCCTGGCGGCAAATCAAGAACAACTACGCATTGGCGCGCTTTTTCTAACCACTTGCGTGGTTGGGACAGCAGAATATGTCAGTTGACTACTGACCGCCTTAGAGCTAAGACCGTAGAGCGATCCGTAATATTAGTAAGCAAGAACTGTGAGTTGTGACTATTTGAATAAACTCAGTGTATCGAA
Source organism: Anorthoa munda (assembly GCA_945859665.1). Taxonomy (NCBI): domain Eukaryota; kingdom Metazoa; phylum Arthropoda; class Insecta; order Lepidoptera; family Noctuidae; genus Anorthoa; species Anorthoa munda. The sequence continues at coordinate 24,987,219 of OX243900.1, read as the reverse complement.
TAATTTGTGTGATTTGATTTTCACGATTGTACCCACTGATCTGCCCACACACGATGTCTTCACCTAAGGAAATACATCCTGACTTCCCAATGGTTTGCATCTATCGGCCACCCTTGACGCTACATATATACCTTTGCGCAAAAGAAGTTTTACAACCAGGCATGGAGTTAACAATAATATCTTGCTTTCTTCTTGTCCCGAAGTCGGGTTTGTTTTAAGGCTGACTTAATAATTTAGCCTTAACAAATAGCGATAGTTAGTTGAATTGACTATAACTTAAAAGCCTACAAAGAAGCTTATAGTACTGATTGATTGATTTGGTTGCAGAACGGATTCGATGGTCGATGGGACCGAAAAGTTCTTGAGTGGCGATCGCGAACAGGAAGACGCTGCGTTGGTAGGCTTACCACTAGATGGACCGATGACTTTGTTAAGGTTGCGGGCATCTTAAAGATGCAAGACGCACGGGACCGGTCAATGTGGCGACGATGGAGTCCTATGTTCACAGTGGCACAAATAACATAATAATACTAGCATACACATGCCTCAGTTTCTTTGTATGGGCAAAGAAACTGATTAAGATGATTATTATTATAAGCACTTCGAACGCGTTCGGTTCCGTTCCACGGCTATAGATGGTGTTAGCTGCGACTTGCAAGTAAAAAGGTTTTCTCGGTTCGTAACAATTTTTTCTAATACAGAAACCATTTTTTTTATAGTATTTCTTTTGCACGTTTTCTACAGTTTTATTGTACCAAAATGAGTTACAATACAAATTAAAAAAATCGAGTGGCATGCCTCAGAAATTTAAAACCACGCCATCTATTGGAATCAAATTTAAATGATCCATTGAAATAGTCGTTGAAAAGTGAATTAAGAGCCCAATATTCCATAATTTTGTGCTTAGGAGAGTTGATTAAAAAAGAACATACAGTTTTTATTATCAATAGAAAATGTTAATTTTACAACCAATTCAATAACAAATAGATGCATATCGCGCCATCTTGTGACATTTATTTGCATCAAATTTTCTTTATTAGCGCTGGGACCCTGTGGCAGTGGACATGGGCTGAAATGATGATGATAACTAATGTTCACTAAGTGTACTGAACCAGCAGCCGAGATATTGTGAGCCCAAACTATGCGATTTTACAGCTTACCTGTCCAGAATTCCGTAATAAGGTGTTTTGAACATAACAACTCATGGAACTCCGAAAGCTTATGTTTAGCACCGATGTAATTGGTGCCATTGTCGGAATAAATCTTACCAACGGAACCGCGTCTTGACAGAAACCGCTTAAAAGCCCCCATAAAGCTGGCTGTGCTCAGGTCACCAGCCAGTTCTAAATGCACGGTACGCGTGGTCAAACAAACGAATAAGCATACGTAAGCCTTAGTAGAGCGAACAACTCGACCACGAGTTAAAGTAACCTTGAACGAGCCAGCATAATCAGTGCCCGTATGTACGAATGGTTTAGCTGATTGTACTACACGGCAGGAACGATGACCTGTCATTTCAGGAAGGTTCGCTTCGGGCGACGCCGGAAGCACGGAATAAAGTGTATTCCGTGTATGAAGGATTCACTCCTAATAAGGTTACGAGCAAAAAGTATCCAATACCTTTGACGCAAAAGCAATAGGTCGTGACATGCATGGTAGTTCGACTTTTAATGATAATCGGATCATCACTAGGAAGGATAATTGAATACTTTGAATCAAATATAAACCGAAGTTTTTTAGACGGCCTCAAACTCGAATGAGTCCATCATTAAGAAACAGGAAGGAAATCACCGTGAGGAAATAAAAAAACGAAGGCATATTACATCCACCAACCCGCACTGAGCCCGCATGGTGGATGGATTATGGCCCATAATCCATATGAGCAATAGCGACTTTCGTAATGTCGAAAGCCAACGGTCAAAAACCTTTAGTTTTAGCCAAGTTTAGTGACATTGTATGAACAAAAGCGCGCGGGTTGGCCTTCGCACATTTAGGATTACGTTAAATTTAGAATAATTATATTGATATTTGTTAGTAAAATAAACGTAATCATAAACATTATCACCAAATTTCAAGTTCATAAATTAGTGGGAAGTTAAAAAAAACTTCAGAACAAAACTTTGTGACAAACGACGAACAGACGGACAGACGGACACGTGTGTGACAGCAATAGGGCTCTGTTTGGGCCGTTCGGATACGGCATCCCACCATGCAGACGGATATCGGATTAATAACAGTTATCGAAATGTCACAAAATCAATCCCATAGATACGAATATTTGACCATTGCCATCGCTTACAAATCGAATGACATTTTTCTGGAGCCTCTTGTCACCATTTGAAATTCCTCACATACACGTCAAATTACAACCTTCTTCCTTTCGGTTGGTACTTAATAATATCATCACTTTACTCACAAAACTAATAATAGCAGAGATGGCTACTAAATAGCCCCATCCTCCATCTGGTGCCACATATTTATACTTCGTCTCCATTAACTTTGAACTCTCTTTCTTCTCTTCGGCAACCATTTTGACACCAATCACGAAACACGACAAAACTACCCACATTGTATGCCACTGGTTTTATTAAGATTCATATATTTGCGTACTTTATCTAAAGCAAGCATTGTATTTAAACTTGTATTACCTACATTGTAGTATTCTATGAAATAATTTTACTATAGATGTGCCAGTCACACCTTCAGTTGATATTTTTGAGACACAGCGTGTGGTGAAAATTTTGCATGAATTTCAGCACGATGGAATTGAAGCAGTATCTGATACGTTATGTCACAATAACGTATCAGTAACGTTTGCTGGTTGTTAAAGATCTAATAAGATATGAAAAAAATTGTTGCAATTCGAATCTCATCACGTCCACAAAGTTTCACCAACGGATTGACGTTGAGTTAAAAATGCCGCATTAAAAAGCCCACTAAAAAAAAGTTTTATTTAATCAACTTCAATAAATTATCATCTGCCTAGAATTTTCCCAATTATGCAGGCTGAAATTTGAATGTTTGTTTTGCCGCGGCAGAACGATTTGCCATCAGTAGGTAGGTACTATCGAAGCATAGGGTTAAACTTAACAAATACAAATGTTTTTGTTTTAATATAATAAAAGTAATATTCATCAACTCGAAAGCGAGAGAACCAGTAGTAATTCCCTAGACGTAAATGAACGCGCGGCCCGTGTCGGCCCGCGTGGTTCGCGCTTCTATTGGTTCGGCGGGTTACAATTGGGTTGACGTCGCCTTCGAGTTTTGTTTTTCACATTACTTTTTAATCTGCCATTTCTTGATTCTAATGTTTATTAATTTTAAAAATCGATTGTATTACCAAGACGAAATCATTTCGCTGCGAAAAACAATTATTAAAATTTCAGTGTGTAGGTATAAGTTGGCATCACCCATCAGTATAACCGAATCCAACTGAACACCAGATTTTTACCAACCAATAAGTACACCTGTAGGCCACTTTCTTAACAACCTTTTAAAGAAACTGGCCTAAAAATCAACCTGTATAATATTACAGACAAATTAAGAGTAGAGGAGTAATGATGAGTAACAGTTAATGTTATCAAAATACGTAATTAATAAATCTTCTTTTACTACCACAGTTGTAAGATGTACAAATGTTATAAAAAAATATTTGCCTACTTTCTAAACAGTCTGAGGCAAGTACCTACACCTACCATTAGCATTATTTCACGCGACCTTGACAACCGTGAAAGCATATCGGTTTCTGAACTCGGAAAGATTAAACAACAGTCAATTATATTATATACGCTACCTTTGTTAGTAAGTTGCATCGACGACACGGCATCTTCGATAACAATTATGACGATGGTAGCCTTTTAAGGTTGCACTTGTTGACGGACGTGGGGTTAAAATGCATGCTATCTCATCCAATAACACGTGCGAAAGAAATGATGTTCTGATGAGCAGTAAGAAGCTAGTTCGCGTACGAATACACACTTTTACAAATTTGTAACGAAATGGATGATGATTTAGGACGAAAACGAGCGCACGAAATTTTGTAAACAGACCTTTGGGAGTATGGAATAAAAAAACGACTGAATGTATCTGTTCAAAATAAAATTATTTGCATTGTTGAACTACTAATCTATCCCTGTATAGTAACCGTTTTTAAATTTGCCTTCTTCTTATGGTATTTATTTGCGCCCATAGATGCGTTAAAATTTGTGTTGAAATATGGAACTTTCGACGCTCATAACTTTTAAATATATAACTTTTTACTTTTTTGTTGCCATATCATTATCTAGCCCTGGCTAGATAATGATGAGACAAATTGATATATTTTTTTATTTTGAACGTACACCGTCAAACAGTGGAGTAATTGCCAGACTACATATTTGTATGGAAGAATAATCGACTAGGGCAACCTTAAGAGGAAATACTAGTGGCTTTTAGCCCATACAAACATAATTAAAATTTTGTAGGAGAAAATAGAAACAGTTGATTTCATCTTTTTTACAATGGCAAAGCAATCAGTTGCAGGAGCAACTGTCTAACTCACAATCTTTTCAGGTTTGCAGTAGAGCGAAGACGACAGTTTCGTGAAATGTATTCGACATTTCATGTTATTCAAATTTCGTGGAGCTAGCGTATCCTGCTAGGAGTTTGGGCACAAAGTGGCTACGACTACAACTAGTGGCCGCGGCCGCTCCCACATCATCATCATTTGAGCCTAGAATTACCCACTGCTGAATATAGGTCTCTCCTTACTTCTGCCATACTTCCCATTGTTGTATGCGCCTAATTAAAGTGCTTGCCGCACCTAAGACGATATCGTCAACCCGTCACGGTTTTGGCTAAGGACGGTCTTTGTTCCTTCGGTCAAGCCTTGGCCACTATTCGGCCATCGCCACCTCTAGCCAGACGCTCTACCCAACTCTATTTGAGGCGCATCGCCTTTTCCCTGTGTCCACGACAGTTAAATCATTTTTCATCTGTACCTATCCTTGCTTGTAAAATATTAGCTTTTGCCCTCAACTTTGTCTGCGAATTTTAATATAAAACATATATCATGACACTTGCTAAAAGCTTCCCATCAATGGCAGATTTAAGAAATCGGAACACCTCTTTGTAATATTAGTTTAGATAAATTAAAAGGTCTAATCTGCTTATCTCAGGTAGTTATTATTTTCATCTTAACTTACACTGTCATGTAGAGTTTTTATGCAGTGTATTTACGTAAGTAAATGGAATTATTACACAACATTTAGTAAATTAAATATTGCAGTGTTTGACCAGGGATTTTAAATATTATACAGAATCATATTATACGCCAGTATAAAATAAATGTTTCAAAAAATCATGATCATTGGCACGTGCGTACAAGCAAAAGTTGTGTTTAGGTTTCAGAACGTGTTTTTGATACTAAAGGAAATCTTAACACTCGAATCTATGACTATTATTCCCTTCATCGATATAAAACCAAAAGAAAGGATGGATGAAGAGGATGACAGCTGAGAAGACGACAAAAGAGATGTATATAAGAAGACATGTCGCGCAGCTCCAAATAAATTGGGATAATTCTCTTCTTCTTATAGAAAGAAAGAAAGAAAGAAAAAGAATTTCTTTCTTTCTTTCTTCTTATCACAATTTTTCTTCGTAGACAGTAAAGAATTATTTATCGTAAATGTAGGTGAGTTGCATAGGTAAGAGAGTTAATCAAAACAGAAACGACAAATATTCATGTAAATTCATATCATTTATTTAACTTCTTCTTTCGTAAATATTCCCTCCGCTGCAGTCTCTTGTGTTTGTTCTTCTTGTAGCACAGTTCTATCGACCAGAACAGGACGATGATAGCGAAGCAGGACGCGATGAGGTAGAACACTGGCCCGTAACTTCCTGACAACTCTCGGACTGCCCCTAGAAATATAAAAAAGTCATTACAAAAGTTCCATTTTTGAACATTGTATCAGCTTGTTAGTTCCGTGAAACGATACTGCTCGGGAAAAATTGGATGCTTTAAATGGTCAGTACAAATAAATCTCCTAGCCCACATAGATCTTTCATTCCTAATTTTTTAAAGGGTTTTAATGGTAAAGTTTCTAAAACCAATGCGAGATTTCTGATAGATAATGTAAAAGCCTATGTGTATAGATAACCTATGGATTGAATTCCTTCTTTAAGCTTTACGTACGTAGCAATCATTCTTTTTTTTTTCAATATAGAGGCAGTGCTCTACCTATTGCACAAGATAACAAATAACGATTAAGACGTTTTTATATCACCAAAAACGATCTTTGGATGGATTTGACAAAGACGAAAAAAGATACGCATGTTGATAAAATATTAGATATGCTCTGACTTAACATTTAAAAACTTATCTGCCAAAAAATCATTGGTACTGTTTTGTCAAAAAAAAAAACTTAAAGTTAAGAAATATCTTATTTGCAAAGACTGTCTCTCACGTTTGATTAAGTCTTTTATGATAAAAATTATGCAATTTAATTATGAGATTTAGTTTCACGTGTTTTATAATTAATTATATTTTCATGTCAAAACAACATTCAATTTAAAAAGTCTGCAAATGACTACGCAATTATAAGATTGAATATTTTTGTGGTTATATTATTTATTTTTGAGTTAACGCACCGCATCTGATCCAAAACCCACTGTACTGTTGTATACATATTCTCAATTCGACTGTTTTTGTTATGTGTGTCTCCAAAAAACTTTTTACTAGGTGAACCGATTTGTATGATACTTTTGTATTTGAAAGCTGGTGCTTCTCATGTGGACCCATTTAGGTCCCCTTGGTGAAGATCTGATAAAGACCTTCGGAGATATACAACATAACTCTTCAATAAACAACGGCAAATCTCTCGGGATTGCTGCAATCGCATGTCTGCTTATTGTTTATGCCATTTTATAACATTAAGCAGGAACGCTCTAAAAGGGTACGCAGATGTGTAGATTCACCCTGGTACAGTCTCATTTCACCAGTTATGTTCAAGTTTTATGTGATTTGGGTAATCTATTCTGGAATAACTTAGTGCATAATAGGACAATAATACATTATGATAATGCCAACTTTTTACAGTAGTAAAGAGTTGGCATTTGACTACGTTACATTTATAAATCATTCCTGGCTGGATCCAATTTAAAGTTTCATTCGTAATTACAGTGTTTTGAATGTCATCTCTTTTAGGCGCTAGTGTTTTGTTAATTGAATTGAATTAAAACGCAAAAACGATATAAATATAACGTATTATATACTGTGGTAGCCTCAATGGCACCACAGTACCTTATTATAGAAGTTGTTCATTATGTACTAAAGAGTGAAAAATAAAAACGTTTTATAAAAAAATACAACCGAATTCCAAAAAAATACACTACAAAGTGAAAAATAACTTCAATTTCGGAAGTCGGTGTTCCTGTTTCTTTTTCTTTGTTTTTTGTCACCGACTTGAAGTTATTTTCCCTTTGTAGTGTTTTTTTTGGAAATCGGTTGTATTTTTTTTAAGTTTTTATTATTTGTATTCTCTGTTGCAAACCTATGAGATTGACATCTGCTGAGCCGGAGTTGCCTTAGTAAATGTAAACCTCCAGCCTGAGTAATAGTTCTAAGCGACTTCACACTAATGGTAACCCCTGTCAGATACGTAATCTGGCTTAGGGCATACTATTTATATGGGCACTAGATGCGAATCCTGTCCGTACTAAATCAGTTTTTTTTTTTTTTTTTTTTCTGCGGGGCGTCTCACAGCTCAGTCAGAATGACCGGTAGCTGCTTAACCGGACTTTCCTACGGAGACTAAGCTATATAGCCTCCAGCTAGGCAAAAAATTACTAAACCTAAGCGACAACGCTGAGGGCTACCCCAGTTGGGGTCGGACCTCGGCTCAGGGCCGTCGCTGGGGGGACAAGCAAAAGCTGGATCTTGACAAGTGATTCTACCATCCGTTCGGAATAAGCCTACGTGGAGAAGAACGGACAAGAAACTCCATTTCATATCTAATAATTTAACTAATGCTCAGCTACGCGGGCTGGCAAGATTTTAATTGAAGGGATACGCGACGAGCCTCGGCGGCGAGGACTGACGAATCGGTTTGTATTTCTACGTTTGTATGTTCTACTCCCTAGGCTCTTAAGGAGCAGAGTATAGATCATGAGGGGTCAGAGGTGAGCCTCAATTGGCGAAACTTGGTTAGAAACGGTGTAGGTGCGACTTAAAAACATGAATCTAGTATTTATATTAGATGGAGTACGCACGATAAAATTTACTAGAGAAACAATTCTAGAACAGCTAAACATACCAATAGCAGGTCCCAGCACCAAGTTGACCAGGCCTGACAGCATCATCAGCATGCCTAAAGCAGCTGTGAACTTCTCAGGAGCCACAGCATCAGCAACCACCAGTGGAATGAGAATGGTGACAGCACTGTGAGAGGCTCCCACCAGTGGGATGTAGACCATCATGGCTATGAAGCTCTTTGACCATAACATACCTGGGGAGGATACAAAATTGAGACGTAAAATTGTAGTTCCTTATATTGAAGGTTAAGCTAAGATACCATAGCTTAAAGGTTTCCACGGAGAGGTGCGACGCATAAATGTTACAACGAGCATTAATAAAATAATTATAGGGAAAAGATGAAACATTCTTACGAACTGCGAGAGTGCTCATTAGAATTGGTCGCAATAAGTGTGATAAAAATAATACTATTATTACAAGAACTGATGTATATACAGATCTTATCGAGCTTGCACTTGTCTTAATCACTCAAATAATGTAAGCCAGCGAATTATTAAGTTTGAAAATATTAAAATAATGACTGTATCCTCCTAAAACCATGAAAAAACAATTAAATGAATATTAATATTCATTTTCTAGGTATTGGCAATATCACAATGTAGGGACTGTTATACGACAGTAAGTAAGACTACGTTTATCTAATGACGTTTTTAGTTTGCATACAATTATTTATTTATTTCAATTACTCCCTGCACTAAAAGTGTGACCCAACACGTGCCGTGAGTCAATAATAAATAATTCAATCAAATCAAATAGTTTATTGACTTTGCCCAGAAAAAATAAACAGATTATAGGGTTAGCGGTTTATTTATGCATAAATAATACTGCGTGAACCATTATGATATTGAGTGCTACTTTAGCTAGTCAAATATGGACAAAACTGATAGTCTGCGCAGGATTACTTTGATTGAATTTATTGCTAACTTCTGCCAGCGGCTTCACCCGCGTGAAAAGTATTTTATCTTCCCAAGGAAACATTTGTCCGGGATATAAAGTAGCCTATGTGCTATTCCAGACTATAATCTATCTCTGAGCCAAATTTCATCCAGATCCTTTCAGCCGTTCTGGCGAGATTGAGTAACAAACATACATCTACACACAAATCCATCCAAACTATCACATTTATTATATAATATTAGTAAGAAGTAAGACTAGTAAAATTTCCAATTACTAGTATTCCCGGTATGTTAAATAAGATATTGTCATAATAATATTGTTGTCCCCACATTATATGACATCTGCAAACACGAAAAACTTACCAAGCCTCGACGCCAAGCCGAGCGTAACTCCAAGGACGTAAATTTCTTGGCTGCCCAGCTTGAGCAGCCAATTACTTAGAACTGCGAACAGAACTCTCATAGCCAAGTCTCCGACCCCATACAGGGATTGGGCCAACGCGACGTTATCCTGCAAGCAAATAATTACTTTAAAGTTATCTTTAGTTCATATATAATCTACTACAGTTCTTACTCAAATATTGCGTTACTTCTTTGTAATAGTCAAGTGTTGGTATATTTAATTATGTATACGTTGTGATTCCAGCTTGTTTATGCCTTTGTAACGTACAAAATATATTGATATGGAATGAGTATTGATTTGACGTATTAATTTTTAAGATTAACTAGTAGCCCACCCAGGCATTGCCTGGGTCATAATAATTAATAACCTACCATCATCTGGAATGATTATCTTTCAAACGGTGAAACAATTTTTCAAATAGGATCGGTATTTTCGGAGATTACCCTACACTTGGGAACAAACTCACAAAATTCGGGCTCTGTAATAATATGTAATGTGTTTATAATATTACCTAGTTATGATTGAGCCGTATAACGCCTTAAGTGTCTAACTACTCTATAATTAAAAGCAGGGAAACAGAAAATAAATAAAAACTTCATCCATATTCATACTATCTAAATCAAATTTATTACACGTTATTCCTAAAATTTAATAATAATTTATTATCCTTAGCTACAATAAGTTGACCAAATAACCACTGTGCCAAATCTCATTATTTGCTAAAGTTATATACCCAATAATTATTAAGTTCACTCACGTTTGCAGAGCACGTGTAAGCTCACAATGAACTCTAGCAACAAAGAAACCGAACCAATATTTTCTAGATTTTAACGCTTATATCACATAAACCAATTCGCACATTTGTATAATTTTAGATATTTTGTATCGATAACTACATAAAGTTTATCTCAGTCTAGTCTAGATAAGGAGTCTGATTTAACCGGAGATAAAAACGAAGCATAGATAAACTCTAATTTAAATAAGAAATCAGCGGAAAACTACTATCTTTGAAATTAAATCAAACTCACTAAAAACGGTCTCCAGTTATGTGGGAAAGGCTGCCACGAGGTATTTAAAAAATACATATTATATTTATGAAAAAGTTAAATATAAAAATATTACAACACACTCCAATGTTTCTCAGTAGAAGCTCGGATTTGTGTCCCATGATCCGGTTGATGACATGGCATTCTATTACATGGAATTAAAACATATCTGCTGACATGTGGATGTAATTACAGGTACACCTCTTCGTAACCCTTTGTAGAATATAAGCGTCATAATATGCAATGATATATTTAAAGAATTATTACAAACTTTGTCTATAGGGATAGGATTGAGATATGGGTCAACATTTTTATCCCGACGCATCGCTTCGACTCTTTCAAAATCAATTTAATTTTGGAATGGACATACCACAAATTATTTTACAATTACAAGTGACATAAATAACATTTGTAAGAGTAGTAATTGACAAACATAAAGACTGGAAAACTGAACCCCCCTAGCCAAGTTACAAACGTTACGTATATAATGTCATTCTACAATCGTTAACGCCTTCTACTTGCAAGATCTGGGGGGTGACCATAAGCTCTTAGAGTAAGGTTATTTTGAGATCGCGTAAGTGACAGACGTATACAAGTCATATACATCTGTCCCTTACACACACACAAAATAAACTTACCACGTGACTTAACTTTCAGATGTGTCATTCCCTTACATTGATTCGTATTCTATTAGCGTTAAAGTAGATTGTCAACTTGGCTACAGGTGCAGGTCGATAATGTATGCAACAAAATTAATAAATTTGTATACGCTCTATCAAAAAGGTAGAAAATATAAAAACTGGACAAGTGTGAGTCTGACTCGCGCACAGAGGGTACCGTATAAACAGCTACATTCACAAAAATATATAGGTAATATTACTAACGTTCATAAACAAGGAAAGCACCGAACATTGCTCTAACGAAGGGTCAAAATTAACTTTGCCGCTTGAAATCTGTTGTCCCCATACATCAATATACTTTTTCAAGTACATATTATAAGTTGTTCGACTATTACTCGTAAACTTGTAAAGCCAAGTAGGATGTGATAGTTTTCCTTTTAATTTCGTTATATATGCTACTGCCTTGATTTTTCACATACTCAAAAGCAGCCATTTTGCTGGCAGGTGGGGGAACAATTTCCATCGATGATAGAGTGACGTTTTTTTTAGTGCCTCAGAAATAATTAAAAGTTATACCCAAGTTGTAAGCCTGCCGATAAATAAAGAATATTGTGACGGACATCACACTCAAATAAAACATAGTCGCTTACTTGCACCCATCCAGTAGTGAACAATGCTTGTGGCAGGATTGCAGAGTACGTTGTATCAGCAAACATAGCAAGAGCTGGACCAGCACACACGCAGGACATCAAAAACTTTTCACATAGGGATTTGTCTACGAGAAAATTGATGACCTTTCTGAAACTATAAAATAAAAAAAGTTAATTAAAAAGATCAAAAAACCCGACTGCTTAAAAAGCAAACTAAAAAGACGTAAACAAGAAGAAAATCATGCTGTGCAGTCAGAGGATACATCTGGTTTTAGTCCGCCAGCTCGCGAATATGTATCCTCCGACTGCACAGTACAGTAGTTACAGAAGGGGATATAAAGCGGGCCGTCAAATCTATAACCACGAAGGCGGTGGGTGATGACGGTCTGCAACTCCAGATGCTCCTTCCTATCCTGAATGAACTCGCTCCTGTCATCCTTCACACTATCAACTACTCCCTCTTTTCTGGCTGCTTCCCTTCCGCGTGGAAGAAAGCTCATGTTCTGCCTTTACCCAAAGTCCCTAAATCCTCGTCAGTTACCCAGTTCCGTCCAATCTCCATACTTCCAATCCTATCTAAAGTCCTAGAAAGTGTTGTTAATAATCAGCTGTCTCAATACCTTTCCTCTAATAGCCTGCTAAGTCCTTATCAATCTGGATTCCGTCCTGGCCACAGCACTGTATCGGCCTTAGTTAAAATAACTGACGACATCCGACTGGCCATGGAAAATAGGTCCCTTACAGTTTTGATTCTACTGGATTTTAGCAGTGCATTTAATTCAGTTGATTTTGACATCCTCTTAGGTATCTTATCCTCTTTAAATATGTCTCCTTCTGTGATTGCGTGGTTTAATTCTTATCTTCGGGGCCGCTCGCAGTCGGTCCGCTCAGAGGAGGCTTCCTCTGACTGGTGCGATCTCGCTGCGGGTGTTCCTCAGGGTGGCGTCCTTTCTCCTCTTCTTTTCTCGGTTTTTATAAACGCTATCACTAAGGTCTTATCTTCACACTTTCATCTCTATGCAGACGACCTACAGCTTTATCGCCACTTTAAAATCGAAGAGCTTACTGAAACTATCGAGGCCATCAATAATGATCTTGGAAACATCTGTCAGTGGGCTAAAAGTTTTGGACTCTTAGTGAACCCAGCAAAATCACAAGCTCTCATTATTGGTGGCAGATACTACATCAATCTGTTGAGTAGCCAGTCTCTCCCCTCTGTTTTGTACGATGCCGTCACCATAGCCTATTCCAAAAAAGTTAAAAACTTAGGGGTTTTCCTTGACTGCCACTTATCTTGGAATGTTCACATTGCAGAGGTAAGCAGGAGGGTGTTTTGCTCGTTTCGGTCTCTGAAGCGTCTCCAGAAGTTCCTGCCTTTTCCGACTAAAGTTACTCTTGCTCAGTCTCTCCTTCTTCCTCTTCTTGACTACGCTGATGTCTGCTTTCTTGATGCGACTGAGGAACTTCTTGATAAGCTCGAACGTCTACAGAATTTGTGCATCCGTTTCATTTTTGGCCTCCGAAAGTACGACCATGTGTCGGAATTTCGGAAGCGGTTGAAATGGCTGCCTATTCGACAGCGCCGAGATGCTCACATTCTTTAATTACTCTTTTCTGTTCTTCATAATCCTAACGCTCCTTTGTATCTTCAGGAACGCTTTGAGTATCTTGTTCCAAGAGGAAAACCTTGTCGTCTGTCATCATCTCTTCTCCTTCGTTTTCCTCCCCACTCTTCAAGTCGCTACGGTGGATCTTTTACTGTTCGCGCTGTCCGCCTCTGGAATGCTCTTCCACATTCCATACGGGATAGCCCTTCGTTGGAGGTTTTCAAGAGAAGAATTAAGGAATATTTCCTATCAACATGACACATTAAATTTATGTATTCACAATTGTAATATTTTAGTTTTGTAATTATAGTATGCTGTATGTATTATGTTTATACATTGTGTATTGCACACGTATTTGTTTAGTTTATTAGTGAGTAAGTATTTAAAATTGTTTTATATTTTTAATAAGTTTTTGTTGTGCACATGGATGTACTATCCTCATATTATGTATATTTCTTTACGCAACTGAGGTTTGCTGTCAGAGAACCCAACTATGGGTTAAGCTCGCCTTTGTACATGAACTTTTTTTTGTATTTGTATGTTTTTATGTTTTGTGTACAATAAAGAATAAGAATAAGAATACTAAATTTTTATAAACTATTCTGGTTGTCGATATACAGGAGAGAGCAATATTCAATGTTGCAGTTTTAGTTTTCATCAAAATCGGCCCCGTGTGTCCCTTTGAGTGTTTTCGCTATTCTTCATAGTGTCTGATTTGACCATCCATGCCCACTTGGAAAACTCAGCCTGTATAGTAATCCAGGTACAGGAAGCATTAACATAATTTTAATGGCTTAACTTATTTAATTTTAAATGTTGGTACTGACCAACATCTAGAATTAAATAAGTTAATCGTTAAATTAATATAATAACAGGTAGATGTTAAATACTTAAAAAAGGGAAAAAAATCTACAGAATCATAGGTTCTGCTTGCCCGCCAATTGAAGATACCACTCTATCTTAAATTGTATCTGCAGGTAATTGACATTCCTTAATTATGCCGCCTCTGCTACCTGCTACCCTCGAGCTGTGGTTAATAATTATTACTACTTAGTTTTGCTATTGCTATTGATTGGGAACTTGAGTCTTTTAAATTTTAATGGAAGATCAGTGGTGATTATTGGGATTCAACGAATGAACACGCTTTTCCCTTTTCTCATACCTGTTAATATAGTGGCATCTATTATTTTTGTCCTTACTGTGTAATACACATTAAGTCGCATTTCATAATCAATATTTCACATAAGCATAACCGGTACTCTTAATTTCCCCATAAAACTATAGTACCTCACTTCAACCCCTTTTAGGAGTAGATTGAAAAAAATAATATGCAGTCCTCAATAACTTATTACCAAAAACATTCCTGCAAAGTTTCAACCAAATCGCAAGCTACAATAAAAACAATTATACAAAGTTTAGCTGCACATGTACAAATATATTTTCTTTGCTAACACGCGCTGAATAGTCCAGCAGGCCAAAAGGATCTGTACCGGCTTGCTAGAGCTAGGGAGAAAAGGGCGAGAGATGTCTGTCAGATAAGATGTATAAAAGATGAGGCTGGAATGATTCTTTCTGATGATGAAAAAATTAAGGATAGGTGGAAGAAATACTTTGAGAAACTGATGAATGAGGAAAATAACTGGAGTGGTATGTTAGAAAATAAACCTGTGAATGAGGGGTTAGTGAGAATAGCTAGTATGGAGGAAGTAAGAATAGCAGTAAATGGAATGAAGAATGGTGAGGCAGTTAGTCCGGACGGGATACCAGTTGAAGTATGCAAGATAGTGCGCGTCGATGGATGGTCGTGGTAAGCTTTATTCTTTAATAATTTGTTTCGGGCAGAAGCTATACCTGATGAATGGTGCAATAGTTCACTGGTGCCCATCTTTAAACAACAAAATAAAAACGAAGGTGATGTGCTAGATTGCAACAACTATAGAGGAATAAAGCTAATGTCACATAGTATGAAAGCTTGGGAGAAAGTTATTGAAAGGCGGCTGAGAGAAGAGAGTGAAATATCGCATAACCAATTCGGTTTTATGCCTGGTCGGAGTACAACGGATGCCATTTTAGCAATCCGCCAGTTGTGCGAGAAATACAGAGGTGCACATAAAAACTTGCACATGGTGTTCATTGATCTCGAGAAGGCATACTAGCGGGTGCCCCGTGAGGTTTTGTGATGGGCCCTTTGATGGGAAGAAGGTTTACCTGGGAAGTATGTACAGTTGGTCCGATGCATGTACAGTCGATGCAGTACCCCAGTCCGATCTACAATGGGCACTACTGACAGCTTCAGTGTGGCAGTCGACTTGCACCAAGGGTCGGATCTCAGTCCTTTCCTCTTTCTGATGATAATGGACGCTCAGACGTCGGACATACAGGAAGAAGCTCCCTGGTGTTTGCCGACGACATTGTGCTGGTTGCCGAGAATGGCCTAGAGGTCCAGATTGAAGGTTTGGTGGCACAGACAAGAAAGTGAAGGGCTGGAACAGGGCTTGAAATTGAGCAGAAATAAAACAGAATACTTGTTCTGTGATTCTGGTGATCTCTCGAGTTCCGTGCCTATAGCTGTCGTTGGAACACCCATACCGATGTGCTCCAACTTCCGGTACCTAAAGTCGCTTGTCCAAGGGGACGGTGAGATAAACCGAGATGTTACGCACCAAATCAACTCGGGATGGATGAAATGGCGGAGACGGCCAAAGAAAAGATAGACGGATTGTGTGAGGAGTGATAGTGTGACGGGGGACAGGACTGTATGAAAGAAGAAAACATGTTGCATTGATCCCAAGTAACATGGGGCAGGGGCAGGAAGTTCATGAAGATCATTAAACTACCCATCTGCCAAATTTCAGCTTCATGAAGAGAATTTCTACATCTTATCTTTACAACCCCAACCTTTCTGCGTATTTCGTTCAGCGTAACATGACAATACGTCGCCGGGGCTACAATAAATTTACGGGAAGAAAGGCGTAATAGCTCGTACAGAATAAAATCTCTCGTGTATACTTTGTATTAAGTGTTTACAGTTTATTGATATAATAAGCTTATTTTCAAAAACGTGGTTAAATATATTACTGTTTCTCATCGTTTACAAATTTAGTGTAAAGATGTTTACTGGTTGTTTGTGTTATATTTCTTAGAGTAATGCAATAATACATAACTTAGTCATAAGAAAATTTCCCATGCAATAAAGTCGTTATTGCCATTTATTCTAAAGAAATATTAATAAAAAAATTCCGAAAAAAATTGGAGTGATAGATTGATACTCAGAGAAGCCAAAAATCAAATAACATTAAAAAGGGCGTAACCGGCGATTACCGCTTTATTGCCCGGGGCCGGCGATATATTTTCAATTAGTGAACCAAGAAACCGCAAACTATAACTTATGTAAAAAAGTTTATTGACGCAAAGGGCGCATCTATCAATACTTGACTTAAAAATCGCTTGAAGTGCAAACATCCTGATGAGTTTGAAATATTTTTAACCAGTGAAAACGAAAAACAACAAGCTTTTTCCCTGTTTCCCAAAGAAAAAAACAAAGAAATTTACTTTCTTTCTAAAATATTAAATTAAAATCAGCATTAGCATCCGCTGATGTCAATGACAATATATCCGCAACAGCAGTTAAGAAAAATATTCATCAGCAACAACTCTGATCTCGATCACAGTAAACAACATTTTTTTAAAACCCAATTCCTGAACAACAGAGTATTTAACAAAACAACCAACGTTTTCAAAAGTATTGTTTGTGACTTACTTAATTTCACCGGACTCATCGTCCTTTGAAGCTAAATACAATTTCTCATTCGGATCGGAAATATTGCCATCTGTGTTTGTCAGTCTGATAATTGGCACGACGACTGTGCCAGCGTCTTCGTTCAGTTTCTTATCATGCAACAACTTTTCTGTAACAAAGTTTTTGTATTTTTATTATTTGTATTTCTTAGTATTGTAAATAAGGAGCAAACTTGCTTGCGTAGCTTTAGAGGTTAGCTCAAGGGATAAAATGCTCATGAATAACAATAACTTACCTTCTATGTAATCAACTCTGGAATATGAAAAACCGGCCAAGTGCGAGTTGGAGTCGCGCACGAAGGGTTCCGTACCATTATCGCAAAAAAGACAAAAAATCACTCTTGTTGTTTGGGAGCCCCACTTAAATATGTATGTTATTCTGTTTTTAGTTTTATAGCGTTATGTATATATAAATATGTATGTTATTAATTGTTATAACGGCAACAGAAATACATTACCTGTGCAAATTTCAGCTCTCTAGCTTTCAAGGTTCATGAGATACAGCCTGGTGACAGACAGATAGACAGACAGACGGACAGTGGAGTCTTAGTAATAGGGTCCCGTTTGTACAATTTTATACCCCACGGAACCCTAAAAGTTTCAGTTGTATCACATTTATGTTCGCATACCTAGCTCGACCATATATGTAGGGAAACATGGATATCTTTCTCCGATTTCAGGTTTGAGTTTGTAGTAAAAGTAATTCATATAATATTGAATTGAGAAATATTATTGCGATTGAATTTCTGCCATAAAACCGCTTGTCTGTATTCGATTCAAAGGGCCACACTAGCCTGTTCCATTACACAATTGCACAAAAATATGCTCGCCATTCACTGAGATGAAACATAGCTACCAATTGTACTTTTGAATCTAGGCTTCATTAAAATATTAGCCAAAATTCTAGTTGCAAAATAAAACATAGTAAATAGGTATGGTTACATTTAGAAGTAGTTTTCCTTATTAAATTACTTATAAAGCCTGCAGCCAGGGCTATGTGCCCTCAATGTGTGCTCAACAATACTCAACATAGAAAAAATCAGTCAATCAACCGATGACTAATGAGCAGTTGATCTGCGTGAAGCAACTCACAAACATAAAATTAGGGTTATTTTTTTTTTTTTTAATTTATTATTTTAATTGCGTTGATGACAATTTAATTTTAAGAACTGATGACAATTTGAATGTATGATGATCAATGTTATTTTTAGATTGTACCTATATTTTTTTTTTTGTTTATGAGTGTAATCAATACTTCTATACTAATATTACAAAGAGGAAAAATTGATTTTTTTGTTTGTTTGTACCGAATAGGTTCCGAAACTACTGGACCGATTTAAAAAAATATTTCACCAATAGAAAGCTATATTATTCCTGAGTGACATATACTATATTTTTCAATACCGAAAACGGGTCCTGTGGTGTGGTCCACAGGAGCGAAGCCGCGGGAAACAGGTAGTGTAATATATATAATTATATAAATGAACTTACCATTACCGCCATCTGAAACTTCAACTCTTTTCATATGCCATTTGACTGGTTGCATTAGTGCTACTGCTATAAAATTATGCATTGTGAGCGCTGACATTATGAGAATTGTATCACGGAACCCGTATTTGATTAAAGACCATTTTACGAAAAGGGGTGCAACCATTAATATGACCGCTGAAACAGAAAATATTCGATTAGACAATACCTACGGATGTTTCCTGGGTAGAAAAATGATAATTCTATTTATTTCGTCAGTGTGATTATTAAATCGTATTGGACCAGTATTTTTTGCTTTATCAAATAAATAAAAAATTACAAAGATAAAGTGCATCAAAGTTCAGAAGTGGGGGCTTATGACTTCACTTTGTGGGTATAAAGTTTAGCACACCGTGACGTCACACGATATTTCAACGCACTGTGTCGTCGTAACTTTTTGTTTACGTGGCAAAAGAAGAAATACGTATCTAACTGACGGACTAAATATATTTTTTTTGTCAACAGCCCTATTCTACTTCTTCATTATACCAGCTACAAAACTTTGCATAAAATCCAAGCGTGTCAATGAGTGTCACCGTATACTCTTCGAAATTGAAGATCAGTGACCAATTCCGACTATGTCTATTACAACTGATACATGCATTCAATTCAATTGCGCGGCCTAGGATATTAGGCTTTAGCACTGACATCTAAAGTTGCTGCCAACGCGGTGTTCTATTCTCTGTGATGCCCCCATAATATAGGATCCAGTTGCAGAAGCTTTTATTTAACTTGGATCAAATCTTGGAACTGAATTATATAACAGTTATACCCAACCAATCACCAGGTTGGTAGTTCATTCAGCAGAGTTAATGCTATACATGGTGGCTCCTTGATTTTAGTAAGTAACCAGCTTAAATTTAAAGACCGTAAGGATATTGTGAGCCTATCTGTTGAGCGGACAATTGAAATAGCTTGTATAGAATTGGAGCAGTTTATTGTATTAAGTGTATACAGACCCCCTTCAGGATTGTATGACTGCTTTGAAAAGGTAATGGATGAAGTGTTACACAAGATTTGTAACTCGAATAAATCCATTATCACTTGTGGTGATTTTAATGTTAATTTATTAGAAAACTCAGGTTCTTGTAGTAAGATAAAAAGTCTGTTTCAGTCCTACAATCTTGTAAACCTATTTTTGGAGCCCACAAGAATAACCCCTACTAGTGCCACATGCTTAGATAATATTTATACTAATGTTATACCAGTCCACAAAGAAATTATAAATTTACTAGATTCTGATCATTGCGGGCAGAGGATTACTATACCAAACCAAAATAACAAAGTGGCTAAAAAGGATATCACTGTTAACCCCAAAACTGCAAGTCGCTTGGCAGCTTTTAAAGTTAAACTTATTAATGAATTACCAATATTGGCAATTCATTCTAAACCTAATCATCTATATGATGATTTTTTTAATATATACTGTAGACAATTTAATTCCACTTTTATTCCCAAAACTATCTCGGTTAATAGTAATGCTTCATTCGGTGATTGGGCTACCATTGGTATTCATAAAAGCAGAACACGGCTTTATGAGCTGTACAGTGAAAGGACTTATGTAAACACTGCTGAATTTAATTTATATGTTAGAAATTATTCAAAATTATTTAAAAAAGTTTGTTGTTTGGCCAAGTCGCGTTATTTGAGTTCGAAGATTAAAAGTAGTAGTAATGTTATTAAAACGACTTGGAATATTATTAATAGTGAAACGGGAAGATCTGGTAACCGGAATATTGACTACAGCCTATCTATTAATGACAACATCATAAAATCAGACTCACAAGTCGCAGTGGCTTTTGAAAATTTCTTTTCAGATATTCCCATTTCAACTACTAAATCCCTAAACTCATCACCTTCTGTTGCTGAGTCTATACTAAAAGAAAATGTTAATGTTTGTGATTCGGAATTTCTTTTTGAACATATTACTTGTAGAGACATAATTAAAACCTTTCACACTTTAAATGTTAAAAAGACTGCAGATCTGTGGGGACATTCTGTAGAAGTTGCTAAGTCCATTATTGACATTGTCGCACCTAGTTTAGCTATTATCTTTAATAATTGTATCGACAGTGGGGAGTTTCCTGACCTAATGAAAAATAGTAAAATAATACCTTTGTTTAAATCAGGTAGTACTTCAGACCCTACAAATTATAGACCTATTTCAGTACTACCTACGTTTAGTAAAATATTTGAGAAATTAATTTTAGAGCAATTGCAAAGATTTTTTAATAAACATAAATTATTACATAGCAAACAGTTCGGTTTTACAAGGGGTCGTTCAACTACTGATGCCGGTGTTGAGCTTTTAGGACATATTTATAATGCATGGGAAGATAAGTGCGATGCCTTGGGAATATTTTGTGATTTGTCCAAGGCATTTGATTGTGTTCTTCATGAAACGCTAATCAGGAAACTCCGCCACTACGGGATCCGGAACAGCGCTCTGGCTCTTCTTACTTCATACTTGAGTAATAGGATTCAGAGCGTTGACGTTAATGGAAAAAGATCTCCCGGATCTATAGTAACAATGGGAGTCCCGCAGGGTTCAATTCTTGGCCCTTTCTTGTTTCTTATTTATATTAATGACTTGCCTTACCTCATAAAGGATAACCATGATATAGTGTTGTTTGCGGATGATACTTCACTTTTGTTTAAACTTAAACGTCAGCAGCTGGTTACTGACGATGTAAATAGCGCGATCTCAAAAGTAGTTCACTGGTTCAATGTTAACAATTTACTTTTAAATGGAAAAAAAACCAAATGCATTAAGTTTACCCTACCTCACGTTAGGCAGGTGAAAACTGATGTGATGTTAAAGGGCGAAGAATTGAATCCTGAAAATAGCACAGTATTCTTAGGCCTAACTTTGGATGCTAAGCTTCAGTGGGGCCCACATATAGATAGATTGTCAAAGAAGCTAAGCTCCGCAGCATATGCTGTTAGAAAGATTCGTAATTTAACTGACATAGAGACAGCCCGTTTAGTATACTTTAGCTATTTTCATAGTGTAATGTCGTATGGTATTCTGTTGTGGGGAAATGCCGCCGACATCCAGACTATCTTTGTTTTGCAGAAAAGAGCTGTTCGATCAATTTATAAATTAAGCCCGAGACACTCTCTCAGAGAGAAATTTAAGGAGATTAATGTAATGACTGTGCCTTCTCAGTATATTTATGAAAATCTTTTATATGCCCATAAAAATATAAAATTGTTTAAAAAATACAGTGATATCCATAACATAAATACTAGGAACAAACACAAATTTGTAGTACCTACAACAAGGCTCAAGAAAATAGGTGGCTCGTTTAGATGTCAATGTGTACGCTTTTATAATAAGCTTCCAAGCGACGTACAAGGTTTAAGTGTTAATAAATTCAAATCATTCATTAAACGTAAGTTGTGCCAGAAAGCGTTTTATAACATTAAAGATTACGTTGAGGACAAAAAGGCTTGGGATTGAGCTGCTCCAATTAATTTCGTTTTTTATTTTTTTTTATTTTGCTTCGTGGATTTAGTTTTTAATTATATTTTAATTTTTTTAATTTTTCTTGCAATGACAAGAATATTTACTTTTTAAAGTATTATATTATTTTATTTTAATTATTGTGAATGTGAAGACTATGTGGATTATTCTTTTTTTTTAATTTTAATTTATCTTAGTTAGTTTTTAATCATGGTCTGGCAGTTTGAGTATTTATGCGGCCTACCCGAATGTCCTTTCTTTGGTATTGTTCGTCAATTCGTTGAGCTCCTTAAATTCTAAGTTGAGCTGCACGGTTATTGACAAATGCGTGCACTGACTGGACAGGTCCACTCAATCTGGCTGGTTCTTTTCTCAAAAGACCATTTCAGACATCAGTCTACATGGTCTTCACATGATCTAACCAAGTTTTTGTCTGGACTTTAAAAGAGACTGTGACCTCTGAGTTTGTTTCGGCCTTTCTTCTCAGAGTAGTCAGACAGGAAACGCCGACCTCATCTAGTTTTAAAAATATGATCGACATGTGAAAGTGTTTGTACAAACCAACTTACAGAATCATTTATCATTTATCAATGAAGCTGAATAAAAAAAATAAATAAAGAAAAAAAAAAAAAAAAATTATATTAATTAATTTATAAATATTTAAATCATGCTCATACGTGTTGAATTTATAAAACGAAATATATAATCACTCTCACTTTTCTTGTAAATTCACTTAAATTTGAATAAGTCTTTTTACTAAACTTTGATAAAAAAAAGCAACATGGCGCGTAACCGAAAAACGTGACGATACGTACAAAATTTCTCCCATACGTCGATAAAGAAGTTTCACTTCAATAAAATGATTAATTAAGTCATACAACTCTTCAAGGAAACTTCTCATAAACGCACATCTGCCAAGGAAGTGATCTATCAAAATCCATTCTTCCGAATCGATCACCCTATTCGAGCGTCAATATAAATTGAAAGCGGTTACAAAATGATGAATTACAATGGAGGTTTTCTTACAGGTACGTTGCTACTGCCTGTCACCACAAAGTAAGTAAGCGGCGCCGGCGGCGCGCCGCAGATAGAGAGTCCACTACCAACAAAACGAAATTTTGCATGCACACATTGACATTACGATTTTACAGGGATTCTTGGACTATTCATTGTTGGAAAAGCTCAGTCAGGCTGTCACGAGAGCTAGCGTGGGCGTTTGTCACGTCATTCAGTCTTTTGGAAGAAGTTCAAAATCTTACTAATATTATAAATGCGGAAGTTTGGATGGATGTGTGTATGTTTGTTACTCAATCACGCCAACGACTGAACGGATATGGATAAATTTGGCACAACTTTTTATCCCGAGGGAACATATCCCTTAAAAAGAGGCGCGTGCGGCAGCTAGTTCTGTAATAGAATGCCTTGCAAAGATGTGTGAATGAAACATACGAAATGCTATTGTTTCATTTATCTTGAGTCCATATGTCTGCTGAAATCGTTTAGGTTCGCTAGACATATGCGGTAGACCGTAATACTCCGTTTAATTAATGAATCCTTCTAACGGAGCTGAAAAGGAGCTGTATAATTGTTTGTGTAAATGTTTTTACAAAATGGCGTGAATATTTCATGAACTGCTCCTGTCTACAAAGTTTAATAAAAATTGTTACAACTCTGTAAAATCATCGTCATAATGATTTTAATTCCTGAAATCGTCTATGTATTTACAGCTATTGACATCGAGCTTTAATTAACGTCGGCATCGGTGGTTTTTCCACCTGAAACTTGAAATGCCAGCCCGTAGTCGGGACGTAACTCCATAATCCAGTTACAAGCCAACACAATACCCCTTTTTAAATATAGACAATAAAAAAAAACCTGATGAAATCCAATACTTTGTTACACAGTCCAAATTATACTATAACGTAAAATATATCAACATCTCACAAAAGACATAACATTTTGTAAGACATAGTACCTTTATTCTTCATTTTAAGGATCAATTCAAGACACGATGCACTTAAGTGAACTTAACGTCTCTATACAAGACACAGTTGAGTGGATGCTGTGCACATCCATTCGCAATACATAACATTGTAAGAAGACGGAAATAATATTGTTATTTTATGATGTTGTACGATCATTTTTAGCAGTTCGATGAGTGAGAAGAAATATGTTGGTGATTTAGGAGTTCTCATGCAGAATTAAATGGATTTAGTCAAATTATTCGAGGTTTTGTTTTTGTTCCAGTTTGCGAGCCAGAAACGTAGGATTAAAACGTAGACGTAGGATTGAAATTCTGGTCGTTTTAATAGTACATTATGGTACAAGTGTGTAATGTTGGTGATTACCGCTGAGGCGCCATTGAGACCCGAGCCGTTAGGTGAGGGTCTTAAAAGAGTCGAGGACGGTAATCATCAATACATACGTGTATCATACAACGTTTTTCAACACACTTTTGAAGAAAATAATACAAAAAAGTCATTTTCAACAGTAAAAACGAGCTGTCAATTTTTTTTCGCAAAGGCGGGAAAAAATAATCAGTTTTCCAATGCGCGCGCATCTAACAATGGCGATCGGCCATTTTTTTGGCTTTTCGCGGATAGCATTTTAGCCACGTACAAAATGGGGAATTTCTAGTTTTCTTTATTACAGAGAAAACAAAAGTTATATTTGAGTGAAAGTTTTATTTATTAAACACGTACAAGTTGAAATTATCTATTTAAATACGAAGTTGCATGAAATGAGCAAGCAATAGGTACATTAATTTATTTGTACTATTGAACACGATCGTTTTTGTATCAAACTTTTTTAAGAACAAAGCAACTTAACCAATTAAATAAAAAATCTATAACTCACTTATGAATACTAGCAAAGAAAAAGTCACAGTTTGATTACAGGTGTCATTATGTGCCTAATTGCGGTGAAATTAGAGCCACTTTATGAGCAAGTGTGTTGAAAAGTATATAACACATATATAAAGGACACTCCCTGAACTATATTATAAAAAAAACTTATTGAATTGTATGCATCCATGTGGCCATTAAAATTAAATTCAATAAAATTTGTTAACTACACAGAACTCACAAACTGTATCAACCATTCTTCATTTAACGAAATGTCATCCCATCCCTTGTTTAAGCTTAGCCAAAACCTGAAGGATTGATAGGTAGCCTTAATAGAATCGCCACTGAAAGACATTCCAAAGGAAAATACGCACATCTATCATGAAACCGAACGTGTTTGATGCTCTGTGAAAGATTCCTTGTTCTAAGAATGGCGCCATCTGTCACGTATTACATGAACTACCAGACGTGAACACTTTGGACATCGCCTTGTGTGTCCTCACTTTCTTATATAATGAAATTTATATTTTTGGCTCATATTTAAAATTTTAATCTCAATTCTCATCATACAGATGCTGTTAACAGACTTTAACGAGACGGTAAATATAGTCTTTTGACAATAAATCAATGTAGGAAAGTCTTATCCGTCAGAACCAATATTTTTCCGGGATAAAATGTAGCCTATAAAATTTTACTTATAGAGATTAACTTCTAGAAAATGTTTATCTCTTTGTAGTATTAAATTTGTAGTTTATCTTTTTCTTTTCGTTTTCCTACTCCTCTTTTATTCTTTTCTGATTCATTTCTTTGCGGTATCGAAGACAGTTAAATTCATTCTCCCGAAGTTCCGTCGAGCTTTATTGCCTCGGCGCTTTTCTGGTGGTTGCCACTGTTGATTCTGGCTGTCAGGAGTTGCAGTGGTTTGGGAATAGTGCGGTGGGATTGTAGAGTAAAATACACAAAAGCCACTTTCTTGTTACTTCATAGTCCACTTACTTCATGCACAGACTAATCCAATGAAAATGATGAATTTTCTTTGAAATCCCTAAAGACTCTTTCATCGAATATCCATGCACAATAAGCTTTTGAAACTCTAAAAAGTCCTATGTTTGTGATAGGGAGGGACAACAAAGCACTCTGTCAGCTGACGTCATCGACGGACTCCATCCAAATTGTTTGACGCATCATTCATCAAAATCTGCGCTTTGTGCTCGCGCTTTATTTGTTTTGTATGAGTATTTTTATTTTATAATATCTAAAGGCTGTTTTTAGTATCGTCGTGTTTATTACGTTGTTGTTTTTAAATGGAGTTGTGGTAGCTCTTAGGTTTTGTTTTGTGGTTACTATCTATTGATAGTACAGTACACAAGGCGGATTGTAGTATTCTCTATCAATCAATCACTAAGTTAAAAAATCATAACCCTACTTTCAATGCGACTCTCAATGCAATGCGACTCAGAAGCAGTCGGGTGCAAAGAGCCGCATTGAATGTGTTTTGGTTGTAGGTAGTGGGAGGAACAGCACATCACACACCGGTGTCCTTCTGTGTCAGTGTTCATTTGTTTTTATTCTTATGCTACGTTTCATTACTCATTCCAAAATCAAACCACACAATAGAGAAAAACAAAACACATCAATCTACATGTATCTTTGTGTCTCTGAATTGACTGCAAAACCTTGCGCAGTAACTATTTTTGTGTCAATGTTGAAGGTGAAGGTAGCATTGTATAACTGTATCTTTCACTCGCTTTTGTTTGTCGCATCATCCTATCTCGCTTACTCTATGCAGTATACTCGATGACAAACTGTTTCTTGCGCAATGGTTGGCAGAGCTAACATCAGCGACACAAAGACCCTTTGTGACTATTATAGCTTTAATAAATAACTTACCAACAATACTTTGGACTAAACTAATGGCCAATAGTCGTCTTTTCACGAAGTAATCATTTAGCATAGTGCAGGATAAATTATATATCAACCCGTAACCAAGTCCCTGAAACAGTAAAAAAAATAAATAGATGTTATTTCTATCGATATGAATAAGATCATTTAAAAGGAATCTAAACTTAGGTAAATTGTAAGAAACTTGCTTGTTTCCGTGGCTTTACTCACTTGGCCTATACCACCGTATCTGTATTTTATACTCGATATAAAGTATTCCATGAGTCAGAGATGGTGTTGCTATGTAAATAACCAATTAATCGTATCATCAATATTTCCAAAGACCATGTTTTACAAACAAATAAACAACTTTAGCTTTCGGTAATATTAGTTTTAATAAACAAAAATATTAGTTTTAAAATGAACTGATCACGTCGAAAAGGAAGAATCTGGATGAATCCAATTTCAAAGATCATTTCAATTGCATATCATCAACAACACAATTCGTGAATGCAGAATGCAGTTTAAAAGGATACAATCATCGAATGACACATCATCATTCTAGCTCGTGAATTAGTATGCGTGTAGAGGCAATCTGTTGGCAAGGATACCCAGCGTACAACTCATTGGTCTCCCGGTGGACGATTGCAAATCAACTGGAAGTACGTGCCTTCATTGTCGCGTTGTAAACTGAGCTTCAACGTTTCCAAACTCTGGTGAGTGTTGGTTAGCTAAAAGCTTAAGGCTAAATTAGGCTAGGCTTAATTTAATTCACATCAGTGTGTATAGTTCATAATAGACACCACATTAAATCTTGTTAGTTATGTCTCTAATACCTTAAATTCGAAGCTCTATCGGTAGAAAATAGACAGTTACAAAAATCATGACGTAACAATAATAATAATGTGTCAGATAAAGGAATCCTGCAGTTGGATTAAGGCATCGAAATACTTTGGGAATACTTTTATTATGCGTACAGCTAAGGAGTGGAATTATCTGCCGGAGTCTTTGTTTCCCGATAGCTACAATCTAGGGGGCATTAAGTCAAGAGTGAATAGGTTACTTCTGGGCAAGCGTGCTTCACCGTCGACCACATCATCGCTTACCATCAGGTGAGTGAGATAGTGGTCAAGCACGAGGTTATCAAAAACAAAAACCGGCCAAGTGCGAGTCGGACTCGACACGAAGGGTTCCGTACCATTATCGCAAAACACTGCAAAAAAAAATCACGTTTGTTATATGGGAGCCCCCCTTAATTTATTTTATTTTAATTTAATAATTATTATTTTTTGAAGAAAATATACAAATAAATATTCTGTGAATATTTCAAGCGTCTACCTGTTGCCGTTATTAATATCGAGCAAAAAACGTCAAAAATATCACGTTTGTTGTATGGGAGCCCCCCTTAAATATTAATTTTATACTGTTTTTAGTATTTGTTGTTATAGCGGCAACAGGAATACATCATCTGTGAAAATATCAACTGTCTAACTATCACGGTTCATGAGATACAGCCTGGTGACAGACAGACAGACAGACGGACAGCGAAGTCTCAGTAATAGGGTCCCGTTTTTACCCTTTGGGTACGGAACCCTAAAAAGAACCTATGTCAGTATTTTGTGATGGTAGGTTTCACAACCAAAATTTACCCTTTACAATTTCTAGCTCATACTAATAAGTACCAATGGTATTCATTGTGGTAGTAAGTACCTGTAATATTCCTTGGCATAGATGGAAAGTAAACACTGACTTTACAAATATGATACAAATCACTCCAGTGTTAAATACTAGTGCAGCTGCCAGCGTCAGCATTCGGAAGCTCATGAACGACAGCAGAGGACTCGTCAGGAAACCTGAAAATAAAACAAGACACTGAAAGACGTGAAAGAAAAATATCCTTATTAGTCTACAGTGTGAAAAATATTGTCAGATATAGAATAACGACTCATATTCTCTGTAATGCGGCATCTTTCCACACGTATTACAGAAAAGGTTTCAATTGGCCACAAAAGTTAATAGCTTTCAGAAAACTGAGATAAAATAGCGCGTTATTGGTTTTCTAAAAGGAGGCAGTCAAACCTTTTTATGATTACAACAATTTTCATTTGTTATTGTCTTAAAAGGAAAGGCCAGAATATAATGATCAGTTGACTTTGTGGCGATTTCTAAGAATCTTATTACAAGAAAAATTGTTGTTTTATAAAATTAAATCTAGCGGAACAGATAGAGGACCGCATGTCCTTGTAAAATATACGTAACGAATATAATTTACCTGCTATTGCTGTACATATCGCGCTCAAACCATGCATTAAAGAGGCATTAGTTGAGCTACTTCCGATTTCTTGAAGAAACTCTTTGTACAGCAGCCCATAGCTGGATACGAATGCAGTTGATGTTGACTGGAATTATTCAAAAATGGAAAATTAATACAGAAAATTAAAACATAAGCGTGAAGTCATTTTCGAGGACATCCATTTCATCATAGACATCATTTTCATCGCTATTAAGATGGCTCATCACGAAAAAAATAACAGCAATATCCGCTATAAATCACTACTTTGAGGAACATATTGAAGGTCACTATATTATATCAACAATGAATGCTTACAGAAATGCTATGCTTATTTTATGTTTCCCAAGGACGACGTATGACATAATCCTAAGCTGCAATGTAATATCAGACCTTATGTGACAAAGGTTTGTGACATTTGTTTCATAACGCGGCTCTTTCATATCATTTGCAACTTATTCATCTGTGGCTTGTCTGTCAGAGACATCTCACATGAAACATGATCAAATAAATGAAAGAGAACTTAACGACTGTTTTGCTCTGGGAGTAAGCATAAACTATTGAACCATTTGGTCTTTGGTTCTTTTGGTTGTGATAATGACAAGTCATTTTGAAAGGGCATCAATTCACCATGAAAAGAAATGAACTGAATCTTGATGGTTGGCAGGGGAGAATGGAAGGAAAAAGGTGTTGTATCGACCCTAAGTAACACGGGCAGTATGATGAGACTAAACGTCTAGCAAATATTATGTATTGATTTATGATCTATTAGCTTCTGCAAGTACCAATGTGATATTTTTCAAATTCGTACTTTCTAATTTTATCTTGGACATCACAGGCAACGATGAAGGAAAACATCGTGAGGAAACCTGGACTTATATAGTTAATGAAAGTTTGAAATAACCAAGTCAGAGGCCTATGGATTCCCAGAAGTGGCTTAATTATCCCTGACACCAGAGGTGGCCACATCCTCACACGAAAAATAAAGAAGAAGCTTCTGCCAGCGGCACCGCCCGCGTGTGGGTCGAAAATTATCCCAAGACAAAGACAAAGATATTTTTTTTGAACTAGGCCACCAAGCGGCACTTTTGAACGTTACATCAAAATTATTCTACCGTGCGTTCGGAAAGTAGCTTGTTATGGAAAAGAATGCACAAGAAACTCCATCTTTACTCTTTAAAAAAATATATGTTTTTTTACAATATTTAGGAACATAGGTACATACATTATTAAATTCATACATGTGAGGACAATGCACCCAGAATAGCACTACCCACTATACCACCTACAGACATAAAGTATTAGAAGTACTCACACATGTACTGTGCAGTTATATAATAGATACTAGAAAAACATTAACATCCGAAGCAGTCAAGTTATGACCAATCCCAACTGACGGCGTCCGCTCACGAACATGACGCATGAATTGGCACCACCCAGCTCAACCATCATGAAGGGAACCGGATGATCCAACACACGCGCCACCAGGGAGCCATAAGGGAACTTATACCCGGGATAAAAATATACTATGTGCTATTCCAGACTATAATCTATCTCCGTGCCAGATCCGTTCAGTAGTTTTTGCGTGAAAGAGTAGCAAACATACAAACATACTCACAAACTTTCGCCTTTATAATATTAGTATGACTAGTGACCCACCCCCCCTTCGCATGGGATAAATTATATAAACAAGCCGTCCTCATTTACAGTAACTTGTGAAATCTATTGCGTGAGAAGAAGCGGAAGAAAGCGGAGAAGCAAACAAAGGCTGGCAGTGACTTTATTTTAAACTATTTAAAGAAGAGAAAACTCACAATGTTCAAAATCACTGCAATAGCAATCATATAACCCCAACCACCATCAGGAGCCACGAATTCATACTTCTTCTTCACAATACAATCTTTAGCACTCATTTTAAACGAAGAACAACATGCAACGGTATTCCCATAATGAATAAAACAATAATGGTAACAATTATATCTTTTATCTCCTGTCAACAATGTTCGTTATTAATTTTACTGCTTAGGATCTAAGATGATAACATGGAGTAAATACAATTATATTGTTACGATGAAGGCTGAGGTTTGAGGCAGATTTTGATTAAGATGATTGTGACAGATTATTTTTTTATTTTTCACATTAGTTATATCTAATAGGCAACTTGCCTTTAGTAAGGTAACGCCAGAATAGATTACCCGAATACCATGAATCTTGAACATAACTGGTGAAATGAGAGTGTACCAAGGCGGATTGTACACATCTGCGTACCCTTTTAGAGCGTACTGGCGTGATATTACGTTATGAAATGGTATAATCAATAAACAGACATTTATATTTATTTTTTTTTGATTATTAATAGGCTATTTTGCGCTTGACCACTAGTTCACCTGTTGGTAAGCGAAGATGTGGTCCACGATGAAGCACGCTTGCCTAGAAGAAACCTATTCACTCGATTGCAGTAATCCCGAGAGAATTGCCGTCATTTATTGAAGAGTTCTGTTGTATATCTCCGAAGTTCTTCATCAGATCTTCACCAAATTAAAATAGAACCAATTTCGGAACATACTCTTTCAATAAAAAAAAAAACACAATTGACGGAGCAATCTGTGAACATACACAAAATAAAAAAAACAAACATGAAGTCGAACATAGAACCTCCTACTTCTTTTTGGGTAAGTCGGTTAAAAATGGTCCCGTTGGTCTAGTCATCGAACACCTACTGCTGAGACGGCAAAGTGTAACTGGTTTTTTCATCTTCTCAGTAGTTACCCGGAGTTTGGATTTAGATTTCACCAACACTCTGAACAACACTATTGAAAGAAATAATTGCTGAGAAGGCGGTAATAATAATAATGCAGGTATATCCCTGCCTAACACGTCGATGAATGGAGGTGAGATGATATGTTATAATATAAAAAATGTCTGGCTGATTTCATTGAAGCATTTGTATAGGCATTTATCTCATGAGAACTACGAACTGTATCAGAATAATCTACTTGTTACTTAATCGTCCCTAAGAGGTCATTTTGAGCACGCTGTTTTTAATATTTAACACTGCCATTATAAGGTCTCATAAAGGTGTGATTTCGTAGCCGACTCTTGGCGGCAGCAGCAGACGACGTGTTGCCGCGATACTACTGGTTTCTATGTACCTATTCGTATGAAAGCGTCGCCTGCTTAGAAATATATAGAAAATAGAAGTGTCGCGGTGACACGTTGCCTACTGTTGTCGCCTGCAGTCAACTGGGAATCACAACTGATTCGGTAGCATATACTACGTTGATAAATCCATCCATATATAATCAAAGGTGATCAAGAAGATAACTTCTGTTACCAGCTACCTGCTTGGGGCCTTTACTGGGCACTTTGGAACCAACGACATGCTCATGAAGATAGGTCTGACCGCGACACCCATGTGCAGGATGTGTGGGGAACATACGGAACGTATGGATCACTTTCTGTGCACATTCGATGCACTGGCTGGTAAGCGAATGATTCTCCTACAGGTTGAATATCCAAAACCAGAAGACTATAGGCTCATATCTCATAGTCTCGTTGTGAAACTCATCAAAAGAGTTTTCAACTAAATTGGGGAGGAGTAGGTTATCTAGGGGACCACAATAGATCCCAATGGGTCGAAATGTCCTGAGATATTTCTCGGCCCCTCCATATGATAAGATAAGATTACCAGCTACTAAGTGAAACTCTCAGATTACACATAAATATAGTCCACCATCTCAATTTAAAACTCTCGCCGCACATTTAAATTCATCCATTTCTTTGCAATATATCTTACAGATACACACGAGAGCCGTCTACCTGATTACGTACGACACTATAAAAGTCAGAGATAAGGCGGCTATAACTCAAGCTGACACAGAAGGTAATCTACCCGACTTAGGCAGTAAATATACAGGCTTGCCAGGGCAACTCGCAGTGCGACTAAATTTTGTCGATGTATTATCTCGTGTCGAAACCAGATTTAAAATTATATCAATGAAAGTATGGAGATGATTTTTTTTAAGGTAATTTTCGTTAATTTATATACGTAGATACTTTCTATGTAGGACATCATTGAAATTGTAGATGTAAAATATACCTAGGTTACTGCAAATGTGCCGTACATTTGCGGCATGTCGGAACGAACTGGCCACCTACAGAAAAGATTGATTTAAACTTGTCCAAAACTACGAGAAACGGAATGAAGAAAGGCAGGCCTGGGCTCTGCAGTTGGATAATTAGGCTGAAAATAAAAAAATAAAAACAGGGACTTAAACCTTGAAATTAGTCTGAAATCGCCAGTACGCCTTGAACATGCGAGGTGAATGTAGTGATCGATACTCATGCATTCTCTTTATGTGAAAAGGCATTTGCACTGCAGAGCTGTAATAGGATGGTATCGCTGTAATATCTTGTTTAGCCACGTGACACGCACGCAGCGACAAAATTTTGTCGCGTTGGCTGGTCATAGAAAAATCTACAAATAATTAATATTACTATGATTTTAAGTCTAAATGTTACACATAGCAACCCCAGAAAACGCTGTAATATCTTGTTTAGCCAGGAGATAAAGCAACGACAAAATTTTGTCGCGTTGGCTAGTCGCACCAATTACAAATTTTGCTGTTTCTTGTAGCCTCCAGATGTTTTTAAAGCCTCCAATTATGCAAGAAAATTGGATATTTTTATTGAAGTATTACTATGGTAATCTCGGTGTGGAAGAAAAATGGAAACAGCTGTGTTATCCCACACAGCGGAAAGATGGATTAGCAACTTATCGCGCTTTTCTTTTTACTCAGAAGGTTAATCATCGAAGTGCTCAAGGAAAATGCCTGATACTCGTCAAGGTCGGTAACTGAGGCATCTTAGTTCTTCGAAATACGGGAAAGCCTTGTTAAACATAAAGACGTACCTAGGAATAACGTAATACAAAAGAAAACGAGTTTACGGACTTATCTTTTATAAGCTCTCGGCGGTACCTTCTAAAATTATCATCATTAATCCAATCGAAAGACGACCACTGATAGACATCCTTCTTTTTTTATAATTCTGGACCATTGCTCATGTATACTGCGCTACCAAGAAAACACCACGGTGTCCTCCTGTGCCACTTATGGTGAGAACACGGGCACGCGTTAGCACTCACCGCGAACCCGCCGCCAACCACGACTGTCCGTCACCGGACCCTTGTCTGGGGAGTGCCCCCATCACCAGCGCGCCAGAACACACTGTATGCCGTTACGACCCCAGGGACCAAACTAGCACATGGGCGCCAGATGACCCTTGGGCCTCTTGTGACGGGTCAAGGTCAATGGCCCCGCCACCTACCATTTTTTGGCCGCAGGGGATAGGGAGAGCGGCCAACGCTATACCAACACTCCTCCTCCCCTGCGGCCCACCGCGTTCGCCATCAGACGGTGGTGATCTCGTTCAGGCCGCGGAAGGTAGGGATAGCGGCGCACCGCAATACTACCGGCACTCCTCGCCCGCCGCGGCCTCCGTTGCGATGTCGCCCAAGCGGCACCGCAACCTACCTTCCTCTTCGCTTCACCGTGGGTGACCAAGCCACGGCTACTGAGCCCCCCGCCTTGACAAATGGGAACCCACTGGTGAAGACTGTTAAACATCCTAAGCACATAAACTTCACCAGACCGACCAGGACTGGTCGATGTGGCGAAGTGTGCTTCTCGCATCCAGCGGACTCCGAGACCCTCACATGGTTATCAACCCACCTTGAGTGGGAATTGGAGGCCATCTAATCCAACGCTGCGTCCAGTACGTGGTTGCTACTTCAGAAACTTTCGGCCTCCATGGTCTGCTAATTTGTAATTTATCACTTACCTAAGTTTGGCAATTCTTCAAATTCATTTCTAAAATATCTAGTTAGTATGCAAATTGACTCTATAGCTAATTTAATGTATTCATCTGAACGGTTTTAAGGCTTTATGAAAGTGAAAAAATCTGTTAATATCGCAATTTTATTTATTTTTGTGTAACATAAATTAGTTTTTATGTATCTGAATCAATTTTGTAATACAAACAAAGTTGGTCTGTATCAATAAAAGGAGGTAGTTTAAATATTAATCAAGTATAAATTAGCTATAATGACTTTAGTTAAGTTTTGTTTAAAACTGCATTTAATTGGGTTTTAAATTTTACTTTAATCTATTAAGGTCAAATAAATTTATGTTATCTTAAATGTTTTATTTTCACTAACATAACCTGCTAGAATTTGGACTAATATTTAGGCAAAATCATAATCATCCTTGAAATATTGTCAAGGAATAAAAGTGAACTTGTTTAAGTAAAAAAAAATAGTTCACTTCTCTATGCTGCCTACATTTCATGAAGAAAAGGTATACCTACATTTATATTCACAAAAGGTTACAGAGGAATGCTGAACGACACGACGCTCAGTGAGATTTTTCGCACACTCCGGATCATGTAACTTTCAATGCTTCTATCATGAATGATGTCAGGCAGGGCTGCACTTAGAAACAAACTAACTTAGAAATTTGGTGTTTAAGTTAGTAGAAAGTGCTTAAGTTATTGTTGAATTATTTGCTAGTAGGACCAATAATTGACTTCTCCGAAACGGCACGGAAAAGCAATGTCTGGAAGGACTTGCCTAACTGTGGGCCAGCAACGGCTTGATAAAAAAAACAATTCAAGTGGTTTGATGTTTTGTCTTTACCATAAGGTAACACATACAAGAAAAAATAATGAAGATCCTTACTCACGTTATTCAATGCATCCCGTTGTGTTGTCATGAATTTATTGATAGTATTTAAAAAAGTATACATAAACCTATCGCTTTTGCTAACAATAACTAAATTCATGTACCTAACCTATAAGTCAAAGGTGAATTCAAAGTTCACAACACTAAGCTAAATAAGCAATTATTATAGATAACTAGTTTTTACCAAACAGAACATACCATTTTTACCAAAAGTTTCGTAATTAAAAAACTTCGAAAATTATCAAAGGGAATGTTCAAATACCAGCAGAAACAGTATCCTAGGGCCTAATCCAGCGATATTCTACCCATGGCCAGTTATTGAGTCGTGATTGAGTGACAAACTTTCAAAGATTCGATTTCCTAGTTTATAAGGATACAAGTTGAATCCGTCCCTGTCTCTACGGTCGACGTATTTTTTCTTCCATCAGCCATTGATTGGCAGGCGAAGCGCCTGCCACCCTATGCGTTGCAATTTCCACTCAGCGAGATTGACTTTCGCTTTTGAGGAAGAATGGGAACTAGTGATATTGATATAAGGCCTGTTTTTGTATCTGCTTATTTAGATGTGTGCTATAAATAATTTGGATTATGTGAATGTTTTTGGTTTTTATAGTAAGTGAATTTACACTCCTAGTGGTTATGGTCTACTCCATACTTTTAACAGTTGCTACCTCGTTATTATTGAAACAATATTCAACTCAACTAAAATTAATGACTGACCCTTAAACATAAATCAACAAAAATTACGTCCCGTTTTAAGCATCTGCAGTGTAAAAGCGAAACAAAGTTCAACACGATTTACGATTCTTTCCTAAACTTTACCGTACCAACCTTGACTTGTAAGCTGTGTACTTTGTGAGCAGTGAGCAAAGGGTTAAAAGGCGCGGCTGAGTGGATCAATAGGGAGTGGCAATCGAGGGTTACCGATGCACTGAACTTGTTTGCCGTTCAATGCAAATAACACATGTTTAAGGTTAGCTATGTTTATGTGCTGAACGTATTTGGGTTTGTGAGGTGTACGTTGGCTCTATATTGTGTTTGTTTGCTAAAACAGCACTTTAGGTCCGATAAACT
The DNA here is from genome assembly GCA_945859665.1 of Anorthoa munda. Taxonomy (NCBI): domain Eukaryota; kingdom Metazoa; phylum Arthropoda; class Insecta; order Lepidoptera; family Noctuidae; genus Anorthoa; species Anorthoa munda. The sequence goes on along the minus strand of OX243900.1, from coordinate 24,950,086 downwards.
AAACACTGATTGTGTGTAACTTTTAAAAAGGTAGATGACGAAGTTAAATCGTCAAGTTTGCGCCACACATTTTTTTAGCGTGTTGTAATACTCATGCATACTGCGCTACCACGGGGAGATAGCGCAGTTATGTGGGACTTCAACCAACTAAAACTCCTCCTGTGCCGCATATTGCGGGCACACGGGCACGCGTAAGCATACATCCGCGAACCCGCCACTGGACTCTCCTTCGGGGAATAACCCCCGTCACCGGCGCACCAGAACACCTTGCATGTCGTGGCCACCCCAGGGACCAAACCCTGGATTATCTTACTAACTAGCTAACACAGCCAATGATGTATGACATATTTGGTAATTAACCTCGTGTTAGCACCTTACTCTAAGGCCCAGTTTTTTATCCGTATTTAACTCAACCATTGGTTAAGTTAATTTAAATATAAAATCGCTATTTTTCATCAATTGATTGCAACACAAATGGTCAAATAAGTTGAAGGCCTAAGTATTTGCCCATTTTTTAGACTTCAAAATGGATGATTAAACACGTTTTAACGAAATCTGAAACGATTGGTTACTATATTTAACCATTTGTTGATGTTGATGGATCAAAAAACAAGGCCTTGTCTTTGGTGTAAGTAAGACTAATACAGAACAATAGGAAACACTACACGAAAGAAAAGGCCGTCAATTATAGCGTGACAGTTGACAGAGAAGAATAGAAGTAGAAAGATGCTATACCGACCCTAAATAAAATGGGAAAATGGCAGGGAGATGATGATGATGAGAAAAAGCTTCGGTCGATCAAATAAAGAAAATATCGACCCTAAATCATTCTGCATAATAAACTACAAAAGACTGTATCTACAAATCAAAATCTGCAAAAACTAAAACTTTTAAAAACGTTTCCCACTCGCCTGTCGAAGCAGCTGACAGATGGCTGTCCTCAGCAGACCGTTCATTTATCAAGCTCACTTTAAAATACCCTATGTTCATGTTCATCCATCAATAGCACTTTGTGTAAAAAACGATAATGCACTGGCTGCCTGTTATATTTAATCACGCCCGTTTTCCAAAAATAGATAGGCAGAGGTTCGGGGGTATCCCATAGTTTGGCAGGTTTATGTTTTAAATATGTCTGTGTTATTAAATAACCCACGCTGGGCACTTACACTCTAATACTAACTAATCAACACCGTCTGGTGGATAACTACTCACCCCATCATACCAAGTGGAGGTCTGTGTCCCAGTAGTTACTTTAAAGGATGGTAAAGCTAAAACAAACCTTTAAATTTTTCATACTACATCCAATGAAACAAATATAGGAATCCTTCCCTGTCTTTTTGTTTTTAAAAATTAATTATTTTTTACGATTCTCTAAATTGGTTTTCATAGTGAAACTTGGTCATTACTTACGTACCATATGTATAACGGCCCATTCCCTCTCACAGAGAGGAGGTCTGTGTCCCAGCAGTGGGAACATTAATAGGCTAATGATGTGATGTGATGTGATATGATGAATTATATTATGAAATAGGTTGTACCCAAAACTCTTTACCACAAAAACAGTTAGTTAGTACTCAAACACCATGGACGCGTGACATGATTACCATTGCGAACCACGGCTTCGCGTGCAGTAATACCTTCGGGTTGGTACGCGAGGGCGATGAACTTTTTCAAATTAACGAATATTAAGGTAGGCTTAAACCGGCGTGGCGAGGCGTGGAAGGGATAGGCGAGAATTGAAATCACAGTTAACCTTTTACACCGAAAATATCCATCGCTATACCGCGCCGTCTAGGGATCCATCACTGTCTCTCGCCGCGCCGGCTCGTAAGTAGCACTGGGAGCTGAGGCCTTAGTGCGAGTTTTTACTCACACTCAACGCGTTAACGTTAACGTCAATATGTATTGAAACTGGATAAGCGCCGTCTGGTGACGGTAAAGAGAAACCTCTTTTTTTGTATACATTTTGACATAAGAGATCATTAACGTTATCACGAGTGAGTACGTTAAAAAACTCGGAATAAGCAAACTGGAGAGTATAGTATGCAGCGATGTCTCGCAGTGTTCGGAGCGAGCCGACGCGTGCCAGCGCGAGCCGTCGTGACGTGAGACATCGCGAGTCAGTCTTGACGGAGAGAGACTGTGCGAGTCTTCGATGGCCGGTGCGAGATTTATATATCCGTTTTACAGAATAAATTAATACACTATTCTTAGAGCAATACAGTTCAATATTGTACTTACATATATTATTATATCAATTCTCTCGAGACCTTGTATACCAAAGACGGGCAGGGCGTGGATATAAACTTTGCCATACAAATTTAAATTCTTGTCCATCCCATCCATGCCTCGCCTCGCCGGTGTAAAACCACCTTTATGATGTCTTTTGTGAACATCGCGTGTTTTTTAAGACAGAAATTCAAATGTTTTCGAAGACTACATTCAATGATTTTTGGTTCTTTTCACTAGTTTTCATTATCGTTCTTTATTTAAAACTTCCATTATTCATTTGTTTCAAACTGAAGCATGATTCGTCGCTGAGTCTGTGGTTTCATTTGACTCCAGTTTATTTTTAACGTAGTGGGCAATTTCGGTATATTTTTGGATAAGTTTCTACTCATGTTTATCTACCCTTATATATATATTGTCTAAATTAACGCTTTGAATGTCTGCTGGTAGATGTATTTAAATAGTTTAGTTATTTTATTACTTTTCTTTTGCTTGACAACTTGACATTGGCATGATGTTGATGAAATTTGTCGTCTGTCATAAGTGTCAAATGTCAATCTCATTATTTTACGTTTCGTTTCACAGTTCGTTTGTATTGCCGTTTTGTTGTGGTGACTGATATTCTCGTTTGCAAGTTTAATTTTTCTTTTGATTTCTCACGTTTTGTCTTTACTCTTTTGCTTAAAAATGTTGTTAAAATCTCTTCCAACTACAGCGTACAGGTGGTTTTATTAGTTGGGCAGTAACTTAATAAGTTGTTAATATTATTTGTATATATATTTTTTTTGCATTTTTATTTTTTTATTTTTATTTTTAGAAATATTTATTTTAAGGTATTTTATTTAGTTTATTATACTTGCATACTATGGTTGATGGTAATTTAGATGTTGATTTTTTCTCATGTTCTTCCTCTTCTAGCAGCTTCCTTAGTGCGGCGAGTGGCTCTTCCTCTCCTCTAACTCTTGGTGATCAGATATCTTCTTTGTTTTCCCACTATCCCAATAACCTCAACATAGCTCACATCAATGCCCAGAGTGTTCCTAGCCATTATTCTGATCTTCTGGCTTCCATTAACTGTGCAAACATAGATGCTTTGCTGATCTCCGAATCCTTCCTGAAACCTTCACTTTTATCGGTTCACTATGCCCTCCCTGGCTTTGTTCTTATTCGTAACGATAGAACGGGGAAGGGTGGTGGTGGTGTCGCCATTTACTTGCGTGCTGGTATTCCCTTTAGGGTTATCAGTACATCACCATCTCCCTACTCGGGCTCAGCGGAGCATCTATTTTTAGAAATCTCCTTACATCACGTTAAGATGCTTCTTGGCGTGATGTATAGTCCTAACCTCAGTGTCGATTACTTTAATTCTTTTGATTCGCTTTTAAACGATTTTTGTCCTACTTACGACCATGTAGTCTTGATGGGTGATTTTAACACTTGCCTTCTTAAAAATGACTCGCGTACTCACAAACTTCAAACTCTCTTGTCTTCTTTTAACCTCAGTATTCTCCCTCTCTCTGCCACTCATCATTTTCCTAATTGCACCCCTTCTCTCTTGGATTTAATGATTGTTTCTAAAGCTAATAATGTATCTATTCACGGTCAGCTCTCTGCTTGTTTTTCCTACCACGATTTAATCTTCATGTCCTACAAGATTCGTCCTCCAAAGCGCAAACCATCTTATATTTTCCTTCGGAACTATAAGGGCATAGATCTGGAGGCATTGTTGCAAGATGCAGGTGGCATTGACTGGACGGATGTGCTTGAAAGCTCTAGTATCAATGATATGGTTCGTATTTTTAACTCTAAGATACTCAGCCTTTACGATCGTCATGCTCCTATTCGTCGAGTCAGAGTAAAGTATGTGCCGGCTCCCTGGCTCACCCCTGCTATTAAGGATGCTATGGCAAGTAGAGATCGTGCCAAAAGAAGGTTAAAGCTCCGTTCTTCTGAGCGCAACCTAAGTTCGTATCGTGAGATGCGTAATCGCTGTAGTCGTATGTGTAGAGATGCAAAGAGACGCTACTTCCATAATTCTCTTGACAACCGGAACTCCTCTGAAGTCTGGAAGTTTCTGAAAACTGTCGGCATTGGTAAGTCCCCTGTCATTGCTAGTAATGAGACTGACGTGTGTGCTCTCAACAAACATTTCTCACTTCCACCCGTTACTTTGGATCCACACGTCAAATCAGCTACATTAAATAAGCTTTCCGCCTTACCAGTGCCGCAGTGTTCGTCTTTCGGTTTCAGTCCTGTGAGTGAAATTGATGTCAAAAAATCTATTTGTGCTATCTCCTCCTCCGCAGTTGGTAATGATGATCTTTGCTCAAGAATGATTACCCCTATCCTCTCCACAATACTTCCCGTTTTAACCCACATTTTTAACTATTCCTTGTTTTCTTGCACTGTTCCCGATGCTTGGAAACTAGCCCATATTATTCCGTTACCCAAAATACCTAACCCGGTCACTTTGTCCGATTTCAGACCCATTTCCATCCTTCCTTATCTTTCCAAAGTTCTTGAGCACATTGTTCATCAGCAACTGTCTCTGTTTATATCTAGTAATGATCTTCTTAGTCCTTTTCAATCTGGTTTCCGACCTGGTCACAGTACTGTCACAGCTCTTTTAAAGGTGACTGATGACATCCGCTGGGCTATGGATCACAAATCTCTGACGTTACTTGTGCTTCTTGATTTCAGCAGTGCTTTTAACTCTGTTGACTTCGATATCCTTCTTGGGATCCTTAAATCTTTCAATTTCTCCTCTTCCACTATTGATTGGTTCGACTCCTATCTCAGAGGTCGCTCGCAGCGGGTACGCCTTGATGAGTGTTCTTCGGATTGGTGCTCTCTTGCTGCGGGTGTACCCCAGGGTGGCGTTCTCTCTCCTCTTCTCTTTTCCATTTTTATTAACACTGTTACTAGAATCATCTCCTGTAACTTCCATCTCTACGCTGACGACCTTCAGCTTTACCATCATTTTCTTAGTTCTGATGCGGAAGCTGCTGTGTCTGCCGTAAACAGTGACCTGAAGTTGATTGGGGAGTGGTCGCAGTCCTTTGGGCTGCAAATCAACCCTAGGAAGTCTCAGGCCATGGTTATCGGCGGCAGGCATATGCGGAACAGGCTTGATGTTGCGTCGCTGTCTCCGCTATGGTTGAATGGAGTACAGATTGGGTACACTAAGACGGCTAAAAACTTGGGGGTAATCATGGACTCCTATCTGTCGTGGACTGCCCATGTCGCTGAGGTCAGTCGCAAAGTGCATTACTCGTTCCACTCGCTGAAATGCCTCCAGAGCTTTTTGCCCTTGAAAACCAAAATTTCCCTTGCCCAAACACTCATTCAGCCAATCATCGACTACGCCGACGCCTGTTATTTGGATGCCACCGAGGAGCTTTTAAATAAACTTGAGCGTTTGCAAAATGTATGTATTCGTTTTGTTTTCAACCTTAAAAAGTACGATCACGTTTCAGATTTTCGCAAGTTACTCAAGTGGCTCCCTATTCGACTTCGCAGGAACTCTCGCATATTGTGTCTATTATTTAACATCCTTCATAATCCTAAAACGCCTTCCTACCTCCGTGAACGCTTTTCTTACTCCCGTCCTTCCGATGCACTTTGCAGGTCGCATCTTAAAAATATCCTTAATATCCCTTCCCACACTACCGATTTCTACTCCTACTCTTTTACTGTGCACGCCGTGCGATTGTGGAACTCTCTACCGCCTGACATTAGGGACTGCAAAACTCTTGCAGTTTTTAAAAGAAGAGTGAAAGACCACTATCTTTCCATTCCGTCATAGTTGCATATTTATTTATGTATTATTATTTTATATATATATATATATATATAGATAGGTATTAGTATTTATTGTTTTAATATTTATTTTACAAATATGTTTGTTTAAATTGTTATGATAGTAGGTATATTTATTTGTTATCGGTATTGTTTATTAGTTATTACTTAGTTATGAATCGTTTTATGTTTATTATTTTTCAACTCTACACACTATGTCTATATCTCTTTTTTTCATCTTTCCTTTCGCAGGTATGCTGGAAGAGATTTCTATAGAAATAAGCATTACCTATGTACCTATTGTTCTATTTCTTCTTCTTGTCTGTATATTATGTGTGTGTGCATAAATGGTTAAATAAATAAAATAAATAAATAAAATAAATAAATAAAATGATTGTGCAGTCAAACGCACGTCAGTGATAATACTTCATGTGGTCTACGGTTTAACAGAAATAGCGTTCTTTGTTTGACATACTTACGGACATTATGTAGATATTGAAAGGATGGATACCCTTTTTGGTCTACTATCCAAACGATAACACACATGAAGAAAATGCGGGCATGCGGCACGTAAGGCAGCCAGTTCCAAGTACCTAAGTAGATACAGATAATAAGCAATACGGTTTGATATAGCTTTTTGAACCGATAGCAAACTAATTGAACTGTTTCAATGCACTAAGTGCTTTTAGTTAGTTGCATTCAAGAAGTGTATAAAAGTTCTAGCCCAAATAATTGGAGCGAAAATTGGAGAGAAACGGAGAGCTGCAAACCATTATTTTTAAAATATCTGATTCTAACTCTGCCGTCAATATACATACTTGAAATTTGCGTGTTTGTTTTTAAAAATATCGACAAGATCACTAAAGTAGAAGATACGTACAAGCTCAACACTCGCCACAAAAAGAGGTTATGGGCTCCATCCTCAAGAATAAAAATGTTTAGTGATAACCCATATTATATGCTCCCAACACGTCCCAGCACGTTTAAAACTGGAAAAGAAAATCAGTAATAATATTCCAAAAAAGGCTAAAACTATACCTAATCATGCTGAGATAGGAGCTTTTTTGGTCTCGCACGGGGTTTTTTATTTTTACTATTGTTTAATTTTTATGCTTATTTCTCGTGTCTCCCGTGCGGGTCACAAATAAATATTTTTTCTTTATTCTTTCTTTCTTTCTAATCCATGTTTCTACTCAGTAAAACAATATTTAGAGTCTAGCTTAAAAGAACGATTTTATATCAAGTGGCGATCTGTCCCATACAAACAATAAGATTTAGTCTATCCTATTTAACTTCATCCATAATTACAATTTGTACTACCTGAAAAGGATTAATAATATTGGTGAATACTTGTATTAAATTCATTATTATTGACATTTTATTTTGACAAAACTATATTTTCTCAATTTAATTGTATTAATGTAAAATAAAATAATTAAGTAATAATGATATTTAATGCAAACTAATTTAGGATGAGAAGGGCAAGATAATGATAATTGCAATGCTTGTAAAAGGCTGCTAAGTCATAAGTACTAACATAACATAACATCAACATTGTACACTTAGTTCGCATTAAAAGTTTTAACTTTGACTTTGACTATTCTACAGGAAAACTATTGAAACTGGTCAAAAACGAAGTTCTGAGACAAAGAGACAAGTGACATTCTATCAAAGAAAGCGTCACCATAGTGATTGGTAAAATTACAATAATTACCCAGGAAATATGGAAATTTGCTGCGAAAAAAGCTTACTACTTAGGAAGTAGTAAAGTAATTTTAATTTTAATTTTCATCGGAATTATGTTTAACTAGCTGTTGCCCGCGACTTCACTCCCGTGGCCCCACAGGACCCGTTTTCGGGATAAAAAATAGCCTATGTCACTCAGGAATAACGTAGCTTTCTATTGGTGAAAGAATTTTTCAAATCGGTCCTGTAGTTTTGGAGCCTATTCGGTACAAACAAACAAACAGACAAAAAAATCTTTCCTCTTTATAATATTAGTATAGATTAGTATAGATAACATAACATAAATGTTTTCGTAAAGTGTTGATTTTACTCCAATTTGTGCTCAAACAAAGGTTTATTCCTTGTCCAATTGTGCAAAAAAGTCCTACATAAGATTCACTAATGTTAATTAGTTTTCGAGATCTGAGCCAAAATATAAAGTTTTTTTGTGTTTATGTTTTGTACTAAATCTGTGCGTATGGTGATTTAGGCTAGTTAAATTATGTGTTTATGCTCCAGAGAGCCGTGGTACATTCTCAAACTGCTCTGAGCATAATGGACATAATTCCGGTAAAATTACTTGACAAGGCTTTTTACACACTCATTACACACTACATAGTAATGTCAATGAAGATATATAATAAATTACCAGAAATAATTAAGGAACAACAAAAATTGAATTCATTCATTAATAAATTAAAACAATTTCTATTAACTAAATGCTATTATAATGTAAATGAATACTTAAATGACCAATTTTAAATTAACCTAATTGCAATCTAATAAATTAATAAATACTTAGTCATATAAAAGCCCTCTTCCTCTCTCCTACTTTTGCAGTGCCCGACAGGGTCCACAATGGTCTAAATTTGTAACCTACCATCTAAGTTCACATGTGGAAGCAATAAATGTATTGAGTATTGAGTACATGTCCGTGTCTGTGATTTGTCTCCGTGATTTGAGTTCCGAGTTCAAAAAGTTCTGAATTATGACGGATAGAGTTCGGATGTAGTGCGTAAGCTTCCCTACAAGAAATACTACGGCTACTTCGGAACCGAAATTTCACGGGCACGAATCGGACGTAGTGCGTAACCGTAAAATTATTTTATTTTACTGGGCTATAATGTATGGGAATGCCAACCGCTATCGAAATTGTCAAGTGATCAATCACAAACATTTTGAACTTTTATCGATGGTTATCGCTGATACAAATCACTTTGTCTAGAACGAAAGAACAGAAGTAAGCGAATCGTCAAAAATCTTATAGCAAAACACATCAAATGAACGGATTGCTATTATATTTTATAGTGATGAGTACTTCCTCGAATTTAAGGACAGCTAAATGCGCTACATGTAATAAAATGATAATTTTATTTATTTGAATATACTTTATTGTACAACAAAGAAAAGTAAACTTAAAACTAAAACATATACAACGGGCGGCCTTAACGCATTCCGCGATCTCTTCCAGGCAACCTAGAATGGACAGTGATTGCCTGGATATAAAATGGGGTTGTCGTTGATGTAACAAATAACATTACCAATATTGACAGATAGATATATACCTTAATAATATATATAAAATAGATTCAGAAATACATACATACTCACTATATGTATTGGCAATGAAAGTAAATGATGACTACCGACAATCATCACACAATATCAAAATAACAAGAGCATCTTGATAAACATCAGTGATCAGAGAAGAGTGTGACAATTGTATAACATTTTTCTTACTGCATTACAGCAGTGAGTTTACTATAAAAACAAAAAAACTGGCCAAGTGCGGGTTGGACTCGCGCACGAAGGGTTCCGTACCACTATCGCAAAAACCGGCCAAGTGCGAGTCGGACTCGCGCAAGAAGGGTTCCGTTTGTTGTATGGGAGCCCTACTTAAATATACAGACAGACAGACAGACAGACAGACAGACGGACCGCGAAGTCTCAGTAATAGGGTCCCGTTTTTACCCTTTGGGTACGGAACCCTAAAAAACGGCAAAAAAACACGTTTGTTGAATGGGAGCCTCACTTAAACATTTATTTTATTCTGTTTTTAGTATTTTTTGCGACATGAGAAATACATCCTCTGTGAAAATTCCAACTGTCTAACTATCACTGTTCATGAGATACAGCCTGGTGACAGACTGACAGACAGACAGACGCATTGAGAATACTAACCACAAAAAAAAAACAACAACAACAATTAAAATTAAGAAATTTTAATTGTTTTGTATTTTATTTGAATTTAATTAATGTGACTGCGTGTGCTGCTTTTATTGTTATTATGTTATGAGTCTGTGTTACTTGAAATAAATAAATTGAATTGATGCAATCAACATAACTATTAAAGTGTAAATTAAATATACCTGTGATGCTTAACTGACATCAAAACAATTGATTTATAGGGGTTTTAAAAGCCCACAAAAAAAAACAATAGGAGTAGTTTCAGAACTTATTATGCTTGTCCTATCCATTTTTTTAGTAAGTTTTTAATTATTTTTCTTACTTCCTTTATGCAGTCGGTATCACTAGGATCCGGATTCAAATCATGGCAGTGAGATGAACCCTTGATATAAATAGCTGGGGCATCAGCTGAGAGATCGCGCAGTATTCCAAGCTTATGATATGGATCCATGTCCCCGTTAACAAATACAACATTCGTCACATTAGGAGTTAATCCTCCATACAATCTGTTAGTATTGGTGATACCTTGGTCTATTCTCTCCTTGGTGAATTCTTCTCCATAAAGCATCTTGCACATTTTATGATAAAAATCCACCGGAACAGCATTCCCAAACATTTGTTTGTTCGAAAAACAAGTTAGGAAATAACCAAATTCTGAGCAAGTCTGGTAAAACCAGGACCACAGAAAAGATAACTTAATATTATGAATCCAGTTATTATAGTCATAGTCATGACAATTGATGTTATTATTCCAGGAAATAGAAAATCGATGATCTAGTTTATACAAATTTAAATCTTGACAAATTGAAGAAATGCCTTCAGGGGACTTATACTGAGCTGCTTCGGCGAAAGTAAAAGTATTACTTTGAAAAATAATTGCTGATTTTCTGGAACCCTCATATCGACTTCTTCACAAATCTGGTTTTCTGCTTTTAACTTCTCAATCCCCTCAGAACTTTGTAATAATTCGTGATAATAATCAAATTTTTCAGCTATTCTATCGACGCATTCTTGTGAACCGTAGGTTCTGAATGTCTCGGTAACTGTTTCAAAATATTCGTTGAAATCTCTCTTGGCTAGCACAGGGGCACTGCTAGATAGTACTGCGTCAACCAACCATGGGTACATCAGTTTCATCCATGCTGCTAAATTTCCCGCTTAAGAACCGCCAACGACTGTTACTTTAGAATTTTTGAATTCTGGAGTTTCCTTCAAAGTTATCAGTAAATGTGCTGCGTCTGCCAGTGCTTGTCTTGAAGTGAGGAAAAACATGTTTGCAGTAGTGGTAGGTGTATCAAATGGCTGACTAGTCCCATAATATCTATGCTCCAGCATAAAATAAGCAGCGTCCGTCTCTTCAACTATTTGGCCTATAAGTGATTGCGACTCACCACCGTAATTCTTTAAGTATGTTTTTTCTAATTTGGACAATTTCATAGCTGCTTCGCCATTAAGATAAAGTAGAATTGGTCCTTGCGGTTGCCAAGAATTCATTATTTTGTAATATTTCTGTTTAAAGGTGCGTAAATCTGTACTAGTGTTGAAGTGATCGACTGGTTGCTCAATCCAATATGTAGGAGACCTTCGGAATATAGATATATTGACATAAACAGATTGTCCATTTTCAAGGAGAAAATCTTCATTTTTGAAATGGAAAAAACCTTAAACAAGACTTATTCCATATAATAGGATCACAGTTTGCACTTGATAATAATACATTGTTGTGACTCTTCACAAACACAATGTGTAAAAACTACGGTTTGATTATATATTATTTACTGAGTATTTAAAATGTTATTGCACATTTTCTAAATTTTGCTGTCGATGTCGTACTTGAAATATTTCTAGTACCACAAATTATTACTTTAAAGCATTTCTTTTGATAAGGGATCAGTGAGTGTTACTACGTCTATCTGTTTATCAAATTTACGTATTTCAGCAATTATTAACATTTTTATTTTATTGCGCTATTTTAGGTACGAAATGCGGTGTATATATTTTAAAGATTAATTACCTGCTCAAGTGGCTTCACATGTACACAAAATGCAATCAAGGGCGGCTTTTATTGCATTTCCGGATTTCTGATAAACTCAGACCTTAGTAAATCCATTGACTTAACAATGCAAAACTTTTTTGGGACAAGTCTGGAATACGTGAGTGCCACAGCGGATTGTGAGTTGAATCCAATCATGTGGTTATATGGGAAGCACTAATTCTCTTTGACACGTTGAAAAACAAACCCAGTAGCAACTCAGTGAATTTAACACTGTAAACGATACTGACTGAATTCGTTTTAGGAACAGTTTCATTTTTCAACCTGTTTTATTTATACGATTAACTTTTTTCAGCGGGTTCAGATATAAATTGGCGACAAGTATCTACCTTTCTATACTTATGGGATAACTCCAGAAGTCCAAACTCAAGGTCTGCCAACGGGCGATGGAGCGCAGCGTACTGAATGTAATTAAACTGACTGATCGAATAAAAAACACCACTCCAGAGCGTAAGTTGCCGACGTAGCTCAAAAAGAAAATGTCGCAAGACAGGAGCCCTGATACAACTAGACGGGGTCGCGGCAGACCGAGGAAAAGATGATGGAACGCCTTGGATGACTTTCTTAAGGTTTTTCGAGATGAAGCACAACACCGGGACAAAAGGCACGAATAAAGCTTTTGCCCAGGCCATTCCTGACCAAAAGCTTTATTCATGCCTTTTACCATAGACAAACAAAAAAAAAGGTTCATCACCCAACAGCCTTAGATTCCGATACCGCATTAACCTTGAACGCTTATCATAAAACATTCAACAAATTCCGTAATGAAAAACGGCTATGAACATAAAGATATGTAAAACAGATTATTTAACGGCCTTCTTTTTCCATAATCTTGGATAAAATTACCAGTTTAACGTCCAGGGGTCGCGAGTGGGTCGCGAGTTTCGTGAAGATTCCTGTTTATCAGATGAACGCGTGCGACCCTCCTTTGGCCAGCCCTGCTTGCCCTACATTCGTCAGTTCGCTACTAAGGGCCGATTTCACCAATTATATTAAACGCGATTAGTTCAGCTAAACTCAGTTTACGCAAATACAGCGGCCTGATTGGTTGCTTGCACAGCTGAGATATTACCAATCAGAACGCTGTATTTGCGTAAACTGAGTTTAGTTGAACTAATCACGTTTAATATAATTGGTGAAATCGGCCCTAAGTTGTTGTGAAATACTGGGGCTTGGCGCCAATAAGGCGAATAAGGTATTTTAGTACTTTTTGCCAAGTGGTGTTCATCTTTTTCGTGTACTGGCTTCTGTGGTAAAGTTGACCACATTTGTAGATATTGGACTGAACCCTCTATTTGCTGTTGTAAACATACGGTTTTCCTGCAATGGTAGAAGACCTTTATTATAAGATAACCCAAAAATAAAATAATTTGTCATTTATGATAGTCTATATTAATAGAGGGAGAAGTTGTTTGGTACCGAAAAAGTGCAATAATTTTTAGTTTTACTGCAAAGAAAGCGATCAAGAGCCAGCCAGCTTATTTTGTGTAGGTAACAACAGGGTAACACCCAGTAAAACATTGATTGATAAGTTAAAAAATAAACAAGTACTAACGTCACTTATATAAGTACCTACATCACTACCAAATATACCGGTATTATATTCATATCCAGTGATAAAACTAATCTACCCGGTGATTGTTTTGACTTATCACGACATTCACGACTTAATCACACCTGTAGATTAACTTATTATCCAAAACAGTAGCTGAAAATACGGATCTCGACAAAATAAAGACTGAGAATTATCATATCTTGAATACTTACTAATATTAATAATAAAATATTATCTTTTAGTTTAGGCAGGTGTTTCAATTCTTGTTTTGTTATTAAAGAATTAACTAATTACATTTCAAAGATATAGGTATAAAATAAACCTATAATAATAATAATATGTACTGCTTAAGGTGAGGGGCCAGACTAAGAGAGATACAATTCGCAGGGCAGCTTTGTGGCGAGCTGGTGGGCAGTGGCGAGCCCATGGACCTGATCTCCAGGGAGAAGTCTTGTCCCTCATCTTCAGTTTACCTTTACTGGTCGGTCGGAGTGAACACTGACGGGGAACAGAGCTCCCACCTCTCTCTTGCCTTAATTGGCTGGCTTGAGTGTAGATTCGCAAGAGCAAACGTGCTTGGAGGAAGGAAGTTAACCCAGTAAGATGCTGGTAGGGATGTTTACCGTACTTTTGGGATAAGCCTAATAGCCGTGGTATACCTCTCCACTCCTCAAGCACCTCCGGTTATGTTGCCCCCTCGGTGCTTCGTCACTAAAGTGCAAGTGATCCTTTATGGGGACCCATTAATTGAGTGTGCCAATCACCCCTACAAGCCGTGTAGTTCATCAGTGGTCAGGCAGGGGCCAGTAGTCCTCCTATAGTTTTAGGCAATCGTTCCACTAAACCTACCAAACCCATAGCCCAATACATTTTTTCTCCATATTTTGCAAAAGTCCTGCACCAACCGGGGATTGCCCTTGGGTGCACTTGCACAGTGCATACAGGGATAATCGTCGGTTGGTGTCACATTTCCTGATACATGCCTAACAAGATTATCAAAGATACAATTAAAATAATATGTTCCAGCATGTTACGAGTATTGTCCCACTGCAGGACAAAGGCCTCTTCTCGCACGGTTGGCGCAGTGGTTGAGTGATTGACTGCTGCGCTGCGTGTCGCGGGTTCGATTCCCGCACGGAACAAATATTTGTATGACCTACAGATAATTGTTCCGGCTCTGGGTGTTTGTGTATGTGAGTTTATATGTTTGTAAACCCACGATACAGGAGAAATTCCTAGTGTGGGGCCACGTTTTTTTTAAAAAAAAAAACAAGAAAGAAAGAAAAGAAGGCCATACCTATCATACTTTAATATATTGATCTGTAAGTAACTATTTTAGTCTATTCACCGGTGCAGGCGCAATAGGACTGAATCCAAAAGGGGGGTTTGTTAACTCCAGCTACTGAGAAGTACAGAAACGTCACACAATATTTCTAGAAAATGCAAGTATTTCAAAATTTCGAGGTTCACACAGACCCAAATGTGCGGTCGCCGGGTTAAGCGTGCTCCTAGGTTGAAGTTTAAAACCGAAATTGACCAGCAATGAGAATTTGACACCAACCAGGGTTTTGTATTTGTGCATAGCGCGATTGAGTTTATGTAGATGTGTATAAACTGTGAAACTGAGAGCAGTGGTGGCCCAGTGGTATCGGCCGCGACTTACAAGTTGTAGATCGTGGGTTCGAGCCCAGGCAGGCGCTTTACTTTGTGTAAATTATTTCATCACCACTGCTCTCAAAACGGTGAAGGATAACATCGTGAGGAAACCGGCATGTCCTAGAACCAAAAATTCGAAGACATGTGACATCCACCAACCCGCACTGGGCCCGCGTGTTGGATTACGGCCCATTTCCTCTCACAGAGAGGAGGCCTGTGTCCCAGCAGTGGGAAAATTAATAGGCTGATGATGTGATGTGTGATGTATAAACTGCCTTGTGCTACTTCTTCTTCATCGATTCGATGATTCCATTTTCAGTTTTTAATTTAGATGTTGTGCTTCGACCACAACTCAGCCACGTTAACAGCCCTAGCGCTGGCCTCGCACAGGTCCTTCATTGTGCAGGTGTTTGTGCACAGAGAGTAGGACAACAGATGGGGCGATTTCGGTGTGGTTCCACAGTCACATTGTGGCTGATCGGAGTACCCCAATCTGACCAGGATTATGGTTTATGCCCAGCTGGGAGCTTGTTTGCAGGATCGATATGATCAGTCCTTGTGCTTATCATCTACATTACCAGAGATTGGAGAAAACAGAAGCTCGAATACGGGCTGGAATTATGAGCAATAAAGACTCACTAACCCCTAGAAAATCAGAACCATGAGAAGTCTAGATCTCGTATAATTACAATGTATGTTTTGGTCCTATCACAAATAGGTAAAATCTTTAATTGTATGTAGAATGTAAACTCTGAACATGCTGATCCGATTCCAAAAAATGATATCGTTTTAATGGTAGAAGATGTTCCTGTACGATATGACACAGGAGCAAAGTCGTAGGAAAAAAGTAAGTATATAAGATAGAACAGTCAGAATCAGATGTTCAAGATCCCGTGTTGTAAGACTCAACTGAGCGGAGCAAATTGCTCTCTTGCGAAAAGCAATGGGGCTTGTCATTGCCCTTGTATTATTTTATTATTTAACACAACGAGTGCCTTCAGTATGTGACTGGGGGAAGGAAATGGTTTGTAAATAACCCATTATGTGGTAAGGAAATTTGAGGAGAATTTTGTTGTTTAGTCGTTATGGGAGAATCTCATAGCTAAAAAAAAATTTAACATCTAAATTGAAACCCTCAAAATCCTTTTTGGGTATTCGGTTAAAATAATAACAGCCTCACGAGCCGATGTTCAAGGTTAAGCAAAGCTTACCGAGGCGGGTCCGCTAGATGTGTGAAGTTATATAATTTGTTTGTTTTAGTCCAATAGGACAGGGCATAAGCCCCCAGAACCAGACTATGTCTTTCAGTTCAAGGTTGCCTGGAAGAGAACGCGGAACGCGATAAAGCCGCCTGTTGTTGTTGTTTTAATTTTAAGATTTTTTTATGTATTGTTTTATCTTGTACACCAAGGAAGGTAGAAGGTAGATCTATAAAACTAAATAAATAAATTTTAAGATGAATCGGATAGGATATATTTTAACTTAAGTACGAGTATAATAGAATGTTTGTGAGACATATTGAAAACATGTATCAGAATTGAAAATAGCACTGAACGAAGGTGATTCACATAATAAATGGAATTAGACATTATTTTGTTATTTAGTTAGGTGCTGTTATTATTTTAATATAGCAATAAATGGACGTTATAGTTATTAGAAAAGTTTACTACCACTACTTCACTGTCTGCGAGCTCGACCTATGCCAGTCCACTTCTGGATATAGCTGTTGCCCGCGTCTTCGTCTGCGTAGCATTAGTGCTTCAAACAGTATTTTCTTTATATCGCGCAACAATATTGCAGGTGGGCCGCCTAACCGTACTTCGTATTAAGTTTTCGTCGTTTTGTATTTGTTATTTTTATGTTATCTTTCACAATAATCGAGAGTTCATAAACTCGCATGATTTATTACAAAATTACTGTTTGCAATAATCCAGTGACTATATTTAACCTACACTAAATTGCACCAATACTTTTTTATTGATCATAATAATACATAGATAACAATTAATCTGCCTTACCTTTTTACCCGATTGCCGAAGAAGAGTAATGTGTTTATCAGTATATGTATGTATGTATATTTGTTCCTATGTTGCGTTCTAGAAACCAAACGCGTAGGCCGATTTTGATGATTCTTACGTCAATCGATTTGTATTAACCTTGCACGTGTCACTGGCTACATTAAAATTGGAAAATCGAAAAAATTTGGGCGCCATATTTTGGGGACTAATATTTTTGTTTTCCAAACCCATCGTGTGGGGTATCAAAATAAAGGGTTTTAAGAGGTGATTTCAAAAATAATCCGGAATAAAATGTTAACTAAAAATTAATAAAAAAAAAATTGATTAAAAAAATGGAGTATACATCTCGGTTTTGATCAGCCAGCTCGCGAATATGCATCCTCCGATTGTACAGCATGTTTTTCTTCTCATTTATGTCTTTTTAGTTCGCTTCTTAAGCAGTTGCGTTTTTTGATATTTTGAATTATTCCTAAACGTAACATGTTATGGTAGGCTTCAAGCCAAACCGGAGACAGCTGAATATTTTTGCACTTAGAGCGAGTAGTTGAGTAGGCAGTCTGATAAGTAGTTATCAGACCTCCAAAACCCGGTAAATGGATAACACTATAACACTTGGCAATACTGGCGTCAGATTTTATGGTTTCAACTACCGTAACTACTGTCCAAGATGTTCAAATGACAGCCGGAACCAACGTCTTAACGTGCTTTCCAAGACAAGGAGGAATCTCGGCATGTTATGTATGGTCACCCATCCACGAATTAATCTTGGCAAGCGTTGCTTAACTTTAAACATCGACACATGCAACTGTTGTTACTTAACCACGAGCTCCATGAGCAATGCTTAGATAGCAAAAATCGTTCAAATTAATTGATAGCTTAGTTAATAACTATTTTGTATAACGGCAGTCCAGTTGATGTAAACTCGCTTTATCTAATGGTCTTAAAATAACAGGAATCGCTCCACACGAAGCTCAAACACAATTTAGTAATTATTATGTACGCTGAAAATACTCGCGGCAACATGTAAGGGTACTATTGCAGGTTATCGAGCGTTACTATGTACAGGCAAACTTCATTAATGTGGATACCTATAAGTGTAGTAGTAATTTACCGCTACTTGCTATATTATAGCTGTACGGGAATGTGAGGTACAAGGTATATCAAGCATCAAGTTAAGCTTTTTTTATTTATTTATTGATTTCCAGCGGATGCCTCGCGGTTTCGCCCTTGCAGTTCCCGTCCCCGTGGGAATACAGGGATAAAAAGTAGCCTATTTCACCCGGGGAAAGTGTAGCTTCCCAAAAGTGAAAGAATTTTTGAAATCGATCTATTAGTTTTTAAGTTTATACGTTACATACAAAAATACAAATGTATCCTCTTTATAATATTAGTATAGATTTCGGCCAACGAGCATGTACTGGTACATGTTAAAATAAAGTTTTTTTTATATCTATGGTTAGTACTACAATTTTTTGTAGGTGAAAAGAATGGATGTTACAAGTTATATCAAAGTTAAAACAAAATAAAAATTAAAAACAAAATTAAAATAGCACAAAAGCAAATTCGCGATGAAAACAATTAAATTAAGTTAATCATAAAAAAAAATACTGAAACTGTTATAATCATGAATTTGTGTTATTGGGTTTTTCCAGCTGGATTATTTTTGTAGCAGCCCGGCGTTATACCCGGGTGATGGCAATAGGCTCGCCCCCTTATTACATCGGACCCCTTGAGTGCTTAAAACATGGAACCACGCGAGACACAATGCCTTTTTAACCCCCTCGGTTAAAAGTTTGACGTGTGTACCTGTGTGTTTGTGTATATGTCTGTGGCTTTATAGATCCTAAACGGATGAAACGATTTTGTTTGCGAGAGAATTCTAAGCTACGTTTGATAAAAATCGGTTCACCCGTTCTAAAGTTATAGGCGTTTTACTGTTTATATCGGGGTATTTTCGCAAGATATCGTGTCATAATTACGTGTTCAATAGACTTTCAAACGAAGGGTGTCTACTACTTGGTAAATTATGTAGCATGAAATAAAAATGTGTCGGAGGTTTTTAAATTTTACTTATTAATTGTGTCTGTGACATAACTGTCCATAACTGGTGAAATGTCGAAGGTTTTTAAATTTTACTTATTGATTGTGTCTGTGACATAACTGTCCATAACTGGTGAAATGTCGGAGGTTTTTAAATTTAACTTATTAATTGTTTCTATGACATAACTGTCCATAACTGGTGAAATGTCGGAGGTTTTAAAATTTTACTTATTAATTGTGTCTGTGACATAACTGTCTATAACTGGTGAAATGTCGGAGGTTTTTAAATTTTACTTATTAATTGTTTCTATGACATAACTGTCCATAACTGGTGAAATGTCGGAGGTTTTTAAATTTAACTTATTAATTGTTTCTATGACATAACTGTCCATAACTGGTGAAATGTCGGAGGTTTTTAAATTTTACTTATTAATTGTTTCTGTGACATAACTGTCCATAACTGGTGAAATGTCGGAGGTTTTTCAATTTTACTTATTAATTGTTTCTATGACATAACTGTCCATAACTGGTGAAATGTCGGAGGTTTTTAAATTTTACTTATTAATTGTTTCTGTGACATAACTGTCCATAACTGGTGAAATGTCGGAGGTTTTTCAATTTTACTTATTAATTGTTTCTATGACATAACTGTCCATAACTGGTGAAATGTCGGAGGTTTTTAAATTTTACTTATTAATTATTTCTATGACATAACTGTCCATAACTGGTGAAATGTAGGAGGTTTTTAAATTTTACTTATTAATTGTGTCTGTGACGTACTTGTCCATAACTTGTGAAATGTTGGAGGTTTTTAAATTTTACTTATTAATTGTGTCTGTGACATAACCGTCCATAACTGGTGAAATGTCGGCGGTTTTTAAATTTTACTTATTAATTGTTTCTATGACATAACTGTCCATAACTGGTGAAATGTCGGAGGTTTTTAAATTTTATTTATTAATTGTGTCTGTGACATAACTGTCCATAACGATGAACAACTGTAGATAGGTAACAAAGGTTCACCTCTGCTTAACCCTTCGGGGAATACGTGATATTAATATTAGACGTACAAAATTGGGAGAAAATTGAGAGGGAAAAATAATAAACACAACAAATTATGAACCATTCATTTGTGACTTTTGACTTCAATATTAGTTTAGTATTTTACTCAAAAATGCATGTAATGTTGTCATTATTTTGACAACCTTGTTTGAGCAAAGTCGACCTTGCCGTTCTGTTTCAAGGAGCGGCCGGCAAAGTTTTGCTGGCCGCTCTAACAGGCCGGCAATGTTTTTCCGGCCGCTATTTTGATGTTTCAACGTTTTAAAAAATCAAATCCAAAAAGATTTTATTCCATATAAGCCTGTGTAGTTCCAACTACCATAGCTCAAAAAAAAAACAAAGAAGTAACAAAAGCGCGGTTCAGCGAAAATTTGAACTAATGAAGTAAAATAATACAGCAGTCAAATACCGCATTAGAATTATCGCAAACTATTAGTAATATCAAACCGGGAAAGTCGGTGTTGAATTTTAGTAACTGTACTTTTCATAATTGTCATTTTAATTAAAATTCTAGTAAATTAATATATTTTTTATTTAAATAACTTGCTGGTTTTATTTACATTAGGTACTTGCATTTTTGAGTAAAGCACTATACAAACCTTGGCCCACAATGACTGCTTCGCTGGTCACGCTATCATTGCCTCGAGCTAGCCTAGCTACGCTCTAGGCCTTTCAGCTTTGCCATCATTGCAGCCCTTGCTGTCCTCGCTGTAAAGGCCTCGACCTACGGTCTCGGCCTTTATCTCAGCTCGTCCATCAAGTGCTGCACGCTGACTGCGCTGAGTCGGCCTGGAGCTGCGCTACGCTGCGCTGTCGGCCATAATCAGCGCGACCAGCAAAGTAGTCATTATAGACCGCGGCAGTAATGTACTATAATCAAATTCATTCAATCATTTAGAAACAACTCCCATACGTTCATGAAGTCATTACTCACCAGTCCACCCATTTCTTTCATTGCCACAAACAAAGATGTACTATTTATTGAACAAAATAAATAAACAAGAATTGCATGCACGCGAAAACAGGGTGTGCCCTACGTAAACGACCGTTGCATTACATCTACCCCACTTAGTTAATTAAACAGGCAAGGTACCAGGAACGCAGAATTTACAAGCAGTACTAACAAAATATAGGAGTGATATGCAAGCAAATTGATATGTTTATCATCATCATTTCTGCCGATGACGTCCACTACAGGACATAGGCCTCCCCCCAAGTATCACCACATAAATCAGTCATATACGCCTCGCATCCAGCGGATTGCCACACACAATATAACCAGGTTATCAGTTGACTTGGAGGAAAGCCTTCGAACAGTTAAACAAGCCAAAACTGGTACTAGGAGCGCACAATTTACAAGCAGCTAACAAAATATAGGAGTGATGTGCAAGCAAATCGATACCATGTTTTCATGCAATGTCACGGCCGTATACTAAGGCTACGTAAATTACTAGGAGCCATGAAAGTAAGTTCTCAATGTCTTATTAAAAATTCAGTGGGCTATTTCGAGCTCAGACGTCTACATGGACGAGTGACATTCAGCCAGTAATATTTTATTTATTTAGATTTCTTATTTTAATGGACAGAGCTTTACTTTGACTGTAACTGCTATTAATGTTCCTGGGATACTGATTTATTGCTGCGTTACGAAAATCCATAGGAATATTCCTTGATGTAAAAATAAAACCTAAGCAAAAAAAACTAGGGTGCAATCCTTACTTATAGTATAAAAGCGAAGGTAACTATGTATGTCTGTCTGTCTAGTGACACAGAGTTACCTTCAGAAAAGAGACGTTTGTAATCTTTTCACTTCTTAACGGATGTACGGATTTGGATAAAACTTGCCCCACGGGTAGACCATGTCCTGGATGAAGATGCAGCATACTTTTATCCCGGGTGAAAATTCTCTTGGAATAATTTTCACGCAGGCGAAACCGCTGGCAGAAGCTTGTTCAGTATATTTTGACTAGAGATGAAAAGGATAGCAGTTTGGCTGGATACCGGATAGCCGTATATTCAGTAGCCTGATATCCGGTAGAACATTGCCGTTTGGTGCATCGCAACAAGCGCACGAACGTGGCCGGATTCGGTCGATTTCGGGACTTTTTGTTCATGAGCGAAGTTAGCATTTGTTTCATTTACTTGTTGAATTGATTGCAAACACGATCGTTAGTTATTTGAAATATTTTTATAATTCTAAAATGATTTAACATAAATTTCAGGAACTGGCCTTGTTAATGAAGACAAGTGAAACCACTTGTTCCATCATAACGCAAAGAAAATATTCACCATAATTTGCCTTTAGTGCAGTATGAATGCTAATTAATTACTAAGTTGTAGAATGTAAATTTTGTGATCAGTGATTGTATTTGTTAAGTGATATAAATAAAGAAATTACCGAAATATGATATTCTTTTTAAATCTGGTATCCGTCTGGATAGGTGATTTTTATTCGGTATCCGGCTGGATAGGCAATTATTATCAGGTATCCGGCCAGATAGTAATTATGCCGCCGGATAGGCTGGCTGGATACCGGATAGTTACCGGATATCCGTTTCATCTTTAATTCTGACAATCTATCATAACATCCAATAAAGTATTAAACTTATAATTCTCGCTTAACATCTTGGCCCCTTAAGTTGGCTACAATGGATTCGCAGTAATAAATCTCATACAAAAACAGCACTGATCCGTGCCTTGCGCATCGGAAAGCCAACTTTAGAGCGGCCCAGAATTTGGCGAGAACTATACTGGTTCTCTTCGCCGTCAGAAAGCTAAACCAGATTCCTAGAGAAAAACAAGTCGGAAACAGATTGATTACACTCCTAGCTAACTTCAACTTATTTCAAATGAAATCTCAAATGAGACCGGAGGGAGTCCGCAACGTTAATTTGTCAAAGTGCTATCGACGATACGCCAGTGCCTCGTTCTGCATACTAAGTACAGCTACCGAGTTTGTTCAAATTATCTTGTCAAACTAACAGAACGACGACGTATTTCATTTGCATTTGAAGTTTTGGATTTAAATTATCATAAAATTAAATCACTAAAGCAAATAATTTATTGCAGAGCTTTTGAAGAATTGAAGTTCTGTTGTTACGTTCTTCTACATCTATATTGGTAGTATAGTTCCCGTCAAACTTCTTGGCCGCACTGAAGTTATCTACAATGGCTGCGCAGTAGCAAATCTCATACAAAACAGAACCGCACCGCGCCTTGCGCATCGGCACGTCAATTTCAGGGTGGCCAAGAAGTTTGGCGAGAACTATATGCCATTATTATTTTCTATATCAGCTAGTAAAATAATAACGGTGACGCAGCTCCACCCGTGTGGAATTAGTACTTTCCAAATATATTAATGAACAAAAACCTATTTGTTATTTTGATTTATAAGTTATCGGGTAAAACAGGGTGAATAGGACCACATGGGTGAATGGGAACAAAATGTTGATTAGGATTTAAACTGTGATACCAATTTATCGTGTTTTTTAAGTAAGTATTTAATATATTGGAATACCTACTAAGATGTTGTTTTTTTTTTTAATATAGTGAAAATTCCCTTCAAAGTTTTGTTTCTATTCACCCCTGCGGTACAATTCACCCCGTTTTACGGTATGTTATTTTAAAGTGTAATCAAAATCCATTTGTAGTTTTTGCGTGAAAGATTAAAAAACATCCATCCATCTAAAAGGTGGATACAGGCTTTGCGAGGCATGCGCCACAAACGGCGCACAACGCACGCCTTTTGCTCGCAACGCACGCATTTTGCTTTGATTTGAGTTGTCGTAGCACATGCCTCTCCACGAATATGAACGTCCACACTTTGCGAGGCATTCATTGTCATGCCTCGCAAAGTCTGTATCCACTGTAGCATGATGGTCTATGAATGTCTATGATTGAATGTCTACAATCTAATATATTGTCTATGGCTCGAGCTCATACCCGATCTTAGGAAATGGACGTGTGTCCCAATAAAATAATTATTAAAAATCAAGACATCTTTTTTTCAAGAACCTCACTCCACTCCGCCAGAACCCAGGCAAGCCCAAAGGCAACATGGTGTCAGAATTGGTCACAGAAGGTAATAAGAAGTGATAATAATGACAGAAAAAATGTTCATTGCGAACATGAGGCCACTAACGATAGAAAATGGCGACAATGCTGCCGAGAAATGGAGGCAATGGAAACAACGTTTCGAAATCTTCGTGGATGCGAATGAAATCAACAAATTTCCGACCGCAAAACAGACAGCAATTTTATTAAATGCAATTGGAGATGAAGGGCTTGAAATATTCAATAGTTTCAATATTGACAGAACACAGACAAAAATTGAAGAAATCTTGAAAAAATTTGATGATAAATTCAGTCCTCACACAAACGTAACAGTCGAGAGATACAATTTTTTCACTAGAATGCAAAAACAGGACGAGACTTTGGAGGAATACCTCACAGTTCTCACTAACTTATCTACCGCATGTGAATTTGCAACACTAAAAGATTCTCTAATTAAAGACATGCTGGTCATTGGTATGAAAAATACACACATAAAGGAACGACTCCTTCAAGAAGAAAACTTGACAGTTGAAAATGCTATGAAAATTGCAAAAAGTCTAGAACTCTCTCAAGAAAGGTCAACAAAACTTATGTGTAAAACCGAAAACAAAGAATCAGTACAAGCTATCAGGACAAATAACAGAAGCCGTTCACAAACTAGTTACGACAGAAATAATTATTACAACAGGAACAAATCATCATCAAGCAGACATAACTTCAACCAAAGATTGAAATCACCAGCCAATAAAATATGCAGGAGATGTGGTCAAGTACACAAATACAAATGTCCAGCTGAAGGCAAGATATGCAGTAATTGTAAGAAGAAAAACCACTTTGCTAAATTCTGTTTTTTCAAAAATTCAGGAAATAACAATAATTCTGGTAACAATGGTAAAAATAATCATAGAGTAAGTACAATTCAGTCATTATCAAATCCACAGGATAATCATTTTGTAATAGGTTCCATTAATAAAAATCATAACAATGCGGAAGACTGGCAAATTGATGTCTATTTCCATAACTTCAAAGTCAAATGTCAAATAGATACAGGAGCTGATACAAATGTCATATCAAAGCATATTCTTAATAGAATTAGGTTTAGTACGCAGGATCATATTAATGTGTTTAGAACAAATAATAAAATATATACTTTTTCAGGAGAACTAGTGCCAAACTTAGGTACTTGTATTATTGATTGCAAATTTGAAAATGGATCTTCAGCAAGACTTTACTTCACCGTTGTAGAATGTGAGTGCATACCAATAATTGGGTGGAAAACATGTGAAAAACTTGGTATTGTAAAAAGAATATTCAAAATTGAAGGTAGTTACAGGTCAGTGCAAAACATTGTGTCAAAGTACGCACATACATTTGAAGGTTTAGGTTGTCTACCCTACAAAGCTCATTTAGATATTGATCTCAGTGTTCAACCAAAAGTTTGTCCAGTTCGTAGAATACCATATTCTTTAGAAAATCGTCTTAAGGATGAATTAAAAAGTATGGAACAACAAAAAGTCATTGAAAAGATTGAAAAGCCAACAAAATGGGTCAATTCCATAGTCTTAGTTGAAAAACCTAATGGCAAGTTGAGAATTTGTCTTGATCCTAGAAACTTAAATGAAGCTATTAAGCGACCTCATTATCCTTATCCTACATTTGATGACCTTAGATCCAAAGTAGCCGGAGCTTCTATTTTTTCAAAATTAGATGCTAGTTCTGGATATTGGACTATTTGTTTAGATTCAGAAAGTAGTGATTTATGTACTTTTAATACACCTTATGGTAGGTATAAATTTCTTAGATTACCATATGGAATTAATTCCAGTGGAGAAATCTTCCATAGAACTATGAATCAATTATTTGGAGACTTACCAGGAATAATAATTTTTGTCGATGACATCCTTGTCTATGGGTCAAATGAAAAAGAACACAATGAAAGGTTAGAATTACTATTCAAACGTGTTTCTGAAGTAAATTTAAAATTCAATAAGTCTAAATGCCAATTTGGTATGGCTGAAATACGCTATGTTGGTCATATTTTCAATAAAAATGGTGTGTCACCCGACCAAACTAAAGTTGAAGCAATTTCTAAGATGTCAAGTCCAACAAATGTTAAAGAACTCCAAAGATTCCTAGGAATGATTAATTATTTAGGTTCCTACATCCAAAACCTTGCAGAAGAAACTACTATTTTGAGAGATTTGTTAAAAAAGCAAAATATTTGGCAATGGTTAGATCAACATGAACAGCAATTTAAAAGATTAAAGTCATTAATATGTCAATCACCTGTTCTTATTCATTATGACATGAAAAAACCTATAAGAATGTCTGTCGATTCTTCAAAAAATGCAGTAGGTGCTGTAATACTACATGGTAAAAATCCTATAGCATATGCTTCAAAATCACTAAATAAAAGTCAAATAAACTATGCTCAAATAGAAAAAGAACTTTATGCTATTGTGTTTGGTTGCAAAAAATTCCATCAATATATATATGGTATACCTATTCAAGTAGAAACAGATCACCAACCATTAGTCACTTTATTTAAAAAACCAATGTCAGAAGTCCCTACAAGATTACAACGTATGATGATAACTTTGCAAGCATATCACCTAATTGTCTCTTATACTAAAGGCACAGAAATGTATATTTCAGATACTTTGTCACGTGCTCCAATCAAGGACACTAACCAAAATCAGGAATTAGTCAGCCTAGATGATTTAGACAATGAAGTTGAAATTCATATTAACTTATTAACTTCTAACTTAGCTATCACAAAACAAAAACTTGAAATAATTTTACATCACACAAATCAAGATTTAGTATCACAAAAATTAAAAGAATATTATAAAATGGGATGGCCTAAATGTAAAGAACAATGTGACAATTTAGTATCACCATATTGGAACATCAAGGAAGAAATTCATGTAATTAATGATATAATTTTCAAAAACAACTTAGTCATTATACCTATTTCAATGAGATCTGAAATTTTAAATATTTTACATGAAGGTCATTTAGGTATAGAAAAAACAAAATGTTTGGCTAGAGGAGTAGTCTATTGGCCTAATATTAACCAGGATATAGAAAATAAAGTAAGACAATGTGAAACTTGTGCTATTTATTCTTCAAATAAAACAAAAGAGTCAATGTTATCACATGAACAACCAATATTTCCGTGGCAAAAGCTAGCTACAGATTTATTTGAATATAAAGGCAAAAAATATTTAATTGTTGTGGATTTTTATTCCAACTACATAGAAATAGCAAATTTGAATAAAGACAGTAAAACTTTAAATGTCATAACACACTTGAAATCTATATTTGCTAGACATGGTATCCCATTACAACTTTTAAGTGATGGAGGTCCCCCTTATAACTCATTAGAATTTAAGAACTTTCTATTTGAATGGAATATTGAACATATTGTATCAAGTCCACACTTGTCACGTTCAAATGGTCTCGCAGAAGTTTCTGTAAAAATCATAAAAAACATATTAAGAAAATGTGATGAATCAGGGTCCGATCCATACTTAGGATTACTTCATTATAGAAATAGCCCCAGAGGAAATATCTCTTCACCTGCACAGTTACTAATGTCAAGAAATTTAAGAACTCAATTACCTAATAAAGTAAGTGATTTAAGACCTAAGATTGTAAAATTCTCAGAGCACAATGTAAAGAAACAAAATTACTTAAATAAAACAAAAGCTTATTACAACAGAAATTGTAAACAATATCCTACATTTTATAATAACCAACAAATATACTTTAAGAAAAATCCAAGAGATATCATATGGACTAGAGGTACTATTGTGTCTAAAACTAAATTTCCTAGATCATTTATTGTAAAAGATTGTCATGGTACAACTTACAGAAGAAATACTCAACATATTCGTTTAGATCATAAGTCAAATAATAATAATTCAAACTATATGTTACAGTCACATAACAAGGAAGTCAAATTCAATGAAACAGGTCAAACTATGGATCATAAAATTCCAAGTTCATGTAAAACAAAGTTGAAATCAAAATCATTTTCTCAAAAAGAAGAGGAGGATAATAATTGTATATTTATCTTCACTCACGAGTCAAGTCCTATGTCAAATTATACAAGCAAAGAAAATAATGATTCTGATTCCTTCTTATCAGTTGAGTCAAATCATTCTATTGTTTCAGAGGAGATAATAACCTCTCCAGTATTTGTAAACATTGAAGAAATAATGTCACCTGAAAGTGTTCATGAGTTTAATGAATATGAAAGTCAAGATTTATTAAAAACTAATGAAGAATGTAATTTACAAAGTCCGATTAACATAGAAAACTTAATCAGTAGTCCTAAGAATGTTATCATACCTCACAACTCTGTAATGTCCAAAAATAACGATGCCCATCAATCTGAAAAGGAAATGCCACAAGCTGAATATAGCTCGAGAGGTAGATTGTTAAAAAAGAAACATAAATTAGATTTATAAGATTATAAAATTGTATGCGTAGTATTAATTATTATTAAATAGTATTACTCAATTTTGATAACCTAGCTTTGTTTATCAAAGTTTTAAGGTTATATTGTTATAATTCAAATCTGTCAATGTCAAATAAATTTGTTTATGTCTTTTTAGAAATGTCAATGTCACTTTAAAGAAAAAAGGGCATGTAGCATGATGGTCTATGAATGTCTATGATTGAATGTCTACAATCTAATATATTGTCTATGGCTCGAGCTCATACCCGATCTTAGGAAATGGACGTGTGTCCCAATAAAATAATTATTAAAAATCAAGACATCTTTTTTTCAAGAACCTCACTCCACTCCGCCAGAACCCAGGCAAGCCCAAAGGCAACATCCACCTTAACATAGTTTCACGTTTAGTGTAATATGACTGTCAATCTAAAGGTCATTAGGAAATGCCCTAAAATGAACACATCACCTTGTCGAACCCACAGCGCGATGACTTTACAAAATACCCAACTTCATTTACATCGATAGAAAAATGCCGACTCCATTCATTTATACGTTCTGTGTGGTGGGTTTTGTGGTGCCATGGGGGTGGTAGTGGAGTCCCACCACGAGGCTCGTACCGACGTGCCACGACGCCGCGAAAACAACGTAAAAAAATCTGTAGTAAAAAGTTGTGGGTGATTTTTTCTATAAATAAGTGTTGTAAATTAAAGTGATTGGAATAAAAACTGTAGTAGAAGATAAAACATATAATTGGTAATAAATACGGTGATAAAAATATGTTGCTAAAATAATAGAGCTTTTTAAAAAAGTACTAATAAGTTTCATGCTTTCAAGAACGTGACATCATCCCAAACATTTTACCAGCGTTGGTAATTTATGATATAACCTATTTTTTGTTGTTATGTTTTAAATTATACCACCAGTCAAGCAGTTACAACATTATGTAACGACCCAAACGTAAATGAAAGCTTGCTTAGGGTTAGAAAGATTTACTACAGTTAGGATTTGACAACTTTGTGAAAATCATGAAAATTCTTTATATTTTTAGTTCTACGTGAGCTACTCATTGATTGGCTTATGCTTTATTACATGCGACATTATAAATAAATATTGGGAACAAAATTTCGTAAAAAATAGGCTGACTTTGGTGGTTTCTCATTCCTTTGATTTCCGATATTTTTAAAACAAAAAATTACCGTATTTATCTACCCAATAAACTCTAAACAACGATACCTCATTCGATGGGGTAGGTCAACAATGTTTTTTAGCGTCCCCTAAAGGGGGGGGCCTTTATCTTATCTTGTGGAGGGGCCGAGAAATAACTCGGACACTTCGACCCATTGGGATCTTTTGTATTCCCCTAGATAACCTATTCCTCCCTAATGGCCCCCCGTTTACTTGCATGGGTATTTCCTTAAATGTATATTAAAATATTTTTTGACAATTTGTATGGCTCAATTTGTACTGGGTCAACAAGATGCTTATACTGTGAAGACTGCCTAGCCGTGTTTTCTGTTAAACCTGTGTGAAATACGATGAACTGACAGACGGACACGTGAGTGACAGCAATTGGACTCTGTTTGAACCCTTCGTGTACGGAACCTTAAAAAAACAGGTACTCGAAGCCAGGCCTATCTGAGAAATATTAAAAAAAAATCTTTATTGTACACCAAAAACAACATTTAATACAATTTGAAAATAAAGTACATGTAAAAAGTTAAGCTTAACACAAAGTTGAGTTTGTTTTCGAGGTTATTGTCAATCTATATAATTGAAACGCGTGTGAATAATAATAACGTAAGACATCAAAATAAGTATTTATATTAATGTCGAATTTTTTATTTAGAAATTTATTATTCAGTAGTTAATATCAATTTCACAATAGCTACTATTACATTTTGGTAAGGACAAATCACAAATCAACAATATTTACAAATTCAACAGGCCTCGATGAAATAACGACATGTTGGTAACGTAATTAATATTTGTATTAATAAATGTTGTTATTTATGAATAAGCAACTGAAATAAATTAATTAGGCATATCGATATTCATTTCGGTCGCGTAAATATGTTATTGTGTTTTCCATCTGAGATTCCCAGCAGCGAGATTCTGGATTATTGTCCCTTTTCATGGAAATTTGGTCGTCTCAAGTCTCGTGTAATAGGGGAGACTTAAACATAGCTGGTCTAATGTGGGTTTACTTTATGTACCCCTCTGTCCAACCCTTTCGGAATACAAGCGTGGTTTTACGATTTGTTAAAGCATCTTATGGGTACCGTTCTTACCACATCGCGACCCCTTCTACCTATTGGCCTTGTTTGTTATGTGACCTGATTGATATGAAGGGAAGTGGAAATTTTTATTTTTTCCTACTCCACGACCTCATCCCACCAGCCCCCTTCTACCATCGGACATCTAGACGCACTGCAAGTTACCATCCTTACCTTGTTGCCATTCCACCAATTCGCAACAAGCGCTCCAAACATCCTTATAATGCGCACAGCGAATGAATGGAACTCACTACCTGCATCCGTGTTTCCGAACGCCTTCAACCCGAATCTCTTCAAAGTTAGAGTTAACAGGCTTCTTCTGGGTAAGCTCACTCCATCGTCGACTCTGTCTCAGTCACCTCTGACCTAGACTAGAGTCAAGAGCAAACCCATCACAAATAAAAATAAAAATAAACATCTCCTCCGTAATTCTTTTCTGATTAATTTCATTGCGGGATCCAAGTCAGTTAAATTCATTCTCCGGGACTTCGTCGAGCTTCATTGCCTCGGCGCTTTTCTGGTGATCGCCACTGTTGATTCTGGTTTTCAGGAGTTGCAGTGCTTTGGGAATAGTGCGGTAGGATTACCACATCATCCTCCTTGCACCAAAATTATCAGAAAAATGGCGCAGAAAGTCATCTTCATTTTATAACACTTTAATGTTTACCTACAAAGCTCTCAGACTTACAAGCTACTATAGAACTGCGTCTCCAACTGAAAAGCTCTTAATAACATCCTTTGGTCTACAATAGACTGAATTTTGCACGGTCTTCTACTAAAGCCGTCATTGTTCTCAACCACGCAATCAATCAACCTAAATCAAAATCATAGGCCCTTAATAAAGACAATATTAATAGTCTGACTATCGAAACCTAAAGCTAAATATATTGTTGGACCAGTAATTCATTGTTAAAACAACATCTACTGTAAATAACTTTGTTGGAGGCTCTATTTCGTCTTGATTTATGATGAGCCTTCGCACCGCAGTAATGAAATTGTAAAGAGGAACCAGCCATTCTAAAGGTCAAAGCACACTGAGATAGAGACTATCGCAAAACGACGCGTCACCGTCAGTCTAAAAGTTTACATAGCATATTGACCTCTATCTCCCCCTCCTTGCGTCGTATTCCTCAGCATTGAGGGTCGTGACGTCCCTTCTGCATCAACTTTTCTCGAACTCTCTCTCTTTCTCCATCCGTTTCTGTCTCTGACGTTGTGGAGGGCGTTGTAAACTGTAGAGTCAAGAGTGGTGCGGATCTGCCTTTTCCCATCTACTTTGCCGGTCACGATGAGCCTCTCGAGGTTGCCACCGTCTCTCTTTGCAATGTGGCCGAAGAATTTCAGAACTCTGCGCAGACATTCGGATGACAGCCGCGAGGTGATTTTGAGTTCTTGAAATTTGGAGACGTTAGTTCAGGATACGGAGCATCTTTCACCTGCACTACATCTCAAAGGCATCGATGCGTTCCGATCAACGACCTCTATCTACACTACGTAAAGTGGAGTCGAAGCGTCACGTCAAATTCTGTAGGATGAACGTGGTTTCACACGTCTTCACGCACTAATCCGCGAATACGGTCTTTGTTTGTCTTGATAGCCAAATTTGTGAATTACGTTGTGGAGATATGTGTCAATATGCTATGTACATTTTTAGCGTGACGTGTCACTTTTTGCTTCACTAAGACCCAGGTTTTCGATCCGTAGTTAACTCAACCAATGATTAAATATGCTAACAGTCGGCATAATTAACCATTGGTTAACTTAACTAACCTAACTTAACCAATGGTTTAAAATTTCGATAAAACGCGTTAATCCGTCAATTGTTAGTCTAACAAATGGTCAAATAATGAACTCTTCAACTTAATTTTGACCATTTGTGAGATTAACACTTTAACTGCCAGGTGACCGACAAACAATACATTTTCTATTGTGTCTCATTGTCTGGCAGCTAAGGTGTTAAGAACTGAACAAATATGGTGCTTTACCGAAACTTACAAGTTACAACCATTGGTTGAATTATCTTCGGATTAAAAAAACCTGGCCAATTGTGAGTCCGACTCGCGCACGAAGGGTTCCGTACCATTATCGCAAAAAACGGCAAAAATATCACGTATGTTGTATGGGAGGCCCACTTAAATATTTATTTTATTCCGTTTTTAGTTATTTTTTGTTATAGCGGCAACATAAATATATCATCTGTGAAAATTTCAACTGTCTAGATATCACGGTTCAAGAGATACAGACTGGTGACAGACGGACAGACGGATCGTGGAGTCTTAGTAATAGGGTCCCGTTTTTACCCTTTGGATACGGAACCCTAAAAATTGGCTTTACAGTCAGTCTGAGTGTGCTTTGACCCTTAAGATAAATCCGAAGCCTTGGACTCTACAGATAAACTTAGTTAACTTCTCAAATATTCTTTGAAAGCTGCTATCATTTTAATTTTGTTCCTTGAATGTTGAACTTAAGTCATGTCTTTGAGATAACGCTGATGTTTCGTTCTTGAAAGTTTTCCTTTTGTCTTACTTAAAGAAAGACTAGTTAATATACTTGTTTAAAAAGTCAAGAACGAGTAAAATCACTTTCCTTAAGTTTTTCAACATGAAATGTTAACATTGGAATGTACGTTTACGTTTCAACACGTATTCCGGCCAAGGTCTCTGAAATTCATGATTAATACATTATTAAAGCTTACACGAAAACAATCACGCATATAGTTGTGAATTTCTTTGTTGTAATACCTAAATGTGGTAACAATAGTGTTCTGCCTGTGTGTGACAAGTTAGTGATGTGAAAACGTTTGTTCCGTACCTGTTTGAGATAATTATACCTTGAAACATGTACGACGGAGGAGGTACGCCTTTGATGACTCCTGATGGCTACAGCAGTATTAGTCAAGGTAAGTCGCAGACCATGGCATTATACATTTATATTTGGTTGAATAAAGGAATTACTGTATAAAGTATAATTATACTGATGATTGACATTGAGTGGTCTTGGGTTTTCATGGAAAAAAATTTAGTAAATAATAGGGTGTAGCTGTTTCCCTCAAGAAAATACATTGCACATGCCTTTTACAACATAAATAATTAAATGAGTAAAAAATTTTTTTTAAAACAACCTTTAAATCGATTAAAAACCACGACAACTAATATCGCTTCTCAATCTTAGATCAAATAAAATGTCAAGATGGAACGTTGCAAACAACAAGGTCTCAAATTCGACTGACAAGCTAAGGCGTAGTTTCGTTGTACGTGTGTGCGTGTATTTGTGGCATGAATGTTTACGGCAAGGCATAGTTTTAACCGGCGTCACCTTGATATTTGCAACGTTCCATCTTTTCTCAATACATATCTAATGAGCCTAAACACGATGATGCTATCTTGTCTTGTTGAGGAGAGGCTATGATGTCACCTTTCGGCTCCATCATGAGACCAATTCCTTCTTACTTATAAATAAATGTAAAAGTTTGGATGGATGAACAGATTTGGATGAAATTTGACTCAGGGAAAGATTATAGTCTGGAATATACATAGGCTACTCATTTCATCCCTGTATATCACTTGGGATAAGAAATACTATTTTCGCGGGCGTAGCTAGAAGTACCATATTATTGCAATATTTACAAAGTTACATAAGTCCGCCAATTTTCAGTAGTATCAAATTGACTACCTCCTTTTTTTGAAGTCGGTAAAAATAACCTATGTCAGTCAGCCAGACGGCTGCGGCTCTTCTTCTTTCTATCCATGATTCCAAAATTAAATATAGTCAGCGGTGATGTAGTAGCTTTCTACCAGTGTGCAGTGTAAGGATGTTTTTTCAGACCATTATCTAATTTAAAAGCCTCCTCCTACAAAAAACCGATAAAAATGCCTGTAAACTTCGGTCAACAATAACCAACTAGTTAACGGATCACACACAAAATCAATGCTAAATTCTGTCCGCGTGAATATATATACTTACTACCCTACATTTGTAATACTTATAATGACAAAATAAGAAATCTTGTCTCAAGTAAGCTGTTATTTACCGAGATTTTAGCGCTGACCCTACCTAGTTGGTATTGCTAATCGAAGCCTAAATGTCATAATCTAAATGTCAGCTTAGATTAATAATATGCAAAGAATGTAGGCAAAATTTTCAAAGAAGTGAACCACATCATCGCTTACCATCAGGTGGGATAGTAGTCAAACGCCTATCCAACAAAAAAAATACCGGCCAAGTGCGAGTCGGACTCGCGCACGAAGGGTTCCGTACTTGGTAAATTGCGGTTTACGATTTATTACGTATTAAAAAAAAACTACTTACAAGATCTCGTTCAAACCAATTTTCGGTGGAAGTTTACATGTTACATCATATCTTTTACATCGTTTACTAATGTAATGTACATCATATATTTTTTTTAGTTTTATCATTCTCTTATTTTAGAAGTTACAAGGGGGGGGGGGCACATTTTACCACTTTGGAAGTGTCTCTCACGCAAACTATTCAGTTTAGAAAAAAATTCTATTTGAAACCTCAATATCATTTTTCAAGACCAAGAGAAGAGAGAAGTTGGATAAAAAATAAATTGAGTTTCATTTCTAAGTATGGGGGAACCCCAAAAATTTAATGTTTTTTTTTCTATTTTTGTTTGAAAATCTTTATGCAGTTTATAGAATACATCTATTTACCAAGTTTCGACAGCATACTTCTTATTGTTTTGGAAAAAAGTGGCTGTGACCTACGGACGGACAGACAGACAGACAGAAATGACGAATCCATAGGGTTCCGTTTTTTGCCATTTGGCTACAGAACCCTAAAAAGGCCTCCTTTTAAAAGCCATACTTTTCTGTAAAACGTAAATGGCAGCCGCTAACGTTTTTGCCCCGTAATTTAGTAGAAATACCTTAAGATTTTTTACTTTGCGAAACGATTTTCTCTTTTCCAAGTCAAGTTGTAATGAATGGCAAAGCGCTGGGAGCTGTTTCACAGAGCTTAACTATTCATTAGGACCTAAAATGAAAAAAGCTCTGATGAATGGGACTTAACTCTGTGTGGAACACCGACATCTAGTTATAGGTATATGCAAATGACTTATAAATTACCTAGTTTACCTGTAGATAGTTAATTACATGATTTTTATTCGTAGTAATATATTATTTTAAATTAAAAATAATTAACTCCGGCTGCCCACCGACCTATTAGTATGACTTCCTCTTTATAATTATAAAAATCGTGTGGCAAGTGTCCTTATTCCTTACTAAAATACTAAGTACATAAAACGGCTATTATTATATTTATATTTTTAAACATGCCTTTTTTCGTATTCTTCTTCTTGCAAACCCGTTAATTTGATACCCATATCATGGCAGTGCACAAAAAATAACAAGTCCACCATCTTGGGCCGTCCGCCATATTGAATTTAAAATGACGTCACTTAGCTAACCATATATTGTCATCCAAACTAAACGAATATGCAAAATGTCATCTTAATCGATAGAGGATAACTGCTTTAAAATTCAGTTTCAAGATTTGATCCGAACACACTTACATACATACATAAATTACAAATTAAATAAAAGCTTTTAACAACTCATGCCGCGAAAATTTTTCAGTTCTCTCATTTTTACCCGACTGCCGAAGGAGGGTAATGTGTTTATCAGTCTATGTATGTATATATGTAAGTATGTATGTATGTATGTATGTATGTAAGTATGTATGTATGTATGTATGTATGTATGTTTGTTCCTATGTGGCGTTCTAGAGACCAAACGCGTGGGCCGATTTTGATGGTTCTTACGTCAATCGATTCGTCTTAACCCCGCAAGTGTCACTGGCTGCATGAAAATTGGAAAATAGGAAAATGGCGGTTCTTGGGCGCCATATTGTGGGGGCCCAAATTTTTTTTTTCTTCCATACCTATCGTGTGGGGTATCAAAATACAGTATTTTAAGTGGTGATTTCAAAAATATATAACACTTATATGTTTAAATGTACCTAATTCGAAAAAAAAAATACTAAGAAGTAATAAATAAAAAAAGTTAATTAAAAAAATCAAAAATCCCGACTGCTTGAAAAGCGAACTAAAAAGACGTAAACAAGGAGAAAATCATGCTGTGCAGTTGGAGGATACATCTTCGCGAGCTGGCTGACCAAAACCAGACGTATCCTCCGACTGCACAGCATGATTTTCTCCTTGTTTACGTCTTTTTAGTTCGCTTTTCAAGCAGTCGGGATTTTTGATTTTTTTAATTAACTTTTTTTATTTGACTTATTTGTAGCATTGTAACGTTTATTAAACAGGGTGTGGACCCTGATCGTCGTCTGGACGTATAAAATATTTGTAAGCGTAAAGAACATAACCTTATCGCCTGTAACTAACTTGCATTTTGTAACCGAACAGAATAAACTTTTGATAACTTAGTTGAAGATGCAACTGAGCCGCGCCAATGCTCCGGACTTAACAACCCGACTGACCCAATAAGGCAACATAAATATATGATATAATCCCGGCATCCCACGCAATGCTAGCGAAGTTCCAACTAAGTTCAGTAGCTACTTAAGCAAGTTGCTGTAACTTAGCCGTTCGCTCGAAGAAAGGAGGGAAGGGGAGTCAAAGTTTTCTTCGATACCTACGTGGTTTCGACCTGCTTGGTTTACCTATCAATGCTTTCAACTGCAATTGAAGTTTTCTTTAACTTTTAAGACCGGTTTAATCCTATATCCGTATTTGATCTTTGGAATGGGAAGCTGGATATTTGCGTAGATGATATTAGCGGCATTAAGAATAGTTTAGTTTAGGCTGTCAAAAGGTTGTGCGGTGTCATCATCATCATTATTTCAGCCGTTTCGCCTCCACCGGACTCCCACAGTTTTGACCAGGTCGTCGCTCCACCTCGAGGGAGCCTTCCAACGCTATGTCTGCCGGTTCGCGATCGCCACTCTAGAACTTTTCAGCCCCAACGGCTATCCGTTCTGTGAAAAATGTGCCCTGCCCACTGCCACTTAAGTTTGGCAATTCTTCAGGCTATGTCGGTAACCTTGTTTCTCTTGCGGATATCTTCGTTTCTGATTCGATCATGCAAGGAAACTCATAGCATAGCTCTCTCCGTTGCCCTTTGGGTGACTTTAAGCGTTCTGATAAGGCCCATTGTGAGCGACCATGTCTTGGACACACTGGTTATAGACTTTTGTCTTGAGACACTGTGGTAAGTTGGACGAGAAGATACCGCGCAACTTCCCGAACGCTGCCCAGCCGAGTCGGATTCGACGTTTGATGTCTTTCTCGAAGTGAGACCTACCCAACTGTACCGTTTGTCCCAGGTAGACATAATCGTCTACAACTTCGAGTGTAGAGTCTCCGATCTTAATGGGAGTGGGTGTTACATGGGCATTCACCATGCCCTTGGTGGCCCATTGCACGCGACCACGTCTCGTCTCTGTCCCGTAAGTGATCACTGGCAACACACACTGGTCAAGAACTGTCGTCGTGCCGTGTAACCTGTTGCAATATTTATGAGATCGATGATCTGTTAGAATCTTTTGGAGGTATACTTTTCACCAATACATGTGAGGACCTTATGGCTGCGAGAGCGAGTAGTGTGACCGTAGCTTAATACTGGGCCAATCATAATATTTAAAAAATAAATTATATTAGCCATTGACACGCTAAGAATATAAGATTATCACCATCATTATATTTCGTCAAAACTCGTCCATTGCTGAAAAAATACCTCTTTTAAGCATTGCCATACTAACCAGGTCTTAGATAAAATATATACGAAGATAAATGTGTCTGCAGTGCTGAGTAAAGATTTAATCACACTAATATTATAAGGGCGATAGTTTGTGAGTATGTGATTGTATAATTGTTACTTCTTCACGCCAGAACGGCTGAACGTATTTGGATGAAAGGCACAGAGATAGATTATAGTCAAGAATAGCACATAGAATACTTTTTATCACGGGAATATGTTCCCTTGGTATAATTTCGACTTTCACGAGGGCAAAGCCGCTGGTAGACGCTAACTAACTCCAAATAAAAATAACATGGGCCTCCTAAACAAACAAAAAATGTTTTGTTACAAAAATAAAAACAATACCGTTTTTCCTCAATAAAGCCGATCATTACCAATTTTAGACATAGAGCAACACGGACCACCGGCGGACCGGAGGGGAGTAGCCATAGCGTTTTTTCCCGATACAAAATTGTCTGTCATTTTTTGCGGGGGGAAATCTGCTCTACCCACACTTTCTCAAATTCTCACACAAAAATAATAGTCTGTTACTACGAAACTCACACATAAAAATTAAAAAATACACTAACAATTTCATACTCACATAGATGCATTCTGTGTCATGACAGTATAATTAGATGACGCAACTACACTGACAAGATGCTGTCAGACGTGGTTGTAATTACTGTCGATACGCATTATCGATAAATTCAAGAATTTTATTATAAAGATTGACTTTATTTATTATGTACTACAATAATTAACATCTATTAAATAAACTTAATGTTTAGATCATTTTAAAAACCATTGATAGTTGTATCTAAGTATAGTTGTATTGTTGTTGTTGTATTATTGTTGTTGTTTTTATTGTTTTATTATTGTTGTTCTATAGTTGTATTCTTGTTGTATCAGTTGTTGTTGTTCTATCTTGTTGTTTCTCGTAAGTATTGTATTATATTTAATTTAACGCTATTTTATTATATAACTATGTATAATAAAATAAAGCTTACGGTATAATATTTTTATAAATCAGAAAACTTAATCTAAAAATTGTCTCTGTATGGATAAAGACTCCTTTGCTTTTGC
The DNA here is from genome assembly GCA_945859665.1 of Anorthoa munda. Taxonomy (NCBI): domain Eukaryota; kingdom Metazoa; phylum Arthropoda; class Insecta; order Lepidoptera; family Noctuidae; genus Anorthoa; species Anorthoa munda. The sequence goes on along the minus strand of OX243900.1, from coordinate 24,910,168 downwards.
CATTTTTATCGATAACTATTTACAAACAAACCAGTAACAACACTATCGCTCGGTGACAGCGAAAACTCGGACACAGACTCGGATCAGTCGCTCGACCGATCCGCATATTGTATGAGGGCGAGCGGCCTGTGTTGGTAAACAAATCCGAAACGTCACGACCAATAATATTGTAATTTTTAAGTTTTATAGAAGTAAATCGTAATAATGTGATTAAAAATTACTTACATATGAAAGGTAACGCCATCATTCTGTAAATTTGACGTGGCAGATCTCTTTTTGCAGCAAAAAACAGAACAATTCGGCATTTTTTTAAAACGTCAATTCAGTCGCGCAACTAGATTTAGTCTACTGCGCAGTGCTGCTGCAACTAGTTTTATTGTACGCATAGGACCGCGTGGACTTGTACTTTGACAGAGGGGAACGCCTACGTATGGCTACTCCCCTCCGGTCCGCCGGTGGTCCGTGTTGCTCTATGATTTTAGAGCAATTAGGTTCTTTGAACCAAAAAAACGGAAAATAGGGCAAATTCTAAGAAAAATGTTACCTCATTAAGCGTTAGGGCGACCCTGATTAGTTAATTGTTACAGTATATAAATGAACTAAATTATTCAGAATTGAAAACAAAACTGGCTAAGTGCGAGTCAGCATCGCGCACGAAAGGTTCCGTACCATTATCGCAAAAACTAGGCAAAAAAAACATTTTTATTGTATGGGAGCCCCACGTAATTTTTTTTTCTGTTTTTAGTATTTGTTGTTATAGCAGCAACAGAAATACATCATCTGTGAAAATTTCAACTGTCTAGCTATCACGGTTCATGAGATACAGCCTGGTGACAGACGGACAGACAGACGGACAGACAGACAGAAATACAGACAGATGGACAGACAGACAGAACGCGGATTCTTAGTAATAGGGTCCCGTTTTTACCCTATGGGTACGGAACCCTAAAAATGGTCTTCGACATCCCATTGTGCGAAATAGGTCAGTGTGTCCTTTTTTCTCAACTATGGTTTTATTTAGATATGTGCTTATTCGGGTATAACATGAGATTCTTGCTATAGTTTTACCTAGAACTTACAAAGCTTTGTCGAAAAAGTAATATTCTATCTGAGTAGTCAAAATGTAGGTCTGTACACACATCTCTGTAGCGCTTGTCAATCTTTTACATTTTGGACGTTTTGAAGGACGCTGGCACAGGAGCGTGGGGTTGGCAGAAGCAAAGAGATACCAAAACCCAACAATAAAAACACTAAAATATGTTCAAAAAAGTCTATTGTCATCCAGAGTCTTTGGCCATGTGCAACATACATAAACACTAGCTTCTGCCAGCTGCTTCGCCCGCGTAAAAAGTGTATTTTTATACCAAGGGAACTTTATACCGGGATGAAAAGTCTAAATCTATCTAAATTACTATGCTAAATTTCATCTAGATCCGTCCAGCCACTGTGGCGAGATTAGTAAGACTACAATATGTTCAATTATTTCTACTGTTATGCAGAGGCTTTGCCATCGTGCAATATATATCTCTAAGACTATATACAAGCACTACAATACGTTCAATTATATCTACTAGCTTTTTCCAGTGGCTTTGGCCACGTGCAAGTCGAAAATTACCACATGGATAGGAACAATTTCCGGAATAAAAAGGTGTCCATTGTTCAAACTAGGCCAAGGTGGTAGACCTTGGCCCAGATTATCATGTGTATTCCAAATGATCAACAAACATAGAGACTTAGACATGTATTAGTAGGATTTAACACACGCTGACAAAGAATATATCATTCTGTAATGTTGGGCCAGTGGTAACGGCCGCGACTCATGTCTCGTAGATCGTGGGTTCGAACCCAGGCAGACACTTTGTGTAAATTATTTCATCACCACTGCTCTCAAAACGGAGAAGTTAAACATCGTGAGTAAACCGGCATGTCCTAGAATAAAAAAATCGAAGATATGTGACATCCACCAACTCGCACTGCTGGGCCCGCGTGGTGGATTACGGCCCATTCCCTCTCACAGATAGGAGGCCTGGGGGGTGACCATAAGCTCTTAGAGTAAAGTTATTTTGAGTGTGTTTAAGGGACAGATGTATATGACTTGTATACATCTGTCACTTACGCGATCTCAAAATAACCTTACTCTAATAGCTTATGGTCTCCCCCTGAGTTCCAGCAGTGGTGACATTAAAAGGCCGATGATGATGATGATGATGAATTTTGGGCTTAAATAAAAAGTCTGACAAAGAATTCATTCATTCTGTAATGGTGAGCTTAAATAAAAGGTCTCAGATATACAAAAGTTGATATCATTTTATTCAGGGAAAAATATAGGCTTGGGTCTACAATACCTATTTCTAACGTGGACATGTTAGGTAATTTATTATATTATTAGGCCCGTCCATGATTGATTTATTGTATATTCTTGGACGTCGCTTAACGTTCTCCGATATCAGTGGATAAAAGGGTTCCCCAAATGTGTTTTTTATTGCGGTCAAAATGTCCTTTGTACGCTGATGTGGATATAGTTTATAGAAAACTATGTATGTATGTGTACTTTAGGTAAAAAGGAAAATCAGTTTATTTAGAGGACGCCATAGGTTTTAAAAATTGTTGTATGTACTTTATTGACCATACAAACATATTAAGAAGACTAAAAAGAACATAACGAATTAGTAAATAGTGTAAAGTGCAAATATGGTACCAAATAAACACTAGACTAAAGTGTATTCGCTTTGATGGATACAATAAGAAAAGTGCTATTGAACACATTCTTATATTTATTTATTTTTCTAAGTATAAACAAGGCTAGATTGTAAGAAGATGAGTATCCACCCTTTTTATGAACTCTTAGTTTACACCAAAATTGTAACATAACTCCTTTACAATAATTTAAATTCTATGGGTAGTCACCTAGGTACTCGTATGTAATTATTTATATCAACCTAAATTTTATTTAGTTTATTATAAGCTTGTGCTCCATTGGTGTAATAGGGATATTTCCTAGGTAGCAAAATGATAATTCTATTTAGTCCGTCAGTGAGATTTTCAAATAATATAGGACACGTATTTATTGCATTATTTATTTATTTATATATACTTTATTGTACACCAGAAAATACAGGAACAAAAGAAACATAAAACTAAAAAATATACAATGGGCTGCCTTATCGCATTCCGATCTCCTCCAGGCAACCTGAAACTTACCAAATCAATAAAAATTTACAAAGATAAAGCGCATCAAAGTTCAGGAGTGGGGGCTTGTGACGTCATTATGTTAGTTTAAAGTGTACTATCGGCGTGACATCACACGATATTTCAACGCATTATATCGTCGTCACTTGTTTATGTGTCAAAAGAAAAATTACGTGTCCAATATTTTTTAATAATGTACCTGACGGACAAAAACGAATTTTCAGTTAACATCCCTATTGCTGCAAGGCATTTTAGTGAGAGGATAAATGAATAAATAAATAATATACTAAGTACGAAGGTTTCAAATTGTTTATAGTTGTTATTTTGTAAACTGAATTAGTCATTACCCAGAATAATCTATATACGTAGGTACTATTTTTTTATCGCTATATCTCTATAAAATAATGTACAAATTATCGTACCTACTAACAAAAACATCTCTGACTAACACTTGCGATGAATTCTTTGTAGAAGATAATCTTGAAGGCACCAATTAATATTTATTAATATTTTTCCTGTTTATTTAGAATATGGTGCCAGCATTTAAAACAAAAAAAAACATTAGTAATAAGGTTTACAAGATAAGATAAAAGAATAATCAACACTGCGCTAAAAACGTAAAAGAAGAAGCGTTACCGTGAAGAGCCGGTACGCATGTGAATCCAACATTGGAAAACAAATGACGTTGACAAATCCGCCAATTGTGCCAACCCAGAACTTATTGAGTTGTTTGATATTGTCAAATCCGCTCACAATTTTCTCCAAAATGCATTTAAAACATGATTTTACAGTCAATTGCTGGCAGTACAAGTCGTAAGTAACTTTAAACCGAATCAGGTTTTAAGTTTTTAAACTGTCATGCTCACTAACATTAACATTAGAAACGGGATATTTACCACGTTTACTGTTTGTTGCGAGTTTCCGATAATTCAGTGCTGTTGCAAGCACCATGATCACGGATAAATATTATCCGAGATCAACTTTATCAGTTTATCCGTGATCATGGTGCTTAGTAGTAGATTACTAATCAGGTTTTATTTGCTACAGACAAACTTCGTATTTTTAAGCACTGCCAATACAGCTTGGGGAATCCATAATTATTCCAGAAGATTTTAAAACGCGGGTCGATTGATGTGTGTAATATGGATGCGCTAATTTTTAAGATCCCCTGTTCTTCCGAAACGCACATATGATTAAAATTTGCTTTTAGTAGAAACTCATTAGCACATAGCTACTCCCATCACCATATAGCTATGGCCTTAACGAGAGTAAAGTAATTGCAGTTGCGAACTACTAGCGTAGCTCGGTCCCGATTGTTGAACGAAGTCCGAAACTTAATGGTACCGGTTCAAATAATACCATTGTTTCCTATTTGTTTTCGATCGATCTTGTTGTTAAGCTTTTGTTTGAAGGAACTTCGTTTGTTATTTAAGAGTATAAGCATATAGAACTATTAATAGGTCCCATATTAAAAAGGAAACCCATTTTGAACGGCAAAAATGCTGATGCCTGAGTTAAGCAAAGAGCCTTAGCCTTAGGCCTAGTTTTTGATCCATAGTTACCTCAACCAATAGTTAAATATGTTAGTCAATTGTTTAATTTTTGAAAAAACGCGTTTATTCATCATTTGTTAGTGTAACAAATGGTCAAATAATTAACTCTCTAAATTATTTGATAATTTGTGGGCCTAACAACTGAACAAAAATGGTGTTTTACCGAAATTAGCAAACATTGGTTAGCATTTTTAACCATTGGTTGAGTTAACTGCGGATCAAAAAACTAGGCCTTATCTGCTCAACTCAGGAGTCGAACCCAGCATTTGTTTAACGAAATAATCTAGTGACAAATTACGCATAATCAGCTGACAATACACAGCTAGAACACAGGTCTCTCTAAGAAAGGAAGTAGTAGACCACCACGCAGGCCTATTGCGGATTGGTGGATGTCACATGTTTTCGAATGTTTGTTTCTAGAATAAACTGGTTTCTTCACAATGTTGCCGGTTTTTGAGCCGTTTTGAAAACAGTGAAGTAAATTACACAAATTAAAGTGTCTGCCTCCTGATTTCATACAACCTACAACTACATTAGTAAGTTGTAAGTCAGGACAACTGGGCCACAAATCCTATCGTTATGAGTAGTTTATTCAACTCAATATTATATAACGGTTGATAAAAAAATACGTCAGCAGATAAACCATTGATTTATTCCAAAGATCAATTCTCAGTCAGTTATCTAGCACATATGGTTTGACTAATGAGTTATAAACATAATCTTGATTAGGCAATGATTAGTTGATAAGTTTTGTTTCAAATGACAGGATATTTATTATGATAGGTAGATTAGATTAAAATTCATTGATTTTTGATTGAAAACGTGAATCAACAAAAATATTATATTATATAACGTTTTTTATAAAAATCTGTATCATAAATAGTTTCGGCTCAACAAACAAAATAGATGAAATCTGGTCGGTACCAATAGGTTACGTAGGATGCAATCATAATATTATTATGAGGGAACCTATGACACGGATTTTTAGAGTTATCGGCTTCATGTTCATCAAGTTTTCCAATGCAACTGGAAATGCAATATTTTTGTCTTGATTGTACACTCGATTTATTACCCAATATTTTATAGGACTTTTGTTTAACGCCTTCAACTGTTGATTTTCTATTTAATGTAAGGACAATTATTTCAATTCAAATTCTGCCATACATCTCAATTTGCCACCATCTCTTAATAAATATTAAATCAATATCATTAATTTCAATATTAATCATCAATATAATCAATATCATCATCATCAATCAATACATATAATAAATCTGTTGGAAAGTCTTTTCTGTTAATCGAAAACATTTCCAACAAAAATAGCCAGGATGTTAAAGGAGAACCCATTTTCAGCATTTTTTATCTGTTGCGTATTTTTCAGTATTACTTAGTTTTTGTTTCATCGCAATCGGTTCATTCTATCATAAGCTATAAAAATTTTAAGTTATCAAGAAGTAAAATATCACAGAACAACACACGCAATTCGGATATTCGGAAAGTTGAACTCCATTTTCGATAGATGGCGTTGTGCATTTGACGTCATTTTCTGAATGCCGTCAAATGCTGCCGTGAAGTGTTAAGATTCGCCGCGGCATAATGACGCTGGAAAAAAAAATAGTAGGTGGGTAGATTAGGCAGTTGAGGGGAGCAAATCCGCGGGCATAAATAGTACTTAAATAAAACCACAAAAATTCTAGCCATATCACCACAGGCAAGTTAATCGTATTTTTTTATGGTCTTCGTCTACCCATCCAACTCAGAATTTTTCTCACGACATGTTCATTATTTCTCCTCCTCATATACCCGTACCACGACAACCGATTTCCACACAACTTTTATAACTAAGTACAATCAGTCCTTGACTACAATAATAGTAGAAAAACAAATTAACCGACTTTTATGACGGGCATGTGTTCACTAATTTATGGTGTTCCGATGTAGATTGACCATGGCGATGTGTCAGGGTCTGTATTACGTCGACTCAAGGCTGGTGTGTACGTCGAAGGTCGATAATGTCAATATTGTGGTCTTGAAATAGAGTCTAAGTACCTGGCAGCATTACTTGGTAGCAACCATTGACATATTAAAAGTGGCATCTTATAAAGCTAACTCCTCAATCAAATTGACTGGTATAGATTTTTATTTAATGATATTAATCGAGCATTTTTAAAGACAAGGATTATATCCCGCACTTTATGCTTTGTCAATTTTGTGCAGTAATGCATCTATTCGGTGTTTCTGATACCTGCATTCTTTTTAATCGCAACATATTTTTAAGTAGTTTATCTATACTAATATTATATCTTATACTTATACTTATCTATACTTGTATACTAATATTATAAAGAGGAAAGATTTTTTTGTTTGTTTGTTTTTTTGTTTTTACCGAATAGGCTCCGAAACTACTAGACCGATTTAAAAAATTCTTTAACCAATAGAAAGCTACGTTATGCCTGAGTAACATAGGCTATTTTTTAATCCCGAAAACGAGTCCTGTGGGGTGGCCCAAGGGAGCGAAGCCGCGAGGAACAGCTACTATCTATACTAATATTATACGAGGAAAGATTTGTTTGTTTGTACCGAATAGGCTCCGAAACTACTGGACCGATTTAAAAAAATCTTTAACCAATAGAAAGCTACGTTATGCTTGAGTAACATAGGCTATTGTTTAATCCCGAAAACTGGACCTGTGGGGTGGTCCACGGGAGCGAAGCCGCGGTGAACATCTAGTTTTAAATATCTTACTGTATTTGTTTTATATTTTTTGTATCTATCTTTACATGCGCGTCACGTCCTAGGCGACCACTGAAAATCAGCGCCGTGCTGTGGGTCCCCCACGGCACAGCATTATGCTGAGTGGAAGCCTTCTTGCCACAACCACGACATGCATCTGCTTTTATTAGTACTCGCATTTTTTTTTTACTTTTCTAGCATAATTTAAGAACAACTAACACTGTCGTTAAGAGTTTAGTTTTAAAATTCTACTATCACTTGTAATGTAATGTTTGTATGCCGTTTTATGGCATTTATATACTTTTTCTTACTTTTCTTCTTTTTATATTACCTTGTTTTCATATTGTGCGTCCGGCAACTGGTAATCAATCTTTCAAGCACTGCCTAGCAATCCATTAAGCTGAAAGTTGGCGTTCTTAGGTAACATTGGCAACATTGAAATAATATGTTACTATGGAGCTGATCTCATCATGGATCCGGAAGGTGGCCATAGCAACTTCTCAACCATACAAGATGGCATCACCGTTTTGGGCTCTTTTGATATAATTTTGATATATTATATTGACAAGCAATATTACTTTTCGTACTTTATAGTCCAATTTTTTTTTGTCACGGATACTGAATCCTTTGGAGTGCAATTAGTTTCCTTCAAAAGGACTTAAAATATAGGCGTATGCTATCAAGTTTGAAACACTGAGATACTAACCGATTAGTTATGTTATTCCTGGGCGAAACAGGTGTGTATTGGTCGATACGACTAGTCGAGATATCAATCAGCAATGGAAGTCTGCGTGCCAGCAGCATGTCAGATAGTCTGGTAGTGAAAGGGAAAAACAAATATCTCTAATAAAATTTCTATTAACCATAAAACACACATATTTATTATTTTTCATTCTGATTTTAATTATTTTATCTTCAAAATTGTATACTGTTAGGTACTTATTGTAAATATATGTGTTGGAAGAGCGAAGTGCTCTACTCCAGGCAACTTTTGCCTAAAAGAGCACTTTAATTACCAAATGTTTGTACATAATTATGAAGGAATAATAAATTATTTGTATTTTTGTACTATCCAACTTTAAATTAACCTGTTGCTAAGTAATGAGTCTCGGACACAAACTCCAGTATAGTAATCGAAGTTATTTCAGTTATATATCTTTTTAATCTTAGATGGTATTTCTCACACATATCACTATTATCTACGCCCGTATCTAAGTCCGCTTAGTAATTTGTGTGATCCATCACCAAACATGTTTACATACAATAAATATACCTAGCCCTTCCTCTTTAGGATCGGCCTCCATTGCCGGCCTCTAGTTTAAAATGATACATGCATCTATTCTAGATGCCATAGAAAGCCCACAGTGGTAAAATACTGGTATTAAGCTAAATACCAGAATTTTATAAGGAACTACTGTCTGTCTGACCTACACACACAGACATAAATCTAACTAGATAACGCAAGTCCCTTCATCTGTATGAAAAAGAAGCGTGCCTCTTTTACACACACAATTTAAAAACAAATTTACTTATCAATGAAAGAAAACATTTCCAATGCCTCGACTTTTTCTATACAGTCTTTACAGCTCAATATGGCATAATTAGGCATTTTTTCATATTTCGTTGGATGTCCGGTGCCGATAATGCTAAATGAAAAGGTCAAATTACGATCATTGATCGTAATTTCACTCCGTTTTTTGACACGCGAAGTACATACAATCGCGTCATCTAGTTAGATTTATATCTGTGCGATAAACCTTAACAAGACTGTAAACAACTTATCATACATAGCTATAATATTAAATATATTTCTACAGGTATACAACAGGGGAGTAACACCCCACCCTTATATCGTCAGCTGGCATAAAATAACCCTAAAGTGGAGGTATCAAGGGCGTCACGATAATAATACCACAAATCAATGTCACGCAAACATGACATTGTCAATTTTATTCTGATATCAAGGCTGACATCGCATTGAGTGTTAATTGTTGAGTAGAGGGTTAAGACTAGTGACATACTACCAGGGATAGTGATTGTTGACATACTTAGAGTTGCGAGCAGTGGTGACCCAGTGGTAACGGCTGCGACTTAAAAGTTGTAGGTCGTGGGTTCGAACCAAGACAAGCGCTTTACTTTGAGTAATTTGTAAGATTAATATGTATATCTATGCCAAATTATAGCTTTCTAATACTAAGAGTCTCTGAGCTAAGTTTCGGACGGACAGACAGACATGGCGAAACTATGACGGTTCCTTGTTGACTACGGAGCCCTAAAAAGCTGCTCACTATTTTGGCCACACTCCTAGTGTCTACAGCATGGGAGATGAACGACTAACTGGACATACGTTGATGAGCGTTCATTGTGATATAGTTTCCTGAATGCAGAAGAAATCGTTAATATGTTGGCCATAAGACGTAAAAGACTAATTTTAATACTTTGAAGATTTCAATAAAAGCAGAAAAAAAATATACGGAAATTACTTACGAATTTTATGTTAATGTTCCTACCTAAAGTAACTATTGTTTATATGCAGCCTAACTAGCGTGTACCCATTTCATATTTAAGTTTTTCTAAATGACTATGATTTGAGCGTTTATATTTTTAGCTTTTACTCGCGGTGTCCCCCCAAATGTGAAAGCTGTTGCTACGTCACTGGGTAATAATGATATTTTTTTAGGATTTCGTACCAAAATGGTAAAAAGGATGTGTCGACCTTGTGGTGCGACTTATTCTGCCTGTCCGTCTATCACAGCGGATATATATCTCAAGAACTACTAATTCTATCAACTTTAATTTTGGAATAGTGCCCAACTATTTTGAAAATATGAAAGAAAAAGTTTTCTTTTTTTTTCAACAGCGACTGAAAGTGGTTCTTACAAAACAAATCATCAGTCTTATGAAAGAGTGCTATTTGCTCATTTCAAACATTTTTTTTAAGGTCTCATAATTTTCGACTTGGTACGATTTTTTTTTAAATAGCACCGTTTCTTTAGCTCCGAAGTTTACATGGTGAAAAATCTGAAATTATTCCAAGTGATAGAAGTTTATGTAAATATTACAGGAAAAATAAAACGATGTCTCTAAATAGCACACTATTTCAGAAATCTAAATTAACAATAAAGATAATATGTTTATAAAAGGTGAACAGACGGACAGTACTTTACTATTATAATAAGAGTAAAGTACTGTTCACCCTTCTACCTGACCGCCTGTCCGCCTGTCCATCTGTCCTACTTTTGAAGGACTGTACGTAAAGTAACACATCCAAAATATTTATATATGATGGTATGGAACCCTCAGTGCATGATTCCGACTCGCTCTTGACCTTTTTTGTTAATAAGTAATTCTTTTGAGCCAAGGCAGTTTTTCTCAATTATATTGTAAACTTGCAACAGCTTGTTGCGCAACTTTATTTCTTCGAAAATATATCCTTCTCGACTTATGAGTATCTAGAATTTCTTAGAAATTCGACATTTCTAATTCTTAATTCGATGACAAATATTATATTAATATCCAAGTCATGAAATTCAACAAAATTATAGCAATTTATCAAAAGATAAAAGTTTTTGGGTTTTTCCCAATCACTCTATCATCAATATTTTGTTTTGAGTCATTAATCCCAGATTTAAAAAGATAAAACGTTTATCGTATAAAATATTACTTTCACTATATTTTATGGACTTTTAACAATTCAAGACACTTCTTTGTAATACATAATTGACATGCATTCAATATTTATCCTTAGCTGCAGAAGGATCTTTTAGCTCGTGTCACAAATTCACAATTTTTTCAAATATTTATTGAACTTGCCCCCTGACGCGATATTCAAGCGCAAAAAGATTCTTGTAGCCCTGTATTTTGTTTTTCACAAATGTTTCACAATATTTTGAAATGTGCAACAATTTTTAATTCGTTATTATTAAATCCGACGATAAATATGGCCAATCTTTTATTTCGATATCTTAAATTCATTAATATTTCATGATAATTTTTCAGTATTTTCAGTACATCAGCTAACGCAAATGTGGACTATCTTGAGTTGTTAAGAAAATAAAACTAAATATACGTAAAAATGACCCGTTGAAAGCCGCGGGAATCCGCTGGGTGTGAGACTACAAGATCAGTCGATGAAGCCATGCTTGTACACCCAAGCATTGTCGTAAGTCCAGCAGTGGACGACGTTCGGCTGAAATGGTGAATATGATCATTCATCAGAAGCATTCAAGTGTAACATTAAAACTCGGATTCATGTATTGAATGTGTGATAAACTTGTAGCTGCTGACTATTGGAATATCAAGAGAAGATTATGGAAACGATCGCTTAATCGCTTGCTGAGGCAGAGGTCATCCACAGTAGTCCTACATCGCAAGCATTCTTGAGCTTCACGCTTCACCTCGCTCCACGTCATTCCGATACCCGTCGCTTCTGCCAACACTGCGTCGCCAGGTTTGATGGTGACGGCCACACTTTCTTTTCCCTTGAGGATTCCATTATATAGAATAATATTAGCAGTTCCCATTAATTGATCAAAAATCCAGTGGACTAAAGCAGTTGGACCACTAAGAGTGTATTTAACCTAACTATGGCGTAGCATAATCTGCCGCATCAAACGCAAATGCACGACCCAATGGGACATTTTGCATGGCAGGCGATACCACGGCAGATCCACGTGTTGTTGGCACGATAAACTGAACTCTTTTTATAAATCTCTTCTTCTTATTCGTTGTCTTCATTACTGAAGGTCGTGCCCATCTTGGATAGCTTTCACGGAGTCATTGACGAGCTGCTTCCAAGCCACTCTGTCTTCGTCTCTTCTCATGGCAGTGGTCACCGTGAGGCCCGTAATCGCCCTGATCTGGTCTGACCACCGAGTGGGTGAGCGTCCGCGTGGCTATTTCCCATCCACTTTTCCCACAACAACCAGTTTTTCCAGGTTATCTGGCTGTTTCCGGGCGATGTGACCAAAGTAATTTAGGACTCTTTGGTAGCAGATCGTGGAGAGTCTGGTTTTGATGTTTAACTGGTCGAGAATGGACTTATTTGTGCGTTTTGCTGTCCATGATATGCGCAACATTCTCCTCCAGCACCACATCTCGAAAGCCTCAATCTTTCTTCCATCCACCGAGCGAATTGCCCAAGATTCGGAGCCGTAATGGAAAATTGAGAATGCCAGGGTTCTAACGAGTCTCTTCTTGGTGTTATTAGAGATGTTCCTATTTTGCCATATCCTCGACATCTTGCTCATAGCAGCTTTGGCCATCTGCGTACGTCTCCGAATTGCCCCACTGCAGCCCCCCTGATCGCTGATCGCATTTTTATAAATACTGGTTCCAAATAGTTCTGGAAAGAGAGAAGTTAAAGGAGAGTAAAAACCTTGGCCCTGCAGTGGGCAATACAGGCTAGAAATAACAATAATAACAGCCTTGATACTAAATTACAATTACCAGATCACTGAGGTCTGAAAATTTCCAGTAGGTATACCTTCGTAAAATGATCCACACAAACATTTTTCCACGTATAATTAATTAATTTGCAGATAAATTCGACGTTATCGATTAAATGCGCACTTATTTTGACATAATAAAGTATAAACTACAAGATAGTGTAATACTTTTTAATGAACCATACCTAAGTATAATTAATCGCTTGATAATTGCGTTAGTACGCGATAATGTAATGTGCGTCATGATTATTTTGTACATTATTTATATTATGTACTGTAGACATTTGTACTGTAGGCCATGGGCATTAGGAGTTCATATAAAATAGTCTTCACGTTTGCCAACGTACTATGTTATTGTTGTTGTTTACTTGATATCCTTTACATCCTCAACTTCTCTGTTTCCAGTGATGTCTTCCCTCAAGCCTGGAAAGATGCCCATGTTATTCCTCTACCCAAAAAATCTCAAACTGCATCTTTCTCCGACTACCGTCCCATTTCTATTCTTCCATTCCTATCCAAAGTCCTTGAAAAACTTGTCCACCATCAACTCAGCTGGTTTCTTTCCAAACAAAAGCTGCTAAATCCCTTCCAATCTGGTAATCGTCCGGGAACAAATAAATAAATATGGACTGCAGTAGGTATACTTGATGATAAAAATAAAGGATCGCATGTAAACACTATACTGCGCTCCGAAACACAGATCGGTGACGTGACTAAGAAGGCTGCTCAGCATGAGATGGGTCGCAGCAGACCACAAAGATATGGCAGGAAGATTTCGATGCCTTCCTTACGAATTAGCAAGGAGTAACGCAGAGTCGAGAACAATGGAAATAAGCCCGCCGCCAGGCTTTTGATCAGCAGTGGGATAGTACAGGCTAATTATAATATAAAAATAATACAAGCATTCTTGGACAATTCACACAAATCGCTTTCTATCACAATACATTCCCTGGAGCCCCTATAAAATAGACAATATTATAAGCAATTCCGGAATTGTATGGGTTGGAAAACACAAGAGACGGGATGGCCTATAACCACAGCAGAAGTTACTCGAACTTTTCTCCACCACCCTCAGCTAGTCAGCTGAGGGTGGTGGAGAAAAGTTCGAGTACATACCAGTCGGTAGAGAATGCCTACATTCATTCCACCTATGTACTTACGTGCATAAAGTTTTAATAAATAAACTTTTGATAAACCATGACAAAAAGTAATGAATAATTGAAAAATAAATAATTAGAGAATAATTTAAAAATAATGATCTTACTTATTCACTGAAAATCAGCACCGTGCAGTGGGCCCACGGCACAGCATTAATCTGAGTAGAAGCCTTCTTGCCACAATCACGACATGCATCTGCCTAGCTTCTATTTCACCCTATTTCTTTTCGGTTTTAAACACCAAGTGTAAGTAGTATTATCATTTTGTTAGTTTTTCGTCTTTACTAGCATAATTTAAAAATAAATAATATAAAATAGTAGCCCACTGGTACCGGGAACAGGGTCCTGCCTGGTCAGGGTTTCCTGGATCAAGCCCTTGATCTAACTCCTCAACGAAAACCTCCTCAGATGTTCGTCGAGGCTCTTGGCTATTATGCCATTGGCCGTCACGACTATCGGCACAATGACTGCTGTATTCACATCCCACATATCGACAAGCTCGCAAGCCAGATCAAGATACTTACTTTTCTTATCTCTCTCAGCCTTCACGAGGTTCTCATCATTGTTAAGATGTATATTATTTATGTACGTCGTTTTGTGACAAGTAAACACTTTTCTTTCTTTCGTTCTATCTGTTGTACGGTATGGCAAAGACTTGCTCAATATATATCTGTTATTTAATCGTAAAACTTCACATCTAAAACATCAAACCATTCAATATGCAATAAATCATATCAATGCTTAGATAAAAATGAACACGATACTAACACTGCCGAAAAGTAGGTAGTTATCAATGTGAATACACACAACACAAATTAAAAGATACTGATCTGAAATTATTCTTATCAAGAAACAAATCAGTAAAATAAAAAAACGATTTGTTTCCGATTGAACTGCAACAGGCCCTGGCATTGCACTACGAAATAAAGGTCAGAACATGTCCTTATAATAGCCTACTAGTACTACAAATAGACTGCCAGCATACATGAACCACGGAAAGTTCAACTAGAAAAATCGATCCAGGTATTCGACTATTTCCGTCGCCGTTCGGGTGTCTCCGCCGCTGACATTGGCATTCGTCAGGCAAGCCACAACAGATGGGAAGTTGTACTGAAACAAGTTAAATAATTCATCGCGTAAATACCACTTATAGCATCAAAGCAGTGATTCAAGACTCGCTCTTAGTGAGGGGAAGTTATGCGAAAGTCACCCTTATTTCTTCTGTTTGTTAAGTTCTCATGGACCATTGTTTGTGGCTCAGATTAGAGAAGATTTAATGATATTATGTTTGAACGGCACATCTTCGAATGCCCATTGAATGAAATGGATTTATGAAATGATTGTTATAAAAATAGACTATCGTATTATTTTTAATCAATGTCTTTTTTATTTTTTTATTATTTATAGGCTCGCGCTTGACCACTATCTCACCTAATGGTAAGCGATAATGTGGTCGACGATGTAGCACGCTTACCAAGAAGAAACCTATTCACTCTTGACTTAAAGACTCCCAGGTTGTAGCTATCAGGAAATACAGACTCCGGCATGGAATAGCCCGCTCCGGCTTAGCTGTACGCATAATGAAAGTATTCCCAAAACGATTGGTGCGTATGGGTAGGATGTCCACCATGTACCGATGATGCATCGCCGTACGTCTTATAGTCCGATAATGGAAAGGGCTAGGAGGAATTAGTTCATGCAATTCCAACGCACACTCCCCGAAATGTAACCGATAAAAAACGGACAGACTGGAAACTTGGCGTCGATGTTTAAGGCTCTGGAGCCTAAATAGTAGTATAGGTACACTATACTTTCTTAGGTATAAATTATTTTGGTCTATAACCACAGTTACAGACCAGCATATAATGTAGACATAAAGCAGAAAACTAACTAAACTTTGTTATTTGTTACAGGTACGTCAGTCTATCAGTGACTTCAGTGCGGGCGTGAACTACGTTGTAACGTTGAAATATAAGTACACACATGGCCACACACATACACATTTACTTGCACATGTACCTTTGTAAGGAATGCCTGTCAAATCTAGAAAAAATAACATAAACCAGACTGACTCAGCATCTTATCAAGTCAGCTTCCAGATCAACTAAAGCCAGGTGAATACCATTATTTTCCATGGAAAGACTGCCTATCCGACCTATTAATTGTACCTGTTATCAAAGCAGATTTACTGCTTCATCATCATCATCATCATCGTCATATCAGCCGAAAGACGACCTCTGTTTACATAGGCCACCCCCAAGCGTCGCCACATCGACGAGTCCCTTGCGTCTCGCATCCAGCGGATCCCCGCAACCTTCACCAGGTCATCGGTCCACCTAGCGGGAGGCTTTCCAACGCAACGTCTTGCGGTTCGCGGTCGCCACTCTAGAACTTTTCTGCCCCATCGGTTATCCGTTCTGCGAACCATGTGCCCTGCCCACTGCCACTTAAGTTTGTCAATTCATCGGGCTATGTCGGTAACCCTGGTTCTCTTGCGGATCTCTACATTTCTGTTTCGATCACGCAAGGAAACTCCGAGCATAGCCCTATCCATTGCCCTTTGGGTGACTGTAAGCTTTCTGCTGAGACCCACTGTAAGCAACCACGTCTCAGCCATAGGTCATCACGGGCAACATACACTGGTCATAGACACATTGGTCATAGAGATTTACTGCTTAAATTAGTGTAATTCGAATGTCAAAATAATAGCCTTTATCTACGAACATTGCAAGTTGGCTTACAATAATCAAAATCTGTGTTTAATTTCGCACGACCTATTTTATGGTTCAATATACAAACTTAAGCAATAACGTGACTCGATTGATCACTTAAGCCTTCTCGATAAATTAACTTATCATAAACAATAAATTATATAAACGAGCGTCTTATCTTAATTATATTGACCGAATTAGCGATAAAAAGTGCACTGTTGATTTATTTAACAATTTAAAAATAGAGGATGGCTTGGCAATCCTTTAGGGGGTAGTAATCATGAATATAAACAACTTTTTCTATGAACCACCTTAAAATCATGTTGTTTTGTCGAGTAAAACGGATATAAAGGTACTGACTATCATTTTAGGGCGCCGTAGTCAACAAGGAACCCTTATACATTCGCCATGTCCGTCTGTCCGTCCATCCGCAGCTCAGCTTAGAGACTCTAAGTAATAGAAACCTATAATTTGGCATGGATATACATATTAATCACGCCGACAAAGTGGTAAAAAAAATATGAACAAATTTTTTTTCCTCCGTTTGTTATTTTTTCTCGTCTAACCCATAGTGTGTATCGTTGGATAGGCCATTCAAAAATATTGCGGGTATGTGAAAACAATTTTTTAATTCAGGGATCGGTTTGCGTAAAATTAAGCTTTAAATGGCTAGTTTTTGCTAGTCAAGTAAATGATTGATTATGGATATGTGAAAGATTCACGGCAGTAATATAAATAATGAAATTAAAAGGAAAACTATCACAGCTAAGTAGGCTTTACAATTTTAGGAGTAATAGTCGACCAACTTGTTAAAGGTACTTGGAAAAGTAAAAATTTTGTATATTGATGGATAACAGTTTTTATAATGTCAATATTGTCAATTAAATAAAAGTTAACCTGTATACTGTGTTTACCTTCATGTTTTGACATTTTGAATAAAACCCATGGTTATTTAGCTAACATAATTTAAACCCAAGGAAATGTGTTACTTACTTAATGGCTCTCCAGGGGTTTTAAAACTGAGATAAATTTATTATGTTTTTGGCGTGTGTTGCGTTAGTCACGCAGTTAAACAGAAAATTATACCGCAAAGGTAATTTTAATAGAAAATTTTGGCAACAAACTCAAAGCGCAAGGAATTACTCATAAATATTAAGTAGTTAAAACATTTTATCTGCTTACCGGTAATTGAAAGAAAGGCCTAAAAGTATGGCGTTGAAAATTCTATACATTTTGGCTTCTCGAAAATGATTACCGCTGATAGATTATCACTTTTGTATATACTAAGCTTTCTAGAGATTATCCGTAATATATAGAATATAAGTATACCTAAACCACCTGAGATTCGCTGATGACATCATACTCATAACAGATAACCCAGAAAGTCTTCAAACCATGCTCCAGGACCTGGCAAAAGAAAGCAAAAGGGTGGGCCTAACAATGAACAAATCTAAGACAAAAATAATTACAAACAGATCCCAAGAAGTCATAAAACTAGAAGAGGAGGAAATAGCATATGTAGATTCCTATATTTACTTGGGCCAGTTAATATCCTTCAAGGACCAAATGGAGTTGGAGATAGAGAGACGGGTTGCCAACTCATGGAAAAGGTTCTGGACTCTTAAAGAGGTAATGAAAAGCAAACAATACAACATTTCAATTACAAGAAGAATATATAACACATGCATATTACCTATACTCACTTACGGATGCCCTACATGGCCAAATACAAAAAAGCAAGACCAAAAGTTGACAACATGCCAAAGAGCCATGGAAAGGAGCATGCTAGGGTATACAAAAAGAGACAGGAAAAAGGCCACAGACCTAAGACTCAAAACAAAAATAGAAGACGCTGTTACAAAAACTAGGAAGCTCAAATGGGGATGGGTGGGTCATATGCTCCGTGAAAACAAGAACAAGTGGACAAAGAACATAACAGAATGGACACCTAGATACATAACAAAGCGGAAAAGAGGAAGACAAAGAAAGCGCTAGTCTGATGATATAAAAAGGATAGCTGGTCCACTATGGCACCGAACTGCTAGAATTAGAGAGGAGTGGAAAATGCTGGAAGAGGCCTTCGTGTCACGCTGACACGCCGACAGTCGCACCGAGATTGTTGGCAACAGAGGCTATAATAATAATAATGAATCTGTGGCCTGACTTGTCAAGTTTGACAACTGAAAATTTTTCACTCCTATATTTTATGAATTTAATTTTATCAAAGCATTGTAATTTCCACATAAAAGCCGAATAAAAACAATTTTAACAATGTATTACCCATATGTAAAAAAAAACAAGAAGGAGAACCCAGTAAAAATCGGAATAATGAAGCAAACAACACAATGTCAACTTAAGCAGGAATGCTGACAAGAAGCCAGGCCCGAGCCAAAAACACACGCCTACCACCTCCGGCCTCGTCGCCCAGCTCCGCCTCGCCGCCGCCGGAAACCAGCCCCACCGTGAGTGCTGTGACACCGGCCGTGGCAGTTGCGTCGAGCTCGAGCGACGAGTACTTCTCTCCGCCGACGACACCACCACCTGCGCGTCGACGGGGAGGACGCCGGCCGCCGGACAGCCTGAGACCTCAAGGCCCATCGGCCTCTGACAGGGTCCCCGCTCCCGGTGGAAGTGTGCAGCGCATGCGATGGACGCAATCGATCAACGAAAACGTCATGCGCGCATACTTTGGGGCTACAGAGGGGGGAAGTAAACTAACTGCGTACCGTGGTCGGATGCTCTCTCTGTTTCAGGTGCTTGAGCCAGCTGTCAACGTGTCGGCCCAACGTCTATCGGATCAGGTGCGGGTCATCCAGCGTAACCATATGCTGGATGACACCGTACTTGATAGACTGCGTGAGGAATCACGGAGTAGCCGTGTCTCGCCTGCCTTGCCTCCGGCCGCGGTGCAACTGCAACCCAGTGTATCACCGCGACCCGACCATGTTGGTGAGGTTGACGACGATGGGGCTATATCCGTGAGTACCCAATGCAATGCACGTTTGAGGAGCGCTTTAGAGTGTGCATTCCGAGAGTATCGTTCCACACCACCTGAGCTTAGACCTCGACTACCTCGTCTGCCCATGCATAAGAAAAATAGGGCGCTGGTGTGTGCTCTAGATTCGCAGCTATCAAATGTTTTTGATAGCAGCAAAGACCTTGCCGATACCCACTCCATCTTGTACTGTGCAGCTGCAGCGGCATGTCGTGTAGCTAACGTCAAGTTTCCCAAAACTGACAGAGCTACACGACCAGCTATACCAACTTGGCAGTACAGGATTGAGCATCGTATCGGTGAGGCTAGAGCACTCATCGGCAAGCTTATCTGCTTCAGGGAGGGCAACACTCGCCCTAGAGTGATGCGCTTTGTGAGGCGGGCGTTTTCGGGGACTGATATCAGTTCTCGAGATTATCTGTCCCGCGTCACAGAGCGTATCGACTTTCTGAAGCAGAAGATCTATGCATGGGCAAGCCGTATTCGTCGGTACAAGCGGCGAGTGGAGCGATACACTCAGAAACGTACATTCCAGAGCAACGAAAGGTGGGTTTATAGGGCTTGGGAGCGACCCGACCAAGGTGCGACTGACATGCGCCTACCGGATAATGACGCCATGTGTTCGTTTTGGCGCGATATCTGGTCGGTGCCTGTCAGTCACACCGAGGGTGACTGGACTCGGGAGGTCGAGCATATCGATACCACAAATGGGGGCAATTACCATCAGCCCCCAAGATCTGGCTCGTGCAGTCCGTCCGTTGCCCAATTGGAAATCTCCAGGGCCAGACGGACTGCAAAACTTTTGGATTAAGTGGTTCCAAAGTTCGCACGCTCGTTTGGCTTCTCAGTTCCAGTCTGCCTTAGAGTCAGGGTCGCTGCCCCAGTTCCTAACGACAGGAATAACCCACCTGCTCCATAAATCGGGTAGTACTACGGAACCTAAAAATTATAGACCGATAACGTGTTTACCGACGGTCTATAAAGTTCTTACATCCATTCTGAGAGCGAAAATTAATCAACATATTGACAATAACTCCATCATGTCTGCTTCTCAGAATGGATGTAAGAATGGGTCCCGCGGTACTAAGGAGCTGCTCCTCATAGACATTGCTATTAGCCAACAGGTTCGCCGTTCCCGCAAGGATCTGGCGACATGTTGGATAGATTACAAGAAGGCCTATGACTCAGTGCCACATACATGGCTCATGAGGGTGCTGGAGTTGTATAAAATTGATGCAACACTGCGCGCCTTCCTGACGTCATGTATGGGGCAGTGGAGGACGGTCCTTCACTATCCAGGATGTCGACAGATCCAGGAAAACAGCGAACCTATAAGGATTGAGCGCGGAATATTTCAGGGCGACAGTCTGAGTCCTCTGTGGTTTTGTTTAGCCCTGAACCCTCTCAGTACACTGCTGGAGGGTTCGGGCCTGGGCTATCGGTTGAGAAGAGGTGGTCAGGTTATATCACACCTTCTTTACATGGATGATCTGAAGCTCTTTGCCCCCAACAACTTTCAACTGATGAAGCTACTGAAGGTGACAGAAACCTTCAGTGACGCCATCAGGATGGAATTTGGTGTGGACAAATGTGCAGTCATGCATGTAAAGCGAGGGGAGATTATGGAATCCGTGGGAATACAACTCTCGGATTCCATACACCTTCGATCCCTTTCCTCAACCGAAACTTACAAGTATTTGGGTATGTCGGAAGCATTAGGCATCAATGCTAGTGACGTGAAACAGTCGTTGAGGGAACGCTTCTTTGGCCGCCTGAATAAAGTACTAAATAGTCTTTTATCAGGCGGAAACAAGGTGCGCGCCTTCAACGGCTGGGTCTTGATGTATTCTTTCGGCATACTCAAATGGACTCAGACAGAACTTGACGCCCTGGATAGGAGAGTCCGCACGCTGCTTACCGCAAATCGTATGCATCACCCACGGTCATCGGTCATGAGACTGTATATCCCGCGGAAGTGTGGGGGTCGAGGCTTTTTAAATGCTAAGACCCTGCACAACCGCGAGGTATGCAGTCTTAGGGAATACTTCCAGGCCGCTGACGTGGGTATGCATCGAGATGTGGTAGCGGTGGACAAGGGCCTTACCCCGCTCTCCTTGGCTAACGAGAACTGGCGCAAACCTATAGTATTAGATACTAATGACCGCAGGGAGGTATGGCAGAGCAAGGAGCTTCACGGACGCTTCTACCGGGTCCTACATGGGTTCGATGTAGATCTTTTAGCGTCCGTGGCCTGGCTGCGATTTGGTGACCTTTTCGGGAAAACCGAAGGTTTTGTCTTTGCGATTATGGACGAAGTTATGATGACGAACAACTACCGGAAATACATTGTGAAGGATGGCACAGTTGACATCTGTCGGGCATGTCACCGGCCGGGTGAATCTATCCGTCACATTATCTCTGGTTGTTCTAGTCTGGCTAACGGAGACTATTTGCATAGACACAACCTTGTAGCCAGGATTATCCATCAGCAACTTGCTCTTAAATACAATCTTGTAGAATCGAAAGTGCCTTACTATAAGTATGTGCCCGACCCAGTTCTTGAAAATGGCAATGTCACGTTGTATTGGGATCGGTCTATCATCACTGACAGGACTATTGTTGCCAATAAACCTGACATAGTGGTGATAGACCGACCAGAGCGTCGCGCAATGATTGTTGATATAGCGGTCCCCCATGACGAGAACCTCGTGAAGGCTGAGAGAGATAAGAAAAGCAAGTATCTTGATCTGGCTCGCGAGGTTGTCGACATGTGGGATGTGAATACAGCAGTCATTGTGCCGATAGTCGTGACGGCCAATGGTATAATAGCCAAGAGCCTCGACGAACATCTGAGGAGGCTCTCGTTGGGCAGCTGGATCAAGGGCTTGATCCAGAAGGCGGTACTCCTGGACACGGCGCGTATAGTCAGGAGGTTCCTCTCTCAGGGGCCCTGACCACCGGTAGCTTGGACCCTGTTCCCGATACCGGTGGGCTACTATTTTTGTATTTTTAAATGTTTTTTTTATTTTTTTTATATAGAATAATATTTAAAAATGTTAAAATATGTATATAAAATAAATAAATGCAATAATAATAATAAAAATATCTGTGGCTCGAGTTGACAGACAGTTGCCAAAAATTTTTCTCTACGAAATTTCTTACAAAATATTTATTTTAACTATCTAAATTATACAAAACAGAATGAAACCAAGAAAAAAAAAACGTAAAAACAATAATATAATCAAAGCTACGACCGAATTATCGAATTACAACATAAACATCAAGAAACGAGAAAAATGAAGACAATGTCATGTTGACGAGAGCTGCCGCCGCTAGACAAGCACGCCTACCACCTCCAGCCTCGTCTCCCAGCTCCGCCTCGCTGCCGCCGGAAACCAGCCCCACCGTGAGTGCTGTGACTCCGGCCGTGGCAGTTGCGTCGAGCTCGAGCGACGAGTACTTCTCTCCGCCGACGACACCACCACCTGCGCGTCGACGGGGAGGACGCCGGCCGCCGGACCGCTTAGGACCTCGAGGCTTACCGGTCTCTGATAGGGTCCCAGCACCCGGCGGAAGTGTGCAGCGCATGAGATGGACACAATCCATTAACGAAAATGTCATGCGCGCATACTTTGGGGCTACAGAGGGAGGAAACAACCTGACCGCGTACCGTGTCCGGATGCTCTCTTTGTTTCAGGTGCTTGAACCAGCCGTCAACGTTTCGGCCCAACGACTTTCGGATCAGGTGCGGGTCATCCAGCGTAATCTTATGTTGGATGATACTGTACTTGATCGCCTCCGAACGGAAATGGGTAACCGTGTCACTGCCCCATCGTCGCAGGCTGTGGTGCCACCACAGTCAAACCACGCTGACGAGGAGATTAGTGACAGGGTTACAAACGTAAGTACCCAGTGCAATGAGGAATTGAGGAGTGCTTTGGAGTGTGCTATTCGGGAATATCGCTATATGGCTCCCGAACTTAGGCCACGATTACCTCGTTTGCCCATGCATAACAAAAATAGGGCGCTGGTGGCTGTTCTGGATTCGCAGTTATCAAAATATTTTGATGGCTGCGAAGACCTCACTGATACACATTCGATCATGTACTGCGCGGCTGTAGCGGCATGTCGTGTAGCCCACGTCAAATTTTCAGATGACAGGGCTTCACGACCGAAACCAGCCGTGCCGGCTTGACAGTGCAGGATCGAACGTCGTATTGGTGGGGCCAGAACACTCATCGGCAAACTAATTTGTTTCAGGGAGGGTAATAATCGCCCAAGAGTGATGCGCTTTGTGAGACGGGCGTTTTCGGGGACTGATGTCAGTCCCCGAGACTATATATACCATATCACAGAGCGCATCGACTTCCTGAAACAAAAAGTGTTTGCATGGGCAAACCGTATTCGTAGGTACAGGCGGAGAGTGGAGCGATACACCCAGAATCGTACATTCCAAAGTAATGAAAGGTGGGTTTATCGTGCTTGGGAGCGACCCGACCAAGGTGTGACTGATACGTGCCTGCCGGATGATGACGCTATGTGTTCATTCTGGCGCAGCATCTGGTCGGTGCCTGTCAGTCACGCCGAAGGTGAATGGACTCGAGAGGTCGAACGAGCGTGCGATCCAATACAAGAAATGGGGGCTATCACGATCAGCCCCCAAGATGTAGCCCGTGCAGTTCGTCCGTTGCCGAACTGGAAATCTCCAGGGCCGGACGGGCTGCACAACTTTTGGATCAAGTGGCTACAAAGGTCGCACGCTCGTTTGGCATCTCAGTACCAGGCAGCCTTGGAGTCTGGTTCGCTACCCAAGTTCCTTACAACAGGAATAACCCACCTGCTCCACAAGTCTGGTAGCACCGCGGAACCCAAAAATTATAGACCTATTACATGTTTACCAACGGTCTATAAGGTTCTTACATCCATTTTGAGAGTTAAAATTAATAAACACGTCGACGATAACTCGATCATGTCGGTCTCTCAGAATGGATGTAGGAACGGGTCCCGCGGTACTAAGGAGCTACTCCTTATTGATATCATAATCATAATCATTTATTGCATTCATGTAGTTTACAAAGTTGTTACAAATATAAAGGTTTCATACATGAACCCTGCTAGGGCACAGCAATATAAATAGTTAAAAATGCTACAGTGTCACAAATAAACAAACTACTGTGCTTAAACAAACACTAATTATTACATGCTTATCAAGTGTCCAACATTTATTTTTTTAAACAAGTAACTGTATGTTAAAATATAGGCTATGTGAGAACAATTTGGTCATCATTTCCATTCATAAATTAAAATAAGATAAAAATTAAATTAAAAACAAACAATTAGGTCATCATGTCCATTCATAAATTAAAATAAGATAAAATTAAATTAAAAAACAAACAATTAGGTCATCATGTCCATTCGTAAATTAAAATTAGATAAAGTTAAATTAAAAAACAAACAATTTGGTCATCATTTCCATTAATAATCATAAAACAACATAGGTAGGTCATAATTCAAAATTGTAGTAAGTGTTGTGTGTATTGTGTTCAGGTATGAATTTCAATGTCAAAATTTACTTATCGTCAAAGAATTCCTTTAGATTGTAATACGATTTTAATATAAGGTATTTTTGGAGACTGTTTTTAAATTTATGTTCGTATTCTATGTCCTTAATTGAATTTGGAAGCTTATTATATATTTTAACGCACATGGCTAAAGGTCCTGAATGGAATATACTTAATTTTGAGCTTGGTAAGGCTAATTCATTCTTGTTTTGGCGTCTAATACTGCGATGTTGCGGGCGTTATGGCAATTAGCCAACAGGTTCGGCGTTCCCGAAAGGATCTGTCGACATGTTGGATAGATTATAAGAAGGCCTATGACTCGGTGCCTCATACATGGCTCATGAGGGTGCTAGAATAGTATAAAATAGATACAACTCTACGCACCTTCCTGAAATCGTGTATGGGGCAATGGAGCACAGTCCTTCGCTATCCAGGATGTCGAAATATCCAGAGGAATAGCGAACCTGTAAGGATCGAGCGAGGTATATTCCAGGGCGATAGTTTGAGTCCACTTTGGTTTTGTCTAGCCTTGAATCCTCTAAGCATGATGCTGGAGGATTCAGGGCTAGGCTATCGGTTGAGGAGAGGTGGTCAGGTTAAATCTCACCTCCTTTATATGGATGACCTGAAGCTCTTTGCCCCCAGCAATCTACAGCTGATGGAGCTACTGAAGGTAACTGAAACTTTTAGTAGCGCCATCAGGATGGAGTTTGGTGTGGACAAATGTGTGGTCATGCATGTAAAGCGAGGGGAGATTGTGGAATCCGTGGGAATTCAACTCGCGGATTCCATAAACCTGAGATCCCTCTCTCCAAACGAAACCTATAAGTATTTGGGTATGTCGGAAGCGTTAGGTATCAGCACTACTGACATGAAGCAATCGTTGAGGGAACGCTTCTTTGGCCGCCTGAAGAAAGTATTCAATAGCCTTCTTTCGGGCGGAAACAAGGTGCGCCTTCAACGGTTGGGTCATGCCGGTATTGATGTACTCTTTCGGCATACTCAAATGGACTCAAACCGAACTCGATGCCCTGGATAGGCGGGTCCGAACATTGCTGACTGCATATCGAATGCATCACCCACGATCGTCGGTCATGAGATTGTATATCCCGCGGAAGTGTGGAGGCCGAGGCTTTTTAAATGCCAAAAACCTTCACAACCGCGAGATATGCAATCTCAGAGAATATTTTCTACACGCCGACGTGGGTATGCATCGAGATGTAGTGGCAGTGGACAAGGGACTCACCCCGCTCTCCTTGGCAAATGAGAACTGGCGCAAGCCTGTAGTGCTTGATACTAACGACCGCAGGGAGGTATGGCAGAGTAAGGAGCTCCACGGACGCTTTTTTCGGGCCCTACATGGGTCCGATGTAGATCAGTCAGCGTCCGTAGCCTGGCTGCGTTTCGGTGACCTCTTTGGGGAAACCGAAGGTTTTGTCTGTGCAATTATGGACGAAGTTATCATGACGAATAACTACCGGAGATTTATTGTGAAGGATGGCACGGTTGACATCTGTCGGGCATGTCACCGCCCGGGTGAATCGATCCGCCACATTATCTCTGGTTGTTCTCGGCTAGTTAACGAAGAGTACTTGCATAGGCACAACCTTGTAGCCAGGATTATCCATCAGCAATTGCTCTGAAATACACTCTTGTGGCAACGGAGGTACCGTACTACAGGTATGTGCCCGACCCAGTTCTCGAAAATGGCAATATCACATTGTACTGGGATCGGTCCATCATCACTGACAGGACTATTGTAGCCAATAAGCCAGATATTGTGGTGGTGGACCGAATCGAGAGGCGTACAATGATTGTTGACATTACCGTCCCGCATGACGGGAACCTCGTGAAAGCCGAGAAAGATAAGCAAATCAAGTATCTTGACTTGGCTCGCGAGGTTGTCGACATGTGGGATGTGGACACAGCGATCATTGTACCGATAGTCGTGTCGGCCAATGGCTTAATAGCCAAGAGCCTCGACCAACACCTTAGGAGGCTCTCGTTAGGCGGCTGGGTCAAGGGCCTGATCCAGAAAGCAGTACTGCTGGACACGGCTCGTATTGTTAGGAGGTTCCTCTCTCTGGAGCCCTGACCGCCGGTAGTTTGGACCCTGTTCCCGATACCGGTGGGCCTCTATTTTTTATATTTTTAAATGTTTTTTCTTTTTTGTAATTTATATTATAAAAATATTTAAAAATGTAAATAATAAGAAATGTATTGAATAAAGGAGATAATAATAACATTTAAATATATAAGTGTTAATATTTTAAAATCACCTATTAAAACCTTTTATTTTATTAGCTCACACGAGGGGTTCGTAAGAAAATAAAATTGTGCCGCCACAATATGGCGCCCCAAATCCGCCATTTTTTTATTTTACGATTTTAATGTAGCCTGTGAAACTCGCAAGGTTAAGACGAATCGATTGACGTGAGAATCATCAAAATCGGCACACGCGGTCGGTCTCTAAATCGCCACATAGATAAAAACATACATACATATGCTGATAAACACATTACCCACCTTCGGCAGTCGGGTAAAAAAAGGCACACTTAGGCGTCGAAGTTCTCCTCTAAATTGCCGTCATCCGGAAACGTTGACCACGTTGAATGGCAATGCTGATTCTTTGAGAAAAGAACGAGCCAGCCCTCTGGTCACGCAGAGTATCGATCAGTCGGCATTCTATTTGAATTCTAATAAAAAGGCAATAATACTGAGGTGAAATACCGGACGGAGGAATAATATTTTTCGGTATAAATACCGAAAAATATAATAAGAATAGCGAAAATATGCATCATCACTACATATTAGATATAATACGCAATTTCCGGTGAGAATGTTGTAAATATGCAATTTCCTATGCAAATGCATATAATCCGGTCCCTTGTTATGTCTGTCCCGCCCTTTCTTTGCGATTTTGGGGTCGGCTTTTAGTCTGGACGAATGCAACTGAATATTAGTATTTTATAAGGAGCGACTGCCTGTATCTGATCTCCATAACCCAGCATCTGGGTAACATGATACCCCTTGACAAGACCGGTTGTGCGACTTTCGTGCTTCTGAATACTACCAATGATCTACAATTAACAGTCGGGACTAACTAGCGTGCTTGTGTTTACAAGTGTGATAAGCTATAAAGGCTGAAAAACTGCATTCGACCACCTACGGATCTTTATCACATGCCATTGCTACTGGTAATACCATATTATCGATTTATTTTCGTTGGATCCCACTTTTAGATCCCATTTTTTAGGTATTGGCGATGGGTCCCATTTACTATTCCCATTGAATCCCATGTTATAACAATATGTGTACTTTTTAGAAGAAAAGTGATTTACCTTTATCAAACATTTAAAAAGCAGCGTGTTTTCGGCACAACGAATATTAAATGATTAAATGAATGAAAGACAGAACAATAAAACATAAATTAATTCATACTTTATTTGCACACATAAAAGGTAACCACAGACCACATACATACGCTGCGGCAGGTTATATAGAAGACCGAAGAGTACAACCTGCCTCTCTGTTTAGCGTTTGTGGACTACGAGAAAGCCTTCGATTCGATCGAACCTTGGGCTGTACTGCAGTCTCTCCAACGGTGCCAAATTGACTACCGGTACATCGAAGTGTTGAAGTGTTTATACTTTACTGTACATTTTTTTTTTGTTTCTACTGTTTTTGGAACACAAGTTGTGTAGTTTTAATTTCAATTCGTATTGTAACATAGTCTTATCGCGCGTTTGGCGGATGGAAGTGGTACGAGAAAACGTGTCTGCCGACACTTTTGCGCGCCGCCGCTTACATACTTTGTGCTTTTGCTATAGTACCTACTTTATTTCGTGTTAGTTCAATATTAAAAATCTTTCCTGCAGTCTTCAGGGTTCCGTACCCAAAGTTTAAAAACGGGACCCTATTAATAAGACTTCGCGATCCGTCTGTATGTCTGTCCGTCTGTCACCAGGATGTATCTCATGAACCGTGATAGCAAGACAGTTGAAATTTTCACAGATGATGTATTTCTGTTGCCGCTATAACAACAAATACAAACAATAAAAACAGTATAAAATAAATATTTAAGGGGGGCTCCCATACAACAAACGTGATTTTTTGGCCGGTTTGTGCTCGATATTAATTACGGCAACATGTAGAAGCTTGAAATATTCACAGAATGTTTAGTTGTATATTCACTTAAAAAAATTATAATTATTAAATTAAAATAAAATAAATTAAGGGGGCTTCCATACAACAAACGTGATTTTTTTGCTGTGTTTTGCGATAATGGTACGGAACCCTTCGTGTGCGAGTCCAACTCGCACTTGGCTGGTTTTTTTTACACACGGCCAGTGTAATTTGAAAAGATCTTGATAGAGTGATGGATGATATTCTCGTTCACTTAACCAACGTTAACATTTTTAACGAACGAGAATATTATCCATCAGTTTATATTTCATTCAGTGTATATTTTCGTCAATTTTGATTTTATTGTGCTTGTTATTATATAGTGAAAGAAAGATCGTTCCAACTGACGTCCCAAGACATCTGTATTTTTTGTTACCAAATTAAATAAACAATGCAATTTATAATAAGCTTGCTTTTCAGTAACTATAGTCGTCACAATCTAAGTAGTCAATTGAAGAATAACTTTCTAAGTAAGAAATTGAAAAATCTAATTCATAATTATAATTAATTAGATACTATGTTACCCATACACTATAACAACGAGTATCATTAGCAAACATCAAGTTTAATTATTATTAAGTATTTTTATTGCTGTCAAAACGGACCTTTTATTTTTTGACAACTTTAGCATAATTATGATTTACGTATGTTACGTACAAATCACTTTGAGCTGCTGGAATTGATCACGCGAACTACACAGTTGATGGAATGGAATGGATCCGAAGTTGGTCGGTAGTTGGGTACAGCCATCCAGCTGATTTCTAACTGTATGCACTGTGATGAGGCTTGTTAGAAACTGGTTACTTCACGCCACTGCGTTTTGTTGGTGTTCAGAAATATTTTATTGCATGAAGTTATTAGTGGGATTTTCTCCTGTTTCTTTTAACAATGAATTGAATGCCTCGAGGGGCTAAATTTGTACAAATACAAAACGATTTATTCAACTTATTATTTTGAAATAGCTACCAGGAGTTATTAGAAATCTAAAGAGATTCCTAAAATCTCATATCTGGGAAAATTTGTTTTCTCGAAAAAAAAATGTTTTCCCTATTTTCATCAGCTCTTAGGTATTTAATTATTATTTGTACAAGAAATAGTTTGGAGCTTTGAAAACCTTTTAGCAAACACGTAGCAAACCTCCTAGCAAAGCCCGTAGCGCTGTAGCACGCCGCTACGAATTACACGACTACGCAGTTTCATCTAATGATTGACAACAGTTAACAGTTTCCCTGTCCAATCATATATGATTAATTTCATTGTTTTAAAATTTTGTTTTACTAATTGGACAGTGAACCTGTTACGAGGAAATGCAGTCGCAGATATCCTTACAGTTTAGGCCTACAGTAATTTTACAGTTTAGGCCAAAAAGGTTATTTAAGAAAACTAAACTGGGGTTTTAATGCAAAATACAAGTAACAAAAACTAAAACATTCTGAGGGTTAATAATAATTTATTAATTTAAAAACATAACACTCAGAACAATCACGAAGCCAGTTCTTATGCGTTACTTTGGATCCAAGCGGTGTAGCGGGACACACGAGCGTTGACACCAGGGAAGTTAGCCTGAGCGCAGCCGATACCGAAAGAGCAGACACCAACAACGATACCGTTGTGGTAGAGAGGACCGCCGGAGTCACCTTGGCACTGGTCGCGACCACCACCGGACCAGCCGGAGCATAACATGTTGTCTGTGATAGCGATACCTCGGGTAGCGTAGTTGTTTCTGCAAGTAGCCTGGTTGATGGACCTAAGCTCAACGTGACGCAGTTGTTCAGAAGAGGAGCCACCAGCCTGCGAAATGGAAATATTTATACAAATATTAATGGTCAAACTAAACAGAAAATGTTAAGTGTCAGTTGAACACGAAAGACAAACATCAATATACTTACGGATGTTGTACCCCATCCAGCGGCCCAGACGGCTTGGTTGTCACCAAGGTTGTAGTTGGCGCCAGCGATGGAAGCGGGGCGGGCTTGGTTGTTGTGAACTATGGTGGTGGCGGTGCGTATGAGGGCGACATCACTGTCCATAGTGTTGGAGTTGTATGATGGGTGATTTATGATCTGGGCCGTGTTGTGAACGATACCACCGCTGTTAGCCCAAGTGGAGCCGACACGAGTACGCCATCTGTTGGCTGCGTCACCACTGTCAAAGGAGGGCAATAATTATACAACCTGTCTTTATATTTGATGAGTACCTATCTAATAGAAAAATACTTACATGGTGCAGTGAGCCGCGGTGAGGATAGACCTGTTGTTCAGGATAGAACCTCCGCATGCCTGCCAGTATGTGATCGTATTCCATGAGTACAGTAGAGCGGCGATTGTGGGGTACTGTTCAATGGTGGTGACCGAACCACCCACAATCCTCTGGGGATTGGAGGGGACGGCTGAAAAGAAGAATAATATTGTAACCGTTTTGAACCCATAAACAAAAGTTGTGGTCAAGTACTCGTATCGTTAGAAGATAATTGAAATTTTCCATCCAAAAAATCAGTCATCTCAAAAAAAGCAAGGCTATTTTGCTAAAGTTTTTAGCTATCCTTTAGTTTATTCAAATCTTTTGCAAAATAGATCCCGTTTACAAATAAGTATTCGTATCATTTCATAAAAACACAGTTCAGTACATACCTGCGACGGCCGCGAAGCAAAGTGCTAGCAGAGCAAGGATACGCATACTGGTAATAGTCGTCGACGAGTGATTGTAAGTCGTTGTAATTGAAGGGTATTTATATCAAAGCTGATTGATTGATTTAATTATTATAATAGTAGGTACGCGGAAGGTTTTAGTGTTATCATGTACGTATCACAACGTGAAGATTAATTATAGATTAGTTAACTACCAGGATAAAAGTTGCACACTTTATAGACTTTTATTTAATTTTAATATACTTTTCATTTTTTTTTTGTCCTGAGCTGATATATAACCCTAGATCGCTAAACATTATTTAGTCTCACAGGCAACAAGACGCACTAGCTGCTTAGGTGTATTATTCCAGCAGCCTAATAGGGCAAGTAAATTCACCAAGGCAAAGGGCTTGACCACCATCAATCGATCAATCACATGCGAGATGAAAGACGCGATGTTGATTTCCGTCTATGTGATTGGCGATCAAATCCTTTACCTTGCCGAATTCACTTGCGCAATTAGGTTGCTGGTATTCCTCGGTTCAGCTGTGCTCAGTATATCTATAATTCATTGTAATAATGACCTTTGGTGGCGGAGATCCGCTAGATTCGGGAAGCACGGGACCGGTCAATGTGGCGACGCTTGGGGGAGGCCTATGTCCAGCAGTGGACGTCTTTCGGCTGATATGATGATGACCTTTGTACATGCATTGCATCCGTACGTAGTTCATTGCCTGAGTTTGTAGCAAATTGTTAGCCTCACAGACTAGGTTTAATTAATACGTGGAGCAAGTAATAGTCAGATAACATATTTTTACATTCTTTGTAACAAGACTCCTGTGGGCAAAACATCAAATTATTGTATTTAATACCGATTATTGTACACCTTTATATAATGACAAATTGCGTTGGATTTTAAACTCTATTCTCAATAAGACACGGTTATATTTTAAAATTTAAACTATAAAATTTGTTGGATTCACTTATTGAACATGAAATAATGTATCACAGTATGTCGAACCTTTTTAATTTCGTGAGATTTATTCCAGTTTTTCGATGTCTGCAATAATCCGGTCCGTGTTATAAAAAAATCTTTGTTTTATAAAGGTATTTGGAAATAAGAACTACCCCGACATCTTTAAAAATGTCTTTATATATTATGTTGGTGAAACATTGTTAATAAAAAATTAAATATCCTATGTGTTATTCTGATGTTCTTTTTTTTTTTTTCTTCTCATCAAAATCCGCTCACTAGTTTTTGCATGAAAGAGTAACAAACATCTATCCTCACAAACTTTTACATTTTTGTAATATTAGTAGGATTAGGATTAGTCTATGACAAAAAGCTAAGTTCTTAATAACCGCTTCGTGGCGTAAGATCTCCAGCTCCCCGGCCAAACCTGATAGGCAAGGGTCCATCAGCTTTGGCAAAGGCGGAAACTTCCATAAGAATTTCATAACGAAATAAAATCTTTTTATTCTCGTCGTACATGCCCGATCGGATAACTTTAACACTGGTGAAAAATAACTAATAAGTAAATGCACCAAGTGGGTTCACTGACTGAACAGACCATAAAACTTTTGCTTCATAATTACACCCGGAGTAAGTATACATGCTCCTTTACGCATAAGTTAAGATTGATACATCTTGTACCATTACATTTTGTTAAATATCTGATGCAGTATGTTTCCAAATGTCATTTGTGTATTCAAAGTTGTTCGCACCTAACGGTATTCCCTTGTTTCGCAGACAGAAATTTCGTTTCACAGCAAATGTTACATTTATATTTTTTTGGGTTTGTGAAATCATTCAATGACTTCTCCCGCTCTGGGTGAAGCAGGACTAAAATCCACCCTTGTTCCTTCAGTTGCTTGAGCCAAAGCCGCGGTAACTCTAGCCCTAGATTGTATATAAAAAACCGGAGGCGCGAAGGGAGAATAATTCCCGCCCGCTGTAACAAAGCATAGTCACCCGTGCGAGCCGTAGGCTGCTGTAGTAGGCTTATAAGGCCTCCGGCGAACAGCCAGCCGAAGCTGCGGAGATGAGCTACGTAAGGGCGAAGGGGTTGCACTTCCCGCAGCGCCGGAGAAGCTGCAGAAGCAATTTTAAAGAATATAAAATGTTTGTCTTGGTAATAAGTTTTATATTAACTAAACAATATGAGTATAAAAATATTTGATTTGTTATTCTGTATTTGATTTGTTAGCGTGACATAAAATTTTATTTGTAACAAAAACCAATGATTTAAGTTTTTCCAAAGTTAGCGTATGAGTAATTGTTATGTATAAAACAACGTATAACCGTACCTAACCTTATTGTTATTATTTCACAAAATATTTTTAATCTGAAAGACATGTATTCAAATAAGGCTAGAAATCAAAAATATACAATAGACCTTAGCCTTATATTTTCAGGCTAATTATGTTATATATTTTGACTTTTAAAAAGTGCTTGCGTGCACCAGTTTTAAACATTTTCGGCCACATTAAGATATTAAAAGTGATCGGTGCTTCGTGAGTTAAATATATAGTAAATTAGTTCATAATCCATTGATGAAGTCATATTGTACCTAGGTGGCGGTTTGTAGTTTCTGGCTAATCTTAATACTAACCTAGATATTATATAGGGCTAGAGAATGATAGTGACCTCAGTTTTATAAACATAACATTTTAGCAAATCAACCTATTTATCTCTGTACAATCTGCCAAAAAGCTGCAACGAATCGAGCTGGTCAAGCTGGCTTTCAAAATAAGAGGAGATTTATTGCTTTTCGAGAGTCGTCGAGACCACTAGAGTTTGACTTTCCACCACACCCCCTTTAGATTCACTGTGCGCTTAGGAACGGAGTTTCGTGGGCAGGTACAATAAAATAAATAAAACTACTAACGACTAAAACATTATCAAGTTCGTAATTTTGCCTGATTGTCGTTATCAAACGCTAATTCGCACTTGGTAACCTAAAACAAAGCAAGTCACTGCCTGCAGGCGATCAATCAATCAACCCGGCTAATAACCACCTATTCGGTCCACTTTCTTGAAGAGAACTTTGACCTTAGCTTAAAGAGTTATATCTGTCCAGGCTTCGGCAGTCGGCTTCGAATCTAGATGAATGCAGCTGAATACTAGTATTTTATAAGGAGCGACTGCCTGTATCTGATCTCCATAACCCAGCATCTGGGTAACACGATACTCCTTGGCAAGACCGGTTGTGAGAGTTTTGGGCTTCTGAATACTAGCTATAATCTACTACTACTAATAGTCCAGTAGAAATCGACATGTATGTGATGTACATGTGATGTCATGTAGTTCTGGATTTTTAAAAATTATTTACATATCCATACTATATACTATAATATTATAAATGCGAAAGTAACTCTGTCTGTCTGTCTGTTACCTTTTCACGCTTAAACCGCTCAACCGATTTAGATGAAATTTGGTAAGAAGATAGTTTGAGACCTTGGAACGGACATAGGCTACTTTTTTTTGCAAAAAATGCGAAGGGGGAGAAATGGGAGGGGGGTTAATTTTGAATGAAACTTCTTAGTATGGCTTATGCCGCTGAACCGATTAAGATGAAATTTGGTGTAAAGATGGTTTGAGACCCTGGGCAGGACTTAGGCTACTTTTTTTTTGCATAAAACACAAAGGGGTAGAAATAGGGGGCTGGGTTAGATTTGTAAGAAACTTCTTATTATGGCTTAAACCACTGAACCGATTTAGATGAAATTTGGTATGCAGATAGTATGAGACCCTGGGATGGACATAGGCTACTTTTTTGTATAAAACAAGGTGCGGGAGAAATGGGGTGGAGTAGTTATAAAATATGAAAATAATATGAAACTTCTTTTTATGGCGTCCTTCTTATTCGGCTGTAGGCATGATATAATTGTTTATGAAGATTTGAGTGTCAATTTGAAAAAGTCAACTTAATATCAGTGTCCGTGAAAGTGGTAATTTAAGCAAAACTTTAAAATATTCTACTGCTTATTTTTATTAGGGGGATATTTTTATGGTGTGGATATGCCTCGCAAGCGTAAGTCTCATCTGAGCCGTAGCTCTAGCAGAGCTCGAACAGCAAGAGTAGCTAGAAGCCAAGAAACAGAGGAGCAGACTCTATCCGTCTAATTTTAGATGCTTAGCGTCACGCAACCCAAAGAGCTGCTGAGACTTTCGATCAGATTCAGGCTCGCCAACTCGCTGATGCTTAGCGTCACGCAACTGAAAGAGCTGCTGAGACTTTAGACTAGATTCAGGTTCGCCAACACGCAGATGCTAAGCGTCACGCAACTAAAAGAGCTGCTGAGAGTTCCGACCAGACTCAGGCTCGCCAACTCGCAGATGCTGAGCGTCACGCAACTCAAAGAGCTGCTGAGACTTTAGACTAGATTCAGGTTTGCCAACACGCAGATGCTAAGCGTCACGCAACTAAAAGAGCTGCTGAGAGTTCCGACCAGACTCGGGCTCGCCAACTCGCAGATGCTGAGCGTCACGAGACTCAAAAATCTGCTGAGACTTTCGACCAGACTCAGGCTCGCTAACTCGCAGATGCTGAGCGTCACGCAACTGAAAGGGCTGCTGAGACTTTCAACCAGACTCAGGCTCGCCAACTCGACAGTGATGAATCGCACTTTTTTTTAAGCAGAATAAGAAAATATAATACATGGTTCCAAGCAAGCTTGAAGCAAGTGGCAGCAGAGTGACTCACCCTGAAACTCTACAGGGTGAGTTACCACTCTTAACTCTACCCTGTAGAGTTTCTTAACTCTTTAGAATTATCAGGGGTACCGTCCCATACGTTGAGGCTGAAAGTTGGTGTCCCAGTTCTGTTAATGAGAAATCTGGACGCACCAAATTTATGTAATTGCCCCCAACTACAAATAACTCACCTGGGACGCAATATAGTAAGGGGAATAATTATGACAGGAATAGCAAAGGGAGAAGATGTAATGATTTCACGTATTCCGATAATCCCAACCAATATGCAATTCCAATTTAAAAGGTTGCAATTTCCCCTTAAAGCGACATTCGCGATTACCATAACTAAAGCTCAAGGGCAAACACTGAAAGTTGCAGGAGTGCATTTAGAAAAAAACTGTTCTTCCCATGGGCAACTGTATGTAGCGTGTTCATGAGTATCAAGTCCACATAATCAATATGTTTTAGCAAAAGATGGTAAAACTAAAAATATTTTTTACACGACTGTGTTAAAGTAAGTTATTAAAAATTACAACTCTGTGCTCACAACCCATTTCCACACTTTTGTCGACCTAAACAATATTTATAAGAATCATAAATCAAATTATTACCTACTGCATTTTATGTAACGCAAAATACACTATTTTTGTACTACTACTCTGTGTTTCCTTTTCTACGTTTTACGTGAGCGAAGCCGCGGGTAAATGCTAGTATTTATATATAATGTTGTATGGGCCATTTAGGGTAGTGTAATACAGGGTTATTTGTTTGCATTTCGGTGGCGCAAATATGCTATTTTTAACCGACTTCAAAAAAAGGAGGAGGTTCTCAATTCGTCGGCATCTTCTTTTTTCGTCGTTTACTCGTAATAACAATGTGTACTATAACTATATTTTTTTAATGTAATGTTTTATCTTGGTGTTCAATAAAGTATATATAAATAAATAACTTGCACATAACCGGTGAAATGTGAGTGTACCAGGGTGAACTACACACAGCAGTTCGTGCAATGCTGCGAGCGAATGCGTGCGTTTAGACGCGGTCAGAATACCTCCTGTGTGAAAATATTATGAATTGCTTATTTCTAAAGCTTGTTTTCCTGCAGACTGTGAAAGTAAAAATGTATGTAGACAGTAGTGTATCAAACAAGAGAGTTATAAGTCATCATCATCATCATCATTTCAGCCAAAAGACGTCCACTGCTGCACATAGGCCTCCACGAAGCGTCCCGGTCCCGTGCGACTCGCATCCAGCGGACTCCCGCCACCCGAATTAGGTGTACCCAGTTGTTAATAAATTACACAATTAATTTGAACGAGCTCGTTCGTTTTTAACCCCCAACAAAAAAAGAAGGGTGTTATAAGTTTGTCGTGGGTACCTGTGTGTTGGTGTATTTGGTCTCTGGTGGTATCATACCTCTTAAACGGATGAACTGATTTTGATTTAGTTTTTTTTTGTTTAAAAGGTGACTAAAACGAGAGTATTCTAGTTTGATGCAAATCTGTTCAGCCGTTCAAAAGTTATGGGCGTTTTACTGTCTGAATCGGAGTATTTTCGCAAGATATTGTTTCCTTATTACGTGTTCGATAGATTGTTGATTGAAGCGTATCTACTACTAGATAAATTATGTAGGAGTTTAAAAAGAATGAAATAAAGAAAACGGTCGGGTTTATGGAAATTTTTAATTATAATTTGTTATGCAAGAATTAAGCCGAAGCACATCTTTACATGACTTAAATTCTATCAGTTATGTGAAAGCCTTTACAACAAGCACTAAATATAACTTATATTGTGTTTTAACCGATTTCCCAAAAAGGAGGAGGTTATTAATTCGGCTGTATATTTTTATTTTATTTGTGGTACTTTAGAACTTTTTACTAGGTGAACTGATTTTGATGATTCTTTTTTTTATTTGAAAGCTGGTGCTTGTCTCGTGATCCCATTTAATTGCATCAAAATCTGATGAAGAACTTCGGAGATACAAATCAGACCTCTTCAATAAATGACGGCAAATCACACGGGATAGCTGCAATCGCATGTCTGTTTATTATTTACACCATTTCATAACATAACATCACACTGGTATGGTCTCATTCCACCGGTTTTGTTGAAGTTTCATGTTAATTCATATCTGCCTAGACTATAGAACTGGTCCATTATGTACCACAACTAAAAAGTGAAAAATAAAAAAATTCAAATACAAAAAAATACAACCGACTTCCAAATAAAAACACAACAAAGTGAAAAATAACTTCAATTTCGGCAGTCGGTGTTCCTGTTTTCGTTTTTTTGTTTTTTGACACCGACTTCCGAAATCGAAGTTATTTTTCACTTTGTAGTGTTTTTATTTGGAAGTCGGTTGTATTTTTTTGTAATGAAGTTTTTTTTTACCAATCTCTGTGTATTTAGTTTGAGATTACGGAAAGAAATGTGTTATCTTGATTATACTAGAAAATGCATTATAAATTAGCACATACAGGATGCAATGTCTGGACACACATTACTCTAATTGCATGATCAGAATATCTTACTGCGATGCGACTGAAAATTATTTAAACCATATTTTTTGTTGTTACAGGTATGTCAATTCATCGGCGAATCCAGTACGGACGTACATCATGGTAACATTAACATTTCGTAAGTACACCATAAATCGTCATCATCACCAGCCTGCAGCAGCCCACGTGTACCCTAACGGTCTGCCGTACGGATGACTTTTAGGGTAGACGAGAGAGAGGAAGGATGGCTAGGTGAAGTGGCGATCTTCGCAGGGTGGCAGATAGCAGCTAGATGACAGTTGCCGAAAATCGAACTAATCTCGTGCAATTGAAAAGGCCTATATCCAGCAGTGGACTGCTATAGGCTGATGTTGATGATGAATATGAAAGATATCTGAATAAACCTTCAAGGAATATAGGCGTGGTGATTAGAAAAGTGAAACATAACCTTAATTTTATTACAACCGATAAGGATATTATCACAAATCAGTATGTCGGCTCCCTAATACTTTGTAACAGATAGATACATGCGTTATCACTGTTATCATCATTGATCTACCCACTGAAGCAAATCTGGTCTGCCAGGATTTTCCAAATTATACACGTATGAAATCCTAAGTTCTTAGCCACAATATCGTTTTCATACAAACAATGACTGGTTAGTATAGAACTATAGACCCGTGCGGTAACTTGTTTAATTAAGAAGCGAATTGCGTTGGCAATAGTTAGTATCTTATTTAGAATTTCAATATAGTGTACCAAACAAATGATTAGCTTCTCTTTTATGTAATTAAAGCCTGGAACAATTTTTATTTTAATGTTGGATGTTCGATTTCATTAAAATAATTTAAACATTGATGTTGTACGGGTTGTAAGTCCGTACACTGATTTGCCGTCAGTTGGTTGGAGAGAATCACGTCACAGTTAGATCCACTAGTTAAATATATTTCAGTTAAGTAAATTACAGTATAACTTAGATGGAAGGCGACTATTTCTCTCTCTTGGTTTGGATAGCAACACGGCTTTAAGATCACTATCAACGTTGGTTGCTTTGTTATGATGTTTTATACGGTAAAATTATTATGCACATCGTTGGCCTAAAGTAGGTTGCAAGTATGCAGAAAAATGTACGGTGATGAGACCGTACAGATGTACTGTTGTGTATAAGTGTTTACAAATACAGAGTAATTACGTATAAAACACTTTTTAGGGTTACAGTTTCTTTATTTAAAAACATAACCATTCTAATAAATCATTCCTTATGCGTTACTTTGGATCCAAGCGGTGTAGCGGGATACGCGAGCGTTGACACCGGGGAAGAATGCTAGAGCGCAGCTTCTACCCCAGGAACAGACACCGACAACAACACCGTTGTGGTAGAGAGGACCGCCGGAGTCACCCTGGCACTGGTCGCGACCACCAACATCCAACCAGCCGGAGCACAACATGTTTGCTGTGATAGTGTCACCAACGGTAGCATACCTTTGAGCACAAGTATTCTGGTTAACAGTCCAAATCTGGACATGACGTAGTTGCTCAGAAGAGGAGCCACCAGCCTGCAAAATGGAAATATTTATGCAAATATTAAAAGACAATAAAAAAAATAACTGTCAGTTGAACATGTGGGCAAATATCAATAAACTTACGGAAGTTGTACCCCATCCAGCAGCCCAGACGACCTGGTTGTCACCAAGGTTGTAGTTGGCGCCAGCGATGGAAGCGGCGCGGACATTGTTGTTGAAAACAAAGGTAGTGGCGGAGCGCATGACGGCGACGTCATTGTCCAAAGTCCGGCTGTTGTATGATGGGTGAATGAGGAAACTGGCCAAATTGTGAACGACACCACCGCTGTTAGCCCAAGTTGAGCCGACACGAATACGCCATCTGTTGGCTGCGTCACCACTGTCAAAGGAGGGCAATAATTATACAACCTGTCTTTAAATTTGATGAGTATTGATATCTAATAGAAAAATACTCACAAGGGGCAGTGAGCCGCGGTGAGGATAGACCTGTTGTTCAGGATAGTACCTCCGCATGCCTGCCAATATGCGCTTAAGTTCCATGAGTACAGGAGAGCGGCGATGGTTGGGTACGAATCAATGGTGGTGACCGAACCACCCACAATCCTCTGGGGATTGGAGGGGACGGCTGAAAAAAGGAAGATATTTTAAAACATATTGACATGAACAATTGAAGAAGAAGAAAGTATTGTCCCATGCAACAAATATATCAAGGTCAAAGGATCTTAACTATCCGTTAGTTTATAAAAATATTTTGCACAAAATATTAAATACAAATTTAAAAGAACGGGATCCTTTTGATATAATATTCGTATGTAACATATCTTAAAAATACAATTTAGAACATACCTGCGACGGCCGCGAAGCAAAGCGCTAGCAGAGCAAGAATACGCATACTGGTAATACTCGTTGACGAGTGATTGTAAGTCGATGCAACTGACGGGTATTTATATCAAAGCTGATTGATTGATTAATTGTGCTACGCGGAACGATTTAGTGTTATCAGGTTTTCTAAACATGAAGATTATAGATTAGTTACATTTCGGGATTAAAATTACAGACTTTGGCGACTAGTATTATGTTTATTGTCCTATGCTGTTATTGAAATAATTAAGTGCAAAGTGTGTCTCCAACGAAATGTTTTATTTTGACAGCTTCAAAAATCCACATTTTTGTATTCAATTAGGAGTTAATCTATATAATGTAGGTATGTATGTACCTATATTATAAACATAGTAAAATAATAACTGACCGATGGATAGGAGAAATTTAAGAAAAATACAAGAAGTTTGTTTGTTTGTTTTGAAGTCAAAACAATGATTTTTTTAAAATTTGTTTGTCTGTCTGTCCGGATGTCTGTAAAAACTACTGACTAAACTGCAAATTTGTAGTCT
The DNA here is from genome assembly GCA_945859665.1 of Anorthoa munda. Lineage (NCBI taxonomy): Eukaryota > Metazoa > Arthropoda > Insecta > Lepidoptera > Noctuidae > Anorthoa > Anorthoa munda. The sequence goes on along the minus strand of OX243900.1, from coordinate 24,867,902 downwards.
CGCAAGATTTATTACAAACTTACGGTGTTTGCAATAATCTGGTCTCATATATGTATTATAAAGATATTCTTCAGTTAAACTTGATGAATCTGTAGACGAGCTGTTTCTGTACATTAAATTTTTTCCGGGAAAAGTAGGTTGTGCACATGCATGCATTACGTAAAATAACTCAACCACACTCAATACACCATCTAAATCACGTGAACACAAACATTACAATTATTATTTAAATACTAGCTGCCGCCTTCGGCTCCGCCCGCGTGGAATTATAATAAATTTAATGACTATTTATGTGTTTAAATAGAGAAGAAAAATATTACTGTACTATTTCATCTAAATTCGTTCAGTAGTTTTTGCGTGAATGAGTAACAAACATCCATCTTGACAAACTTTCACATACCCCATTCTAAACATAAATGTGAAAAATAAGCCAAGTTCTTGATAACCTCTTCGTGGCGCAAGTTCTCCAGCTACATGGCAAATAAATACTAGTAGTAGTATTTTGTATAGTGTGAAAACTTTTAATCTGGTCGTAAATTCCCGATACGATTATTTTCTTTTCTAACACTGGCGAAACCGCCGAAATAAGTAAATGCTCATAAGTGGAATGTGACAGAACACCCGGTCTTTTCTTTAGTTATCTCACGTTCACCGTGAATACAAATATTTTAATTTTATTTCATTTATTTATTTTATTTACATATCTTTACATTTTTAAATATTACTCTATAAAAAAATTAAATAAAAAGTCATTTAAAAATACAAAAAAAAAGTTAATTAAAAAAATCAAAAAACCCGACTGCTTGAAAAGCGAACTAAAAAGACGTAAACAAGGAGAAAATCATGCTGTGCTGTCGGAGGATACATATTCGCGAGCTGGCTGAACAAAACCAGACGTATCCTCCGACTGCACAGCATGATTTTCTCCTTGTTTACGTCTTTTTAGTTCGCTTTTCAAGCAGTCGGGTTTTTTGATTTTTTTAATTAACTTTTTTTATTTATAACTTTTTAGTTAATTTTTTTTTTATTATGTACATTTAAAAATATAAGTGTTATATATTTTTGAAATCACCTCTCAAAATCCTTTATTTTGATACCCCACACGATAGGTTTGGAAGAAAAAAAAAATTTGGGCCCCCACAATATGGCGCCAAAAAACCGCCATTTTCTTGTTTTCCAATGTTCATGTAGCCAGTGACACTCGCGGGGTTAAGACGAATCGATTGACGTAAGAACCATCAAAATCGGCCTACGCGTTTGGTCTCTAGAACGCCACATAGGAACAAACATACATACATACATACATACATACATACTTACATACATACATAGACTGATAAACACATTACCCTCCTTCGGCAGTCGGGTAAAAATAGTAGCCCACCGGTATCGGGAACAGGGTCCAAGCTACCGGTGGTCAGGTCTCCTGAGAGAGGAACCTCCTAACGATACGCGCCGTGTCCAGGAGTACCGCTTTCTAGATCAAGCCCTTGATCCAGTTGCCCAGCGAGAGCCTCCTCAGATGTTCGTCGAGGCTCTTGGCTATTATGCCATTGGCCGTCACGACTATCGCCACAATGACTGCTGTATTTACATCCCACATGTCGACAACCTCGCTAGCCAGATCAAGATATTTGCTTTTCTTATCTCTCTCAGCCTTCACGATTTAATTTATTGTTACTTAACTTTATTTATTGTAAATTATTTTTATTGATTTTGTTTTAAATTTTAATTTTAGTTATTGACATTTAAATATTTTATTGACATTTTTAATTTTAATTACCTACTGACATTTTAATTTACTTTAATGACAAAGAAAAATTATATATATAAATATATATATAATCCGACAATTTAAATTATTGGAATGCTCATGCATTTTTGGTTTTATCTGTTAAATTAGTTGCTTCCAAGTGTGTTTATGTACGATGTCTGATAATTAAATGACTTTATTATTTAAACTAACTTGCATGCTTGCTTGCAGGCAGAATACAATGAATTTTAGGCTCTATGATCTTTCCTTGTTGAACAATTTATTTTCGGGAAAATAAATACTTTTGAATTTGAACTTAGGTGGAGTGAACTTGAAGTGAACTGTTATTCCACCTTGATTGGAGTGTTTAACAGTTCACCTATTTTTCACTCCACTGTTGATGACTGTTTGTCTGGATGTTACTGTTGACTTGATAGGGTTCGCTGGCTGGAGTACTTGAGCGGCGTTATAGGCACAAAAGAAAGAAAGCACCATATTAAAACTTTTGCATCATAATAACACCCAGAGTAAGTATGCATGCTCCTTTACGTTTAAGTTATGATTGACACATCACGTACGTACAATTTTTATCATTAGATATTATAATCTTAAATATTAGATAAAGTATGTTTCTTTGCCATTTGTGCATGCGAAGTTTTCGTACCTTATCTTATTTTTATTATTTCACAAATCATTTAGTCTAAAAATCATTCTTATATTCAATTAAGCTTGAAATCTGCATTTTTTTAATGTTAAAATATACAAAATGCCTTATTACTGCCTTATTATTGCCTTATTACTAACGTAATTTTCATATTTTGGCATAAAAAAGTGGGTGATTTTGAAACAAAATTATTATAAAATTATTTCAGTTATATTCATTATTATAAATTTATTTAACTTAATAATTTAGACAAATTTGGTGTTATTCGTGCATAAGTTTAAAACAAAGTTTTGATCCACATTAAGATGACAAAAGTGATCGGTGCTTCGTGTGATAAATATTAGACGATTACTATTTATTTTAACGTGACTAAATCTTTCTTTTGGTAATGTTTTCAATGTGTTTAGTCTTTATGGATCTTGCATGGTTTGTATCAAAGATGTATTAGTTTTAGTATATTATAACTTCATATGTTTTTGACAATTCCAGGGCCCCGGCGACCCGAACATTTGAAAGGCGTGCCAAGGGCCCCGGCGCCAACTCGCAGATGCTGAAGCTCACCCACCCTAATTTTATTACCCTTGTATGCACTACGTAAGTGCTACCAAAAGGCCCCAGTTGGTGCAGGATTATTACAAAATATGGAGAAAAAATAATGGGCTACCGGTTTGGGAGTTTAAGTGGACCGATTGCCTGAAACTCTAGAAGGTCTATTGGCCCCTGTCTGAACAAACCTGCCCGGGCTATAAGCTGGCAGAAGGTAATTAGCACACTCAAATTAACGAGCCCCAGAAAAAGTCCCTCGCATTTAGTGACGTAGCACAAAGAGGACAGTATGTCTTAAGATGCTTAAGGAGTGGAGAGGTATTCCACGGGTATCACAACAATTTCAGAGCCCGGAAGATTGTCATGTCGTCACCAGCTTTTACTGGAATACTTCCGTCCTCCAAACACGGCTAGTCTTGCTAACCTCCATTAAAGTCAGCCAATAAAGATAAAAGAGATGCGGGCGCTTTGTTCCTCAGTAGTATTCACTTCAACCGCCCAATAAAAGCAAGCCTTCTCCCGAGGTAAGGAACAAGTCTTCTCCCGGGAGATTGGGTCAGCGGGATCGCCTCTGCCAACCAGCTCGCCACAAAGCTGTCCTGATGATTTTATCTCTCCCTTAGTCTGGTCCGTCAGTCTAGGCATGTTGTGGCAAAGTATAGGATCTACCGGTACAGATTTAGGGTTCATTGCAGCACGCAAGCCCCAACGTTGAGATACTGCGGTGGGTGTATTATTATTTGTAAATTATTCCATGATCGTGTGATGATATCTTCGTAATTATTATCTCTTTTTTCTATTATATATTTATTTTAAATTTATTTATATATTATTTAGTACTGTATGAATTTAACCCCCGACAGAAATAAAAACCTTTTTTATAAAAAAATACTACCGACTTCCAAATAAGAAAACTAGAAAGTGAAAAATAACTTTATTTTTGGAAGTCGGTGTCTTTGATAGGTACCAAATTTTTAAGTGATGGACACCGACTTCCAAAAATAAAGTTGTTTTTTTAGAATAGAATTAGAATAGAATTTCTCTTTATTCGAGTATCCATGACTCAAAAGATGGTTAGTAAAACTTACAACTATGTTAGTAACACAGACATTAACAAACTGACACTACAAAAACAAAACAACAAATAACAGTGGATCACCGCTGCGACAACTCATGTGAGATGGGACAACAGCGACCCACGAAAATACAGTCTAGGCGACTCGAAATCATACCTAGGATATTGTTGGAGCTGCCCCACATCCTGCGCACCATGGATGCTAGTTTAAAAAGCATGAAATAAAAATTAAAATCGGGGTATATATTTTATTTTCATTTTATCTTGTTTATGTTAATATGTCTAAGTGATATTATTTGTAATGTTTTATACACAGACAGCCCTATATCCATCTCCTCCCGTTCCTTTTTACATTCAGTTGTGGTTTTTGCGGTTAAAGTTCATGGAATATTACGCGCGGTTAAAGTTATTGCGAAAAGCGACGAACTTTTATAGCAATGAAGATGCATTTCTGCTGAGACCCTAAATCGAATTGCAAACACACGAAAGTTGTCTTTCAGTTAGTAATGCGTATCTATACAAGCTGAGTTTTAAAAGTGGGCGCGGATGGCCAATTCCAAAACTATGGGGAGAACCGAAAAACACTCAAAGGATTTTGATGAAACCTAAAACTGCATCATTGGATATTTGAACCCAATGATGAATATTCGAAGAAATATTGATTTGCTAGCCAGTAAACATGCTGTATGGTTACCATTTTTTTTTTGGTTGGGAAATCATCCAATGACTTTTCCCGCTCTGGGTGAAGCGGGAGGGCGTGTCAGACTTTTACTGACTAAAACCCACCCGTGTTCCTTCAGTTGTTTGGGCCAGGGCCGCGGTAACACTCTTTCAAATTTATCCGCGACCCAGACAGACATCGGCCCTGGCGAGCCCCGTCAATTTTTGCTGACATCTCTTTGAGGCGCTCGTGGATCACTACGCGCCGTCGACTCGGGCCTGGTCCTTATCGGACGGCGAGCTACCCATTACTTGCATTAGAGTTAGGCTTTTCACCACACCCTCTAGATTCACTATGCGCTTATATTAGGAACGAAGTTTCTTGGGTACGATATAATATTAATATAACATATCCACGACCGTGATCTGATTTCTTAGCTAAGTTAATTATCCAAATTGCTGATTTATAGTCAAAAGTGACTTTAGTATCCTAAGGAATATTTGGGATCCATTGTTTGTAGAAAAACCGGCCCAGTGCGAGTCGGACTCGCACACGAAGGGTTCCGTACCATTATCGCAAAACACTGCAAAATAAACACGTTTGTTGTATGGGAGCCCCCCTTTATTTATTTTATTTTAATTTAATAATTATTATTTTTTGAAGAGAATATACAACTAAACATTATGTGAATATTTCAAGAGTCTACCTGTTGGCGTTAAAAATATCACGTTTGTTGTATGTGAGCCCCCCTTAAATATTAATTTTATACTGTTTTTAGTATTTGTTGTTATAACGGCAACAGAAATACATTATCTGTGAAAATTACAACTGTTTAGCTATCACGGTTCATGAGATACAGCCTGGTGACAGACGGACAGACAGACAGACAGACGGATCGCAAAGTCTTAGTAATAGGGTCCCTTTTTTACCCTTTGGGTACGGAACCCTAAAAAAGACGTCAAGTACGGGTTTATAAAAGTTTTGTAGCTATCTGATATCTGATAATTTCATCCCACCCTGCCCGTAGTGATCCTGAACATCAAACATTTTCGGCTAGTGACCAAAGTAGATAGATTCCACCAGTGAATATAGCGGAATTATCGTGGGTGTGAATTGTCTGATTAAAATCACGCATGTACAGGTGGTATCGACTAAAGCATTATCAGGTTTGTAATTTTGCCTGATTGTCGTTATCATACGCTACTTTGCACCTGGTAACCTACAACAAAGCAAGCCACCGACTGCAGGCGATCAATCAATCACCCTGGCTGATAACCACCTATTCGATTCACTTTCTTGAAGAGAACTTTGACCTCAGCTTAAGGCGTATATATTCCTCAATGTTAACACAGTACTAGCTATGCGCCCGCTCGGAGCCAGAATAATAATATTGAACTTCCTTTTGGACAGTTTTGTTTGCACTAATTTCTTTGATTTACTTATGCTGTTTCAGTTATGAAAAAAATCTTAATTATTTACACATAATGTACATGAATCAATAATTATAATACATTGTTTTCAAACTTTTTAACCTAGCCGTTACTAAGGAGTATGCTTTAGAAAGTAATCTGAATACTAGTATTTTACATTGACAACAATCTAGAAATAGACAAGAACATTCATTCATTCCCAACTAACTTTATTTCAAAATAACAAATTCGGTTCCGCAAATTTTACTTTGATGCCAAAAGACACTAAAACAGTTTTGAAAATATTACAAAACGTATCTACAAATGCGCAAGGGATTGACGGTATATCGAAAGACATGTTAAGTCTTACGCTACCACAATCATTGACTACGATAACCGAGATAGTTAACAGATATATAACTAGCAAAGTATTGCCTGACTTGTGGCGTATAATGCGATTGTACGGCCTATTCCGAAAAATAATAACCCACAAAACTACAAAGATTTCTCGGCCCATAAGTATTTTGCCATGTTTGTCCAAGGTGTTGGAGAGAGTGGTGTATCTCCAGGTTACCGAGTTTCTCGAAGGGCATAGTATGCTTCCTGAACTGCAGTCAGGTTTCAGAAAGGGACGCGGAACCGCGACTGCTTTAGCTGACGTTGTGGGTAACCTCCTTGAGGCGCGGGACCGTGGTGAGGGTTCTATAATGGTACTGCTGGACTACTCGCGGGCTTTTGATTAATATTCGTCTATCATTATCCAAATTAAGATATTACGGTTTTGACAGCCAGACAATGGATTGGTTTGAGAGTTATTTAACGGGTAGGTCGAAGCGGGTCGAGTTGCGTAAGAAAGACGGTCCCACGGTATCTTCTTCCCCGAAAATAATCACAAGGGGCGTTCCCCAGGGATCGCTGGTTGGACCGTTGCTCTATATACTTTATAGTGCCGACCTAACTGCGTGTATTAAAAACTGCAAGTACCACGTATACGCGGATGATACTCAGTTGTATGTTACGTTCAACACTAGTAACACAACAGCCGGCGTACATATCCTAAATGAGGAGCTAGACAATTGCATCGTGGTCTATGGGCAACTCACTTGCACTGAACCCCAAAAAATCTAAGTTTATGGTCATGGGAAGCGGAAATCAAATAAATTCTGCGATTCCGCAATTCTTTCTGCGAAGCCCGAAGTTAAAATCAAGGGCGAAAACATTGAAAGGGTGGAAACCGCTTGCAATCTAGGTCTATAGTCACAACTTCGTTTTGAGGCGCATATCAATGGTGTTGTAAAAAACTGTTTTTATAGGCTAAAGGTTCTGTACCGGGTGAAGGACTTCCTTAGTGTTGCAATGAGGAAGAGATTGGTGGACAGCCTGGTACTGTCTAAACTGAATTATTGTGACACTGTATACGGGCCGTGTCTCCTTTCTCGCACAGAGCGTCTAATACAGCGGGTACAAAATGCGTGTGCGCGTTACTGCTTCGGTATACCCCGGCAGCATACCAAGGCAGGGAGTTAAAAGCATTGACGATGTCCAAACTTACCGCCAACGCCACACCACCCCGGGACACCACCTGTTCCGACAGCGAGCGGACACTTAGGATTGCGTCTACTGTAGAACGCTGCTGTCGGAAACCATACTGGCAATCAGCCAGGTCGGGAACTACTCGCGATAGGTGCCCGACGAGTCTTTCGGCAAATATTCTTTCGAATAGCTTGGAAAATTCATCGAGCAGGCAAATGGGACGGTATGCAGAGGGAGACTCCGAGTCTCTGCCTGCTTTTCTCAAAAAGACCAATCCAGCCTCCTTCACACACGTCCGCACGGAGGCAGCTGGTAAACAGCTGTCTCAGGCGGTCTCCCAGAGGAGCCATAGCCAGAACCCACGCTCGGCCAGGGACGCCATCCGGGCCTGGCGCAGTTTTACGGGCCCCCATGTGTCTAACGGCACGGTCCAGCACACTTCCAGTCACCCCCAACCCCGTCAGTCCAGTCCGAAGGGGTCAAGAATGGTGAGGGATTTTCACTAGCTACTGGAAAGAGCATGTTGACCACTCTTTCCAGCAGCCCTGGATCCATGGTTTCCGTAATGGGGGGGACCCATGGACGTAGTTTGGCCATGACCAACTTATAAGGTCGCCCCCATGGATCGGGGTCCAGTCCCTCCAAAAGTTCCCTCCAGGACCTTGACTTGGCATCCGAGATGGCATGTTGGAGCGCCATGGTCGCCTCTCAATACGCTCTGTAGGTTCTGGCTATTTCCTCGTCCTGCTATAGTACTACCTACTTTATTTCGTGATAGTTCGATAATTAAAATCTTGACCGCTATTTTTTAAAGATGGCCAGTGTGTTTTTAAGAGGTCTTGATAGAGTAATGGATAATAATATTCATTTAACCGACGTTGTTAAACGAACGAGAATATCATCCATCAGTTTTAATATTACTTTGAATTTTTTTATATTTTTTTGTCTGATATTATATAGCGAAAGGAACGTTGTTCCTACTAGGTGTCCCACGACAAATGACGTCTTTTGTTACCAAAAATAAAATAAATAATTTAATTTATCTTAGGTTTTCAGTAACTAGCAAAATTTTGATTTAGAACAGTCGAGTTGGACTGAAACAGATCCAAAGTTAGTAGGTAGTTGGGCACAGCCATTCGGTTGATTGCTAACTGGGCTTGTAGGAACTGGTTACTTCACGCTTCCAGTTATGTCGATGGCAGAGTTGTTGTGTTTAGAAATATTTTATTCAATGATTCGAAACAAATAATTTTAATGTTATTAGTGGTGGGATTTTCTCCATTTCCCTTTTGTCATACCGATTTTAAAATACCGAGAGTGGTTAAAGTTGTACAAATACAAAACGATTTTTTTCCGCGTATTATTTTGAAATACCTACCAGGTGTTATTAGAAATTTATAGAGACTCCTAATAACTGCTGGTAGGTATTTCATTCATCATCACCATAATTTCAGCTGAAAGTCGTCCACAGCTGGACATAGGCGTACCTCAGGCGTCACCACATTAACCGATCTCGTGCGTCACGCAACCAGCGGATTCCCTTAACCAAATCAAACTCAACAAGTAACAAAATATATTTTTTTCAGTGGAGCGAGTCTACAAGTTGTTGAGCTGTTCCCTCGTATAGAATTGATCCTACCGGCTTGATAACTTTAAAGTAACAAAACTTGTTCGACCGAAAAAAAAATTGTTAAGCAAAGTTTAGTTCATAGAAAATAAACTTGCATAAAATAATACAAAACAAGTAACGTGGCTAAAAAAAAACTATTTTTTTTTGTTTTCAGTGTATTTATAGTAGACTAGCGACCCGCCCGGTTCCGCTCGGGTAGCACTGCTTTATTTATTGCCTGATTATCGACTTCTGTTAAGTGAGTGAAACCGGTCATGTCATGAATTTTGGTTGAAATCTATAAGCTGATTTCTTGAGAGAGCACCAGGTTCCAAGCGTGCAGTTCGGCTGGGTCCGCCATCTTGGGCCGACCGCCATATTGGGTTTAGAATGACTTCACCTAGCTAACCAAGCATTGTCATCCAAACTAAACGTGTATGCAAAATTTCATCTTAATAGGTGGAGGATAACTGCTTTATAATTTAGTTGCAAGATTTGGCCCGAACACACACATACATACATACATTGCAAGTTAAATAAAAGCAAGTAACAAGAACGAAAATATGTCGTGATTTAACAGTTTATTTATTCAAATACATAACACTCATATCTATGACATAGTTTAGAGAGTTTTAATTGCTTTTTATGATTTATAATAAATTATTCTAATGCCATTTTTTTTTTGGAAAACCTTTTCATTTTAGATTACTTGCAGTGTATAAAGCTTTTAGGAAATCAGCACATCAGCACTTACTAGTAAATCTTGCATCGCATGTTGTGGTAATCAAAAGCATATCTTCCTTTCTCAAGGTCCGAGGTATCAAGTGTGTGTAATATTCAAGGGTCAACACTGAGGATACTTTTAGTCTTGATACATGAACACTCTTAAAACATTGATCCATGCTGATTTAATATAAGTATAATATTCATGTACAGTCATCGTCAGATATATTGTATCAGGCAAGGTAACCAAATACTTCTGAACAACTTAAAATGTCAATAAGTTCCATACACTACAAGTTACCATTAATATCTGAACATTTATTACTTCATTAATATCTGAGCAGATGCTTATCAAAAATATCTATACACTGATACACACAACTAACCAAAAATATCCGAACACTCACAACAATCACTACAAGTAGCGAGTCGCGGACACTGCTGTAGCGAGTGGCCGCCACCACGAGCGCTGTCGTTGGCCACCGGTGGATGTTTTCGGTGGCTCATTTGCACCGAGCCTAGCATATCAGTTGTAATGAATTTCTATACAATTGTGTCGTCTGCGTAGAAACACTTGACGTTGTAAGTGTTCAGATATTTTCGGTTAGTTGTGTGTACAGAAATATTATATCGACAAGCATCTGCTCAGATATTGATGAAGTAATGAATGTTCAGTTATTAATGGTGTATGGAACTTATTGACATTTTAAGTTTTTCCGAAGTATTTGGTCACCTTGCCTGATAAAATATATCTGATTAATATCTTTATTAATTCTTTTAATTTATTTTATTATATTTATATCATAAAAATATTATATTATTTAAATAATTATTAATATCTTTATTATATAAATTAAATACGAAAAGGTTTGCAAATACAAATTAAGGAAAGTTAAAACATTTTGTAGGGTTATAATTAATTTATTTAAGAACATAGTCTGAGAAATCAGCCGTTCCTTAGTCACGAAACCACTTCTTATGCGTTACTTTGGATCCAAGCGGTGTAGCGGGACACGCGAGCGTTGACACCGGGGAAGTTAGCCTGAGCGCAGCCGATACCGAAAGAGCAGACACCAACAACGACACCGTTGTGGTAGAGAGGACCGCCGGAGTCACCCTGGCACTGGTCGCGACCACCACCGGACCAGCCGGAGCACAACATGTTGTCGGTGATACCGATACCTCGGGTAGCGTAGTTGTTTCTGCAAGTAGCCTGGTTGATAGACCTGAGCTCAACGTGGCGCAGTTGTTCAGAAGCGGCGCCACCAGCCTGCGAATAGAAAATATTTTTTGCAAAAAAAGAAACAAAATATTGACTATCAACGGATAATCAATATTTTCTGATGATGTAAACACGAGTGCAAATATCAATAAACTTACGGAAGTTGTACCCCAACCAGCAGCCCAGACGGCTTGGTTGTCACCAAGGTTGTAGTTGGCGCCAGCAATGGAAGCGGCGCGGACTTGATTGTTGAAAGTGAAGGTGCTGGCGGAGCGTATAACAGCGATATCATGGTCAAAAGTGTTGGCGTTGTATGATGGGTGGTTAATGATCTGGGCCGAGTTGTGGACGACACCGCCGCTGTTAGCCCAAGTGGAGCCGACACGAATACGCCATCTGCCGGCTGCGTCACCACTGTCAAAGGATGGCAATAATTATACAAACTGTCTTTGAATTTGAAGAGAAGTGATATCTGATAGAAAAATACTTACGTGGTGCAGTGAGCCGCGGTCAGGATAGACCTGTTGTTCAGGATAGTACCTCCGCATGCTTGCCAGTATGCGCTCCAGTTCCATGTGTAAAGGAGGGCGGCGATGGTGGGGTACTGTTCAATGGTGGTGACCGAGCCACCCACAATCCTCTGGGGATTGGAGGGGACGGCTGGAAAAAGGAAGATATTTTTAAAACTTAGACCCATAAAAAAACATATTGGTAAGTAAAATGCAAATCTTTTTATATAACAAATATTGGCAATGCAAGAATTGTGCCATCCAACAAATCTATCAAGCTTTAAAATACCTTACTATTCTTTACTTTATTAGAATATTTTGCATAGAATTGTTACTATACGAATGATATCAGAAGAATTCCGTATTGATATCATTCGTAGAGTAACATTTCTTAATAACACAGTTCAGTACATACCTGCGACGGCCGCGAAGCAAAGGGCTAGCAGAGCAAGGATACGCATACTGGTAATACTCGTAGACGAGTGATTGTCAGTCGTTGTAACTGAAGGGTATTTATATCAAAGCTGATTGATTGATTAATTGTGCTACGCGGAACGATTTAGTGTTATCAGGTTTTCTAAACATGGAGATTATAGATTAGTTAATTTTCAGGATAAAAATTACAGACTATGGCGATTGAATTTATTTTTCTTTTTTGTTGTTATTTAAGGAATAATTTTTAATAAAATTATGAGGATATATCTATCTATATATATATATATAAAAGAGAAAGTATGTATGTATGTTCCTTATGGACTCCAGTAGTAGTTTGGATAGTGTGAAAACTTTTATTCTGGTTGTAAATTCTCGATAGGATTATTTTCTATTCAAACACTATGGCGAAACCGCTAATAATTAAATGCTCATAAGCGGATTATGACAGAACAGCCGGTCTATATATTCTATAATTATTTATCTAACGTTATCCGTGAATACAAACATTTTAATTTTAGTTATTGTTATTTTATTGTTTTATTTTTTATTTTAGTTCATGACATTTCTTTTTATTGATAATTTTTACTTTAATTTACCTTATTGATATATTTTTTTTGTAATCTGTCTATTTAAAATGTAAATGCATAAATGTCATTTCGGTTATGTTTGGTTTTTAATTATTTGTTTACAATTGTGTTCATGTACGATATTTGATAATAAATAACGTTATTATTGTAACTAATTTGCACGCTTGCTTGCAGGCAGAATACAATGACTTTTAGGCGGTTACCTATCATAAGTTCGAACAACATTTGATCGAATTTCATTTCACCTAAAACTTTTCATCTATTATCGTTTCGTTTTTTTTTACTTCATGGAAGTCACGTCTGCCACTGTCTCAGTTGACCTATTATCAATTCGATTTTTATCGTTACTCCGACGTTTCACTTGATAGAAAAACTTTTTACCGAAGTTACACTTAGCCGAAATATTTTTTTTTCGAAATATTTATTTTTAAACGCATATCAAAATACTAAGTGAGACAGAAACAGTGGGCGAATACAAATGTTTAAAACAGGGACTTGAAAAAAAAATATCGACGGAGCCCCGCTCCGCGGGGCTCCTATTTCTGTCTGCAGGGTCTAAAGTAACCTAACACGAAGGACATGACCTATCCGTGTCGGGGTGCCCTGAATTCCCGAGCTCGCTTCGCTCGCTCTTGGACAAATTCTTTGAAATAATTAATTCATAAAAATGTCTAATGCATGACAGCTATTAATAAATCATATTTGCATGAAAATTTGAAATAAATACGTAAACACAGACAATACTGCGTGAAGAGTATTTTGCAGTGATTCGTTTCTGTCACTAAATTTTGTTGCACAACATATTTACTTTTTATGACACTATTTCAATTTTAAATTGTGACTAAATAATATTCCCTAAAATGTTGTTTCGGTTTGGTGGAAATATGGCAAATGAAAAAAGTTCAAAAGAGGCTTCGGCCAAAAGCAGTTCGGTAAAATAATACATATGCCACATGATACTTCGATGATCTGAAAATATGTCAAATAATGCATATGGCAAAAGAGACGTCGGTCAATAGTTTTCGGTAAAATGAAATTCGGCCAAAAAATATTCGGAAAAGTGATCGGTTCCCCTTTTAGGCTCTATGATCTTTCCTTGTTGATTAATGTATTTTCTGAAAAATAAACACTTTTGAATTTGAACTTAGGTGGAGTGAGTTTGAAGTGAACTGTCATTCTACCTGGAGTGGATAGTTTGATAGCTCACTTTTTTTACCATTAAAACATGCATCATAATTACACACAGAGTAAGTATACATGCTCCTTTATGTTTAAGTTAAAATTGACACATCACGTAGGTACCAATTTTATCATTTGATATTATTATCTAATATATTAGATTAAATATTTTTCTATGCCATTTGTGTATGCGATGTTGTCCGTACCTAACCTTATTTTTATTATTTCACAAATCATTTAGTCTAAAAATCATTCAAATAAGGTTTGGAATCTGCATTTTTTGTGTTTAAATATACAGAAATGCCTTATTATGCTAAGCCTAAAGTACTTTGTATATTTCGGCGTAAAAAGTGGTGATTTTGAAACGAAATTAATATAAAATTATTTCCGTTATATTAATTATAATAAAATTTATTTAACTTAATCATTCGGACAAATTTTGTGTTAATCATGAACAAGTTTAAAACAAAGTTTTGATTCACATTAAGACGTCAAAAGTGGTCGGTGCTTTAATATTAGTCTTTTATAATTTATTTTAACGTGACTGAATCTTTCTTTTTGTAATGTTTTCAATGTGTTTATTTTTTATAGATGTTGCATGGTCTACATTAAAGATGTATTATTTTAGGTATATTATTTATTATTTTATGTTTTTGATAATCGCAGGATACCGGTGTCCCAAAAAAAAAAGAATGCGATATATCTTGATCAAGAACAGTACTTTTTTGAAGGATTTTGAAATGACGGATTGTAAACTAGTCATTACTTCGATGAAAGCAAGTGTCAAATTAGAGAAAGCTTAAGATTCCGGTTGTAAGTTGCCTTATCAAATTCTCATAGGTTGTCTTAATTATTTAGCTCAAAATACTAGGCCCGACATCGCGCAAGCCGTTAGTGTTTTTTCACAATTTAATAACTTTTTACGATGAATTACATTTCAACTGTGCTAAACGGTTGCTTAGGTATTTAAAAGAGACTTCGAAATTTTAACTAACGTTTAAGAAAACCGGGTAATCTAGAATTAAATGGCTACGTAGACGCGGATTAGGGTGGGTCATATGATACGAAATCCAAGTCTAATCTTTAAATTTGGAGATAATATAATATCCTGGGAAAGTCGTAAGCAAGGGTGCTTGGCGCTCACTCGGCGCTGTCCTCAGAATATATAGAATAGAATAGAATAGTATAGAATAGAATACTCTTTATTATGTACACCATATAAGTTACAGAAATTATAGACGAAGAAAATATTACACTGGGTGACACAATGGGCGGCCTTATCGCTAAAAGCGATCTTTTCAAGACAACCTATATATAGGCCTCAGCCAAGCATCGAAAGAGGCAGTTTATTTAAGAATAGTGTTAAAAATTTTAACAAAGGACATTTGTGTCAAACCTGTAGTAATTTACAACGATAACCAATCGGCACACAAAATTGCGAGAAATAAGATGAACCATAGCAGGACTAAACACATCGATATTAGGTTTCATTACGTTCGTGAAGCTATAGTCACTGAGGTGGCTGAGGTACAATAATGCCTTCACAAGACATGGTAGCAGATATGTTAAAGATTCAAGTGTCAATTAGCAGACACAAGAAGAAATTACCATTATTTAAATCCGATTCGGCAATATGGACAGTTGAGCGGCAAGATCAGACCAGGCCCAAATCAAAACAATTTTTTGAAAACTTATCTATCAAGGGGTGAGTAATATAGATACGTGTGATGTATCTAATGATGTAAACTAATATTTGTGATTTTATTTTAAGTTGTTATGATTTGTAAAAGATAATTTTGATTTTGTTCGTGTATTAGTATTATTACTGGTGAGTTGTGTCAGAATAATACGAACGATAACTCCAGCAGAATATGTAGGTAATATATTAAATAGGTATATTGTGCATGGTGCGTGATGGAGGTTGTATACCCATATTGCTACATGAGAGTTTAAGTTTAGAACTTGTCGCCTTGTCACTTATATATTTTATTCGTCAAGGAGAAAATATCTTACTAGTATTTTATATTAATTGTGTCATTAAATGTGTTCCATATGAAATAGACTCTTGACTTTAATAGAATATACACTGAAACGCGTGCCTAACCTCAACACGATTGCAACTGGTTCGATTCTGGTGTAAGCATTCAGGTAGAAGTGAGATATTGCTTAGTTTTCTTAGCGTAGCAATTTGAAAGTTAAAGCTAGCTAACCTAAAAATATATTATGTTTAATTAAACACTCAATTATATAGGTAGTCTTTACTAATAGCCGTTCACTGGAGTATACCTTCAGACTATCTACTGTTGATGCTAATGCTCTCTAGATGATGCCAATGCTCTGAAGCAGGATCACAAGTAGAAATAGGTACTGTACAACACGAAGTAGAGTCGAGTGGAAGGTGTTGTACGAAATCCTGGGGGTCGGCGGTCAGAGAAGAGTGGTAGCCCTTGGCTCGCACGACGTGCCCTGGTACCACTTGTCGGCATTTAGCGAATGGTATCTACTGACAAGGAGACAAAAAATTATGAAACAATGGAGTCTGAAACTACTACCGAAAACGACGTACGAAAGGAAGAATTACGAATAGCCAGCAGTAAATACCAGTTTTCAATATAATTATATATTCCATAGCTGTTCGCCAGTCTATTTAAGATGCAAGGGCTGACTTAGCCCAGGAAAACAGACTTCATAGCTTGGGCCTGTCTGGCTATCTGTACCGTTATTTGGTCGTAACTTTCAACCACTGTAATCTTAACGGCACGACACGATTGTATAACAAAAGGCTATGCATATCAACACATATAATTTGGAAATAAGATTTACGTAAAGGAAACAAAAACATAACTTCATAAAATTCACTAACTGTAAAAACAAAAATTTTACCTGTGTTTTTCTAATCGAAATATGAAAATATCAAAAAGTTGTAAGCGGCCAGAGACCAAACAAAAAAATGAGGTTTGTGGCACGAATGCAACAACTGTTTGTCATATACTTAAAGTACGGTCATACAAGTAAATACAAGCTATTTACTTGTAACATATTAAATACATTTTTTAAAGAATGTAATTTATCTTAACTACATAAACTAATCTTTATTTTTAGAACGAAATATATTGAAATTAATAACTGTGTAAAATCAATCCTTGTTTTTTGAAGACTAGCTGTTCCCTTCTTCTTCGCTCCCGTGGGCCAACCCATAGGACCCGTTATCGGGATAAAAAAAATAGCCTATGTCACTCAGGAATAATGTAGCTTTCTATTGGTGATATATTTTTTTATATCGGTCCAGTAGTTTCGGAGCCTATTCGGTACAAACAAACAAAAAAATCTTTCCTCTTTATAATATTAGTATAGACTAGCCGACCCGACAAACTTTGTTTTGCCATAAAAACACCAAACATTCATCTACCCTGCCTACCCTACCCTAACAACCCTACACTACCTACCCTACCCTACCTACCCTACCCTAACTACCCTACCTACCCTACCCTAACTACACTACCTACCCTACCCTACCCACCCTACCCTATCCTACCTACCCAACCCTGCCCTACCCACCCTACCCTACCCTACCCACCCTACCCTACCCTACCCTACCTACCCTACCCTACCTACATACCTACCCTACCCTACCTACCCTACCCTACTTACCCTACCCTACTTATGCTAGCCTACCCTAAATGGAATAAAAAGGAATATCCTATGTCCTTCTCCTGGTTCTTAGCTACCTCCCTACCAATTTTCAGCCAAATCGGTTTAGCCGTTCTTGAGTTATAAATAGTGTAACTAACACGACTTTCTTTTATATATATAGATTAGTATTAGTATAGACTAGATTCTACCAGCGCCTACGCCCGCGTGAATGTCGAAAATCAGCCCAAGGGAACATATTCCCGGGATGAAAAGTATTTCTATGTGCTATTCCAGACTATAATCTATCTCTGTGCTAAATTTCATCCAGATCCGTTCAGTAGTTTTTGCGTGAAAGAGTAACAAACATACATATCCACAGTATAAAAAGTATTCTATGTGCTATACCGGACAGTGTAATCTATCTCTGTGCCAAATTTAATCCAGATCCGTCCAGCCGTATGAGCGTGAAGAGTGATAGTGTGATTACTATCTTCTGTCAGCGGTCTTAATTATAATCATAATCTTTATATCTCCACACAAACACATGACTTATGACACAATTTATAAATTAAATTTAGGGGAAATACATTTTACAGTCAAGTGAGTGTGCGGAGCTGGTGTCTGTTATAGGTTTTAACCTGTATTACGGATCACCAGGTCCTCACCCCATGAACAAATAAGGATAACATAACATAACAAATATTAAAATAAGAAATGCGTTTGACGGAATTAATAAATTACTAGCTGTTGCCCGCGACTTCGTCCGCGTCAAACTCGTAAAAAATAAATTTGTATTTTTTTAGTTTTCCGCCGGAGGTATAAATTTTCTCGTGATCAAACGTAGCCTATGTTACTCGTTATAACATCAGCTATCTACCAGTGAAAGTCCCGTCAAAATCGGTCCAGCCGTTTCGGGGATTACCCGGAACAAACAGACAGACAGACAGATAGACAGACAGACAAAAATCTTAAAAAATGCTTATTTGTTGTTAGTACCGTATATATTTTCACGTGCATTCAATAAAACGTTGTTATTTTGATAATTATTACATACAGACACTTCAATTTTATTTATTTGTATAGATAATTAACTGCTTAAAATAAATGGAGACAGATTCAGCAATGAAAAATAAATATCCGAATTTCATAAAGCACAAAGTGAGTGTGAGTGTGGTGGAATGAATGTGCGTGGTGTGATTGCTGATGTGATTGGATGGTCTATTCATCATGTGCTATTCCAGACTATAATCTATCTCTGTGCCAAATTTCATTCCGATGCGTTCACCCGTTTTGGCGTGATTGAGTAAATCAGATCAGACCTCGGAACCTATCCTTCTGCAGCGAGGTGTGAGACAGGGAGACGTCATATCTCCGAAACTGTTCACCGCTGCACTAGAGGATGTCTTCAAGATTCTGGACTGAAGAGGGCTTTGATGCCTACGTCAATGGCGAGTACATCACTCACTTTCGGTTTGCCGACGATATAGTGGTCATGGCTGAGACCATGAAGGACATCAGTACAATGCTCGATAAGGTAAAGTATTTACAAGGCAGACGTGAATGGAAACGCTGAGAGGGGACATCCTAGAAAGACATACATAGACCTTATTGGTGAATTTCTTTAGAAAGGCCACCTACGCAGGACTCATAACTGGTGAGTGTGAAGTGTGTGAGTGAAGCAAAAGAAGTATGTAGGGATACGATCCCAGGTGGCGTTTTGTAGTTTCTGCCTACCCAATGGAAAAAAGCGTGAATTTATCTATGTATACATGTATGTACATATTTAAATCTTTGTTAAAGGGGCTCAGCTACATGCTAAAGTTACAATAGCGTTCATCTAAAGCGTAATGCTCCAAGATTGAGAACAAACTTCACTTCGTGGAGCTCTTCAATAGAGGTTGGATTATAGGAGATAGATGTTCTCATTCGAATAGACATTTACAGAAACAGATTGAGGGGACTGCTATAACAACCTTATCATCACCAAACTATTCAAAACGTTAAGGTAATGGGTTTATTAATTAATTAGGATGTCGTATGACCTAAATTTGGGGTCCAAAGTGAACCACTGCTGAGCCATTGAAGGTATGCTTGTCGCGCCCCAAAGTGTACCCCGTCCGAACTATACGGTTAATATACTGTAATATAACCTTTTTTGCACCAATAAACATTTTATTATTATTATTTATTCATTATTTATTATAATTGCCGGTCAGGGTTTTTGATATTATTATGTCCTTTATTTAATTATCTTTCTTATTAGTTACATTTTTAAATATTTTTACAAAACACGTACATAAAGAAAACATTTAATAATATAAAAAATAGAGGCCCACCGGTATCTGGAACAGGGTCCAAGCTAACGATGGCATATTATTATTATTATTTGTGTATTATTATTTCTTTATTTATCTTAATTCTTACATAATACATTTTTAAATATTTCAAAAAAAGAAAACTTGGAAAAACATTAAAAAATATAAAAAATAGAGTCCCACCGGTATCGGGAACAGGGTCCAAGCTAACGATGGCATATTATTATTATTATTTGTGTATTTATTTTAATTCTTACATAATATATTTTTAAATATTTCAAAAAAAGAAAACTTTAAAAAACATTAAAAAATATAAAAAATAGAGGCCCACCGGTATCGGGAACAGGGTCCAAGCTAACGATGGTTAGGGCTCCAGAGACAGGATCCTCCTCATAATGCGAGCCGTATCAAGGAGTACTGCCTTCTATATCAGGCCCTTGATCCAACCGCGCAATGACAGCCTCGACAGATGGTCATCGAGGCAATTGGCCATCAGACAATCGGCACAATGATCACCGAGACCATATTCCACATATCGACAACCTCCTGTGCTAAGTCGAGACACTTAATTTGTTTCTCTTTCTCAGCTTTCACGAGGTTCTCGTCATGTGGGTAGGTGACATCGATTATCATTGTGCGGCGTGCTAATTGGTCTATCACCACTATATCCGGCTTACTGGCAACTATGATGTGACCGAGTGATGATAGACCGATCCCAGTACGTGGTCATTTTCTAGAACTGGGTCGTGCACATACTTGTAATACGGTACCTCAGAATTCACTAGATTGTATTTCAAAGTAGGTTGCTGACGAATTATCCTGGCCACTTGGTTATGTCTGTTTAAGTACTCGCCGTTAGCCAGACGAGAACAACCAGAGATAATATGTCTGATGGATTCACCTGGGCGGTGGCATGCCCGACTCGTGTATTATTATTATGAATCCATTTATTTAAGGCGACAGGGCATATATAAAATAACTTCAACTTAAACATACGTAATCAATAATAGAAACTAACCTTTTCATCATGATACTCTGCATTTTTTTGAAATGTAACTATAAACATAAAAACCGCTAAAGAAATAAACTTTTTTAACAAAAACTACAACCAACTTCCAAATAAAAAACACAACCCAGTCAAAATAACTCAATTTTGGAAGTAAGTGTCATAAAATAGACATCAATATTAGAACCACCGACATCCGAAATTATAGTACATTGTGATACATGAGTGGAAAGTAGGTTATTGCAAACGAGCTGTCATTAACAAGCCCGAGCCGAAGGCGAGGGTTTTTAATGACACGAGTTTGCAATAACCTTGTACACCCGTGTATCACACGACATTTTTCAATACAGTTGTGGGAAATAGTAAAACAAATCAAAGAATTAGATTTGTTTATTCACAAAAAAATAAAATTTTCGCGCGTTTTTGCAACTGGCCATATTTTTTTACAACGAAAACAGCCTGCACAGCCTATTCGATTTTTGACAAATGTTGATGTGAAAATAATTAAATTGAAACTGGTAATTAAATATATTAACCAACCATTTAAAAGACTTTTGAGAATTCAATGATAAAACGTGCGGAATCGTTCATTTTTCCTCGTATTAAATCTATTCCATTTTAGTCTATGTATGAAAACTCCTTGCTACTAAACTTTTTTAAATTGACTTATAACTAATTGCGCGTTTTTGCAACTGGACATTTTTTACAACGTAAACAGCCTATACAGCCTATTCGATTTTAGACAAATGTTGATGTGAAAATAATTAAATTGAAACTGGTAATTAAATATACTAAACAAACATTTAAAAGACTTTTGAGAGTTCAATGCTAAAACGTGCGGAATCATTCATTTTTCCTCGTATAAAATCTATCCCATTTTATTCTAAGTATAAAACTCTTTGCTACAAAACTTTTTAAATTGACTTATAAATTTAAAACTAAACTGTAAAACTAATGATCGAGCTCGTAAACAAAAGTCACGACCGCGTAACAGAAAGATGCCTATGCATAAGATTTAATTTTCGAATCATAATTAAAGTAGTAGTAGCCTCTGAAAGTACGCCATGTTTAACAACTGTATTGAACAAGTTATTTAGCACTTGGTTGTGTTTTATACCTAATTGGCAGTCTAGGTTGTATTTTTTGAAAGAATTTTTTTGAATAACTATTAAAAGCAATGGGTACACATTCACAGAAAGAAGACATTTTAATGACTAATTTCAAAAACAATTATCTGTTCGGTCAGATAACAACTGTTGTTTTCTTTGGATTATGATCACATCATGATAAAAATGATAACAAAGTTTACATTAATAATTGTGTAAAGGAGTTTACATACTGTATCGCACAAAGCTATATATAACATTACTACGTCCCATACACCTACAATATTATTGCGCAATATTGATTGCGCTATAAAATTTAAGCTTCCTCATGGATGTGTTCGATCTTTTAATACTACCGCTTTTTTTTAATGTGATGTCTTCCAATGACCTCCCGCTCTGGGTGAAGCGGGAGGGTGTGTCAGACTTTTACTGACTAAAACCCACCCGTGTTCATTCAGTTGCTTGTGTCAAGGCCGCGGCAACCCCTAGACGTTCAATTGTATTGCACAATCGCCAATATTGCACAATAATATTCTAGGTGTAAAGAATATCCCCTTTGAATCCATAAGTTAATTAATATTCACTCAATAAAATTGACAAGCCATTCGCATCAATATTTTCGTGCGAGCAACATGTCTGGCGACGAAGTTTTGGCGGCAGCCATACTGAAGATCTTGTTGAATAAACAAAAAACACGAAATCGAATAGGGGTAAATCGCAATTTTCAGTACTGAATAATATTGTGCAATCATCTATATTGTGTAATATTATTGAAGTTGTATGGGGCGCCTAAGGTAAAGTATTGTGGCACTTAGCTGGAATAAAACAGATTTTATTAGTTACATGTAATTATGTAAATTAATGTTTTATTTATTGTTCGCTATGTAACTCGCTCGTATCTTGACAATGGAATAAATTTTTGGCAATAATTAGGCGGTTTGTTTTCTTGCAACAACTTTTGAAACTATCAGACTTATGAAGCTTTATATTGTTTAACCCAGACTTCAAAACGGAGGAAGTTATTTATCAATTTGACTGTATGTTTTTTTTATGTGTGTCACCTCAGAACTTTTCACTAGGTGAACCGAATTTGATTAAGATTTGGTGAAGATCTGATGATGAACTTCGGAGATATACAACAGAACTCTTCAAGAATCAACGCTATAACTCTCGGGATTGCAGCAATCGCAAGTCTAAGATGAGCATCCTCGCTGCAATTCATAAATGAGTTCCATTCATTGTTTGCAAAGCAATAGTCTATGTGACTTCCTCGAAAGGACATTATTTTAACAACACAATAAAACATCACTTAGAGAAAACCTGGGCCAGTCACTAGTTTTAATGTATTTTCACAAATCTGTAAACTACTTTATATTTTTGGGTGGAAGATAATTAATAATAAAGCCATTTAATCTTTTCGCGTACAAGTGCAATCAATCAGCTTTGATATAAATACCCTTCAGTTGCAACGACTTCCAATCACTCGTCGACAAGTATTACCAGTATGCGTATCCTTGCTCTGCTAGCACTTTGCTTCGCGGCCGTCGCAGGTATGTACTGAACTGTGTTATTATGAAATGATACGAATACCTATTTAAAATCGGGCTTTATTTTGTAAAATATTATAATAAACTAAAGGATCGTTAAAAATTTTGCAAGGTAGTACTGCTTTTTTGGCATTACTGATTTCTTGGATGGAACATCTCAAACATTTTCTAACGAAACTTGACTACAACTTTTGTTATTGAGTCCAAAATATTTACAACATTATTCATCTTTGCAGCCGTCCCTTCCAATCCCCAGAGGATTGTGGGCGGTTCGGTCACCACCATTGATCGGTACCCCACCATCGCCTCTCTCCTGTACACATGGAACTGGAGCGCATACTGGCAGGCATGTGGAGGTACTATCCTGAACAACAGGGCTATCCTCACCGCGGCTCACTGCACCCAGTGAGTATTTTCCTATTAGATAGCACTAATCATCAAAAAATTCAAAGTCAAGCTGAATAATTTATTTCCATCGTTTGACAGTGGTGACGCAGCCGGCAGATGGCGTATTCGTCTCGGCTCCACTTGGGCTAACAGCGGCGGTGTCGTTCACAACGTGGGCCAGATCATAAATCATCCATCATACAACAGCAACACTTTGAACAATGACATCACCGTCATGCGCTCCGCCAGCACCTTCTCTTTCAACAACAATGTCCGCGCCGCTTCCATCGCTGGCGCCAACTACAACCTTGGTGACAACCAAGCCGTCTGGGCTGCTGGATGGGGTACAACTTCCGTAAGTTTATTGATGATTGGCCTTATGTTCAGTAGATATCCAATATTATTAGTTTCGTTTGATCGGAGATTTATATTACTATTTCCATTTTTCAGGCTGGTGGCTCCGCCTCTGAACAGCTACGTCACGTCGAGCTTAGGGTTATCAACCAAGCCACTTGCAGAAATAACTACGCTACCCGAGGTATCGCTATCACAGACAACATGTTGTGCTCTGGCTGGCCCAACGGTGGTCGCGACCAGTGCCAGGGTGACTCCGGCGGTCCTCTCTACCACAACGGTATCGTTGTTGGTGTCTGCTCTTTCGGTATCGGCTGCGCTCAGGCTGCCTTCCCCGGTGTCAACGCTCGCGTGTCCCGCTACACCGCTTGGATCCAAAGTAACGCATAAGAAGTGGCTTCGTGATACAGTTTTGAGTGTTATGTTTTTAAACAAATAAACTTTTTACTCACGGCATGTTTTAGTTTTTGTTACTTGTAGTTTTGTAAAGATATCCCCTATAGCCTTCTTACTTCTTTACTTCTTTAATTTGGCATTAGTCTTAGTCTTGAAATACACACATCAACACTGTCTACGGATATTTTACGTTTTTTAACATAACTTTAAAAATGCTGGCCATTTTAAAACGATAAAAACGGTACATTTATTTTACATAACTTCATGCCCGTTTTTACCCGAAGTATACCTTTAGTAGACCCATATTTCAGTAGTTATGATCTAGTCTAGTCCCTTGTAACAGGAGGTGAGCTTATTGCCATCAACCGACAGAAAAACCCAATAACACTCGCCCTACAGGTGAATCTACCCAGGATCTCATGTTCAGCAGTATCGCTCGCAACCACTACACACACTATATTTATTTTCTGCATTCTAAATTCAAATAAAAAACAAGAATGACGCTTGCGGCAAAATCCATATCCAAACAAATATTATAAACTAGCGGACGCCTCGCGGTTTCACCCGCGTATTTCCCGTTCCCGTGGGAATACATGGATAAAAAGTAGCATATGCCACCCGGGGATAGTGTAGCTTCCCAACAGTTTTCTTATTTGTAGTTAGTTTTTAGTTAGTAGACGTCCGCTAAGAACGGATTTTGCGACAGGGCCGGATTTAGGGGGTCTAAGGGCTCTCGCAAGTTTGTATGAAAGTCCTTAATTTTTTGTGCTATAAACTTTAAATTTGGCTGGGAAGTAGTTTATAGTTAGTAGACGTCTGCTAAAAACGGATATTGCAACAGAGCTGGATTAAGGACGTCTAAGGGCTCTCGCAAATTTGTACGAAACTCCTTCATTTTTAGTGCGTTTCGATTTGGCAGGGAGGTAGTTAATAGTTAGTAGACATTCGCTAAGAACTACGTCAGGGCCAGATTAAAGAGGTCTCAACACTCTCGCGAGTTTGTATGAAAGTCCGGCTTTTAGTGCCTTAAAAAATGATGCTTAGTGTGATAGGCATTTTCTGTTGACTGAAATATAAAAATAGTTTGCGTTAAACATCATTAAATTTTATATCTTCATAACCATGCGGACGAAGTCGCGGACAACTGCTAGTAAATAAATAAATAAATGATATCATCCCACAATCATGGACTAATTTATGAAAAATAATATCCACACCGTAGTATCTCCACGTTGACGTCGTGGTGACTCCAATGAAATCTAGGTCTATACCGGTAGATCCTACTTTGCCGAAACATGCCTAGACTGAGGGGCCATTATAAGATAGAGATAAACTCCTCAGAGCAACTTTGCGGCGAGCTGGTTGACAGTGGCGACCCCACAAACCCGATCTCCCGAAAGAAGTTTTGTTAATAATCTCCGACTTGCCTTTATTGGGTGGTTGGCGTGAACACTGGTGAGGAACAGAGCTCCCACCTCTCTCTTGCCTTCATTGGCTGACTTGAGTGGATATTCGCAAGAGCAGCGTGATTGGAGGATGCAAGTATTCCAGTAAAAGCTGGTGAGGACATGACCATCTTTAGGGCTCTGGAATTGTTGTGAAAGTCGTGGAATACCTCTTCACTCCTCCAGCACCTTAGGACATGTTGTCCCCTTGGCGCTACGTCACTAAACTGCTAGTAACCGTTTCTGGGGCTCATTAATTGAGTGTGCTATCTATCACCCCCTGCCATTTTGAAGCCCATATAATAATAACATAAAATACTAAATAATATACTAAAAAAATATCAAATATATAACAGAGAAAGAAGAAGAATAGTTATAGAAAAAGGAAATGCTCCATTACCATTTTTTTTAATATAATTAATGTTTGCGCATGCCTTAATTTAATAGGTTATGCTTTCCAGAAACAGGATGAGACGATTACAGAAAAGAACAATTTTATATCAATATTTGACTCAAGTTATCTAGACTATCTCACTAGTTATTAAAATTAAGGCATATTCTTGTACATGAAAGTTTATGTTGAAATAAGTTTTTCTGCATTACAATGACGCTGCCTGCTGTACAAAATCTGTACCAAAGCTCTTAAGAAACTGGTTGAACTCCTTTTGCGTGTATCATCGAGTACAGGTATTCTAAAGTTTTTAAAACAAATTTTTCACTCCATCCTAACTGACAGCCCTATGTCGATCTCCTCTCTTTCAGTCCATGCAAAGTTTGTCTAAAATAGATTGCCCAGTGCGATAAGACTGCCCATTGAACACTTATCTTTATAAATGTTTGTCCTGTTATTATTTAAGTGGTATATAATAAATTAATAAATAATATAAATATCCTTGCCAAATTTCATTCCGTTTATTTGTGAAAAGGAAAAAACAGAATTACATTGACATCTATATATTCCAACGACACAGTCGTATCCTATTGTGGGGTCTAGGAATAATTTAATGCACGTAATGTTTGTATTTTTCATTCATACGTCAATCGATTCGTCTTAACCCTGCGAGTGTCACTGTCTACATTAAAATTGGAAAATAGAAAAATGGCGGATTTTGGGCGCCATATTGTGGGGGACAAAATAAAGGGTTTTAAGAGGAGATTTCAAAAATATATAACACTTATATGTTTAAATGTATCGAAATAAAAAAAAAATAACTAAAAAGTTATAAATAAAAAGGTTAATTAAAAAAATCAAAAAACCCGACTACTTGAAAAGCCGTAAACAAGAAGAAAATCATACTTGCACAGCACCTCCCTGCCAAATAAAAAAGTTTTTAGCACAAAAAATGAAGGACTTTTATACAAACTTGCGCGGGCCCTTAGACCTCCTTTATCCGGCCCTGTCGCAAAATCCGTTCTTTGCTGACATCTACTAACTATAAACTACTTTCAAGACAAATTTAAAGGTTGTAGCACAAGAAATTAAGGACATTCATACAAACTTGCAAGAACTTTACTGCTTTAAACCGCCTTAATCCGGCCCTAACCTAACTATAGACTACGTCCTTGCCAAATTTTAAGACACTTTTATATAAACCTGCGAGAGCCCTTAGACTCCCTTAATCCGACCCTGTCCCAATATCCGTTCTTAGCTCACGTCTACTTACTATAAACTACATCCCTGCCCAATTTAAAGTTAGTATCTCAAAAAATTAAGGACTTTCTTACAAACTTGCGAGAGCCCTTAGACCCCCTAAATCCAGCCCTGTCGCAAAATCTGTTCTTAGCGGACGTCTACTAACTATAAACTACCTCCCTGCCAAATTTCATCTTTATACGTCCAGCGGTTTTCGATATTTCGTGATACGTGAATGAGTGACCTTTCGCTTTTATATATATAGATTGATATACACTTTATTGTACACCATAATAAACAAGAAAGAAGAAACTCATCATCGTAATTATTACTCTTCTTTCTGTATTATAACACATCACATCATCAGCCTATTAATGTTCCCACTGCTGGGACACAGGCCTCCTCTCTGTGAGAAGGAATTGGCCGTAAACCACCACGAGAGCCCAGTGCGGGTTGATGGATGTCACATGTCTTCGAATTTTTGGTTCTAGGACATGCCGGTTTCCTCACGATGTTATCCTTCACCGTTTTGAGAATATTAATATGTTATTTAGTACTATATGTGTGTTGTACTTCGTAGCACGACCATGAACGCATTCATTATAACTTTGGATGGTACTAAAATCCTTTTAATTTGTACTATTTTATACCACTGAGTGAGTTTATATTATTATGACTAATTCATATCATTTGATGTTTTGAAGGCCCCATATCCATCTCCTCTCTTTCAATCCAACGACAGTTGGCTGTAAGAGATTCTCTTAAACGATAAGACCGCCTATTGCACACTTGATGTTTTTATAAATGTTTGACCAGCACTTCTTATGTGGTGTACATTAACGTTTAAAATAAATAATACCTAGTTATTAGTATGTCGTTCTTGTCTAACCCCATATAAAAAGTAGACCTATGTGTGCGTATTTATCCATACTAATACTAATACTAATATACTAATAATATTATAAATGCGAAAGTAACTCTGTCTGTCTGTCTGTCTGTTACCTTTTCACGCTTAAACCGCTCAACCGATTTAGATGAAATTTGGTAAGAAGATAGTTTGAGACCTTGGAACGGACATAGGCTACTTTTTTTTGCAAAAAATGCGAAGGGGAGAAATGGGAGGGGGTTTAATTTTGAATGAAACTTCTTATTATGGCCTAAGCCGTTGAACCGATTAAGATGAAATTTGGTGTGAAGATAGTTTGAGACCCAGGGCAGGACTTAGGCTAATTTTTTTGCATAAAACACAAAGGGGAAGAAATAGGGGGGTGGGTTAGATTTGTATGATACTTCTTATTATGGCTTAAACCACTGAACCGATTTAGATGAAATTCGGTATGCAGGTAGTATGAGATCCTGGGATGGACATGGGCTACTTTTTTGTATTAAACAAGGTGCGGGAGAAATGGGGTGGAGTAGTTATAAAATATGAAAATAATGAAACTAACATGAAACAGTCCCTGAAAGTGGTAATAAGCAAAACTTTTAAATATTCTACTGCTTATTTTTATTAGGGGGATATTTTTATGCTGTGGATATGCCTCGCAAGCGTAAATCTCCTTTGAGCCGTAGCTCTACCAGAGCTCGAACAGCAAGAGTAGCTAGAAGCTAAGAAACAGAGTAGCAGACTCAATCCGTCTAATTTTAGATGCTGAGCGTCACGCAACCCAAAGAGCTGCTGAGACTTTCGATCAGATTCAGGCTCGCCAACTCGCAGATGCTGAACGTCACGCAACTGAAAGAGCTGCTGAGACTTTAGACCAGACTCAGGCTCGCTAACTCGCAGATGCTGAGCGTCACGCAAATGAAAGGGCTGCTGCGACTTTCAACCAGACTCAAGCTCGCCAACTCACAGATGCTGAGCGTCACGCAACTCAAAGGGCTGGTGAGACCTTTGAGCAAACACAGGCCCTTCGGATTTTAGATGCCGAACGTCACGCGTCATCGATAGCTGCTGAGACGCCTGAACAATTCCAAATACGGCGTGTTTTACGAGCTCAACGGCAGTCTGAAAGGAGACGTACGTTTGCAAGAAATACATGGGAGTCGTTCCACAACGCTGCGTCTGATTATGACCCATTGATTGATTACACTAACCATCGATTAGTTCTCATAGGGAACATGGATAAAAAATGTAGATATTGTGAAGCACTCAAGTGGAATGATGAGACACCGGGTATGTGTTGCTCTGGTGGAAAAGTTTCAGTTCCAACGCTTGGTGAGCCAGAAGAACCACTCAAGTCTTTGCTTTTGTATGACAGTGATGAATCGCGCCGTTTTTTAAGCAGAATAAGAAAATATAATACATCCTTCCAAGCAAGCTTGAATCAAGTGGCAGCAGAGTGACTAACCCTGAAACTCTACAGGGTGAGAATCTCTACCCTGTAGAGTTTTTTAACTCTTTAGAATTATCAGGGGTGCCGTCCCACACGTTGAGGCTGAAAGTTGGTGTCCCAGTACTGTTAATGAGAAAACTGGACGCACCAAAATTATGTAATGGCACCCGACTACAAATAACACACCTAGGACGCAATATAGTAAGGGCAACAATTATGACAGGAATAGCAAAGGGATGTGTAAATGTAAATGTGTGAAATGTAATGATTTCACGTATTCCGATAATCCCAACCAATATGCCATTCCAATTTAAAAGGTTGCAATTTCCCCTTAAAGCGACATTCGCGATTACCATAAATAAAGCTCAAGGGCAAACACTGACAGCTGCAGGAGTGAATTTAGAAAAAAACTGATTTTCCCATGGGCAACTGTATGTAGCGTGTTCACGAGTATCAAGTCCACATAATCAATATGTTTTAGCAAAAGATGGTAAAACTAAAATATTGTTTACACGACTGTGTTAAAGTAAGTTATTAAAAATTACAACTCTGTGCTCATAACCTATTTCCACACTTTTGACGACAAAAACAATATTTATAAGAATCAAAAATCAAATTAGTACCTACTGCATTTTATGTTACGCACAATACACTATTTTTGTACTACTCTGTGTTTCCTTTTCTACGTTTTACGCGAGCGAAGCCGCGGTAAATTTTACCGGATAAATACGCTCTTTATTTTTTTTAAATGTGTTTATTATTTATTTTATGAATAAAGCGCTTTTATGTAAATTTAAACAAGTCTAGTATTTTCAAACCGTAAAAAATCATTATCAATCAACATGTAACTGTACCATCTTTTGCTAAAACATATTGATTATGTGGACTTGATACTCGTGAACACGCTACATACAGTTGCCCATGGGAAAATCAGTTTTTTTCTAAATTCACTCCTGCAGCTGTCAGTGTTTGCCCTTGAGCTTTATTTATGGTAATCGCGAATGTCGCTTTAAGGGGAAATTGCAACCTTTTAAATTGGAATGGCATATTGGTTGGGATTATCGGAATACGTGAAATCATTACATTTCACACATTTACATTTACACATCCCTTTGCTATTCCTGTCATAATTGTTGCCCTTACTATATTGCGTCCTAGGTGTGTTATTTGTAGTCGGGTGCCATTACATAATTTTGGTGCGTCCAGTTTTCTCATTAACAGTACTGGGACACCAACTTTCAGCCTCAACGTATGGGACGGCACCCCTGATAATTCTAAAGAGTTAAAAAACTCTACAGGGTAGAGATTCTCACCCTGTAGAGTTTCAGGGTTAGTCACTCTGCTGCCACTTGATTCAAGCTTGCTTGGAAGGATGTATTATATTTTCTTATTCTGCTTAAAAAACGGCGCGATTCATCACTGTGATACAAAAGCAAAGACTTGAGTGGTTCTTCTGGCTCACCAAGCGTTGGAACTGAAACTTTTCCACCAGAGCAACACATACCCGGTGTCTCATCATTCCACTTGAGTGCTTCACAATATCTACATTTTTTATCCATGTTCCCTATGAGAACTAATCGATGGTTAGTGTAATCAATCAATGGGTCATAATCAGACGCAGCGTTGTGGAACGACTCCCATGTATTTCTTGCAAACGTACGTCTCCTTTCAGACTGCCGTTGAGCTCGTAAAACACGCCGTATTTGGAATTGTTCAGGCGTCTCAGCAGCTATCGATGACGCATGACGTTCGGCATCTAAAATCCGAAGGGCCTGTGTTTGCTCAAAGTTCTCACCAGCCCTTTGAGTTGCGTAACGCTCAGCATCTGTGAGTTGGCGAGCTTGAGTCTGGTTGAAAGTCGCAGCAGCCCTTTCATTTGCGTGACGCTCAGCATCTGCGAGTTAGCGAGCCTGAGTCTGGTCTAAAGTCTCAGCAGCTCTTTGAGTTGCGTGACGCTCAGCATCTGCGTGTTGACGAACCTGAATCTGGTCTAAAGTCTCAGCAGCTCTTTCAGTTGCGTGACGTTCAGCATCTGCGAGTTGGCGAGCCTGAATCTGATCGAAAGTCTCAGCAGCTCTTTGGGTTGCGTGACGCTCAGCATCTAAAATTAGACGGATTGAGTCTGCTACTCTGTTTCTTAGCTTCTAGCTACTCTTGCTGTTCGAGCTCTGCTAGAGCTACGGCTCAAAGGAGATTTACGCTTGCGAGGCATATCCACAGCATAAAAATATCCCCTTAATAAAAATAAGCAGTAGAATATTTAAAAGTTTTGCTTAAATTACCACTTTCACGGACACTGACATTAATTTGACTTTTTCAAATTGACACTCAAATCTTTCATAAACAATTATATCATGCCTACAGCCGAATAAGAAGCACGCCATAAAAAGAAGTTTCATATTATTTTCATTATTTTCATATTTTATAACTACTCCACCCCATTTCTCCCGCACTTTGTTTAATACAAAAAAGTAGCCCATGTCCATCCCAGGATCTCATACTACCTGCATACCGAATTTCATCTAAATCGGTTCAGTGGTTTAAGCCATAATCAGAAGTATCATACAAATCTAACCCACCCCCCTATTTCTTCCCCTTTGTGTTTTATGCAAAAAAATTAGCCTAAGTCCTGCCCTGGGTCTCAAACTATCTTCACACTAAATTTCATCTTAATCGGTTCAACGGCTTAGGCCATAATAAGAAGTTTCATTCAAAATTAAACCCCCTCCCATTTCTCCCCCTTCGCATTTTTTGCAAAAAAAAGTAGCCTATGTCCGTTCCAAGGTCTCAAACTATCTTCTTACCAAATTTCATCTAAATCGGTTGAGCGGTTTAAGCGTGAAAAGGTAACAGACAGACAGAGTTACTTTCGCATTTATAATATTAGTATGGATAAATGATAAAAAAAAAAAAAACAAATTGATATTTTAATCGTTTTCATTATTGAAGAAATGCTTAGAAACGTAAAATATCAGTTGTAGTGTATTGTATATGTATTTCATGACATGATATGAGATTTTATAGTATACTACGACTAACGTCAAATCAAAGAAGTAAGAAGGCTATAGGGGATATCTTTGCAAAACTACAAGTAACAAAAACTAAAACATTCCGTGACTTAAAAGTTTATTTATTTTAAAACATAACACTCAGAACTATATGACGAAGCCACTTCTTATGCGTTACTTCGGATCCAAGTGGCGAAGGTAGACACACGAGCGTTGACACCAGGGAAGTTAGCCTGGGCGCAGCCGATACCAAAAGAGCAGACACCAACAACGACACTGTTGTGGTAGAGAGGACCGCCGGAGTCACCCTGGCACTGGTCGCGACCACCGCCGACCCAGCCGGAGCACAACATGTTGTCTGTGATTGCGATACCTCGGGTAGCGTAGTTGCTTCTGCAAGTGGCTTGGTTGATAACCCTAAGCTCGACGTGACGCAGTTGTTCAGAAGCGGCGCCACCAGCCTGTGAAATAGAAATATTAACAGATAACAAACAGAAAATTCTGACTGTGGGTTGAACACGTGAGCAAACATCAATAAACTTACGGATGTTGTTCCCCATCCAGCAGCCCAGACGGCTTGGTTGTCAGGGAGGTAGTAGTAGGCGCCAGCGATGGAAGCGACACGGACATTTTGATTGAAAAAGAAGTTGCTGGCGGAGCGCAAGACGGCGATGTCATTGTTCAAAGTGTTGCCGTTGTATGATGGGTGAACGATATTCTGGGCCACGTTGTAAACGACACCGCCGCTGTTAGCCCAAGTGGAGCCAATACGAATACGCCATCTGCCGGCTGCGTCGCCACTGTCAAAGGATGGAAATAATTATACTACCTGTCTTTAAATTTGATGTTTAGATAGTGATAACTACTAGAAGAATACTTACACGGTGCAGTGAGCCGCTGTGAGGATAGACCTGTTGTTCACGATAGTACCTCCGCATGCCTGCGAGTATGTGCTCAAGTTCCAAGTGTACAGGAGGGCGGCGATGGAGGGGTACCGATCAATGGTGGTGACCGAACCACCCACAATCCTCTGGGGATTGGAGGGGACGGCTTAAAAAAAACGAAGATATTTTTAAAACTTAGACCCTTAAAAAAACATATTGGCATGGAAAATGACAATACAAGAATTGTTCCATCCAACAACTCTATCAAGTTTAAAATATCTTAATTATGCTTTAGTTTATTACAAAATTTCGCAAAAAAAAAAAAACAAACTAATATGTCAGAACAGGAACCTTCTGATATATTAGTATGTAACATTTCATAAAAACACAGTTCAGTACATACCTGCGACGGCCGCGAAGCAAAGTGCTAGCAGAGCAAGGATACGCATTCTGGTAATACTCGTCGACGAGTGATTGTAAGTCGTTGTAACTGAAGGGTATTTATATCGAAGCTGATTGTTTGTTTTACTGTGCTAAGCAGAATTATTTAGTGTTATCGCGTTTTCTGAACATGAAGATTATAGATTAGTTTATTTTAAGGATAAAAATTACAGTCTTAGGTGACTAGCATTATTTTATTTTCGTTTATGTCATGCTGTTAAGAAATCATTAAGAGCAAAGTATACCTCCAACGAAATGTTTTATCTTGACAGTTTCAGCAATCCGTATATTTTTTTAATTATAAGTTAACCCCTTGAGTGCTTATTACCAGACACATTAGAAAACAAAACCGGCCAAGTGCGAGTCGGACTCGCGCACTTAGGGATCCGTATCATTATCGCAAAAATCACATTTGTTGTATGGGAGCCCCACGTAAATATTTATTTTACTTACTGCAACTCCTCGGAATCGAAATTTCACGGAAACGGATCGGATGTAGTGCGAAACCGTCCTTATTCTAACAAAACTGTTACATTACAATAAGGGCGGTTACAGTATCCTCTGACTGCTATGCAATCGGAGGATACATATTCGCTAGCTGGCTGACCAAAACCAGATGTACGTATCTTCCAACTGCACAGAATGATTTTCTTCTTATTTAAGTCTTTTTAGTTCGCTTCTTAAGCAAACGGGTTTTTTGTTTTTTTATTTAATTTACATCTTTTTTGTGATGATATTTTTTTCGAATTAGGTTATTTTCAACATATAAGTGTTATATTTCTGAAATCACCCCTTAATCCCCTTTATTTTGATACCCCCACCCTTTATTTTGAAGGGATAGGAAAAAAAAAACATTGGGCCCACACAATATGGCTACAAAAGCCGCCATTTTTCTATTTTCTAATTTTTATGTAACCAGTGACACTTGCAAGGTTAAGACGAATCGATTAACGTAAGAATCATCAAAATCGGCCAACGCATTTTGTCTCTAGAACGCCACATAGGAACAAACACATTGCCCTCCTTTGGCAGTCGGGTAAAATAGCAAGTACTTGATAACCGCTTCGTGGCGCAAGCTCTCCAGCTCCCCGGTCGAACCTTATAGGGGTTGGTAACTCCTGTACACGTAAAATGGGGACGTTTTTTTTCTCGTCTGTCATATATGGTGTGAGGTAACGTTGGATTGGCCATTCAAAAATATTACGGGGTTTTCAAAACCATTTTTCGATTCAAATGCTTATATATATTCAAATGATAATTTTACTTAGAGTGAGCTAAGTAGGCTTTACAATTTTACGAGAAATAGTCGACCAACTTATAAAATGTACTAAGAAAAGTAATTTTTTTTTTTTTTTTTTTTTTTTTTTTTTTTTCTGCGGGCCGTCTCACAGCTCAGTCAGAATGACTGGTAGCTGCTTAACCGGACTTTCCTACGGAGACTAAGCTATATAGCCTCCAGCTAGGCAAAAAATTACTAAACCTAAGCGACAACGCTGAGGGCTACCCCAGTTGGGGTCGGACCTCGGCTCAGGGCCGTCGCTGGGGGGACAAGCAAAAGCTGGATCTTGACAAGTGATTCTACCATCCGTTCGGAATAAGCCTACGTGGAGAAGAACGGACAAGAAACTCCATTTCATATCTAATAATTTAACTAATGCTCAGCTACGCGGGCTGGCAAGATTTTAAATGAAGGGATACGCGACGAGCCTCGGCGGCGAGGACTGACGAATCGGTTTGTATTTCTACGTTTGTATATTCTACTCCATACCTAGGCTCTTAAGGAGCAGAGTAGAGATCGTGAGGGGTCAGAGGTGAGCCTCAATTGGCGAAACTTGGTTAGAAACGGTGTAGGTGCGACTTAAATGCGCACCCATTGACCGTTTCTATAAACGAGGCTGTCTAGCTCCTCGGTTATGTTAGGGTACCGTTTGAAGAGGTCATTGGATTGGGCTTGGGTCATATCCCCGGCTGCCTCGATCCTATTGATCTCGGCAGCCAGCGATCTGGCCTCGTCCGTCATCCAGATTTTGTACGCACTGATGATGGTATCAGATACGCAGCGTCTGGGTTTGGGCGTGGATAGAGACGGGCTCTTAGCAGCGGCAGAGGTGGGAGCCTCCTGTCGGCTTTGAGCGGGCATGGGGGCTATGGGTGCCTGAGGGGCCGGAATGGGATGATCCATCAAGCCTGGAAGCTGTTGGACGGTCTGGGGAGCCACATTTTGGTGGTTGAGCTTGCCCCATGGCGAAGCCCTCTTAGGGGCTAGCCGGGGAGGGGGTTTCGTCGTGGGAGCTTGGCGTGCTTGACGCTCAGCATGAATTTTGGCCAATCTAGGCGCAACTTTGGGGGCTTTAGGACAACCCTTGTAGTTTGCCGTGTGACCGACTTGGTCACATAGCACGCAGCTGGGAGGCTCCGTGCATTCGGCAGGGTTTTTGGGACGGGTGCACTCTTTTGTGCCGTGATCCCCTCGGCACTTAACGCACCTGGGGCGGACAAAACAATGTTTTTGGCTATGGCCATATTGTTGGCAGTTGTGACACTGACCAACGACAAAGGGACGGTAAGGTTTCTCGATAGAGAACCCTGAAAGGGAGCAGAGAGTCTTGATTTTGAAAATAGGGGCATAGGACTCGGTAGGGTCGCACTCGACCATTACCATATCGTATTCCTGTCCACCTCTTGCTTTACGCATGCGGTGGACGGCAATGACAGGGACTTTTTGTGCGGCAAGATCCGCATAAATCTCATCGACTGGGATTTCCTTCGGAATGCGCCGGATAACCACACGGGTGGGCGCTTCCGATGGGAGAGAATAGGTATGGAACTCTATCCTCAAGGTTTTTAGGAGCCTGGTAAGGTTCCTGAAATCAGTAGGGGTCGGGAGTAGGATTTTAATGCCCACCTGGCAAGCGGTGGCACTAAGAAATTTGATTTTGCGTTCATCGCAAATTTTAGAAACTTCTGTCCACTTGGCCTTATCGTGGAGGAAGATAGGAGGGCATTTCTGCTTCTTGGGAATAGCAGCAGGACTGGGGTCGCGGCTCGACATTGGGGAAGCGTCGGCCTGAGTTAGGGGACTACGGGAGCGACTCCTGGGGGCTGGGGAGCGATCTGAGCGCCTAGACCGCTGGGAAGCGGTGACAGAGGTGGGCTGCACGTCGGAGGAGGGGTGGACGGCAGAGTTGGAGGGTTGGTCGAAGCGACCTTTTTGGGCTTGGTGGCTTTGGGGTGGGACTTGCCCTTCTTCCTCTTCCTCTTCCCCTCAGAGGTAGCTTGACAGCTTTCTGAGGAGGAATCGGCGGAGGCGTCATCAGTAGTGACATAATCATCGGAATCATCCTTATGATCATCACCGGACATGGGTTCGTCAACGAGTGGACTGTCAACGTTCGGGGAGGCAGGATTTTCCGAGAAATTAATCGGAAATTTGAGAGTTGGGGGTTTAGTGGGCGCAAGCGCCGAAACGGGGGCGGGCGCCGGGATGCCGATGGGCATGGGCTCCGGGGCGGGTATGGGAGGAGGGGGGGGGCATGTAGCCAGCTTGTGGAGGATAAAATTAAGCCTTTGCTTATTCACGCTGACTGGACTGGGATCGTCCGACAACGCGTCCTTGACGAGCTCTATCAACGCTTCGACAGGATGCATCCTGTCGCTGTTGATAGAGCTAGTGCAAGTGAAGGAAAAGGGAGTGAGATATTCCCCGGGTGGACAGGCCCGGGGATGTGTGCAATCCTACACTCCCAGTCGGGTTAGACTGGGAGGTGAGTATCTGGTGAGCCCTAAGCTTGTTTACCTGCCACCAATCTTATTGGGTGGCAGGGCCCTAAGGTACCGGTAAACCCACCGAAGGTGGGCCACCCACCACTGTGTACCAAAAGTCTGGTACGTCGGGATAGAAAACACCCGACCGTGCCAGGTGTAAGCTGTGGGACGAAGCGGGGGTTGACTAGGCTATCTACCAAGGCCAACTGATCCCGCTCCCGACTCCAATGACTGCCGTGTCCTTATGGGACTTGGCGGGTGCTTGGGGCACACCCTCACTGGCTTGTTAGCACCGCTAGGTTTCCCGCCAGGGACCACACAAGATGTGGATTTGAGCTGCCACTACTAGTAACCAAAGTTACTAGTAGCGACACCTTTGGAGCGGCGTGCGAAGACGCGACGACCGCAGTGACGTCACGCAGAGGGGCGCGACGAGACGGAGAGTGGGGGCGCCGGAGAGCGCGGTGGGGCGACGAGCAGCGAGACGTCCGCACGGAGCGACGGCTGGCGAGCTACTAAGAAAAGTAAAAAAAAATGTATATTGATATATAGGGACAACAGTTTTCGAACGCCAAAGTTCATTTTGTCCCTTCGTTAGAGCAATGTTCGGTGCTTTTATTGTTTACGAACGTTAGTAATATTAACTATTTTTTTGGCGAATGTAGCTGTTTATACGGAACCCTCTCTGCGCGAGTCAGACTCGCACTTGGCCAGTTTTTATCATTAGATATTATTATCTGATTCCGATTTATAAGATTATATTTCTATGCCATTTGTCTATACGACGTTGTCCGTACCTTACCTTATTTTTGTTATTTCACAAATTATTTAGTCTAAAAATCATTCATAATTCAATAAGGCTTGAAATCTGCATTTTTTGTGTTTAAATAAAAAAAATGCCATAATATCCTAAGCCTAAGGTACTTTGTATATTTTGTCGTAAAGGTGATGATTCTGAAACGAAATTAATGTGAAATGATTTCATTTAATTATTAATAATAATAAATTAATTTAACTTAATAATTTGGACCAATTTAGTATATTTCGTGCACCAATTTAAAACAAAGTCGTGATCCACATTAAGATGTCAAAAGTGGTCGGTGCTTTGTGTGATAAATATAAGACTTTATTATTTATTTTAACGTGACTGAATCATTCTTTTTAGGGTGCCGTACCTTGAAAGAAAAAACTGAAACCTTATAGGATCACTTTGTTGCCCGTCCGTCCGTCTGTCTGTCAAGACCCTTTTTTTCAGGATCGTGTGGAGGTACTAAGCTGAAATTTATATCAAATACTCAGGTCTACTGTCCCTTAAAGCTGTTTTCTTAAGGTTGTCAAATTTTCGACACTCGCAAGGGAATCAAAACCTACAGGGTACTTCCTGTGAACTCAGAATCTTGAAATTTGGTACGAAGCAACGTCTTATAGCACAGATAAAAGGAAAATTGCGATAACCGTAAATTTTTAGTTACATCATATAATAAAAATATTGAATATACCTACCTATAAATATTCTTTAGTAATCTAACTGACCAAATAGATTTTTTCAGTAATTTATCCTATTCACGCATTTTTATCTCAGTTTCAACGATGTACTAGATTTGTTTTATTTTGTTTTTGACATTGATTGTCACCAAGATGAGATTGTGACTAGAATTTTAAGTTTTTAAACCTTCCTGAGTACTATAATTATTGATCTTCTGGTCCTACACCTACCTGTGACAGCCTTTGCGTGTCAAAACTGATTGGATCAGAGAAACAGTTGTCGCTGTGTCGGCCTGACCTAGGAACATCAAGTGTTCGCAGTTTTAGTATCCATGAATTTAATTGAATGACTTGACTTTACTGTCATTTGTTTTTGGTCTTAGTGTCAGAACACGGCGGGAGACAACTTCAATGAGATTTAATATAATATAAGCTTTGCCCTGCAGCTTGGTTATTGAAGCCTATTACACAGCAAAAGCATTTTATTTCGGAATTCTAATTAAGGTAACTCTTTATCGCTGAAAGACTTTTCAAAACATATAATTCCTGAGGTGTTGGAGGAGTGAAGAGGTATTCCACGACTATCACAATGTTTTTGTTTTTTTATTAAAGTTATCCCACACTAGGAATTTCTACTGTATCGTGAGTGCATCCACAAACATATAAACTCACATACCCAAACACCCAGAGCCGGAACAACTATCTGTAGGTCAAACAAATACTAGTTCCGTGCGGGAATCGAACCCGCGACACAAAGCGCAGCTCGCAGCAGTCAAGCGCTCAACTACTTGGCACAGTCCGGCTGGCGAACCGCGCCTAAAATTCCAGATGCCAGAACCCGAAAGATGGTCATGTCCTCACCAGCCTTTACTGGAATAGTTGCATCCTCCAAACACTTCTGCCCTTGCGAATCTCCGAATAAAGGCAAGATAGAAGTGGGAGCTCTGTTCCTCGCCAGTGTTCACGCCAGCCACCCAATAAAGGTAAGTCGGAGATTAGGAACAAAACTTCTTCCGGGATATCGGGTCTGTGGGGTCGCCACTGCCAACCAGCTCGCCGCAAAGTTCCTCTGAGGATTTATCTCTCTCTTATTATGACCCCTCAGTCTAGGCATGTTTCGACAGAGGAGTATCTACCGCTACAGACCTAGATTTTTCATTCGATTCAATACTAATACCTAGTTGGTAGTGTGTAGTACTTGTCTACCTCCATGTAAAAAGTAGGCCCATGTGTGGGTATTTATAATAAACAAGTAACATTTAAATAACCCCCGACATTTTAATTTATCTAGTAGTAGATTCGCTTCAATCGTCAATCTATCGAAACACGTACTTATGACACAATATCTTGTGAAAAAACCCAGATTCAAAGAGTAAAATGCGGATAACTTTTGAACGGCTGAACCGATTTTAATCAAACATAGCTAACACTCTCGACAAAGTCACCTTTCAAACAACAAAAACCAAATCAAAATCGGTTCATCCGTTAAGGAGCTATGATGCCACAGACAGTCACACAGATACACAGCAACACATGTCAAACTTATAACACCCCTCTTTTTCCGTTGGGGGTTAATAAAACAATCAAAAGTCATTATCAATCAATGAAGTTAAATGGTGATTGATATCAACATTTAACTGCAATGATAATAAAGTATCTGCCCGAACATTGAGTTTCCTAGCCCTACATTATCACACTGCTGTAATACCTAGTTTTATTTAGTTTTAATTTGTTTTAATTTAGTTTAATTTCTTTGTTAAGTTTAATTTGGTCTATTTTCTGTTTTCTTGTAAGTTACGACGACGTTTTGTGTGCATGCAGAGTTTACCTGTAAGTGATTGTTACACTCTATTCTGATTTTTTGCGTATGTTTAATTTGATTATACCAGTGTATAGAATTGTTGGTCAACCGAAAAATAAATAAATAAATAATGTTTTTTACGGTTTGAAAGTACTAGACTTGTTTATATTTACATAAATGTGCTTTATTCATAAAAAAATATTAATAAATTTAAAGAAAATAAAGAGTACCTACTCATGCGGTTAAATGTTATACAACGAATAACAAAATAAAAGCGAAATCTGAAAAAAAATATTCTACTCATCAATTTAAACTGCTTTTACTACGGGACCAAACCAGGAATCTCGAATTAAAAAAGAACATTTATGTTTGAATAACTGGCCCGCCCGTTAAACTGATGACGTGTCGAAATCCTGGGTTCAATTCTACTGTCAGGAAAAGTATTTTTGGGTTTTCCATCTGGAATTTCTTAGTAACAGGCCGGAGTCTCTACTACACCCTCCTGGGCAAACAGAGCTTCTGGTTCTTTTTATTTAAAATAAATGTACCACAAACAAAGTTTTTTTTTCAATTTATGTTTAAAAACATAAAATATCCGTAGATACTGTATTGTATGACAATATTTAAAAGCATTTTGAAAGTATACTATGACTATCGTCAAATCAAAGAAGTAAGAAAACAGGAAAGAAAGATATCTAGAAGGATATCTTTGCAAAACTACAAGTAACAAAAACTAAAACATTCCGTGACTTAAAAGTTTATTTATTTTAAAACATAACACTCAGAACTATATCACGAAGCCACTTCTTATGCGTTACTTCGGATCCAAGTGGCGAAGGTAGACACACGGGCGTTGACACCGGGGAAGTTAGCCTGAGCGCAGCCGATACCAAAAGAGCAGACACCAACAACGACACTGTTGTGGTAGAGAGGACCGCCGGAGTCACCCTGGCACTGGTCGCGACCACCGCCGACCCAGCCGGAGCACAACATGTTGTCTGTGATAGTGATACCTTGGGTAGCGTAGTTGCTTCTGCAAGTGGCTTGGTTGATAACCCTAAGCTCGACGTGACGCAGTTGTTCAGAAGCGGCGCCAACAGCCTGTGAAATAGAAATATTAACAGATAACAAACAGAAAATTCTGACTGTGGGTTGAACACGTGAGCAAACATCAATAAACTTACGGATGTTGTTCCCCATCCAGCAGCCCAGACGGCTTGGTTGTCAGGGAGGTAGTAGTAGGCGCCAGCGATGGAAGCGACACGGACATTTTGATTGAAAAAGAAGTTGCTGGCGGAGCGCAAGACGGCGATGTCATTGTTCAAAGTGTTGCCGTTGTATGATGGGTGAACGATATTCTGGGCCACGTTGTAAACGACACCGCCGCTGTTAGCCCAAGTGGAGCCGATACGAATACGCCATCTGCCGGCTGCGTCGCCACTGTCAAAGGATGGAAATAATTATACTACCTGTCTTTAAATTTGATGTTTAGATAGTGATAACTACTAGAAGAATACTTACACGGTGCAGTGAGCCGCTGTGAGGATAGACCTGTTGTTCACGATAGTACCTCCGCATGCCTGCGAGTATGTGCTCAAGTTCCAAGTGTACAGGAGGGCGGCGATGGAGGGGTACCGATCAATGGTGGTGACCGAACCACCCACAATCCTCTGGGGATTGGAGGGAACGGCTGAAAAAAAACGAAGATATTTTTAAAACTTAGACCCGTAAAAAAACATATTGGCATGGAAAATGGCAATACAAGAATTGTTCCATCCAACAACTCTATCAAGTTTAAAATATCTTAATTATGCTTTAGTTTATTATAAAATTTCGCAAAAAAAAAAACAAACTAATATGTCAGAACAGGATCCTTCTGATATATTCGTATGTAACATTTCATAAAAACACAGTTCAGTACATACCTGCGACAGCCGCGAAGCAAAGTGTTAGGAGAGCAAGGATACGCATTCTGGTAATACTCGTCGACGAGTGATTGTAAGTCGTTGTAACTGAAGGGTATTTATATCGAAGCTGATTGTTTGTTTTACTGTGCTAAGCAGAATTATTTAGTGTTATCGCGTTTTCTGAACATGATTATAGATTAGTTTATTTTAAGGATAAAAATTACAGTCTTAGGTGACTAGCATTATTTTATTTTCGTTTATGTCATGCTGTTAAGAAATCATTAAGAGCAAAGTATACCTCCAACGAAATGTTTTATCTTGACAGTTTCAGCAATCCACATATTTTTTTAATTATAAGTTAACGCCTTGAGTGCTAATTACCAGACACATTAGAAAAAAAACCGGCAAAGTGCGAGTCGGACTCGCGCACTTAGGGATCCGTATTACTATCGCAAAAATCACGTTTGTTGTATGGGAGCCCCACGTAAATATTTATTTTACTTAATTTCGTGGAATCGAAATTTCACGGAAACGGATCGGATGTAGTGCGAAACCGTCCTTATTCTAACAAAACTGTTACATTACAATAAGGGCGGTTACAGTATCCTCTGACTGCTATGCAATCGGACGATACATATTCGCTAGCTGGCTGACCAAAACCAGATGTATCTTCCAACTGCACATAATGATTTTCTTCTTATTTACGTCTTTTTAGTTCGCTTCTTAAGCAAACGGGTTTTTTGTTTTTTTATTTGATTTACATCTTTTTTGTGATGATATTTTTTTCGAATTAGGTATATTTCAACATATAAGTGTTATATTTCTGAAATACCCCTTAATCCCCTTTATTTTGATACCCCACCCTTTATTTTGAAGGGATCGGAAAAAAAAACACTGGGCTCACACAATATGGCTACAAAATCCGCCATTTTTCTATTTTCTAATTTTTATGTAACCAGTGACACTTGCAAGGTTAAGACGAATCGATTAACGTAAGAATCATCAAAATCGGCCAACGCATTTTGTCTCTAGAACGCCACATAGGAACAAACATACATACATACATAGACTGATAAACACATTACCCTCCTTTGGCAGTCGGGTAAAATAGCAAATTCTTGATAACCGCTTCGTGGCGCAAGCTCTCCAGCTCCCCGGCCGAACCTTATAGGGGTTGGTAACTCCTGTACACTGTGGTGTTCATTCCACATGTTTTAGTTTACTTACGTTTTATAATATATTTTACAAATTTCATCACCGTTACTTTTGAAATTGTATCATCTCACGTTTTCCATTTTTTATGTATGCTTTACATTGGTTTAAACCTGAAAATTATAAGATTTGTTGATTCATCCAAAACTATTATATTATTTTTAACTCTTGACATTTTTACCTGACATGACATTGTCATTATTTTATTTTCTTAAACCATAGACATAAGATACCATTCTCTATAGCTTATTAAGCTCGTTGTACATTATATTTTCATTATAAGGGCAGCGGCAGACTGCGCCTCTGTAAACCGTTTTTATTCGTTCATGATTTCTTAATTCATATTTGAATTTAAAATTGAGAAGACATGTCGG
The DNA here is from genome assembly GCA_945859665.1 of Anorthoa munda. Lineage (NCBI taxonomy): Eukaryota > Metazoa > Arthropoda > Insecta > Lepidoptera > Noctuidae > Anorthoa > Anorthoa munda. Next base: position 24,822,962 of record OX243900.1, on the reverse strand, counting down.
AACGAAGAAAAACGGGTGTCACTTTTTTAGTCTTGAATCTGCTCGGAACGCTAGAGTCCGTTTTTCTGTTAATACTATGAAGTATACGATTGAATCTAAAACTCTTGAAAACTATAATAAATACGGCATGTGAATGTATTGAAATCTTAGAAGTGCAATAAATATAAACATATTGAATGTGGAACCTTAATTTCATTGACCTTGTCGGACACCACTTCATGTTTAAAGGGCTCTTTTGATCGGCATAGTAAGCCACAGCCCGACCTCCACACTTCTATCTGCCTGTTCTTGCACCTATGCTACTGTCTGTTAGCCTGACAATTGGTTCAAGCCTTGACCATCTGTGTGCCAGCCCATTCGTCCTGCTGGCTACCCTACTGCCTACCTAAGCGATTCATCTGCGAGCTCATCTGCCTACCTCGGGCATTGCACGCCTTCGTGTCCGGTCCAGCTGCGTAACCTGACTGTCTGCTAAGAAATACCTGCCCACGTCGTGCGAAGCCGGATCTTCGTAGCTGCCCACGTCGTGTGAAGTCCGGATCTTCCTAGCTGCCTACGTCGTGTCAAGCCGGACCTTAATTTGTTATTTATATCCTTTTCTTACTTTTAATTTATAGTAACCTTTAATTTTATTAACGTGGCTTACGTATAGTTCAACTGAGCTATACGTAACGCTACAACACGTAAAGTGGGGACGTTTTTTTCTCGTCTGTCATATGGTGTGAGAAAACGTTGGATTGGCCATTCAAAAATATTACGGGGTTGTCAAAACCATTTTTCGATTCAAACGCATATATTATATATTCAAATGATAATTTTACTTAGAGTGAAGTGTCCCCGGCAAACTAAATGATTGCTTTTGGATGTGTGAAAAATTCACGGCAGTAGTATATACAACGAAATTAAAAGACAAACTATCACAGCTAAGTAGGCTTTACAATTTTACGACAAATAGTCGACCAACTTATAAAATGTACTAAGAAAAGTAAAAAAAAATGTATATTGATATATAGGGACAACAGTTTTCGAACGACAAAGTTCATTTTGTCCCTTCGTTAGAGCAATGTTCGGTGCTTTTATTGTTTATGAACGTTAGTAATATTAACTATGTTTTTGGCGAATGTAGCTGTTTATACGGAACCCTCTCTGCGCGAGTCAGACTCGCACTTGGCCAGTTTTTATCATTAGATATTATTATCTGATTCCGATTTATAAGATGATATTTCTTTGCCATTTGTCTATACGACGTTGTCCGTACCTTACCTTATTTTTGTTATTTCACAAATTATTTAGTCTAAAAATCATTCATAATTCAATAAGGCTTGAAATCTGCATTTTTTGTGTTTAAATACAAAAAATGCCTTAATATCCTAAGCCTAAGGTTATTTTGGTATATTTTGTGGTAAAAAATTATGATTCTGAAACGAAATTAATGTGAAATGATTCCATTTAATTATTAATAATAATAAATGAATTTAACTTAATATTTTGGGCAATTTAGTGTATTCCGTGCACAAGTTTAAAACAAAAATGAGATCCACATTAAGATGTCAACAGTGATCGGTGCTTCGTGTGATAAATATAAGACTTTATTATTTATTTTATCGTGACTGAATTTTTCTTTTTAGGGTTCCGTACCTCGAAAGAAAAAAACGGCACTCTTATAGGATCACTTTGTTGTCCGTCCGTCCGTCTGTCTGTCAAGACCCTTTTTCTTAGGAACGCGTGGATTTATCAAGCTGAAATTTATATCAAATACTCAGGTCTACTGTCCCTTAAAGCTGTTTTCTGAAGGTTGTAAAATTTTCGACACTCGCAAGGGAATCAAAACCTACAAGGTACTTCCCGTCAACTCAGAATCTTGAAATTTGGTACGAAGCAACGTCTTATAGCACAGATAAAGGGAAAATTGCGAAAACTGTTTTTTTTTTTGTTAAATCATATAATAAAAATATTGAATATAAATATAATAATAATAAGCATATAAATTAACACACCCAAACACCCAGAGCCGGAACAACTATCTGTAGGTCATACAAATACTAGTTCCGTGCGGGAATTGAACCCGCGACACAAAGCGCAGCAGTCAATCACTCAACCACTTGGCGCAGTCCGGTTAGCGAACCGTGCCCCTAAAATTCCATATTCCAGAGCCCGAAAGATGGTCATGTCCTCACCAGCTTTTACTGGAATACCTGCATCCTCTAAAAACGTCTGCTCTTGCGAATCTCTGAAATAAAGGCAAGAGAGAGGTGGGAGCTCTGTTCCTCGCCAGTGTTCATGCCGACCACCCAATATGGCACCACTTGTTATTGTGAACGTTTGTCCTGTATGTTGTAAAGATAAAGATAATTTATTTGCCATAACATGTGTTTACATACCTTATGCATGCAAGATGTTGACTTAATATATAGCACATACATGTTTTGCCTATCGAGGCGTACAAATATAAATTTTATAAAATTGTTTTTATTAATTAAATTCATATAAAGAACATTTTAAACAAATCACAATAAATTGATACTAGGTTAATGTCAGAAAAACCAAAAAAGATAACAATAGATCATCTTTATCAAGTCATAAATCTATCATAAAAAAATAAAACTAAATTAAAAAAAAAAAAAATTAAGAAATGTCAGAGAGGTATAATCAAAACATAAAATGTCATAGAGAATTGTGGTTAGTAAAATAAAATAACGTCAAAAAAAAAAATACAATAAAATCATGAAATGTCATAAAAATCAGGGTTGATAAAAAAACGCAAAGAATAAAATGTCAAAAAAATCCAATCAAATCATAAAATAATGTCAAAGAAAAATACAATAAAATCATAAAATAATGTCAAAGAAAAGTTCAATAAAATCATAAAATGTCTTGCACAATTAAGATTTATAAAATCAAATGTCAACAAAGTACAGTAAAATCATAAAATGTCATAAATATCAATGAAATATAAGTAACATGCTGTCAGGTACAAACTAAACAAAAACAAAACGTAAATTAGTTTAAATGTCATTTCAATTAAATAATACGATGACTTAAAAGAAAAAAAAAACAAATAATAAAAGAAAATAATGTTACATTATTATATTATCATTCAAGAAGTCACGTATATGGTAATAAGATTTGTCTGTTAATAAATCTCGCATCTTTTTTTTAAATAGGTTTGCTGGCAAAGCTTTAAATGATTGCGGTATTTTATTGTACATTTTAGGCGCCATACAAAAGACACTCTTTGATGTGTGTAGGCAAAGTTGGCTATTGTCACGTCTATTACGGAGGAGGGTGTCAGCTAGTCGTGGGAATAGTTCCGGATTTAGTTTTACAAATGTTACTAATTCGAAAATGTAAAGTGAAGGTAGTGTTAATAATTTGTATTTTATAAAATAAGGCTTACAGCTGTCTATGGTACTCAAATTGAACATAGCTCGAATACATCTTTTTTGAGCCTTAAACGCTATTTTTTTGTCAGTCGAGTTTCCCCAAAATATGATCCCATAGCGTAGCAACGATGCAACTAGCCCATGATAAGCAGTCACCAATGCCTCTGTGTTAAGTTCTGGGGCAAGTTTATATAAGGCATACGCAGAAGAGCTCAGCCTTTTACTTAAGTATTCGATGTGTACCTTCCAGTCCAACTTTGCGTCTATCATAATTCCCAAAAATTTTGTGTTGTCAACTATATTAAGTAAGGTGTACATAGCTTTAATGTCATTTACCGCCTGGACTCGTTGCCTAAAATGCATAATGGTTGTTTTATCTAAATTTATTTTAAGGTTGTTTCTATCTTACCAAGATATTATTGATGTCAAAGATTGATTTATGTCATTTTCATATATGTCATTATCATTGCATGCTATAGTCATTGTACTGTCATCGGCAAAGAGTGTCATGGGGTGGTCAATTGCACTAGGCAGGTCATTAATGTAAATAATAAAAAGTAAACTACCCATTACGCTACCTTGAGGAACACCGTACATAGGTGTGCGTTCGTTTGACCTGTAAATTTCTTCTCTCTTCGTCTTAATATTGATTCTAGTTATTTCTGTGTATTGTTTTCTATTAGTCAGGTACGATTCAATAAGGTGCAGTATGTTTCCCCTTATGCCATAGGCTGCCAGTTTCTGTAATAGTACGCTATGATCAACGTAGTCAAAAGCTTGCGTCATATCGCAATAAATAGCGCATACCGGGATTCTCTTGTCCATATTATTCATGACGGTATGTAAAAACTCGTAAATTGCCATATTTGTGGACCTATTTTGCCTAAACCCCTTTTGCTCGTTACCAAATATATGTTTGTTTTCAAAATATGAATAAAATTCTTTATAAATATATTTTTCAAAAATTTTAGATAATATTGGGATTAAGGCAATTGGTCTGTAGTTTGCCATGTGCTCTCTACTGTTTTTCTTAAATAATGGTTTTACTACAGATACTTTTAGGGCATCCGGATAAACACCTGAATATATAGATAAATTTATAAGGTGGCTTAGATGTGTACAAATTGTTTCAGAAACATACTTTACCACCCTAGTAGAAATACCGTCGTAACCTGTACTATTTGTAGATTTTAGATCTTTCACAATCTTTAGTATGTCTGTAGGTATACTGGGTGCAACAAAGATTGAGTCTTTCTGTTTTATCACATTTGCGGTTACGTTATATGCCGAGCCCTGAATTGGTTGTATTTTTTCTATGAAAAAATTGTTAAACGCATTGGCGATTTCAAGAGGGTCATTTATTATTTTGTCATTTACATTTATACGGCTAATGGATTCTTTAGGTAAAAAAGGTTTCGATTTATTTATTATGTTCCATGTTGTTTTAGATTTATTTGTAGAAGTTTTAATTGAGTAATTGTTTTGAGCACGTCAAGTCAATTTCATTACATTTTTAAATCTTTTTGTGTAGTTTATATAATTTTTCTTATTCGTAATATTTGGTTTTAATCTGAAACGCCAGAGCAATTGTCGTTTCTTTTTGCTGCATAATTTAATACCGTTTGAAATCCATTTTGTTTTTTGTGTAACCTTTATAGTTGTCATCTTATAAGGGAAACAGAGGTCATAAAAAAGTTTAAATATGTCAATAAAAATGTCAAATGCGATATTTGAATCATTTGTTTCATAAATTTCTGAAAAAGTAAATTGTTTCAAACAGTCCTTAAACTTAACCATATTTTCCAGACTCAAATCACGTCGTTTTACACGCCAATATTTTAAAATACAGGTTTTTTTATACCGAGAAATTCATAATTTGTGCTGTGTGATCTGATAGAGCAAATTCAATGACGTCAGTTTTACAGTTAGCTTTAAAATTATGTGCGAAATTGTCTATGCATGTATGGCTTTGAAGTCTAGTAGGTTGGTGTAACGCTAATTTAAGATTGAAATTTAGCAACAGACACTCGAATTCCAACACAACGCTATTCTTTTTCATTACGTCTATATTAAAGTCTCCCGCCATTATAATATGCTCATACTTTTTCTTACAAATGAACCTCAATATTCTTTCTATTGTTTCATAGAATACTCTTAGATTGTTTAGTTTCGGTACTCTGTAGACACACAGAAGGATAACATTATATTGAATGAGCTCCACACCGCAACATTCAACTATACCAGTTAATGATAGTTGAGCTATTTGTGGCACATCTCTCCATTGGTGGCCATTTTTTATTAAAATACAAGCCCCACCTCGTTTACTTTCTTTTCTACAGAAAAATTATGCTAAATTGTAATTGGGGATATTTAAATGGCGTTCGTAACCTTCCATCATGAAATGTTCTGTAACACACAGCGCATCAACACCAATGTCCTTTTCCGCTAGTTCCTCTAAGCAAACAATTAGGGAATCGGCCTTATTTAAAAGCCCCGCTATGTTTTGATGCATAATGTAAAGGTAATCATTCATCGTAAAGTCACGAAAAAACTGCTTTTCGGTTTCCAATATGTGTGTTGGATCGTGAGATGTTAACGTTATGAGGTTCTTATTTACAGACTTAGTGTGGAGGCACTGTATGTCATTAATTAAGGCTAGAAGACTAGCAAAGATGGAACGGAATCCAAAATTGTTTATTTGACCTGACAGCCTGAAAAATGTATTATAGTCATAGTCTATAACTGCATTTGAATCTAACACACAGGCATATTTGTATGTCCAAACATCTTGACATAATGACTTGTTGAAGTTCATGACTCGCCAGTTATACATATTTGAGTTCATGTTATATCTATAAGTAGGTAAACAAAGAATAATGTTCGTATGTGTTATTTGACTAAGAGTGTTCCGTAAATTTACAATTAAATCAGTGTAATTTTTACTTATTTTAAAGTCTTGTTCACCAATTATAATAACACAGTAATCATTCATCGTAAAATCCACAAGTTTTGAGTCAATCCCTTTCAGTAGCTCACCTATAGCTCCATCTGTAGCTAAATAGTGACAAAAGTTGAAATTGTTTCCAACAGTTTCTTCCGCTATGAAGAGGACCTTGTTGTGTTTATTGGTACTCATAATGCACATTTTGTTTCGTTTATGATGCTGCGGTGAGTGTATCTCATTCTTGCTTTTATTTACGCTTGCTATATTCTTCCTTTCAATTAAATTTGGATTAATTTTAGTCGTTAAATTTGAATTCTGCTGTGTTTTTGAGCATGTTGTGTGAACTTTAGTTTGTTTTCTTTGTGATTTTGGTGTACATTGATTAATATGTTTCGAAATCAAGGATTTCCTTTTGTTAGGTGTTTCGCTTGTTAATTTTTGAGTAACTTTTTTGACTAACTCATGTTTTGTGTTTAATTTAGTTACGGCATTCTTTAGTTCCATGTTTTCTAGCGATAGTTTATTAATTTCATCATGAGCTGAAGTTAGTTCGAGCTTTAGTTGGTCTATCTCACTTCTAAGTGCCTGTATCTGTGAGTCACTTTCGCCGATGGATATATTTGGAAGGCTGTTGGAGCTGCCATCTATCGACAGGTTGATGGAACTAGTAGTATGATCCATAATACTAATGTCAGCTGTTTTGGACACATCTGTCAGTGATTGCGTGCGGTGTTTCGACCGAAATGTAATGTTGTCATAGGAATCCATTATAATTATAAATATATTTTAAAACTTGCCAAAAGTCCTGCGCCGAACTAGGATTTGAACTCGCATCCACTTAGGCAGCGTAGTACAAGCACCGATCTTATCCTCGAGGCCAACTGGTTATTGACAGTAGCGGTTCAAATTGATTACTAGTTAGTTTGGCTTTGTACTTTTGTTCGAATGACGGTGGATTGACAAAGTTAGGTTTTTTTTTACCAAAAGTAGTAATCGTATCTAATTAGAACACTTTTTTTTAAACTTAAATGTGAAAGTAACTTGGTGATTAATAGTTTTTATCACCACACTTTTGAACACTCGTAACGTAAATCACAGTACTTAACACTTGATTTCAAATTGATGCAAACCATAATAATATCGATTATCGTTCTGATGTTTATTTATGGTGTTCACATTTAGAATCCTTTGCGAGCACTTTCACTGAGTTATTGGCAAACATTTTAACTATTATATTAGTTTTCAGCACAATAAGTATGAGAAAAACATTTATAAACAATGATCAAATACGGAGCCTATATTGTTATCTGCAGTGCCCGTCTACCCTCCGTTTTTACTCCTCCGTGTGTATTTTGTGGTGTACAATAAAGTATATAATAAATAAATTAATAAAAGGCAAGTCGGAGATCAGGAACAAAACTTCTTCCGGGAGAACGGGTCTGTGAGGTTGCCACTGTCAACCAGCTCGCAGCAAAGGTGATCCGAGGATTTTATCTCTCTCTAATTGCCCCTCAGTCTAGGCATGTTTCGGCAAAGTAGTATCTAATGGTACAGACCTAGATTTCATTCGAGTCAATACTAATACCTAGTCGGTAGTATGAGTTCTTGTCTACCCCCATGTAAAAAGTAGGCCCATGTGTGCGTATTTATCATACACAACTAAAATTTAAATAACCCCCGACATTTTTATTTCATACTATTTAATTTATCTTGTAGTAGATCCGCTTCAATCGTCAATATATCGAAACACGTAATTATGACACGATATATTGCGAAAAAACCCAGATTCAAAGAGTAAAATGCGGATAACTTTTGAACGGCTGAACCGATTTTAATCAAACATAGCTCTACGCTACACTCTCGACAAAGTCCCCTTTCAAACAACAAAAACCAAATCAAAATAGGTTCATCCGTTAAGGAGCTATAATGCCACAGACAAACACACAGATTCATAGATACACAGATAGACAAATAGACAGATAGACATATACACATATATCCAGCAACACACGTCAAACTTATAATACCCCTCTTTTAACGTCGGGGGTTAATAAAACAAACAAAAATCATTATCAATGTATGCAGTTAAATGTTGATATCAATCAACATTTAACTGCTTGATTGATAATGATTTTCTACGGTTTGAAAGTACCAGACTAGTTTATATTTACATAAAAGTGCTTTATTCATAAAAAAAATATTAATAAATTTTAAGAAAATAAAGAGACCTACTCATGCGGTTAAATGTTATACAACGAATAACAGAATAAACGCAAAATCTGAAAAATTGTAATTGTGTAATTCTACTCATCATTATAAACAGCTTTTACTACGGGACCAAAACAGGAATGTCGAATTAAAAAAGAACATGTATGTTTGGATAACTGCACAAAAGGTACTGAACGCCGCCCGTTAAACTGATGACGTGTTGAAATCCTGGGTTCAATTCTACTGTCGGGAAAAGTATTTTTGGGTTTTTCATCTGAAATTTCTTAGTAACAGGCCGGAGTCTGAACTTGTGCCACTTGATGGCAATACGCTCATCCCCTGTTACATGGAACTAGATTATAACTGGTGAAATGTAGGTCTACTAGACCCTTCTGGGCATACAGAGCTTCTGGCCCGTATTATTTAAAATAAATGTACCATAAACAAAATCACGTTTTATTCATTTTAAAACGGCCAGTATTTTTTTTTATGTATTCTTAAAGACATAAAATATCCGTAGAGAGTGTGTATTTCATGACAATATTTAAAAGCATTTTGAAAGTATACTACGACTATCGTCAAATCAAAGATGTAATAAAACAGGAAAGAAAGGCTATAGAGGATATCTTTACAAAACTACAAGTAACAAAAACTAAAACATTCCGTGACTTAAAAGTTTATTTATTTTAAAACATAACACTCAGAACTATATCACGAAACCACTTCTTATGCGTTGCTTCGGATCCAAGAAGTGAAGCTAGACACGCGAGCGTTGACACCGGGGAAGTTAGCCTGAGCGCAGCCGATACCGAAAGAGCAGACACCAACAACGACACTGTTGTGGTAGAGAGGACCGCCGGAGTCACCCTGGCACTGGTCGCGACCACCACCGGACCAGCCGGAGCACAACATGTTGTCTGTGATAGTGATACCTCGGGCAGCGTAGTTGTTTCTGCAAGTGGCTTGGTTGATAACCCTAAGCTCGACGTGACGTAGCTGTTCAGAGGCGGAGCCACCAGCCTGCAAAATGGAAATAGTAAAGCAAATATAAATCTTCAATCAAAAGAAACAGATAATATTGGATTTCTATTGAACATGAGACCAATCATCAATAAACTTACGGATGTTGTACCCCATCCAGCAGCCCAGACGGCTTGGTTGTCACCAAGGTTGTAGTTGGCGCCAGCGATGGAAGCGGCGCGGACATTGTTGTTGAAAGAGAAGGCGCTGGCGGAGCGCAACACGGCGATGTCATTGTTCAAAGTGTATGATGGGTGAACGATATTCTGGGCCACGTTGTGAACGACACCGCCGCTGTTAGCCCAAGTGGAGCCGATACGAATACGCCATCTGTCGGCTGCGTCGCCACTGTCAAAGGATTGGAAATTATTATACTACTTGTCTTTGAATTTGATGATTAGGTAGTGATATTTAATACAAAAATACTTACACGGTGCAGTGAGCCGCGGTGAGGATAGACCTGTTGTTCAGGATAGTACCTCCGCATGCCTGCCAGTATACGCTCCAGTCCCACGTGTACAGTAGGGCGGCGATGGTGGGGTACCGATCAATGGTGGTGACCGAACCACCCACAATCCTCTGGGGATTGGAGGGGACGGCTGAAAAAAAGAAGAAGATATATTTAAAACTTGAACCCTTAAAAAAATATATTGGCACGGAAAATAACAATATTTTTTATATAAATAATATAAAAAATATTGTAAAGTTTAAAAGATCTTAATTATTCTTTAGTTTATTAAAATATTTCGCAAAAAAAAATACAAACGAATATGTCAGAACGGGATCCTTCTGGTAAATTCGTATGTAACATTTCTTTAAAATATAGATTAGAACATACCTGCGACGGCAGCGAAGCAAAGTGCTAGCAGAGCAAGGATACGCATACTGGTAATACTCGTCGACGAGTGATTGTAAGTCGTTGTAACTAAAGGGTATTTATATCAAAGCTGATTGTTTGTTTTATTGTGCTACGCGGCACTATTTACTTTATCTACTATAGTGTTATCATGTTTCCTAAAAATGAATATTACAGATTAGTTAATTTTCAGGATAAAAATTAGTCTGATGTAGATGACTAGCATTATTTTTATTTTCGTTTGTGTCACGCTGTACTGAACGCGAAATCATTAAGAGCAAAGTTTACCTCAAACAAAATGTTATATTTGACAGTTTCAACAATTCACATTTTTTTTTTAATTAGCTGACGCAAGCAATTATCTTGGGAACCAAAGTTCTCAAAAGGCATTCAAGGTGTTAATCTATATATAATGTATGTAATATACCTACCTATAATAAAAACCTAATAAAATTATAACTGACCGGTAGATAGGATAAATCTAAGAAACAATACATGAGGGTCTTTATAACACCAATAAAAGCCAATACAGTGATTTTTTGTATGTTTGTTTGTCTGTCTGTCTGAATGTCTGTGAAAACTACTATGCATTTGTGATCTTTCAAGATGTATTACAATCTTACGGTGTTTGCAATAATCCAGTCTTATATATAAATACATTGTTCAATTATCGTAATCTTTAAACATTATAAATCTGTACCGTAGACGAGCTGATTCTGTACATTCAAATTTTCTAGAAAAAGTAGCTGCAAAGTAAAGTAAAAGAACGAACGTTAGGGAGCATGATAGTTGCCTCAACACACGATCTAATTCACGTGGACACCAACATTACAATTATTATATAAATACTAGCCCGCGTCTTCGGCTCCACCCACGTGGTATTAGTACTTTCCATACATGTTTATAAGTTATAGCCCATGTGTTAGGGTGGTTACGCACTACACGTCCGTGTCTGTGATCCGTGTCCGTGATTTGAGTTCTATGTTCAAAATGTTCTGAATTATTAGATTATATTATTATTAGATTATGATGGATAGATTTCGGATATAGTGTATAAGCTTCCCTGCAAGAAGTAATACGGCTACTTCGGAAACGAAATTTCACGGAAACGGATCAGATGTAGTGCGTAACCGCCCATAATATTCACGGCAGTAATACATAGAACGAAATTAAAAGGAAAACTATCACAGCAAAGTAGGCTTTACAATTTTACGAGTAATAGTCTACCAACTTATAAAAGGTACCTACTTAGAAAAAAAAAAAATGTAAGTTTTTAAACTGTCATGGTCACTAACACTAACATTAACCGCACATCACCGAAATATCGGAAACTCGCAACGAACAGTAAACATGGTAAATATCCCGTTTCTAATGTTTTGGTCAAAAAAATATATATTGATATATAGGAACAACAGTTTTCGAACGGCAAAGTTAATTTTGTCCCTTCGTTAGAGCAATGTTCGGTGCCTTTATTGTTTAGTAGCTTATGCCCGTGGCTTCGCCCGCGTTTATACTCCAATCGCCACCAAACTTAACAGGATTATCCGCTGGCTGACAATCTAAAGATTGTCTAAAAATTTCATTAAAATCCAGCCGTTTCGGAGTCTATCAGGATCATACATATATACTTTCTCTTTTATAAATAATATGTAGAAGATTAACGTTAGTATTGTTAACTATATATCTCGGTGAATGTAGCTGTTTATATGGAACCCTCTGTGCGCGAGTTAGACTCGCACTTGGCCGGTTTTTATCATTAGATATTATTATCTAATTCTGATTTATTAGATTATATTTATATGTCATTTGTCTATGCGAAGTTGTCCGTACCTTACCTTATTTTTGTTATTTCACAAATTATTTAGTCTAAAAATTATTCATAATTCAATAAAGCTTGAAATCTGCATTTTTTGTGTTAAAATACACAAAATTCCTTATTATCCTAAGCCTAAGGTACTTTGTATATTTTGTCGTAAAAAGTGATGATTCTTAAACAAAATAAATGTTAAATTATTCAAGTTAATTATTAATAATAACAAATTGATTTAACTTTATATGGTGTACATAATAAAGAGTACTCTATTCTATTCTATTCTTAATAATTTGGCAATTTAGTGTCTTTTGTGCACTAGTTTAAAACAAAGTTTCACAACTTTTTTTTAAACTGGTGTCAAAAGTTATCGGCGCTTCGTGTGATAAATATTATAATAAAACCTTTATTACATGCATTAATTTTTAAATTACAACATAGTAATTAATAAAACAGTCAATTAAATTCAGAACCGTACAAAGTCATATAAACATCATTATTTAGAACACTTAATATCATATTTTTATTTATTAATTTAATTAATTAGATTTATACATAATTTATTTTATTCTATTATTTAATTAAATACATTATTTATCTTATTCTATTATTTAATTTATTATATTATTAAATAATAGAATATTAGATAAATATTAGACTTCTACTATTTATTATAACGTGACTGAATCTTTCTTAATGTTTTCAATGGGTTTATTTTTTATGTATCTTGCATGGTCTGCATTAAAGATGAATTATTTTTGCTATGCCATAGGCATGTGGTTAAGCCATAGGCCGTATCTTTTTAAAAACCCGTTGTCGGTCTTACTTAAAGTTACTGCCGATACCGTCTGGCTTAGAGATACCAGAGGGCAATAAAGTTATTTTCTGAATAAAAAATAACAATTCTGTTTGACCCTCAGTTAGATTATAAAACAAAAATTGGATACGTACTTTTTGCTTTAAATTGGGGGCTTGAGAGCCTTGTGACATCACTTCTAGGTAATTATTGTACCAAATATTGTCACACGAAATTTCAACGCTGTGTATCGTCATCATTTTTCGTTTACGTGACAAAATAAAAATAGGTACTTATATGTAATTATATATATGACGACACGGTTGGAGTAGTGGTTGAGAGATTGGTTACTGCGCTGCGTGCGGGTTCGATTCCCGCATGTAAAAAATATAGATAAGCTGTTCCGGATTTGGGTGTCATGTGTATGTGAATTTAAATGTTTATAAACGCACCCATGATACAGGGAGAAATTCCTAGAGTGAGGCCAAGATTATATAAATAAATAAACAAAAATAAAAGAATATGTATACCTATATATTCTTTAGTTATCTAACTGACCAAATAGATTTTTTAGTAATTTACCCTATTCACGCATTCTTGTCTCAATTTCAACGATGTACTAGATCTGTTCAATTTTGTTTTTGACATTGATTGTCACCAAGATGAGATTGCGACTAGAATTTTAAGTTATTAAACCTTCCTGAGTACTGTAGCGGTATAATTATTGATCTTCTGGTCCTACGCCCACAAAGCGCAGCAGTCAATCGCTCAACCACTTGGCGCAAACCAGATGGCGGAGCCCGAAAGATGGTCATGTCCTCACCAGCCTTTACTGGAATACTTGCATCCTCGAAACACATCTGCTCTTGCGAATCTACGAAATAAAGGAAATAGAGAGGTGGGAGCTCTGTTCCTCGCCAGTGTTCACGCCAACCACCCAATTAAGGCAAGTCGGAGATTAGGAACAAAACTTCTTACGGGACATCGGGTCTGTGGGGTCGCCATTGCCAACCAGCTCACCGCAAAGTTACTCTGAGGATTTTATCTCTATCTTATAATGGCCCGTCAGTCTAGGCATGTTTTAGCAAAGTAGTATCTACCGGTACAGACCTAGACTTCATTCGAGTCAATACTAATACCTAATTAGTAGTATGTAGTTCTTGTCTCCCCCAGGTAAAAAGTAGGCCCATGTGTGCATATTTATCATAAATAAAACAAACAAAAATCATTATCAATCATTGCAGTTAAATGTTGATTGAAAATTAGTATTTCCGGTTTGAAAATACAAGACTTGTTTATATTAACATAAAAGCGCTTTATACATAAAAAAATTAAGAAAATAACGAGTTATATATACACTCATGCGGTTAAATTTTATACACCGAATAACAGAATAAACGCAAATCTGAAAAAAATAATTCTACTCATCATTATAAACAGCTTTTACTACGGGACCAAACAAGGAATCTTGAAATAAAAAAGAACATTTATGTTTGAATAACTGGCCCGCCCGTTAAACTGATAACGTGTTGAATTGAACCCAGGATGGGTTCAATTCTACTGTCGAGAAAAATATTTTTTGGTTTTCCATCTGGAATTTCTTAGTAACATTAAGCCGGAGTCTGAACTTGTGCCATTTGATGGCAATACGCTCGACCCCTGTTACATGGGACTTCATCATAACTGGTGAAATGTAGGTTTACTACACCCTTCTGGGCGTACAGAGCTTCTGGCCCTTTTTATTTAAAATAAATGTAACACAAACAAAATCACGTTTTAATCGTTTTCAAATGACCAGTATTTTTTTTATTTTAAACTAGCTGTTCGCCGCGGCTTCGCTCCCGTGGGCCACCTCACAGGACCCGTTTTCGGGATTCAAAAATAGCCTATGTTACTCGGGAATAACGTAGCTTTCTATTGGTGAAAGATTTTTTTAAATCGGTATCGGTTTATTCGGTACAAACAAACAAACAAAAAGATCTTATAATATTACTAGCTGGTGCCCGCGACTTCGTCCGCGTCAAACTCGTAAAAAATATTTATTTTTATTTTTTTGTTTCCCGCCGGAACTATGAATTTTCTCGTGATCAAACGTAGCCTATGTTACTCGTTATTACATTAGCTATCTATCAGTGAATGTCCCGTCAAAATCGGTCCAGCTTTTTCGGAGATTACCCGGAACAAACAGACAGACAGACAAAAATCATAAAAATTGCTTATTTGTTGTAAGTACCGCATATACTTTCACGTGCATTCAATAAAACGTTCTTATTTTGATATTACATACAGACACTTCAATTTTATTTATTTATATAGATGTATAGATTACTAGCTGTTCCCCGCGGCTTCGGTCCCGTGGACCACCCCACAGGACCCGTTTTCGGGATTCAAAAATAGCCTATGTCATTCAGGAATAATGTAGCTATCTATTGGTGAAAGAATTTTTTGAATCAGTCCAGTAGTTTCGGAGCCTATTCGGTACAAACAAACAAAAAAATCTTTCCTCTTTATAATAGTCCAGCCGTTTCGGAGATTACCCGGAACAAACAGACAGACAGACAGACAAAAATCTTAAAAATTGCTTATTTGTTGTGAGTACCGTATATACTTTCACGTGCATTCAATAAAACGTTGTTATTTTGATATTACATACAGACATTCAATTTTATTTATTTGTATTGTAAAGATTTAAGCTTAAAACCATAAAATATCCGTAGAGAGTGTGTATTTCATGACAATATTTTAAAGCATAATAATTTAAAGCACGACAATATCATAAAGTATACTACGACTATCGTCAAATCATAAAAGTAAGAAAAAAGGAAAGAAAGGCTATAGAGGATATCTTTGCAAAACTACAAGTAACAAAAACTAAAATTTCCGTGACTTAAAAGTTTATTTATTTTAAAACATAACACTCAGAACTATATCACGAAGCCAATTCTTACGCGTTACTTCGGATCCAAGAGGTGAAGCTAGAAACACGAGCGTTAACACCGGGGAAGTTAGCCTGAGCGCAGCCAATACCGAAAGAGCAGACACCAACAACGACACTGTTGTGGTAGAGAGGACCGCCGGAGTCACCCTGGCACTGGTCGCGACCACCGCCGACCCAGCCGGAGCACAACATGTTGTCTGTGATAGCGATACCTCGGGTAGCGTAGTTGCTTCTGCAAGTGGCTTGGTTGATAACCCTAAGCTCGACGTTACGCAGTTGTTCAGAAGCGGCGCCACCAGCCTGTGAAATAGAAATATTAACAGATATAAACATAAAATTATGAATGTCAGTTGAACACGTGAGCAAACATCAATAAACTTACGGATGTTGTTCCCCATCCAGCAGCCCAGACGGCTTGGTTGTCAGGGAGGTAGTAGTAGGCGCCAGCGATGGAAGCGACACGGACATTTTGGTTGAAAGAGAAGCTGCTGGCGGAGCGCAAGACGGCGATGTCATTGTTCAAAGTGTTGCCGTTGTATGATGGGTGAACGATATTCTGGGCCACGTTGTGAACGACACCGCCGCTGTTAGCCCAAGTGGAGCCGATACGAATACGCCATCTGCCGGCTGCGTCGCCACTGTCAAAGGATGGAAATAATTATACTACGTGTCTTTGAATTTGATGATTAGGTAGTCATATCTAATAAAATCATACTTACACGGTGCAGTGAGCCGCGGTGAGGATAGACCTGTTGTTCAGGATAGTACCTCCGCATGCCTGCCAGTATGCGCTCCAGTCCCATGTGTACAGTAGGGCGGCGATGGTGGGATACCGATCAATGGTGGTGACCGAACCACCCACAATCCTCTGGGGATTGGAGGGGACGGCTGAAAAAAAGAAGAAGATATATTTAAAACTTGAACATTTAAAAAAATATATTTTCATGGAAAATGACAATATTTTTTATATAATAAATATTGGCAAAACCAAAAATAATTGTTCCATCCAACATTCCTATCAAGTTTAAATATCTTAATTATTCTTTAGTTTATTAAAATATTTTGCAAAAAATACAAACGAATATGTCAGAATGGGATCCTTCTGATATATTCGTATATAATATTTCTTAAAAATACAGATTAGAACATACCTGCGACGGCCGCGAAGCAAAGTGCTAGCAGAGCAAGGATACGCATATTGGTAATACTCGTCGACGAGTGATTGTAAGTCGTTGTAACTGAAGGGTATTTGTATCAAAGCTGATTGTTTGTTTTATTGTGCTACGCGGAACTATTTAGTTTATCTATACAGTGTTATCATGTTTTCTAAACATGAATATTATAGATTAGTAAATTTTCAGGATAAAAATTAGTCTTAGGTGACTAGCATTATTTTTATTTTCGTTTATGTCATGCTGTTAAGATATCATTAAGAGCAAAGTATACCTCCAACTAAAAGTTTTATTTTGACAGTTTAAATTTTTTTTAAAATTAGAAGTTAACCCCTTGAGTGCTTATTAGCAGACACAATAGAAAAACAATTGTCTTGGGAACCAAAATTCTCAAAAGGCACTCAAGGTGTTAAACTATATATTATGTATGTAATATATATTAAATACCTAATAAAATTATAACTGACCGATGGATAGGAAAAATTTAAGATGAATTACATGATGGTCTTTATAACACCAAAAGAAGCCAAAACAATGATTTTTAATATGTCTGTTTTTCTATCTGTCTGAATGTCTGTAAAAACTACTATGCAAAGACCTTGGAGCCCTTATTCCGCTCAATCGCGTCTTTAATACGCTCAGTATTAAAGCGGCGGAGGTCGCTTTTCAAGGACTTTAAGATCCGTCTATTTAGCTGCCGGTATTTCAACGCATCGTCTGAAGACTGCAGGATCATCTCACGCCTCTCCTTCATTAGCTTGAGAGTAGGATCAGAGAGCTTTTTGTTCCTATCTGTACGGCAGGTCTTGAAAAACATAGACACGACCGTATAGACAGCTTCCACTAACCCATCGCTGTATTCGTCCACGGAGCTCCCTAGGCACTCAAAACGATTCTGGAGTTCGAGCTGAAAGCTCTCGGGGTTGTGGACCTGGATCTGTGCTGGACAGAGCGGGGACTTCATCAGTCGAGACCTTTCAAGCTTGACATTAATGTTCAATGTGCCTCTTACCATGCTGTGATCGCTCCCGGTTTTCACCGAATTGATCACAGAGACATCATTGGACATTTGCTTCTTGGTTGACATGATGAAGTCGATCTCGTTTTAGTTGCACCATCGGGGCTTTGCCAGGTCCACTTCCTGTGCTTACGCTTTTTGAAGAAGGAGTTCATCATGTAGAGGCCCTCCTTCTCCACAAAACTGGCCAGTAGGTGAACCCGCTGGTTCCGACGTCCAACTCCAAATTGCCCCACTTGCAGCTCATCCTCGTCTCGTTTGCTCAGTTTCGTGTTGAAGTCCCCTATGACAACGGTGAAGTGAGTTTTAAAACCATGCATGGCTGTAGAGATATCCTCATACATGGCCTCTATCTCGTCGTCGGGATGTGCCGAGGTCGGGGCGTAGACCTGTATGACCTTCAGCGAATATCTTGCGGATATTCTGAGTGTAAGGTACGCCACCCTGGTCGACACACTCTCGATCTTTACTACGTTCTTCACAAGGGACTCGTGGACGATAAACCCGATACCACCTTGGAACTGCCGGTCACCTGCTCAATTCTTCCTCGAGTTCGGCTATCTTCTCGTCGGTCCGGAGTTTTCGCGTGTTATATGTTCCCAGGTCCAGTCGTTGGTGTTTATTGAAGTAGCCGGGTCCACTCCGGGGATTCTTAGCACCCCTTGCCACGCCATCGCCTCGACCGCTACCGTAGTCGAGGGTAGACGAGCTGCCGGGCACTCGGGGCCGTTTTTTATTTGTGCTATTCATTTGGTTTGGGGGGGTTTGCCATAATCGCCACACTTGGCAGGCGGGTTGACGATCGCAGTTAGTTGTTAAAGTGCACAGAGAACGCTGCTGCCCATTCTCTGGTGTGTCCCTTAGTCGCCTCTTCCGACACCCACGGGAAGATATGGGATGGTGCAATTCTTTAGGTCCGTCACTATTCAGTACATTCTGCTCGGCTGATTCTGTATATTCAAAAAATTCCGGAATAAGTAGCCAGTTGTGCACATGCACGCATTACGTAAAAGAACGAACGTTAGGGAGCATGACAGTTGCCTAATCTAATTCACGTGAAAACCAACATTACAATTATTATTTAAATACTAGCCCGCGCCTTCGACTCCAGCCACGTGGTATTAATACTTTCCCTATATGTTTACAAATTATAGCCTATGTGTTAGGGCGGTTACGCACTACGCGTCCGTGTCCGTGATCCGTGTCCGTGATCCGTGTCTGTGATCCGTGTCCGTGATCCGTGTCCGTGATCCGTGTCCGTGATCCGTGTCCGTGATCCGTGTCCGTGATTCGTGTCCGTGATCCGTGTCCGTGATCCGTGTCCGTGATCCGTGTCCGTGATCCGTGTCCGTGATCCGTGTCCGTGATCCGTGTCCGTGATCCGTGTCCGTGATCCGTGTCCGTGATCCGTGTCCGTGATCCGTGTCCGTGATCCGTGTCCGTGATCCGTGTCCGTGATCTGTGTCCGTGATCCGTGTCCGTGATCCGTGTCCGTGATTTGAGTTCTAAGTTCAAAATGTTTTGAATTATTAGATTATGACGGATAGATTTCGGATATAGTGCATAAGCTTCCCTGCAAGAAGTAATACGGCTACTTCAGAAACGAAATTTCACGGAAACGGATCAGATGTAGTGCGTAACCGCCCTTAATATTCACGCCAGTAATATATAGAACGAAATTAAAAGGAAAACTATCACAGCAAAGTAGGCTTTACAATTTTGCGAGTAATAGTCGACCAACTTATAAAATGTACCTATTTAGAAAAGTAAAAAAATAAAAAAAGTTTTTAAACTGTCATGGTCACTAACACTAACATTAACCGCACAGCACCGAATTATTTTGTAGCTTCTGCCCGTGGCTTCGCCCGCGTTTATACTCCAATCACCACCAAACTTAACAGGATTATCCGCTGGCTGACAATCTAAAGATTGTCTGAAAAAATCATTAAAATCAGTCCAGCCGTTTCGGCGTCTATAAGGATCATAAGTAAAGTATATATGTACTTTCTTTATTATAAATAATATATAGAAGATTAACGTTAATATTGTTAACTATATATCTCAGTGAATGTAGCTGTTTATATGGAACCCTCTGTGCGCGAGTTAGACTCGCACTTGGCCGGTTTTTATCATAAGATATTATTATCTAATTCTGATTTATTAGATTATATTTATATGTCATTTGTATATGCGAAGTTGTCCGTACCTTACCTTATTTTTGTTATTTCATAAATTATTTAGTCTAAAAATTATTCATAATTCAATAAGGCTTCAAATCTGCATTTTTGTGTTAAAATACACAAAATGCCTTATTATCCTAAGCCTAAGGTACTTTGTATATTTTGTCGTAAAAAGTGATGATTCTTAAACAAAATAAATGTGAAATTATTCAAGTTAATTATTAATAATAACAAATTGATTTAAATTAATAATTTGGACAATTTAGTGTATTTCGTGCACCAGTTTAAAACAAAGTTGTGATCCATATTAAGATGTCAAAAGTGATCGGTGCTTCGTGTGATAAATATTAGACTTCTACTATTTATTTTAACGTGACTGAATCTTTCTTTTTTAATGTTTTTGATGGGTTTATTTTTTATGTAACTTGCATTGTCTGCATTAAAGATGTATTATTTTTGTTATATTATTTTATCTACTTTTGACAATCCCAAGACTCAGGGGTCCCGAACCGTTAAAAGGCGTGCCAGGGGCTGGAGCCAACTCGCAGATAGACATTTTTCAATGAAATGTGACACTCACCACAAAATTGCTACGAAAAACTCAGGCTGGTGCAGGACTATTACAAAATATGGAGACAAAATATATTGGGCTATGGCTTTGGGAGATTTAGTTGACCGATTGCCTGAAACTATAGAAGGACTACTGGCCCCTGCCTGACTAATGTTGAAGGCTATAAATTGGTCGGGGGTGATAGATAGCACACTCAATTAATGAACCCCCAGAAACGGTCCCTAGCAGCTTAGTGACGTAGCTCCAAGGGGACAACATGTTCTGAGGTGTTTGAGGAGCGAAGAGGTATTCCACGACTAAAGATTGCACAAGTCTTAGAACCATTCTGGTCCTCCACCTACACCTATGACAGTCGTTCCGTGTCAAGCCTGATTGATTCAAGGTTAAGCCATAGGCCGTATCTTTTTAAAAACCCGTTGTCGGTCTTACTTAAAGTTACTGCCGATACCGTCTGGCTTAGAGATACCAGAGGGCAATAGAGTTATTTTCTGAATAAAAAATAACAATTCTGTTTGACCCTCAGTTATATTAAAAATCAAAAATTGGATACGGACTTTTTGCTTTAAATTGGGGACTTGAGAGCCTTGTGACATCACTTCTAGGTAATTATTGTACCAAATATTGAAATGAATGTTGAAATTTCAACGCTGTGTATCGTCATCATTTTTTGTTTACGTGACAAAAGAAAAATAGGTACTTATATATAATTATATATATATGACGACACGGTTGGAGTAGTGGTTGAGAGATCGGTTACTGCGCTGCGTGCGGGTTCGATTACCGCATGTAAAAAATATAGATAGCTGTTCCGGATTTGGGTGTCTTGTGTATGTGAACTTAAATGTTTATAAACGCACCCATGATACAGGGAGAAATTCCTAGAGTGGGGTCAAGATTATATAAATAAATAAACAAAAATAAAAGAATATGTATACCTATATATTCTTTAGTAATCTAACTGACCAAATAGATTTTTTTGTAATTTACCCTATTCACGCATTCTTGTCTCAGTTTCAACGATGTACTAGATTTGTTCAATTTTGTTTTTGACATCGATTGTCACGAAGATGAGATTGCGACTAGAATTTTAAGTTATTAAACCTTCCTGAGTACTGTAGCGGTATAATTATTGATCTTCTGGCCCCACGCCTACCTGTGACAGTATTTGCGAGACACAAAGCGCAGCAGTCAATCGCTCAACCACTTGGCGCAATCCGGATGGTGGAGCCCGAAAGATACACATGTCCTCACCAGCCTTTACTGGAATACTTGCATCCTGGAAACACGTCTGCTCTTGCGAATCTACAAAATAAAGGAAATAGAGAGGTGGGAGCTCTGTTCCTCGCCAGTGTTCACGCCAACCACCCAATTAAGGCAAGTCGGAGATTAGGAACAAAACTTCTAACGGGACATCGGGTCTGTGGGGTCGCCACTGCCAACCAGCTCACCGCAAAGTTGCTCTGAGGATTTTATCTCTATCTTATAATGGCCCCTCAGTCTAGGCATGTTTTGGCAAAGTAGTATCTACCGGTACAGACCTAGACTTCATTCGAGTCAATACTAATACCTAGTTGGTAGTATGTAGTTCTTGTCTCCCCCCATGTAAAAAGTAGGCCCATGTGTGCATATTTATCATAAATAAAACAAACAAAAATCATTATCAATCATTGCAGTTAAATGTTGATTGAAAATTAGTATTTCCGGTTTGAAAATACTAGACTTGTTTATATTTACATAAAAGCGCTTTATACATAAAAAAAATAAAGAGTTATATATATATTTACTCACGCGGTTGAATTTTATACACCGAATAACAGAATAAAAGCAAAACTGAAAAATAAAAAACTACTCATCATTATAAACCATATATTTCATAGTTACCTGTTTGGCCGCCGGCAGCGTATTTGCATTGAGGAATCTTTCTCTTCTTGGTGTCACACCTCTGCCGGTGTGCCGCAGGGTGGCGTATTATCTCCTCTACTTTTCGCACTCTTTATTAATGCTATCACTCAACGGCTATCTTCTTTCTACCACCTTTATGCAGATGATCTCCAAAATTATACTCAAGCCCCTCTCGGTGAGTTATCAGACGCTATTGAGTTTATTAAAACGGACTTGGCTCGAATTGGTGACTGGAGCGCTGAGTTTGGGCTGAAGATCAATCCGACGAAAACTCAAGTGGCTGTTGTGGGAAGTTCCCGAACGGAGCAGCATTAAGCATTCCTATGCATTCCACATCCTTCTTCGACAAATCTTTCACGGTTCAAGCAGCTCGTTTGTGGAATGCATTACCTATTAAATGATAAATGATAAATGATTTATTTTCTGTAAGTTGGTTTGTACAAACACTTTCACATGTCGATCATATTTTTTAAAACTAGATGAGGTCGGCGTTTCCTGTCTGACTACTCTGAGAAGAAAGGCCGAAACAAACTCAGAGGTCACAGTCTCTTTTAAAGTCCAGACAAAAACTTGATTAGATCATGTGAAGACCATGTAGACTGATGTCTGAAATGGTCTTTTGAGAAAAGAACCAGCCAGATTGAGTGGACCTGTCCAGTCAGTGCACGCATTTGTCAATAACCGTGCAGCTCAACTTAGAATTTAAGGAGCTCAACGAATTGACGAACAATACCAAAGAAAGGACATTCGGGTAGGCCGCATAAATACTCAAACTGCCAGACCATGATTAAAAACTAACTAAGATAAATTAAAATTAAAAAAAAGAATAATCCACATAGTCTTCACATTCACAATAATTAAAATAAAATAATATAATACTTTAAAAAGTAAATATTCTTGTCATTGCAAGAAAAATTAAAAAAATAAAAATATAATTAAAAACTAAATCCATAAATCCATGAAGCAAAATAAAAAAAATAAAAAACGAAATTAATTGGAGCAGCTCAATCCCAAGCCTTTTTGTCCTCAACGTTTTGAGGTATTGAGGTAAGACGTGCGCAAACATTACCTACCTTTAAAAAAATGGTGAAGGAGCATTTCCTTTCTCTGAAACTATTCTTCTCCTTTCTCTGTTCTATGTTTTATATTTATTAGTATATTATTTTATTGGTATGTATTTTTTTTTTGGGACAAACCCACCGCACTATTCCCAAACCACTGCAACTCCTGAAAGCCAGAATCAACAGTGGCGACCACCAGAAAAGCGCCGAGGCAATGAAGCTCGACGAAGTCCCGGAGAATGAATTTAACTGTCTTGGATCCCGCAACGAAATTAATCAGAAAAGAATAACGGAGGAGTAGGAACGGACGGACGGACGGTACGGTATGTATGTATTTTATGTAATATCTAAGTAATATTATCAAGCTAGTTTTTGTACACTGACAGCCCTATGTCTATCTCCTCTCGTTCAGACCGCCCATTGTACACTTATCTTAAAAAATATTGTCCTGTTACTATTTAAGTGGTGTACAATAAAGTATATAATAAATAATAAATAAATAAACAGCTTTTACTACGGGACCAAACACAGGAATCTCGAATTAAAAAAGAACATTTATGTTTGGATAACTGGCCCGCCCGTTAAACTGATGACGTGTTGAAATCCTGGGTTCAATTCCAATGTCAGGAAAAGTATTTTTGGGTTTTCCATCTAGAATTTATTAGTAACAGACCGGAGTCTGAACTTGTGGCAGTTGATGGCAATACGCTCGTCCCCTGTTACATGGGACTACATCATAACTGGTGAAATGTAGGTCTACTAGACCCTTCTGGGCATACAGAGCTTCTGGCCCTTTTTATTTAAAACTAGCTGTTGCCCGCGACTTCGTCTGCGTCAAACTCGTAAAAAATATATTTTAATTTTTTTATTTTCCCGCCGGAACTATGAATTTTCTCGTGATCAAACCAGTGAAATGCCCGTCAAAATCGGTTCAGCTGTTTCGTAGATTACCCGGAACAAACAGACAGACAGATAGACAGACAAACAAAAATCTTAAAAATTGCTTATTTGTTGTTAGTACCGTATATACTTTCACGTGCATTCAATAAAACGTTGTTATTTTGATATTACATACAGACATTCAATTTTATTTATTTGTATTGTAAAGATTTAAGCTTAAAACCATAAAATATCCGTAGAGTGTGTATTTCATGACAATATTTTAAAGCATTTTTAAAGTATACTACGACTATCGTCAAATCACAGAAGTAAAAAAAACGCAACTTTGTGTTAGGACACCATTAATAAAGCTTCTTGCGTCTGCAACTGCTACTCATGTTGTAATATATAACTTTTATCACTTTCGCCCGTACTTACTATTTTCATATTTTATCTTATATTATCATTTATTATCTGATTACTTATTTGTAAATCTTGCTTTTTTCCTCCGCAGTAATTTTAAATTATGAATCTTACTCTTTTCCTCCGCAGTAGTTTTAAATTCTTCAGGCAAACTTTCCAGTGCTGCCTGGTTTTATACTTCATTTTTATAATCACTGGATAAAACATTGTAACGCTCTGAAAGTTTGTAGTCCTTCTACAAACACTATAAAGCTGTAGTCAGTCCTCTTGCTCCACAAGAATTCATTGTTTTGGAGTGGAGTGAAACTTTATTTTTTAAAATGCTTTAAAATTAAATGAGTAACGTGATGAAAATGTTGGTTTTTATTAATGTTCGATAATATCAAAAACCCTCACCGATAATTAATAAACCTGTTATCTTATCGTATGCAGAAATCTGTGGCAAATGTAGTGAGTAGTATATTTGTTAAGTCATATGCTTAAGACACTTTGTATATTTTTAGTTTACTACTGTTTGTTTTCCCAATAATCTATATATATATAAGAGAAAGTATGTATGTCTATAAGGAACATTCCTTATAGAATCCGAAACGGCTGGATTGATTTTAATACAATTTTCAGACCCATTTTATTTAACTTTGGACGCGGGCGAAGCCGCGGGCTGAAGCTAAAAGTATTAAACACTTTTGTGGTAAGTTTAAAAACGCGCTTAAATAGAAAACCGTTTTTAGGGTTCCGTACCCAAAGGGTAAAAACTTCAATTATTAGTTAAAATTTTCACAGAGGATGTATTTCTGTTGCCGTTATAACAACAAATACTAAAACATAATAAAATAAATATTTTGGTGGGGCTCTCATACAACAAACGTGATTGTTGTGCCTTTTTTTGTGATAATGGTACGGAACCCTTCGTGCGCGAGTCCGACTCGCACTTGGCCGGTTTTATTAACACCGACTTCAGAAAAGCAAGTTAATTTTCACTTTGTAGTGTTTTGTTTTGGAATTCGGTTTAGATTTTTTGTTAAAAAGTTTTTTATTTTTATCTTTTGTTACCATGAAAATCATTTATAGCCAGAGGGCTTCTCATCATAATTTCAACAAGCCTAAACACGACTGGGATAAATTGTTTTATTACGGAGTTCCAGTGCCTACTTTCCGGCTTCATCACCAGAGCATTTCGATGGTAGCATTTTCAGAAGCAGAATCAGAACTTTATTTGTGAAACATAGGTGACTTAGTAGTGTGTGGGGAGTTACAACATTAAATAGACTCATTTTTCATTAGAATAATTTATTTAAATTTGCTTCATCACAGTCATTTAGTTATTCGGGCCCATTATTGTGGAATTAGATTAAAAGATGCATGTCTAGAAGAAGTAGCGAACGAACTGCATGGTAATGGTCTTCATTGAATTTTATTGTCATTTCATTTTATTTGTATTTTTTTTATTTATTTTTTTCATTTAAAATTATTTCTATAAAATATCTTCTTGACGTTTTTAATCTTTTTATTTTTGACATTTTTATTTTTAATTTACATTATAATAATTAAATTTTTTTTTACATTTATATAGATTATTGGGAAAACAAACAGTAGTAAACTAAAAATATACAAAGTGTCTTAAGCATATGACTTAACAAATATACTACTCACTACATTTGCCACAGATTTCTGCATACGATAAGATAACAGGTTTATTAATTATCGGTGAGGGTTTTTGATATTATCGAACATTAATAAAAACCAACATTTTCATCACGTTACTCATTTAATTTTAAAGCATTTTAAAAAATAAAGTTTCACTCCACTCCAAAACAATGAATTCTTGTGGAGCAAGAGGACTGACTACAGCTTTATAGTGTTTGTAGAAGGACTACAAACTTTCAGAGCGTTACAATGTTTTATCCAGTGATTATAAAAATGAAGTATAAAACCAGGCAGCACTGGAAAGTTTGCCTGAAGAATTTAAAACTACTGCGGAGGAAAAGAGTAAGATTCATAATTTAAAATTACTGCGGAGGAAAAAAGCAAGATTTACAAATAAGTAATCAGATAATAAATGATAATATAAGATAAAATATGAAAATAGTAAGTACGGGCGAAAGTGATAAAAGTTATATATTACAACATGAGTAGCAGTTGCAGACGCAAGAAGCTTTATTAATGGTGTCCTAACACAAAGTTGCGTATGATTTGAAGTGATTCTTTAATCTACACCTACACCTACCTAAATACTAATTATTTTACTGGTACATTCTCAACTTTCGTTGCTGAGCTGAATGTTGAAAATATAGGATTTCCTGATTTATTAAGAACAGGCATTTATATTATAACTGGGTGATAAATAATATATTAATAACATGACAGACACACGCTTCCATCGTGCATTTTCTTAAAATCGTTAGCTTAAGCGTTAAGCAAATCAGTACTAGAAAACTTGGATAATCTTCCTTTCAGAATTCAGGGTTTGTGCAAGATTCAATACACGCTCTTAAAGCATCGATGAATGGATTTTTAATGACAGTAATGTTCATTTTCGCAAAAATAATTAATAATAAGTTAAACATTTATGTATGAAGGTGGTTATATTATATATCAATAGGGTTTTGAAATGCAGGTTAACGAAAGTTAAACATTATTTAGAGTTTCAGTTCATTTATTTTAAAACATCTGCTTATGTCACGAAGCCAGTTTTTATGCGTTACTTTGGATCCAAGAGGTGTAGCGGGACACGCGAGCGTTGACACCGGGGAAGTTAGCCTGAGCGCAGCCGATACCGAAAGAGCAGACACCAACAACAATACCGTTGTGGTAGAGAGGACCGCCGGAGTCACCCTGGCACTGGTCGCGACCACCACCGGACCAGCCGGAGCACAACATGTTGTCTGTGATAGCGATACCTCGGGTAGCGTAGTTGTTTCTGCAAGTGGCTTGGTTGATAACCCTAAGCTCGACGTGACGTAGCTGTTCAGAGGCGGAGCCACCAGCCTGCAAAATGGAAATAGTAAAGCAAATATAAATCTCCGATCAAACGAAACAGATAATATTGGATATCTACTGAACATATATACAACAATCATCAATATACTTACGGAAGTTGTACCCCATCCAGCAGCCCAGACGGCTTGGTTGTCACCAAGGTTGTAGTTGGCGCCAGCGATGGAAGCGGCGCGGACATTGTTGTTGAAAGAGAAGGTGCTGGCGGAGCGCATGACGGTGATGTCATTGTTCAAAGTGTTGCTGTTGTATGATGGATGATTTATGATCTGGCCCACGTTGTGAACGACACCGCCGCTGTTAGCAAAAGTGGAGCCGAGACGAATACGCCATCTGCCGGCTGCGTCACCACTGTCAAACGATGGAAATAATTTTAATTATACAACCTGCCTTTGAATTTGATGAGTAATGATATCTTATAGAAAAATACTAACATGGTGCAGTGAGCCGCGGTTAGGATAGACCTATTGTTCAGGATACTACCTCCGCATGCCTGCCAGTATGCGCTCCAGTTCCATGTGTACAGGAGAGAAGCGATGGTGGGGTACCGATCAATGGTGGTGACCGAACCGCCCACAATCCTCTGGGGATTGGAGGGGACGGCTGAAAAGAAGAATAATGTTGTTAATATTTTGGACCCATAAACAAAAATTATGGTCAAGTTTCGTTAGAAAATGATTGACATGTGGATGAATCCAAGAAATCTATTACGACTACTACTTTTATGCAAAAAAAAAACGAGCCTTTTGTTTATTCAAATCTTTTGCAAAATAGATCCCGTATACAAATAGGTATTCGTCTCATTTCTTAATAACACATTTCAGTACATACCTGCGACGGCCGCGAAGCAAAGTGCTAGCAGAGCAAGGATACGCATACTGGTAATACTCGTCGACGAGTGATTGTAAGTCGTTGTAAGTGAAGGGTATTTATATCAAAGCTGATTGATTATACTACTACGTGAAAAGATTAAATGGCTTTATTGTAAATTATTATCTTCCACCCAAAAATATAAAGATGTCTACAGATTTGTGAAAAATTTCTCTCAGTAAGTGATGATTTTTTACTTTGTTAAAATAATGTCATTTAGAGTAAATCACGCAGACTTATTGCTTTGCAAACGATGAATGGAGCTCATTAATTTTGAATGGCAGCAAGACTGCATACCTACCGCAATTCGTGCAATTGTGCACATTTTTAGGGTTCTGTACCCGAAGGGTGCAAACGGGGTTCCGTTTGCTGTCACTCACGTGTCCGTCTGTCGGTCTGTCGGTCTGTCCGTCTGTCCGTCTGTCCGTCTGTTCTTCGAAAATTCTATCTTCCCACTGACCTATGAACATCAAATTTGATGATAATGTTTATTATTATTAGGTATATATTTTACTAACAAATCTATATTTATAAAAGAAAGTCGTGTTAGTTACACTATTTATAACTCAAGAACGGCTGAACCGATTTGGCTGAAAATTGGTAGGGAGGTAGCTAAGAACCAGGCGAAGGACATAGGATTTTTATCCCGTTTAGGGTAAGGTAGGGTAAGTAGGGTAGGGTAGGTAGGGTAGGTAGGGTAGGGTAGGGTAGGGTAGGGTAGGGTAGGTAGTGTAGATTAATGTTTGGTGTTTTTATGGCAAAACAAAGTTTGCCGGGTCAGCTAGTACCAATATATAAATGGGTGAAGCCCGACACGCACTTGGCCGGTTTTTTATTGCGTCTGATTAATTAAAAAACGTGAAAACTAAGAAAACTTTAGAGCTTCATAAGTCTGATAGTTTCAAAACTATGAACGTACTGGCAATTTTTTGCCAAACAGTTATTTCATTGTAGAGATAGGTTCTTACTTTTAGCAACACAATTTATTTATAGTGTCAGTGAATGAAAGCCCATTAATTTACGGATTATCAGCCAAATTTGAGATCCTTAGTAATATTATAGCTTTGTTCGATAGAGTATGTAAACTCCTTTACATATACGATGATGAGTAGACACTTTACTATCTTTTTTATTATGACGTGATCATAATCCAATGAAAACAACAGCTGTTATCTAATAGAATAGATAATTGTTTTCAAATCAGTCTTTAAAATGTCTTGTTTCTGTGAATACCCATTGCTTTCAATATTTTTATTTAAAAAGCTTTCTTTCAAAAAATACAACCGAGACTTCCAATTATAAAACACTACAAAGTGCTTAATAACTTTAATTTCGGATGTCGATGGTTCTTATATTTATGTCTGTTTTTGACACTTACTTCCAAAATTAAAGTAATTTTAAATCAATAAATAATAAATAAATCTTTATTTCTCCATAAATGCATTACATTATTTTGTTCTAAAAATGGCGTAAGCCAAACAACATTAGTTCCAGAGTAAAAAACCCTGACTTCTAAACTAGGTTTATGTACCTGTATCGTAGAAGCCATTTTGACTTTTGTAGTGTTTTTTATTTGGAAGTTGGTTCCATTATTTGTAAATAAGTTTATTTCTTTAGCGGTTCTTATGTTTATTGTAACATTTCCAGTTTAAAAATATATTTAAAAAAAAACGGCCAAGTGCGAGTCGGACTCGCGCACGAAGGGTTCCATACCATTATCGCAAAAAATCACGTATGTTGTATGGGAGCTCCACTTAAATATTTATTTTATTCTGTTTTTAGTATTTGTTGTTATAGCGGCAACAGAAATAGATCATCTGTGAAAATTTCAACTGTCTAGCTATCACGGTTCATGAGTTACAGGCTGGTGACAGACAGACAGACAGACGGACCGCGGAGTCTCAGTAATAGGGCCCCGTTTTTACCCGATGGGAACGGAACCCTAAAAAAGCAGATTATCATGATGAAAAGGTTGGTTTATATTAATATACGATAACATCAAAAACCCTCATTGACAATTAATTAACCCGTTACCTTAACGTATTGAAAAGTTTCGTGATGAGAAGGTGGTTCTAGCAGTCCCCTCAATCTGCTTCTGTTAATGTGAATCGAACGAGCATATCGTACTCCTAAAATCTAAACTTTATCCATAACATATTGAAGAGTTCGATGACGAGAAGATCGTTTCAAGTGTACCTTTAATCTTTGAGCATTACGCTATAGATGAACGCTATTGTGACTTTAGCATGCAGTTGAGCTCCTATGACATACATTTATGATACATACATATATACATACATAAACACACGCCTTTTTTCCATGGGGGTAGGCAAAAACTATAGAACGCCACATGCTACGATCCTTACATAAAGGATGTTTTTTTAGAGATATAGAACTTTATGTTGGCAACACTGTTTTAACTAGCGGCCATTTTGTCAGCTGTCAAGTGATTTGTGTTTAGTTTGGTTTGGCATTTCAACATGTATAGACTGACTCCTGAACAACGTTTCCAAATTGTGCAAATTTCTTGTTTTGTGCAAATTGGCCAGAACATTACAGTCAATGGTGACCGCTAAAGAGCCCTTATTACTGACTTTTTCGTTCCTCAATTGAATAACTATGATATGCAGGAGCTGTGGTTTCAACAAGATGACTCAACATGTCACACAGCTCGTGCCACAATTGATTTACTGAAGGAAACGTTTGGTATCCACATTGTTTCACGTTCCGGACCCGTGGATTGGCGTCCAAGATCGTGCGATTTAACGCCGCTAGACTATTTTCTGAGAAGATGTACGTAAAGTCACTAGTCTACGCCGAAACGATCGACCACTTGGAGGACAGCATTCACCGCGTTATTGCCGATTTACGGAAACAAATGTCGTAAAAACTGATTGAAAATTAGACCTCCAGATTAGATTACGTCCGAGCCAGCCGTAGCAGTTATATGCCAGAAATCATATTTAGATTATAATGCCAAACGATTATCTTTTAAATAAAACCAATTGAATTTAAATTTTATAAATTCATTCTTATTTTATTCCATTTCAAAGTTCTATATCTCTAAAAAAACAAACTTTACTTCTATTGCACGTTCATACATCTAGTCATACGCGCACGCCGGTTATGTGTACTGCACACCTGGGCTTTCTGAAGAACTTTACTAATAAGGTCCATATATGTCTTTCTAGGGCGTCTACTCCCGGCGTTTCCATTCACTTCTGCCTTGTAAACACCTTACTAATAGATTTATGATTGCACATAAATATATGAGCGACAGTTTCGTGAGTAATTAGGGTGTTAAGCGAATACCATGTGGACTAAGAGTAAATTGAGCTGTCATGGTACACGACGACGGCGCCGCGAACTGGCACCACGAGGCACGGGCTATGTCTATTCAGACTTCTCCTTCTATGTCCTCATAGATTTCTCTAGTTAGTAGGCCGGAACCCACACCCTGTGGTTACCAGAGCTCATTGAGCTCCCTGCAACTTGCAGGATAGGTTTTAGGAGAGAGGATGTATTCTAAAGCTAAGTTTAGACTGCGACACTATAGTAATTGTTATTATGTATTGTGACACAATAATTAGTGTCGAATCAGTGACTGTGTGGACATGTTTTGTCCAAGTATCTCCTGAGATTTTTGAGTAATAACTAAATACTTTAATTTTCCCCATAATCAACTATGGTGACGTATGCTATTTCGACTTGAGTGCGGTTCTGCTGGATAAGCTTGATAGACTCCTCAATAACTGCATTCGGTTCATATTTAACTTGAGGAAATATGACCATGTGTCGAGCTACAGGTCTGAGCTCAAATGGATGCCCATTCTCCAGAGAAGATGTTTGTGCGCTCTAACTACGCTTTTCTCCCTACTCAACTCTCCAACCCCACCTTCTTACCTCATGTCTCACTTTCAATATTTAAGTACGTCTCATACTAGGAATCTGCGTTCTGCCAACAATCTTCTTCTACTCTGTCCTTCTCATACTACTGATTTTGTTCATTCTTCCTTTCATATTCAGTCTATTCTTCTTTGGAACGCGCTTCCTCTCGAAATCAGGACGGCCACCAGTCAGTCGGTATGCTTTCAAGCAGAAATTGCGGTTTTATTATCAGCGGGGGGGAGGGTCATCTCGGTAACTTATTTTTATTAGTTTATTAAATATATATATATAGGTATGTATTATATAAAATATGTATGTATGTGTATTTAATGCAATCTATTATTATTATTTTTGTTGCCACGTTTTAAACAATGCACCTGCCATGTTGTCTCTACACCACTCTTGGTTGACTGGTAGAGAATGCCTAAAGCATTAAGTCCGCCATTGTACTTTTGTGCATGAAGTTTAAATAAATAAATAAATAAGTAATCAAACAAGTTCGAAGTTTTCCCTAAAACTCCGCTCCGAAACAATAGATTCTTGTGGAGCAAGGGGACTATCAAAGGCTTGTGTTTGTAGAAGGACTACAAACTTTCAGAGCGTTACAATGTTTTATCCAGTGATTATTAAAACCGGCCAAGTGCGAGTCGGACTCGCACAAGAAGGGTTCCGTACCATTATCGCTAAAAACGGCAACAAAGTCTCCTTTGTTGTATTGGAGCCCCACTTAAATATTTATTTTACTCTGTTTTTCGTATTTGTTGTTATAGCGGCAACAGAAATACATCACCTGTGAAAATTTCAACTGTCTTACTATCACGGTTCATGAGATACAGCCTGGTGACAGACAGACAGACAGACAGACAGACGGACCGCGAAGTCTCAGTAATAGGGTCCCGTTTTTAACCTTTGGGTACGGAACCCTAAAAATGAAGTATAAAAGCAAGCAGCACTGGAAAGTTTAACTGAGAATTTAAAACTACTGCAGAGGAAATAAGCAAGATGCATAACTAA
Organism: Anorthoa munda; assembly: GCA_945859665.1. Lineage (NCBI taxonomy): Eukaryota > Metazoa > Arthropoda > Insecta > Lepidoptera > Noctuidae > Anorthoa > Anorthoa munda. Next base: position 24,789,032 of record OX243900.1, on the reverse strand, counting down.
GTAATCAGATATGAAAATCATCATTTCAGCCGAAAGACGTCCACTGCTGGACATAGGCCTCCCCCAGGCGTCGCCACATTGACCGATCCCGTGCGTCTCGCATCCAGCGCCTTCCCGCAACCTTAACCAGGTCATCGGTCCACCTAGTGGGAGGCCTTCCAACATATCGTCTTCCGGTTCGCGGTCGCCATTCCAGAACTTTTCGGCCCAAACGGCCATCCGTTCTGCGAGCAATGTGCCCTGCCCACTGCCACTTAAGTTTGGCAATTCTTCGGGCTATATCGGTAACTTTGGTTCTCCTGCGGATATCATCATTTCTGACGTGATCACGCAAGGAAATTCCGAGCATAGCCCTCTCCATTGCCCTTTGGGTGACTTTAAGCTTTCTGATAAGGCCCATTGTGAGCGACCACGTCTCGGTCCCATAGGTGATCACTGGCAACACACACTGGTCATAAACTTTTGTCTTGAGACATTGCGGTAAATTGGACGAGAAGATACCACGCAACTTCCCGAACGCCGCCCAGCCGAGTCGGATTCGACGGTTGACCTCTTTCTCGAAGTTGGATCTACCCAACTGGATCGTTGTCCCAGGTAGACATAATCATCTACAACTTCAAGTAAACAGTCTCCGATCTTGATAGGAGTGGGTGTTACATGGGCATTCATCATGACCTTGGTTTTGTCCATGTTCATTTTAAGACCCACTCTTTCGGAAGCTTTATTGAGGTCATCGAGCATTATACCCTCAGTATCTCCATGGTCTCAGCCATGACCACTATGTCGTCGGCAAACCGAAGGTGAGTGATGTACTCGCCATTAACGTTGATGCCAAGCGACTTCCAATCCAGAACCTTGAAGACATCCTCCAGCGCAGCAGTGAACAGTTTCGGAGAAATGACGTCTCCCTGTCTCACGCCGCGCTGGTGAAGGATTGGTTTCGAGGTCTGATCCTGAAGACGGACTGACATGGTGGCGTTTTTGTACAAACACTTCAACACCTCAATGTACCGGTAGTCGATCTGGCACCGTTGGAGAGATTGCAGTACTGCCCAGGTCTCGATCGAATCGAAGGCTTTTTCGTAGTCCACAAACGCTAAACAGAGAGGCAGGTTATACTCTTCGGTCTTCTGTATGACCTGCCGCAGCGTATGTATGTGGTCTACGGTGCTAAAGCCTTTTCGGAATCCGGCTTGTTCGGGAGGCTGGAAATCGTCAAACCTGCGCGCGAGACGATTCGTGATGACTCATGAAAACAACTTGTAGACATGGCTAAGAAGTGAGATGGGCCTATAGTTCTTCAGTCGGGCATTGTCGCCCTTCTTGAAGAAGAGTACCACCACACCCCTGCACCATGCCTGTGGCGTTTTGCCCTCGAGTATGACGGCATCAAACAGCTTCTGAAGGGCCTTAAGGACCGGTTTTCCACCCGCCTTCAGGAGTTCAGCCGTGATTCCGTCATCACCCGGCGCCTTGTTGTTTTTAAGCTGTTTCAGAGCCATCCTAATCTCGTACAGGCTGACGTCCGGGATATCTTCGGTATAGTGCCGGGTCAATCTAGCTCTTGGGTCGTTTGCTAGACTCGCAACGGGCTTGCTGATTGATGTGTACAACTGCCCATAGAATGTCTCGATCTCCCTCAGAAGCTCCGGTTTGGCGGATACGATCCTGCCATCGTCGGTCTTCAGTCTCGTGAGCTGGCTCTGCCCAATAGCCAGATCCCTTGCAAATACCTTGGAGCCTTTATTTCGCTCAATCGCGTCTTTAATACGCTCGGTGTTAAAGCGGAGGTCTCTTTTCAAGGATTTAGAGATTTGTCTATTGAGCTGCCGATATTTGCACGCCTCATCTGAAGACTGCAGGATCATCTCACGCCTCTCCTTCATAAGCTTGAGAGTAGGATCAGAGAGCTTTTTGTTTCTATCTGTACGACGGGTCTTGAAAAACTTAGACCCGACCGTATGGACAGCTTCCACGAACCCGTCATTGTATTCGTCCACTGAGCTCCCTAGGCACTCGAAACGATTCTGGAGTTCGAGCTGAAAGCTCTCGGGGTTTTGGACCTGAATCTGTGCTGGACGGAGCGTGGACTTCATCAGTCGAGACCTTTCAAGCTTAATATTAATGTTCAATGTGCCTCTTACCATGCGGTGATCGCTCCCGGTTTGGATATGAAAATAAAAACTTGTAAAAAAAGTAAGTACGGGAGGAAGTCATGAAAACTAATTAACAACATTAGTAGCTATTGCGGTCGCAAGACGCTTTATTCATGGTGTCCGTACCATATGATTTCAAGTTATAATGTAATCTAGGTGACACTTACCTAAATACTTACTGGTAGATTCTCAACCTTAGGGGTTGAGCTGAATGTTGAAAGTGTAGTATTTCCTGATATATTTAGTTAGAACAGGCATTTATATTATAATAACTATTATGATAAAATAGCATAACAGGTTAACGAAAGATAAAATATTATGAAGAGTTTCAGTTTATTTATTTTAAAACATCTGCTTTTGTCACGAAGCCACTTCTTATGCGTTACTTTGGATCCAAGAGGTGTAGCGAGACACGCGAGCGTTGACACCGGGGAAGGCAGCCTGAGCGCAGCCGATACCGAAAGAGCAGACACCAACAACGATACCGTTGTGGTAGAGAGGACCGCCGGAGTCACCCTGGCACTGGTCGCGACCACCGTTGGGCCAGCCAGAGCACAACATGTTGTCTGTGATAGCGAGACCTCGGGTAGCGTAGTTGTTTCTGCAAGTGGCTTGGTTGATTACCCTAAGCTCGACGTGACGTAGCTGTTCAGAGGCGGAGCCACCAGCCTGCAAAATGGAAATAGTAAAACAAATATAAATCTCATAAATCAAACTAAACAGCTAAAATTGGATACCTGTTGAACATGAGACCAATCATCAATAAACTTACGGAAGTTGTACCCCATCCAGCAGCCCAGACGGCTTGGTTGTCACCAAGGTTGTAGTTGGAGCCAGCGATGGAAGCGGCGCGGACATTGTTGTTGAAAGAGAAGGTGCTGGCGGAGCGCATCACGGCGACGTCATTGTTATATCTGATGTTGTTGTATGATGGGTGATTTATGATTTGGTTCACGTTGTGAACGACACCGCCGCTGTTAGCAAAAGTGGAGCCGATACGAATACGCCATCTGCCGGCTGCGTCACCACTGTCAAACGATCAATAATTTTAATTATACAACCTGTCTTTGAATTTTTTGATGACTAGTGCTATCTAATAGGAAATTACTTACATGGTGCAGTGAGCCGCGGTGAGGATAGACCTGTTGTTCAGGATACTACCTCCGCATGACTGCCAGTATGTGCTCCAGTTCCATGTGTACAGGAGAGAGGCGATGGTGGGGTACCGATCAATGGTGGTGACCGAACCGCCCACAATCCTCTGGGGATTCGAGGGGACGGCTGAAAAGAAGATTAATGTTGTAAATATTTTGGACTCATTAACAAAATTTGTGGTCAAGTTTCGTTAGAAAGTTATTGAACTGTTTTATCCACCATATAAATATATAATATCAGTAATGTTCAAAAAAAGCAGGACAATTTTACAAAAGCTTATTCTAGTCTTTTGCAAATAGATTCCGTGTTTAAATAGGTATTTATATAATTTCAAAACAACACAGTTTAGAACATACCTGCGACGGCCGCGAAGCAAAGTGCTAGCAGAGCAAGGATGCGCATACTGGTAACTCCGTCGACGAGTGATTGTAAGTCGTTGTAACTGAAGGGTATTTATATCGAAGCTGATTGATTGTACTTCTGCGTGAAAAGATTATATGGCTTTATTGTTAATTATCTCTTTTTTGCTAATTATCTTCCACTCAAAAATGTAAAGATGTCTACAGATTTGCGAAAATTTTCTCTAAATAAATGGAGATTTTTTATTTTCTTGAAATAATGTCCTTTCGAGTAAATCACGCAGATTTAATGCTTTGCAAACGATGAATGGAGATCTTTTATTATGAATGGCAGCAAGACTGCGTATCTACCGCAATTCGTGCAATTTTGTACATTTTTTATTGTGACTGTTTAACTAAAAACGTGACGTAGGACTAAGAAAACTATTCTTCTTCTTCTTCTTAGTGGGGCACTCTTGGCAGAGTGGTCGTGGTCATTGGTGGGCCGTGATGCAAAGTGGCTCTTGCCATGCGTCGCCATTCGGTTCTATTGGACGCAATGTAGAAACAGTCGGTCATCGTAGCTTTAGTGATGTTTTAATAAGATCTGTCCATCTGGTCGGCGAGCGACCCCGGGATTGCTTGCCCTCCATTCTGCCTTGGATTAAAAGACGCTCCATTGAGTCTTCATTGCGAGTTACATGCCCAAAGAACTTTAGTATTCGTAAATTTCAGAGCTTCATAAGTCTGATAGTTTCGAAAGTTGTTTCAAGATAAACATACTGGTTAATTATTGCTAAACATTATTTCCATTGGAGAGATAGGTACTGTGAAGACACGACCTCACCTATTTAGAGGCAACCTATTATGAGACTGGCAACAGATAACTATTTAGTTTTGGTAGGTGATTGAAATCGGAACACTTGTAAAACAATTGAAGATGGGTTTGTTTTACTTTGCTTGACATTTCGGCACAAGCCGCCTTAGGGCAGGCATGTTGTTGATACAATATAATTATCAATGTAATTTCTTTCTTTTAATATAATTATCAATGCGATTCAGTATGTATGCTCCTTTACACCTACGATTATGAATACACACTTTGCTATCATTTTTATCATGATGCGATCATAATCCATTGAAAACAGATAACCGAATAGATAATTGTTTTTTTTTAAGTCAGTCTTTAATATGTCTTGTTTCTGTGAATGTGTAACCTTGCTTTTAATTTTTATTTAAAAAACTTACTTCTAAAAAAACAATTATAAACACTACAAAGTGCTATAATTTCCATTTTTTTACACTGAATTCCGAAATTAAAGTTTATTTTACACTTTGTCTTATTTATTTACATATATGTAATTTAAATAAGATTAAATACTTAATTAACAATAAATACCTTTTATATAATTAAATAAATAAAAACTACGAACACGTCGAAAAAGGGAGGGGTCACTGGGCGTCAAAAAATCTGTCCACATCGCTGTCAATGTGAAAAGTGCCCAGAACACTGGCAGCATTGCTACGTTAAAAACAGTTTATTTCTTTAGCGGTTCTTATGTTTATAGTAACATTTCCAGGTCAAAATATATTAAAAACTGGCCAAGTGCGAGTCGGACTCGCGCACGAAGGGTTCCGTACCTCTATCGCAGAAATCGGCAAAAAAAAACCGGCCAAGTGCGAGTCGGACTCGCACACGAAGGGTTCCGTACCATTATCGCAAAACACTGCATAAAAATCACGTTTGTTGTATGGGAGCCCCCCTTAATTTATTTTATTTTAATTTATTAATTATTACTTTTTGAAGTAAATATTACACTAAACATTCTGTGAATATTTCAGGCGTCTACCTGTTGCCGTTATTAACATGGAGCAAAAAACGGCAAAAATATCACGTTTGTTGTATGGGAGCCCCCCTTTAATATTTACTTTATACTGTTTTTAGTATTTGTTGTTATAGCGGCAAAAGAAATACATCATCTGTGAAAATTTCAACTGTCTAGCTATCACGGTTCATGAGATACAGCCTGGAGACAGACGGACAGACAGACAGACAGACAGACAGACGGATCGCGAAGTCTTAGTAATAGGGTCCCGTTTTTACCCTTTGGGTACGGAACCCTAAAAAAGCAGATTATCATGATGAAAAGGCTGGTTTATATTAATATACGATAACCCTCATCTACAATTAACTAACCTTTAAAATCTAAACTTTATCCTTAACATATTGAAGAGTTCCATGACGAGAAAATCGTTCGAAGTGTACCTTTAATCTTGGAGCTTTACGCTATCGATGTACGCTATTGTGACTATTGTGACTTTAGCATGCAGCTGAGCTCCTAAGACATACATTTATGATACATACATATATACATACATAAACTGACGCCTTTTTCCCATGGGCGTAGGCAAAAACTATAGAACGCCACCTGCTACGATCCATACATAAAGGGTGTGTTTTTAGAGGTATAGAACTTTAAGTTGGCAACACTGTTTTAACTAGCGGCCATTTTGTCAGCTGTCAAGTGATTTGTGTTTAGTTTGGTTTGGAATTTCAACATGAATAGACTGACTCCTGAACAACGCTTCCAAATTGTGCAAATTTCTTGTTTTGTGCACATTGGCCAGAACATTACAGTCAATGGTGACCTCTAAAGAGCCCTGATTACTGACTTTTTCGTTCCTCAATTGAACAACCATGATATGCAGGAGCTGTGTTTTCAACAAAACGGCGCTACATGTCACACAGCTCGTGCCACAATTGATTTACTGAAGGAAACGTTTGGTAACCGCATTGTTTCACGTTCCGGACCCGTGAATAGGCGTTCAAGATCGTGCGATTTAACGCCGCTAGACTATTTTCTGTGGGCATATGTGCAGTCGCTAGTTAACGCAGATAAGCCCGAAACGATCGACCACTTGGAGGACAACATTCGTCGCGTTATTGCCGATATACGGGCACAAATATTGGAATAAGTGATTGAAAATTAGACCTCCAGATTAGATTACGCCCGAGCCAGCCGTGGCAATCATATGCCAGAAATCATATTTCAATTATAATGCAAAAAGATTATCTTTTGAATTAAAATCAATTTCATTTTAGTTTTAAAAACAAGGGTTTTATTCCATTTCAAAGTTCTATACCTCTAAAAAAACAACCTTTACTTCTATATTACATAAAAGAACTTATATATCTGTTAGTAAGGTGAATTTGTCACTTAAAGAAGTACACAGCTTAAACATGTATTATGAAAAAACCAAATTATACAAATTATGAGAACATTTCCTAAGTAATTTAAAATAAACAAAACTTATTTTTTGTTACAATTAAATATAAATATGCGTAAAAAAGCGCTTATTTACCTAGGATGACAATATAAAAGAAAATAAAATACAACATCTTATTTACTTAATCAATAAATAAACCTACTCGGTTTAATTTTGTTGTGATTATCAGGTAGGTATATGTAAAACGACTGCAATATACGTGATCAAAATGTTATGAATGTTTGGGGATCATAAGTTTTTTACGGAATTGGTAAAAAGTGTCGGCAAAGATGTCAGTGTTGCTGCTATTGTGGATCATATTATAATTTGTCATTGCGACCAAGACCGAGACCGAGAGGGGCACTGCGACCAAGGTTTGTTTTTGATGAGGACACAGCAAGTATATCTGTTCTGCGTCCAAACCTAGCTATAGTGCGCCTAGGTACAGTGATATTAAGTTCAGATAATAGCTCTGGAACATCGGACCGATTACGATAATTTTGTAGAGAAATATCTGATCGGAGAGACTTCTACGTTGTTCCAGAGATATCATATTGAAATGGTTTAGTCTTTGAGGATAATTGGTGTCTCGATCGCAACTAGAACATCTGAAGCGCAAATACCTGGTGAAGGCCCTCTGTCTACGTTCTATTCTATTGACATGGACGCGATATGTAGGATTCCAAGCCGGAGATGCCTAATCTAGTATACTTCTATCAAGCGTGCTGAAAAGAAGTTTTAGGGTCGATATGGACCGAAACTCCGAACAAGTTCTCTTCACAAAACCTGCCATTTTTGTCGCTTTTGATACGATTATGATTAAGTCGATGTGGTTAATGAATGAAAGTTTACTGTCGAGCTGGACTCCTAAGTCACGGATTGTGCCAACCTTTTGCAGAGAAATTCCATTTAATCTATAAGACGAAAGTACTATATTCTTGTTACGCGTAAACGTCATGTGATAGCACTTACTTACGTTAAGCGTCATCATGTTTAACCGACACCATTCATGTATCGCATCCAGATCCTTCTGAAGAAGTGATACGTCCAAGTCCGTTTTAATTTTTTTAAGGCGATGATAGCTCAGTGGTAGTGACGTCGGATACCGAGACGAAGGTCGCGGGTTCGAATCCTACAATGAGCTTGAGCTTTCGGTGACGGAAAACATCGTGAGGAAACCATAGCACGGTGGTAGGGTACTTTGTAGTACCCGCCTGGCTGGCAACCACCCTCAAGTTGAAAATCTGTCGCCAAGCACCTTCCGGTGTGTTCCGACAGCAGCACTTGAGAGCCAGTTCCCTTCTAGGCTTTGTGTGCTTACCACCATCGGCCACATCATCACTGACCTCGGTGAGGTTGTGGTCAAACACAGGCCTATACATAGTAAAAAAAAAAAAAACTATGTACAGTTTTAAATCATCTGCAAACATGGAACATTTGCTGTGTCGTACTGTGGAAACAATGTCGTTCACAAATATAAGAAATAAGATCGGCCCCAGGTGCGATCCTTGTGGTACTCCGGAAGTGGAGGAGTAGAATAGTGATTCGTAACCTCTCACAACCACTCTCTGTTTCCGCCCCGTAAGGTAGGAAGCGAACCACCTGAGCAGTTGACCGGCTATTCCAAAATTTTCCAGGTTCATTAAAAGTATATTGTGGTTAACATCACAAATAAGGTCCATATATTTATTTCTAGGGCGTCTCCTCCCGGCGTTTCCATTCACGTCTGCCTTGTAAACACCTTACTAATAGATTTATGATTGCACATAAATATATTGAACGACAGGTTCGTGAGTAATAAGGGTGTTTAGCGAATACCATCTGGGCTAAGAGTAAATCGAGATGTCATGGTACACGACGACGGCGCCGCGAACAGGCACCGCGAGGCACGGGCTATGTCTATTCAGACTTCTCCTTCTATGTTCTCATAGATTTATCTAGTTGGTAGGCCGGAACCCACACCCTGTGGTTACCAGAGTTCATTGAGCTCCCTGCAACTTGCAGGATAGGTTTAAGGAGAGAGGATGTATTCTAAAGTTAAATTTAGACTGCGACACTATAGTAATTGGTATTATGTATTGAGACACAATAATCAGTGTCGAATCAGTGACTGTGTGGACATGTTTTGTCCAAGTATCTTCTGAGATTTTTGACTAATCAAATAAGTTCGAAGTTTTCCCTTAAACTCCGCTCCGAAACAATAGATTCTTGTGGAGCAAGGGGACTACCAAAAGCTTTATAGTGTTTGTAGAAGGAATACAAACTTACAGAGCGTTACAATGTTTTATCCAGTGATTATAAAAATGAAGTATAAAAGCAGACAGCACTGGAAAGTTTCTAAGTGTCCGTATCATATGATTTCAAGTTATAATTTAATCTACACCTATACCTACCTAAATACTTATTATTTTACTGGTAGATTCTCAACCTTAGGCGTTGAACTGAATGTTGAAAGTGTAGTATTTCCTGATATATTTAGTTAGAACAGGCATTTATATTATAATAACTATTTTGATAAAATAGCATAACAGGTTAACGAAAGATAAAATATTATGAAGAGTTTCAGTTTATTTATTTTAAAACATCTGCTTTTGTCACGAAGCCACTTCTTATGCGTTACTTTGGATCCAAGAGGTGTAGCGAGACACGCGAGCGTTGACACCGGGGAAGGCAGCCTGAGCGCAGCCGATACCGAAAGAGCAGACACCAACAACGATACCGTTGTGGTAGAGAGGACCGCCGGAGTCACCCTGGCACTGGTCGCGACCACCGTTGGGCCAGCCAGAGCACAACATGTTGTCTGTGATAGCGAGACCTCGGGTAGCGTAGTTGTTTCTGCAAGTGGCTTGGTTGATAACCCTAAGCTCGACGTGACGTAGCTGTTCAGAGGCGGAGCCACCAGCCTGCAAAATGGAAATAGTAAAGCAAATATAAATCTCCAATCAAACGAAACAGATAATATTAGATATCTACTGAACATAAGGCCAATCATCAATAAACTTACGGAAGTTGTACCCCATCCAGCAGCCCAGACAGCTTGGTTGTCACCAAGGTTGTAGTTGGAGCCAGCGATGGAAGCGGCGCGGACATTGTTGTTGAAAGAGAAGGAACTAGCGGAGCGCAAGACGGCGATGTCATTGTTATAAGTGTCGGCGTTGTATGATTGGTGATTTATGATCTGGTTCACGTTGTGAACGACACCACCGCTGTTAGCCCAAGTGGAGCCGAGACGAATACGCCATCTGCCAGCTGCGTCACCACTGTCAAACGATGGAAATAATTTTAATTATATAACCTGTCTTTTGATTTTTTGATGAGTGGTATTATCTAACAGGAAATTACTTACATGGTGCAGTGAGCCGCGGTGAGGATAGCCCTGTTGTTCAGGATACTACCTCCACATGCCTGCCAGTATGTGCTCCAGTTCCATGTGTACAGGAGAGAGGCGATGGTGGGGTACCGATCAATGGTGGTGACCGAACCACCCACAATCCTCTGGGGATTCGAGGGGACGGCTGAAAAGAAGATTAATGTTGTAAATATTTTGGATTCATTAACAAAATTTGTGGTCAAGTTTCGTTAGAAAGTTATTGAAATGTTTCATCCAAGAAATCAGTCATGTTCAAAAAAAGCAGGACAATTTTGCAAAAGCTTATTCTAGTCTTTTGCAAATAGATTCCGTGTTTAAATAGGTATTTGTATCATTTCAAAACAACACAGCTCAGCACATACCTGCGACGGCCGCGAAGCAAAGTGCTAGCAGAGCAAGGATGCGCATTCTGGTAATACTCGTCGACGAGTGATTATAAGTCGTTGTAACTGAAGGGTATTTATATCAAAGCTGATTGATCGTACTTCTACTCGTAGGTGAAAAGATTACATGGCTTTATTGTTAATTATCTCTTTTTTGCTAATTATCTTCCACTCAAAAATGTAAAGATGTCTACAGATTTGCGAAAATTTTCTCTAAATAAATGGAGATTTTTTATTTTCTTGAAATAATGTCCTTTCAAGTAAATCACGCAGATTTATTGCTTTGCAAACGATGTATGGAGCTCTTTTATTATAAATGGCAGCAAGACTGCTTATCTACCGCAATTCGTGCAATTTTGTACATTTTTTATTGTGACTGTTTAACTAAAATCGTGACGTAGGACTAAGAAAACTATTCTTCTTCTTCTTAGTTGGGCACTCTTGGCAGAGTGGTCGTGGTCATTGGTGGGCCCTGATACATGGTGGCTCTTGCCATGCGTCGACATTCGGTTCTATTTGACGCAAAATGGAAACAGTCGGTCATCGTAGCTTTAGAGATGTTTTAATAAGATCTGCCCATCTGGTCGGCGAGCGACCCCGGTATCTCTTGCCCTCCATTCTGCCTTGGATTACAAGACGCTCCATTGAGTCTTCATTGCGAGTTACATGCCCAAAGAACTTTAGTATTCGTAAACTTTAGAGCTTCATAAGTCTGATAGTTTCGAAAGTTGTTTCAAGATAAGAGCTTTAGTGGTTCTGTTGCCAGTGCACCTGCACTCAGTAAGCCAGATGTTCACCATCCGCCACTGGAATTAACTGTGGTCAAATCTTCGGGATCTAATTTGAATTGTAAAATTTTACAGAACAAATACATTTTTAACAAAATGGACTATGAGGCATGTGTTCGTGATCTACGCCTAGTGAATTGGGAAGATTGTGACTGTCTGAGTTGTAATGAGTTTCTTCAAAGATTTTATAATGTTTTATGGGAAACGATCGATAAATACACTCCGAAAGGAAAACCAAAAAAAGCCGGTTACCCTGCTTGGTTTTCGGCCTCTTTGATTAAAATACTTAAAGAAAAGCACAAATATAGGACTCGTTATAAAAAATATAAAAACCCTCGTGATTATGATACTTTTGATTGCCTACGCACGAGGGCCAAAAAAGCCTTGGAAGACTGCTTCAGAAATTATATTGTAAAAATTGAAAATGATTTGAAAACTAATGTAAAATCATTTTGGCGATATATCAAATCGAAAAAAACGTATAAAGGTATACCGGACCAGGTTTCTTATGGTGATCGTGTAGGAAATGGAGGCAGTGAGGTGGTAGATCTATTTGCAGATTACTTTGCCTCTGTGTACAGCGTCAATCAACCACCTAGTACCATTTTTTCTAATCTTACCACGTCTAATTACTCTCTCTCTTCTATATGCATTACTGAAGATGATATCAAAAAAAGTATTAAAAAATTGGATTTAAATAAAGGAGCTGGCCCGGACGGACTGCCTCCTGTTTTTATTCGCCTCTGTATTGATGCTCTAATAAAGCCACTACACATAATATACAATAGATCCCTTACAGAAGGCGTATTCCCCGATTTGTGGAAAATTGCACATATTGTCCCCATACATAAATCGGGTAGTTTGAATGATGTAACTAACTATAGACCGATATCTATTATATCTCAATTTGCTAAGATGTTCGAGGGCCTTATTTATGGTGCAGTCTACTCCCATTTCCGTCACATAATTAATCCAAGGCAACTTGGTTTTGTTACCAACCGTTCTACATTGTCCAACTTACTTATATACACCACTTATATTACTAACACCTTTGAGGCTAGGGGTCAGGTTGACGCTGTATATACAGACTTTGCAAAGGCTTTTGATCGGGTTGATCATTCGATTCTTTTCATAAAATTGAAACATGCTGGCATTCACGGTTGCTTATTGCGATGGTTTGAGAGTTACCTAAGTAATCGTTCTCAGCTAGTTGCCTTAGTCGGCTACGAATCTGTACCATTCACTCCAAGTTCAGGTGTCCCACAAGGGTCTAAATTGGGCCCTTTGCTCTTTTTGGTATTTATTAACGACCTGTTGGATATGATAAGCTGCGATTGCCTAGCCTATGCTGATGATTTGAAAATTTATAGTAAAATATCAGATTTAAACGATTGTATGAAACTTCAGACTGATCTTAATGTTCTACAGCAATGGTGTTTTGATAATGGGATGTCGCTTAATGTTAAAAAATGTCAATACATAACATTCACAAATAAAATAAATTATATTAAATTTCAATACCATATTGATGGAAAGTATCTTGGCAGAGTTTCTGTCATTCGTGACTTAGGAGTGCTTCTTGATACATCTCTATCTTTTCGAGATCATTTAGATAGTATGGTAACTAAAGCTAAAAAAATGCTTGGCTTTATAATTCGTATGTCTAAGCCGTTTCGTAATAACAGCAGCTTTATTCTGCTTTATAATACATTGGTTAGGAGCTCTCTTGAGTATTGTTCCACTATATGGTCTCCCTATTATTCTACTTATGCAGATAGTGTGGAATCCGTTCAGGCTCGTTTTGTACGGTATTTATGCGTGAAAAATGGGATCCGAAAAGTTATTCCGGAATACACAGATAGACTGAAACATTTCAAATTGATTAGTTTAAAGGAAAGGCGAAATAATTCTGATCTATTAATTCTTCATAAAATTATAAATGGTTCCATTGATGCGCCATTGGTAAATTATTTTAACTTTAGGATTAGCCAGCGTAGTATGCGTCACCATCATATATTTGAAATCCCTTCCTCTACTTTAAATACCTCATTTAATAGCCCTCTTACACGCATGGCAAGGCTATACAATGAAAGGTCCATCTCTTTGGACAGTCCAATTGATGTCTTTTCAATGAAGTTCTTAACATTCAGACACTCCCTATTAGGTATTGAGCATTAAGAGTTTGACTCAAGCTCTTAATGCTCATTACCCTTAACTGATATTTTGTGATAAATGTTTGCCTAGTTTGGTTGTAGTCTTAATTTTTAATTTTGTAAATGTCATGCATACCTATAATCTGTATGATTGCTATGTAATTTTCATTTTAAATGTATTCTTTTTTGGATGTTTTTAAGCAGTTGTACTGTTGGTGTGCTAAATAAAATAAAATAAAATAAAATAAAATAAACATACTGGCTAATTATTGCTAAACATTAATTCCATTGTAGAAATAGGTTCTGTGAAGACTCGACCTCACCTATTTAGAGGCAACCTATTATAAGACTGGCAACAGATAACTATATCATTTTGGTAGGTGATTGAAATCGGAACATTTGTAAAACATTGAAGGTGTGTTTGTTTGGCTTTGCTTGACATTTCGGCACAAACCGCCTTAGGGCAGGCATGTTGTTGATACAATATAATTATCAATGTAAATTCTGTTTATTATTTAGAGCTCTCTGAGCTACCGTGAGGGCACAGTACTTACACCTAAGTAATATTATAGCTTTGTGCGATTCAGTATGTATGCTCCTTTACACCTACGATTATAAATACACACTTTGCTATCATTTTTATCATGATGCGATCATAATCCATTGAAAACAGATAACCGAACAGATAATTGTTTATTTTTAAATCAGTCTTTAATATGTCTTGTTTCTGTGAATGTGTACCCATTGCTTTTAATTTTTATTTAAAAAACTTACTTCTAAAAAAAACAATTATAAACACTACAAAGTACTATAATTTCCATTTTTTTACACTGAATTCCAAAATTAAAGTTTATTTTACACTTTGTCTTATTTATTTACATATATGTAATTTAAATAAGATTAAATACTTAATTAACAATAAATACCTATTATATAATAAATAAATTTTAATACATAAAAACTACGAACGTGTATAAAAAGGGAGGGGTCATTGGGCGTCAAAAAATCTGTCCACATCGCTGTCAACGTGAAAAGTGCCCAGAACGCTGGCAGCATTGCCACGTTGGATGGCAATGCTAATGAACTTTGCACACTTATCAAAGACTAACTGGTAGAAAATGCCTAAGGCATTAAGTCCGCCTCTGTACGTTTGTGTGCTTATAGTATTAAATAAATAAAGACAATACAATAATTTAAAAAAAAATTGTTTAATTTTATAATGGCCAGGATTTTCAGGATTAACGATTTTAAACATAATTAAACTGGCCAAGTGCAAGTCGGACTCGCGCACCGAGGGTTCCGGACAAAGAGCTACATTCGCCAACATATTTAGGTCAAAATACTGAATTTTGTAAACAATGAAAGCACCGAACATTATTGTATAAAAGAACAATAACATACAACACAAGAAGTAAAAACAAATTCCAACTAGCAACTGCTAGTGCACGGACTAATTATGGCAAAAAAAAACACAATTAGTGGAGGGAGCACCTTACCGGAGTATAATAAAGAGGTGTGATAATATTAACATATTTAAGAGGAAACTAAAAAAATATGTATGTACGTCGTAACGTCGCCAACGCCCCAGAGGCAAATATTATATTATTATTTAGATTAAGTAACTATGTATCTCATTATAAGTGAACTGTTATTTATAAATTCTTAAGGGAAATAAATATCTTTAAACCTAATACGAGGACAGTAGCTTAGATATCAACTGTGATATGAGTCACCACAAGACTTCGTGTGACTCATTAGATTAGATGTGATCAACCGATTACCTATCGTCAGGTGAAGGAGGATTGGGAACCGACAGCATTTTTCATGACTTAATAAATCTTTCAGTTCAGAAACAGTTTGCAACTGTTCATTGTGATTCCTAAGGCCGTGACATCATACAAAAGGTTTTACCCGTGTGTATTTTTTGCTGTGGAAAAGGCATCTCTTGAAACTTCAAATGTGTTTTTTTTGTGAGTGAAGTGTGGCGTCTTGCAGTTTAACCTAAGGTTGTCTACTGCTTAACCGGGCTTTCTTGTGGATAATAAAGTTAAACTAAAGCCTCCAGCCACCCCCTGTGGAGTACGGACCTTGGCTCAGGGCGTCGCTGGAACTTCAAATGGAAACTATGACATTAAAATTCATAGGTATTTCTCTTAGCGGCGTGAATGAGCTTCACGTCCAGCCAAGGACGCGGCTTGCGGTAATTATTCCTACAAAAACAGGCTGAAGGATATAATGAGGTATTAAGCTACTTACAGGATACTTGGAACACTGCTTGGAGTCGGGTGATCACCACACTTGTCCATTTATTTTTATTTCACATTTCGATTGTTTTCCTTCGCGCACGTGAATTTTAGCCGGCCGGCATTGATATCAGGTTCTTACTGAATGTTTTTGTCACCCGCCGTCAGATGATGGAGCTGATGCATTGTCTTTGCAGCACTCGAAGATGTAGAAGCGTATTTTTTTTTATCGTCTATAGGCTCGCGGCTCTCGGGTTTGGCGGTGAATTTGAAATATGTAGAAAAAGGAAATAGGAAGGGACTAGGAAAGTCATCCCAAATTCTGTTCAGAGCGAATTAATGATACCGATACAAATGTGTGGCATCAATTTACTTTTTTGCAAAACGGATCGAGTGAGTAGGTGCTGGTGGGTTTTATATGTCTGTGTGTCAGGTTGCCTTATTAAGTTTTTATGAAAGAGAGATAAAAAGTGTCTGCACAGTCAAACATTCAACTATCGCCATAGTAACAATGGGACTTTGACAGCGTTTTATGTGACGTATTTTCATTGAAATACCACAATTTAAATTAACATCAACAAACACGACAATAAGAAACAAAACGGTTAGATTTATCAGTATTATATAATGAGAGAAAAGGTAACATATGAGTAACTATGCTATCAAATAAACTTACATTACATAACAAATTCAATTTACACTACAACAGTATTATTCAAACAGATTAAGACTAGTGCTCTCACACACGGATTGTAATTATTTTCCCTACTGTTAGTACCAACTTGTTCACAGTTTAAATCACTTCTTATGAGTTATTTTAGTTGTTATTTTGGATCCAAGTAGTGTAGGTAGACACGCGAGTGTTGACACCGGGGAATTCAGCTTGACCGCAGCCAATACCGAAAGATCTGATACCAACAACCACACCGTTGTGGTAGACAGGACCACCTTCGTCACCCTGGCACTGGTCGCGACCACCGGCAGGCCAGCTGGTGCACAACATGTTGGCGGTGATAGCGACACCACGGACAGCGTAGTTGTTTCTGCAAGTGTTTTGGTTGATAGTCCTAAGCTCTACGTGACGTAGCTGCTCAGACCCGAAGTTTGAAAGAGCCTGCGAAACATTCCAATATTACTTTTATAAAAAGAGAGACGAGAGTTTTAATTAATCATAAATTGACATTTGACATTTTTATATTATATTCTTTAATGATGATTTTTTAACAATTTTATTCTTTAGCTTTTAATTTTATTGGCAATTCTAGTTTAGTTAACTCTTGTCCATTTTTATAGTTTATTTTTCACATTTGTATTACTGACACTAGTTAGAAAGTATTTTTTTACTAACAAACAATAGACCAATAAACTGTCTGAAATAAATACATTATTATAAATACTTTAAACTTACGAAAGTGTCACCCCATCCTGCAGCCCAGACGACTTGGTTGTCATTAAGTATGTAGTTGGGGCCAGCAATGGAAGCGGCGCGGACATTGTTGTTGAAGATGATGTTGGAGGCAGAGCGTAAGAATGCTATGTCATTAACCCTAGTTTGTGAGTTGTACGAAGGGTGGATTATAATCTGGTTAACATTGTGTACAACACCAACGCTGTTGGCAAAACTGGAGCCTACTCGGATACGCCATCTGCCGACTGCGTCACCACTGCAAAATAAATGTGAACCATTATTTTCTACTTTTATTGATGGCCATTGAGAAATAAATTAAACGTTAAGATAGTACTTACGCTCCACATTGAGCGGCTGTGAGGATGGACCGATAGTTGATGATGATACCACCGCAGTCCTGCCAGTATGCGTTGAAGTTAGCAGAGTACAAGAGAGCGGCGATGGTAGGGTACCGATCAATGGTAGTGAGTGAACCTCCCACAATCCTTTGGGGATTGGCGGATACGGCTGAAAAAAAAATGTTTATAAAATTTTTTGAAGACAATAATCAAAAAAAAATACAAAGGGATTGTCAGATATTGAAAATAAAATTTTAAATTCTGTTGAGTGAGGACGTACCTGTGACAGCCACGAAGCAAAGGGCTAACAAAGCGAGGAAACGCATATTGTTAATAGCTGTCTAGCTCGTTAACAAGTGTAGTAAATCGTATTAAGAGAATAGTATTTATATCAAGAAGACACCTGGTGTTTATAAAAGATACCTATTACTACCTATCAAATTATCATGCAGAAAGATTAAGACATTTATTTCGAATTTTCCTCTACTTCAAGCCTAAGGCAGTTTGCAGATTGTGTATATAATGTCGATAAACAATGGTGACTAAGTAAAATGTATTAATTATAATTATTTTAGTTCAAAGTAAACTCATATAAAAATAAGTTCATAAATAAGTGAGTTTTGTTATAATATTAATGTAAGTTACAAAAGTATTATAATAGGTAGCCGAAAATGGATATAAATGGCGTGCAATTTGAGAGAACTGCTGTAGGCTAATGATGATGAAGTTAAAGTAGTAAAATGAAAACTAGATCTTTTTAATATCTTGAAAGCTTTTAAGAAAGCCTTTATCCAAAAAGGGGCAAAAGCATAACAAATAATTTTACAAACGATTGGTATTCATATCATCTGTTGCTATGAGCCAACTTTGGAACTCAATATGTAAACACCTTTATACTAACGATAACAAGGAATAGATACAAACTGTTATTGTTATTTTATCATCGATCTAATAAAGACAAGAATTATAATTATCTGTTGCTTCGGGGAAATACTAATAAATACATGACTCCACAAAAAAACCCAAATGTATTAAATTTGTAGATCGTGAGAAATTTCTTATCGTTTAGGTTGACCGGGGGTCCAAGCCTCCAGGATTGTTGTTTTTGCATCCTCTTCTTGTTGCTGCAGAAATTAATAACTGGTTTTAGAGTTCCAAGCTATAGTGCTGGTATAGAAAAAATCGCAACAAAAAATCATCATCTTATATTTTCTGAACCAATGTACAACTATTAATATTTTCTGTTTAGTCTAATATTCAACTCAATCAAATCAAATAGTTTATTCTTCTTCTTCTTATGTGTCGATTAACTCACATAATATAATCTCAACTATTCAGATATCTCTGAATAGTCTATGCAGATACTTGGACAGCTCTGATTCACAATATTTATGTACAACCCAAAAAGGACCTGATCAATTCCAAAATGTGAGAAGGATTATTATTAGAATATAATAATATATACAGATAGGTTCTGTAAGATAATGATGCTGATGAGTAAACTATCTCGTAGCCTTTTCTATGGTCCCAATGCGGGTAAGCTGTCACTTTCTGTTGTCATCCAGTTCATGGGTCTGACCAGCGACGGCGAGAGCGCTTCAGTCGCTGCCTCCTCCTTCCGTATTCAGCACGCGCCTTTCAAGAGGAACTGACTTCAAAAATAGCTGCCAAACACCGTATGATTTTAATCAATCAGAGTCTGACAGGCCCCTAACCAAACCCACCCCATCCATTGCGACATTCATTAGGATTTTGACTTGTTAAAAAAGGCATTCGGGTTCAATTTTACAATGGATTTCTAATAGGTACGTATAACAGTTCTGAAAAAATATTTTAAACGAAATAATAAACGATGGTCCACTGTAATATAATAGCAATCGTTTGAAAATAAAGAGTTTTCTAATAAAATACGTATATTTTAGACCCTTACAACGGAAAATGTAGATAGTACAAAGTTTAAAGGAAAAGTTTTAAATAAAAATACATTTTATCTCTCCGCGTGATAATTTGATAGTCGGTCTGATTTGATATAAATACTATACGCTAACGACAAGATACTACACTTGTCTACGAGTAGTTAACAATATGCGTGTCCTCGCTGTGCTGGTACTCTGCTTGGCTGCTGTTGCAGGTATGTCTTCACTCTATAGTACCAATTTTGTATATCGAGCCTTTCTTTAACCGACTCCAATTAAAGCCCGTTTAAAAATATTTTTAGTATTTCTAACTCCTTTTCAATAAGTACAACTTATACCTAGTTCCTATATAACATACAGAATATTGATTAGCATTTAAACTTTTCATTTCATATCTTTTATAATATCTATCTTCTTTTAGCCGTCTCTGCCAATCCCCAGAGGATTGTGGGGGGTTCTCTCACCACCATTGATCGGTACCCCACCATGGCTGGTCTTGTATACACACCGAATAACTGGATCAATTTCTATCTGACTTGCGGTGGTGTCATCATCAACAATCGCTCTATTCTCACAGCTGCTCAATGTGGAGCGTAAGTACTTTGGTTTTTACAGCCCGTTCAACTAATTTTGACTTCTACGAGTATTGCATTGATAACATGATAAATGGTAGCCGAAGAAAACGTTGGTTTTGGTAACAGGTTTATGCTTTTATCCATAGCCATCCTTATGTTAACGTAATAGAACCCAAAATCGGTTGAACGGTCTGTAAAAAGGGATTGCTTATATGTCTAATGTTATTTCAAATGGTGTATAGTTTCAAATAAAAAAAACAAACTAAACAATATTAACATTCCTTTCACAGAGGTGACTTGGTCAGCCTATGGCGTATCCGAGTCGGGTCCAGTATGGCTCATAGCGGGGGTGTTCTATCCAACGTGATCCAGAGGATCGCTCATTCAACATACAACCCAAATACTATGGTTGGTGACATCGCCGTCTTGCGTTCTGCCACCAACTTTGTCTTTAACAACAATGTCCGTGCCGTTTCCATCGCTGGCCCCAACTACATAGTCAATGACAACCAAGTCGTCTGGGCAGCTGGATGGGGTGACACTTTCGTAAGTTTACTCATATTTGTTTAGTATTACTCCTGTTTAATTGAAAATTGTATGTCTTTGTTAAGGCAATAACAATAATATCTTTTTTTTTTCCGCAGGCTGGTTCATTCTATGGGTCTGAGCAGCTACGTCATGTCGAGCTTAGGTCTATCAACCAGAACACTTGCAGAAACAACTACGCTGTCCGTGGTGTCACTATCAGTGCCAACATGTTGTGCTCTGGCTGGCCCAACGGTGGACGCGACCAGTGCACGTTTGATACTGGTGGTCCTCTTTACCACAACAATGTCCTTGTTGGCGTCCGATCTTTCGGTATTGGCTGCGCTCAACCTGAATTCCCCGGTGTCAACACTCGCGTGTCTAGCTACGCTGCTTGGATCAGTACAAACTCATAAGGAAGCTTTCTCAGACTGATTATATTATTACTTATATTTTTTAAATAAATTAACCTTAAACCTACAAAATGTTTTTTAACATAGCATCGATAAAAAAACATCATGCCGGTATTGCCCGAAAGGTTGGGCAGAGGCACCTTTAGCAAAACCCACTTTTTGCCAATGATTTTTACCCATGTAGGGTAAAACCAGGATAATTGCACCAAGGGTATAGTTGCGCCAGGGGTATAGTTATCCCAGGGATATAGTTGCCCCAAGGGTATAGTATTGCCCCAAGGGTATAGTTGTCCCAGGGGTATAGTTATCCCAGGGGTATAGTTGCCCCAGGGGTATAGTTGCCCCAGGGGTATAGTTGCCCCAGGGATATAGTAGCCCCAAGGGTATAGTTGCCCCAAGAGTATAGTTGCCCCAGGTGTATAGTTGCCCCAGGTGTATAGTTGCCCCGATTGTAATTACTCTAGTTTCACGGAAGAAACGCATGCTATTTTATTAATCTATCGAAAGATTCTCCAACAACCACTAATTTGACCGTATCTCATGTCTCTGTGTGATTGCATGGGAAGGCAAAAAGCGATCAAACTTTTTGCGAGATAGATACCCTGTGTCTCCGTGGGGCATTTATCCTAAATGTAATTTATTTGGATAAGGCAAATATCCCCTATGTGGGGCAGGTGTCCCAAAATGTAGAGGTCCGCAAGAATCGCTAATACTCTGGAAATATTAAAGATAATGATTTTTACTTTTAACATTAAAAACAAAAGTTTAAGCCAGTTTTTCAAAAAAAATATTTTACTGAGAAATATAGAGAGATTTCAAAAAGTGTGGCAACTATTCGATTTTACCCTAATAGTGGGTAAGCCTTTTTCCATCTTACTATTTCCATTGAATCCCATGTTATAACAACATGTGTACTTTTCAGAAGAAAAGTGATTTACCTTTATACTAGCGGACGCCTCTCGGTTTCACCCACGTAGTTCCCGTTCCCTGTAAAAAGGAATACAGGGATAAAAAGTAGCCTATGTCACCCGGGGATAGTGTAGCTTTCCAACGGTGAAAGAATTTTGAAATTGGTCCAGTAATTTTTAAGTTTATTCGTTACATACAAAAATACAAGTCGATCCTCTTTATAATATTATATACTTCATCACTGCCCGCAAATGTGATTTCGTGCATAAAGGAACCTTTTAGTAAGTATTATTTGAGTCGAGCATAGCGGGACTAGAGCGTAGCGGAACTAACCGGTATTTTCAACAAAGACTCTGAACGCATATAATGGTCATGCCTTCTTCTTATTTAAAGCGTATAAGATAATCGAGATTATAACTGAGTTACGTTAAGGTAGAAAGTATAAGGATCACTTAATATTATAATAACATATGTATCTTGTACCTACTTTCTGTGCAAATAAATAATTATTCTTTCTATTCTATTCTACGAATTTAACGTTATCACTCTGTAACGTTCAAAAGTCATTGATTAGGTTTTTTATTAATTAGGGTGGGACCCATAGCCAAAGGGTAAAAACGGGACCCAATTACTAAGACTCCCGGTCCGTCTGTCTGTCCGTCTGTCACCTAGCTGTATCTCAAGAACCGTGATAGCTGCTGATTTTCATAGATGATCTTTTGTCGCTGTAACAACAAATACTAAAAACAGAATAAAATAAATATTTAAGTGGGGCTCCCATACAACAAACGTGTTTTAATTTGCCGTTTATTGCGATAATAGTACGGTTTGCGATGATAATAAATAATAATATATAATAAATTTATTCAAATTAATAAAAGCATGTTAACATAAATCAATTGAATCATTTGCGGGTTACAATTAGTTAACAAAACAGATAGGTGTTGCAACCAGCACCCTTGCTAAGTTATAAAATAACTCGTATTATGGGCAGTGGTACAAACCCATACACAATAATTTAACCTTTAAATAAATTGCAGGTAGAGTAAGCGTTTCTTGAGATAAAGTTAACAAACAGAGTTTACAAATAGATTTAAATTAAATGAAATCAAAAAATTGAATTACATTAAATCAAATAAAAAAAATCAATTACATTAAATCAAATCAAAAATTAAATCAAATCAAAAAACAAAATAAGAATTAAATACATACATATATAATAATAACCAGAAAAGTTGTTGCAATAAAAAATAGCTTTTATTAAGCTTCACTTTATATTTCTTCTACTTCGTGTCGATGCACTGGCACGAACAGTCATTCAAAATTGTCTGGCCTAAAGCTTTGCCACTTTCACTTTATTACTAAACAAGCTTCTGCCAGCGGCTTGGCCCGCGTGTATGTCGGAAATATTCCCGGGATAAACGTATATTTTGTGCTATTCCTAACTATAATCTATCTCTGTGCCAAATTTCATCCAGATCTGGCCAGCCATTTGAGCGTCAAGAAATAACAAATATACACACACACACTCACAAACTTTCGCTTTATAATATTTGTGTGAAGTAAGGTTATTAGGATGGATTCATGGAAGCTTTGAGCAACTTCTTTGGTCAAGGATAGATCAAGTTCAAACACATTTATCTGTTAGAAATTGCTTTATTAACGCTGATTTACGTCTTTATTACGAACAGCTTATTTAAGAAAATCACATCTTAAGCGTTAGTCGAGATCCAAGATGTGTAGTTGGACACGCGAGTGTTGACACCGGGGAATTTAGCTTGACCGCAGCCAATGCCGAAAGATCTGACTCCAACCACCACACCATTGTGGTAGAGAGGACCACCGCAGTCAAAGGTACACTGGTCGCGACCACCAGTTGGCCAGCCAGAGCACAACATGTTGTTGGTAATAAGGACATATTCGGCTCCGTAGTTGTTTCTGCAAGTATCCTGGTTGATTGTCAAAACCTGAACGTGACGAAGCTGCTCGGAGCCAGCATTTGCACCAGCCTGTGAAACATAAATATTTAAATGAATTTTATGTTATGTAAATAAAATACCAATTGAATACGAATCCTCCTACATATTAAAAAATATGAAAGATTGTGATTATGGATGTTTTTTTACTCTCCACGCAAAAAATCGCTGAACGAATTTGGATGAAATTTGTCACCGAGACAGGTTATAACCTAGAACACATTTTATGCAAGTATGTAATAGGTTCCTATGGGATAATTCCCGATATACACGTGGGTGGAGCCGCAATGGCAGATACTACTGTAATAACAATCCTTAATAAACTTACGTAAGTGTCACCCCATCCAGCAGCCCAGACGGTTTGGTTGTCAGCGAGGTTGTAGTTAGCGCCAGCGATGGAAGCGGCGCGGACATTGTTGTTAAAGATGATGGGCAAGGCAGAACGCAAGATAGAGATGTCACTGTCCATGGTATTGGGGTTGAATGATGGGTGAATGATAATCTGGTTTATGTTGTGAACAACCCCACCGCTGTTAGCCCAAGAAGAGCCGACACGGAAACGCCATCGGTTGGCTGTGTCACCTCTATAAAAGAAATAAAAAAAATATTCATTTTTATTTTTAATGTAGGCCACGCTGCGTATACATTCAAACTATAGCGTGTATGTTATCAAATTGCACATTTTTCCTTACCTCTAATATAAAAATTGTAAAAAATAAATAAATGAAAATGTAACTCACTAAAATGAGGACCCAATAAAATAAAAAAATATACCATGCCGATCAGTCGCGGTTGCGAACTTAAGCCCAACGCGGCCGTTTATGATTAAACTGTGCATGCAAACCCTAACGTGAATGTGCTCTATGAAACTCGGTTAGGTATAGCCTACAACGCCATCGTGCATAGTAGCATGTATGGCCTGCTCTTTTTAACCGACTTCAAAAAGGAGGAGGTTATTGGCATATCTGAAAAATAGTACTTACGCTCCACATTGAGCAGCTGTGAGGATAGACCTGCTGTTTAGGATGATACCACCGCAATCCTGCCAGTACGTGTTAAAGTCCCAGGTGTACAGGAGACCGGCCATGGAGGGATACTGACCAATGGTGGTGACGGAACCACCCACAATCCTCTGGGCATTTTTTTGGACGCGGACGGCTAAGAAGAAAAATAAACAGTTGTAGATCAATTTTACTAAAACTAGAAATATTCAAAATGACTTTTGTATTGCATTAATATACGAGGGGTATTACACTTTCATATATCTAGGATCATAGATCTATGAGTCATATTTATAATGATACTCTAATATAAACATATCAATCCTAAATCGTCTTTGAAAAAAGATTTTTGACATTTGATATTTTAGATAGGATTCTATGCATGATCCTAGATACTCGTATATGACAGTATAATACCCTCCTTAGAGTAATAACAAAAATCAAGAAGACAATAAAATAATTTAAAATAAATTAACAGAAAAATAATAAAATGGAATAAAATCAAAATTCTGTTGAATGAAGAGACATACCTGTGACAGCCGCGAAAGAAAGGGCCAGTACAATAAGGAAACGCATATTATCAGTAAACTCGCTGACAAGACAAGTGAATAAATCTTTGCAGGTAGTAATATTTATATCAACAGAAATAGGTAAAACTGATAACAGTAATAATGAAATTATCTCTTTCTGTTAAAATAATTTAACATTTTCCTTTTATTTCTGAGCTAAAGATGTGTACAGACTAAACAATCAGAAAAAATATTGTATAAATTTTTTTAAACTATACTTGCAATAATTTTGCTATAATTTTGCAATTTGAGCCTGGTTGAGTCGTCGCAAATCAAGCCTTTTTGGTATTTTCGCCTGCCTAAGCAGCCCGCAGCTGATCTCTGCGCGTCTTATTTATTTATTTATTTATGTACACACAAAACACTTAACAGAGAAAATAAATAATACATATAGAAGAGCACAAAGGTACTGCTTATTTCAAATAGAAATTTCTTCCAGCAGACCTGCGACAGGAAAGTTGGATGATATACGAATACACAGTATGTAGAAGGAAATAAGGAAACTTAAAATAGACTAACAACTATATAACTATTTATCTTAACTAATTATGTATAAATAACACATATACCTTAAATAAACATATAGAAGATAAAAATACATACATAATAATATATAATAATTACAATATGGTGGAGAGGTAATGATCTTTGACTTCTTGAATAGATGTACATTTTGGGAATCACGAATATTAGGTGGAAGTGAGTTCCACAGTCGTACTGCATGAACAGAGAAGGAGTGGGAATAGAAATTAGTACTATGGGATGGGAAGTTTAGGTGATGCTTAAGGTGTGATCTACGTGGGACATCGGCAGGGCGAGTGAAGGTGAAGTGATCGTGTAGATATTTAGGGTAAGTAGGGTTAAACAGGATGTTGAAGAGGAGACATAATACCCGAGTGTTCCTGTGACCTCATGTGGTAGACATAAGGTCGTGGAATCTGGACGGTCTGGTGCACTAGGTGATGGGGCGCGCTAGGCAGTGCGAGCCGATACAAGTCGGTGGAGATGGCCGTCGACTCATGGTAGCGGTAGGAACTGTGGCGTTTTAGTTGGTAGGAGTCCGACATAACCCTCCGTTCATCCCAGACGAAGGATAAGTATCCTTAAAGAATGCCCCATCTTTTGACATTCTGTGGTGTTAATTTGATCTCCAAAATTGCAGATGTATGTATGTATGTAGACACTTACTCGAATGAACGGGCATGTAATTGGATGTGATGATTGCGCGAGGCTCATCGGTGATGAGGTACTGGTCAATTCAAAGCTTCAGAGCCTTGAACACCGTCGCCAAATTTCCAGCTTGTCAGTTTTTATCGGTAACATTGCGGGGAGAGTGCGTTGGAATTGCACGATCTAATTCCACCTAGCCCGGTTCATCATCGGACTGCCAGACGTACGGCGATGCGCCATCGGTACATCGTGGACATCCCACCCATACGCACAAAACAATAGAGTAGGTTATTTCTAGGCAAGTGTGTCTCACCGTCGACCACATCATTGCTTACCAACAGGTGAGATAGTGGTCAAGCGCAAGCCTATTAAATATATTTAAAAAAAAACATTGAGTGTCAGACTCTCATTTTGCCACGTAAATATTTTTTACAGTTTGGCGTAACTGAAAATAATTAATAAAGGTTTTTTAATAACGCACTCTGTGATTAAATGCAGGATGAGAGAGACGATAATAAAGAAAAAAAACTCTTTTAAGATGTGACATTGGATCCTGCACCAGGATACTCTGTGTCGCGTGGATCCAGTCTCACATGTTTTGGTTGCCTGATCAAACTTATTATGCCTTTTTTTTCTAATGGCCACATTTATTAGAAACAAGTCTGAAACTGCCCTTATACCTTTCGAATACCGAAGACACGTTTTTTTATCATTTCATCTGCAGTCATCCTATAAAGACAATCATTTTATTATCTCGCAGCTGATTTTAATCCAATTAGTCATCTATTTATTGTTATCTCGTGTAAACTATGCTATAAATTTTTATGAATAGGAAATACAGGGTGATACGCTTGAACTGTTTGAGAAACGGGCTAAAATCTCATGTCTAATGATGTACTGATCGATGCAAGCAACTTTGCAACTTTGTCGCCGACTTACCAGCCTATCCTATCAAACCGTTTTAATCCGTATTTTTCCCGTTTGTTTTTTTGTAATAATTTAATTATAATTAGTTAATTTTATTTTATTCTATAATGATAATTTGATTAATTTTTATATATTTCGTTTTATTCTTTCTTGCATGCCTGTTTGGTTCTATCTTTGTCACTGATTTTATTTATTTTTAATTTAAATATAAGCGCACGTCGCATTAATTTTGTAAAATGTTTTTATATTATGTGGAAAATGTCGCTGATTGCACATTTGTTTTTCTTTGTGCCCAAATTGTATGTATTGCTGCAGTGTGCAGTCGTTTGTTTTCCCAAATAAATAAAATAAAAATAAAACCGATATGGTTTATATCGGTTACATTTCGGTTATTTCGAAGAGTTGTGAATACAATCTTGTTGTACAATAAAGTATATACTATATCTACGACTATATTCTATTTTGGAGAGTGTGCATTGACATTATAAAATTTGTTTTATCATGCTCGTTCCTTTTTTTTTGAACTACAAAACGTACGGCGATGCAGTTGGACATCCGATCCATAATTACGAAACGTTTTATGAAAAGTTGCATTTGGTATTTTGTGTAAGAATCTGTATTTCCTGATAGAATTAATTCTCACTGTTGACTCAACGACCTGGGAGTCATTTGAAAGTTACTTTATGGAAAGTGTCCACATAGAGGCCAAACGCTTGGCCACAGATAATATAATACTAGTTGAGTAGTAGAGTGTATGCTAGCATACAGATGCCTCATTCCATACAAAGAAACCGTGCCTACTTAAATAGCGTTTTTTATCTATCTATATAGATGTTGATATATCGATAGCCGTAGAACGGAACCGAACACGATCGATTTACAAAAAATAATCGGTATAATCAGTATAGAACGTCGGCATGGTTTCTTTGTATGGAATGAGACACCACCTAGCTATCAATGATTAAATGTTTTCAATAACTTTTGCACTTTATACACACTCTGTTTATAGTCAAAAATACTAAAGCATCCTATTCAATATGAATCAAGAGGAAAATTATAACAATAATTGTTTGGGATTTTCTAAATACTAATTCGACAATTAATCTCTTTGTGTGATAAATTGATAATCAATATACGATGATATAGATATCGTTCAGTGACAACGATTTAACTCTTCAACAAGTTATTGATAACGTTCACAGTATTGCTGTGTTGGCCCTTTGCTTCGCGGTTGTTTCAGGTGTGTACCCCTACCCAATATGATCTTTATACGTTCGAAAATTTTTAGCTGCAAAGGTTTAAAAAGTTTGCTTGTTTTTATGTTTATGTTTAATTCAGTTTTTCAGTCTTATTTAATCAATTGTTAAATAACGATATTTATCATTTTTTCATTGTGTATCATAGACTACATGACTACAATTCTAATTATGGGAAAATGAGCTCTATGGGCAGAGAACACCGACTGAATTTCCTTAGTAAAAAGTCATTTGAGGAAATCCTCCCAGTCTTGGACAAATTTAAAAGATTTGCCATAAATTGAATAAAAAAGATGTTATTTTGTGCTTCTTGTTAATCTTTTTTCATTTATAGTTGTCAACTTTGTACACGTGGCCTCTGTTGTTAGCGCAATTGGGTTGATGAATTTAAAAAAAAATACAATTTTTTTAATGTATTTTGTAACTTTACATATCATAAATTATATTGTCGTTGTAGAAATATCTTAAATATTTCTTTTTAATTTATTATAAGCAATTGAAAATCGATAAAATTTTAAAAAGAATCACCTGTCTACAAACGGGCCATGACTGGTCACCATGTTGGTAACGTCATAACGTTCAAGGAATTGCACGATAATACAGTGTCAACTGCACGTGAATTGACTAAAAAAATCCGAAAATTTGTGAAAAAATATTATTAAACAACAAATTTTATTTAGTCATGTGTGATAAAGAATTCATAAAGGCTAATGTCGATAATATACCCACCTGATGGACGATTTGGAAGTTTTGAGCATAAATAAAGTAGTCGTAATGAATATTACGTGTTAGTGGACCGGTGTTAGTTATTGTTGTTTACCAGGTTGTTACGTACGCCTAGGAATCTGCTGACATTGCGGACAATAAGTATTCTTAGACCTTGCTGACAGCGCAATTACCATGAAGCCAACGCACGTAGCTAGCCATTCGCTGACACAGAAACGTACGTAGCATCAATATAGGAAGTTACCGACGACGGTACGATTACTTCGAAACCGATGCAGCCATGACGTCAAGGAATCGATCGATGCCGAACTAATATTTAAGATCATTTCTTGTAAGTAGAAGGCATTCTATATTCCTACATCGAGCAGGATGGATTCTCGTAGGCTAGTTAGTCGTAGTTAGTCTATTTAATTATTGTAACCATTCCATGTCCTAATATCGGCTTGGAATGGACATCTGTAGGTTAGCTAGTTGTAGTTAGTAGTTGTACCCATTCCATGTTTCAACGTCGACTTGGAATGGTCAATTTTAGGATAATTCATTGTAATTAATTTAAATACATTATTGTCATAACAAACAAAATATACATTAAGAAACATAATTGTCATAACGTAATCGTTTTTACATATGGGTAGCTGATATTGGTGTAAAATAAAAAGTAAACAACACTATTGAAAGAAAAAAAAAAGAAAAAAAATTTTTTTTTTTTTTTTATTGGCGCGAAACTTCGACTTTGGATATCAAAAAATTCATTAGATACCACTAATTATGATACACACAAACATAAAATTTTCGTTAATTCACATTATTTACATTTCCCTTAATAATATTAAACACTAATATCTATATTACATATTTACAAACACTAAAAAATTTGTAGAACAGAAATGTGAAAATATTAACTTGGTAGATTTTCCTTACACTAATTCGTCAGTAAATATTTCTTAAATGCGTCGACCGATTTTCATAATTCAAACAGACATATTAGTTTAAGCATAATCAGCAGCCGTATTGCGAAAGTGCGCAAAGAAATTAAACTCTATCCAATCGACCAAATCGGCCAATAACACAAAAACATCGCGTCATTCATCTCACTTGTGATTGTAGGACAACATACCCCGATGCGACTGAAAATTATTTAAACTATATTTGTTATTGTTACAGGTATGTCAGTTCATCGGCGACTTAAGTACGGGCGTACACCATGGTCACGTTGACATTTTAGTAAGTACAGCATACATCATCATCATGATCAGCCCACAGCAGCCCACTGCTGGACATAGGCCTCTCCATTTCCATCTGCACTGCATCGATTTTCGGCATATTATCCAGCTGTTATCAGAGACTCCAAGCATAGCCCCCTTCACTAGCTCGCTGAGCAAACTGATGGACCAACCATATCGTGGGTTCCATACATTTGTATGGAATTCCGTGTAAATTATAGGAAAACTATATCATCCATCTAGTCGTTCCCCAACTACTAAAATGATAACTAGTCCTTGCGGTATTGGCGTTATGGAGCAGTAACAGTGCTCACGGAAATCAAACCACGGTTTTCAACCAACTTGCGATAAAACAATAAATAATTATCATTATCATTTCAGCCGATCGAGGAGGTCTATCAAATGAAATGAAATATGAGCTGCTAAACATAGGCCTCCCCCAATTTTCGCCATATTGACCGGTCCCGTGCGTTTCGCATCCAGCGGATTCTCGCAACCTTCACCAGGCCATTGGTCCACCTAGTGAGAGGCCTTCCAACACAACGTCTTCCAGTCCGTCGTCGCCACTCCAGAACTTTCGTCAGCCTCATCGACAATCCGTTCTGCGAGCAAGTGCGAGCCCTGCCCATAACCACTTAAGATTGGCAATATATCGGACTATGTCGGTAACGATGGTTCAGTTGTGAATGTCATCATTTTTGATTCCATAATGCAAATAACCCTATGGACCAATAAATAAATATACATAAATATAATATGAAAGGTATATCTGCCTAAACCTTCAAGGAATAAACGCGTGATGACAAGAAAAGTGAAACAAAACGGTAATTAAAACCGATAAGTATATCACAAATCAGTGAGTGTGGGCTCCCTAACACTTTTTAACAGATAGATACACGCATTATCACTGTTATCAACATTGATCTACTGGTCTTTCCGGGTTTTACAAATTATAAATTACGAGCAGTTGCCCGCGGCTTCGCTCCCGTGGGCCACCCCACAGGACGCGTTTTCGGGATTAAAAAATAGCCTATGTTACTCAGGAATAACGTAGCTTTCTATTGGTGAAAGAATTTTTGAAATCGGTCCAGTAGTTTCGGAGCCTATTCGGTACAAACAAACAAACAATTAATATAGTATAGACTAGCTGTTGCCCGTAGCTTCGCTCCCGTGGACCACCCCACAGGACCCGTTTTCGGGATAAAAATTAGCCTATGTCACTCAGGAATAATTCAGCTTTCTATTGGTGAAAGAATTTTTTAAATCGGTCCAGTAGTTTCAGAGCCTATTCGGTACAAACAAACAAACAAACAAACAAACAGAAAAATCTTTCCTCTTTATAATATTAGTATAGATAACACAAAAAAATACCCAAAGTTCTAAGCCACGATATTATTTTCACACAAACAATGAGTTGTAAAAGACCGATCTTTTGATTACCATAATATCAATTCGGACTTTTACCAGTATGACTTAGTCAAGTCTAGGTTTTACTGGTAAATCCTAGGATTTACCGTAGTTCGGGCTTATACAGTAATAGATACACAAGAAGAGCGATATAGCCGTGCGATAAAAGTTTTATTTCTTTAAGTAGTCTTAAAAAACCGGCCAAGTGCGAGTCGGACTCGCACACGAAGGGTTCCGTACCATTATCGCAAAACACTGCAAAAAAATCACATTTGTTGTATGGGAGCCCCCCTTAATTTATTTTATTTTAATTTCATAATTATTATTTTTTGAAGAGAATATACAACTTAATATTCTGTGAATATTTCATGCGTCTACCTGTTGCCGTTATTAATATCGAGCAAAAAACGGCAAAAATATCACGTTTGTTGTATGGGAGCCCCCCTTAAATATGAATTTTATACTGTTTTTAGTATTTGTTGTTATAGCGGCAACAGGAATACATCATCTGTGAAAATTTCAACTGTCTAACTATCACGGTTAATGAGATACAGCCTGGTGACCGACAGACAGACAGACAGACAGACAGACAGACGGACAGCGAAGTCTCAGTAATAGGGTTCCGTTTTTACCCTTTGGGTACGGAACCCTAAAAACATAAGAAGCGACTTCTATTTGCAATTGCTAGTATCTTATTTAGTATTTCAATATTGTGTAACATAATTATTGTGCTTGCTGCCCTTGTATTGACTTATGTGATTAAGGGATCGAACAATGCTGTTTTGATGTCAGTAGTTATTGTTCGTTTCCACAAAATTCATAAAAATATATTTGAAGATTGATGTAATAAGGTGGCTTTAAACAGCAATGAGATAAAACAATTTTAGGGTTACAGTTTCTTTATTTAAAAACCCATTCCAAGAAATTATCACTTCTTATGCGTTACTGACGATCCAAGCGGTATAGCGGGATACGCGAGCGTTGACACCGGGGAAGAATGCTTGAGCGCAGCTTACACCGAAGGAACAGACACCGACTTGGACACCGTTGTGGTAGAGAGGACCGCCGGAGTCACCCGTGCACTGGTCGCGACCACCGACGTCGAGCCAGCCGGAACATAACATGTTGTCAGTGATAGGCATACCACGGGTAGCATACCTTTGACGACAAACAGCCTGGTTCACAGACCAAATCTGGACCTGACGTAGTTGCTCAGAAGGAGACCAGAAGATCGCCTGTAAATTGGAGAAAATAAAATATATAAAATTACTACCGCATTAGTCGGTTACGTATTATAATATCTAAAGTTATTCTAACTATTTTCGATATAATTACGGTTGATTCACATATGTTCAAAACACATATTGCAGGAAAACTGAACTACTGTTTAACTTACTTAATTTTGATTACCATGTTTTTGGCAAATAAATGATTATGATTAAACTAAAATTAATTGCACTAACGAACGATTAATCTAATGATTTTTTAGATATTGGATATTTCAACTACGTATGAAATACCTAATGTACTACTCGCCTACAGTTTATTAATACTGCGCGCTGGATTGATTTCTAAAGTGGTGGGTAGTTACAATAGTAATGGACGACTCGCCCACAGTTGCAGTGCTTCTGCATCGTCGCCGGCGCTGTGGGAAGTGCAACCCCTTCACCCTTACGTAACAAAGGATAGGCAACAATGCTCACCTCAGACGCTACGACTCGCACGGGTGCCTAATACTTTATTACAGTGGGCGGGGGTTGCTCTCTCTTCGCGCCTCTGTGTTGCCATGTTTTTATATACACTGTAGGGGTAGAAGCCAAAAGACTACGTGAAGTCGAGGTGCCCCGATTCGCTTTTGGAATAGATTCGACTGACATGACAACCTTTCTTTTTGTTTTTAAATTTTTGTTAGGCTTGCGCTTGACCACTATCTGACCTGATGGCAAGCGATGATGTGGTCGACGATGAAACACGCTTGCCTAGAAAAACCTATTCACTCTTGACTTAAAGTCTCCCAGGTTGTAGCTATCATGAAATAACTCTGGCAGGGAATTCCACTCCTTTGCTGTACGCATAATAAAAGTATTCCCAAAACGTTTGGTGCGTATGGGTGGGATGTACCGACGACGCATCGCCGTACGTCTTGTAGTCCTATTATGGAACGGGCTAGGAAGAATTAGTTCATGCAATTCCAAAGCGCACTCAAACGTCAAACGCGAGCCTAACGAAAAAAAAAAACAATTAAGACTGGTATACGGATTTTCTGGCTATCACACGGACAAGGGTAAATTAAATAGATACTTAATGTAATAATAATCACAAATAAATGAAAAAGAGAAAATGTTTTGTAGAACACGAATTAATGATAAATAAACTTACGCTAGTTGTACCCCATCCGGTAGCCCAGACGACCTGGTTGTCACCAACGTTGTAGTTAGAGCCAGCGATAGAAACGGGGCGGACATTGTTGTTGAAAATGAAGAGGGAATCTGTGATGCGCAAGACGGCGATGTCATTGTCATATGTGTCGTCGTCGTAATTGTGGTGATTAATGATACTATGTAGGTTGTATACAGAACCACCGCTATTGGCCCAGGTCGATCCTACACGGACGCGCCATCTGTTAGGGGGGTCACCACTGTAAAACGAAAACTTTTGTTAAAATTATGTTAAAATTATGTTAAAATGTTGTTACTGACACCTATATTATTATATGTGAAATTAGAGCTTATGTTTATAAAGTTTTGTAATATATAGTACTTTCGCAGCTATGATCTCCGTGAAGGCAAAGAAACTTATAATATAGTGGGTTCTGCAATTATTACAACCCCAAAAACATTGTATAAAGCAATATACTTACATGGTGCAGTGAGCAGCTGTGAGTACGGCTCTGTTGTTGAGGATGGTACCACCACATAAATGCCCATAGGTGACCAGATTGCTTGACCAGAGGCAAGAGACCATGGAGGGCCACTGGGTAATCGTGGTGACCGAACCACCAATAATCCTCTGGGAATTACTTGGGGTCCCTACAAGTAAATAAGATTAAATGATCATTTATAACATTAGTATGTTATATATATATCTTTGAGATTCTCGGGTCCCGGACCTTTGAAAGGCGTACCAGGGGCCGAAACCAACTTGCGGAGGCCTTGTTAGAAATTAAGCATGAAATGTGACACCAACCGGCGAATACCCCTTTATGCAACACGCAAGGGCACCCAAGGACAATCTCCGGCTAGTGCAGGACTATTGCAGAATATGCAGACTAAACACATTGGGCTATAGGTTTGGTAGGTTTCTTGGATCGATTACCTACAACTATGGTAGGACTATTGGCCCCTGCCTGACCACTGGCACTGTTGATCTATACGCCTATTAAATGACAGGGGATGACTTGCACATCAGTGACGTAGCACCAAGGGGGAAACATATGGGGAGGTGCTTGAAGAGTGTAGAAGTAGAATGCCATAGCTATCAGGACAATCCCGAAAGTACGATCCACCATCTTACTGGGTTAACTTCCTTCCTCCGAGCATGTTTGCTCTTGCGAATCTCCACTTCATCATCATCATCATCATATCAGCCGAAATACGTCCACTGTTGGACATAGGCCTCCCCCAAGCTTCGCCACTTTGACCGGTCCCGTGCGTCCCGCGTCCCGCAACTAGAGGATCCCCGCAACCTTCACCAGGTCATCGGTGATATGATGCCAATCTCCACTTAAGCCAGCTAATTAAGGCAAGAGAGAGGTCCCCATCAGCGTTCACACCGACTGGCCAATAAATGCAAGCCTGAGATGAGGGACAAGACTTCTCCCTGGAGATCCGGTTCCTGGGGGGGGTCACCACTACCCACCAGCTCGCTACAAAGCTGCCCTGATAATTATTATTACAATACACAATATTCAAAGCAGCACCCTAATTGCAGAACGTGAAAAGCATAGTTTCAATGGCAACCGAATGAAATGCCCAATGTATTGCTTCATACGTATGTTTAAAAACCGGCCAAGTGCGAGTCGGACTCGCGCATAAAAGTTTCCGTACCATTATCGCAAAAAACAGCAAAAAAGCACGATTGTTGTATTTTTTAATAGCGGCAACAGAAATACATCATCTGTCAATATTTGTGAACTGTCTAGCTATCACGGTTCATTAGATACAGCCTGGTGACAGATAGACAGACAGACGGACCGCGAAGTCTTAGTAATCCCGGTCCCGTTTTTACCTTTGGGTACGGACCCCTAAAAATGACTTAATCAAAAAAAAGCAAGGGTTTAGCTAATCGTGATTTCATCTAAACCAAACGTGTGTGCAAAAAATCAGATCTACCGGTTGGGGATAAAAATTCAGTTGCAAGATTTGACTCATATACGACTATATTAACTTACTAATTAACGAACTAACTAACAAGGCAAGTTATACGTATAAAAGCAAAAATTTAAAGTAATTGGCCACCCTTGGAATAATTGGTTGGCAAACTCGCCATGAAGACAAAATCAATTTGTCTGTCACCCAATTACCCCACAGAAGTAGCCAATAAACATTATCCTCCTCCTTAGGCAGTCGATTAAAAATGTACGGCTACTGACGTTATTCATGCCAAAACTTTACACAGAGGAAACTACAAGTTTCACACTCCAGCGCACATTGTGACACAGTTTCCATAAGTCCTCTTACCTGCCACAGCAGCGACGAAAAGGGCCAACAGAGCAATCACACGCATCTTCACTGTCCGCTGAGAACTATGACAATGCTGAAGTTGCTGTGCATTTTATACAAAATTAGTAACGGCAAAAATAACAAGATTAGTAGTGAATAATAGTGACTTAACTGATACCCTTATGCTGCACTGCCGTATCGGATTATCGATAAAAAGGGTATTTTTTTATAAAGCCGAATTTGAATATAATATTTTGTTGTTTCCTTTTTTACCCGGCTGCAAGGCAAGGGTTATGTTTTTCGCGCGTATCTTGTATGTATGTATGTTTGTTTGTATGTATGTAATATTCTTTATTACCTTGTCATCTTTCAACCCACTTGACGGATTTTTATAATTAAGACATCGTTAGAACAAGAAAAAACTCTTGCTGTGCAGTCGGAGGATACATCTGGTTTTGGTCAGCCAGCTCGCGAATATGAATCCTCCGACTGCACAGCTAGATTTTCTTCTTGTTTATATATTTTTAGTTCGCTTTTTAAGCAGTCAGGATTTTTGTTTTTATTTATTTTTTATTTACAACTCTTTAAACATATAAGTGGTATATATTAGTGTACATAAAAAAGAAAAAAAAAGAACCATCGTAGCGTAGAAAAACACACTGAGAACATGTGTGTGTGAACGAGTTCATATAAAATGTACCCAACGATATTTTTTTGAGCCCGTGACGGGGCACGGTCTGTCCACGTCCTGTGCACGTCCCGATCACGCCCCTGATATGTGTGGATAGACCTTAAGTGGTAGTGACCAATTAGAATCTGACAATCTTTTAATAAGAATATCATATATTTTCTGCTTTAGAACACCAGCATCGTCATGTTAGTTTTTTAACAAAAATGTTGCATTGTCACTCACATCGAAGAGCATGAAAGGCATTAAAAAGCAAAAGTGGTAAGAACGGTCATAATATATTCAAGATTATAAGAAAACCCTCTTAGAAGGGAAACAAATGCTAAACCATAACAAGAGGGATTTCTTCATACTTACTTGTCCCATTTTTTTAACTTCAAATTCACACATGTGTATTAAGCCTTAAAATATTCAATTCTTATGAAGTCGGTTAAAAATAGAATTATGTTACTAACGCTATCTACTAAGCTCTTAAACACAAAATATTTTGCTGATATTTAATTTAATCTTTAATCTACATTTACTGATATATGGGCATCCCCGACTTGGCATACATTTTTTTGCCATAATAATGGCTAGCATAACGCTTTAGCATAACTTTTATTAGCATAATACAACTGTGGCTTAATAGTACTTTGGCATAATGCAAAGATGAGCATAACTGTCATTTTGGTCTAATTTTTATTGGCATAATTTGGAGTAACATAAATTATTAAGGCATAGTTTAGGGCTTAAAAGGCTTAGGTGGGACAGGGGGCATAGTGCTCTATGACTAACCAACTATTGACGCGAGGACTTGCATCTATATCAGGGGCGGTATAGAGGCAATGCCCTTATGTACTTTCTGTTACAGGGATCTCACGACAACTATGATCCAAGTGGGGACGGGAACAGAGAAAAGGAGAATTATCCTTGCCTCGGCATATCTCGCATCTCCCATATGAACAAAAGGAAACCAGTAACACCATTAATCAGAAGACTGGTTGACTACGGCAACCAAGAAAATCTCAACCTGATACTTGGCTGCGATGTGAATGCACACCACGTCGTTTGGGGCAGTTCAGATGTCAACAAACGAGTGGAGGATTTGTTCTACTTTGTGGCAAGCTCTTTTTTACAAATGTTTAATGCAGGCAATAAACCTACTTTCAGGACCTCGGCGAGAGCTGAAGTTATTGCAAACGAAAGAATACAAATGTAGCAAAAGCTTAGAGAAGATGGCAACAACTGTATTCCAAGCAGAAACAAATACCATAATAACCTGTACTCAAGAGAATATAGATAGAGGAACCAGAGGTAAATCCATATATATTCTTAGTGGCAGTCAGGCTGCAATCAAAGCCATGGCATCCTATAAAGTGGTCTCCAGACTTATTCTGAATGCTATCCAAACCCTAAACAGGCTTGTGAAGCATAACAGGGTAAGACTGATGTGGGTCTCTGAGACAAAGGAATCCATGGTAATATAGTGGCAGATGAACTGCAAAGAGAGGGCTCAGCAAATGATTTTGTGGGTCCAGAACCATGTGAAGGCATTTAGACGTGTCTCATAAAAGTCACATTTACGGAGTTTGCAGACAGACAACGAACACCAATGTCAATGCCAATGCTGTCTAATACCGGTCTGGAACACTCCAAGAAATTCCTGGGCTCTACGTTCAAAGCACGAGAATGCATTTGGAATATGAGCAGGGGACAAATCCGCTACCCGCTTGGAGCCTTTACTGGGCACTTTGGAACCAACGACATGCTCATGAAGATGGCTCTAACCGCGACACCCATGTGCAGGTTGTGTGGGGAACATACGGAACGCATGGAGCACCTTCTGTGCACATGCGATGCACTTGCACGTAAGCGAATGAGTCTCCTAGGGGTTGAATATTCAAAACCAGAAGACTATAGGCTCGTAACGGTCTCGTTGTAAATCTCATAAAAAGAGATATCAACGAGATTGGGGAGGAGTATCTGGTTATCTGGGAGACCACAATAGATCCCAATGGGTCGACGTGTCCGAGTTATTTTTCGGTCCCTCCACAAGATAAGATAAGATAAGGCATAGTTTTATTCGACTATGGATTAGGTTAAGGTGCGGCGGGGGTGGTCCTTAGGCCACCCTTAATCCGCAAACATTTTTATTTCATATTTAAATAGCATTGTGAGTTTATAACATTATGCTTTATAAAATTATGCTTCATTATTATTATGCCAACAGTATTTATGGCAATAAACATTATAGCAAAACATTTATGCATAATATTATTATGCGTAATGATCATTATGCTGAATTTCGTTATGCCTATGTAAATTATAATAATATATTTTATTTATTTATTTCAACTTCATGTAACATAAAGGTGCATAATCTTCAGCCTTTTAATGTTCCCGCTGCTGGGACACAGGCCTCCTCTCTGTGAGACGGAAAGGCCCTAATCCACCACGCGGGCCCAGTGCGGGTTGGTGGATGTCACATGTCTTCGATTTTTTAGGGCATGCCGGTTTCCTCACGATATTTTCCTTCAATGTTTTGAGGTAAATTTACATAGGCGGAGTTAAGGCCTAAGGCATTCTCTACCAGTCAACCAAGGGTGGTGAAGAATCAACATGGATGGTGCATAAAAACAAAGATATAGAAGTAAAGTGGGTACAAAAGTAAATATAGCTAAAATAAACACACCTACATAATTATAAATTTACTATAATAAATACCTATATATACAATATATATAATTTATGTAAAGTAATAGAAAGGCATTTTATTGAGACGACTCTGCTAATCGTGTAGAAAATAATGCCGCAACTTCCGCTTAAATGCATACTGACTGGTGGCTGTCCTGATATCGAGACGAAGCGCATTCCAGAGAATAATGGACTGAATATGCACAATATTCACATATTATCTATACACTAAGTAAACGTGAATGCTAAACCAAACTATTAAATTTCCTAAGTACTTGTAATTACGAAACTACAGAAGAACTTCTTAAAACATTAAGATTAAAGTCAAACTATTAAACACATGTACATAACATTCACACAAACACATTCAACACAAGTACACCACACACAACACTCACTCTGTCTGTTGTAAAATGATTTTTTGCTTTATTTATATAGTACTAGCTGTTCCCCGCGGCCCGTGGGCCACCCCACAGGACCCGTTTTCGGGATTAAAAAATAGCCTATGTTACTCAGGAATAACGTAGCTTTCTAATGGTGAAAGAATTTTTAAAATCGGTCCTGTAGTTTCGGAGCCTATTCGGTACAAACAAACAAAAAAATCTTTCCTCTTTATAATATTGGTATAGATTAAGTATAGACTAGCTTTCCACCCGCAGCTTCGTCTGCGTGGACTACACGATTTTGGTTGTTTCGATTTTTGCAATTCTTGCAGAATATTGCAAATTCTGACACGCTAAACATAGCTTTCTGCCCCCGTATACTACAAAATTTGCTCAACTTTATTATTTTATCGAATTATAAAAATTACATGTGAATTGATATAAAATGAGCATAAACTGAACTGCAGTCGTGTTCTAATAGCTAGAGCCATTGGACTTCCATTCTGGATGTCTCGTGGCATAGATGCCACGGGCAGGTTAGAGGTTGGAGTTTAAGGTAGAAAATTCTCAAATAAATATAGTTTTACTAAAGATAAAACAATTTTTAAGGTTACATCTTCTTTATTTAAAAACCTAACCATTCTAAGAAATTATCCCTTCTCATGCGTTACTTTGGATCCAAGAGGTGTAGCGGGATACGCGAGCGTTGACACCGGGGAAGAATGCTTCAGCGCAGCCGATACCAAAGGAACAGATTCCAACTTGGATACCGTTGTGGAAGAGAGGACCGCCGGAGTCACCCTGGCACTGGTCGCGACCACCGACGTCGAGCCAGCCGGAACACAACATGTTGTCTGTGATAACCCAACCACGGGTAGCATACCTTTGACGACAAACAGCCTGGTTAGCAGTCCAAACCTGAACCTGACGTAGTTGCTCAGAAGGAGACCAGACGTTCGCCTGTAAATTGGAGATAATAAAATAATTAAAAAGATACCAATGCATTAAGTCTCTCTTCGTACAGTGTTTTACTAGTTCATAATAAATTAATAAATATACACGGACAAACAGCAAAAATCGCAAATGAAAATATGGAACTAGGTTAAATGAAATTGCACTAAGAATACCAAAGCCAACTCAGCATTAATTTGCTGAGCTTTAGACACCCTGCGCTAATTTTAAGCACCCCGAAAAAATACACGCACTATGATAAATAGAAACAAATCTGCCAATCCGTTTCTCAACTATGTTGGAGACGGCTTCCAGTCTAACCAGATGTAGCTGAGTACCAGTACTTTACATGGAGCGACTGCCTATTTGAACTCCACAACACAATAACTTGGTAACACAGTACACCTTAATAAGACTGGACGGATAAAGGGTAAATTAAATAGATACTTAATGTAATAATAGTCACAAATATATGAAAAAGAGAAAATATTTTGGTGAAGAGGAATGAATGACAACGACATTGCTGACAACGGTGAAGGAAAACATCGTGAGGAAACCTGAAGTTATAAGTGAGTTTATTATAAGATTGTGCTCCATTGGTGTAATTGCTGCAAGGCGTTCCAGTGCGAGTTTAAACTAATAAAATAAATAAATAAATAAATAAATGATAAACGAACTTACATTAGTTGTACCCCATCCAGTAGCCCAGACGACTTGGTTGTCACCAAGGTTGTAGTTGGCGCCAGCGATGGAAGCGGCGCGGACATTGTTGTTAAAAGTGAAGGTGCTGGCGGAGCGCAAGATGGCGATGTCATTGTTATATCTAATGTCGTTGTAATTTTGATGGTTGATGATACTCTGTACGTTGTGTACTACACCACCGCTATTGCCCCAGGTTGATCCTACACGGATACGCCATCTGTTAGCGGGATCGCCACTGTAACAAGGAAATTATTGTCAAAATTATAGTAAATTTGTGTGTTACAGACACCTATTATTTTTCTTGCAATTCAAGCTTTTAGAGCACTTTGGCAGCTATGATCATTGTAAATGCAAAAAAAGAATAAAAAAATATCGGTTCACCAATTAACACCCAACCCGAAAACGTTGTACAAGGCAATTTACTTACATGGTGCAGTGAGCAGCTGTAAGTATGGATCTATTGTTGAGGACGGTACCACCACACCACTGCGTAAAGGTGACCAGATCGTTTGAGTAGAGGCAAGCGGCCATGGAGGGCCACTGGGTAATCGT
Organism: Anorthoa munda; assembly: GCA_945859665.1. Taxonomy (NCBI): domain Eukaryota; kingdom Metazoa; phylum Arthropoda; class Insecta; order Lepidoptera; family Noctuidae; genus Anorthoa; species Anorthoa munda. Next base: position 24,746,227 of record OX243900.1, on the reverse strand, counting down.
GGTGACCGAACCACCAATAATCCTCTGGGGATTACTTGGAGCCGCTACAAGAAAATATGTTTTATATTTTAAATGCTCACTTATAATATACCACAGAATTCAAAGCAGCATGCAACACCCTAATTGCGGAACACAGTCAATCACTGTTTTAATTACAACCGAATGAAATTCTACGGCATTGCTTCATATATTTTAAAAAAAAACAAGCTTTTGGCCATGTATTTTCATCCAAACCAAACATATGTACAAAACACCAGCTCAATCGGCTGGAGATTAAAATTTAGTTGCAACATTGGACCCATACATAGTTTATTTACTAAATAACGACCTATTAGTTTTTTGAAGCAGGCAAGGTAAGTTAAGTTAAGTTAAGCTTGTGAAACTTAGGGCCGATTTCACCAATGAAACTAATCGCGTTTATTTCAAACTAAACTTAGTTTATGCGTTTAATCGAGATTAGAGCATCATTTTGCGTTTAACCACTACAAACTAAACTAGTTTAAGTTAAACTTAGTTTAAACTCTAAATGCCCAGTTTTCTACGTTTAAGCTCGCTTAATCGCGTTTAGCTACTGTCACAATAATAACCAACATTGATTATATTTAATTAGATTTTTTGTTATTTCACTAAAATATAATGAATAATATATATATAGTGCTATCGCCCGATAGCACTAGATTTTGACGAAAGATATGATGAAGAGGAAATATTTCGTTGTCCAAAATAGCTAATATTGAATCAATTCACTAATATTTTACTAATACCCAGTAATAGGTATGGTATCATAATGTGCGATAACTAATAATATTGAATAATAGAATTATCTAAAAATTACCCTTTGAGTGTCCATCGTGCCGAATCGGATTAAAACAATGGTAATGACTTTTGTGTCTGCTAATTGACACTTGACAGAATATAACATCTCTAGACTTTTTTTAACATAACGAGATAAAATTTGACAACAGTGAAAAAGAATTCCTCAAAAATAATAACGTTTCATAATTTACTACATTGTAGCACAGATTAACAATTTTTTTTTTGCAAATAGTGTCTATTAAATTATGAAATAAACAATACATCGTAATAAAATTACCACATAATTTGACTTTATTCAATTTTGCTCAAATTATTTTTGTATGTTACCCATTTTTAGGCGAACATTTTCTCAGCTTGTAACACTGTGAACAAATCAAAACGCGATTCGTTATTGCTTCTTTAAAATACATTTGAAATCGCAGTAGGTCGCTGATACATGTTGTAAAATGTAATAGAAAACGCGGTTACGACATTTCATGGCCCTCGCCCATCGAAAGTTCGTTTTAGTAAACTCGGTAAAAATGGTGCTAGTGAAATCGGTTTGACGTAAACCGAGATCCACACCGATCTTTAAACTAGATTACGCTAAACTTAGTTGAGTTGAACTTAGTTTATATAGCGAATGATGAAATCGGTCCTTAGTCTGCTCGACAATGTAATACTTGCAATGAATACTGTTGAAGACATTTTGTGTGTCACCCAATTATCCCACTGGAGTAGCCAACAAATATTACACACCTCCTTGGGCAGTCTATTAAACATGTACAGCCACTGACATTACTCAGGCCAAAGCCAAAACTCCAGCGCACAGAAGCAGTGGTGGCCCAGTGGTTTCGGCCGCGACTTACAAGTTGTAGGTCGTGGGTTCGAGCCCAGGCTGGCACTTTACTTTGTGCAAATTATTTCATCACCACTGCTCTCAAAACGGTGAAGGAAAACATCGTGAGGTAACCGGCATGTCCTAGAACCAAAAATTCGAAACCACACTGGGCCCGCGTGGTGGATTACGGCCGATTACCTCTCACAGTTCCCAATGTTCCCACTGCTGGGACACAGGCCTCCTCTAGGCCTGTGTCCCAGCAGTGGGAACATTAATAGGCTGATGATGTGATGCGATGTGTGTGCACACTATAACACAGTTTCCTTAAGTCCTCTTACCTGCCACAGCAGCGACGAAAAGGGCCAACAGAGCAATCACACGCATCTTCACTGTCCGCTGAGAACTATGACAATGTTAGAATTAGCTTTGATATGGCATTATATACAAAATGTGTATCGGCAATGATAACTGATACTCTTTTTTATGATAAAAATGGGTTTTTTTATAAAGCTGAATCACACTAATCCTACTAATATTATAAATGCGAAAGTTTGTGAGGATGGATGTATGTATGTGTCGCATCAAGGTTGGCCGACAGATGTAAACCATCGGGAAGTCAGGATGTATTCCCTTAGGTTAAGACATCGTGTGTGGGCAGGTAGTTGGGTACAATCGTGAAAACGATATCACACAAATTATTCGATACACTGAATATATTCAAGTAGACACAAGTTGCATTATTGCTTACTAATATTACGGATCGACATTGATTCTACGACGTGTTAGCTCTAAGGCTGTCAGTACTCAACTGCCAGTACATTTTAGCTCAACTAACCCGACATATATATGTATGTTTGTTACTCTTTCACGCAAAAACTACTAAACGGATTCGGATGAAACTTTACAGTAATATAGGTTATACATCAGAATAATACATAGGCTGCAATTAATAATATTTTTTTTCTAATTTGGTCATAATATAACGATATATATCAAGTAAGTCAGAAAAAATTCTGTCCTCTGAGAGCTATCAACATACATACATAGACTGATAAACAAATTACCCTCCTTCAGCAGTCGGGTAAAAAGCATAAGCGGTTAGAATGAGGAATGGGCATATACCTATACAAGATTGTTTAGAAAATCTTCTTAAAAGAGAGACAATTGCGAAACCTTGACAAAAGGGGTTTCTTCATACTACCTCATTCCGTTTGTTTTTAAATTCACACATGTAAATTAAGCCTTAAAATATTATAAATGTCATGATGGTCTTATTAATGCTATCTAAGTTCTTAAATACAATATATTTTTCTGATATTTAATTTTATCTTTAATCTACATAAACTTAAAATGTACCAATATAATTGACTAAAATAGATAAATAGGCAATTAGGGTTTCCCAGGGGCTAAAGATGTTGTGTAATCAAACATACCTTTTCTCTTTTCTTTTTTTTGGGGTGGGAAATCATCCAATGACTTCTCCTACTCTGGGTGAAGCGGAAGGGCGTGTCAGACTTTTACCGACTAAAACCCACCCGTGTTTCTTCAGTTACTTGTGCCAGGGTCGCGGTAATTCTCTTTCAAATTTATTCGCGACCCAGGTAGGCATCGGCCCTAGCGGACTCCATCAGTTTTTGCTGACATCTCTTTGAGGCGCGCGTGGAACACTACGCGCCGTCGACTCGGGCCTGGTCCTTATCGGACGGCGAGCTCATTGCTAGAAAATAGAGTCTGTATTGCCCCATACCCTAGGGACCGACAACCTAGGGGTCTTTAAAATAAGAGTGAAAAAGTTACTTCTAGGCAAGCGTGATTCACCGTCGACCACATCATCGCTTACCATCAGGTGAGATAGTGGTCAAGCACAAGCCAAAATAATTTCGGGCTTTTACCAGTTAGACTTGGTAAATCTTTGGTTTTACCGAGAAATCCTAAGTTTTACCATAGTTCGGGCTTTTACTGTAACATAATATATTATAACACCTTTTTTTCTACGGTTCTTCTATCTGTACACAAAAGTTGTTATAGTTGAGAATCGGTTTCCTCCGCCTTCTCTTCGTACCTGTCAGCCCATCTTTATTTTAGTCGCCTTTAGACCCTTCTTAAAGTAATGTCAGCCGTTTTCATTTCTCACTTCGCTCTGTCTATCGTAAAACCTTATTTCTTATTTTATTTTATGAGTATTCACCTCAAATGATGCCTTATTTGTCCAAAAATGTTCACTATGATTTGAAATAATGTCCTATTCTCATGAATACGAAATAAATAACTAAACTTATGGTACTCTTGGTCCGTGGGCACTCGGACCCTCACTCATTGTTTAAAGATCATTCCAAACGCCTAGTTGACACTTCGCGTGACCCAAGGGCTGGCTTTTACCTTGGTCAGAGAATAACACACACACACACACACACACACAGCCTTTTGGGTACATTACCAGTGGGAACGATGTGGATGAGTTTTTCGACGCTATATTTTAGTTAAGTATATTTTTAGTTTTAATTAGTGAGTAGTTTTTGGTTAAAGTGTATATGTTTAAAAACTTAGTTATTTAAGTATTTTATACACTGTAAATACTTTTTTCTTCTTATGATATAAACTAAGCATTTTAAATATAAATAAAGTAAACATAAGATTAATTTTTATTTCATAAATATATATAAACTTATCAGTAATGTTCTTTTGTCATTGATGTAAGAAAGTAAAAACATTTTGTAGGGTAACGAATAATTTATTTAAAAACATAGTTCCCTAGTCATCATCCACTTGTTATGCGTTACTTTGGATCCAAGAGGTGAAGCGGGAGACACGGGCATTGACACCGGGGAACTGTGGCCTGGCGCATCCAGTACCGAAGGAGCAGACACCGACTTGGATACCATTGTGGTAGAGAGGACCACCGGAGTCCTGGGTGCACTGGTCGCGACCGCCAACGTTGAGGACACCGGAACACAACATATTGTCGGTCAGGGTAGGGTAGCGAGTTCTGCAAGTAGCCTGGTTGATTGAAAAAATCTGGACGTGACGCAGTTGCTCAGAAGGAGACCCACCCTCCTGTAAAAAGAAACAATCATTATAAAAATACAAATAATATAAAAGTTTTATAAACTTACAAAACCTTACAAATACGATTTCTTTTCAAGCATTGAAAAATATTTAACTTACAGAAGTCAAACCCCATCCAGCAGCCCAGACGACTTGGTTATCGGCCAGGAAGTAATTGGATCCAGCGATGGAAACAGGACGGACATTGTTGTTGTGTGCGATGGTGGTCGCAGACCGTAAGATAGCGATGTCACTGTCATATGTGTTGCGGTTGTAACTGGGATGGTTGATGATATGTGATAGGGTGTGAACAACACCACCGCTATTGGCCCAGGTCGAACCTACTCGGAAGCGCCATCTGTTAGCAGCATGACCACTGCAAAAAAAAGAAATTTTTTGTTTAAACAGGTTGACGAAACTTTGATTAGGGAGCACTATGGCTCTTTTGGACAAAACAAGAAGACCAAGTTAAGATACTGTATAGTCATCATGAAAATCACAAACACATAATTATAAGATACATACATGGTGCAGTGAGCAGCCGTGAGCACAGATCTGTTGTTGAGGATGGTACCACCACACGACTGCCAATAGTTGACCAGGTTGCTGGAGTAGAGGCAAGCGGCCATGGTGGGATACTGACCGATAGTGGTCACCGAGCCACCCACTATCCTCTGGGGATTAGCTGGGACCGCTACAAAAAAGGTTTTTATTTAGATAAACATAAAATAATAAAAGAGACAAAGTAATAATAATTGCTAATGAACAAATGAGTGCGTTTCATGTTCATTTAATTTCTTAAGTTTAGATAAACTGTTTGGAAGTACAGGGTAAACGCGCTTATGGAAGTGACTAATACTCTTAATTTTCACTTTAGGTGATCTAAAGTACTTGTGTGAACTAAAATACTTATTTATTATATATAAATAAATTAGCAACCTGCCCATGCTTCGCAAGATGTGCGACTATAATGCCGAGATTTTCTTATAAAACACAAGTTTAATATTATTTTGTATGCAAATAAACCAGAACCTATAAACAATGGTGAAAACTGAATCAAAATTGGTTGCGTAATTTATCGGAACAACGAGGTCACATATAAAGTAAAAAAATGGCTCTAATTTTTTTTTGTTCACCAGTACCGTCGTGCAAAATACTATTTGAAACCAATAAATAAACTAGGGAGCACCACACAAACCAGTAATCATGCTTACTAAAGTGTACCAACCTGCCACAGCCGCGACGACAAGAGCAAACAAAGCAATCACATGCATTTTACCGACCACAGAAGAAAATGTAACGAAGACAATGTAGCTATGGCTTATATACCAAAATTATAGTGTTGATACGAAAAGATAATCTATTGAAGATTAAAGAGGAAATCCCTTTTATTGTGTTTGCGTGTAGGATTACCTGACAGTAGCAAGTTATAAAGGCGAATTATAATACATCTAAATTATTTTAATATATTGAATAAAATTGTCGCCTTTTTTTTTTTTTTTTTTTTTTTGGTTTCGCTGGGAAAAAATGCATTACGCATACCCACCCATCGGGGGATGGGGGGCTATGTGGGACTCCCCGGGCTAGCCCGGTATACCCACTAAAATAACCCAGCGGCACTCCCGCATCGTCTGAGTGGAGGAGGACTGGGAAACCGGCACAGCCTTTACGTCCAGTCCTCCGCCGACGACTGCCCACCACCATAAATGGCGGGCCCTTCTCGCCCCTCCCTTAGTGGAGGGGCCCGGGAACGCCCGACAAGGGTGGTGATTGTGCAATGCAGACGAGAGGCGCCCCCACGCCTGTCGCCCGCTAATCACCACCAAGAGGTGGGAGGAGGCGATCGTACAACCACCCACCCCCACCCCTTCTCCGCCGCCTCCTTCCGCGACATGGCGTCGTCGCAAAAGGAGGCAACCGCCGCCCAGGCCCTCCCGCTCCCCAGCATGGAATTTACCACACCGGGAAGCGAGAGGACCTGTCAGGGCACGGCGCAACTACGCCCCCGCTGGGCACACCTAGACGGTGTGCTGCGCCGTGCCCTCCACCGCGCTGGACCCTTATGTGGACGTCGGACACCCCGGTCCTCCGCCCACGGTCCCCTACGTTGCGGCATCTAGCCCGCGAAAGGCCAGACGCTGCCCTCCGCGTCTGCGGCATCCGGCCCGCGAAGGCCAGACGCCGCCTCCTCCTTCCACCGACTTGTCCCCGCCGACCATCCCACGCCAAAGGAGGGTCGGCGACGACAAGTCATCACCGCCCGCCGCACATCCGCGGCACACCTTCGAGGGCTCCCTTCCCGCCCCCGGGCGGCGGCCGCCCCCGCCCGCATGAGAGAGAGCCGGGCGCAGAGCCAGGTGCAGAGCGGGCTAAGCCAGTTGCAAAGCGGGCAGAGCCGGATGCAGAGCCGGGCAGAGCAGGGTGCAGAGCTGGTCAAAGCAGGGTGCAGAGCTGGTCAGTGCACTCGGGTAACCAACCGCAGGAGAGCCGAGTGCAGAGCCAGGTGCAGAGCGGGCTGAGCCAGGTGCAGAGCGGGCAGAGCCGGATGCAGAGCCGAGCAGTGCAGGGTGCAGAGCTGGGCAGAGCAGGGTGCAGAGCTGGTCAGTGCACCCGGGCAACCCCCCCCCGCAGGGGCGGGCGGCCCGCCCAGAGGCCCGGAAGCGAGCCCCACCTCCCACCTACCTAACCTAACCTACCCCTACCTACCTACCCAGACTAGCCCAACCCCATGTCGCATCTGGTGTGTCCTCTGCTAATCAGAGGAACACCCAGAACGACATCCCCCCCTGTCAGGTTATTCGCCACCGCCAACAAGAACCCACGAATGGGAAGTTATTGACGGTGCCCAGAGTGCACCAGCCCAGCGGGTTGCTCTTCCCCCCGGACGTATCCGAAAGAGACCAGCAACCAACCAGGCCAACGTGGAGGTTACCTGACCCGCACCCCGAATAAAATTGTCGCCTACCTTATCTTTTGCAACCAGCTCGGTCTTTCCGATCGAACTTCTTTAAAATATTTTTGTAGAAAATCAGCTAGTCGACCAAGAAAATCAATTTATCATGAAAACCAGCTAAGTGTCAGCCTGAGCAAATCAATGGAGTTTTGATGGTTGTAAATTGTTTTTGGGTTATACAATTCATTGTTCTATGTTAGGGGGTTTGGTTTCCGCACTTAGTCCTTCAGATGGATCATTGCGCTTGGGCCATGGCGGCCATTTGGTGGTTAAGCCAACCAGCCCGCCGCCCTCCAGAAGTTAATTAGAGCTCCTGGTTTTCTCAGAACATTTGGGTGACTAATTCATTATACAGAAGTAAACGAGTAAGACGGCTATTTTATAGCTTATTTTTTTTTACTGTGTACCTAAATTCTTATTGGTTACCGGTCCTGAAATACTTATTTTCTTAAAAAGCACTAAAACAGTCTTGTGAATCAGGCCTTACCTAGTTACTCTATACATAGAATTGGGGAATACACAGTGACAACGTAAATATTTAGTCATAACAGCGTTATCTGAGCACTAAAATATCAATGATTTGCCGATAATGAAAATAATACAAATGATAAAATTAATATTCTATCTGAATCAATGGATTGGCCAAAATACATTTAAAAACCGGCCAAGTGCGAGTCGGACTCGCACACGAAGGGTTCCGTACCATTATCGCAAAACACTGCAAAAAAATCACGTTTGTTGTATGGGAGCCCCCCTTAATTTATTTTATTTTAATTTAATAATTATTATTTTTTTGAAGAGAATATACAACTAAATATTCTGTAAATATTTCAAGTGTCTACCTGTTGCCGTTATTAATATCGAGCAAAAAACGGCAAAAATATCACGTTTGTTGTATGGGAGCCCCCCTTAAATATTAATTTAATACTGTTTTTAGTATTTGTTGTTATAGCGGCAACAGGAATACATCATCTGTGAAAATTTCAACTGTCTAACTATCACGGTTCATTAGATACAGCCTGGTGACAGACAGACAGACAGACAGACAGACAGACAGACAGACAGACGGACAGCGAAGTCTCAGTAATAGGGTCCCGTTTTTACCCTTTGGGTACGGAACCCTAAAAAGGAATGCACCTAACATCAGACCTTGAGGGATGCCTATTTGTGTCTCAAATCATACTGAGTTAAGAGTCGTGACTCAATTTTCTTTGTAACTATTGTATGTAATCGTCGTTTTTTTTTAAATTCTTTGTGTTTTTATATCATGTACCGTTAGTGTAACATTATAATAAATAATAATAATAATGGGCCTCTCAAAGTTCCTTGAGCATGTTTATGAATTATAGTTTTTAGAACCACTTACTTTAAGAATACTTGTCACTTTTTTAAATGCCCGTCCCCGATGGACTTTGTTCGAGAGCTTACTCTGTATTAAAATTTCGCAAATTTAAAATTCATCAAGTATAAAAATAAAATTCCTATTTCCGTTGCTCTTTTATTCCAATTAAAAGAAAATGTCGATCAAAAATAAAACTAAACCGAGACAAATATTTTAAAATATTATATTTTAAAATTCACTTCTTATGCATTAGAAGCAATCCAAGCGGCGTAGCGGGCAACACGAGCATTGACGCCGGGGTACTGTGGTCTAGCGCATCCGATACCGAAGGAGCAGACACCAACAACAACACCATTGTGGTAGAGAGGACCACCGGAGTCCATAGAACACTGGTCACGACCACCGACATCGAGCACGCCGGAACACAGCATGTTGTCGGTGATGGTGATACTAGCAGTAGCGTAACGACTTCTGCAAATAGCCTGGTTAATCGAAAATACCTGGACGTGACGCAGTTGCTCAGAAGGATTACCATTCTCCTGTAAAATGGAAAAAAGACACAATTAATATTAAAACTAAATTTATAAAACCAGCAACATCTCTCTTTTCCGTTGGGTGTTAAAAACACCCCCAAATAATAATTTTGCTATGGATTGAAAAAAATAAACTTACAGAAGTCAATCCCCAGCCAGCAGCCCAGACGACCTCGTTGTCAGCCAAGTTATAATTGGCACCAGCGATAGACGCTGGACGGACATTGTTGTTGTGTGCGATGACAGTGGAAGACCTCAAGATGGCGATGTCATTGTCAATTGTGATACTGTTGTAGCTGGGATGGTTGATAATAAATTGTAGGGCGTGCACAACGCCGCCGCTATTGGCCCAGGTCGAGCCTACTCGGAAGCGCCATCTGTTTGCGGCATAGCCACTGCAATAAAGTAGAAAATTTAAAATAAAATTACGTTGTATTAAACCACTTACAAACCATGTTGGCATATTAACATATTATCGCCGGCAGTTTTACCGTAAGGTTATGGAACTCTTACGTCTTGCACTGGCATAGTATGTAAGACTTCAAAGAAATTAACCAACCATAACCAACTCCCAAAATCCAAAATCACCATCAAAAATCATCAGAAACCATTGTAGAAAGAAAAATACATACATGGTACAGTGAGCAGCTGTAAGCACGGATCTGTTGTTGAGGATGATACCACCACAGGACTGCCAATAGTTTACCAGGTTATTCGAGAAGAGGCAAGCAGCGATGGTCGGGTACTGGTCAATTGTGGTGACCGAACCACCGACTATTCGCTGGGGATTCGCTGGGACAGCTTCAAGAACAAAATAAAAAAATAATCATATGGCAGACTTAGTTCCAGAATATTCATTCCATATTATAAAATACAGTGTATATTCTATCTGTAAAATATGTAATATAGTAATTTACTAGAGGCTACTAACCTGCCACAGCAGCGATACAAAGGGCCAACAGAGCAATCACACGCATATTCACAGACCACAGAAAAATGTGACTATACCAGGTTCAGCTATGGCTTTTATATCAACAGCAAATCAGTAATAAAAAATAATAATCTAATTATGATAAAGGATACATCAATCACAACCATTCTCAACGTTGTTGATATAATAAAGGTGAATTATAATAAATTAAATTAAATTAATTAATTGGATTAATTATTATTACGCTTAGTTGACACTTCGCGTGACCCAAGGGCTGGCTTTTACCTCGGCCAGAGAATAAGCATTGCCATACAACGTGGCAATGCTGCCAGTCTTTTGGGCACATTACCAGTGGACAACGATGAGGAGGAGTTTTTCGACGCCATATTTTAGATTAGTATATTTTTTTGGTTTAGTCAGTGAGTAGTTTTTGGTTTAAGTGTTTATGTTTGTAGTCTAAGTTAATTAAGTGTTTTATACACTGTATATACTTGTATCTATGTAAATAAAATAACCCCTCTGTGGAGAGACCATTATAATAAAGTAGCTTTTTCCAGCAGCTTTGTTTGTGTAAAAGTGCGTGCGAAGGGGAACACAAATTTTCGACGTGGGTATAAAAATATTATAATTATATCCGGTCCGAGTAGACCCTGCAAAGTTTCTTTTTATGCATGAGATCACCGCTGCCTATGGACATAATATGCAATACCAGAGGCACTACAGCAGCATTGCCTTCTTAATGAATTGAATGAAGATATCTCTAAATTTTATTTTTGTGTTTCATCCAGATCCGTTCAGTCATTGAGGCGTGATTTATTAACATTGAAGCATACAGACTTTCTTATGCATTATATTGGTACAACATGATTAATATTTCACAATTATTAACGTTAACCACAACCATCTTCACTGCCACATATCAATACATTTGTAAATAAAAACGTTTTAACAAAAAAAAATAAACAGACTTCAATAGCAAAACACAAAAAAGTGCAAAAATAACTTTCTTTTCGGCATTCGGTGTCTTTGGTACCTCCTGTTTTATCGGATATGCAACACCGACTTCCGAAACAAAAATTATCCACTTTTCAGTGTTATGCTATTGAAGTCGGTTGTGTAGCAAAAGACTAAAAACTGAAAAATATCTTACGATTGTGAAAATGTTTTTGTTTTGGTTTAGGTACACCATCACTATAAATTGTAAGGTACCTAAGTTCTATAGTAGGGTACCTAAAGGATTGTCAAAATACCCATAATAACTCAAATTACTCATTCGTGCTGTTTGTCGCTAGGTAGTTTGATTCCTCATCATCAGCCTATTAATGTTCCCACCGCTGGGATACAGTCCTTCTCTCTGCGAGAGGGGATTGGCCGTAATCTACCACGCGGGCCCTGTGCGGGTTGGTGGATGTCACATGTCTTCGAATTTTTTGGTTCTAGGACATGCCGGTTTGCTCACGATGTTTTCCTTCACCGTTTTTGAGAGCAGTGGTGATGAAATAATTACGCACGACCTACAACTTGTAAGTCGCGGCCAATACCACTGGGCCACCACTGCTCTAGTAGTGGTACTCTCTGGTAGTTTGATTGTATGGTCGATATCTTGAAAACTGCTGAACCGATTTTGATGAAACTTGCAATTATTTTTTAATTGAGAGATATTTAATCCAATAAAATAAGAATGATCACGTTCCGATTACTAGTTTTACTAAAATGCGTGGACAAACATACATACATTAACATACACTTAAGAAATTTGCCACAAATTTTAAGAAAGCATATAGAGATTTTAAGAAGGCATGTGAATATTGTTCAATTTACAATATTACATACAGACGTATCGACCTGAATACCTCCTTTTTTGTAATCTGTAAAAAAAGACTGTAATCGTCTACATTTACACCTAACAGCAACTATTTCTCCTTCATAAACGACAAACACACATCACATCTGTGAATCAAGCCTTACCTAACTGTCCTAAAATATTGTTGGGAAAGACCGGCTGAGATAACGTTAATATTTTCGCCTTTACAGCATTATCAAATACCTAATATTTTGCCGATTCTTCAATTAATCGATTGTAAATACCCAATTTAACGTTTTATCTCTCTATATATATAAAAGCGAACGGTCACTCACTTACTCATCAGGAAATATCGAAAACCGCTTGACGTATAATGATGAAATTTGGCAGGGAGGCTCCTCAAGTGCCGAAAGTGCGTACTAAGAAAGGATTTTTGGAAATTCTACCCCTAAAGGACTTCCTAGTACAAGAGACAGTGCTGCACTGATATTTGTTTAATAAAGTGTGTTAATAAATAAATAAAATAAATAAGTAAAAAAAGGGTTGAAATTTTGTATAAAATTTCTACAGTTTGTAAATTGGACAAGTAAAATTTTATATTTATGCTCTTGATTGATAAAAAGAATTCATAGGGAGTAAAAAGGGTGTTGAAAGTTCGTATAAAATTTCTACAGTCTTTAAGTTGGACACCTGAACTTATAGATTTATACTCTTAGTTGACAAAAAGAATTCATGTATTTAATGGTTTCTGTAATTTCCACGCCTAAGGAGGTAAAAAGATGAAAATTTGTTGGGCATAAATATTGACACTTGGCATAAATACTAACCTAAGTAAATAGTAAAGGTTTTCATTAGTTTCGTAAAAGTACTCCCAAAAGACGATTTAGGGGGTGTTAAAGATTTTTGAACCATTTTACTGTACAGGGCTTTCCTCTTTCTTTTTTCTACCAAATTCTTCCACTAAGAAGGTCAAAGTCAAAGTCAAAGTCAAATACATTTATTTCAATTAGGCCAATAAGCGGCACTTTTGAACGTCAAAAATTAAATGTAAATAAAAAATGTACAAGTAATAAAAATTGACTCTACCGTGCATTCGGAAAGTAGCTTGTTATGGAGAAGAACGCACAAGAAACTCCATACTTACTCTTTTTTTTTTAAATATGTTTTACAATGTTTACTTATGTACATACATTAATAAATTCATATATGTGAGGACGATGCACCCAAAAATAGCACTACACACTATACAACGTACAGGTATAAAGTAATAAAAGCACTAACAGGTAAATTCATTAATTTGATAAATAGGAACATGGTTCTCACATACTTACAAATATTGCAAACATAGGTAAAATACCTAATTCCACAACAACGGAACCTTGTGTGAGTCATATTCTGGAAAAATATAAAAAATTACTTAAGAATACAATAACTATGAATAGGAATACAAATTAGCAAATTTGATTTTATCCACACCAAAGATTGCCCTACGGAGCGGGACCAACATGTTGCCAAGCATTCTTATCTTGAATATAATCATCTAATTTGTAATATGCTTGTTTACAAAGTGTGCTTTTAACTAAAGTTTTATTTTTATGAAGGGTTTATGAAGGGCTTTTTGGAAAGTCATCCTTTGAGGGGGTGAACTAAAAAGTCATCTGTAGGATAAAATACGGATTACGCGATCGAAATTGCGGATGAAGTGCTAGTCTCAAATAAACCTATTTGTATCAGGAAAGTACTCTGACTGCTAGCTGTATATCAAAAACATAATATTTGTCACCCATACATCAGAAATGTAAGTTGCGAATTTGGTTTCTATGACAACATATGTCAAAACTACAATAGCGTTAATGATAAAGCTATCATGTCGCATGGGTACAATTACTATTTGACACTTGTATAAAGATAAAAGATAAAGATATATTTATTTGCCCAAACACGTATACATGCAGGCATTATTTATGCCTGCATGCAGGATAACATAAAAAGGTGCAAAAAGTTCGGACATGTTGGCTACATTCTATGGCGTGCAAATATTTTCAAAGTTATTATAATGAACAATTACAAAAATAAATTTAAACACAATAATTACAAAAATGTCAACAATAAAGAACTGAAAATAAATAATAATTATGTCAAAATATACATAGAAATGTCAATTAATAATAATATCTCACAAATTTATGTTTAATATCAAATAAAAATGTATGTCATTAACTAAGTCAAATATCTGCTAATAATGTCATGAAATATTACAAAAATGAATTTATACACAATAATTACAAAATGTCAAAAATCAAAATAAAAACAATAATTACAATGTTTTGACATTGTATCAAGCAAATGCAATATGAAATGTATGACAGATTGTGGTGTAAAATATCAAATATATGTCAAATAAAAAATATAAAAAATTCTAAATATATCAAAACTATGCAATATTCATCAAATGCTAAAGTATCAATAATAATCTATGTCAAAATAAATGATTCCGCCAGAAATTCGCTAATAGTAAGCCTTTTTAGTTAGAAACAATTTTTAATTGTTTCTTCAATTGGACGAAAAAAAAATTCGTTATGTACAATAAATAATATTAACCCTAGTGAACAAATATGAAAGAATTTTTAAAATATCTTCATCAACGACGAAGCTATAAAGCGTTCAGTTTAAGAAACAGAAGTCCAACATGGATTATGACGTCAAAGTCCGTGACGCCCATACACTGGCTTAAGAGTATTCCACTGCTTTAGTGCCGTAAGTTTGCTTTCCAAAGCATACTCCTTAGTAACGGCTAGGTTAAAACGTCTGAATTAAAATTATATTTGTTATTGATTCATGTGAGAGGAGTGAGAGGATTCTCCTTTGGTACCCACGAGATGCGCCACGCACCCGAGGCAGACCCAGACGCCGGTGGTGCGACGATATTGCGGCTGTGGCCGGCCCCATCTGGACTAGAATAGCCCAGGACAGAGAGGAATGGCGTAATATGGAGGAGGCCTTCGCCCTAAATTGGACACCCAATAAATAACTGAGAACATTTGTAACTGATTTAGACATATTTGTATACTTTATTAATTGATTATTTTTATTTTATTTTATTCAATTATTATTTAAGTGTTATTTCAGGAATGTTTTTAATTTAATGTAATTATTTTTGAGCATGTTATGAGTTTAATTTATTTATGAATGTTTCTTTTATTTTTTAATTTCTAATTTAATGTAATTATCTTTTGGGAATAAATGGCTTAATAATAATACTATTAATTACTAATAATTGATTCATGTACATTATTTGTGAAATATGGTTTTTTAATTATTAATATTAATTTAAATAAATTTAATTATTTTGAAAATAGCAGAACAACCGACAAGGCGACATCGCTGTGCATAAAATAATATTTGCAAGCGAATTTTCAACGAATTAGTTCAAGAGCGAGCGAAGCGAGCTCGGGAACTTAGGGCACCCCGATAGTTTAGGTTCGAAGGAAATGGAGTGAGCGAGAAATGCGAGTGCCTGTCATCTTCTTTATGTTAGGTTACTTTAGACCCTGCAGACAGAAAAAGTCTTCTTTTCACAAATCGGGGTTGTGCAAGATTGAAGGGTGTGGACTGAGAATTCTTAAAATTTTTATACACACTCTTGGCATCGAACTATGATGTTTTAAAAAAAAATATTTTTCAAAAATGTATGTAGCAAGGCAAAAATAATAAAAAGGCTTCAACAGCTACTCGTATAAAGTTTTCAAATACAGTTTAACTAAAGAAGACATTTTGAACTTTAGAAGATACTATGCTTATCTTGCTCCGCAAATCTATAATAAATTTACTAAAATCCAGAAGGTAAGCAAATTGAATAACAATAAATTTAAAATGATACCTGGTTAAAATCAATGGACTAATACGATATAGAAAATCTCATAAAAACATAACCCATCCTGGACAGCACACGCACACTCACATGCACAAACACACACATACACAAACATGGCAGCACGTTTGTTAACTTTTGTATTATTTTCATTTATTCTGTCTGATGTAAGATTACTGTCACTTTATTAAGGGGAAGACACTAGCACCTGCAACACAGTTTTTACTAGCACAGGTGCTAGGGAATCCTATAATTAAAATTGTATACATTATTTCAATAAAGAAAGGAAAAACAATTTTTAGGGTTACATCTTCTTTATTTAAAAACCTAACCATTCTAAGAAATTATCCCTTCTTATGAGTTACTTTGGATTCAAGAGGTGTAGCGGGATACGCGAGCGTTGACACCGGGGAAGAATGCTTCAGCACAGCCGATACCGAAGGAACAGACACCAACTTGGATACCGTTGTGGTAGAGACGACCACCGGAGTCACCCTGGCACTGGTCGCGACCACCGACGTTGAGCCAGCCGGAACACAACATATTGTCAGTGATAGCCAGATCACGGGTAGCACACCATTGACGACAAATAGCCTGTTTCACAGTCCAAATCTGAACCTGACGTAGTTGCTCAGAAGGGGACCAGACGTTCACCTGTAAATGGGAGACAATAAAATAATTAAAAAAGATACTAACGCATTAAAGCTCTTCGTACAGTGTTTTTACTAGTGCATAATAAAGAAATAAATATACACGAACACGACAGCAGAAATCGCAAAACAAAATATGAAACCAGGTTAAAGGAAACTATGCACTAAGAATACCAAAGCCAACTCAGCATATACATATTACACGGTACACCTTAATAAGATTGATATACGGATTTCTGGCTATCACACGGAAAAGGGTAAATTAAATAGATACTTAATGTAATAATAATCACAAATTTAAGAAAATAATAAAATATTTTTAGTGAAGGTGAATGAATGATAAACGAACTTACATTAGTTGTATATTCCATCCAGTAGCCCAGACGATCTGGTTGTCACCAAGGTTGTAGTTGGCGTCAGTGATGGAAACGGCGCGGACATTGTTGTTGAAAGAGAAGGAGCTGGCGGAGCGCAAGACGGCGATGTCATTGTTATATCTGATGTCGTTGTAATTTTGATGACTGATGATACTCTGTACGTTGTGTACAACACCACCGCTATTGCCCTAGGTTGTTACGCCATCTGTTAGCGGGATCTTCACTGTAAAAAATAATATTTTCTTGTCATAATTATAGTAAAGTGCTGTGTTAGAGACACCTATTATTATTCTTGCAATTCAAGCTTATATTTACTGAGTTTTGTAATATAGATACTTAGAGCACTTTGGCAACTATGTTCATTTTGGATTGAACATTGTTTTGTTAGTTTTAATACGATTCTTGTTATTTCGCTAAAATATAAAGAATATATCTTAATATATATATTTCTTGTGTGCGTGTGTATGTGACTGAACTCCTCCTAAACGACTGGACCGATTTTGATGAAATTTTTTGTGTGTGTTCGTGGAGATTCGAGAATGGTTTAGATTTAAAAAAAAAAAAAAAAAATGGAAAATTAGGGTAGGGTAGGTAGGGTAGGGTAGGTAGGGTAGGTAGGGTAGGGTAGGTAGGGTAGGGTAGGTAGGGTAGCGTAGGTAGGGTAGGGTAGGTAGGGTAGGGTAGGTAGGGTAGGGTAGGTAGGGTAGGGTAGGTAGGGTAGGTAGGGTAGGGTAGGTAGGGTAGGGTAGGTAGGGTAGGGTAGGTAGGGTAAGTAGGGTAGGTAGGGTAGGGTAGGGTAGGTAGGGTAGGGTAGGTAGGGTAGGGTAGGTAGGGTAGGGTAGGGTAGGTAAGGTAGGGTAGGTAGGGTAGGGTAGGTAGGGTAGGGTAGGGTAGGTAGGGTAGATGCATATTAGGTGTTTTATGGCAAAACAAAGTTTGCCGGGTCAGCTAGTATATATATATATAGTAAAGATATGACAAAGAGCAAATAGTTCGTCGTCCAAGATAGCTAATATTGAATCGTCTCTGCCTATGAATCTTTATGTTACAGGAAAACCAAATAGATAAATAAAACTGCGAAGAAAAAGTAAAATTTCTTTTTTTTTTATATTTCATGAATGTGTACCAAAATTTGTACAATCTGGCTAATCCGGATTATTCAGATTTGGAAACGAAAATAATTTTAGAAACCGGATTTGTAAAAATCCGGAATTTGCAATCTCTAAGTGAACCATACGAGATGAGCAATTCAGTTTCAATTATATATTCTGTGTAAGTGTACCTACTTGTCTGAAAGTTAGTTTTCCACCATTTTAATATGCAATAAAATTTTACACCACACCACACCATCAGCCTATTAATGTTCCCACTGCTGGGACATAGGCCTCTTCTCTGTGAGAGGGGATGGGCCGTAATCCACCACGCGGGCCCAGTGCGGGTTGGTGGATGTCACACGTCTGGTGAAGGTAAACTGACCAGGTTCTGTAGAGAGATGATTTCCTTCATAAATCTGTAATATATTTTTATTTTTCTTTTACATTTTAATCCGTACTCATTACTTTTTTGACATTAAATCCGTAATATAATAAAACATGTTGCAACATTTATTAACTATATTTATAAAATTTTAGTTTTTTAATTGTAAGCGCAAGTCGTATTAATTTTGTAAAATGATTTTATATTATGTGGAAAATGTCGCTGGGTGCACATTTGTTTTTCTTCGTGCTTAAATTTTATTTATTGCTGTAGTGTGTAGTCGTTTGTTTTCCCAAATAAATAAATATATAATAAATCCGTACCAGTCGATATTATTCCTAAAAAGACTTTAATGTTAAAATACTAGAGTACCGAAAGAAACAATCAGCAGATTATTATTTAAATTTATTTTGAATATATAATAAAAAAACTTTAATTATTTTGATTGTATGGAATTGAACTCAATGTTAATTGCAAAGATTTGTGTATGTTAGTGAATGAGAGAGATAATATTTTTTTTATAAATTGACTAGCTGTTCCCCGCGGCTTCGCTCCCGTAGGCCACCCCACAGGACCCGTTTTCGGGATTAAAAAATAGCCTATGTCACTCAGGAATAACGTAGCTTTCTATTGGTGAAACAAATTTTTTAAATCGGTCCAGTAGTTTCGGAGCCTATTCGGTACAAACAAAGAAAGAAACAAACAAACAAAAAAATCTTTCCTCTTTATAATTTTTATAATATTAGTATAGATTTATAGCATAACTAGCTGTTCCCCGCGGCTTCGCTCCCGTGGGCCACGCCACAGGACCCGTTTTCGGGATAAAAAAAATAGCCTATGTCGCTCAGGAATAACGTAGCTTTCTATTGGTGAAAGAATTTTTTAAATCGGTCCAGTAGTTTCGGAGCCTATTCGGTACAAACAAACAAACAAACAAAAAAATCTTTCCTCTTTATAATTTTATTATAATATTAGTATGGATTTATAGCATAACTAGCTGTTCCCCGCGGCTTCGCTCCCGTGGGCCACGCCACTGAACCGTTTTCGGGATAAGAAAAATAGCCTATGTCACTCAGGAATAATTTAGCTTTCTATTGGTGAAAGAATTTTTCAAATCGGTCCAGTAGTTTCGGAGCCTATTCGGTACAAACAAAAAAATCTTTCCTCTTTATAATATTACTAGCTTTTACCCGCGGCTTCGCTCGCGTAAAACGTAGAAAAGGAAACAGAGTAGTACAAAAATTGTTTATTGTGCGTAACATAAAATGCAGTAGGTACTAATTAGATTTTTGATTCTTATAAATATTGTTTTTGTCGTCAAAAGTGTGGCAATAGGTTGTGAGCACAGAGTTTTAATAACTTACTTTAACACAGTCGTGTAAACAATATTTTAGTTTTACCATCTTTTGCTAAAACATTGATTATGTGGACTTGATACCCGTGAACACGCTACATACAGTTGCCCATGGCAACTCAACTCACACAACTCACTCCTGCAGCTTTCAGTGTTTGCCCTTGAGCTTTATTTATGGTAATCGCGAAAATTGCAACCTTTTAAATTGGAATGACATATTGGTCGGAATTATCGGAATACGTGAAATCATTACATCTTCTCCCTTTGCTATTCCTGTCATAATTGTTGCCCTTATTATATTGCGTCCTAGGTGTAAAGCAACTGAAGGAACACGGGTGGGTTTTTAGTCAGTAAAAGTCTGACACGCCCTCCCGCTTCACCCAGAGCGGGATTGATGATTTCCAAACCAAAAAAAAAAAAAGTTTTTAATTTGTAGTCGGGTGCCATTACATAATTTTGGTGCATCCAAATTTCTTATTAACAGTACTGGGACACCAACTTTCAGCCTCAACGTATGGGACGGCACCCCTGATAATTCTAAAGAGTTAAGAAACTCTACAGGGTAGAGTTTCAGGGTTAGTCACTCTGCTGCCACTTGCTTGCTTGGATGGATGTATTATATTTTCTTATTCTGTTTAAAAAACGGCGCAATTCATCACTGTCATACAAAAGCAAAGACTTGAGTGGTTCTTCTAGCTCACCAAGCGTTGGAACTGAAACTTTCCCACCAGAACAACACATACCCGGTGTCATCATTCCACTTGAGTGCTTCACAATATCTACATTTTTTATCCATGTTCCCTATGAGAACTAATCGATGGTTAGTGTAATCAATCAATGGGTCATAATCAGACGCAGCGTTGTGGAACGACTCCCATGTATTTCTTGCAAACGTACGTCTCCTTTCAGACTGCCGTTGAGCTCGTAAAACACGCCGTATTTGGGATTGTTCAGGCGTCTCAGCAGCTATCGATGACGCGTGACGTTCGGCATCTAAAATCCGAAGGGCCTGTGTTTGCTCAAAGGTCTCACCAGCCCTTTGAGTTGCGTGACGCTCAGCATCTGTTAGTTGGCGAGCTTGAGTCTGGTCGAAAGTCGCAGCAGCCCTTTCAGTTGCGTGACGCTCAGCATCTGCGAGTTAGCGACCATGAGTCTGGTCTAAAGTCTCAGCGGCTCTTTGAGTTGCGTGACGCTCAGCATCTGCGTGTTGACGAACGTGAATCTGGTCTAAAGTCTCACCAGCCCTTTGAGTTGCGTGACGCTCAGCATCTGTGAGTTGGCGAGCTTGAGTCTGGTTGAAAGTCGCAGCAGCCCTTTCAGTTGCGTGACGCTCAGCATCTGCGTGTTGACGAACGTGAATCTGGTCTAAAGTCTCACCAGCCCTTTGAGTTGCGTGACGCTCAGCATCTGTGAGTTGGCGAGCTTGAGTCTGGTTGAAAGTCGCAGCAGCCCTTTCAGTTGCGTGACGCTCAGCATCTGTGAGTTGGCGAGCTTGAGTCTGGTTGAAAGTCGCAGCAGCCCTTTCAGTTGCGTGACGCTCAGCATCTGCGAGTTAGCGAGCCTGAGTCTGGTCTAAAGTCTCAGCAGCTCTTTGAGTTGCGTGACGCTCAGCATCTGCGTGTTGACGAACCTGAATCTGGTCTAAAGTCTCAGCAGCTTTTTCAGTTGCGTGACGTTCAGCATCTGCGAGTTGGCGAGCCTGAATCTGATCGAAAGTCTCAGCAGCTCTTTGGGTTGCTTGACGCTCAGCATCTAAAATTAGACGGATTGAGTCTGCTACTCTGTTTCTTAGCTTCTAGCTACTCTTGCTGTTCGAGCTCTGCTAGAGTTACGGCTCAAAGGAGATGTACGCTTGCGAGGTATATCCACAGCATAAAAATATCCCCCTAATAAAAATAAGCAGTAGAATATTTAAAAGTTTTGCTTATATTACCACTTTCAAGGACACTGACATTAATTTGACTTTTTCAAATTGACACTCAAATCTTTTTTTTTCTCTTTCATAAACAATTATATCATGCCTACAGCCGAATAAGAAGGACGCCATAAAAAGAAGTTTCATATTATTTTCATTATTTTCATATTTTATAACTACTCCACCCCATTTCTCCCGCACCTTGTTTTTATACAAAAAAGTAGCCCATGTCCATCCCAGGATCTCATACTATCTGCATACCGAATTTCATCTAAATCGGTTCAGTGGTTTAAGCCATAATAAGAAGTTTCATACAAATCTAACCCACCCCCCTATTTCTTCCCCTTTGAGTTTTATGCAAAAAAAAAGTAGCCTAAGTCCTGCCCTGGGTCTCAAACTATCTTCACACCAAATTTCATCTTAATCGGTTCAACGGCTTAAGCCATAATAAGAAGTTTCATTCAAAATTAAACCCCCTCCCATTTCTCCCCCTTCGCATTTTTTGCAAAAAAAAGTAGCCTATGTCCGTTCCAAGGTCTCAAACTATCTTCTTACCAAATTTCATCTAAATCGGTTGAGCGGTTTAAGCGTGAAAAGGTAACAGACAGACAGACAGACAGACAGACAGACAGACAGAGTTACTTTCGCATTTATAATATTAGTATGGATAGTATAGTAGATTATAATATTGTTATTTTGCCATAATATTTGATTCTAGTTCTTCTGTTTTAAATAAAATTATCAGTATTTTAACTACTGTTTTCTTTTAATTTAATATTTTAATGTGTTACAAAATTATATGAATGCTGCTGAACCTGTCATTTGTGACTATGTAAGCCTAAGGCTATTTCTGTTACGTACCTAAAAAATGCAGTATACAGAAGCTGTTGGTAAACCTCAAATAATAATTTAAAAAATCAGGTTTTTTTAATAAATTTTATTCGGATTTATTTCTTCATCACTATCAGCCTTTTTTAAAAGTTACAGTCCTCCTCTTTGAAAGGGCCATAATTCACCACGCGGACCCAGTGCGGGTTGGTCCGATGGATTTATTTATTACTTTATTTTTTGCCCGCGGTTTCGACCACTAAAATAAAATGGGTACGAAAATATGTTTAGTTAAAATAAACATAGAAATATAACATAATAAATATCGCCATCTATAGAAATCTGTAATTCATAAGGTACCACTAATAGACATACATCGCGTTGTGGAATGTAATACACGATTAAATACGTGAGGCAAATCCCGCGGGGCCAGTTAGCTTATTATAATAAACCGAGGTGGGTATATTAAACCCACATTTCGCCAGTTGTGTTTGTGAGTCTATTGAATAGAATAGAATAGAAATATATTTATTCAACACAGACACAACACAACAGCAACAAACATGGACTAAAAGACAAAAAACTAAGTGCAAAGACAAATTGCGCTGAACGTGCCCATACCGAAATGGTTATTAACTCAGCAATTGCTGGGCGTCAACACTCAGCGTTGGTTTTCAGTTGGCACCCCGCAGCGACACACAGACGTGGCTAACAAAATAAAGATTTGTTCCGGTCGGATCCCCTCGATCTGATCCCCTGCTGGTTTTTTTTATTATTTCCTTTCTCATCCACTATAAACTTTGACATTCCGGTCTGATCCCCTAACTCTTTTTGACAGGTAAGTACAATCAAGAGAAAACAGTTGTTTATGTAAATAATATTTGTTTTTATTTGTTATGCGTTGAATATCATCACAACGTCAGACCTATGTATTTCTTGACAATTTCACATTATTTGCCATATATTGTGAAGGTCCGGAGTATTTTTTTTTCTTCTATCCGTTACCAAAAGTAACACAATGCACACCTATATTTTTGCAGGTAAACATTATTCATTTCATTTTCATTTGCAAAGATCTTTATTGTACATAAGCTTTAACAAAAATGCACTTACCTAAAGTATACAGACACATTTACACATTATACACATAAAGCACTTTATGAGGCCACTTTCGCCTTTCAAAGTTTATAACAATATGAATTTATTAAACTGATAATATCTTTAACTTTTAACACAATAACATGGTAACTTTATAACATTATTTGCAAATTATTTAGGAAAAATCATAATTTTGCTGCTCGCATAAAACAGTAACCATTATTAAAAAGGGTTTGATTAGAAAAAACACAACCACTTACCGATTTTGATGAGGAACGGGATCTGGAAACTGGGAATCACAACAATTCACAACAACCACTCTGATCAGGTTTAATTTGGTGATTTTTTTGGAACGCGCGTTGACTTGATTGTCTTATTTTTGTAAGGAAGGAGGGAAAAAAGTGGAAGGGACAAGATGGCGGGTGGTTGCGATTAACCAATCAAATCGATCCATTGTAGTTATTTCAAAATTTGAATGTGCGTCGTCCCTGTTTATGCAGTAATTACATTGATTATACATACCCCCGGCCAAAAAGGGGATATCCCTTTTTTATACACAATAGTCAGATGCTGGTAATTTACAATATAAGATAGTTTAGTGGACTGTATAATAAACAAAAGAGATTGGCTCAATAGACATTAACTAATGAAGCTAAAGTAAATACCTATACGAAATCTATTTAATTAACGACTAAATTATAACTAAAACTATTATTGTTAGAATGTGCTTAAACTAATCTATATTATCGTTAACTGGTAATGGGCAGATCTTAGATAATAATCTTATAAATAAGCCCTTAGCCGTTTTAACTTCCACCACTCTAACAACTGAATCCTGTCCAGGCATAACCCTTTACAATTCGACCCATACACCACTGCAAGGGCGGTAAATTATCCTCCTTAAGAAGTACAAGATCATTGACCTTTATGTCATATTTAATAGAGTTCCATTTATTCCTCTGCTGTAGTGTATGTTGATATTCATGACTCCATCTCTTCCACACGTCCGTAACGATTGACTGTAATAAGTGCCAACGTGAAAGTAAACTTAAACGTTCGTTAATGGGCAACTCGGGCACAGCTACCAGTGGAGTTCCTATTATGAAGTGACCCGGAGTCAATACTGACAAATCACTAGGATCGTTGGACATAGGGCACAGTGGCCTTGAGTTAAGGATGGATTCAACTTGAACCAATATAGTCGTTAGCTCTTCAAAGGTTAGGTTACGATCGCCTATAACTCGATTCAGGTGCATTTTGCATGATTTTACAGCGGCTTCAACTAGTCCATTGAAATGAGGACTAAGAGGAGGCGAAAAGCTCCACTCAATAAAGTGTTCAGATAAATATTGGTTCAAATTAGGGTTCTCTTTAATTTCTTTTGCAAAGTGATTCAAAATATTACTAGCGCCTTTGAAATTTGTTCCTGAATCTGTTCGAATTTCTTTAGGTAAACCACGTCTACTTACAAATCGCTTGAATGCCGCTAGAAATGCTTCCGCTGATAAGTTACTGACAAGCTCAATATGAACTGATTTGGTTGTAAAGCATACAAATACACACACATAAGCTTTAATAATCTTGGCGTTCCTAATCGAACTACTCTTCAAATTAAAATGTCCCGTAAAATCTATTGCAATAGATAAAAACGGTCGATAAGATTTAGTAACGCGACTAGAAGGTAAGTTACCCATAAGCGTTTCAGGAGGCTGACATTTTTGACGAAATCATTGCAAACATTTAAATACTCTTTTACGTATCACACGTCTAGCGTACAAAAGCCAGAATTTTTCTCTCAGAAGTGACATCAAAAGACTAGGTCCGGTCCGGTATGTAAGTGTTTTAAATGATAATAATCCACCAAAAGAGTAGTAAAATGGCAATCATGAGGCAACACCAATGGATATTTAGCAGTATACGTAAGCGACGAATGTATCAGCCTACCCCCTACCCGCAACAAGTCATTATCATCAATGAATGGATGTAACCGTTTTAATCCAGTACTACATAACTTATTACTCTTAATAAGTTTAATGTCATCTTTGAAATTATTATACTGAACTATTTTGACTAAAACTAACAAACTGCTATCTAATTCTATATGTGATAGGTGACCATTGAATATTAATAATTTTCTACAGTTGCTTATAAAGCGTAGGCACCATGACACTACACGGGTAAGTTTAGTAAACGAACTAAATCTATTAATCAAATCTTCACTAAATGATTTATTTTCAACTACTGAAACAGTAACCTTCTTGTGTTTTCTTAAACCGGGTACTGAGCCATAATTTAGTTGTTCACATGGCTCAGGCCAAGTGGACTTGTCTCCTAATAACCAAGTTGGACCCCACCACATATCATGGTGAACAAGTTCCTGAGGAGAAATGCCACGTGAGGCTGAGTCAGCTGGGTTTAGTTCTGATGGCACGTATCGCCAGAACTCAGGTGACACTGTATTTTGTATTTCACTAACCCGATGAGACTCGAATACCTTTAGCTGATGTGGTTCCGTTCGCAACCAGCACAATACGATTGACGAGTCACTCCATGCATACGTGTGTCTCAACAGATCGGTATTTGATCTTAAACTGTCGATAACGCGTTTTATTAGTCGAGCTAACAACAAAGCCCCAGACAACTCGAGCTTGGGAATCGTCAGTTTTTGTTTGATGGGTGCGACACGCGTCTTAGAAATAAGAAGATATATGGTCACCCTACCATCAGTATGGATGCATCGTATGTAAACGCAAGCCGCGTATGCTGCGTCCGACGCATCGCTAAAACCATGCAAATCAAAATGTACTACGTCGTTAGACAAAACCTTTCGCGGAATGGACAAATTGGTAAGATAATCTAAATTGTTACAAAAGGCTTGCCATTCAGCAATAACGGAACTGGGTGGTCTCTCATCCCACTGTACACCCAATTTCCACAATTGTTGCATTAATATTTTTACCTTAATTATGACAGGGGCCAACCAGCCGTTTGGATCGTAAATGCCGCTTATTTTTGATAAAATTTGTCGCTTTGTGCATTTGGTAGAATTAATCGAAACTTGATAACTAAAATGATCTGAAATTGGATTATGAAACCTAATATTTTAAGTGACGTATCTTTGTCTTCTACAAACTGAATTTCACAAAATTCTGATGGCAAATCCGCAAGCAACTGCGGTTGATTACTTGTCCACTTCCGAAGTTCTAAACCTCCTAGTGCTAATAAATCTATGAGCTCGGCTTTAATGCCTTGTGCTTCAGAAATGTTGCTTGCTCCGGTGACTATATCGTCGACAAAAATATCATTTTGTAATACCTTCGAAGCACGAGGGTGAGTTTCTCGCCCTAAACTAGCAAGCTCATGAACACACCGCATTGCTAAAAATGGAGCCGAAGTGACCCCATATGTCACTGTATTAAGTTGGAATTCTTGTACATTACCAATTTCATCCCGCCATAATATTAATTGAAAATTACGATCGTAAGGATGGACTAATATTTGCCGATACATTTGGCGGATGTCTGCGGAAAAAACTATTTCGTGCAATCGAAAGTGAAGAATAATATCTACTATATCTTGTTGAAGCTTGGGTCCAGCTAATAAAATGTCATTCAAAGAATTCCCCGAACTACTCTTCGAAGACGCGTCGAATACACAACGAATCTTATCAGAATCTTTTTTATACACTCCGTGATGAGGAATGTAGTATTTTGGAAAACATTGGGCAGTTGAGGATTCAACTGGCTGCATGTGGACTAGAAGGTGATATTCTCGCATAAAATCTTTGTATTTTTTCTCTAAAACAGGATCGCGACTAAGTTTCTTTTCGAGTGAATGTAATCTATTCAATGCTGAAATCCTAGTTTCCCCTAATGTATGTTCACCCTGTTTGAAAGGTAAACGCACTATAAATCTACCATCTTGAGTACGTGAATACGTCTGCTTAAAATGGTTCTCACAATAGATCGTCGGGATGTGGTATTTTATTCTGAGACACTTCCTCAATCTCCCAAAAACGTTTTAATGTCTCGTCAACGTTGCTAATGCATGAAAATGCTTGCAAACTTGTTGGCTTATTTACATTGTCAGAGTTAAAATCGCCCATTAAAACCCACCCGAATAATGTTTCAAAAGCTATAGGTAAGTTGTCACCCAGAACTAATTTATTACCCTGAAATATTCGAGCGCACACGCCTGCACCCAGGAGTACATCAATAGGTTTCTTAATATTACATAACGGATCAGCAAGGTTCAACATTTTAAAACGGTCTAAAAACTTATCATCTATTGTGGTTGTAGGTAAGTCGCACGTAATACGCGGTAAAACAAAAGTATCTATACACAATGATGACTCAATTTTCTTATTTATCGCCTTTAAATACAATTTTAAGTGCCCCTTTACGCTGAAACTAATCGCACCGCCTATCCCTGTTATAGATATGTTCGATTTATCATACTTAGCGTTCAATCTCTGTAAACAATTAATTGAAATAAAGTTAGTCATGCTACCGGGATCGAGCAACGCGCGGACTCGTTGAGTGCAACCGTCCTTAATAGAAGTGACATCTATGATGGCTGTTGCGAGTAGTGAGTGTCGCTCACCGCTATCGGGGTTCGCGCCGACACCGTGTGAAACATATGAGTGTGAAAGAGACGAATTAATATTCTGTGTTTTGTCATCGCGTTGGATTCCCTCAGACTTGACTTGAGAATCTTGATTGACACTTAATGCCGAAGATGGAGTATTATCATTCGGATCATTACTATTATTTAACTGAGCACTATTCACGGGGGTCTGTTCACTTGAAAGGTGAAGCAACGAGTTATGTTTTCTATTGCAAGTTTGACACCGAGACTTAGAAAAACAATCAGATACCCGATGAGGACGTAAACAATTAAAACATAAGTTTTTTGACGTAACAAAATTAAACCGAGATTGTGTGTCCATGTTCATAAACTTCGTGCATTTAAATAAATAGTGATAACTATTGCATAATGGACAGCTGCTATTATTTTGATTCGGTTTGTTTGATTGATCTGAATGATTATTGTGATTGGCTGATGTTAATGAGGCCTTAGGTAAGCTATTAGGACCCTTGTTGTGGGGAGTAGATTTGCTCCCGCTTTGAGCTACATTAAGACCTGACGTTTCCAAAGTCTTACATATATTATCTAAGTATGTGTTTAAATTATCGAAAGTAGGTATTTTCACGTTTTGGTATGCAAGTTCGAATTTCGATCGTAAGTCATTATCTAGTTTTCGTACAAAAATGTGTAATAAAAGCAAAGACCACTCGCTTACAGGAAAGCCAAGACTTGTTAAGCCCCGTGTATTTTCCTGAATATTACTAATAAAATTACGTAGCTGAGAAACATTCCTGACAGATACAGTAGGTAAGGATAACATTGCGCTCAGATGTGAGTCGGCTATCATTCTCTTGTCATCATACCTATTTATCAATATTGAACGGGCCTCCTCATAATTCTGCGGAATATTAGTCAAATGTTTAACTAAGTTAAGCGGCTCGTGCGAAAGACAACTAAGTAAATAATGTTTTTTCTGGACTGGACTCAGCGATTGTTGATTATGTACTAAACTGTCAAATAGGTTTATAAAATTAGGAAAATCACAATAATTACCCGAGAAATGTGGTAAGTTAATTCTCGGCAATTTAATATTGTTATCTGATTGGAAACCAGTTGTAAGGCTACCCGTATTCGGAACACAATTCAGATACCCACATTTTATTTCCAAAAATTGATCTTCGAAATTAACATACATTTGTTTAAATAACTCTAATTGTTCTGTATTAGAAGCAAATTGACTTAACAAACTTAGATAACAGTCCTCAACACATTGTTTGACTTCATTTAAATCGGCACATTTAATCTTGAACTTTTCAACAAATAATGGATCGTTTAAGTTACTTGTTGAAAGTGAATCGTATATGTTAACAATCTTTTCAATATAAAACTCAAATTTTATTACCAGCATCTGATTACTTTTAGCCATTTTAACCAAATGTAAACAAAAATTAAATGAAAAGGAAATTCTAATGAAGTTGCAAGAAGTTAATGGCCGCCGGCCGGCGTGTCAGGATTTACACTATCCAGCGAAGAATGGACCAAATTTGATTAGAAAAAACACAACCACTTACCGATTTTGATGAGGAACGGGATCTGGAAACTGGGAATCACAACAATTCACAACAACCACTCTGATCAGGTTTAATTTGGTGATTTTTTTGGAACGCGCGTTGACTTGATTGTCTTATTTTTGTAAGGAAGGAGGGAAAAAAGTGGAAGGGACAAGATGGCGGGTGGTTGCGATTAACCAATCAAATCGATCCATTGTAGTTATTTCAAAATTTGAATGTGCGTCGTCCCTGTTTATGCAGTAATTACATTGATTATACAGGGTTCAAACCGGCTGCGGTGACTTGGCTAAGACGAAAATGTAGAGTCGTTGTTCCTCAATACACGTTTTCATTACAATAAGAATTACGAACATAATTATTTATTTAACAATTTTAAACCCTATACCTATATTTTGTGGCTGACTGTCCAAAAATCTGTTAATAGATAACTAGGGGATCCGTCCGGTATAAAATATTGAAATTTATTTGTGACCCTCACGGTGGATCAGACCGGAATAGAAAATATTATAAAAAAATACTGATCCCCCAGGGGATCAGATCGAGGGGATCAGACCGGAACAAATCAAAATAAAATATAATCCATACATAATTTGACATGAGTGATACAATTTAACAAAGTGTAAAATGTGTTAATAAATAGAGTACAATGAAATAATAGAAGAATAAGTGTATAGTGAGCTACAATGTGTGTGTGTGGATTGTCGCAAAAAGAAAATAAAATAATAAATAAAAAATCATTCACAAAATATCACCTTATCACAAAGAACTAAATAAGTCACCAACATCAACCGAGCAAATAAATAAATAAAAATCTCTTATACAAGGACATCTTTAATACCAGCAGTGACAGTGGCCAAGGTACATTGCTCGCAGAACGGATGGTCGATGGGCCCGAAAAGTTCTGGAGTGGCGACCGCGAACCGGAAGACGCAGCGTTGGAAGGCCTCCCTCTGGATGTGTGCCGGAATCTGGTGGATGGGAGACGCACAGTACCGATCAAAGTGGCGACGCTCGAGGTGGGGAGGAGGCTATGTCCAGCTGTGGACGTCTTTCGGCTGAAGCGATGATGATGTGAGGAAATGTCTTCAGTCCAAATACTCATTGAACATAAACTCTGTGCCTAAGCTTGGCGGAGGAGTTAAACAAAGACAAGCGTGTGTCATATAACGCGCAGTGCAAGGGTTTTGCAACCAATACTATAATACTACTGTAACCCCCTTAAAACAAACGCAGTCTCCAGATAATTCCTCAGATTTAACTTGTGATTGCTGGCAAAAGCCCGAAATTAGCGAGATCTTATATAATTTCGGGTTTTTACCAGTGAGATTTGGTAAATGCCCGGTTAATAAAAAAAATAAATAAATAAAAAAAAAAAAAGATGAAAGATTTTTTTGTTTGTTTGTTTGTACTGAATAGGCTCCGAAACTACTGGACCGATTTTAAAAATTCTTTCACCATTAGAAAGCTACGTTATTCCTGAGTAACATAGGCTATTTTTAATCCCGAAAACGGGTCCTGTGGGGTGGCCCACGGGAGCGAAGCCGCGGGGAACAGCTAGTATATTATAACTCCTTTTCTTCTTCGGTTCTTCTATCTGCACTGTACATAAAAGTTGTTATAGTTGAGAAACGGTTTTCTCCGCCTTCTCTTCTTCCCTGTCAGCCGTCAACCTCATCACTCATACAGTCCATCTTTATTTTAGTCGCCTTCAGACCCTTCTTAAAATAATGTCAGCCGTTTTTATTAGGGTTCCGTAGGCAAATGGCAAAAAACGGAACCCTTAAGGATTCGTCATGTCTGACTGTCTGTCTGTCCGTCCGTATGTCACAGCCACTTTTTTTCCGAAACTATAAGAACTATGCTGTTGAAACTTTGTAAGTAAATGTATTCTGTGAACCGCATTAAGATTTTCACACAAAAATTTGGAAAATATACATTAAATTTTGGGGGTTCCCCATACTCAGAACTGACACTCTAATTTTTTTTTTCATCGCTAAAGAAGTGATATTGAGTTTTCTAATATATATTTTTTCTAAACTGAATAGTTTGCGCGAGAGACACTTCCAAAGTGGTGAAATGTGTGTTCAACCCCCTGTAACTTCTAAAATAAGAGAATGATAAAAATTAAAATAAATATATTATGTACATTACCATGTACAATTCCACCGAAAATTTGTTTGAACGAGATCTAGTAAGTAGTTTTTTTTTTAATACGTCATAAATCGTAACACTCAATTTACCAAGTACGGAACACTTCGTGCGCGAGTCCGACTCGCACTTGGCTGGTTTTTTTTCTCACTTCGCTCTGTCTATCGTAAAACCTTATTTCTTATTTTTCTATGAATATTCATCTCAAATGATGCCTTATTTGTCCAACAATGTTAACTATGGTTCGAAATAATGTCTTATTCTCATGAATACGAAAGAAATAACTATACTTATGGTATATAAGCATTTTAAATGTAAATAAAGGAAAAATAAGAATAATTTTACGAACAGTTTATTTCTTAAATACACACTGACACTCTTGTCAGTAATATTCGTTTGTCATTGATGTACGAAAGTTAAAATATGTTGTAGATTTACAGATAATTTATTTAAAAACATAGTCCCTAGTCGTCATCCACTTGTTATGCGTTACTTTGGATCCAAGAGGTGAAGCGGGAGACACGGGCATTGACACCGGGGAACTGTGGCCTGGCGCATCCAGCACCGAAGGAACAGACACCGACTTGGATACCATTGTGGTAGAGAGGACCGCCGGAGTCCTGGCCGCACTGGTCACGACCGCCAACGTTAAGGACACCAGAACACAACATATTGTCGGTCAGGGTAGGGTAGCGAGTTCTGCAAGTAGCCTGGTTGATTGAATAAACTTGGACGTGACGCAGTTGCTCAGAAGGAGATCCAGTCTCCTGTAAAAAGAAACAATCATTGTAAAAATATCAATAAAATAAATGTTTTGTAAAAAACTATCAGCTGATAAATAAACTTACAGAACCTTACAAATATGATTTTTTTCAAGCATTCAAAAACATTAAACTTACCGAAGTCAAACCCCATCCAGCAGCCCAGACGACTTGGTTATCGGCCAGGAAATAATTGGATCCAGCGATGGAAACAGGACGAACATTGTTGTTGTGTGCGATTGTGGTCGCAGATCGTAAGACAGCGATGTCATTGTCATATGTGAGGCCGTTGTAACTGGGATGGTTGATGATATTTGATAGTGTGTACACAACACCACCGCTATTGGCCCAGGTTGAACCTACTCGGAAGCGCCATCTGTTAGCGGCATGACCACTGCAAAACAGAGGATAATTTTGTTCAAAACATGTTGACGAAGTTTTTATTTGGGAGCACTATGACACTTTTGGGCAAAAGAAGAAGACTACATTAAGGTACTTTACAGTCATCATGAAAACCACAAACACATAATTATAAGATACATACATGGTGCAGTGAGCAGCCGTGAGCACAGATCTGTTGTTGAGGATGGTACCACCACACCCCTGCCAATAGTTGACCAGGTTGCTGGAGTAGAGGCAAGCGGCCATGGTGGGATATTGATCGATAGTGGTGACCGATCCACCCACTATCCTCTGGGGGTTAGCTGGGACCGCTACAAAAAGGTATATTTTTAAATAAACGTAGAGCTTAAAATAATAAAAAGACAAAGTAATAAAAATTGCTAATGAACAAATTAGTGCGTTTCGTGTTCATTTAATTTCTGAAGTTTAGATAAACTGATTGGAAGTACAGGGTAAACGCGCTTATGGAAGTGCCTAATCCTCTAAATTTTCACTTTAGGTGATGAATAAAACTAAAATCCTTATTTATTTTATAAATAAACTAGCTTCTGCCAGCGGCTTCACCCGCGTTATAGTCGAAAATTATCCTGAAGGAACATATACGTGATATAAGTAGCTATTCCTGACAATAATCTATCTCTGTGCCAATTTTTATCCAGACCCGTCTAGCCGTTTGAGTGTGAAGAAGTAGTAAACATACAAACACACACACTCCAAACTTTCGCTTTTATAATATTGGTGTGATTAGCAACCTGCCCATGCTTCGCAAGATGTACAACTTTAACGCCGAGATTTCCTCATTAAAGGCAAGCTCAATAATAATTTAGAATGCAAATAAACCAGAACCTCTAAACGATGAAAACTGAATCAAAATCGGTTGCGTAGTTTATCTGAACAACGATGTCACAGAAACAGTTGAAAAATAGCTCTATTTTAACATAATGCATTGTTTGTGATTTTAGTATTCTTCAGGCAATGTATACTCCTTGAAACCAGTAAACTCGGAAGTACCACACAAACCAGTAATCCTTCTTACTAAAGTGTACCAACCTGCCACAGCTGCGACGACAAGAGCAAACAAAGCAATCACACGCATTTTACCGACCACAGAAGAAAATGTAACGAAGACAATGTAGCTGTGGCTTATATACCAAAATGATAGTGTTGATTCGAAAAGATAATCGATTGAAGATAAAAGAGGAAATCAAGAAATCCCTTTTATTGTGTTTGCGTGTAAGATTACCTAATAGTTCCAAGTTATAAAGGCGAATTATAATACATCAAAATTATTTTAATATATTGATTAAAATTGTCGTCTAGCTTATCTTTTGCAACCAGCTCGATCTTTCCGATTGAACTTCTTTAAAATCTTTTTAAAGAAAACAGCTAGTAAACCAAGAAAATCAAATTATCATGATTACCAGCAAAGTGTCAGCTTGAGCGAATCAATGGAGTTTTGACGGTTGTACATTGTTTTTGGGTTTATCCAGTTCATTGTTTCTACAGAAATAAACTAGTAAGACGGTTATTTTATAGCTTAATTTTACCGTGTACCAAGTGTATTATGGGTTACCGGTCCTTAACCGGAAAATCTCATTTTCTTAAAAAAACACTCAAACATACTTGTGAATCAGGCCTTACCTAGTTACTATATACATAGAGTTGGGGAAGGCACAGTGAGATAACGTAAATATTTTAGTCATAACAGCGTTATCTGAGCGCTAAAATATCAATGATTTGCCGATACTGAAAATAATTCAAACGATAAAATTAATTATCTATATGAATCAATGGATTGGCCAAAATATATGTAAAAAGAAACGCACCTAACATTAGACCTTGTGGGACGCCTATTTTTGTTTCAAATCTTACTAAGTTAAGAGTCGTGACTTTCTTTTCTTTGTAACTATTGTATGTAATCGTCGATGTACCTCCCAAGTTCATTGAGCATGTTTATGAATTATAGTTTTTGGAACCACTTACTTCATGATTTCCCGACAGTTTTAAAATTTCCAATGGACTTTATTCAAGAGCTTAACTCTGTTTTAAAATTTCGCAAGTTTAAAATTGATATAAATATAAAAATAAAATGCCTGTTATCGTTACTCTTTTATTTCAATTAAAAGAAAATTTCGATCGAAAATAAAACTAAACCGATTAAAAAAAATCACTTCATTAAAAGCAATCCAAGCGGCATAGCGGGAAAAACGTGCGTTGACGCCGGGGTACTGTGGTCTAGCCAGTTATTAAACTCCAGCGCACTTTAATACAGTTTCCTTAAGGCCTCTTACCTGCCACAGCAGCGACGAAAAGGGCCAACAGAGCAATCACACGCATCTTCACTGTCCGCTGAGAACTATGACAATGTTAGAGTTAGCTTTGATATGGCCGGTATATACAAAATTTGTAACGGCAATGATAACTGATACTCTTTTTCTGTACTGCCGTATAGGATTATCGATAAAAGTGGGTTTTTTTTATAAAGCCGTATCACACTAATGTTATAAAGGCGAATATTTGTGAGTGTGTATGTTTGTTACTTCTTCACCCCAGAACGGCTGGACGGATTTGGATGAAATTTGGCAGAGAGGAGGATAGCACATAGGATGCTTTTAGCTCGGGTTGATTTTCAAATTTCACGCCGCCGAAGCCGCTGGCTTAAACTAGTTCCAATATAATATTTTGTTGTTCAAGTTTACCTTTTTTGTACACACGTTTGTTTCTCGTGACAAAGCTCTTTTATTTATTTAGTAATTTAAATTTAATATTTTTTTAATGTATATGCTTGTTTTTAATTTGAAAATGTTTCTCTATTTAACCATGTAATCTAGGAAGAAATATGTAGAATAAGAATTTTGGAAGCTAGTCCTGAGGAAGCTGATGTCTAATGAGATTTTAACACTAGAAACGTAAATGTGTGGGTTTCACACTGGTCCATTCTCATCAAGCAAAATCCTCTTCAAAAGGAGTATTCGTCGCAAATGTGGTACCCGTAATATTGTAGACACCCTAGACGGTGGTCACCAATTAGAAACTGACAATCCGACAATCTAATAAATTTTATATTATTATATATATATATTTAGTATTTTAGCTAACTAAAAAGAGGTAAACCATGTTGAGAGAAGAAAATCATGTTGTGCAAGCGGAGGATATATCTGGCTTTGGTCAGCCGGCTCGCGAATATATTTCCTCCGACTGCACAGTTTGATATTCTTCTTGTTTACGTCTTTTTAGTTCGCTTCTTAAGCAGTCGAGTTTTTGATTTTTTTATGCTCTTTGATATAACTGACAATGTGATAATGTTTTTGAATGTATTTTTTTTTAATTAACTTTTTTTATTTATACCTTTTTTTTGGGATAGTTACATTTTAACATATACGTATTATATATTTTGAAATCACATCTTCAAATCCTTTATTTTCATACCCCACACGAAGGGTTTGGAAGCAAAAAAAAATTGGGCTTCCACAATATGGCACCCAAAAGCCGTAATTTTTCTATTTTCCAATTTTAATGTAATAGTAATGTAGCCAGTGACACTCGCAAGGTTAAGACGAATCGATTGATGCAAAAAACACCAAAATCGGGCAAAGCGTTTGGTCTCTAGAACGCCACATAGGAACATACATACATAGACTGATAAACACATTACCCTCCTTTGGCAGTCAGGAAAAAGCATAAGCGGTAAGAATGAGTAATGGGGATATACTTATACAAGATTGTAAGAAAATCTTCTTAAAAGAGAGAAAATTGCGAAACCTTAACAAAAGGGGTTATACTTAGTTATTCCGTTAGTTTTTAAATTCACACATGTAAATTAAGCTTTATATTATAATTGTGATGATGCTATCTATCTATCTTATTAACGCTATCTAAGTTCTTAAAACAATATACTTTTCTGATATTTAATTTTATCTTTAATCTACATAAACTTATAATGTACCAAAATAACTGACTAAAACAGATAATTCGGCAATTAGGGTTTCCCAGGGGCTAAAGGTTGGGTGTAATCGCACATACCTAGGGATTGAAAAATCCGGATTTTCATATTATTATCCGTTTCTTTTTCTTTTATTTTCGAATTTCAATTACAACAATTATACAATAGTTTTGATGTTTTTGCATATAGTGAGTAAACATGGATTGAATATTAATTGAAAAACTCCGGTTTTGTCATTTTATCTTCGAATTTCAGTTACAATTCAAAAACCATTCCAGTTTTTCGCAGAACTTAGGAAAACGCCCCAATCTGGAAGTTGTAAGGCAGTATAGCAAAATATTTAGGACATGAACTTTTAGATTTACATTTTAGGAATAATTATACTAACTAATAAATAAAGAGAAAGAGAATTCCTTTAGTGGTCTCTGCCTATGAATCTTTATGTTCCAGGAAGTTTTAAAAACCAAATAAATAAATGAAACTGCCAAGAAAAAGCTAAAACCCTTATTTTTTTTTAAATATTTCCTAAATGTGTACCAAAGTTTGTACAATCTGGATTATCCGGATTATCCAGATTCGGATACGAAAATAATTTCAGAAACCGGATGTATGAAAAATCCGAATTATGCAATCTCTAAGAGAACCATATGAGACGAGCCATTAAATTTCAATTGTATATTATCAATAAGTAGATACACTTGTCTGCTAGTTGTATTTGCACCTTTGTAATATGCAATAAAATTGTACGATGATACAAAACTACAAAATCTATATACATAGTAGTAAATTTTTTTTTATTTTTTATTTGAAATTATTTAATAATTATATCTAATGTACATTATTTACAAACTAATATTAGAACTAAAATAATAAAAACTAATATGTACAATTACGGGGCGTCAAAAAATTCGTCCACATAAAAAAAAGTAGTAAATAGTTAGTAAGTAAATCGAATAAAAAATATGACACTTTTCCAAAAGTGCTCAAAAATGTGTGTCAATATTTTTATCTCATTGAAATGCAGCTACATTTCAAGTTTCAATTTCTACGGTAAGTAACTTAAAAAAATACCAAGTGCGAGTTGGACTCGCGCATGAAGGGTGCCGTACTATTATCGAAAAAAACGTTTGTTGTATGGGAGCCCTACTTAAATATTTATTTTATTCTGTTTTTAGTATTCGCTGTTATAGCGGCAACAGAAATACAACAACTGTGAATTTTCAAATTTCAACTGGTTAGCTATCACGGTTCATGAGATACAGCCTGGTGACAGACAGACAGACAGACGGACCGCGAAGTCTCAGTAATAGGGTCCCGTTTTTACCCTTTGGGTATGGAACCTTAAAAAGATACTATACGGTGTACCACAAGGTAGCGTGCTAGGGCCGCACTTATTCTTAATTTACATTAACGATCTACCTAACGTCTCACAACACCCTATGATTCTTTTTGCTGACGACAGCACAGCTAATTTTACTAGTGAAAATATGGATACTTTGGAAGCAGATGTAAATAATACCCTTAATGTAATAATTAACTGGCTGACAAATAACAACCTGCGCAACAATTTAAAAAAACTAAATTAGTCACATTCCCTCGAAAGAGTAAAAATATTTGAACATTCAACATGATGGTACAATAATTGAACAATTCAGCAGCGTAAAATTTTTAGGGCTATGGATAGATAATGATATGACTTGGCAAACACACATTGACACAGTATGCGGTAAACAGAACCAGTATTCATATGTTCTTTACAAATTGACTAAAGTTGTCGATCAATCAGCTCTATGAACTGCCTATCATGCCTACCTATTTTTATCATCAACCCTAAAATACGCTATTATATTCTGGGGCAACGCCACAAATAAAGAATCAGTGTTTAAAGCGCAAAAAAGATGCGTTTTCGCAATTGCTGGTATCTTTGTTCCTGAATCATACGAACCACATTTAAAAAAAAAAAAAATTGAGACCTTTCCATCAGCTTACATCTATAAAGTTGCGGTATTTGTTAAAATAAATAAAAATCTATTCTATAAATACCACATAGAACTACTCTTCTGAACAAAAGTCTTTTCGGAATGGCATTTAAAATTTACAATAGGATACCTGTGGACATTTTTAATACCAAGGAACTGCCACTATTCAAATATAATTTACGTATTTTTTTAATTGACAAAGCTTACTACAAGATCCAAGATTTTCTTAATAATTATAGTACATACCACAATCTGTCACCAAAATCTTATTTTGTAAGATTTGCTTTATATGTGAATACCTATGATTATTTTACATGTAGATTTATTTATTGTATGCCTACTAGGCAGGACATATCATCATCTGCCTATCCTTTTTTCCAATTATTGTTGGGGTTGGCTCCAGTATTACCGGATTCAGCTGAGTACCAGTGTTTTTCGTGGAGCGACTGCCTATCTGACCTCCACAACCCAGTAACTGGGTAACACGATACCCCTTGGTAAGACTGGTGTCAGATCTCAGGCTTCTGACTACCCGTAACAACTGTCAAAGATCTTCAAATGACAGCCGGGACCAACGGCTTAACGTGCTTTCCGAGGCACGGAGGAAACTCGGTATGTTGAAATGGTCAACCATCCACGGACCGACCTCGTCAAGCGTTGCTTAACCTTGAAGATCAACCCGTGCGGCTGTTATTATTTAGCAACGAGCTCCTCGATCCTCCTCCTGGCTACTAGGCAGGACATAATGGAACTGTAATTTACCTAACATCTGTCTGTATAACCTACGCCACAATAAAAAGATTTAATTTAATCTGATAATAATAAAAAAATAAGGTTATTTAAATATTATTTATTCGAATTTATTTCATCATCAGCCTTTTTTAAAGTTACTGTCCTCCTCTCTGTGAGAGGGAAAGGGCAATAATCCACCACGCGGATCCAGTGCCGGTTGGTCCGATGGATTACTAGCTATTACTAGCTATTGTGCGCGGTTTCACCCACGATAAATATCGCTACCAAACTTCACAGGATCACATGCTGGTCTAATCTGAAGATTGTCTGAAAATTTTATTAAAACCGCTCTAGCTTTTTGAGTCCATAGGGAACATACATACATACATAGATTATTATATATTTACATATGTGTATCCTTACATAACCTTTTGTTATTTATTTTTTATTCACATCTTTTTAAGCTGTTTCGGTCGATGTCATCCATTGGCGCTGCTTGTGCAGTAGTTTGGAGGTATGCGAGAAGAATTATGTGTTCTAATTTCATGTCAAGACAAGAATTAAATTAGAGGATATGATTTTGGCGCAAAAAAACATTTTATCCTCGCAAAATATCTATTTATTTATTAAAACTTCATGCAACATGCAGGTACATAGGCAGACTGAATGCCTGAGACATTCTCTACCAGTCAACCAAGGGTGGAGGAGAAACAACAAGCGGGTGCATAAATTATATATATTAGAGTAAAATGGGTACAAAAGTGTGTTTAGTTAAAATAAACATAAAATAATAAACATAATAAATATCGCCATCTATAGAAATCTGTAAGTCACAAGTACCACCACCACCAATAGACATACATCGCATTGTGGAATGCAATTAATGATTAAGTACGTGGGGCAAATGGGGAGGTTCCCCAGTTAGTTTATTATAATAAACCGAGGTGGGTATATTAAACCCAAATTTCGCCATTTGTGTTTGTGAGCCTATTGCTATCAACTGAGCAAATCAATCTGCCTAGCCTTTTCCCAACTATTTTGGTGTCGGCTTCCAGTCTAACCTGATTCAGCTGAGTACCAGTGTTTTACATGGAGCGACTGCCTATCTGACCTCCACAACCTAGTAACTGGGGAACCCCTTGGCTAGACTGGTGTCAGATCTCAAGCTTCTGTCTACTCGTAACGACTGTCAAAGATCTTCAAATGACAGCCGGGACCAACGGCTTAACTTGCTTTCCGAGGCACGGAGGAAACTCGGTATGTTGAAATGGTCACCCATCCACGGACCGACCTCGTCAAGCGTTGCTTAACCGTGAAGATCGACCCGTGCGGCTGTTATTATGTAGCCACGAGCTCCTCCGATAATTCAAATTCAAATTATTTATTTGTAGAAACATAGGTACAGTATAATAAGTTCTAATTCTAATGTCAAGATCGCTATGTTTAACCTAATAGGCATACAAATTTTGGACACATTTATAATTCTAATTTTAAAATATATACTTTCATGCATTGTATTATTTAAATTATTATTCAAATTAAATTAGTTACTTATAATAAGATTCATTAAATCGAATTGAGCATAAACAAATCGGACATTGACTCACACAAAAAATATACATAGACTCATACCTTATTATTATTTATTTAAATTGTCTGTTAAGAATTCACCAATGGAATAGTACGCTTTTTTAACCATAAAATCTGTTAGCATTCTTTTGAATTTGTTAATGTCATTCTCAGCTCTTATAGCCGTGGGTATCTTATTATAAATTTTTGGAGCCATTCCCAGAAAGCTTTTTGCGTATAATGCTGTTTTATGAGGCATAACGTGTATTTTGTCCCGGTGACGTTTACTAGTCAGGGTTTCAAATAAATTTAAGTGTTTTTTAACGAACATTGCTATTTCAAATGCATATAGAGAAGGAAATGTCATTATTTTTAATTCTATAAAGTGTGGTCTACAGCTATCAGTAGCTTTTATTTGACATACTGCCCTTAAACACTTTTTTTGTGCCTTAAACACTAGCTCCCTATCTGATGAATTTCCCCAAAACATTATGCCATAACGTAATGTAGAAGACACGTATGCATGATATGCAGTTAGTACGGCTTCGCGATTTGCTATTTTACTGAGATTATGTAGAGCGTACTGAAACTGATTTAGTTTTTTTATTATATGTTCAATATGTTTACTCCATTTCATATTCTCGTCTATATATAGACCCAGGAACTTTGTGTGCTTTGTTTCTTCTACAGTTTTGTCAGCGTATTTAATGTTAAGTTTATCTTGATTCGTTCTTTGTTTAAATGACATAGCATATGTTTTATCTAAATTTACATTAAGATTATTATTATATAACCATGTTATTAACCTGTTCAGATTTAGATTTATATCCATTTCATAGCTATGTGGTTTCGTATTTTGTACTGTGAAAATAACTGTACTATCATCTGCGAACAAGGTCATGGGATGTTTAATAACTCTAGGCATATCGTTTATGTATACGAGGAACAATAACGGACCGAGGACGCTACCCTGGGGTACACCAAAGTTTGTTTTTCTTGGTTTCGATAGGTACGTTAGTTCTAATTTTGTCTTCGTGCAAATCTTTGCTATACTTGTTATTTGATATCTATTTTTTAGATACGATTCAATTAATTTTAACACGTTCCCCCTTACTCCAATTTTTTCTAATTTTGACAAGAGTATGTTGAAATCTACAAAATCAAATGCCTTAGTCATATCCATGAACAAGGCAGTGGCACGTTTCCGTCTATCCATATTTGTTATAATTTTATTGACAAGGCCATATATTGCCATATTTATATTTTTGCATTTTCTAAAGCCGTACTGCTCTTCCGCAAAAAATTTATTTTTTTCAAGGAAACTATACAGGTTGTTATAAATGACTTTTTCAATAATTTTTGAGAAAATTGGAATTAGCGCTAGAGGTCTATAATTATTAGGATTTTGTCTGTCATCTTTCTTATACAGTGGTTTTATTACAGATATCTTTAAATCTTTAGGGTATGTACCATTTTCTATGCATAGATTTACAATGAAACTAAGAACAGGAGATATTTCAGCGGCTACACTTTTTATTACTTTAGTAATAATCTCGTCATAACCTGCACTATTGGTGTTTTTTAAGGTTCTGATAATTTTGTATATATCGACAGGGATTGTAGCAGGCATAAACATTGAATTAGATGTGCTGGTAATTAATGATAAGTCAGGCTTTTTACTATTATTTAACGGATGAACTAAATCAATATAATGATTATTGAATGCTTCTGCAATTTCTAGTGGATCTGTTATCTCTTTGTCATTAATAGTTATTTTAGAAATATTTTCTTTCGGACAGTTTAATTTATTTTTATTTATGATCTGCCAGGTAGCTTTCATTTTATTTTTGGAGTTTTTTATATAAAAGTTATTTCTTGATTTTTGTGTGAGACTGATGATTTTTTTAAGCCGATTAGTGTATTTCTTTAGATTTTCTTTTTTTCCGGAGTTTTATGTCTTCTTAATTGCCATAACATGTCTCGCTTGCGTTTACAACACAATCTGATACCTTTCGTTACCCAGTTTAGTTTATTTCTAATAGGTATTCTAATTTTAATTTTGGGGAAACATAAATCATAAAAGAGTTTAAATAAATGATTAAACTCTTTAAAGGCTTCATCAGGGTCCAGACATTCATAGACATTATGAAAGGTAAGGCTATGTAAAGCATTTTTAAATTTGTTTATATTTTCCAAGCTATAATCTCGCTTTAATGCGTACCAATGAGTAAGCGTGTATGTTTTTTTTACTGGACATTTCGCGATTTGGGCTGTATGATCCGATAAAGCTAACTCTAATACCTCAGTTTTACTGCCCCTTATATTATGTATTACATTATCAATACAAGTACCACTAATTATTCGAGTAGGTTGTTTAACACTCAATTTTAAATTATAGTTCAGTAATAGATTTTCAAATTGTGATGAAAGACGTGTTTTTTTTAAACTATCTATGTTAAAATCACCACATATCACATTCTTTTTATTATTATTGGTGCAAACTTTTTGTAGTATACCTTCGAAATTATAGAAAAATGTGGTTAGAGCATCTATGCTATTCTTTGGTGACCTATAAATACATATAATATTTAGCT
This sequence comes from Anorthoa munda, assembly GCA_945859665.1. Lineage (NCBI taxonomy): Eukaryota > Metazoa > Arthropoda > Insecta > Lepidoptera > Noctuidae > Anorthoa > Anorthoa munda. The sequence goes on along the minus strand of OX243900.1, from coordinate 24,702,128 downwards.
TGTGTTCTATTAATTCAATTCCACAGCATTCGATAAAATTAGGACAGCAGTATTCATTCAAATCTATAGTTTTAAATTTATGTTTATTATTAATCAAAATACACGAACCCCCTTTTCGTGCACTTCTATTTGAGTAGGATGCAAGTCTAAAATTAGGTATATGCAAGTGAACATCGTCACCATCCTTCATATTATGTTCTGTTATGCAAACTATGTCCAATGGTTTACCTTCATTAGAAAGTTCTTGTAAGTGGTAGGCAAATAGGTCCGATTTATTTATTAAACCATTAATATTCTGATGTAAGATTAATACATAGTTATACGAGAAAAAAATCAGAATTATTATTAGCTTCAGAAGCAATTTTTCGAATAAAATCATCATTCATTAATGTTTGTTCACAATTAATATTATTGCACTTACATATTTTATTTAAATCATAACATTTGCATATTTTCTTCAAACCTAATATTGGATCAGTTTGGATACACCTATCGGATACAGTTTTGGACTTCTTTATCATTTTCATATCGTACTTTTCCCTATTTAATCTATAATCAAAACGTAATATTTCCTTAAGTAACATTCTGCATATATTAATAGGAAAGTTATACTTTGATGGTATGTAATTACTGTATCCCATATCTATGAATGAAACATTTAAATATCTATTACAAATATACTTAATTAAATAGTTTAATTTGGATTCGTTTAAATTTTTATTGTAAGGCACCTCTAACATTATTATATTTGGTTTTGAAACAATTTGAAAACAGTTGCCAAGAGCTATTTCAATTTGATATGGATCAACATCATTAGTGCCGCCTATGATAATAACACAATCATTTGTACTTAGTTCTAGCATAGTGTTTACATGAAGAATATTTTGTATTTTAGCACCTGGTTTGGTATAACTTAAGACTTTAAACTTAGGGCCTAGGAGTCCTTGAAGTATACGGCAAACATTTCTTCCTTGTTGATCAGAATATACAATCACTTTTCTTATGTCCTTCGAATTTTTCCTTGACTCAGTGTATATGTTGTCATTACTCCTAATATGACATGTATCCCTTTGCAAATGTTTATCTTGCATTTTGGTGTTAAAATTCAAGTTTTCCCTCAAGTAGTTGTTATCCACATATGACATTGACTGTATGTCCCGATGAGGACATGTTGGAATGTCACTGGCAGTTAATTTATCTTTTCCTGAGGGTGATGCCGCAGAAAGAAATGTCAATTATTAGAATTATCAATTATTAGAATTATCGTGTATAATAATTTAAATTCAAAACTAAGTTCTTTATTGTTGTTTTGTTTTGATTTCCGTGTGAAATATACAGAGCTGTAAAAATAGCAGCTTATATAAATAAATAAAAATATCATAACTACACCAAAGGACATCTTTAATACCAGCTGTGGCAGTGGTCAGGGCACATTACTCGCAGAACGGATGGTGGATGGAGTTGAAAAGTTCTGGAGTGGCGACCGCGAAACGGACGAACTGCGTCTTCCAGTTTGCAATCGCCACTCTCTCTGGAAGGCCTCCCTCTAGGTGGGTGCAAGAATCCTATGGATGTGAGATGCACTGTACCGATCAGTGTGGCGACGCTCGAGGTGGGGGGGGAGGGTCCATAGGTCCAGCAGTGGGTGTCTTTCGGCTGAAGTGATGATGATACGAGGAAATGTCTTCAGTCCAAATACTCATTGAACATAACCTCCGTGCCTAAGCTTGGCGGAGGAGTTAAACAAAGACAAGCGTGTGTCATATAACGCGCAGTGCAAGGGTTTTGCAATCAATACTATAATACTACTGTAACCCCCTTAAAACTAACGCAGACTCTAAATAATTTCTCAGATTTAACTTGTGATTGCTGGCAAAAGCCCGAAATTAGCGATTATTATAGATCATTTCGGGCTTTTACCAGTTAGATAGTATTATTATTCATTTTTTTCTTCGGTTCTTCTATCTGCACTGTACATAAAAGTGTTTTATAGTTGACAATCGGTTTTCTCTGCCTTTTCTTCTTCCCTGTCACCTCATCACTCACACAGTTCATCTTTAATTTAGTCGCCCTCAGACCCTTATTAAAGACAATAATGGTAATATCAGCCGTTTTATTTTATGAGTATTCATTTCAAATGAAAATTATTTGCCTTATTTGTCCAAATATGCTCACTATGATTTGAAATAACGTCTAAATAAATACGAGTAAATAATTAAAAAATATAAATAAATCTCATGAATACGAAAGAAATAACTATTCTTATGATATAAACTAAGCATTTTAAATGTAAATAAAGGAAACATAAAAATAAATTTTGAACAGTTTATTTCATAAATACAAATACATTTGTCAGTAATGTTCGTTTGTCACTGAAGTACAAAAGTTAAAACATTTTGTAGGGTTACGGATAATTTATTTAAAAACATAGTTCCCTAGTCATCATCCACTTGTTATGCGTTACTTTGGATCCAAGAGGTGAAGCGGGAGACACGGGCATTGACACCGGGGAAATTTGGCCTGGCGCATCCAGTACCGAAGGAGCAGACACCGACTTGGATACCATTGTGGTAGAGAGGACCGCCGGAGTCCTGGGTGCACTGGTCGCGACCGCCAACGTTGAGGACACCGGAACACAACATATTGTCGGTCAGGGTAGGGTAGCGAGTTCTGCAAGTAGCCTGGTTGATTGAATAAACTTGAACGTGACGCAGTTGCTCAGAAGGAGATCCATTCTCCTGTAAAAAGAAACAATCATTGTGAAAAATATCAATAAAATAAAAGTTTTGTAAAAAACAATCAGCTGATACATAAACTTACAGAACCTTACAAATACGATTTTTTTTTCAAGCATTGAAAAATATAGTACTTACAGAAGTTAAACCCCATCCAGCAGCCCAGACGCGTTGGTTATCGGCCAGGAAGTAATTGGATCCAGCGATGGAAACAGGACGAACATTGTTGTTGTGTGCGATGGTGGTCGCAGATCGTAAGACAGCGACGTCATTGTCATATATTCTTCCGTTGTAATTGGGATGGTTGATGATATGTGAAAGGGTGTGAACAACACCACCGCTATTGGCCCAGGTCGAACCTACTCGGAAGCGCCATCTGTTAGCAGCGTGACCACTGCAAAAAAGAGGTTTTTTTTTAAAATTTTTATTAGGGAGCACTATGACACTTTTGGGCAAAAGAAGAATACCAAGTTAAGGTACAGTACAGTCATCATAGAAACCACAAACACATAATTATAAGATACATACATGGTGCAGTGAGCAGCCGTGAGCACAGATCTGTTGTTAAGGATGGTACCACCACACCCCTGCCAATAGTTGACCAGGTTGCTCGAGAAGAGGAGAGCGGCCATGGTGGGATACTGACCAATAGTGGTGACCGATCCGCCCACAATCCTCTGGGGATTAGCTGGGACCGCTACAAAAAAGGTATATTTTTAAATAAACATAAAATAATAAAAGAGACAAAGTAATAAAAATTGCTGATGAACAAATGAAATGTTTCGTGTTCATTCAATTTCTTAAGTTTAGATAAACTGATTGAGAGTACAGGGTAAACGCACTTATGGAAGTGACTAATCCTCTAAAGTATCACTTTAGGTAATGAATAAAAGTAAATACTTATTTATTAAATATAATTAAATTAGCAACCCACCCATGCTTCGCAAGATATACAACTTTAACGACGAGATTTCCTTATCAAATGCAAGTTCAATATTAATTTAGAATGCATATAAACCAGAACCTCTAAACGATAGTAAAAACTGAATCAAAATCGGTTGTGTAATTTATCGGAACAAAGAGGACACAGATACAGTAAAAAATGGCTCAATTTTTACGTAATGCATTGTTCGTCATTTCAGTTTTCCACTACCATTGTACAAAGTACTCCTTGAAACCAGTAAACTCGGAAGCACCACACAAACCAGTAATCCTTCTTACTAAAGTGTACCAACCTGCCACAGCTGCGACGACGAGAGCAAACAAAGCAATCACACGCATTTTACCGACCACAGAAGAAAATGTAACGAAGACAATGTAGCTGTGGCTTATATACCAAGTAAAAATGATAGTGATGACTCGAAAAGATAATCGATTGAAGATTAAAGAGGAAATCAAGAAATCCCTTTTATTGTGTTTGCTTGTATTTAGATTACCCAACAGTAGAAAGTTATAAAGGCGAATTATAATACACACATCAAAATTATTTTATTATATTGGATAAAATTGTCGTCTTCTTTTGCAACCAGCTCAGTCTTTCTGATCGAATTTCTATAAAATATTTTTGAAGAAAATCAGCTAGTAAACCAATAAAATCAAATTATCATGAAAACTAGGTAAATGTCAGCTTGAGCGAATCGATGGAGTTGTGAGGGCTGTAAATCGTTTTTGTTTTTATCAAATTCACTGTTTCTACAGAAGTAAACGAGTAAGACGGCTATTTTATAGCTTAAGTGTTTTACTGTGTAACTAAATTCTTATGGGTCCTTAACCGGAAATTCTTATTTTCTTAAAAACACTAAAGTATACTTGTGAATCAGGCCTTACTATAATTAGAATTGGGGAAGGCACAGTGAGATAACGTAAACATTTTAGTCATAACAGCGTTATCTGAGCGCTAAAATATCAATGATTTGCCGATACTGAAAATAATTCAAATGATAAAATTATTTTTTATCTGTATCAATGGATTGGACTTTAAACAAGAGCTTACTCTGTTTTAAAATTTTGAATTGATCGATGATTTATTACGAAAATGGTCTAATGTAACATATATTTTTACCAAAAAATTACGACTAGCCGTTTAGACGTCATGAATGACGTGATCAATTGATGATTGATTTTAAATTATAATTATATAATAGTAAATTTCCTGTTTTCGTTGCTCTTATATTACAATTAAAAGAAAATGCCGATCAAAAATAAAACTAAACAAATATTTTAAAATATTTTATTTAAAAAATCACTTCTTATGCATTAAAAGCAATCCAAGCGGCCGGCGTAGCGGGAAACACGAGCATTGACCGGGGTACTGTGCTCTAGCGCATCCGATGCCGAAGGAGCAGACAGCAACAACAACACCAATGTGGTAGAGAGGACCACCGGAGTCCATAGAGCACTGGTCACGACCACCGACATCGAGCACGCCAGAACACAGCATGTTGTCTGTGATGGTGATACTAGCAGTAGCGTAACGACTTCTGCAAATAGCCTGGTTGATCGAAAATACCTGGACTTGACGCTGTTGCTCAGAAGGATTACCATTCTCCTGAAAAATGGAAAACAGAAAATATTAAAATAAAAATAAAAACCAGGAACCACCAACTATTCTCTGGGGATTCGCTGGGACCGCATCAAGAATAAAAATTAATTTAATCATATGGCAGAATTAGTTCGAGAACATTCTTTCCATATTATAAATACAGTGTATTTTCTATCTGTTAAATACATAGTTGTTGTATATTATGTAATATTGTATGTATGTATTGTATTTTATTAAGTCTAAGTAATATAATTTTTGTAATTTTGTACACTGACAGCCATCAATTTCTTATCATTCAGTCCATCCAAAGGTTGTCTGTAAGAGATTGCCTAATACGATAAGACCACCCATTATGCACTTGTGTATGTGAACGTTGCGTATGTTTGTGGTGTACAATAGAGTATATAATAAATAATAAATAAATAATAATAATATACTAACACAAATTTTCGACGTGGGTATAAAAATATCTTTATGTCCGGTCCGAGTAGACCATGCGAAGTTTCTTTTTATGCATGAGATCAGCGCTGCCTATGGATATCTGCAATGCCAGAGGCACTACAGCAGCATTGAGTTTCATCCAGATCCGTTCAGTCATTGAGGCGTGATTTATTAACAAACATTCAAGCATACAGACTTTCTTATATATACTAATGCTAATATACTAATCCTACTTAATAGTAATAATAATCCTACTCCTACATTATAAATGCGAAAGTTTGTGAGGATGGCTGTATGTATGTATATTTGTTACCCTTTCACGCAAAAACTACTTAACGGATTTGGATGAAACTTTACAGTAATATAGGTTATACATCACAATAACACATAGGCAACAATTTATAATGATTTTTCTTAATTTGGTCATAATATAACGATATATATCATCAAAGTCGGAAAAAATTCTGCCCTCTTCGAGCTATCTTCGCGTGCGCTGCCTAAACCATTGGAGATAAACAAATAATGATATAATATACCGTAGGATTGTTTGGCTTAAATAGCTTTAAATAAAAGGCCGTGACTGCATATATCTACATTTTATGTGGAAGCCAATAAGACCAAAATAGAAAACCTTAAATACTATTAAATTGTATACTTTTTTGCAATACACATTTTAGAATATTTATCAAACTCTTATCAAAATCGATACATTTGACGCTTTAAATATTTCATGTAGATAAACTTCGTCTTTTACACTAAGTAATTTAAACGCATAGTTTAAAAGTTATCACGATAAGATTGACTTGAATGGAGCTCGAGTAACATAAATACGGGCGGCGGGTAAAGCGGGGGAGCCGGGGGAGGGGCGATGTGATCCAAGCAATGACACGTACATATTTTCGCTGAACGTAACAAATCAAGTAACATAGTTTACAGAAGTATAATGTGGTATAACGCTACTGCGTCCTACTGGTAGGACCGCCAAAACTAAAATCACATAGATACGAGTACATTACCTACCTTATATTATAAATTATTGTAATCCTTTCAGTTTTGCTCGCTGCTGCCGAACGAAGTAATTCATTTCAATAAATTCAATAACATTACATACTAATCTTCGACTGACACGAACAGTAAAGAAAGTAACCTTTGTTGGTCCCGTTTTTTAATCAGTGTCATTGTATGTTTCATGGCTGTGCTGATCTGTTTGTGATGAAATTCGATATGGACAATCTCAAGCCTGGGGAAGGACATAGGCTACTTTTTATCAACAAACCACACAGGCGAAGTTTATAATAAAACTGTAACTTGATTAACTAACACACCCAGCGGTTGACGCCCATCCGAAACCAATGAGCTTAAATGAGCAATAAGAAAGGCATTTCGATAATTCCACCTCCAATGGTTGCCCCCTTATTGGTGGGTTCTAAGATTGTATGGAATCCATCAGTTTTGAAGTTAAACATCTGAAATTACGGATACGAGTACAAAACTTTAAGTGCAGACCAAATTCCACGCGAGCGAAGCCGCGGGCAAAAGCTAATAATATTGTAAATAGGAAAGATTTTTTTGTTTGTTTGTACCGAATAGGCCCCGAAACTACTGGACTGAAAATTCAAACACCAATAGAAAGCTACATTATTCCTGAGTGACATAGGCTAATTTTTTATCCCGATGGGTCCTGTGGGGTGGTCCACGGGAGCGAAGCCGCGGGGAACAGCTAGTAACATATATATTGATTGGGTGTGATCACTCTTCAAAGATAAGTAGTAGAGATACTTAAGAATATATAAAGTATAAAGAAATATATATGTAGTTCTCAGGTTCTGGATAGTATTCAGGGCATAATGATGGAGCCGGAAGGTAGCTATAGGAATTCTCATAAAAACGATGAAACCCTTTCGAGTTTGGGTTCGAAAGGGATTGGTAGAATGTGTTAAGTTTTTTTGTTCTAGATAGTATTCGTGGTCTAATAATTCAGTCTGAAGGTAGCCCAATAACAGCATGAGGTTAAATACTCAAAATATTATGAACATACCAGCTTCTGCCAGCGGCCTCGCCCGCATGAATTTCGAAAATTATCCCGTTATACATATAGCATACAAACACACACATACACTCACAAACATTCGTCTTTAGTGTGATTATACGCATTTATTTAAACTAGCTACTGAAATATTAAGTGGGTGACTGGTTGGCGAGTTATACGTATTGAAAATACGTTGAGTAATTTAAAGTTAATATTTTTAATTCGCCTGTTTTATAATACCCTAAAGTTTTCTAAAGTTTTTGTTTAGTAGTTTTATTTAGTACTTATAACCGTGTACAATATCAAATTGTTTTTAATACTTTTACCTATTTAGACACCAATTTTTATCGCCAACCAATTTTTTTCCAAATAATCAAAGACCTGATTTATGAAAAAAATATTTTTCGTAAATCACATTTTTCATGTCCTGAAAAAGAGCGTTTTCTAAGCAGCCAAACTGTGCGATACTGTGTAATATTTCCTCGCACAATGCATAGTAAATTATGTTTTTTTTTTATCTTCCAAACCCATTGAATATGGTATCAAAATAAAGGGTTTTAAGAGGTGATTACAAAAATTCATACTACTTATATGTTTAAAAGTAATTAAAAAATAAATGTTAATTAAAAAGATGTAAATAAAAATAATAATTTAAAGCGAACAAATCATGCTATGCAGTCGGAGGATCTAGGGGTCAGCCAGCTCACGAATATGTATCCTCCGACTGCACAGCATGTTTTTTCTTGTTTACAGCTTTTTAGTTCGCTTTTTAAGCAATCATGCTATGCAGTCGGAGGATCTGGGGGTCAGCCAGCTCACGAATATGTATCCTCCGACTGCACAGCATGTTTTTTCTTGTTTACAGCTTTTTAGTTCGCTTTTTAAGCAGTCGGGCTTTTGATTTCTAAATTAACTTTTTAAGATTATTCTCCAGCTTACTTAATCTATAAAAATAACAATATCATAATTTCAGCAATTGAATATCTCTATAAATCCAGAAAAAGGTCAAAGAACAGTAGGACAAATGAAACCAAACGTGATAAGAGTACGACTAATTTTATTATATAATTATCATCAGCTGCTTTTAAATATAATAATAAGATGTTAGCTGCTTTGATTTATCCGTTAGTTCTTCACGAAAAATGTAATGTTTAAAATTGTAGAAACTTTGATTACTTATATTTTAATTTAAGCATTTTGGCCGATCCACTGGCTCGCTCTGGGAACGAAAGCGTTGACTCCAGGGAAGATGGAGCTAGCGCATCCAATACCGAAAGAAGTGACTCCGACAATGACTCCGTTATGGAAGACAGGGCCACCAGAATCCCCTTGACACGTGTCACGACCACCAACGTTCTGAATGCCGGAACAGAACATGTTGTTGGTAAGGGTAGGATAACGAGATCTGCAGAAAGCTTGGCTGATGGAGTATTTTTGAACGTGACGAAGCTGCTCAGAAGAAACACCACCCTCCTGTTAAAAGAAACAAAAATGATTATATATTTCTTAATTATTTTAAACAAACTATTAATAATAAATATAGTATGTACAAGCATGAGGTCGAAAGTGCTCACAGGGCATTACAAATTCTTCCGCAACGTTGTCAATGGGAGAATTCTATACATCAATAATACTAAAAAAGGTAACTTTTTTAATTTTATAAATTAACTTACAGAAGTATGTCCCCATCCGGCAGCCCAGACGGCCTGGTTATCGGCTAAAGAGTAATTGGGGCCAGCGATTGACGCAGGGCGAACGTTGTTGTTATGTGAGATGGTAGAAGTAGACCGTAAGATGACGAAGTCCATGTCATTGGTTCTTGAGTTGTAGTTGGGATGGTATATGATATTCTGTACAATGTGAACAACACCGCCGCTGTTAGCCCAGGTCGAGCCTACACGGAAACGGAATCTGTTCATGGCGTGACCCCTGAAAAAAAACATTAATTGTAATTATTTTTTTAAATTCTACTTATTTTATAATTCGCCTAGCTTCCGTCCGAGACCGATACCGTAAAATGAAGCACTAGCTTTTTATCAGTAAAATATTTTTAATTCTGTTGAGCAATTTCAGAGATCACCTCCTACATTTAAACTTACAAACTTAAGCTCATCTTCTTTACGCGAAATGTATTAAACTAGCTTTTGCCCGCGATTTCGTCTGCGTAGCACTAGTGTAGCACAATATTGCGCAATAATATTGTAGGTGTGTGGGGCCGCCTTACTTGAAAAATTATTGGTTTACCAAACAAATTTACTCTCTTGCACCCGATTTATTCCGGTCGGATACCCCGTATTTGATACCCTGCGGAATTAATTTTATTTTATAATATCTTCTATTCCAGTCTGATCCACCGTGCAGGGTATCGCATATAAATTTAAATATTTTATTCCGGTCGGATACCCTAGTTATCTATTAACAAATTAGGATGATTTTCGGGATAAAAACGATTGTTTGTGTTGCCTATATATAATAATTTTGTAGGTTTACAGTCTCAAAATTGCATGCTACCATTACTTACCAAGTGCAGTGAGCAGCCGAGAGAGTAGATCTATTGTTGAGGATGGAACCACCGCAATTCTGCCAGTAGGAGACCAGGTTTGACGAGAAAAGGAGAGCGGCCATGGTGGGGTATCGGTCGATCGTGGTCACCGATCCACCCACTATCCTCTCGGGACTGGCTGGGACCGCTACAAGATAATATTCATTTTAATTTAATTATACAACAAAGAATTCATATCTTTCATACCATTTATAATATTACTAACTGTTCCCCGCGGTTTCGCTCCCGTGGACCACCCCACAGGACCCGTTTTCGGGATAAAAAATAACTTATGTCACTCAGGAATAATGTTCTATTCATCTCATCTGCCTAGTCTTTTTCCCAATTATTGTTGGGGTCGGCTTCCAGTCTTACCGGATTCAGCTGAGTACCAGTGTTTTACATGGAGCGACTGCCTATCTGACCTCCACAACCCAGTAACTGGGTAACACGATACCCCTTGGCAAGACTGGTGTCAGATCTCAGGCTTCTGACTACCCGTAACGACTGTCAAAGATCTTCAAATGATAGCCGGGACCAACGGCTTAACGTGCTTTCTGAGGCACGGAGGAAATTCTGTATGTTGAAATGGTCACCCATCCACGGACCGACCTCGTCAAGCGTTGCTTAACCTTGAAGATCGACCCGTGCGGCTGCTATTATTTAGCCACGAGCTCCTCAGGAATAATGTTCTGTTAGTGAAAGAATTTTTTAAATCGGTCCAGTAGTTTCGGAGCCTATTCGATACAAACAAACAAAAAAATGTTTCCTCCTCATAATATTGGTATAGATAAATTTGAAAGTGTGTGGATGTATGTTTGTTAATGAATCACGCTAGAACGGCTCAACGGATCTGGATGAAATTTAGCACAGATATAGTCTGGAATAGCACATAGGCTACTTAATGTCACGGTATATTTCCATGGGATGATAAAACATTGAGGTATACTCTTTCCAATAAAATAAATTTGAAATTGGACCAGCAAAGTTATGCGTGGTCATACATAAGAAAATATATACATGTCGAATTGAGAATCTCCTTTTTTTTCGTCGGTTGAAAATACAGAATGCAGTGTATTTATACAAGTTTTTATTTCGTTGCACTTGTTCGGAGACCGAGTTTTTTTTTACTATTATTTATAGGCTCGCGCTTGACCACTAATATAATAAAATAGTTAATATATAAAAAATATTCACGAGTTAATATAATCAAAACTTGTAAGTTAAATTTGTTCCACTTCGTCACGTTGGTTACGTGATATTGCGTGAATTTTCTATTTAAAAGTTTGTTTGAAAAATTATAAATTAAATCTTGTCTTAAAAAATATATTTAATTGAAAATTTTGTGTTAATTTATATTTTTATTAAATCTCAATATTGCATGGTACGCAAAATAATGTCTACCAACCTGCCACTGCAGCAAACCAAAGAGCCAACAGAGCAATCACACGCATTTTCACTGACCACAGGTAATTTACTGTGATGATACAAAGTTTAGCTTTGTCTTTTATATCAATTAGAAATGATAAGTTGTCTTCTAATCTGCTCTCAACAAAATTTTGGGAAAGATTGAAATACTGAGTAGGCCCAATTAATCTACATCTGTTTATCAAAAATTGATATCAATACGCCAAAAAACTTAATTTTTAACCGCTTCTATCGCTTTGTTCAAAATAAAATGTACAGGGTAATTAATCATTTAGATAGACGGTTTTTTTCCACTCTGGCTAGCGTCTTGACTTAATGTCTTATATTGCCTAGAAGGAGCAGATGGTCCACAGATGTACTCCATTAGTTGGGACCGCTACAAAAAAGATATATTTTTAAATAAACATAAAATAATAAAAGAGACCAAGTAATAAAAATTGCTGATGAACCAATGAAATGTTTCGTGTTCATTAAATTTCTTAACTTTCGATAAACTGATTGGAAGTACAGGGTAATCGCACTTATGGAAGTGCCTAATCCTCTAAAGTTTTACTTTAGGTGATGAATAAATCTAAAATACTTATTTATTTTATATAATTAAACTAGCAACCCGCATGCTTCCCAAGATGTACAACTTTAACGCCGAGATTTCCTTATCAAACGCAAGTTCGATATTAATTTCGAATGCAAATAAACCAAAACTCTAAACGATGGTGAAAACTGAATAAAAATCGGTTGTGTAGTTTATCGAAACAAAGAGGGCACAGATACAGTTAAAAAAATGGCTATATTTTTATGTTCTTCATTTCAGTTTCCCTCTACCATCGTGCAAAGTACTCCTTGAAACCAGTAAACTCGGAAGCACCACACAAACCAGTAATCCTTCTTACTAAAGTGTACCAACCTGCCACAGCCGCGACGACAAGAGCAAACAAAGCAATCACACGCATTTTACCGACCACAGAAGAAAATGTAACGAAGACAATATAGCTATGGCTTATATACCAAGTAAAAATGATAGTGATGATTCGAAAAGATAATCGATAGAAGATTAAAGAGGAATTGATTGAGGATTGTGTTTGCGTGTATTTAGATTACCCAACAGTAGCAAGTTATAAAGGCGAATTATAATACATCAAAATTATTTTATTATATTGAATAAAATTGTCGTCTTCTTTTGCAACCAGCTCAATCTTTCCGACCGAACCTCTTTAAAATGTTTTTGGAAAAAATCAGCTAGTAAACCAAGAATATCAAATTGACATGAAAAACCAGCTAAGTATCAGCTTGAGAGAATCAATGGAGTTTTGAGGGTTGTAAATTGTTTTTGTTTTTATTATATTTACTGTACTAGAAGTAAACGAGTAAGACGGCTATTTCATAGCTTAATTGTTTTACTGTGTAACTAAATTTTTATGGGTTACCGATCCTTAACCGGAAATTCTTGTTTTCTTAAAAAACACTAAAGTATACTTGTGAATCAGTCCTTACCTAGTTACTCTATACATAGAATTGGGGAATACACAGTGAGATAACGTAAATATTTTAGTAATTACAGCGTTATCTGCGCGCTAAAATATCAATGATTTGCCGATACTGAAAATTGGACTTTGAACAAGAAGATTGGACTTTAAACAAAAGCTTACTCTGTTTCAAAATATCGATAATTTAAAATTAATCAAAGTATAAAAATAAATTTCCTGTTTTTGTTGCTGTTTTATTCCAATTAAAAGAAAAAGTCGATCAAAAATAAAACTAAATAAATATTGTTACATATTTTATTAAAAATACACTTCTTATCCATTAAGCAATCCAAGCGGCGTAGCGGGAGACACGAGCATTGACGCCGGGGTACTGTGGTCTAGCGCATCCGATACCGAAGGAGCAGACACCAACTACAACACCAATGTGGTAGAGTGGACCACCGGAATCCATAGAGCACTAGTCACGACCACCGACATTGAGCACGCCAGAACACAGCATTTTGTCTGTGATGGTGGTACTTGCAGTAGCGTAACGACTTCTGCAAATAGCCTGGTTGATCAAAAATACCTGGACGTGACGCAGTTGTTCAGAAGGATTAATTACCATTACCCTGAAAAATGGAAAACAGAAAATATTTAAAATAAAAACATCAGCAACATCCCTCATTTTCCGTTGGGGGTTAAAAACACCCACAAATAAGAACTTTTTTATGCATTGAAAAAAATAGACTTACAGTAGTCAATCCCCAACCAGCAGCCCAGACGACCTGGTTGTCAGCCAAGTTATAATTGGCACCAGCGATAGACGCTGGACGGGCATTGTTTTTGTGTGCGATGACAGTGGAAGACCTCACGATGGCGATGTCATTATCCTTGATGAGGTTGTGATACTGTTGTAGCTGGGATGGTTGATAATAAATTGTAAGGCGTGCACAATGCCGCCGCTATTGGCCCAGGTTGAGCCTACTTGGAAGCGCCATTTGTTTGCGGCATGACCACTGCAACTATTTAGCAAAACACTAAAAAGTGCAGAAATAACTTTCGTTTGAATTCGGCTAAATTTTTGTGGAAATGTTTTTATTTCTTTTTTTATGGTTTTGGTACACCATCACTATAAATTGCAAGTTCTATAGTAAGGTACCTAAATGATTGACAAAGTACCCATAATAACTCAAATTAAACATTCGTGCTGTTTGTCGCTAGGTAGTTTGATTGTATGGTCGGTATCTTGAAAACTGCTGAACCGATTTTGATTAAACTTGCAATTTTCACCAAAGATGAAAGATATTTAAAGTAATAAAACAAGATTGATCACGTTCCGATTACTAGTTTCGTAAACTACGTGGACAAACATACATACATACACTTATGAAATTACATAAAGTACCATATGTGAATATTGTTCAATTACTTATCGAATCGAATTACAGTAATTACGACTTATCGAATTGGATACGTCCTTTTTCAGTAGTCTGTAAAAAATGCTGTAATCGTCTACATTTACACCTAATAGCAACTATTTCTCCTTCATAAACGACAAACACACATCTGTCAATCAAACCTTACCTAAATGTCCTAAAATATTGTTGGGAAAGACCGGCTGAGATAACGTTAATATTTTCGCCTTAACAGCGTTATCAAATACCTAATACTTTTTCGATGCTTCAATTAATCGATTTTAAATACCTAATTTAACGTTTTATCTATCTAAGTATATATATAAAAGCGAAAAATCACTCATTCACTCATCACGAAATATTAAAAACCGCTTGACGTATAATGATGAAATTTGGCAGGGAGGCTCCTCAAGTGACGAAAGAGCGCACTAAGAAAGGATTTTTGGACATTCTGCCCCTAAGGGGGCAAAAGTGGGGGGTAAAACTGTAGAAATTTGTATGAAATTTCTACAGTTTGTAAATTGGATACGTGAAATTTTACATTTAAGCTCTTGACTGATAAAAAAAATTCATGTATTTACTGGTTTTTGGAAATTCTACCTGTAAGGGGGTAAAAAGGGGGTCAAAATTTTGTATGAAATTTCTACAGTTTGTAAGTTGGACACGTGAAACTTTAGATCTACGCTCTTGATTGATAAAAAGAATTCATGTATTCATTAGTTTTTTGGAAATTCTATTTCTAAGGGGATAAAATAAGGGTTGAAACTTTATGTGAAATTTTTTGGTTTGGATGATAAAACATCTGAAATTGTTTGTTTAAACAATGAGTTTTTTTATTTCGGAAATTCTACCCCTAAGCCTAAGAACGGATTTTTGGAAATTCAATCTTTAATGGGGTGATCTAAAAAATCATCTGTAGGATAAAATACGGAACACGCGAACGAAGTCGCGGGCGAAGTGCTAGTCTCAAATAAATCTATTTGTATCAGGGAAGTAGTCTGAATGCTAGCTGTATATTATATCAAAAACATAATATTTGGCACACGTACATCAGAAATGTAAGCTGTACTGAATTTGGTTTCTTTGACAACACTTTAAAAACTACAATGGCGTTAATGATAGCTTTGTCGCATGGGTACACTTACTGTTAGAAATGTTTAAAAAAAAAAAAAATAGGGAATATGCATGTAATTTTTTATTCGATATGTACTAATAATATTAACTCCAGTAAACAAATATGAAAGATTATTTTTAAATATGTTCATCAACGGCGAAGCTATAAAGCGTTCAGTTGATAATAAGAAACAGAAGTTCAACATGGACTATGACGTCAAAGACCGTGACGCCCATACACCGGCTTTAGGGCCTTCCACTGCTTTAGTGCCGTAAAACGTTTACTTTAAAAAGCATACGCCTTAAGCAAGTTTCAGTGAGACACTGTATCAACATGGAAAACCAAATGTCTCTGAACCTATCGTTTGCTTACGTAATCGAGAAGTCAAAAATTACCTCGAAATTCCACTCTGCATGACCAAAAAATAATATCTATAATTCCGTGTAGATATGGAAGTGGTCTTTAAGGTTAGCTAGGCACAATAAACAGTAATTTGACGAGTAAAAAGTTGTTGTTAATAACGTTCTGATATTGCTTGTTTCAGGTAATACATTTCACGCAGTCAAGTTTAGTCCACTTACTAAGTAAAATAAATCGGTGATTTTACCACAGTCAACACGGGTGGTTTATTTCATTATCTCCGGGTTTTGATCATCTCAAATGTACAGAATTATCATCGTGCACTTGAACTAAGTATATAGACCTTCGTCGTACAGGTCCATCTATACCAATATTATAAAGGGGAAAGATTTTTTTGTTTATTTGTTTCTTTGTACTGAATAGGCTCCGAAACTACTGGACTAAAAATTCTAACACCAATAGAAAGCTACATTATTCCTGAGGGACAAAGGCTATTTTCTTATCTCGATAACGGGTCCTGTGGGGTGGTCCACAGGAGCGAAGCCGCGGGGAACAGCTAGTAACATATATATATTGATTGAGTGTGATCACTCTTCAAAGATAAGTAGTAGAGATACTTAAGAATATATAAATTATAAAGAAATATATATGTAGTTCTCAGGTTCTGGATAGTATTCAGGCCATAATGATGGAGCCGGAAGGTAGCTATAGGAACTCTGATAAAAACGATGAAACCCTTTCGAGTTTGGGTTCGGATAATCAGAATGCCGGCAAGAGTAAATAAATCTTATTCTGAAAAAAACAGAATGTGTTTGGGGCATAGTGAAATTGTATGCGTTGCATGGCTTTCTTAGTTAATAATATAATTTCCGAGTCCGGACCCAGAGATACACTCACAAAAATTCGTCTTTAGTGTGATTAAACGCATTTATTTAAACTAGCTACTGAAATACTAAGTGGGCGACTGGTTGGCGAGTTTTACATGTTGAAAATATGTTGAGTAATTTAAAGTTAATATTTTTAATTCGCCTGTTTTGCCCTAACGTTTTCTAATGTTTTTGTTTAGTAGTTTTATTTAGTACTTATAACCGTGTACAATATCAAATTGTTTTTAATACTTTTACCTATTTAGACACCAATTTTTTATCACCAACCAATTTTTTGCCAAGTATTAAGCATCTTTTCCAAGCACCCAAACTGTGCGGAAAATGTAATATTTCCTCGCACAATGCATAGTAAAATATTATGATTTTTTTTATCTTCCAAACCCATTGAATGTGGTATCAAAATGAAGGGTTTTAAGAGGTGATTACAAAAATACATACCACTTACATGTTTAAAAGTAATTAAAAAAAAAATGTTCATTAAAAAGATGTAAATAAAAAAAATAATTTAAAGCGAACAAATCATGCTGTGCAGTCGGAGGAATAGAATAACATTTCAGGATCATGGGGAGGATTCAAGGAGGATCATGGGGTCAGCCAGCTCACGAATATGTATCCTCCGACTGCACAGCATGTTTTTTCTTGTTTACAGCTTTTTAGTTAGCTTTTTAAGCAGTCGGGTTTTTGATTTCTAAATTTACTTTTTTAAGATTTTTCTCCAGCTTACTTAAATATTCTATAAAAATAACAATATCATAATTTCAGCAATTGAATATCTCCATAAATCATGAAAAAGGTCAAAGAACAGTAGGACAAATGAAACCAAACGTGATAAGAGTACGACTAATTTTATTAAATAATTATCATCAGCTGCTTTTAAATATAATAATAAGATGTGCTTTGATTTATCCGTTAGTTCTTCACGAAAAATGTAATGTTTAAAATTGTAGAATCTTTGATTACTTATATTTTAATTTAAGCATTTTGGCCGATCCACTGGCTCGCTCTGGGAACGAAAGCGTTGACTCCAGGGAAGATGGAGCTAGCGCATCCAATACCGAAAGAGGTGACTCCGACAATGACTCCGTTATGGAAGACAGGGCCACCAGAATCCCCTTGACACGTGTCACGACCACCAACGTTCTGAATGCCGGAACAGAACATGTTGTTGGTAAGGGTAGGATAACGAGATCTGCAGAAAGCTTGGCTGATGGAGTATTTTTGAACGTGACGTAGCTGCTCAGACGAAACACCACCCTCCTATTAAAAGAAATAAAAATGATTATATATTTCTAAAATTATTTTAAACAAACTATTAATAATACATATAGTGTGTACAGGCATAAGGTCAAAAGTGCGCACAGGGAATTACAAATTCGTCCGCAACGTTGTCAATGGGAGATTATATATATCAATAATACTAAAAAAGGAAACTTTTTTAATTATATAAATTAACTTACAGAAGTATGGCCCCATCCGGCAGCCCAGACGGCCTGGTTATCGGCTAAAGAGTAATTGGGGCCAGCGATTGACGCAGGGCGAACGTTGTTGTTATGAGAGATGGTAGAAGTTGACCGTAAGATGACGAAGTCCATGTCATTGGTTCTTGAGTTGTAGTTGGGATGGTATATGATATTCTGTACAATGTGAACAACACCGCCGCTGTTAGCCCAGGTCGAGCCTACACGGAAACGGAATCTGTTCATGGCGTGACCCCTGAAAAAAAACATTAATTGTAATTATATTTTAAATTCTACTTATTTTATAATTCGCCTAGCTTCCGTCCGAGACCGATACCGTAAAATGAAGCACTAGCTTTTTATCAGTAAAGTATTTTTAATTCGGTTGAGCAATTTCGGAGATTACCTCCTACATTTAAACTTACAAACTTAAGCCCATCTTCTTTACGCGAAATGTATTAAACTAGCTTTTGCCCGCGATTTCGTCTGCGTAGCACTAGTGTAACACAATATTGCGCAATAATATTGTAGGTGTGTGGGGCCGCCTTACTTGAAAAATGATTGGTTCACCATACAAACTAATAACACTCTTGCACCCGATTTATTCCGGTCGGATACCCCGTATTTGATACCCTGGGGAATTAATTTTATTTTATAATATCTTCTATTCCAGTCTGATCCACCGTGCAGGGTATCGCATATAAATTTAAATATTTTATTCCGGTCGGATACCCTAGCTATATATTAACAAATTAGGATGATTTTCGGGATAAAACGATTGTTTGTGTTGCCTGTATATAAAAAAAATTGTAGGTTTACAGTCTCAAAATTGCTTGCTACCATTACTTACCAAGTGCAGTGAGCAGCCGAGAGAGTAGATCTATTGTTGAGGATGGAACCACCGCAATTCTGCCAGTAGGAGACCAGGTTTGACGAGAAAAGGAGAGCGGCCATGGTGGGGTATCGGTCGATCGTGGTCACCGATCCGCCCACTATCCTCTCGGGACTGGCTGGGACCGCTACAAGATAATATTCATTTTAATTGAATTATACAACAAGGAATAAATATCTATCATACCATTTATAATATTACTAGCTGTTCCCCGCGGCTTCGCTCCCGTGTGCCACCCCACAGGACCCGTTTTCGGGATAAAAAATAACTTATGACACTCAGGAATAATGTTCTATTGGTGAAAGTATTTTTTAAATCGGTCCAGTAGTTTCGGAGCCTATTCGATACAAACAAACAAACATACAAAAAATCGTTCCTCTTTATAATATTGGTATAGATAAATTTGAAAGCGTGTGGATGTATGTTTGTTAATGAATCACGCTAGAACGGCTCAACGGATCTGGATAAAATTTAGCACAGATATAGTCTGGAATAGCACATATGCTACTTATTGTCCCGGTATGTTTCCATGGGATGATAAAACATTGAGGTATACTCTTTCCAATAAAATAAATTTTAAATTGGACCAGCAAAGTTATGCGTGGTTATACATAAGAAAATATATACATGTCGAATTGAGAATCTCCTTTTTTTTCGTCGGTTGAAAATACAGAATGCATTGTATTTATACAATATTTTATTTCGTTGCACTTGTTCGGGGACCGAGTTTTTTTTAATATTATTTATAGGCTCGCGCTTGACCACTAATATAATATTTACGAGTTAATATAATCAAAACTTGCAAGTTAAATTAGTTTCACTTCGTCACGTTGGTTACGTGATATTGCGTGAATTACGCTATATAAAAGTTTTAAAAAAAATTATAAATTAAAAGCTTGTCTTAAAAAATATATTTCATTGAAAATTTTGTTTTAATTTATATTTTTATTAAATCTCAATATTGTATGGTACGCAAAATAATGTCTACCAACCTGCCACTGCAGCAAAGCAAAGAGCCAACAGAGCAATCACACGCATTTTCACTGACCACAGATAATTTACTGTGATGATACAAAGTTTAGCATTGTCTTTTATATCAATTAGAAATGATAAGTTGTCTTCTTATCTGCTCTTAACAAATTTTTGGGAAATACCAAAATACTGGGTAAGCCCAATTAATCTACATCTGTTTATCAAAAATTGATATCAATACGCCAAAATAGTTTATTGTGATACAAGGGTGGAAAGTAGGTTATTGGAAACGAGCTGTCATTAACAAGCCCGAGCCGGGATGATTAATCGTTTAAATAGACGATTTTTTTCCACTCTGGCTAGCGTCTTGACTTAATGTCTTATATTGCCTAGAAGGAGCAGATGGCGTCCACAGATGTCCTCCATTAGTCCAGGAAAATTAGGGGTTTCACCTCGGAATGAGAGATAGTCAGCTATAAACTTGTATAAACCTTTATTTTGTCACCATAATACTTGTCTCAAACCCTGCTTATTGTAGGGTATCTGCGACTACAGATTTTCCAAGGTCAAAGGTCAAAAATTCGGTCGTTTTTTTACACATTTATTGCAAATATCTCGTTTCCTATTTGTATTTATTATTAATGTTGTAGAGGATTAAATTTTCTACAACTTTTGTTTAAACATTTTATAAATCTTGAACCATTTTCGAGATAGAGGGCAGAGCGCGCGCAGTGTTTAACTATTTAGAGTATCATTCGAGGTCAACCTGTAGTCTCGATTAAAAACACGTCGTCGTCGTTATGTTTGACAAACCACCAAATCTAATAATATACTGCCAAAAATAGTGAAATATCACCAAAAAAATTAGAACCGCAACAGAGTCGACGGAGCCCTGCCGCGCGGGATCCTATTTCTGAATACAGGGTCTAAAGTTCAGCTCCAGTCATCTCCTTCGAACCTAACCTGTCCGTGTCGGGGTGCCCTAATCTCCCGAGCTCGCTTCGCTCGCTCTTGGACGGATCATTGACCAAATCACTAAATTAGACATCTTCCGGTTTTAGCACTCATTAAAATTTGGTGCTCGATTTACTAAATTTGGTGTACGTTTATTTTTTTTGCTGATTGGTCTATATTTTAGGTGATAGAGGTTATGGCCACAAAGTTTTTTTTGATGGCCATTTTATTTATTTCCAATATATAATTCTATATAATTAGCATTTTTTATAAAATTTAGTATCTATTCATTTAATAACACTTACCTACTCGTGTAATTATACTATACAGATTATAAACGGATATGGATTAGATAGGTTCGGATTTTACATATGATACGATTTTTGTTCTATAAATAAAATAGATTAAAACACTAAACTGATTGGGATTCCGTTTATACACAACGACCGTCAAAGATCTAAGAATGAAAGTCGGGAACAAAGGCTTAGCGAGCTTTCCGACGCAAAAGGATAATGTTTGATGTCCTATGTAATGGATAATATATAGAGATATATATATATATATATATATATATATATATATATATATATATATATATATATATCACAGCTCCCGTCATCTCCTTTATATTTGGTTACTTTTGCTTAAATAGTAATCTTAAACTTTAACCATGGATATCTCCATAACCATAGGGTTCCGTGGGGTGGGGATGATACAGTGAGGTAGCCCCTCTACCTCCTTTCCCGCCCCCCATTCGTGCCCCTTAAATCGATGGACATTTAAGGAAATTTTTATTCTAACCTGAAAACTTTAACCATGGATATCTCCATAACCATAGGGCTCCGAGTGGTGGGGATGGTACTGGGGGATAGCCATATAAAAATCGTAGTATATCCTCCTACCCATAGATTTCGTTTTTTATGCATGTCTAGGGGGTGATATTTCTCTGCAGCTGTATGTACCAACAATGGTATACGACCTTGAAGAAATCTTACCACAAAATACCCATGCGACAATTATTATTTATTAATAAAACCCCTTGATTAATGTGATATTTTTTTCATTTCAGTGTTAATAGTTATTTCTACAGGATGTTAACAACTTTAAATTAAGAAAACAATTATTATCAACAGAAAATTGCCATAAATATTTCTTTAATAATGTAGTAAGGTTATACAATTTTTATATAGGTCTAACTACAGCAAAATCTTTGCCTGGTTACTTTGTAAAAATGCGATATCTTTTTGTCTCTTTTGT
The DNA here is from genome assembly GCA_945859665.1 of Anorthoa munda. Lineage (NCBI taxonomy): Eukaryota > Metazoa > Arthropoda > Insecta > Lepidoptera > Noctuidae > Anorthoa > Anorthoa munda. Next base: position 24,679,637 of record OX243900.1, on the reverse strand, counting down.
ATGTTTTTTTAACAATGGTTATTCTTGCCTCCATAGTAGTTTTTTTTTGTTTTAACTTATGCTACGTGATCGAAATAAATTCCAACGATTTGAATTTTTGTCATTTTTCAATCAGCTTAGGGACTGTACAAGTACTGAAGAATTCTGTCGTCTAAAACCATCCAATTATCCAAAAAATTACAGCTCTTTTACTAAAAAAGTGATATCAGACAACTGGCAAATTTAGCCGCAAATAAAAATAGTGGTAAAATTTGTTTTAAAATATTTTTCAAACAAAACTGTCCAAAAGGAGTTCAATATTGATATTCAGTCTCCGAGGCGGCCAGTACTGGGTTAACATTGGGGAATATATACGCCTTAAGCAAGTTTCAGTGAGACAGTTCATCAATATGGAAAACCAAATGTCTCTGAACCTATCGTTTGCTTACGTTATCGAAGGGTAAAACATTATCTCGAAATCCCACTCTGCATGACCAAAATAGTAGTTTATGCAATGGTCATATAATATTTCATTTCATTTATTCATTCATAAACAATATGCATTGTGTTTGAACATATTATCATTAAATTATTATTTCTACAAATCCAAATAATACAAAAACAAAAATAAACAACATTTCACTACTTAATAATTAATAAATTCAATGTCAAAAAAATAATAATCAAATTCAATATAATAAAGAAAGTTATATAGTTATAAAAATTTAATGTCAACCTTACAATTATCTAATACAACAAACAAAAGAAAACAACGAAAATCACTAGATGTCAAAGAAGTTAATAAATTCAATATATAACGTGTTTTAATAATAGGGGTTATTAAAATACGAGTGTGGGTTTATCATATGAGGCGAAGCCGAATGTGCTAATAATAACACGTGAGTGTTGCCGCGAGTGTTGTCACGCAGTCATGTCTCGCCACGCCAGCTCTACTGCTCACGGCGGACGCTCCTTACAATGCGTTGGTATGGTACCATCGAGCTATATTCCCTGAGCCCCTATGATTGAGACGAAATGTAAACATAATAATTCACATCATGATAAAATCCATCGTGTTTAGACTCGTTTGATTTGTCTTGCTTTATGTGTACTCTTATTTTAGACTTGCTGTGACCACGGCTTCGTTACCGTCAACTGCCTACCCTACCCTACCTACATACCTATTCTACCTACTTACCCATTTTTTTTTGTAGGTTCACCCATTTTTTTTCATTCTTACGCGGAAAATCTTAACACCACCATTCAGAAAATGACGTCAAATGTTGTGCCATCTATCGAATATGGAGTTCATTCATATATCTTTTGATAAAGTGAACCGATTGCAGTGAAACAAAAACTAAGTAATACTTCAAATTACGCACAATTATGTATAATAATGTATGTAGTTACGAGTATTTACATTGGTTTTGTACATTTTACGTGAAGCGTGCACAACAAAACAAACAGACATAAATTCAAAAAATGCTGGGAATCGGTTCTGTTGCTTATTCTTTAACATCCTGGCACTTTTTTTGGAGTTATTTTCTATGTAAAAAAATGACTTTACTACAGATTTTATGTTTATATCATGGACCAAATAATTTATATATGAACTATGTATAATGTCCGTGCATTATCAATCTAGTCAAGTCAAATCGGGCGATATAACGAATAAACTTATATTTTTAATACATTGTCTAGTCATTATGATTATTGCTATGTCACGGTTGGGCAGGACGATAATTATGGTCAATGAATTAGTCCAAGAGCGAGCGAAGCGAGCCCGGGAGCTTAGGGCTTTAGACCCTGCAGCCAAAAATAGGAGCCCCGCTGCGCGGGGTGCCCCTCGAATTTTATTGCTTAGATAGTCTTACTTACCTATTCTATATTAAAATCAATGCAAACATTATAATAATTTAATAAAACACATTTTTTTTTAAATATGTGTTGGGCATTATTCAGAAGGCCCAGTTAAATTAATAATTTCAGTAGTTTTTTACATATTACCTACTCATATTGGGCATTTTTCTAATTGCCCGGGCATTATGAACAATGCCGTATTAATCATTTGGTATTTATCATATATATTGATTTGGTCTGATCACTCTTTAAAGATAAGTAGCAAAGATACCAACGAATATATAAAGTGGAAAGAACTAAATGTAGTTCTCAGGTTCTGGATAGTAGTCAGAGCATGATGATGGAGCCGGGAGGTAGCTATAGGAACGCTGATAAAAAACGATAAAACCCTTTCGATTTGGGTTCGAAAGGGATTGGAAGAATGTGTTAAGTTCTCTGGTTCTAGATAGTATTCGTGGTCTAATAATTCAATCGGAAGGTAGCCCAATAACAGCTTGAGGTTAAAACTCTTAATATTATAAACATACTAGCTTATGCCAGTGGCCCCGCATGAATTACATAAATTATCCCGAAGGAACATATTCCAGGGATAAAAAGTATCCTATGTGCTATTCCAGACTATAACCTATCTCTGTGTCAAAATTCATCAAATTAAAATTCCACAAACATACAAACACACACACATACACTCACAAACTTTCGTCTTTATAATATTAGTGTGATTATAAGCATCTATTTAAACTAGTTACTAAGTTGGCGACTGGTTGGCGAGTTTTACGTGTTGAAACTACTTTGAGTAATTTAGAGTTAAAAATTTAATTCGCCTGTTTCATATTACCCTAACATGTACTAAAGTTTTTATTTAGTACTTACACAGATAATATAATATTAGCATACAGATGCCTCATCTCATAACTAGCCGTGCTGACATAACTAGCGTTTTTCATTTGATTAAACCGATTGTTTTTTGTAAATCGATCGCGTTCTGTCCCGTTCCACGGTGATAGATAGATCACCATCTATATCCGTAGAACGTAACGGAAGGGAACCGAACGCGATCGATTTTCAATCAAATTTATTATCAATCAAAGACCTGATTTATGAAAAATCAACTCAATAAAGAAAGAAAACAGCCTGTTGAGTAATTTTTGTTGATATTACTCGACAAAATGTAGGGAACAGCTCATTTGTTTTTCTTTTTTAAGATTTTTCTCCAGCTTACACAATCAAATAATCAAGTAGGTGTCCGATAATCAATTTAAATAACAATATTATAATTTCACCAATTGAATGTCTCTACAAATCCAGCAAAAGGTCAAAGAACATACATTAGGACAAATGAAACCAAACGTGATAAGAGATCGACTAATTTTATTAAACATTTATCATCAACTGCTTTTAAATATTAGTTATTCGTTAGATCTTCACGAAAAATTTTAGGTTTCGAATTGTAGAATTTTTTTTTTCCTTATATTTTAATTTAAGCATTTTGACCGATCCACTGGCTCGCTCTGGGAACGAAAGCGTTGACTCCAGGGAAGTTGGGCCTAGCGCATCCAATACCGAAAGAGGTGACTCCGACAACGACTCCGTTGTGGAAGACTGGGCCACCAGAATCCCCTTGACATGCGTCACGACCACCAACGTTCTGAATGCCGGAACAGAACATGTTGTCGGTAAGGGTACCATAACGAGACCTGCAGAAAGCTTGGTTGATGGTGTATATTTGAACGTGACGTAGCTGCTCAGAAGAAACACCACTCTCCTGTTAAAAGAAACAAAAATAATTATATATTTATTTTAAATCATTTTAAACAAACTATTAATAATAAATATAGTATGTACAAGCATACGATCGAAAGTGCTCACAGTGCATTACAAATTCGTCCGCAACGCTGTAAACGGGAGTATTATATATATCAATAATACTAAAAAAGGGAACTTTTTAATTTTATAAATTAACTTACAGAAGTATGGCCCCATCCGGCAGCCCAGACGACCTGGTTATCGGCTAAAGAGTAATTGGGGCCAGCGATTGACGCAGGGCGAACGTTGTTGTTCTGAGAGATGGTTGAAGTGGACCGTATGATGATGAAGTCCATGTCATTGGTGTTTTGGTTGTAGTTCGGATGGTATATGATAGTCTGTACATTGTGAACAACACCGCCGCTGTTAGCCCAGGTCGAGCCTACACGGAAACGGAATCTATTCATGGCGTAACCCCTGAAAAAAAACATTAATTGTATTATTTTTTTAATTCTACTTATTTTATAATTCGCCTAGCTTCCACCCGAGACCGACACCGTAAAATGAAGCACGAGCTTTTTATCAGTAAGATATTTTCAATTCGGTTGAGCTATTTCGGAGATTACCTCCTACATTTAAACTTACAAACTTAAGCTAATTTTCTTTACGCGAAACGTATTTATCTGCTTTTGCCCGCGACTTCGTCTGCGTAGCACTAGTGTAGCACAATATTGCGCAATAATATTGTAGGTGTGTTGGGTCGCCTTACTTGAAAAATTATTGGTTCACCATACAAATTAATACATTCTTCCACGCGATTTATTCCGGTCGGATACCCCGTATTTGATGGCCCTGGGGGATCAATTTTATTTTATAATATCTTCTATTCCAATCTGATCCACCGTGCAGGGTATCACAAATAAATTTAAATATTTTATTCCGGTCAGATACCCTAGTTATCTATTAACAGATTAAGATGATTTCCGGGATAAAAACGATTGTAAGTACTTTGCCAGTGTATAATATTTTTGAAGGTTTAAAGTCTCAAAATTGTATGCTAGCATTACTTACCAAGTGCAGTGAGCAGCCGAGAGAATAGATCTATTGTTGAGGATGGAACCACCGCAATCCTGCCAGTAGGAGACCAGGTTTGACGAGTAAAGGAGAGCGGCCATGGTGGGGTATCGGTCGATCGTGGTCACCGATCCACCCACTATCCTCTCGGGACTGGCTGGGACCGCTACAAGATAATATTCATTTTAATTGAATTATACAACAAAGAATGAATATCTATCATACCATATATAATATTATAAATTTCAAAGTGTGTGGATGTTTGTTACTCGATTAGCACAGATATAGATTATAGTCTGGAATAGTTCATACGCTACTTTTTATCCCGGTATATGTTCCCTTGGGATGATAAAAAACTTTACACACGGGCAAAGCCGCTGGCAGAAGCTAGTGATTTCATAAAAGACGGACTTGTAAGCCATTCGTCATATTAGCACAGTAACTTACTTTATTTATTAACAGTGGTAGGACTAAGAATATTTCAAATCAAGACTACACTACTATAATTATCCCTGTGCCAAATATTATGAAGAAAAAACCCTTTTCAACAAAAAAAACCGACGAAATATCGAACTGAAAAGCAAAAAATAACAAATCTTTTATTCTAGCTTTTTGAGTTGGCGCCCAACAAATTGCTTGTAGCTAAGTTGATCTTCGTTGATTGTTTGGTGCCGCCCCAAAATGCTAGACTAAAAGATGTTATATTCGTTGGTTATTTTTTTTGTTAAAAAGGTTTTTTTTATGCTTTTCAGTTTACATAAACAACAGAAACGGTTCACAATTGAAAATTCTGTGGAATTTTATCAATAAATCCTTTTTTACTATCTCTAGGGGTAAATATTATTTTTCAAATTTATATGGGACTAACTTTGAGGGATACTCTTTCCAATAAAATAATTTGAAATTGGACCAGTAAAGTTATGCGTGGTCATACATAAAAAATATGTACATGTCGAATTGAGAATCTCCTTTTTTTTCGTACTCAGAATGCATTTTGTTTATACAAGTTTTTATTTCGTTGCACTTGCTCCGGGGTCGAATTAATATATAATCAAAACGTGCAAGGTTAATTTGATCCACTTCGTCACGTTGGTTTTACGTGACATTGCGTGAATGTTCTATATAAAAGTTTGTTTAAAAAATTATATATTAAAAGCTTGTCTTAGAAGATATATTTCAATGAAAATTTTGTTTTATTTTATATTTTTATTTAATCTCAATATTGTATGGTACGCAAAATAATGTCTACCAACCTGCCACTGCAGCAAAGCAAAGAGCCAACAGAGCAATCACACGCATTTTCACTGACCATAGGTAATTTACTGTGATGATACAATGTTTAGCATTGTCTTTTATATCAATTAGAAATGATAAGTTGTTTCTATCTGCTCTTAACAAAATGGGAAAGACCGAAATACTGGGTAAGCCCAATTAATCTACATCTGTTTATCAAGAATTGATATCAATACGCCAAAAACTTATTTTGTAACCGCTTCTATCGCTTTGTTCAAAATAAAATGTACAGGGTAATTAATCATTTAGATAGACGGTTTCCACTCTAGCGTCTTGACTTAATGTCTTATATTGCCTAGAAGGGGCAGATGGCGTCCACAGATGTCCTCCATTAATCCAGGAAAATTAGGGGTTTCACCTCGGAATGAGAGATCATAATATCAGCAATTAACTTGTATAAACCTTTATTTAGACACCATAAAACTTGTCCGTGACTACAGATACTCCAAGGTCAAAGGTCAAAATATCGTTTTTTATACATTTATTGCAAATATCTCGTTTCCTATGGTTTTTGTATTTATTATAAATATTGTAGAGGATTAAATTTTCCACAAGTTTTGTTTAAACTTTTTTATATAATATTATCTTGAACATCATTCGAGGTCAATCTTTAATCTAGATTAAAAACACGCCGTATAAGGTTTATAAATGATTGATAAATATATAATTCGAAATAATTTGCATTTTTTTATAAAATTCTGTATCTATTCATTTAATAACACTTACTCGTATTTATACGATATCTTATCGTAATTATACGATACGGATTTTACATACGATAAAATTATTGTTCTATAAATAGAATAGATTAAAACACTAAACTTATTGGGATTCTGTTTACATACAACGACGGTCGAAGGTCAAAGGTCTAATAATGACAGTCGGGAACAAAGGCTTAGCGAGCTTTCTGACGCAAAAGAATAATGTATGATGTCCTATGTAATGGATATACAGTGGACCCCCGGTAATCCGGCAAACATTATGCAGGGCAGTGTCGGACTATCGAATTTGTCGGATTATAGAGCACTGCCTAAGACCCCTATAGTCCGGATTTTTTTACGAAAGAGTACCTTGTAATCTGACAAATTACATATCTAATGACGAGAGTCTATATATTATACGTACATATGTATGTACTTTGAAGTACAAATCAGACTTAATTTATGTAAGTCGAATTTAGTAAATTAAATAACAATTGAGAGCTTACGTTTTATTATAAAATTAAGCATAAATGCACATACATATCTACCAAAATAATCAAGAATTATTAATCAAAATCGATTTAAGCGATCTAAAATATCACATTTTTCTTTAATTGTCAACGTTTTGTGCTTTCGCTTCTGGGTTTGTGACGACATTATTAGGTACTACATATACCTAATACACAATGAATAAATATGTAGTAAACAATGAACGTACGCTAGGCCGTACCGCTATCACTAGTAGTCAAATTCAAACTAAGTAAAACAATGCATACGCGTCGAGCACAATAGCGGTGGCGCGTACGAGTTGTGACCTGTTCAAACTTGCGTGATCTATATTAGCAAAGATTGTCAAACATAATTCTGTCATGTCGGATTACAGGGGGCGCCGGATTAGACAGGGGCCGGATTATCGGGGGTCCACTGTATATATATATATATATATATATATATATATATATATATATATATATTGTGGTGTTCATTCCACATGTTTTAGTTTACTTACGTTTTATAATATATTTTACAAATTTCATCACCGTTACTTTTGAAATTGTATCATCTCATGTTTTCCTTTTTTATGTATTATTTACATTGGTATAAACCTGAAAATCATAAGATTTGTTTTAAAATCCAAAACTATTATATTATTTTTAACTCTTGACATTTTTATATGACATGACATTGTCATTATTTTATTTTCTTAAAATATAGACAAAAGATACCATTATGCTCTATAGCTTATTAAGCTCGTTGTGCATTATAATTTTCATTATAAGGGCAGCGGCAGACTGCCCCTCTGTAAACCGTTTTTATTCGTTCATGATTTTTTAATTGAAATTCGAATTTAAAATTTAGAAGACATATCGGAACGAAGAAAAACGGGTGTCACTTTGTTTTTTTTTTGTCTTGAATCTGGATGGAACGCTGGTAGTCCGTTTTTCTGTTAATACTATGAAGTATACGATTGAATCTAAAACTCTTAAAAACTATAATAAATACGGCATGTGAATGTATTAAAATCTTAGAAGTGCAATAAATATAAATATATTGAGTGTGGAACCTTAATTTCATTGACCTTGTCGGACACCACTTCATGTTTAAAGGGCTCTTTTGATCGGCATAGTAAGTCATAGCCCGACCTCCACACTTCTATCTGCCTGTTCTTGCACCTATGCTACTGTCTGTTAGCCTTACAATTGGTTCAAGCCTTGACCATCTGTGTGCCAGCCCATTCGTCCTGCTGGCTACCCTACTGCCTACCTAAGCGATTCATCTGCGAGCTCATCTGCCTACCTCGGGCATTGCACGCCTTCGTGTCCGTCCAGCTGCCTAACCTGACTGTCTGCTAAGAAATACCTGCCCACGTCGCACGTAGGGGTATTTGACCCAAAAACGCGGTTAAAAGTCAATGTAAACAAAGTAAACAATTCCCGTAAATGGTTGATACATATAGGTACCACAATAGATAGAGAACAACAATCTACCGTCACTTTATTTTATTAGGCTTGCATTAAATTGTAGAAAGTCGTTAACTTAGTGCCTTGCAGCCAATTCGTAAATAAAAAATATGTGAACGATTTTGAAGTCCTGCATTTAGAAGTAAGTGGTGAAGTTAAGAGTGGTTAAAAGAAACATTTTTATAGTGTATACTATTGAACCAGGTATGTACTATCTGTATTACCAAATTATTTTAAAGTAATACAAGAGTAATTAGTAGATATTGCAGTTATTACGAACCGCAAAACAAACTCATGATATTTTGTGTCATAAATATATACATTAGAGTTTTTGTTGTATTGCAGGGCGTTTCCCGGTTAATGTTTTATTTTCGTAAGTTAATGTAACTATCCTACTTTAAGAAAAAGTTAAAATTGGGTGCCTAAATTTGCCTATTCGGTTTAAAAAAAAAATCTTTTGGCCATCTTTTTGTACAAAACAAAATTAATTATACATTTCATATGCTAATATCAATTTTTTTCGGTTGTAGTTGGGTTCTGGTGTCAGAATTAAGACATGAGTATGTTTATTTGATATGGCGAAAACTAGCACAAAAGGGGAATTTTCAATAAAGTGAGATTTTCTGGCGATTGCGATAATTAACATACCATCATTTCCCGTTGAATAAATACAAGAGTTACACCGCAAAATTTCCTATATTAAATCAGAAATGAAGACCAGGTGGCTTACTGCCAACAAGACTGAACACACAATAAAGAAAATTCGTGATTTACCTATCCAATGTTCAGAAAAACCGGGTCGTCTATCAAAGACGTTCGCTGACTTAAGTGAACGCAGCAAAAGGCGCAGTCTTCAGAAATTCTAAGGAATGATTTAGATCGATAGATAGATTGATCTAGATAGAAAGATTTGCTGCAATATTGGATTCCAGTGGGCATAAAATTTATATTGAAATAAAATCAACATTTTGCCACGATACAGCATTACTTTACTATACGAATAGGAATATACGAATAATTATACTCCTGGCATCTCATGATGCCCACGGTACACAAGGTAACTAATTCAAGGTCCCTTTGTTGTCTAAAATTCGGAACCTATTCCCTATTACCTATCGGAACCTTGTAGGAAAAAGTAGGTGAGGCGAGAAATAAACACTTCCGGCAATTTCGCCAAAACTTTTGACGAATATTTTCTCGAGAGCAATGCAACCAAGACGTTCTAAACAGGTTGCTTCTACCGTCAGATCCCTTCATGAGTAGCATAAGGCCGAAACTACCGCAAAGATCAAAGCCAATTAGCGCAGTAGCCATGGAAATGTTATTGGCGAGTGAAGTTGAGGCATCAAATGAAGAAGTTGAAATTACTGAAGAAATGGATGAAACAAATAATTCTGTTGATGGAAACGAGTAGGACTCCTCCGCTGAGTTATTATAGCCTATAATTACATAATTATATCAAGTTTTTTAATATTTTATTAAACTTTTTTCTGAAGAAGTAGCTCAAAAAAGTTTCACTCTTTGCCATTTTCCAAACCCCATTAAATAAAAATTCAATTTTATTATACATATGACTGTTTTGAGCTTATATGTCATTTAATACCGCATAATAATTTTGTCCGTATTTTTGAGTCAAATACCCCTATGTGCGTCGTGCGAAGCCGGATCTTCGTAGCTGCCCACGTCGTGTGAAGTCCGGATCTTCCTAGCTGCCTACGTCGTGTCAAGCCGGACCTTAATTTGTTATTTATATCCTTTTCTTACTTTTAATTTATAGTTACCTTTAATTTTATTAACGTGGCTTACGTATAGTTCAACTGAGCTATACGTAACGCTACAATATATATATATATAGATATATCCAAGTACGTACATCAGCAGAAAAACCTCACCCCCTAGAAATGTGTAAAAAGTCATCTATGGACAGAAGGACATTGCGATGTTTACGTGCGCCGCGTGCGCGCTATCTCTGTGACATCAAGGAAACTGCTAAGATATTCTAACTAGAAATAAAAAAACCGGTCAAGTGCGAGTCGGACTCGCGCACGAAGGGTTCCGTACCATTATCGCAAAAAACGCCAAAAAAAACACGTTTGTTGTATGAGCCCCACTTATATATTTATTTTATTCTGTTTTTAGTATTTGTTGTTATAGCGGCAAAAGAAATACATTATCTGTGAAAATTTCAACTGTCTAGCTATCACGGCTCATGAGATACAGCCTGGTGACAGACAGAAAACTGACGGCGCTCGTGCGAGCGACCGCAAGGTAATATCCATCGTATCCTACCTATTAATATTTTTTTTAAACTCCAAATGTGTTCCACAAACATTATACTTTTAACAAATTTCTAAAACACTCACAACCGAATTTAAAAAAATAATAAAGTGGTTAGGCCGATCGAAGAATCGGACCTAGACCCTATAACTTAAGAGTCAAGCTGTTATACCGCTGCGTCATTCTGACACTTTTAAAAGTTGTTAAATTCATCGATATCTATATGAATCACCCATCACATCATTCATGTCGGCCGTGACGTTTTTATTATAAATTAGATTATGAAGAAGATTGAGGGTAAGCTTATAATTTTGGCAAGTAAAACATGGCATCGAATCATAGCATAATTACTCGTCTGCTTGTGTTGTTCGAATAACGACTTAAAATTACAGTAAAATTATGTCTCGATTTAGTTTATAAAAGTGAAAATAATCGTCCTTTCGGAACTAAATCAAAGTTTAAAGAGTATTTGCTCGAGAATTAAATGTCGACGTAAGTGTAATCTAAAATAATATCATCTTTTTTTCTTTTTCCATTAGAAATCTAACTTTTTAATTTACTTCTTTATAGGGAAACACAGTTCTTTTATGGGTGTGACGGCATCAAGAAACTGGTAAAGTGAAGTGTAATAGCCAAAGGCCATGTCTGATTGATTAAGCAAATCAATCCAGCCATCATTCGTAATATTGTGAATAGCCAACGGATTATTTTACAACCACCCGATCTGGTGATATGGCATTTCGCTTACCACTGTCCGGAGACATTTACATGCAGCTGAACTAACCGAAGCTCATCGTCCAGCCAGGATAAGTTTCGCAACCATTGCAATTTGTTTTAATAATATGGTAAATGGAATGAGATCAAAATTAGAAGAAGTTATAGAAAATAAAGGTTACCCTCTCCGTTATTAGTATAGGTTTGACCCCACAAATTACAGTTAAGTTCTAAGTTGTTTTCTGTAAACAGTTTTGTTAAATCTCGAGAGATGTAAATTGTTGTTCTGTTTGTTTCAAACATGAGTAACATGTTGGTTCCCTTGTGAAATCTTCAAAACTAAATTATCAGATTTTTCAGTAAATAAATATTTGTGAATCTAAATTGGGTTACTATATTAATTAATACCTTATGAATAATAAATACAACTACGTATCTAAGCGAATCTCCTTTATTTTGAAAGATCGCCTTATAAGCACCTACCTACTTCCCCTCAACCCGGAACACCCCTCTATAGCCATACCGTGCTGCCTAAATATGCTGATGTTGGTTACCGCATGACAATTTTGTATCAATAACTTAAACAATTATTGTTAAATGGGTATCTTGCACGCTTACTTGTCGGAATCGATGTCAATAACTACAGAACACTAAATTTATTGTTGTCACAGAGATGGCGCGCATGCGGCGCATTTAAAAATCGTAATATATCCTCCTGCCCATAGATGTCGCTTTTTATGCATTTCTAGGGGGTGAGATTTCTAGTGCTAGCGAAATCGCGTTAGCTGCCGAATGTTAACCGAATGTTTACTATTATGAATGAAATGACACATATCGTGTTTCTCATGTTTGTAATATCTATCTCGCTCTCACAAATATGGCGAAGCAAACATTAAATATTATTGTAATTTTCAACAAATTAACATTTTTGACTGTACTTACGAGTGGTAAGTGATGCCGTGTGACTTATTTTTCTTCCTCGTATTATTTAAACAGTGTTTAGCTACACAAGAAGTCATTTTGATGCGTATTTATTGCAAAAAAAAAAACACAAAAACACTGAAATTATTGAGCTGTGAGATCAACCCTGTGCCGTGCGCGACTGAGTGCCCGCTACGGGCATGCAATTAGTCTAGTAGGACCAAGCGCTGTGTCCAGTACCGTATCTTCCCTTTTTTAATACATCAATGCCTATAATCGTCTACTGCGCAAGTCAAACCATGTGGTGTGTCAAGTGTCATCTTTCGTGGCACGCACTGTACGTGTCGAATTGATCACATTTATTGATTGCATTTTTTTTTTTTTAGTGTTCCGTATTTTTTAATTTATAGAATAGAATAGAATAGAATAGAATAGACTTTTATTTGCTTTGAATGCAGGTAAATACAAATAGGATCGTAAATAACATAATAAAGAACCGTGTACATTCTGCCTTGTTGGCATGCAAATACAATACTTATTATATAAGCTATAATAATAAAACAGGTTATTAAAGTGTATCATTTAGGAAATCCTGAACAGAATAATAACATTTATCTACAAGTAGTTCTGTAAAACATTTTTTAAATTTCATCAATGGCAAGGTTTTCATATGATCAGGAATTTTATTAAAGACAACAGGAGCCATACAGATCACACTTTTTTTTAATAAACTAGTTTTAAATGTGCCTGTGTGAAGTAAATTCTGATATTGTGATCTTAATGATGTACTCCGCTTTCTGGTTTCTGTTAGTGTGGCAAATAGATTACGGTTTGTTTTAACAAATATTGCTAATTCGAGGATATAGAGGCATGGGAAAGTTAATAGTTTCTGAGACTTAAATATAGGCACACAACTTTCAGTAACTTTGAGGCCAAATATAGCTCTCAAACAGCGCTTTTGAGCTTTAAAAATGCTTTCTCGTTCACTACAATAACCCCAAATAAAAAAATATAGATAGATACATAAATCATTTATTTAGTGCACACAAAAGACACAGCACAACACACAAAATCTTAATTAAATTAATACAATTTACATGTATGTTTAAAAACAAGGTGCTAACATAAAAATAAAAAAACCGGCCAAGTGCGAGTCGGACTCGCGCACGAAGGCTTCCGTACCATAATCACAAAAAACGGCAAAAAAAATCACGTTTGTTGTATGGGAGCACTAGCCCACTTAAATATTAATTTTATTATATTTTAGTATTTGTTGTTATAGCGGCAACAGATATACATCATCTGTCAAAATTTCAGCGGTCTAGCTATTACGGTTCATGAGATGCAGCCTGGTGACAGACAGACAGACAGACAGATGGACCGCGGAGTCTTAGTAATAGGGTCCCGTTTTTACCTTTTGGGTACGGAACCCTAAAAAGGAAATCATACCTACGGAAATAAAAGTAAAAGTGACACCGGTAACTTTAGGTATGACAATCAAAACACAGTGCGGTGTGCGTCTCAAGGTTGCACCAAATGGGAGTCCAGCTCAGCACGTGTCGGCCAAATAAACCTGACGCTGATATTCTGCTGGATCCCTGCAGTGACATATGGTCGCTTAGCAGACGTGGTGATATGTTGGCTTTTTATGCGGCGAGTATTTCACGTAAATATACCACCGGGAGCAGCGGTGGCCCAGTGGTATCGGCCGCGACTTACAAGTTGTAGGTAGTGGGTTCGAGCCCGGGCAGGCGCTTTACTTTATGTAAATTATTTCATCACCACTGCTCTCAAAACGGTGAAAGAAAACATCGTGAGGAAACCGGCATGTCCTAGAACCAAAAAATAGAAGACATGTGACATCCACCAACCCGCACTGGGCCCGCGTGGTGGATTACGGCTCATTCCCTCTCACAGAGAGGAGGCCTGTGTCCCAGCAGTGGGAACATTAATAGGCTGATGATGATAATGATGATGATACCCGCAACTTCAATTTATTACTTACAATAAAAAAATATAATTTATTGTAGTAGATTTTTGTCAGTTCTTAGCGTGTTGATTGTGTCATAAATTCGTTTTGATTACTTGGTTATGTGTTTATCAAGTTAAATAATATATATATAATGTATAAAACATAAATAATCTCACAATAACCAATAAATACATGATGGCGTAGGACGTAGTTCCAAATAAAGTCAACGATTTGGCTAGACTAAAATTAAATACGTTTACAATAATTAAATATGTTTACAATAAATAAATACACGTAAATAACATGTGTACACAAAAGGTCCACAAATCATTTAACTACTGAGTGCCTATATCCTTTGATCACAGGTTTTGACCCCGAGATACGCTAAATAGACAAATAGACAGATTGTCTCGAGAAGTACATGACAGCCAGTTATATAATGGACGTGTTCTAAACAGTCATCCCCAGTTTTTTCTGCGATGCAATAAGAAACTGCCGCAATCGAACTCTGAAAGTTATAAGGCATTTAAGATTCCTTATCGGCGGGGGGAATATTGTTCCAGCATTTGGATGCGGCGTATCTTAAACTGCCCCTGAAAGCCGCTGTCATGTGCGTGTGACTGGAGAGGAGATATGGAAGTGGTCTTTAGGTTAGCTAGGCAGAATAAATAATAATTTGACGAGTGAAAAGTTGTGCCGGTTGTAACGTTCGGACATTGCTTGTTTCAGGTAATACATTTCACGCAGTCATGTCTCGTCGGCTCTACCGCTAACGCTGGAGGCTCAATACAATCTGGTGGTATGGTACCATCGAGCTGCCCTTATGATTGAGACGGAAGGTAAACATAATAAATCCTTAACTACACATGATAAAACCCATCGTATTTAGGCTCTCTAACTTCTTAACACTGCCATTCAGAAAATGACGTTAAATGCACAACGCCATCTATGGAATATGGAGTTCAACTGTCCATGTATCTGAATTGCGTGCGTTGTGATGTTACACATAAAGCGTGAGTGCGTTGTTGCGTGTTTGAAAAATTTAAATTCATACGTCTTTAGATAGAGTGAACCGATTGCTATGAAACAAAAATTTAATAATACTTCAAATTACGCACAATTTTTGTGTATAAAAGTTATCTACATTGGTTTTGTACATTTTACGTGATGCGTTCACTACTAAACAAACAAAAATTCCGAAAGTGCTGGAAATGGGTTCTGTTTAGAGCATGCAGTTTTATACATTTTCAATTTCGAAATTAGCTTACGAAATTGGACTCCTCAGTTTTGGAAATTTCGAAACTGATGAGCCAAATTTAAAGGAAAATCAGAATAATACTTAAACAAAACTCAAAATGCAAAATTTGTTGTCTGGGGAGGTGCAATTTATATTCAAACAAAGTGAGTTTTCTTTTTCTCAAAACTTCAACTACAAATACTCTACTGCTGGGGACACCTTCGACGATACCGTCCAGCTTTCCTAGCTCGGAGTGGCAAGAGACGTTCGGTCAGCGTTGATTCGCGAGCTGGGGTTAAAGATAGTTAGTTAACCGACCAAATCGGCCAATCACACAAAACGGACGCGTCATTCATCTCGCATATGATTGGTCGATTTGGTCGGTTGGATAGAATTTAACTTCTTTGCGCACTTACGCAATAAGGCTGCTGGTTTATGAAAAAATCAACTCGTTAAAGATAGAAAACAGCCTGTTGAGTAATTTTTGTTGATATTACACTACAAAATGTAGGGAACAGCTCATTTTTTTCTTTTAATAAATTTTTCTCCAGCTTACTCAATCAAATAATCAAGTAGGTGTCCGATGATCAATTTAAATAACAATATTATAATTTCACCAATTAAATGTCTCTACTAATCCAGCAAAAGGTCAAAGAACATTAGAACAAATGAAACCAAACGTGATAAGAGATCGACTAATTTTATTAAATATTTATCATCAGCTGCTTTTAAATATTAGTTACCCGTTAGTACTTCACGAAAAATTTTATGTATAAAATTATAGAATCTTTGTTTCCTTATATTTTAATTTAAGCATTTTGGCCGATCCACTGGCTCGCTCTGGGAACGAAAGCGTTGACTCCAGGGAAGTTGGGCCTAGCACATCCAACACCGAAAGAAGTGACTCCGACAACGACGCCGTTATGGAAGACTGGGCCACCAGAATCCCCTTGACACGCGTCACGACCACCAACGTTCTGAATGCCGGAACAGAACATGTTGTCCGTAAGGGTAGCATAACGAGATCTGCAGAAAGCTTGGTTGATGGAGTATATTTGAACGTGACGTAGCTGCTCAGAAGGAACACCATTCTCCTGTTAAAAGAAACAAAAATGACTACATATATTTTTAAATTATTTTAAACAAGCTATTAATAATAAATATAGTATGTACAAGCATACGGTCGAAAGTGCTCACAGTGCATTACAAATTCGTCCGCAACGCTGTCAATGGGAGAATTATATATATCAATAATACTAAAAACCAGCCAAGTGCGAGTCGAACTCGCGCATGAAGAGTTCCGTACCATTATAGCAAAAATCGGCACAAAAATCACGTTTGTTGTATGGGAGCCCCACTAAAATATTTATTTTATTCTGTTTTTAGTATTTGTTGTTATAGCGGCAACGGAAACACATCATCCGTGAAAATTTCAACTCTCTAGCTATCACGGTTCATGAGATACAGCCTGGTGACAGACAGACAGACAGACGGACCGCGGAGTCTCAGTAATAGGGTCCCGTTTTTACCCTTTGGGTACGAAACCCTAAAAAGGAAACTTTTTTAATTTTTTAAATTAACTTACAGAAGTATCGCCCCATCCGGCAGCCCAGACGGCCTGGTTATCGGCTAAAAAGTAATTGGGGCCAGCGATTGACGCAGGGCGAACGTTGTTGTTATGTGAGATGGTAGAAGTGGACCGTATGATGACGAAGTCCATGTCATTGGTTCTTGAGTTGTAGTTCGGATGGTATATGATATTCTGTATATTGTGAACAACACCGCCGCTGTTAGCCCAGGTCGAGCCTACACGGAAACGGAATCTGTTCATGGCGTAACCCCTGAAAAAGACATTAATTGTAATTATATTTTTAAATTCTACTTATTTTATAATTCGCCTAGCTTCCGTCCGAGACCGATACCGTAAAATGAAGCACGAGCTTTTTATCAGTAAAATATTTTCAATTTGGTTGAGCAATTTCGGAGATTACCTTCTACATTTAAACTTACAAACTTAAGCTCATCTTCTTTACGCGAAACGTATTAATCTGCTTTTGCCCGCGACTTCGTCTGCGTAGCACTAGTGTAGCACAATATTGCGCAATAATATTGTAGGTGTGTTGGGCCACCTTACTTGAAAAATTATTGGTTCACCATACAAATTAATACATTCTTCCACCCGATTTATTCCGGTCGGATACCCTAGATATCTTTTAACAGATAAGGATGATTTCCGGGATAAAAACAATTGTTTGTCTTTTCCAGTATATAATAATTTTGAAGGTTTAAAGTCACAAAATTGTATGCTAGCATTACTTACCAAGTGCAGTGAGCAGCCGAGAGAATAGATCTATTGTTGACGATGGTACTACCGCAATCCTGCCAGTAGGAGACCAGGTTCGACGAGTAAAGGAGAGCGGCCATGCTGGGGTATTGGTCGATCGTGGTCACCGATCCGCCCACTATCCTCCCGGGACTGGCTGGGACCGCTACAAGATAATATTCATTTTAATTGAATTATACAACAAAGAATGAATATCTATCATACCATATATCTATCTATCTTCTTCTATATATATATCTATAAAAGTGAAAGATGACTGACTGACTGACTGACTGACTCACTGACTGTTCAATCAACGCACAGCCAAAACTGCTAAGCCTAGAAGCATGAAATTTGGCAGAAAGGTACCTCAAGTGACGTAGGTGTGTACTAAGAAAGGATTTTTGGAAATTTCACCCCTAAGGGGGTAAAAAGGGGGTTAAAAGTTTTTATGAAAAATTTAATTCCTGCGACCAAATTTCTTGAAACTTAGCACAAAAAATATTCTAAGTAAATGATAAAGGATTGACATTATTAGTTGTTTGAAACTACCCCCAAATGATGATTTAGGGGATGTTTTTTTGAAGAATCTTATTACTTCAGTTAATAAACTTGAAACTTGACATAAATACCAATCTTAATAAACAATAACGGTTTTCATTATAAGTTTTTCAAAACTACCCCAAAAGATGATTTAAGGTTGCACTAGTCCAAAATTCTTCCATACAAACGTAGTTTGGGTTTTACTCCACTGTTTGACGATGTACGTTCAAAATAAAAAATTATATCAATTTGTCTCATCATTATCTAGTCCTGTATGGAAGCAAAAAGTACAAAAAAAAATTAGCTTGAAAGTTATGAGCTTCGAAAGTTCCATATTTCAACACCAATTTTAACGCATCTTTGGGCGCAAATAAGTAACATAAGAAGAAAGAAAATTGAAAAACGGCCTCCATACAGGGATAGATTAGTTGTTCAACAATGCAAATAATTTTATTTTGAACAGATACATTCAGTGGTTTTTTCATGATATCCAGACTCCCAAAGGTCTGTTTATAAAATTTCGCGCGCTCGTTTTCGTTCTAAATCATCATCCATCTCGCTACAAATTTCCTCCCCGGTCAGTGGGGCGGAGGGGTACTACACACACACACGCTCACTAGTTTAGCTACCGCCCGGCGCCCGCGCCCCGCTGCCCCAGAGGGGCCTCAATCGTCTGCTGCATAATATATACGTCACCGTAATTACGCGCGTGCGGTGTATGTTATTGATATTGTGATATCGACGATAACGTATTCGTATAATATTTTATAACATTGACCCCTGGCTTGAACTTTGGATTCCGATATTCCTTTATGTGTTGTGTTGATTATTTTGAATTGGTCCGAAATTTTACTGACCCTGGCGTTCGTGGAATTTCATACTGATTTACATGGCGTTTGAATTTGAACTTGTTGCGTCATCTTCTTCTTCAGCAGTTCAAGTAACAATGGGTAAGTTGAATCTTTTATCGAATTTAGTTTGTACAATTCATGAGGGCGCTTGACATGACTTTTATACCTAAATAAACACAGACTTGTAATTCTAATGTTTCACGCGCATTTATAAAATTTTAAATTTACAAACTGCTTATCTTTATCTATAATTAGAAAATCTTTTTTAAAAATACTACCGACTTCCAAATAAAAACACTACAAAGTGAAAAATAACTAATTTCGGAAGTCGGTGTTCTTGTTTTTTTTCTTCGTTATTTTTTTTTTTTTAGTTGTGGTACATAAAGATCAAGTTCAATAATACCTATAATCTCAGATTAGAGAAAATCTGAGCCTAAAATGCCCAAATTTATGCCTGAATAGATTACCTGAATACCTAACATAAAACTAACATAACCGGTGCAATGAGAGTGTATCTTTCAGGGTGAACTGTACAAATCTGCGTACCCCTTTAGAGCGTACCGGCTTGACGTTATGTTATCAAAAGGCCTAACCAATAAACAGTTTTGCGATCGCAGCAATCCCGAGAGATTTGCCGTTGTTTATTGAAGAGTTCTGTTGTATATATTAGGATATTAGATTCCAATTAGATTAGGTATTTTAAGATTTTCGATAGTCGTGCCTACTTATATCGAAAGTTCATTATTATGTAGGTACCTATCTGTTATATCGATATCGACTCGGCTTCAGCGGCGGACAAACACAAAAGGAAGCTATTTTTTAACCGACTTCAAAAAGGAGGAGGTTCTCAATTTGACTGTATTTTTTTTGTTACTTACCTCAATACTTTTTTAATGTGAACCGATTTTGATGATTCTTTTTAGGGTTCCGTACCCGAAGGGTAAAAACGGGACCCTATTACTGAGACTTCGCGGTCCGTCTGTCTGTCACCAGGCTGTATCTCATAAACCGTGATAGCTAAACCGGTGAAATTTTCACAAATTATGTATTTCTTTATAACAACAAATATTAAAAACAGAATAAAATTAATATATAAGTGGGGCTCCCATACAACAAACGTAATGTTTTTTGCGATAATGGTATGGAACCCTTCTTGGCCGGTTTTTTATTTGTATACCTACTATGCGCGCCGACACTCACAAGCTCGGCTCAGCCACCCGTAGCTATTATATTGTATTGTGATAACAAAGAGAATATTTCAAACTGCTATTGTAAACAAACAATCAATAAACAATTTACAAAATAACATTATTTTTTATTTGATGAACCTAATTACCTAGAAAACAAGTCTCACATCAAAGTGGCGCTATCGAAAAAGCAGTTATCCTGACTCTGGCTGGTATGAAATACCTACTTACGGGGAGGCGCCTGTAGGTTATAGCTAACTAGCTAAGGTAAGTAAATACCTATTTAACACACATTGTAATATTTGCACAACCTGCAATAAAATACAAAAACATAAAGACATGACCTACACCCGTGCGCATAGAGCCTAGCTTTCCGCACGCGCTGGTACGATACCTACAGTCAGCGAAGCCCTGGCGCCCGCTCTGCCAACGTAAAATCTACCGACTTGACGCTCGAACACTTTTCATTTTTATAACTAAGGGCATAAGGTTCAATAAGCTCGCAAGCGGCTCGCGCTGCTCTGTCGTTGCCGCCGCCAAAAATAATTAAAAAGTCAAATCTAACATTACTTGTCGATAATAACAATATCTATGTAAATTCACATTTTCGCAAAAGATCTTATTGTCAAGTTGGCAAAGTCGCAGGTAAATATAGGTGCATAACAACAAGTAAATTGAGTGCCTTCTAATTACGTTACACACAGTAATAATCCAAAGTTCTAACATCTATTTTTTATGTTTATGTTGTCAATGAATTGCATACGCGCCACCGCAACCACACACAAGTATATTATAGTAACCTTTGCACACACACCGCCGCGCTGTCGGCGCTCTGCAATGAAATTGCGCATGTGTGCATCACACAGCGTTATGAGTGTGTATACGAACACGATCTAGCTTCTTACTGCTCATCACAGCGTCTATCTCTTTCCTGCGCGATGTCGGATGAGATAGCAAATATTTTAACTCCGCCGCCAAATAGTTCGTGCCGTTGACTAGTGTAACCTTAAGGGACGCACAGTATGTTATTTTGTCTCAGTTGCGGACATGCCCGTTTTATTTTTTAACTTCATAGATTTAATCCTAATAAAGCATTAAAAAAAATTCTCGTTTTGATATTTCACTTAATTTAGGAGATAAAAATAAATTTGTGAAAGGTCATTGATCTGCCCGAAAAAGTATTTCGTCTGTATTTCTTGAATAAATTAAATCTCAACCTTTTGCATAAATACAGGTTAATTGTTGGTTTTAAATATATCAGGCCTGAAAATTTCAAGTCCCTAACATCACAGGAATAAGAGTAAATAATTATTTTATAAATAAATAAAATATATAAAATTAACTATTTACTGGTCGCGTTTTTTTTTGTTAGTATAATATACTTATTTATATTACCTTCAACTTGAGAAAATTCTAAATATGAAACTAGCGAGATCTCGGAGATAGTTATCCTCTGAACGGTTATGACATAACCTCACTATCAGATTCAATTACCATTTCGTCAGTCGTCAGCGTGATATCATTTGCTTCAAACTTGCACTCGCATTTGCTTTTTCGCACTTACAGATAAATTTGGAAATACTCTCTTTAAGACTTTTGTTTTGTACATCAACATTGTTAGGTATACCCATTGGATATAATGCATTTAAAATAATCATGGATCGTTCGTTCATTTCAAGGTCACCCGGTCTATGTTTTGACCCATATAGTCGGGCCTTTTCTACCAAAACATTATAAATATCCAGTTTTGTAAGCTTGTTCGGATCCGTATTCAGGCTTTGGTCGTCGGTAATAATTGCCACTCGCTGACCAGTATGAAGGTTGGCGCCCTCATGCCCCCCTTGCATTAAGTCCTCTGGTCGGGGCCCAGACGGACATCCCCCAGCAGGACGGGTCAGTGACGGGACGGGCATGCTGAGGTAAAGCAGTGCCATGGCTCTTTGACGGCCCCATGACATCTCACCCCCGGTTCTCCAGATATTATGTTTAGCAATTGGTTTTTAGCATTTACCTGATGAGAGCGGATCCCTTCCCAATTCCGCATAATATCCTTCATCGAAGATAGAAAATCTATGGACGGTACTAGGTAAACAAAAGTGGTCAAAATTAAACTATTATTAATTTTTAATTTTAGCTTTCCTCAACAGTTTTTCCATAATTATATACTTAAACTTTGTAAACTAGGCGTAACAATTTGAACCGGTAATTGCTAATACCTGAGTCCAAAAATAATGTTTTTATAAAGTAATTGTATGTAGCTCACAGGTTTATTGACAACCCTAGCCCACAATAAAAAAAATGATATTTCCGAAATCCTGGGTATGTTGCGTCTGGTTTTTTTTGTGGCGATAGTTATTATAGTAATCAACATATATATACATTAAAAAAAAACGCGACCATGAAGAGACCCGCCAGAAAAATAATAATTTCAGAATCATATAAAATAAATATTTACGCCTGGGTGAACTAGATTATTAAAGTTTTCGAGAAAAAAATTGTTCCTATTGTAAATTCCTATCATACCTTAAAACATTTAGTGTAAAAATTTAATCCAAAAACGAGATATTGCGTTTCTATGGTTTTTAAGGCTTTTTCTTTATTTTCTTAATTTCTCTTAAAGTATAGTAGTTAGAGCCGGCGGAGTTTTAATGTGGTGTATGATTAATTGTAAGCTTACCAAAAAAAAAAAAACGAGCATGTCCGCAACTAAGGCAAAATAACACACTGTGGGACGTAATTTTTTTTTTAAGAATCTTATATTTTGGGTTAATAAACATGAAACTTAACATAAACACCAACCTCAATAAACAATAAAGGTTGTCATTATTAGTTTTTTGCAGCTACCCCCAAAAGACGATTTAGGGGATATTAAAGTGTTTTTGAAGAATCTTATTTCTTGGGTTAATACATTTGGAAGTTGACATAAATACCATCCTAAGTAAACAATAAAGGTTGTCATTATTAGTTTATCAAAACTCCCCCAAATTATGATTTAGGGGGTGTTGAAGTTTGTATGGAAGAATCTGATTTCTTGGGTCAATAAACATGAAACTTGACATGAATACCAACCTAAATAAACAATAAAGGTTTTCATTATTAGTTTTTCGAAACTTACCGTCGACGCCCGCGACGAAAAGATGATTTAGGGGATTTTTTTATTTTTTGAAAAATCTTATTTCTTGGGTTAATAAATTTCAAAGTCGACATAAATACCGTCCTAAATAAACAATAAAGGTAATCATTATTAGTTTTTCGAAACTACCCCCAAATTATGATAAAGGGGGCGTTAAAGTGTTTTTGAAAAATCTCACTTCTTGGGTTGATAAATTTGAAAATTTACATAAATACCCTATCCTCATACCTATACCCCATCAGTGAACAATAAAGGTTGTCATTATTAGTTTTACTTATCTATTCCCAAAATACGATTTTGGGGGTGTTAATGTGTTTTTGAAGAATCTTATTTCTTGGGTTAATAAATTTGAAACTTGGCACAAATACCAACCTCAGGAAACAATAAAGGTTATCATTATAAGTTTTTCGAAACTAACTCAAGCTAAGAATCTTACTGGTCACGGTTTCGTTTTTGACGTGGGGTTCTAGGGCAGAGCACTAAGGCGCGATTTTGCGGCAATTCAAACTTTAAGGAGGAGAAAATGGTCAAAATTAGTTTGTATGAAAAATTTAATTCCTTGGGGATGAAGGTAATAATCAAAATTTACATAAAACATTATTAAAACTCCCCCCAGATAGGGTTACGGGTGTTAAAGTTTTTTTGAGAAATCTCACTGCGCAATCTGACTAACATAAACGAAAAATAAAAAGAGAACAAAAGAGTGATTAGCGTATTTAGGTTGTTCAAAACTCGACCCTCAACTGTGCAAAAAGGGGTAGATAAGTTTTGAGGGAAGAATTTTACTTTGTGGCGGTAACCTAAAATGTATTATTCTTAAAGTCAAATAACGAATCGTCCCAATCCAATAAACCCTATATATCTATTTTAATAATAGCTTATTTTTGGTCGACTTTACTAACTGCACATAAGAAAATTATTTATAGGATAAACAAAATCACGCGAACGAAGTCGCGGGCGAAGTGCTAGTAATATTATAAATTTCAAAGTGTGTGGATGTTTGTTACTCGATTAGCACAGATATAGATTATAGTCTGGAATAGTACATAGGCTACTTTTTTTATCCCGGTATATGTTCCCTTGGGATGATAAAACACTTTACACACGGGCAAAGCCGCTGGCAGAAGCTAGTGATTTCATAAAAGACGGACTTGTAAGCCAATCGTCATAATAGCACAGTAACTTACTATATTTATTAATAGTGGTAGGACTAGGAATATATCAAATCGAGACTACACTACTATAACTATCCCTGTGCCAAATATTATGAAGAAAAAAACCCTGTTCAACAAAAAAATAACCTACGAAATATCGAACTGAAAAGCAAAAAATAACAAATCTTTTACTAAAATAACTTAGCTACAAGCAATTTGTTGGGCACCAACTCAAAATGCTAGATTTTGAGAAAGAAAGAAAGAAAGAAAGAAAACTTTATTTGTCAAACATGCGTTTACATGACTAATCAGACATGCATGGTATTGAATTAATAAATGTTGTGAGCGTCCATGTTTTGCCAATAATGGCGTACAAAATTTGTAGGTATATTAGTTTACATTTAATTGCATTTTACATGCAGCCATTCTAAAATTTCATTACAAAATACAAAACAAATAAATAATAATTGATTTAAAGATATTATAGTATAATTAAGTATGTTATAGTCAAAATAAATTAAATAATGTCCAGATTATTCATTACTATGCAGTCAAATAGTATAATTCAAAAGTTAATAAATTTAAAATTCACATTATTCAATCCAATCAGACATGCATGGTATTGAATTAATAAATGTTGTGAGCGTCCATGTTTTGCCAATAATGGCGTAAAATATTTTCGAAGGTATATTAGTTTACATTATATTGCATTTTAACATGCAGCCATTCTACAGTGTCGTTACAAAATACAAAACAAATAAATAATAATTGAATTAAAGATATTATAGTATAATTAAGTATATTATAGTCAAAATAAATTAAATAATGTCCAGATTATTTATTACTATGCAGTCAAATAGAATCATTAAAAAGTTAATTAATTTAAAATTCACATTATTCAATTGTTATTATTAGGAGCCGGTATAAAAAAGTCCTTTTCATTTAAAAAATCTACAACATTGTAATACACTTTACTAACTAAAAACTTTCTTAGCTTATTTTTGAAAAGTGCCAAGGGCATTTCTCTCCAACTTTTAGGTAATGTATTAAATATGATAGGAGCCATACAGAAAACACTTTTGCGCATGAGGGTTGTTCTCGCAGTTTGAGAACATATCCTGCTGTTGTCGCGCCTATTACGTGGGACTACTTCATCTAATCGTTTAAATCGGTGTGGATTTGTTTTAACAAAAACAGCCACCCCTAAAATGTACAGACATGGCAAAGTAAGTATTTTATATTTTTTAAAGTAAGGCACGCAACTATCAGTAGATTTAATTCTAAATATTGAACGAACGCATCTCTTTTGAGCCTTGAACACCGTGTCTTTTTCTGTCGAGTTGCCCCAAAAAATGACACCATAGCGTAGATGACTTTCTGTTAAACCATAGTAGGCTGTAAGTAATGCCTCCACACCTATTATAGACGACAATGTGTGCAGGGCGTAGGCAGATTTACTGATTTTCTTGCACAAGATTTCGATATGGGTTTTCCAATTAAGTTTTTTGTCAATGTGGAGCCCTAGAAATTTTGTTGTTTCTACCTCTTGTATAGGCTGGTGATCGTAGTGTATATTTAAATTACTCTTACTATTGATCCGTTGACTAAAATGTATTAATTTAGTTTTAGTCAGGTTAATTTTTAAGTTATTGTTATCTAACCACTTTACCATTAGATATATAGAATAATTTATGTCACTTTCATAAGTATCATTACTTTTGCAAGGTATCGTTATGGTGCTATCATCAGCAAATAGTGTCAAAGGTTGAGGGATGCATTTCGGTAGATCATTAATGTACAATATAAACAAAGGGGGCCCTAGAACACTCCCTTGTGGCACACCAAATGAAACTATACGTTTTGAGGATTGAAATACAATTTCATGTTTACTTTTCATATTAATTTGGGTTATATTTGTTATTTGAGTTCTGTTAAGTAAGTAAGATTTAATTAGATTGTTGACATTTCCTCAGTTGATCTTCGATGATTGTTTTTTTTTAATTTTGTTTTATTTTAATTAAATTTACATTATTTTGCGTACCATACAATATAGAGTGTATGGTACGCAAAATAATGTCTACCAACCTGCCACAGCAGCTAAGCAAAGAGCCAACAGAGCAATCACACGCATTTTCACTGATCACAGGTAATTTACTGTGATGATGCAAAATTTAGCATTGTCTTTTATACCAATTAGTAATGATAAGTTGTCTTGTATCTGACCATAACAAAATTTTGGGGAAGACCGAAATTCTGGGTAAGCCCAAGTAAACCTACATCTGTTTATCAAAAATTGATATCAATAGGTACGCCAAAAACCAATTGTATTACCGCTTCTATCGCCTTGTTCATAATAAATTGTACAGGATGATTAATCATTTAAATAGACGGTTTTTTTAGAAGGAGCAGATGGCGTCCACAGATATCCTCCATTAGTCCTGGAAAATTAGGGGTTTTACCTCGGTATGAGAGATAGTCAGCTATAAACTTGTATAAACCTTTATTTTGTCACCATAAAACTTATCTCAAAACCTACTTATCGTAGGGTGTCCGCGACTATAGATATTCCAAGTTCAAAGGTCAAAAAAAGTTTTTTTATGCATTTATTACAAATATCTTGTTTCCTATTATTTACTGTTTTATGCTATTTGTATTCATTATAAATATTGTAGAGGATTTAATTCTCTACAACTTTTGTACAAACTTTTTTTTAAATCTTGAATCATTTTCGAGATAGAGGGTACAGCGCGCGCAGTGTTTAACTATTTAGAAGTTTCATTTGGGGTCAACCCGTAGTCTCGATTAAAAACACGCTGTATAAAGTTTATAAATTATTGATACATAATTCTAAATGAATTGCATTTTTTTATAAACCAATACTATAATTCAGTATCTATTAATTTAATACCACTTACCTACTCGTGTAATTATACGATACGGATTAGATACGGATTTTACATACGATGAAGTTATTGTTATGTAAATAGAATAGTTTAAAACACTAAACTTATTGGGATTCTGTTTACACACAACGACCGTCAAAGGTCTAAGAATGACAGTCGGGAATAAAGGCTTAGCGAGCTTTCCGACGCAAAAGGATAATGTATGGTGTCCTATGAAATGGATGATATAGCAGCAGAAAAACCTCACCCCCTAGAAATGTGTAAAAAACTACATCTATGGACAGGCAGATATTGCGTTGTTTACGTACGCCGCGTGCGCACCATCTCTAAACTGCTAAGATATTCTAACTTGAAATAAAAATACTAACGGCGCTCATGCGAGCGAATGCTAGGTAATATCCATCGCATCCTACCTATTGTTATTTTATTGAAGTTCCAAACGTGTTCCACAAACATTAATCTTCTTTTTTTTATAACCTCACAACAGAATTTAAAAATTTAATATAATTATTAGGCCGATCGAAGAATCGAACCTGGACCCTATAACTCAGGGGTCAAGCTGTTATACCGCTTCGTCATTCTGACACTTGTGTTAGCCTATTATTTATTTGTACGATTATTTAACTAAAGCAATACTTGTTAGCCTATTATTAAGTTGTAGGATTATTTAACTAAAGCAATACACTAAATGATTTATTTTATTGTACATTTATTTACAAATTGTAACCATGTTCCCACATTACATTAATAGTTGTTAAAACTGACTTTTGTCGGTTGACAGCAAGTCGCTGTCAACGTGGGCAGTTGAAGTAAACACGTGTATCAGTCCTAAGAGTTTTTATTCAAGTAAATGTAATAGTCATTATAATAATATTAAAGGACTTATAAATTGATAAAGTCTTTGCTTGAAGCAACCCTGAACAACCCTGAGGTGAGTTACTATATGTTTGATGTAGATATGTAGAGGCTACTATCAAATATAATAGTGTTGAGGTGAAAACATGAAGGGGTTTCGTCCTCGCTTTATTGTTTAAATTATATTATGTTTGATATAGATAATTATGTAGAGGCTTCAATCAAATAAAATTGTTTTGAGGCAAAAACATGAAGGAGTTTCGTCCTCGCTTAATTACTAATGTGAGATATTTGATGTAGATATGTAGAGGCTTTTATCGAATATAATAATGATTCTGAGCCGAAAACATGCAAGGGGTTTCGTCCTAAAATTTAACTTAATTGTTAGATACTACAACAAATATTATGTTAATTTAAAATTAATATTTAATTATTATTTAAATATGTTTTTTTTCTCTGTATTTTTATTTTATGCTATATATTAAGATTATTTGATGATTCAATATTTTATGATAAATTATTGTCTTCACGAGACGTGAATATGTCAGGAAAGGTCGACTGTTAGCCTATTATTCATTTGTACGATTATTTAACTAAAGCAATACACTAAATGATTTATTTTATTGTACATTTATTTACAAATTTTAACCATGTTCCCACATTACATTAACAGTTGTTAAACTGACTTTTGTCGGTTGACAGCAAGTCGCTGTCAACGTAGGCAGTTGAAGTGAACACGTGTATCAGTCCTAAGAGTTTTTATTCAAGTAAATGTAATAGTAATTATAATAATATTAAAGGACTATTATATAACTATTATAGATTTTATAAAGAGGAAATTGATAAAATCTTTGCTTGAAGCAACCCTGAACAACCCTGAGGTGAGTTACACTTGTGAAAGTTGTTAAATTCATCGATATCTATATTAATCATCCATCACATCATTCATGTCGGCCGTGACGTTTATATTATAAATTAGATTATGAAGAATATTGAGGGTAAGCTTATAATTTTGTTAAGTAAAACATCGCATCATAGCATAATTACTCATCTGCTTGTGTTGTTCGAATAACGACTTAAATTTACAATAAAATTATGTCTAATCGAGACATAATTTTATTGTAATTTTAAGTAACTTTATAAAAGTGAAAATAATCGTCCTTTCGGAACTAACTCAAAGTTTAAAGAGTATTGCTCGAGAATTAAATGTCGACGTAAGTGTAATCTAAAATAATATCATCTTTTTTTCTTTTTCCATTAGAAATTTAACTTTTTAATTTACTTCTTTATAGAGAAACACAGTTCGTTTATGGGTGTGACGGCATCAAGAAACTGGTGAAGTGAAGTGTAATAGCCAAAGGCCATGTCTGATTGCTTACGCAAATCAATCCAGCCATCATTCGTAATATTGTGAATAGCCAAACCACGGATTATTTTACAACCACCCGATCTGGTGACATGGCATTTCGCTTACCACTGTCCGAAAACATTTACATGCAGTTGAACTAACCGAAGCTCATCGTCCAGCCAGGATAAGTTTCGCAACCATTGCAATTTGTTTTAATAATATGGTAAATAGAATGAGATCAAGATTAGAAGAAGTTATAGAAAATAAAGGGTACCCTATCCGTTATTAGTATAGGTTTGACCCCACAAATTACAGTTAAATTCTAAGTTGTTTTTTGTAAAATCTCGAGAGATGTAAATTGTTGTTCTGTAACATATTGGTTCCCTTGTGAAATCTTCCAAACTGAATTATCAGATTTTTCAGTAAATAAATATTTGTGAATCTAAATTGGGTTACTATATTAATTAATACCTTATGAATAATAAATACTACTACGTATCTAAGTGAATCTCCTTTATTTTGAAAGATCGCCTTATAAGCACCTACCTACTTCCCCTCAACCCACAACACTCCTCTATAGCCATACAGTGCTGCCTAAATATGCTGATGTTGGTTACCGCATGACAATTTTGTATCAATAACTTAAAAAAATATTGTTAGATGGGTATCTTGCACGCTTACTTGTCGGAATCGATGTCAATAACTACAGAAAACTAAATTTATTGTTGTCACAGAGATGGCGCGCATGCGGCGCATTTAAAAATCGTAACATATCCTCCTGCCCATAGATGTCGCTTTTTATGCATTTCTAAGAGGTGAGATTTCTCTGCATCTGTATGTACTTAAATATTACTTAATCGCCCGGACCAATCCCGCATGAGAACTCATGCCGCTAAAGAGACCTATAATCGTCTACTGCGCAAGTCAAACCATGTAGCGTGTCCAGTGTCATCTTTCGTGGCACGCACTGTACGTGTCGAATTGATCACATTTATTGATTGCATTTTATTTTTTTTAGTGTTCCGTATTTTTTATTATATGTTTCTATTACTTTATATTACCTATTTTACATAATTTTTCAATTTATAAGTTAAGCACCCATATATTCACATTATGACATTATTTCAAGTATCAATTTTATTTACCCACGTCCGTGAGTCACGGCGGGGTGCCAACTGAAAATCAGCGCTGGATGTCTGACGCCCAGCAAATGCTGAGTTGGTAACCCTTTCGGTGTGGGCACGCCCGGCCCAATAATTCTTAAACCTTGTTTGTACTTTTTTTTACTATTATTCTCTGTTACTTTGTGATTTTTGTTGTTGTGTTGTGTCTATGTCGATTAAATGTTTTCTATTCATTCGATTCTATAGTATTACCTCCTTTTTTTGAGTTTTATTTTATCCGAGTTGGCTACTCTTTGTAAAGAAGCGACCTGTATTTTTTTAACCTATTTAATTTAAAGTGTTTGCCTACAATTGGCTATTTTACTTAACCCTGACAGAAAATTCCATTTTACTCTTATCGTACTATCGATTAATGTTCATTAAAATAAAAGACTTTATAATAATACCACATAATAACAAACCGGCCAAGTGGTGTTGTACTTCGTAGCACGATCATGAACGCATTCATTATAAGTTTAGATGGTACTAAAATCCTTTTAATTTGTACTATTTTATACCACTGATTAGAAATTTTGTACCTCTCAATTATCGCAGATATAAGGGTCGTGCTGGTAAGATTCTTTCCCAGCACGACCACGCTAAAATTCCAGCTGGCGTAAAAGTGATGAAACGGGAGCATGCCTAAAAATTTGTACTCATTATGTACTCCTATTTCATTGCTGGTACATTGTCATTTCTAATCAGTGGTATAAAATAGTACAAATTAAAAGGATTTTAGTACCATCTAAAGTTATAATGAATGCGTTTATGGTCGTGCTACGAAGTACAACACGCCAAGTGCATGTCGCACTTCGCACATACCAAATGATGAATATCTTGGTATTTGTTGGTAAAATATACGTAACAATAAAAAATATTACTAAATTTTGTGACAGACGACGGACAGACAGACAGACGGACACGTGAATGACAGCAACATGGCTCCTTTTGGACCCTTTGGTTACAGAACCCTAAAAACCGGCCAAGTGCGTACACTTTCCAAATTGGTTCCGTACAAAATGTAGAATATATTGGTTTTTGTTAGTAAAATATACGTAATAATAAACGCAACTCTGCCAGTAAGATATCAGATCTGGTGATGAAAGGACAGTGGCCATGGTGGGGTATCGGTCGATCGTGGTCACCGAACCATCCACTATCCTCCTGGGACTTGCTGGGACCGCTACATAATATATGTATTTATATTTAATTGTACAATATAGTAGAATAAAATACTGCTGGACATAATTTTCCAGCTGTGGAAGTCTTTTGGAAGAAATGATGATGTTGATGATACAACGTAGGATTTAAATGATTTCATAACGGATTGGTTTGTAAGCCCTTATAGTAATTTAGTCTCCGACATATATTTAGTCTATTGAAAGCGTTAAAACTAGAAATTTTAGAAGTTGAGACTAGACTTGACCATATTCTTGTGCCTAAGAAATATGTTGGACCTATTGAAACATTAATCAATCTGCCTTTGTTGTACAGTTGTTTTAAAATTCAGTGATCCTTTGCAAAACGATGTAGAAATATGGAAGGTGCATTTTATTTTTAATAAAACTATCCGTCTATTTTTTGATACGATAAATATTGTCCAGAAAACAACTAAATTTTACCAACCTACCACAGCAGCAAAGCAAAGAACCAACAGAGCAATCACATGCATTTTCACTGTCCGCAAGTAATAACTGTGATGAAGTGACACTTAAACTTGTCTTTTATACCAATTATACATGATAATATTTCTTAACTAAGCAAAACATTGGAAAAAAACCGAAATACTGTGTAAGCCCAATTTAACCTGTATCTATTGATCATAAAATTGTTATCGAAACGGCAACTTCTAACGCTTGGTTCAAAAAAATGTCAGGATGACCATTTTAATACCTATTCCTTAATACTATAATCTTTTAGCAAAATATCGTTTCCGCTAGACTCGGCTTAAGGGCCTTCAACTGCTTTAGTACTGTAAGACGGTTACTTTCGAAAGCATACTCCTTAGTAACGGCTAAGTTAAAAGGTTCGAAAAAATTATATATTTGTTATTAATTCATGTACCCTATTTGTGAAACTTGGTTTTTTCGTGTAACTAATATTTTTGCTTCATAAAATAATTAACAACGCGAAATTTTTTCGCTACTTTTGGATACTCCTCCAAAACGACTTGGATGTTTAAAAATATTTTTACAAAGAAAAATTGATTGCTAGAATTTCTTCATAACTGAAATAGCATAAATCAAAGAATATTTTGCAAACAAAGCTGTCCAAAAGGAGGTTCAATATTGATATTCTGGATCCGTGCGCGTGCACGGCCAGTACTGCGTTATTGTTGGGGATTATATACGCCTCAGGCCCGGTATCCACCAAAGCGGAGAGGAGAGGAGACGAGAGGATATGTGTTTTGATTAACAAATCAGATTTCCTTATTACCACCCACCCCCACCCCCACCGCTTATCTTCGGTGGAAATGGATCAAGCGGAGAGGAGAGGAGATGTCTCATTTTTCTATAGAATTTTGCATGACCAAAAAATAGTATCTATAATTCCGTGTAGATAGATAAATCATTTATTTAGTGCACACAAAAGACACAGCACAATACACAAAATCTTAATTAAATTATTACAATTTACATGTATGTTTAAAAACAAGGTGCCAACATAAAAAGAAAAACCGGCCAAGTGCGAGTCGGACTCGCACACGAAGGATTCCGTACCATTATCGCAAAACACTGCAAAAAAATTACGTTTGTTGTATGGGAGCCCCCTTTAATTTATTTTAGTTTAATTTAATAATTATTTTTTTTTGAAGAGAATATACAACTAAATATTCTGTCTACCTGTTGCCGTTATTAATATCGAGCAAAAAACGGCAAAAATATCACGTTTGTTGTATG
Organism: Anorthoa munda; assembly: GCA_945859665.1. Taxonomy (NCBI): domain Eukaryota; kingdom Metazoa; phylum Arthropoda; class Insecta; order Lepidoptera; family Noctuidae; genus Anorthoa; species Anorthoa munda. The sequence goes on along the minus strand of OX243900.1, from coordinate 24,645,542 downwards.
GGAGCCCCCCTTAAATATTAATTTTATATTGTTTTTAGTATTTGTTGTTATAGCGGCAACAGGAATACATCATCTGTGGAAATTTCAACTGTCTAACTATCACGGTTCATGAGACAGACAGACTGACGCCTGGTGACAGACAGACAGACAGACAGACAGACAGACAGACGGACAGCGAAGTCTCAGTAATAGGGTCCCGTTTTTACCCTTTGGGTACGGAACCCTAAAAAAAGGAAATCATACCTACAGAAATAAAAGTAAAAGTGACACCGGTAACTTTAGGTATGACAATCAAAGCACAGTGCGGTGTGCGTCTCAAGCTTGCACCAAATGGGAGTCCAGCTCAGCACGTGTCAGCCAAATAAACCTGACGCTGATATTCTGCTGGATCCCTGCAGTGGCATATGGTCGCAAAGCAGACGTGGTGATATGTTGACGTTGTTATGCGGCGAGTATTTCACGTAAATATACCCGCAACTTCAATTTATTACTTACATTAAAAAAATATAATTTTTTGCAGTAGATTTTTTTCAGTTCTTAGGCGTGTTGATTGTGTCATAAATTCGTTTTGATTACTTGGTTATGTATTTATAAAGTTAAATAATATATATATAATGTATAAAACATAAAAAATCTCACAATAACCAATAAATACACGTAGTACGTAGTAATACGTAGGACGTAGGTCCAAATAAAGTCAACGATTTGGCTAGACTAAAATTAAATATGTTTACAATAAATAAATACACGTAAATAACATGTGTACACAAAAGATCCACAAATCATTTAATTACTGAGTGCCTATATCCTTTGATCACAGGTTTTGACCCCGAGATACGCTAAATAGACAAATAGACAGATTGTCTCGGGACGTAAATGACAGCCAGTTATATAATGGACGTGTTCTAAACAGTCATCCCCAGTTTTTTCTGCGATGCAATAAGAAACTGCCGCAGTCGAACTCTCAAAGTTATAAGGCATTTAAGATTCCTTATCGGCGGGGGAATTTTGTTCCAGCATTTGGATGCGGCGTATCTAAAACTGCCACTGAAAGCCGCTGTCATGTGCGTGTGAGTGGAGAGGAGATATGGAAGTGGTCTTTAAGGTTAGCTAGGCAGAATAAATAATAATTTGACGAGTGAAAAGTTTTGCCGGGTACTAACTTTCTGATATTGCTTGTTTCAGGTAATACATTTCACGCAGTCTTGACGGCTCTACTGCTCACACTGGAGGCTCCTTACAATGCATTGTTATGGTACCAACGAGCTGCTAATGTTTGAGACGGAAGGTAAACATAATAATTCCTTAACTACACATGATAAAACCCATCGTATTTAGGCTCGTTTGATTTGTCAAGCTTTACGTGTACTCTAAAGCTGGGTCTACGCTAGACGAGCCGAGCACACGAGCGGCTCGTGCTCGGCTCGTCTAGCGTAGACCCAGCTTTAGAGTACACGTAAAGCTTGACAAATCAGAGCGGCTCGTGCTCGGCTCGTCTAACGTAGATCCAGCTTTATTCAAGACTAGATGTGCCCGCGGCTTCGCTCCCCTCAACAGCCTACCCTACCTACTTACCCATTTTTGTAGGGTCATTCTTCCGCGAAAAATCTTAACACTGCCATTCAGAAAATGACGTTAAATGCACAACGCCATCTATTGAATATGATGTTCAACTGTCCATGTATCTGAATTGCGTGTGTTGTGATGTTACACATAAAGCATCACATACATCAGTTCATACATTTTCAATTTCGAAATTGACTTACGAAATTGGACTCCTCAGGTTCGAAATTTCGAAACCGATGAGCCAAATTTAAAGGAAAATCAGAATAATACTTAAACTAAACTCAAAATGCAAAATTTGTAGTCAGCTGAGGTGCAATTTATATTCAAACAAACTGAGTTTTCTTTTTCTCAAGACTTTCAACTACAAATACTCCACTGCTGGGGACACCTTCGACGATACCGTCCAGCTTTCCTAGCTCGGAGTGGCAAGAGACGTTCGGTCAGCGTTGATTCGCGAGCTGGGGTTAAAGATAGTTACAGATAGCACCTCATAAACTTGAGGCGCTGCCGAAGAGCAGAGAGCCAACCAGCTCGTTAGTGACAATAGGAGATGCGCAAGTTCACAATCGGTTTAACCATGTACGGTGGGGCTTTGAAGAGCATTTCGAACGCCTTTTCCCCCACATTGGCAAACTGGCCTGGGTGCTTTGCATAGACTGCTGCCCAATCTCGGAGGCAGAAAACGACTGTCAGATGTCCGACGCTGCAGGACTAAAATCAATAGCCTGCAGCGGAAAATGGTTATTTAAATAGCACATCACATCACATCATCAGAATATTAATGTTCCCACTGCTGGGACACAGGCCTCCTCTCTGTGAGAGGGAATGGGCCGTAATCCACCACGCGGGCCCAGTGCGGGTTGGTGGATGTCACATGTCTTCGAATGTTTGGTTCTAGGACATGCCGGTTTCCTCACGATGTTTTCCTTCACCGTTTTGAGAGCAGTGGTGATGAAATAATTTACACAAAGTAAAGCGCCTGCCTGGGCTCGAACCCACGACCTACAACTTGTAAGTCGCGGCCAATACCACTGGGCCATCACTGCTCTCCAAATAGCACATGGCTGGCTGAAAAGAGCAGAGCGCATCTCCCACAGGTACTATACTGATCGGGCACGGTTACTTCGATGAGTACCTGAATAGGATTGGGTAAAGGCCACGGTAAATTGCCATCATTGTAGAGGCGACTTGGATTCTGCACAGCACACGCTCGAGGAGTGCCTTTTTGGGCCTTTGAGCGGTGGGTCTTAGTCGCCAGGATCGGGCGAAACCTGTCTCTGCCAGTATTAGTGAGGAATATGCTGGCGAAGACAGAAAACTAGAGTGAAATTGCCACCGAGTGGAATCATGAGAAGGATAATCCTACTCGGAGAAGAAGGCATCGTGGAGGCAACCACCTCCAGGAAAGACAGTGGCGCAGTGATCACGTGGTGCCGTGCATAGCGGGGCTCAAGGGAGACTGCTGTATAGTCTCCCCAAGGATGTGCTTTTAAGAAGTGCTGATGGTGATCACCGGTTTGGTTTTAATGAGGTAAAAATATCACACTGCATGATATTCCCAAAAGTTCAGGCGCAAGTTCAGGCGAATGTTTCCTATATTAAAATCAATGTAAACATTAAAATGATTTAATAAAACACATATTTTTATTACCCTACCCAATAAGTGATGGGCGTTATTCAGAAGGCCCAGTTAATTTAATTATTTCAGTAGTTTTTAACATATTACCTACTCATATTGGGCATTTTTCAAATTGTCCGGGCATTATGAACAATGCCGTATTAATCACTTGGTACTTATCTTCTATATATATTATTATATATATATATATATATAAATGAATCCCTATTTCCCTTGGTCACGGCATCACGCGTGAATGGCTGGACCGATTTCGCTTATTCTTTTTTTGTTGTGTTTGTTATTGATAAGAGACGGTACTTATCAAAAAAAAATATATATATAAAAATATATCCCTATTTCCCTTGGTCACGGCATCACGCGTGAATGGCTGGACCGATTTCGCTTATTCTTTTTTTGTTGTGTTATCGATAAGAGACGGTACTAATAAAAAAAAATAGAAAAAAAAATTTGGAACTTTACCTACATAGGTAGGGTAGGTATGTAGGTAGGGTAGGGTAGGTAGGTAGAGTAGGGTAGGGTAGGTAGGATAGGGTAGGGTAAGTAGGGAAGGGTAGGTAAGGTAGGGTAGGGTAGGTAGGGTAGATGAATGTTTGGTGTTTTTATGGCAAAACAAAGTTTGCCGGGTCAGCTAGTCATATATATTGATTTGGTCTGATCACTCTTTAAAGATAAGTAGCAAAGATACTAACTAATACATAAATTGTAAAGAACTATATGTAGTTCTCAGGTTCTGGATAGTATTCAGGGCATGATGATGGAGCGGGAAGATAGCTGTAGGAACTCTGATAAAAAACGATGAAACCCTTTCGATTGGGGTACGAAAGGGATTGGTAGAATGTGTTAAGTTCTCTGGTTCTAGACATTATTCGTGGTCTAATAATTCAATCGGAAGGTAGCCCAATAACAGCTTGAGGTTAAATACTCTTAATATTATGAACATTGTAGCGTTACGTATAGCTCAGTTGAACTATACGTAAGCCACGTTAATAAAATTAAAGGTAACTATAAATTAAATCTAAGAAAAGGATATAAATAACAAATTAAGGTCCGGCTTGACACGACGTGGGCAGCTAGGAAGATCCGGCTTCGCACGACGTGGGCAGCTACGAAAATCCGGCTTCGCACGACGTGGGCAGGTATTTCTTAGCAGACAGACAGGCTAGGCAGCTGGACGGACACGAAGGCGTAGAATGCCCGAGGTAGGCAGATGAGCTCGCAGATGAATCCCTTACTCGTGGATAATCAGTAGGGTAGCCAGCAGGACGAATGGGCTGGCACACAGTTAGATGGTCAAGGCTTGAACCAATTGTCAGGCTAACAGACAGTAGCACAGGTGCAAGAACAGGCACCAAGGATTGCGGTGGCCGGGGTGTGGCTTAGCACGCTGATCAAAAGACCCCTTTAAACATGAAGCGGTGTCCGACAAGGTCAATGAAATTAAGGTTCCACACTCAATATATTTATATTTATTGCACTTCTAAGATTTTAATACATTCACATGCCGTATTTATTATAGTTTTCAAGAGTTTTAGATTCAATCGTATACATCATAGTATTAACCAGAAAAATGGACTGCCCGCGTTCAGTCCAGATTCCAGACTAAAAAAAGTGACACCTGATTTTCTTCGTTCCGACATGTCTTCTAAATTTTAAATTCGAATATCAATTAAGAAATCATGAACGAATAAAAACGGTTTACAGAGGGGAGTCTGCCGCTGCCCTTATAATGAAAATTATAATGTACAACGAGCTTAACAAAATCTATAGAGTATGGTATCTTATGCCTATGGTTTAAGAAAATAAAACAGACAAATGTCATGTCAATAAAAATGACAGGAGTTAAAAATAATATAGTTTTGGATGTTAAAACAAATCTTATGATTTTCAGGTTTAAACCAATGTAAAGAATACATAAAAATCGAAAACATGAGATGATACAATTTCAAAAGTTACGGTGATGAAATTTGTAAAATATATTATAAAACGTAAGTAAACTAAAACATGTGGAATGAACACCACATTTCCCCGAAACCCCAGAAAAATTTTCAAACTTAAGGAAAATTTTGAAGGTTGAAATATTAACCTTGTTCTTTCACACAACATCTTTCATGCTTTCGTCAAACACTCTCATTCAATCACACGTAGGGGATATGGTTCACATTCAATGACGCATACTCCACAAGGAAATATTTAATTAGATAACGAAGGCTTATTTATTTTTTATAGGTGTCGTTACCCGCACCTGTTTGAAAACCCGAAAAAAAAAAGAAAATTAAAATATTTAAGAGAGCCCACGCATTTGGCTTATTTTTAAAGAGTTACGGGACCGCTCTTTGCACATAAGGCTTTCGGAGTTGTGCACACCGCTCTAAGAGAACACCTCATCTTTATTAAGATACAAGTGAGAAGAAGTTTAAGAATAAGATAAAAGATGTGTTAGTAATAAAATAATAAAATCTAGGAGGGCACTTAAGTCTAGGAGGGGGAGGAGGGGGAGGGAACTTAAGTCTAGGAGGGGGAGGGAACTCAAGTTAAAGAGGGACTCAAGTCTAGGAGGGGGAGGAGGGGGAGGGAACTCAAGTTAAAGAGGGACTTAAGTCTAGGAGGGCGAGGGAACTCAAGTCAAAGAGGGACTCGAACTTGGAGGGGGAGGAGGGGAAGGGACATATTTACAAGAGGGAAGAATATAAATAAGGGAATAAAAAAAAATTGCCGAATAGGTTTGGTATAAATAGTGAAGATATAAAAAAAAAAAGGTGCTAGCAAAAGTTAGAAAGAAATTATGAATGATGATGAAATGAGGGCCAAAATAGAAACCAAAAGTTAGTCTTCGTACTTGTGTAAGTATTGTATTAGAATTTTGAGAAAATCAAGCCCACGTTAAAAAAAAGGTGTAGTAAAAATAAGGAAGATTGTGGGTGATGGGGTGAGTTCTAGAAAAGTTGGGCGCCAAACTGTAGCGTTACGTATAGCTCAGTTGAACTATACGTAAGCCACGTTAATAAAATTAAAGGTAACTATAAATTAAATCTAAGAAAAGGATATAAATAACAAATTAAGGTCCGGCTTGACACGACGTGGGCAGCTAGGAAGATCCGGCTTCGCACGACGTGGGCAGCCACGAAGATCCGGCTTCGCACGACGTGGGCAGGTATTTCTTAGCAGACAGACAGGCTAGGCAGCTGGACGGACACGAAGGCGTAGAATGCCCGAGGTAGGCAGATGAGCTCGCAGATGAATCGCTTACTCGTGGATAATCAGTAGGGTAGCCAGCAGGACGAATGGGCTGGCACACAGTTAGATGGTCAAGGCTTGAACCAATTGTCAGGCTAACAGACAGTAGCACAGGTGCAAGAACAGGCACCAAGGATTGCGGTGGCCGGGGTGTGGCTTAGCACGCTGATCAAAAGACCCCTTTAAACATGAAGCGGTGTCCGACAAGGTCAATGAAATTAAGGTTCCACACTCAATATATTTATATTTATTGCACTTCTAAGATTTTAATACATTCACATGCCGTATTTATTATAGTTTTCAAGAGTTTTAGATTCAATCGTATACTTCATAGTATTAACCAGAAAAATGGACTGCCCGCGTTCAGTCCAGATTCCAGACTAAAAAAAGTGACACCCGATTTTCTTCGTTCCGACATGTCTTCTAAATTTTATATTCGAATATCAATTAAGAAATCATGAACGAATAAAAACGGTTTACAGAGGGGAGTCTGCCGCTGCCCTTATAATGAAAATTATAATGTACAACGAGCTTAACAAAATATATAGAGTATGGTATCTTATGCCTATGGTTTAAGAAAATAAAACAGACAAATGTCATGTCAATAAAAATGACAGGAGTTAAAAATAATATAATAGTTTTGGATGTTAAAACAAATCTTATGATTTTCAGATTTTTTGATACAATTTCAAAAGTTACGGTGATGAAATTTGTAAAATATATTATAAAACGTAAGTAAACTAAAACATGTGGAATGAACACCACAACATACTAGCTTCTGCCAGCGGCCCCGCCCACTTGAATTTCGAAAATTATCCCGACGGAACATATTCAAGGGATAAAAAGTATCCTATGTGCTATTCCAGACTATAATCTATCTCAGTGCCAATATTCAACAAATTAAAATTCCACAAACATACAAACACACACACATACACTCACAAACTTTCGTCTTTATAATATTAGTGTGATTATAAACATGTATTTAAACTAGCTACTGATATACTAAGTAGGCGACTGGTTGGTGAGTTTTACGTATTGAAACTACTTTGAGTAATTTAGAGTTAAAAAATTAATTAACTAACTTTTTTTTTTTTTCTTTTTTTAAATAAAACTTTTCCCCACACTAGGAATTTCTCCTGTATCGTGGGTGCGTTTACAAAATTTTTACTTTTATTTTTACTATAAAAAATCTTTAAATTAATTTTATATTACTCTATAATATAAAAATGTTTTGATACTTTTACCTATTTTTTATCACAGACGCAACTTTTTTATCACCAACCAATTTTTTCCAAGTATTAAGTATCAAGCAAAGACCTGGTTTATGAAAAAATCAACTCGTTAAAGATAGAAAACTAATATTAGTAATTTAAATTAAAAAAAAAGTAATTTTTATTGATATTACTCTACAAAATGTAGGGAACAGTTCATTTGATTTTCTTTTTTAAGATTTTTCTCCAGCTTACTCAATCAAATAATCAAGTAGGTGTCCGATGATCAATTTAAATAACAATATTATAATTTCACCAATTGAATGTCTCTACAAATCCAGCAAAAGGTCAAAGAACATACATTAGGACAAATGAAACCAAACGTGATAAGAGATCGACTAATTTTATTAAATATTTATCATCAACTGCTTTTAAATATTAGTTATTCGTTAGTTCTTCCCGAAAAATGTTATGTTTAAAATTGTAGAATCTTTGTTTCCTTAAATTTTAATTTAAGCATTTTGACCGATCCACTGGCTCGCTCTGGGAACGAAAGCGTTGACTCCAGGGAAGTTGGGCCTAGCGCATCCAACACCGAAAGAGGTGACTCCGACAACGACTCCGTTGTGGAAGACTGGGCCACCAGAATCCCCTTGACACGTGTCACGACCACCAACGTTCTGAATGCCGGAACAGAACATGTTGTTGGTAAGGGTAGGATAACGAGATCTGCAGAAAGCTTGGCTGATGGAGTATTTTTGAACGTGACGTAGCTGCTCAGAAGGAACACCACTCTCCTGTTAAAAGAAACAAAAATGATTATATGTTTTTTTAAATTATTTTAAACAAACTATTAATAATAAATATAGTATGTACAAGCATGAGGTCGAAAGTGCTCACAGGGCATTACAAATTCTTCCGCAACGTTGTCAATGGGAGAATTCTATACATCAATAATACTAAAAAAGGTAACTTTTTTAATTTTATAAATTAACTTACAGAAGTATGGCCCCATCCGGCAGCCCAGACGGCCTGGTTATCGGCTAAAGAGTAATTGGGGCCAGCGATTGACGCAGGGCGAACGTTGTTGTTCTGAGAGATGGTAGAAGTGGACCGTATGATGACGAAGTCCATGTCATTGGTTCTTGAGTTGTAGTTCGGATGGTATATGATATTCTGTACATTGTGAACAACACCGCCGCTGTTAGCCCAGGTCGAGCCTACACGGAATCGGAAACTGTTCATGGCGTAACCCCTGAAAAAAAAACATTAATAGTATTTTTTTTTTATTCTACTTATGTTATAATTCGCCTAGCTTCCACGCGAGACCGATGCCGTAAAATGAAGCACGAGCTTTTTATCAGTAAAATATTTTCAATTCGGTTGAGCAATTTCGGAGATTACCTCCTACATTTAAACATACAAACTTAAGCTCATCTTCTTTACGCGAAACGTATTAATCTCGCTTTTGCCCGCGACTTCGTCTGCTTAGCACTAGTGTAGCACAATATTGCGCAATAATATTGCAGGTGTGTTGGGCCGCCTTACTTGAAAAATTATTGGTTCACCATACAAATTAATACATTCTTCCACCCGATTTATTCCGGTCGGATAAACCGTATTTGATGGCCCTGGGAGATCAATTTTATTTTATAATATTTTCTATTCCAATCTGATCCACCGTGCAGGGTATCACAAATAAATTTTAATATTTTATTCCGGTCGGATAACCTAGTTACTTATTATCAGATTAGGATGATTTCCGGAATAAAAACGATTGTTTGTCCTTGCCAGTATATAATCATTTTGAAGGTTTAAAGTCTTAAAATTGTATGCTAGCATTACTTACCAAGTGCAGTGAGCAGCCGTGAGAATAGATCTATTGTTGACGATGGTACTACCGCAACTCTGCCAGTAGGAGACCAGGTTCGACGAGTAAAGGAGAGCGGCCATGCTGGGGTATTGGTCGATCGTGGTCACCGATCCGCCCACTATCCTCTCGGGACTGGCTGGGACCGCTACAAGATAATATTCATTTTAATTGAATTATACAACAAAGAATTAATATCTATCATACCGTATATAATATTATACATTTGAAAGTTTGTGGATGTTTGTTACTCAATTAAGGTACGGTTATAGATTATAGTCTGGAATAGTACATAGGCTACTTTTTTTATCCCGGTATATGTTATCTTGGGATTATAAAAAACTTTACACGCGGGCAAAGCCGCTGGCAGAAGCTAGTGATTTCATAAAAGACGGAGTTGCAAGCCAATCGTCATAATAGCACAGTAACTTACTATATTTATTAATAGTGGTAGGACTAGGAATATTACAAATCGAGACTTCACTACAATATTAATCCCTGTGCCAATTATTATGAAGAAAAGAAACACTTTAAAAAAAAAAAATAACCGACAAAATATCGTCACGTTGATTTTACGTGACATTGCGTGAATGTTCTATATAAAAGTTAGTTTAAAAAAATATAAATTAAAAGCTTGTCTCAAAAAATATATTTGAATGAATGTTTTGTTTTAATTTATATTTTTATTAAATCTCAATATTGTATGGTACGCAAAATAATGTCTACCAACCTGCCACTGCAGCAAAACAAAAAGCCAACAGAGCAATCACACGCATTTTCACTGACCACAGGTATTTTACTGTGATGATACAAAGTTTAGCATTGTCTTTTATATCAATTAGACATGATAAGTAGTATTCTATCTGCCCTCAACAAAATTTTGGGAAAGACCGAAATACTGGGTAAGCCCAAGTAAACCGACATCTGTTTATCAAAAATTGATATCAAAACACCAAAAAACCTATATTTTTACTGCTTCCATCGCTTTGTTCAAAATAAAATGTACAGAATGATTAATCATTAAAATAGACGGGTTTTCCACTCTGGCTAGCGTCTTGAATTAATGTCCTATGTAGCCTAGAAGGAGAAGATGGCGACCTCAGATGTTCTCCATTAGTCCAGGAAAATTAGGAGTTTCACCTCGAATGAGAGATAGCTATAAACTTGTATAAACCTTTATTTTGACACCATAAAATTTTTCTCAAAACCTACTTAGCGTAACCCTACGCTAAGTAGGTCACCCGTCCGCGACTACAGATATTCCAAGGAAAAGGTAAGGCAGGTGCTGCAAACATTGAGCCGGCGAGCACTCGAAGGATCGAGATACATTAAGCGATTCCACAGAATCCATGAACGTATTTATATTATTCATTAATGTGGTAAATAATAGTAATGGTGCAAGAAAAGGGGACCCGACTTTGTCTTTGGCAGTTGTGATCATAATCAATAAAAAATTGTGAGTCAGATGTGACATTCCAGTTTTAGATGGCTTTGCTTCGGCAAAGTCTTCTTTTAGCAACCAAAATGACGGTGTACTAGTCTATATTCATTCCGAGTTAAAATATAGGATAACTGAACCCGTATTTCGTGATGCTAACTGTCTTGTTTTAAAACTTGACCCAGACGTAGCGATTGTGGCAATCTATCGATCACCATCAGTTAGAAATATTGGTAATTTCGTTGGCTCATTATATGATGTTCTGGCTTCCCTTTCATCCATTGGAACAGTCACAGTTATTGGTGATTTGAACATTAATATTCGTTCAGGAAATAGTGATTCCATCTCTGAGGAGTATTTAAATGTAATGGCATTTCATGGGCTTCTGCCAGCCCACCTCTTTCCGACCCGTAACGACAACTGTCTTGACCACATTTTTCTAAAATCAGACAAATGTTCAACAGCATTGGTTCTAAACTCATTTTTTACTGACCATGCACCTGTCTTGCTCTGCCTGGAATCTGTTCCTTTTGTTGAGAAACCAAAAAGCATGTACCGCCAGATTAACCTTCCGAATGTCATTAGCCACCCAGAAAACTGTGATTTTTCTAGTATTTTGGAGAGTAAAGATCCCAATTAAAACCCGGAACTACTCATCTCCATTATATCAGACTCAGTAAACGTAAACAGTAAATTGAAGTCAATTCCGCACAGAAGAAGAATAATTAAGTCATGGGTCACTCCTGGTCTTTTGAGATGCATACGAAATCGTGACAAACTGCATTTGGAGTCAAAGCGGGATCCGGGAAATCTCGTAGTAAAGCTTACGTATACGAGATATCGAAACTACTGCAATAACTTACTAAAGACGATAAGGTGTAAATTTGAACAGAATAGGCTCCAAAGGGCCAGTGGAAATCCCAAAGCAACCTGGGATATCATCAAGTCAATTTCCTACAAAAATTCTTCACCTACCAGCAAATCGGGGGACCTCCTTAATGTCCGTGGTGATCCAGATTCCTCTGTCAACGCCATTAACAATTATTTTGCTAATATTGGCGGTATCCTTGCTCAGAGGATTCGGCAGGGTCAACATACAAACAGCCCAAGCTTCGTCTTTGATTCTATGCCGAACCCACAAGGCAATTCATTGGTTTTGCTTGAAACGGATTTTGATGAGGTACACAGTACTATCATGGATCTGAAATATAATTGTGCAGTTGGCTACGACGGTATACCAGCTTCAGTCATTAAATCTGCTCGGCATGTTCTCATACCCCCAATCACACACGTCATATGCAATCTGTGTCTGACAAAAGGCATCTTTCCAAATGCTTTCAAGAAGGCACTAGTTACACCTGTATTTAAGGGTGGGGATGGAGACCGTGTCGAGAACTACAGACCTATTTCCGTTCTTTCAACCTTGTCCAAAATTCTAGAAAAAATCCTAAATAAAAGACTACTCAATTACTTAGAACACAATAACGCAATTGCCTCAAACCAATACGGCTTCAGGAAAGGAAAATCAACAGAGGATGCTGTAATTGAGTTAATAAATCATATCACCAAGAATCTTGATACCAGGACTAAAACGATAGGTATATTCTTAGATTTAGCCAAGGCTTTCGACACGGTCTCTACACCCATCCTTTTGCAAGGTTTGAAGGCTCTGGGAATAAGGAATACTGCTCTGGATATCTTTCGCGATTACCTCTCTGACCGTATTCAGCGCGTTAAGGTGGAGAACTACACTAGTGACGATGAAAGGATATCTTTCGGAGTTCCGCAGGGCAGTGTGTTGGGTCCTACTCTCTTTCTAGTGTATGTTAACAGACTATGCCAACTCTGTATTCCAAACTGCAAGATTCTGGTATATGCAGATGACACTGCACTTATTGTGAGTGGAGATACCTGGGCTTCTGCACACAGTTCAGCCGAAAATGCTCTACGAATTGTTACGGACTGGCTTACTTGTAACCTTCTAACATTAAATGTCTCCAAAACCCATTATGTTACTTTCTCAGCGAACTCTTTAACACAGCCTAACATCCCATTTATAAAAGTTCATAGATGCTCTTATCCTGAGCTTAATACCTGCACATGTCCTCCCATTCAAAAAACATCATGTGTGAAGTATCTGGGAGTACACATAGATTGCACCCTGAGTTGGAACAAACACATAGACGTTTTGGTATCTCGTGTACGCAAGCTGATGTTTCCAATGAAAAAGCTTAGGAGCGTGGTTAGCGTACCATTGTTGAAAACCATTTACTTTGCTTTGGTTCAGTCACTCCTAAGCTATTGCATCTCGGTCTGGGGTGGCACATTTAAGACTTTTATGCTTCGTCTTGAGAGAGCGCAGAGAGCAGTTTTAAAGGTGATGCTTTGCAAACCGTATCGCTATTCGACAACTCAGTTATACAAGGACATTTCTGTACTTACAGTCAGGCAACTCTGTGCTCTCCAAATAGTCTTGCGTAAGCATTCTTCCCTAACGTATGAACCAAACTTGCTTAGAAACAAACGTCGTAAGGACCTTGTATGCCTTTCTGTCAAAGCTAATACTGTCCTGGTGCGCCGACACTATGTGAGCCTGAGTGGCTACCTCTACAATGTAATTAATAAGACTTGCAAAATATACTCACTTCCAAAATACAGGTGTAGGAGTGTTGTGAATGATTATCTTCAGGCTCTAACTTATGACGAAACTGAAAGTCTGTTCTCTAGGTAATAGGTAATAAGCGCTAGCACATACACAATTATGTATTCCCATGCATGCTTGTAAATTAAGTTCATAGTACTGATTAAATTAGATTATTTTATTGAATTAAATTATTCTGTCATGTAACTAATTATTATTATTAAATTATAATGTATTATTTTAATTTCAATTCACTTTATTAGCATATTTATGGATTCCCATGCATGCTTGTAAATTAAGTTCATAGTATTAATTAAATTATATTATTTTATTAAATTAAATTATTCTGCCATGTAACAAATTATTATTATTAAATTATAATATATTATTTTAAATTCAATTAACTCTATTAGCATAATTAAAATTGTAATTTTTTATTATTGTAATTTTGGCATCCAATAAACTAAAGTGTAGATTGACTTGTAACTTTTAGCTGTAGGAGGAAGGCGCCGGTGTCTGTAACACAGTTTATACTAGTACAGACATCGTCGTTCACTCTATCTCTTCTCTCTAAAATCTTAATCTTTAAAAACAAACAAACCTTATTATTTTAGTGTTTTTGTCTAGGATAGATTAATTGTACCCATTAATGATGAATAAATTTTATTTATTTATTAATTCGCAAGTTGGAAGGAGTTCTGCCGGAAACAGGATCGGGAAGGGGTCTGGGAGGGAATCTTCAGGGTGATTGGTAGGACCGCCAGAAGACAGGAGGAACTGACCCTACGCAGCGATGGTGTAATCCTCAACCCAAGTGAATCGGCCACCCTACTTGCAGATACGTTCTACCCCGAAGACAGAGTAGACCAGGACAACGCTGACCACAGGCGAATTAGAGAAGCAGCCAGTCGAGTAAATGAGTGGGTTCATGATGAATATCATGACCCACCATTTACTTCGCTGGATCTGAAGACCGCCGTGGCAGGTTTCAATCCCAAAAAGGCACCAGGAGGGGATGGACTGACGTCTGATATCTGCAGTCGAGCGATCCACCAGGACCTGGAGGCGTTCCTTGCCCTTTACAATAAGTGCCTTGAATTGGCACACTTCCCAAACATCTGGAAGGAGGCCACAGTCGTGGTCCTCTGAAAGCTGGGCAAGGACGATTACCTAAACCCAAAGACATACAGACCAATAGGTCTACTGCCGGTTCTGGGGAAGGTCCTGGAGAAGATGATCGTAGCGCGTCTAAAATATCAGCTTGTACCGCGGCACGTAGGGGTATTTAAACCAAAGACGCGGTTAAAGTCAATGTAAACAAAGTAAACAATTACCGGAAAAAATTTATACATATTGGTACCACAATGCATATAGAACAACAATCTACCATCACTTTATTTTATTAGGCTTGCATTAAGTTGTAGAAAGTCGTTAACTTAGCGCCTTGCAGCGAATACGTAAATAAAAAATATGTGAACGATTTTGAAGTCCTGCATTTAGAAGTAAGTGGTGAAGTTAAGAGTGGTTTAAAGAAACATTTTTATAATGGATACTATTGAACCAAGTATGTACTATCTGTATTACTCAATTTTTTAAAAGTAATACGAGAGTATTAGTAGATATTGCAGTTCTTACGAACCGCAAAACAAACTCATAATATTTTGTGTCATAAAAATATACATTAGAGTTTTTGTTGTATTGCCTTATTGTTTCCCGGTAAATGTTTTGTTTTCGTAAATTGATGTAACTATCCTACTTTAAGAAAAAGTTAAGATTGGGTGCCTAAATTTGCCTATTATATTTAAAAAAAAAATCTTCTGGCCATCTTTTTGTACAAAACAAAATTAAATATGCATTTCATATTCTAATATATTTTTTTTTCGGTTGTAGTTGGGTTCTGGTGTCAGAATTAAGAAACGAGAATGTTTATTTAATTTGGTGAAAACTAGCACAAAAGGGAATTTTCAAAATCAAAATAGTGGTATAACTTTTTCACAAAAAATTTACAGTCGTCTTAACCAAAACCCTAAAATGTGCAAAAATAACTTTCGTTTCGGAAGTCGGTGTCTTTGGTTCTTCTCATTTTTATCGTTTTTCAATACCATTACACTTTTTAGTGTTTTGCTTTAGAAGTTGGTTTATTTTTTGTGAAAAAGTTTTCATTTCTCTCTTTTTAGTTTTATCTCATTTCTCTCTTTTTTAGGTCTATAACAAAAAATTGAGCAAAGTCTATAGTAAGGTACCTAAAGGATTGACAAAATACCTATAATAACATAATTTACCTACACATTCGTGCTGTTTGTCGCTAAGGAGTTCGGTTGTATGTCCCATATCTTGAAAATTGCTGAACCGATTTTGATGAAATTTGACTGTGCCCTAAGTTGAGAGATACTTAATCCTATAAAAAAGGAATGATCACGATCCGATAAGTAGTTTTTGATAAATGCGTGGACAAACATACGTACATACAAACATAAAAAACAATCATACATACACTTATGTAATTTGGCACACGTGTTTAGAAGCCCATACAGAGCAACATTTTTCAATTTTGTGCAATTCCAACAAAATTACATACAGAGCGTGCCGCGAAATATGAGACTTGACCGCGCCTCCCGCGCTCTGTCCGCCGCCCCGATGACGCTCGGTCCCTTCCCGCACTCAGACCTCATACCGCTAAAGAGACCTTAATCGTCACTGCGCAAGTCAAACCACGTGGTGTGTCAAGTGTCATCTTTCTAATGAAACTCAGAGATACAGGAAGGAAGTGAAGATTTTATTATACAGATAACACATAAATATATTTTTACCACAGATAATACATAGAAGATGGCACAGTGAACTTATCTTACCTATCTATTAATTTTGTTACATAAATAACACTTTCGTGGCACGCACTGTACGTGTTGAATTGATCACATTTATTGATTGCAGTTTTTTATTTTTAGGTTACCGTATTTTTATTATATTTTTCTGTTACTTTATACTATCTATTTACATATTTTTTCAATTTATAAGATAAGCACCCACATATTAAGTATCTATTTAATTACCCACGTCCGTGTGTCACTGCGGGGTGCCAACTGAAAATCAGGGCTAGGTGTCTGACGTCCATCAAACGCTTAGTTGGTAACCCTTTCGGTATGGGCACGCCCGGCGCAATAATTCTTAAACCTTGTTTGTACTTTTTTTACTATTATCCTCTGTTACTTTGTAATTGTTGTTGTTGTGTTGTGTCTATATCGATTAAATGTTTTCTATTCATTCAATTCTATTCTATTACCTCCTTTTTTTGAAGTCGGTAATAAATAACATACGTCCGTGCTGGCCACCCTTTGTAAAGAAGCGATCTGTTTATTTTTTTTTAACCGAGTTCATTTAATGTTTTTACCTACAATTGGGTATTTTAGTGTGACGCTTATCACCGACAGGAAATACCATTTTAATCTTATCGTATTATAGATTAATGTTCATTCATATAAAATACTTTATCTTAATACCACATAATAAAAATACCGCCCAAGTGCGTGTCGGACTTGGCACATTCCGGGTTCCGTACCAAATCTTACTTCTTACTAATATTATAAATGTGAAAGTTTGGATGGATATGTATGTGGATGTATGTTTGTTACTCAATCATGCCAAAACGGCTGAACGGGTCTGGATGAAATTTGGCACAGAAATAGATTGTAGTCTGGAATAGCACATAGGCTAATTTTTATCCCGGTTTTATGTTCCCTTGAGATGATAAAACACTTTTCAAGCAGGCGAAGCCAGTGGTAGAAACTATTGTAGAATATATTGGTATTTGTTAGTAAAATATACGTAATAATAAACATTACTAGCAAATTTTAAGTTTATAAGTCAAAAGGAAGATAAAAAATTCTTCGAAACAAAATTGTGTGACAGACGACGGACAGACAGACGGACACGTGAGTGACAGCCAATAGGACTCCGTTTCGAACATCGGGTACGGAACCCTAGGATCCGGCCAAGTGCGTGTCGGACTTGCCACATTTAGAGTTCCGTACCAAATGTAGAATATATTGGTACATATTTGTTAAAATATACATATATGTAATTTGGTGATAACGTTTATTATTACAGGAAGTTAAAAAAAATTCAGAACAAATTTTTGTGACAGATGACAGACAGATAGACAGACACGTGAGTGACAGCAATAAGGCTCCGTTTGGACCCTTCGGGTACGTAACGGAACCCTAAAAATAGCTTTAGATTAGGTAATTTTCTGTATTGATTAGGTAAAGTAAAATATACATATTTCTAAACCCAGCTTCTACCAGGAGAGTTTGGTAAAAGCTATAAGCTCACTTTTATGCCCGATTTTACAACGGCCCAGTTTCTCGATCGTTTGTCAAATGTAATGGAATCCACTGGAAATTTGTCAGAAATTATCCAGGCGTTAAATATTTAAACAATTTTTGTTTGCCTACAAATGTTTGTAAACACTGTGTGTAAAGTCTCTGAAATTACTACCCGACTACTTTTTTCTTGATTCATTACTCTTACTCTACCCGCACCTGAAAAGCAGCGGGGCGTCGAAGGGCGCTTCATTATATCCGGCCACAGGATGGGCCTGCGAGCAGCGATCTTGGGGCTAAGTTGTTGCTCGACCAGTTGGGCCCGAAGAGGAGGCGCGCAGTTGTTCCATGAACGTCTTAATGGGAGGATATGCGTTCGTTAGATTGCAATAGGTGATGGGGACGCTAGCAGAAGAGAGAATTTAACTGTATCGCGGGCCCCCAACGCATGGTAGCGGTAGGAACTGTGGGGTTTTAGTCGGTTAAAGTCCGACATAACCCTCTGTTTCCCAGACGGAAAGTATCCATGAGGAATTCAAAAAAATTAAAGACCTATAGTTGAATATTATAATTATACTACTTTTCATCGCAGTAATATTCACGGAACCTGTGTGATAAGCAATAGGGGCGAAACCACGGTAAAAAGCTAGTAACAGGTAAACCCAACAACAAGGCAGTCAGTATTTTCATAAACTAGCTTCTGCTAGCTGCTTTGCCCGCGTGAAATACGAAAATTATTCCTGGGATAAAAAGATATCCTATGTGCTATTCCTGACTATAATCTATCTCTGTGCCAAATTTCATCCAGATCATTTCAGCCGTTCTGGCGTGAAGAAGTAACAAACACACTCACAAAAGTTCGCCTTGATTATATAAGTGTGATGATGATATGATTTATCAGATAATCCGTGAGTAGCTAACACTGATTTGTAATCGTTTTAATAATTCGTATCATTGATGCGCTGAACACTGAACAGTGATAGTTGATATAAAACATATAACTGTCGCATTTGACTACACTCCATTTGAGTAAGTGTGCGAGTCTTAGGTAGGGCTGAGGCTCTAAAGAAAGTCTCATTATATCAGCAATGCCAACAGATGAAATGCCAAAATGTAAGGGTTTGATCACGTGGCATTTTGATAGCGCTTGCCAAGACCAAACATTTTTGATATTTTTCAAATCGCTATAGCGATGCTTTATCCATATTTAATATTATATAGAATGAAAGTTTGTGAGTTTGTAGGGAGTAATCCCTGGATCTACTGAACCGATTTAGATGAAATTTGGCATGGAGATAGTTTGAGACCCTGGGAAGGACATAGGATATTTTGTATTCCCTTGGGATGATAAACACTTTTTACGCGGGCGAAGCCGCAGGCAGAAGCTAGTTAATAATATAATAATGATGGTATGTCACTTGTCTAAAACCTCTGATTAGAGGTCAGACGAATCCTTGTTGAATATACATTTGAGTTAGTCCTAGAGATTTGATTAACTTAAATAACATAATATTTTAGTTTCTATTGTAATTAAATTATTTAACTTTGTTAATTAATTTTTGGCCAAATAAACCCCTAGTCCAAACTATTCGTATTATATTGTTTCTACTTTCAGTATACCACTCAATTGGAAGCACGAATAAGGTGGAGCTATGTTTTAATCTATTCTATTTATTTTTATTCTATTTTTTATTTTATTCTATTTAGAAATTCATTTACAGAATAGTAGCATTTTGCAATTAATAATTCTGTCAGTTTATTTTTAAAGTTTCTTATTGTGTCATTTTTAATTGTGTTAGGTATTTTATATTATATATTATTGGGCCCATACTAATAACACTCTTTTCCTGTAAAGCAGTATTACAACTCTCAACATGTAGTAGATATTTATACTGACTTCTTAAAGGCCTCTTTCTATCTTTTGACACTGCAGTGAAAAGTTTAATGTTACATTTAACGAAAATAGCGACTTCTAAAATGTACATAGCCGGGAAAGTTAATAGTTTGAGGGACTTAAACACAGGAACGCAACTATCCGTCACTTTCATAATATGCATTGCCCATAAGCATCGCTTTTGGGCCTTGAACACCTGTTCTCGTAGAGTACAGTTTCCCCAAAAGATTATCCCGTATCTTAAAGTGGACGCGACTATACCATGGTATGCAACCACAGTTGTGGCGATTTTGACCTTTTTCGCTAAATTGTATAAAACATACGCGGATAAGAGCAGTGGTGGCCCAGTAAGAGCAGTGGTGGCCCAGTGGTATCGGCCGCGACTTACAAGTTGTAGGTCGTGGGTTCGAGCCCAGGCAGGCGCTTTACTTTGTGTAAATTATTTCATCACCACTGCTCTCAAAACGGTGAAGGAAAACATCGTGAGGAAACCGGCATGTCCTAGAACCAAAAACTCGAAGACATGTGACATCCACCAACCCGCACTGGGCCCGCGTGGTGGTTTACGGCCCATTCCCTCTCACAGAGAGGAGGCCTGTGTCCCAGCAGTGGGAACATTAATAGGCTGATGATGATGATGTGATACGCGGATATGCTCAATTTTTTACAAACCTCTTCTGCTTGAGGTTTCCAAGTCAATTGACTGTCTATCTGTATACCTAAAAATTTTGCAACTTGTACCTGGTCTATAATACAGTCATTACATTCTATCGTTATCTTGGGTACTGATGTGCGTTGGTAAAAATGCATAACGTTAGTTTTTTTGCAGGTTAATTACTAAGTTATTTCCGTCAAGTCAATTTACAATGTCCTTAAGGGTATTATTTATGTCCGTTCATATTGATTGCAGTCTATACATTTGACAAGTGCGGTGCTTTCGTCAGCGAATAAGACCATTGGGTGTTCAATGTGGTGTGATAAGTCATTTATGTATAGCAAGAACAAAAGTGAGCTAAGAACTCCGCCCTGAGGCACACCATGTCTGATAACTCTTGATTTGGATATGTATTTAAAACCCCTTATATTTAGGAATTTCAGTAATCGCTATCACGGATAGAATAGCACATAGGCATGTCCCAATCTGCACCACTACACCCTATTCTCTGCCTTTCGAATACAATTCACCTGAAAAGAACTAATCTACAGCTAGAAATAATGACATAAGACGAAAAAATGCAAATCAAATAATTTGTGAAGTGCGTAATCATCTTAGCCTTTTCGTAACGTATCATGACAAGAGCGACTGCTGTGGAGCGATTGGCACAACCAAATACCGGCAACAAACAAGGAAAAACCCAATCACTAGGCTTTGGGTTTTTCAAATTTAGGCAATCTTGCCAAATTAATCTGTTAAGTAGATAAGTCTTAGTGCGTAATCTTAATCATAGATAAATTAATTTTGTATGAAATCATAACAGATTATAATAAAAGGTAGGTATCGTCCAAGTATCGTCTCTCTTTGGCATACTTAGTTTCTGGTGAAAGGGTCTTATTTTACTAAGGAAATATACTACTGAGACTAAAACTACTCTCAGTCCTAATCTAGGTCATGGTTTACCCATGTACCAACTTTCATCCGAAACCGTTCAGGCGTTGAGGCGTGATTATTTAAAATTAGCCAGAATTAGAATTACTAGCACTAATAGTATTAGTTCGCTATAGAGCACCAAAAAAGTATATTTTTTGTCTCTTTAGTTTTATAACTTGCGATTTAATAGGCAAAAGAATACAAGAAAAGTTTGTTCTCCTGTCATCACCGCAAGTACAAATAGCTGTGAACTGAATAATGTGATAATAGAAAACTAGAAACCACTTTTCGCTGTGAGTGAGGTGCAGACAGCTCCACCATCGCCAATGCGGTCATCATCATCATCATATCAGCCGAAAGACGTCCACTACTGGACATAGGCCTCCCCCAAGCGTCACCACATTGACCGGTCCCGTGCGTTTTGCAACCAGCGGATCCCCGCAACCTTCACCAGGTCATCGGTCCACCTGGTGGGAGGCCTTCCAACGCAACGTCTTCCGGTTCACTGTCGCCACTCCAGAATCTTTCTGCCCCATCGGCCATCCGTTCTGCGAGCAATGTGCCCTGCCCATTGCCACTTAAGTTTGGCAATTCTTCGGGCTATGTCGGTAACCCTGGTTCGCCAATGGTCATTACATACTATTGCCCTACTTAAACAAAAAAATAGTCTTTGTTACCCATTATTTTCCGTTTTTCGACATCGACTTCGGAAAAGAATGTTATTTTTCGCATTGTAGTGTTTTGTCTTGAAATTGGTTTGATTTTTTTGTTAAAAAGTTTTTTATTTATCTCTTTTTAGTTTTGGTAGATACCTCTAATTACCATGAAAATCATTTATAGCCAAAGTTCAATTCCAATAAGCTTAAACACGACAAGGATACTTTGTTTTATTTCGGTGTTCCGGTGCCTACCTTTCGGCTTCATCATCAGATCAGTACGATGGTATCTACTATTTTCATTAGTACCATTTATTTATAAGTATTTGCTTCATCATAGTCGGTTAACTATTCTAGACATCTTAAACCCGTGACATATTTAGCATTAAGGAGTTCCAGTGACCATCTGTGGTCTTCTTTATTAGTTCCACTTTACCAAATGACTTGGTGTGAGTGCAAATGTTTGCATTGTTGATGAAAATATCAAAACCGCTATATGTATGCCTATAATATTTAAGGAGTTCCCTTGATTTCTCCAGGATCATCAGATCTTGACCTGATGATCCTGGAGAAATCAAGGGAAAAGGTGGGACCATGGGACCACCAGGGAACTATACCCTTTCAAACAAAAGAAGAATTGTCCATCCAATTGAAATCGGTCCAGGCGTCTTTGAGTAATCGGGTAACTTACATAAAAAAAAGAATCCGATGAATTGAGAAACCGCTCCCTTTTTGTAAGTCGGTTAAAAATAGTGTCACAGAAAGACGTTGCTAAGATGTATAAAAAGTTTTAGGACTATTGAGATAAGTACTCCTATTTATATTACATTCAAAAAGGACCCTAGTATTTTTTTTGCAGTATTGATGAGGCACAAAGAATATTTTTCATACATACATAGATACATAAACTCACGCCTTTTTCCCATGGGGGTAGGCAGAAACTACAGACTGAACTACACGCCACCTGCTACGATCCTTACATACTTCTTTTGCTTCACTAACATTCATACATCTAGTCATACACACACACCGGTTAGGAGTACTGCGCGCCTGGCCTTTCTTAAGAACATCACCTCAAACAACAGAATTGAAGAATATGGTCTAAGAGTCATTTTCGTTCGATAATAACTTATGTTAACCGTTTTTGTACAGAAAAAATGAGTCAAAATAGCGTATTTATCCTTCTAATTAAAGTTACCAGTCCAGTTTAAGCCCTAAGAATCCTTGGAATGAAAGTTATCTGAATAGTATAAGCCCTAAGACATCTAGGAATCATAATGCATTCTCAACTTTTACTTCGTACCTACTCCGCTGTATCCAATACTAAGCCAGACCGGACGACTTATATCGATAACGATAATAAGTGGGAAAATACACCCAGATAACAAATGGCTACCGAAGTTATTTAATATCAATTAATAAGATAAGTATGGGCTATAATCCCCTGAAGACAACAAAGTACGTCATTAATACACGTGAAGGTTTAAAGAGGTTTTTGGAAACACAGAAATCTGGCAAAACAAACACAGACGTGTTTAATAATGTTAAAGGGGTGGCAATCCACCCTTGTTGACTCGTAGAGAATTCCTCGGGCATTAAGTCCGCCTATGTACTTAGATGTTGCATGAAGATTAAAAAAATAAAATCATTTTTACAAAAAATTACAACCGACATCCAAATTAAACACTATAAAGTGAAAAATAACTTAAATTTTGGCAGTCGGTCTTCCTGTTATCGTTTTTTGACTTCCGAAATTTAAATAATTTGCACTTTGTAGTGTTTTTACTTGGAGTCGGTTGTATTTTTTGTAAAAAAGATGTTTATTTTTACTTTTTAGTTGTTTTATAGTTAGGTACCTCTTATGCCCAAAGTGATGCCAGAAGAGATTACCCCAATTACATATAACTTGAACATAACCGGTGGAATGAGATTATACCAGGGTGAACCGTCAGTACATATCTGCGTATCCCATTAGAGCGTACCAGTGTGATGTTATGTTATGAAATGGTGTAAACAATAAACAGACATGCGATTGCAGCAATCCCGAGTGATTTGCCGCCATTTATTGAAGAGTTCTGTTGTATATCTCCGAAGTTCTTCATCAGATCTTGAACAAATTTTACTTTAGCCTGCATTCGAATAAACAAAGAATCATCAAAATCAGTTCATCTAGTAAAAAGTTATTAGGTAAGAAACATAAAAAAAACTGTCGAATTGAGAACCTCCTCCTTTTGAAGCCGGTTATACGGATAGATACTCCCTTAGTCCCTATACCCAATAAAGTAGAACAACTAACAAAAATTATAATATTAAGGAAACCCAACTAGCCAACAATACGATGAAATCTGCAATATGTATCTGACATCATGAGATGTGCCATTATTTTACAAAGATTATGAGACCATAAGCTCTTAGAGTAAGGTTATTTTGAGCTCGCCTAAGTGACAGATGTATTCAAGTCATATACATCTGTCTCTTACACACACTCAAAGTAACCTTACTTTAAGAGCTTATGGTCACCCCCCAGAAGTGTATTGCTTAAGCAAGACATCGTCAGGGAAAATAAGGAAGCTACTCTACTCTATTAGAAGTGATAACGGGTTGGTGTCCGTGCGCAACTCCACGTCCAAGCACGTATTTTGCGTAAAGGTACGAAAATTGGTTATTCACTGGATTCACATAAACGTACAGAGGCCGATTAAATGCCTAAGGCATTTTCTACCATTCGCCCTTTGGGTGATGCAGAGACAAAATAGTGGTAGGTGCAATAATGAAACTTGAAAACGAATCTGGTCAGCAGCTTCTCTCATGTTATCGTGTACCACAAAACGTCCACGGGATGTTAATTTCAACTATGAATGTAAGTAGTCATATGATTTGGCAGATTGTTTGTAGTTTTTGACTATATCGTGAATTTATTGGCTTATTCTTCAAAACCGGTTTGGTCAACCGGTGACATAAAACATTTACAGGAGCGTCCTTGAATAATCGAGACTCTTAGACCAGATTCTTCAATTCTGTTGTTCGGTTTATGCTTATCATTACTGAGTATTTAATAATACTTGACTAAATATCCATTCATCGCATGATTTTTTTTATTACCGAAGATAATGGATAATAATAATAATTTATTATTACTAAACAGTTGATTCATTACTTGTTATCGATGAAGATAATCACGTAAGTGGGTATTATCTGAGGAATTATCGTAATCTCAGTAATGACCGTATTAAGGTAGTCAGCCACTGCTGTGGACGTGAAGTGGCAACCTGGATTAGAAAGCGCTGGTCACAATATTACCATAGTATGCTCTGGTGGCCTGTAAATCAAAAGAATTAAAGTACAAGACCAGAGAAAAAATTAAAGGAATATGGGCCAAAGAGACACCATATACCTAGCTAATTAATAAAAAATGTTATGGCGTCGAAAAAGTTTCAAATAAGTTTAATCCCGTAGGAATCAAAAGACTCCGATCAAGCATGCTGTAAATAATTATTGAGTATTTCAGTAACTAAATAGCAACTTGTTATTGAAAATTAAGCTAAGCCTGTGTCTACCAATGACATTTTTTTGCTTCTCTGTTAAGTTTTACGTTTTCTTTAGAAATTATCTAAACACATCAATGTGTAATTATTGTGTATCCATTTAGATGAGCTAATTTCAAAGTGTTTTCTGGCAGCTGGTTAAAAACAAAGATATTATAAACAATTAAGGCCTCATTTCTTGTAGATACTGCCTAGGATCACGTGGACCTTGTTACTGGTATTTATAAATACGTATGCTATGGTCAAAATTATGGTTATATTTTGTAAAAAGGCAATTTTTTACAAAATTGTATTGGTAGTGGCAATTTGGCACGCCATATTATGTGGCGTATGCGTGTACTTCAGTGAATGAAGAACCTTAATGACTAAGTAGGTGTATTATCTTACAATTAAAATTAATACCTGATAATTTGTTAGCTCAATGGAAAACCCAATTTGTAACTTATCAGTACAAGAGCTTAGATAATTAAAAATGGGGAAAACCACACATAATTATATAATCATACGAACTTTAGCTTGGCTTGGAATAAAAAAAAATGCAATTTTAAAATTGGAATTTTAGCATCTCAATTCGATTGCCTTTATTTAATAGACAGCATTAAGCGTTAGACTGAATCCAAGTAGCGAGGCGAGAAACACGAGCATTGACACCAGGGTACACAGCATTGGCACAGCCGTAACCCCAAGAGCTAATACCAACCAAGATGCCATTATGATATACAGGACCACCGGAGTCACCCTGGCATTGGTCTCGAGTGCCAACGTTGGGCCAACCGAAACAAAGCATGTTGGCAGTCACGTTGGCGCCAAAGACGGCATAGCGGGTGGAACAGGTGTACTGATTGATAGTCCAAGCCTGGATGTGACGAAGCTGTTCGGTAGGGGCCGCACCGGCCTGCAAAACCAAAATTATACTTGAATACTGAAAAGTAACCAAAAAATACATAATTGGTATCTTAAGGTTACACTAGTCGACGGCACGAACTAGTTTTGTGCGCGGGGTTAAAATGCGTGCTATATCAACCGACAACACGTGCGGAGCAGATAAATGCTGTTATGAGCAGTAAGAAGCTAGTACGCGTACGAATACACACTTTTGCAATTTTTTTGCGAAATGGATGATGATTTAGAAATTTCGCGCGCTCGTTTTCGAGCGCGGGAAATTTTATAAACAGACCTTTGGGAGTCTGGATATCATGAAAAAACGACTGAATGTAGCTGTTCAAAATAAAATTATTTGCATTGTTGAACTACTAATCTATTCCTGTATGGAGGCCGTTTTTCAATTTTCCTTCTTCTTATGGTACTTATTTGCGCCCAAAGATGAGTTAAAATTAGTGTTAAAATATGTAACTTTCGAAGCTCATAACTTTCAAGTAATTTTATTTTTCTTTTTTGCTTCCATACAGGGCTAGATAATGACGAGACAAATTGATATCATTTTTTATTTTGAACGTACATCGTCAAACAGTGGAGTAAAAGCCAGACTACGTTTGTATGGAAGAGTTTTCGACTAGTGTAACCTTAACTGAAATACGTAAGTTCCTTACGGCTGTGGTGCCCCATCCCGCAGCCCAGACAATCTGATTGTCAGGTAGGTTGTAGTTGGTGCCAGCGATGGAAGCAGGTTGAACGGTGTTGCTGAAGACCATGGGGGCAGCAGTGCGCAGAATAGCGATGTCATAGTCCTTAGTACGAATGTTGAAACTAGGATGGACGGCGATGGAGCTCAGAGTGTAAACGGCACCGCCACTGTTGGCCCAGCTGGAGGCAACGCGGACACGCCAATTGAAGGCTGCATCACCGCTAAAAAGATAAGTATACGTTAAGAATAAGTGTTTTATGATCCCTAGGGAAGAAAAAAGACAGTTGCCCAACCGTTAGTGTTGTAGAATTAAAATCTTGAGGAAACCTGGACTTATATAGTATCTATTATCTAGTTAGCATAAATGTGTGTTCCATTGTTATAATTTCAGCAAGGCTTGCCAGTGCAAGGATAAAACGACTTTATGAAACTATGGAATTACGTCATAAGGATGTATGACCCCGTCCTTTTGTCCACTAATGACGACAAATTACATTTAATATTCCATATGGCAAGCGGGGTGTTCCAATTGTTATACCGTTAATGGCAAAGTTCATTAGAAAGAAAGTGCTTAACTACGGAAATTCTAATACGTGTTAAATGCGGGCGGTTACGCACTACACGTCCGTGTCCGTGATCCGTGTCCGTGATTTGAGTTCAAAATGTTCTGAATTATGACAGATTATGACGGATAGAGTTCGGATGTAGTGCGTAAGATACCCTGCAGGGAACACTACGGCTGCTTCGGAACCAAAATTTCACGAACACGGATCGGATGTAGTGCGTAACCGCCCTGAGGAACTATAATATATGTAAAAATAAAAAAAGTTAATTTAAAAAATCAAAAAACCCGACTGCTTGAAAAGCGAACTAAAAAGACGTAAACAAGAAGAAAATCATGATGTGCAGTCGGAGGATACATATTCGCGAGCTGGCGGACCAAAACCAGATGTATCCTCCGACTGCACATCATGATTTTCTTCTTGTTTACGTCTTTTTAGTTCGCTTTTCAAGCAGTCGGGTTTTTTGATTTTTTAAATTAACTTTTTTTATTTTTAACTTTTTAGTAAATTTGTTTTAGATTTCGGTACATTTAAACATATAAGTGTTATATATTTTTGTAATCACCTATTAAAACCCTTTCTTTTGATACCCCACACGATGGGTTTGGAAGTAAAAAAAAATTTTGTCCCTCACAATATGGCGCCCAAAATCCGCCATTTTTCTATTTTCCAATTTTAATGTAACCAGTGACACTCGCAGGGTTAAGACGAATCGATTGACGTATGAATCATCAAAATCGGCCAACGCGTTTGGTCTCTGGAACGCCACATAGGAACAAACATACATACATACTTACATACATACATACATGAACTGATAAACACATAACCCTCCTTCGGCAGTCGGGTAATAATACCAGCCTGTTACTGTTGACTGCAGGGCAGAGGCCTCTTCTCATGCAGACAAGGCACGAACATTAATCACTACTCTTGCAAGCACTTCAAGCTTATATTTTAACTATATAATTTCAGGTTTCCTCGCGATGTTTTCCTTTACCGATTGTCTAGGATAAACTTGAATGTACATCATTATATCAATTGAAAAAGTAACATTGTAACTTTCCTGAATTTGAACCCACGACTTCGAGCATGAGAGGCGAGGATAAAAGGGACTTTTTAAAGCACTTTAGCATACTTAAGTATTTTTTCGTTATTTACCCGACTGCCGAAGGAGGGTAATGTGTTTATCAGTCTATGTATGTATGTAAGTATGTATGTATGTATGTATGTATGTATGTATGTATGTATGTATGTATGTATGTATGTATGTATGTTTGTTCCTATGTGGCGTTCCAGAGACCAAACGCGTTGGCCGATTTTGATAATTCTTACGTTAATCGATTCGTCTAAACCCTGCGAGTGTCACTGGCTATATTAAAATTGTATGATAGAAAAATGGCGGATTTTGGGCGCCATATTGTGGGGGCCCAAATTTTTTTTCTCGTTCTATCCCATCGTGTGGAGTATCAAAATAAAGGGTTTTACAAGGCAATTTCAAAAATATATAACACTTATATATTTCTATGTACCAAATTCGAAAAAAAGTAACTAAAAAGTTATAAATAAAAAAAAGTTAATTAAAAAAATCAAAAAACCCGACTGCTTAAGAAGCGAACTAAAAAGACGTAAACAAGAAGAAAATTATGCTGTGCAGTCGGAGGATACATCTGGTTTTGGTCAGCCAGCTCGCGAATATGTATCCTCCGACTGCACAGCATGATTTTCTTCTTGTTTACGTCTTTTTAGTTCGCTTCTTAAGCAGTCGGGTTTTTTGATTTTTTTAATTAACTTTTTTTTTTTTTCAGTTATGCACTTGTCCTACCGAAGGTGCAATATACTCACTATACACAATGAGCGGCAGTAAGGATGGCTTTGGTAGTGACGATGGTGCCAACACATGCTTGGTTGAAGTTGTTGCCATTGGTCGAGTACAGCAAGGCAGCAATGCTGGGATATTGACTGATGACGGCCAACTGTCCACCCACAATCACAGATTGTTTTGTAGGGACGGCTGTAAAATCAAATTAGTGGCTATGACAGTTCATCATCATCATCATCATCATATCAGCCGAAAGACGTCCACTGCTGGACATAGGCCTCCCCCAAGCGTCGCCACATTGACCGGTCCCGTGCGTCTCGCAACCAGCGGATTCCCGCAACCTTCACCAGGTCATCGGTCCACCTGGTGGGAGGCCTTCCAACGCAACGTCTTCCGGTTCGCGGTCGCCACTCCAGAACCTTTCTGCCCCTTTCTTTCTTTCTTTCTTTCTTTCTTTCTGACAGTTAAAATAATAAAATTAACTTTCCTTAAAAAGTCCATAGATCTAAGTGTCTGTATCTTCTAATATCATGAATGTTGTATAAGGAAAAAAAAACATAGGTAGAACGAGAAAGGATGAACACAAAAAATACAACTGATGGTTGTTTATGGTGAACGATCAAAGAGACTGTTTAAATCAGGAAACAAAAAATCTTTTTAGAAGAAATGAAATATTATTTAGCCATTCTTGAAGTAATAATCTATACTATCTATACTATATAATATTATAAAGAGGAAAGATTTGTTTGTTTGTACCGAATAGGCTCCGAAACTACTGGACCGATTTAAATAATTCGTTTACCAATAGAAACCTACATTATCCCTGAGTGACAAAGGCTATTTTTTGATCCCGAAAACGGGTCCTGTGGGGTGGTCCACGGGAGCGAAGCCGCGGGGAACAGCTAGAATAATATAATATAATAGAACATTCTATGCCAATAGAAAAGTCGATAAAAATGCAACTCAATTAACAATATTATCTGTAAAGACTGAAGTCCATTGAGGATGTTCTTAATACCTGTTTATTATATGTTTCCGATAACCGACTAATGAAATAAGGTTAATTCATGATATCTATTTCAGAATGCAGCTTTACTGATAGTGAATGTGAACCAAGGTCAAATTGTGTGAAGAATAGGCTACTTAAGAAAATCAGACAAATTTTGCGGTTTACTACTCTGTTTACTGAATAACGCTGTTCATGATGATTGATTTCAGAATCGCTAACTCATTAATAAATAAAACCTAAATAGTAAAATCATAAATTTTCTTGGAAGCAATTATCTTATCTGCAGCCATTATATTGTTTACTATTTTTGTTACCTACAATAATATTTACGAGTATGTCTATTTCACATGACTGTACCTACTAGGTACAATAATAAACATATTATATTATGACTAAGATTTGAATCACTCATTTGTCAACAAGTCAATTATTTGCTTTGTCATTTTCCTGTATCATTCAAGAAAGGGAAAACTCTTATTATTATTATTTAATAACTAAAATACAAGTTTATAAAATCTTAAGAAATATGTCACACAAAACCGTTTTGACGATTTGTCTGTGGGAACCGAACAAGCAGTATTAAAAATAAGGTTTATTAATGCGGACACTTAATTTTCACATAATGAACTTATAAAAAACAAAACTAATAATAATATATTATCTTATGAAAAGTTAATAAAGGAACTATCTTATCTTATATCACATGACCCATACCTTATAAAACTACTTAATTACTTATTTGCTAATTCTCCCCCCACAATCTGCAAACCCGTTTAAAAAATCATTAGTATTTTTTTTTTTTCCATATTTTTGATCATGTCGATACAAAAGATAATTCAGTATAACCTTTAGTGGATTCTTTAGCTACTAAACCAAAAGTTTTTCTTTACTATAACGTACATAACGTAAACTATCTATAGTGGTATTCTATAAAAAATCTCAACTGATGCTCAATGATATTCTGTAAAAATCTCACCTGTACACAACACGATAATTCAATATAACGTTATTAACAAAACCTTTAGTGGATTATTTAGCTACTAAACCGTAAGTTCTTCTTTTCTATAACGTACATAACGTAAACTATCTATCGTGGTATTCTATAAAAAATCTCAACTGATGCTCAATGATATTCTGTAAAAATCTCACCGCTCGAAGTATGCCCAATCCATTGATTGTTTGATCAACTGATGCTAGGGATTGATTGATCAAGTTTGAATGACAGCTCGTTTCACCCAAGTCACCACGGTGAGATGTCTACAGAATCGACATGTTGATGAATTCTAAGCACATCGTTTAAACAAACTGGTAATAGTGGTAAAAGAAATCGGTAACCATCTGTAATGGTGGCCATTGGGCTTACTTCGAGCGTTGAGATTTTTACAGATAGTTACCGATTTACTTTACCTCCATTATTAGTTTGTTTAAACAACGACAATGGATTGCAATTGATTGTTTGATCAACTGATGCTAGCGATTGATTGATCAAGTTTGAATAACTGCTCAATTCACCTAAGTCATCATGGTGAGACGTCTACAGAATCGACAGGTTGATGATCTAAGCACGTCGTTTAAACAAACTGGTAACAGAGGTAAAAGAAATATGAGACTTACCCGTAACAGCAGCAAGCCCTAAGGCCAGCAAAAAGATGTTTGCATTCATGATGGACACCGATGCAACAACTTGCATTCCTAGTCCAAACACATGATTTATATAAAGTGCACTGATTCATAGATTCTGATTTATCTATAATAGATAATTTTCAATTACTGTTCGCTACCTGTTTTCTAGTAACCCGGTGGTTTTATCTAGCTTATCTGTCGAGTTAAGGGTTTTCCTTATAGAAATGCATGCGAGTTCCATTATACCTCTATTTATACTAAAGACAATAGAAAAGCAGTTGTTAGTTTTTACTCGACTGCAAAGAAAGGGTTATGTTTTTCGGGCCTATCTTGTATGTGTGTTTGTATGTAATATTCTTTATTTATTCGAGAGTAGTGGTGGCCCATAGGTAACGGCCCTGACTTACGTATCGTAGGGTCGTGAGTTCGAACCCAGGCAGGCGCTTTACTTTGTGTAAGTTATTTTCTCGCCACTGCTATTAAAACGGTGAAGGGCAACATCGTGAGGAAACCGGCATGCACTAGAGCCAAAAATTCGAAGACGTGTGACATTCACCAACCCACACTGGGCCCGCGTGGTGGATTAAGGCCTATTGCCTCTCTCACAGAGAAAATGCCTGTGTCCCAACAGTGGGAGCATTATAAGGCTGATGATAAATATACTTTATTACGTCATACCTTTCAAACCGCTAGACGGATTTATATAATTAAGACATATCGTTAGATACGTCTTGACCGCCCAAGTGTTCATATATAGGTGGAGTTAAAAAAAACAAACAAGGCGGATTTTGGGCGCCATATTGTGTGGGTCCCAATATTTTTTCAGCCAGTCCCATCTAGTTGGATATCAAAATAAAGAGTTATAAGAGGTGATTACAAAAACATATACCAATATATGTTTGAAAGTAATTCGAAAAAAATATAACTAATAAGTTGCAGTAAAAAAAAATAAAAATACAATAAATACCGACTGCATAAGAAGAGAACTAAAAAGCCGTAAACAAGAAAAAAACATGCTCTTGTTTACAGCTTTTTAGTTCGCTTCATATGAAGTCGGTATTTGTTTTTTTTGTATTATATCTCAATTTTCTTTCTATGGTAAGTGACGCAGAGGATGGCCGGAGCTAGTCAAAATTAATAATCTATGATCCAAACATCCCTAAACCGAAACAGCTTGGAATCAAGGGGGAGGCTTTATTACCATCTGTATGATCAAACAGAAGTCAAGTGACCATTTTTCAGTCACTTTGTCGTCCAGTCGACGTCATCACGACAAGAGAAGGAAAGGCTTTCATCGTACTTTATCTTGTTTTGAGGTTAATAGGTACCTGTTGTATGCCCCAAAACTCTTAAAACTGTTTTTTTTTTAATATATTCTAAAAAGTGATTAACTACTAAAAAAATCTTTGGTAACTTGTCAGTTTCATTCCGCTGCTACTCAGTTGAAGTACTAAAATAAAACACTGTTCAAATAAACAATACACTGAATTGTGTTCAATATCTTGTTGACAACGAAAATGACAATTTAACATACGCAGCACTTTGTATCTTCAAGTCTTTTCCACTTGCGAAGAGATATTTCCAAATAACCGAAGACGTCAACACTCGATTTAACAAGCACTTTTAAACATGACACATAAGTAGATTGAAATAAGTAATTACTATTAGCAAGTGAATTGGAACCACGTGAATTCAATGATATAACATCATGCATTCCCAGAAAGGTCGGCCCGGGGTGCACCTAACTCCGTCAGTTATATTTAAGTCCGATATTACAGGTGACGATAAATTACCATCAACAGGGCACAATCGCACAATCCGGGTTGCTACTAAGAAATTCTAGAAGGATGGATTCCCAATGATTATATGACGCCGTTCTCTAAATATTGAGATTTCTATGAACATTTTTTGGTCTTTTTACCCGACTGCCAAATGAGGGTAATGTGTTTATCAGTCTATGTATGTATGTATGTATGTTTGTTCCTATGTGGCGTTCCAGAGACCAAACGCGATTTTGATGATTCTTACGTCAATCGATTCGTCTTAACCCTGCGAGTGTCACTGGCTACATTAAAATTGGAATATATAAAAATGGCGGATTTTGGGCTCCATATTGTGGGCACCTAATTTTGAATCTGGTTTTGTAAAGCCAGCTCGCGAATATGTATCCTCCGACTGCACAGCATGACTTTCTTCTTGTTTACGACTTTATAGTTCACCTTTTATGCAGACGAGTTTTATGATTTTTTAAATTTACTTTTGAAATGAATAAATTGTCTATTAGAAATGTAACAAGTACAAAAAACTTAAGTATAATCAACACATTATTAAGCGTTCCTTATTCCCTCTTTATATGGCCACTTAACACCTAATCCTAAGTAATTAAACTTTACATTGTTACCAACTCAATTTGCTTCGATTAATAGCAACAGCTTTTTGCCGTAAATTACCTCTTTGCGAGGTAAATTAAACACTTCGGTTTGGAATGAATCAAGCCCTACATGTTATAAATAAATTATGGGTTCGGAAAGTTGGTTTCGCTAACTTCATCGGCCACAATGATTGGTTTAAACTTCATTTTGTATTTATACTGATGAATTATTTTGTTATGTTTGTTGTTTGTTTTATCTATCTATCTATTTATATATAAGGCAAAAGTGATTGACTGATGTATCAACGCACAGGCCAAACCCTTAGGGCTAGAAACTTAAAATTTCGCACACGTATTCTTCTTATGACGATGCTTACATCCACTAAGGAAGGAGTTTTCAAAATTCAACCCCTAAGGGGGTGAAATAGGGGATAAATGTTTGTATGAAACTTTTTATTAAAAAGTCATCTGTAGGATAAAACACGGATCACGAGAACGAAGTCGCGGGCGAAGTGCTAGTTATCCATAAAAAGCACCTAACAATAATCATCAAGTGATTATGTCTTAATCCGATATATTATGTAGCTCTAATATAAGACTAGATTTTTCGTATTTTATGAAACGTCTATTCAGAAAAACGATAATGATGTAAAAAATATGACTTTAATTTATATTTAGATTCACATTTTAAGCGTTAGCCTGGATCCAGGAAGCGAAACGGGAAACACGAGCGTTAACACCAGGGTATTGAGGAAGAGCACAGCCAAAGCCCCAGGAACAAACACCGACGAGGACACCGTTGTGGTATAGAGGACCGCCGGAGTCACCCTGGCACTGGTCGCGACCACCAACGTCAAGCACGCCGGAGCACAGCATGTTGTCGGTGATGGTGCCTCCACCAGCAGCATAGCGAGACCGACAGGTGGCCTGGTTCACAGTCCAGATCTGAACGTGGCGTAGTTGCTCAGAAGCGGGACCACCGGACTGTAAATGTAATACAAATAATGAAAACCCTTCCTTTCAAAACTAATAACGCCACTGAAATCGTAATTCGACTAGATTTAACTAGATGGATATATTCACGATGTAGCGCCGTCAAGGTTTGTTTATTTTGATTTATTTACTTCTTCTTTAAGAAACTTTGCTCTACTCTAGGCATTTATTCCTGTATCGTGAGTGCGTTTTACAAACATTTAAACTCACATTCACAAATCACACAGATCCGGAACAACTATCTGTAGGCTATACAAATATTTGTTCCGTGCGGCACATAGCGCAGCAGTCGATCTCTCAACCACTCGCCAATCGTGTCGTCAATGAAGTTATTATAAAATGAAGATTTATAATGTAAATTGTATATAACACGCAGTCAGTGTCGTCCTTTTATTTGCAAACTTGACTTACACACCGTGTACCTAGATAAGCTTAAAATATGAAGAAGATTCGTAGTGAATCTCTCTTTTCAAAGAACCAATTGAAAATACTCACAGAAATTGTACCCCATCCAGCGGCCCAAACAGCTTGATGGTCACCAAGGCTATAGTTGGGACCTGCGACGGAAGCAGCTTGTACAACGTTGTTAAAAGAGATGGTACTGGTAGTATGCATGACGGCGACATCAAAGTCCATAGTCCCGGGGTTATAACTAGGATGGACTCTGATGGAGCCACAGGCGTAGACGACACCACCACTGCTAGCCCAGGTGGAGCCAACTCGGAAACGCCATCTAGACGGAGAGTCACCACTGAAAAATTAAAATAAATTGTTATTTTTGATCTTCATTTGTTTTCTTATGTCTCATTTAATCATTTTGGGCATTATTTATAAAAAAATAACTATATGATTATAGTTCATATACTTATTAGCAGATTCTTAATTCAAATTCTCCACAGAACAATTTGAATAAAGAATCTAGTAATCATTGAGGTTCTTTTTTATATAAATAAGACTGTTTGAACTTACTAGGGACAATGAGCAGCGGTCAAGATAGCTCTGTTGGTGATGATGGTGCCGCCACAGCTTTGAACGTAGGAGTTACCCCATGAGTACAGCAGAGCCACGATGCTAGGGTATTGCTCGACGGTGGTGACAGAGCCACCCACAATCCGCTGCGGGAACGCAGGGATGGCTGTAGAAAAGGAATAAGGAATTCAGATATAATACGAGTTAGTGAAAATAAATAAAATAATACAAAAACCCCAGAAGTCAATGACAGTTCTATAATAAGAGTTTTCAGGAAAATTCACGCCACCAGTTAGCGCCACTTTGACAAGAGATCCTACACTTGGAAAACGTAACGGACATCAACATGACTTTCACGTCAATTACGCAAATATAAGCGCTTTGACACGAGGCTCGACCTAACGTTTCAGTGCTTCCACATCATGCACCACGTTTGTACTTCAACAAATCCCATCTCCTGAGTCTGGTCTTCGGTATTGTTATCGAAAACTATTTCTTCTGAACCAGTAAAATAATGACCAGTACATTATTAGAATCGATTTAATGCAATATACAGATAATGATTACTAATCTAATCGAAGCTTAACTACCGAGTTAATCTTATCCTATTACCTTGATGCAGTAAAGTAATGAATGTGCAATAAGATGGGATTTTTATTTGATTGATTGTTTTACTACAAGTAATATTTAAATAAACTATCTAGTTGTGATATTTTCGTCTACTTAATACAATATAGATTTAGGCCAATTAAAGATTAAATCGAGATAAGTTTGCACCTTTTTTAGGTTTCCGTACCCAAAGGGTAAAAACGGAACCCTATTACTACCACGGTCCGTCTGTCTGTCTGTCACCAGGCTGTATCTTATGAACCGTGATAGCTAGACAGTTGAAATTTTCACAGATGATGTATTTCTGTTGCCGCTATAACAACAAATACTAACAACAGATTAAAATAACTATTTAAGTGGGGCTCCCATACAAAAAACGGTTTATTTTCCGTTTTTTGCGATAATGGTACGGAATCCTTCGTGCGCGAGTCCAACTCGCACTTAGCCGAGTTTTTTTTAATGATCTAGATACATAAAGTTAAAAAAATCGTAGATACTTTGGTGTAGTTCTATTCTTCTTATTATTAGCGGGTATGCCAGTTTTGGCGGGGTCGGGTGGTGCGGTACTATTTAAATTAAAATAAAGTTGAAATCTATTTATGTTTCTGTAATAGTTTCGAATTTACATGTGTCATCTAAATTTAAGTTTTTTTTTTATTTAATCCTGAGCCAATTATAATAAGGAAAGAAAATTGATTGCTTATACATAGGAGCTAATCTATGGAACTACTACCGACGAAAATTGATTCATATAAAACTACAAAATCGCTGAGAATCATAGGTTACTATTTAGCCCGAAAAACTGAACAATTACTTTTATTACCTATGTTCCTATATTATCTATAACTAGCTGCCCTCCCCCTACCTTTATTAACTCCGTTCCTATATTATCTATAACTAGCTGCCCTCCCCCTACCTTTATTAACTCCGGTCCTATATTATCTAAAACTAGCTGCCCTCCCCTACCTCTATTACTCCGTTCCTATATTATCTATAACTAGCTGCCCTCCCCCTACCTTTATTAACTCCGTTCCTATATTATCTATAACTAGCTGCCCTCCCCCTACCTTTATTAACTCCGGTCCTATATTATATATAACTAGCTGCCCTCCCCCTACCTTTATTAACTCCGGTCCTATATTATCTAAAACTAGCTGCCCTCCCCTACCTCTATTACTCCGTTCCTATATTATCTATAACTAGCTGCCCTTTCCCTCCCCTGCGGCCTTGCCCACGTGGAATTAGTACTTAATTATTGTATAATCCATTTAAATAAAGTGCATATTGTTGTTGTTGTAGTTGTTAGTCCCAGATATTATTACTACTCATGATTCCTGCCAAGGTATATTTTTTTGTTTGTTCTCCTGCTACTTTGTATGTACCTACTATCAAATCGTACGAATTTATACATAATTTAAAACTATGGCCTCGTAGTATTAGTACTTCTCCAATATCTTTATAAATTATAGCCTATGTGTTATTCTGATGTATAAGCTATATTTCTGTAAAGTTTCCTCAACATCCGTTCAGTAGTTTTTGCGTTTATGAAAGAGTAACAAACATCCATGCTCACAAACTTTCACGTTTATAATATATACTAGCTTCTGCCAGCGGCTTCGCACGCGAGAATATCGAAAATTATCCCAACGGCACATATTCCCGGGATAAAAAGCAAACATCTTTTATTCGAGCATTTTGAGTTGGGCGCCAACTCAAAATGCTTTGATTTTTTATTTTGTTTTGTTAAAAGATTTGCTATTGTTTGCTTTTCAGTTCGATATTTCTTCAGTTATTTTTTTTGTTTAAAAGGGTTTGTTTTCGTCATAATAATTGGCACAGTGATAATTATTTTAGTGTAGTCTCGATTTGTAATATTACTAGTCCTATCACTGTTAATAAATATAGTAAGTTACTGTGCTATTATGACGATTGGCTTACAAGTCAGTCTTTTATGAAATCACTAGCTTATGCCAGCGGCTTTGCCCGCGTGTAAAGTGTTTTATCATCCCAAGGGAACATATACAGGGATAAAAGTGCCAAATTTCACACACACACACACACTCACAAGCTTTTGCCTTTATTATATTTATTAGTGTGATGTGATTAGGTACTACAACCTCAATCATCAGTGTTTTCAAAAGTCTTCACAGCGGACGATATAATTGTAAACACAAAATCATACGATGTATGAAAACCCGTATCCTCAAAGAAAGCCACAGGATAACAAGCAGAAACTCTCGCTCTCACGGATGAATGCACGTGAATACGGCCGACTCAAAGCTTATTTGAATACGTATTGGCTGAAGGGATAAGCAAATGTTTACTGTGTTGTACACCAACTCTGCTACTGTAACGGCATTATGTTTAGTAAAAAAAACCTTCTTTGAAAACCTTCAATAATGGTTTGGCCTAAACGAAACTAGTAACAAGGCATTGGAAACAAAGTACAAGACAACTAATATTTATAATTAACGGTTACCCATAGCATTTACGCCAAATAATTACTGAATACAATAATAATCAATAAGCAAACAATATTTTTGGAATAAATTAGGTCGTTGCAATCATAGTACAATCTTCTGGCTGCCAAAAAGTTGGGGATCCTTGCGAAGGTGAGACGGTACTTCACGCCAGAACAGCTGCTTAAGTTGTATAAAGCGCAAGTTCGATCTTGCATGGAGTACTGTTCTCATCTCTGAGATGGATCTGCCAAGTACCAGCTTGATGCTCTAGAGTCGATCGAAAAACGGGCCAAGAGGCTCATCGGCAATGAGGCACTGGTCGAGTCAAAGCTCCAGAGCCTTGAACATCGTCGTCGAGTTGCCAGCTTGTCGGTTTTTTATCGGTTGCATTTCGGAGTGTGTCCGATGGAATTGCATGATCTAATTCCGCCTAACCCGTTTCATCATCGGACTACAAGACGTACGGCAATGCGCCATTGGTACATGGTGGAGATCCCACCCATACGCACTAAACGTTTTGGAAATACTTTCATTATGCGTACAGCTAAGGAGTGGAATTCCCTGCCAGTGTCTGTGTTTCCAGATAGCTACAACCTCGGGGTCTTTAAGTCAAGAGTGAATAGGTTACTTCTAGGCAAGCGTGTTACACCGTCGACCACATCATCGCTTACCATCAGGTGAGAGAGTGGTCAAGCGCGAGACTATCTATATTAAAATAATAAAAAAAACTGGTAAAGTGCAAGTCGGACTCGCGGACGAAAGGTACCGTACCACTAACGCAAAAAAAAAACTGCAAAAATATCACTTTTGTTGTATGGGAGCCCCACTTAAATATTTATTTTATTCTGTTTTCAGTATTTTTTGTTATAGCGGCAACAGAAATACATCATCTGTGAAAATTTTAACTGTCGAGTTATCACGGTTCATGAGATACAGCCTGGTGACAAGCGGACAGACAGACAGACGGATCGGGGAGTCTTAGTAATAGGGTCCCGTTTTTACCCTTTGGGTACGGAACCCTAAAAAACACCTTGATTCCCTGATGTACGCACAAAGGAAAAAATGAAAATTATTTTAGTTTTAGAAGAAAAAGATAAATAGTAATTCTTCACAATGAAAGCTGATATAAGTATATACTTGGGCAAAGAAACAGAATTACCAACCACAACATTTATTTGCAACGTTGTGGCTCTAGTTTTTTGGGAATTTTCTGTTGCCCGATGATCTTTTGTTTCCTGCATAATTTTATTTTATGTTATAAATATGTATAACTAGTTAAGATAAAATCAAAATCAAAGATCTATATTACACATACCTGAAACAGCAGCCAGGCAAGCCAACAAGGCAATAATGACACGCATCGTGACTCCTTTGTACACCTTTTAACTACAGCCGTAGTTCACCAGTATTTATACAAAAATCTAATGCGTAGATATAATTTAACCAATGTTACAGATAATCCAGAGATATCTATATTACTATTAGTTAATTGCTTATCATCTAACCTTCTTCAGATGTTACAAAATAATAGTGTACCAGTATCGGCGTATGCAGGTGTCTACATAGATAAACCAAAATCTGACCTTCAAGACTCTATCAAGATGCTAATCTGACCTAAATTTAAACCCAATAAAAAAGTTGATCTATTAATAGGTCAACTTTTTTATTGGGTTTAAGTTTAGGTCAGATGAGATGAGACAGGAGATGCAATAGCATTAATGCAAATGCATCTCCTGTCTTATAGTTGATACAAAATTCATGTAACATAAGTTGGTACGGAACACAGCTTTTAAAATTCACGAGACTAAATTGCAGGCAAGGCAAAGCCCTGCTTGATTGCCTTATATGACACATCATTAGGTTTATGTCAAAGGGATGGTTAATCTACCTGCACTAAGACAAAGAAACACACTAGTTCTGTCAATATGAATCATTCTCAGGACACCGAGAAGTTCCATTTGCTTTGCAAATCGTGGTAGTTTGGAGCAGTCATTCCAGGGGCCTTACTATGAAACTTACGTCATCATAATTCCGTTTTGGAACAGTCATATTCGTCCTGTATAGCTCCATCTCTCTTTCACACTACAACCATGATGGTTTTAATACATCACAGTAGTTATCCCTACTATCGGTATATACTTAACTTTTTTGCGAGACGTTTCATATTCACTGCGCCTGCTTAAAACGAAATATTACAATTTACCGATTATCAATTTGATTAATAACTCGATACTGATTACATGCAAACACACTTCAGACCACTTGTTTATTAAAAACTTATCAGGCGCTAAAATAGGAAACATAAACATAAATGTTTGTAGCCAAACTATGGCGAACTTTACCACAAAGAATATACTTACAAAAAGTTCTCTTCCACAGTGTGTTAACAGTTTTCTCTGACAAATTAACAACATCGTTTTCGAATATATCAGGCAGTGCACGGGACGAATAACGTATGTACTCTCAAAATGGCCCTTTGCCTTTCGGTGCGCACATTAATCTCCTTGAACTTAAGATATCGCACAATTCAGAAACTCCGGCCATTATGCCGAGGGAAGACCGTATTTTTCAGGAAGTTATGCTTTAAAAACGTGTATTATGATATCTTTAAGTTTATTGTCCAGCACTTTTATGAAAGGATGAGAATAATATGTAAGCGATGCAGATTATATTAGGAAATTTATACATTTCTTCTTGGGCGATTTATAAAAAAAACTTTTTTCGGAAAAGGAAAAAAAAACTTCGGAAAAGAAAGTTATTTTTCTTATTGCAGTGTTTTTTTGGAAGTCGGTTTGTTTTTTTGTTAAAAAGTTTTTTATTTATCTCTTTTAGTTTTGATAGGTACTTCCAATTGCCATAAAATTCAAATATAGCCAAAGTACATCTCATGACGATTCCAATAAGCCCATACACGACTAGGATACATTGTTTTATTTCGGAATACCAGTGCCTACCTGCCGGCTTCATCATCAAATCAGTTTGATGGTACCATTTTCATCAGCATTATGTATTCATAAGTATTTGCTTCATCATAGTCGTTAAACTATTCGAGATATCTTATAACCCATGACATACTTAGCATTAAGGCATTCTATTGCCCATCTGTGGTCTTATTCACCAGTTCCACTTCACCAAAAATGTTACTTTCTGAGTGCAGA
The DNA here is from genome assembly GCA_945859665.1 of Anorthoa munda. Taxonomy (NCBI): domain Eukaryota; kingdom Metazoa; phylum Arthropoda; class Insecta; order Lepidoptera; family Noctuidae; genus Anorthoa; species Anorthoa munda. The sequence continues at coordinate 24,602,774 of OX243900.1, read as the reverse complement.
TGATTGCATTGTTGTTAAAAATACCAAAATCGCTATATGTATGGCTATAATATTTGAGGAGTTTCCTCGATTTCTCCAAGATCCCTTCATCAGATCCTGACCTGATGACTATGGGACCAATTGGAAAGTAGGGTATACTTTCCAATTGGTCCCATATTCAAACAAAAGAAGAATTTTCCAAATCGGTCCAGGCGTCTTACAGTAATCGGGGAAAAACATAAAAAACATAAAAGATTCCGACGAATTGAGAACCTCCTCCTTTTTTTGAAGTCGGTTAAAAATACACAATGTGGAGAAAAAATCAAAAATATTGTCATCGATTTATTTTATAATATATGTAAGTATACAAAACTGACCACTTAATTTGTTATTGCTCACAGACTAACGTGTAACAAGTATGTATAGAGCATGCAAATATTTTTCTATGGACAAGGAACCCATCAACCACTCAGCCTTCTTCTTAGTTAACATTAGCATTAGATTCAATCCAGCTAGTAAAGCGGGATACTCGAGTGTTGACACCAGGGTACCGAGCTGAGGCGCAGCCGGCCCCCCAAGAACAGATACCCACGACGACACCGTTGTGGTAGAGAGGTCCGCCGGAGTCTCCCTGGCACTGGTCGCGACCGCCGACGTCGAGCCAGCCGGAACACAACATGTTGTCCGTGACTTTTTTGCCATAGGCTGCATACCGGGATCGACAGACTGCCTGGTTCACTGTCCTCAGCTGAACGTGACGTAGTTGCTCGGAAGCTGAACCACCTGACTGTTAAAAAAAACATTAACGATGAAAAACCAGAGTATGAAAACCCTGATGTTAAACTGGCGAAATTATTATTGTCATAGCCGTAAAGTAAATCAAAAATAAACCAGAAAGTCGAGAAAAAGTGACGTTCTATCAGCGGTAGTAAAGGATTATCGAAAAATCTAACAAAATAAATCAGAGAGCCTAGCAAAAGTAACTAACTATCAGTGGTGGATAACGATTCTCGAAAAGTCCAAAATATAAAGGTAGTCAAAGTCAAATGTATTTATTTCAACTAGGCCATTATGCGGCACTTTTGAACGTTAAAAATTTACATGTAATAAAAAATTGATTCTACCGTGCATTCGGAAAAGTAGGTTGATATGGAGTAGAATGCACAAGAAACTCCATAATCCACCATTATTGACATGCACTACCAAAATATACTTAATGCGATTTTTTTAACAACAAACCATTGGTAGACAGTCACAGTCGTCATTACTGATAGAAAGTCACCAAAAAACACTGAAGCCAACTTTGAATTAAACTAGCATTGCACATAAAGAAAGAAAGGACACATATTTATTTGGCAAGTTTCGTTTTTACTTTGTCGTAATGATAAATAAGAATATCACTTTGACTATACTCTCTAGTTTCAATAATGATAAACTTACAGACGTAGTTCCCCATCCAGCTGCGACAACAGTATCATTATCACGTAGATTGTAATTGACTCCAGCAATAGAAGCGGGTTGAACCATATGCCCAAAGGCAATGGTGCCAGTCGTTCTTAAGATGGCGACATCATTGTCAATGGTGCGAGAGTTGTATTTAGGGTGGACAAAGATGGCGATGACAGTGTGCAAGAAGCCACCACTGTTAGCAAAGCTGGAGCCAACGCGGACCCGCCATTTGTTGATTGAATCACCACTGAAACAGAAAAAAGTATGTATTTACTTACTTGCCTCTGAAGGCTACAATTATGATTCGAAAATTAAATCTTTTGCATAGGCATCTTTCTATTACGCGGTCGTGACTTTTTTTTACGAGCTCGATCATTATTTTTGCAGTTGAGTTTAAAAAGTTTAGTAGCAAGGAGTTTTCATACATAGAATAAAATAGGATAGATTTTAATCGAGGAAAAATGAATGAGTCCGTACGTCTTAGCATTGAATTCTCAAAAGCTTTTAAATGGTTGTTTAGAATATTTAATTACCAGTTTTAATTCAATTATGTTCTCATAAAAAATTGACAAAAGTCGAATAGGCTGTTTTCGTTGCGTAAAAAAATATGTCCAGTTGCAAAAACGCGCCATTTTCTGAAAATTTTAATTTTTGTGTGTTAAATAATTTTTTTTTTATTAATATTATACTCCACACGATATTTTATCTGAGGCGAAAACTGCGCAAGATGAAATTTTGCCCCCAAAATCTCGAGAAAATTATAAGGCGACTTACGATAATTTTATTTTATGGAAAAAAACAAATTTAATTCTTTGATTTGTTTTTACTATTTCCCACAACTGAATTGAAAAACGTCGTGTGATACACGGGTGTGTAGGTTATTGCAAACTTTACACCCTTGTATCACAATGTACTATTGTTTCAATCCAAACAGTTAATATTTCTCTCACAAACACTTTTTCAAACCAAATCGATCGTCGTCGTTAAAGTTTTTTGTTTTTATTAGGCGCTCATTGCGCAACAAAAGAAGTGTTTGTGATAATATTTGAATCTAAATATTAACTGTCACTTTTAAAGTCACTTAAGATCATTGATAGATAAGTTCATTGAACCGCTATCCTTCAATTTTGTGATTTGATAATAGTGATAGCGTTTCTTACAAAGATAAAATGTGAATCACTTTCTAATATTAACTCATCAACTTCAAAACATCAAATCAATATCTCTAAAAACTTCTCAAAAGAGATTCAGATAAATCCGTAGAACAAAAACTTATTTTGCAACTTGTCCATATTGCCGAATCGGATTAAAACAATGGTCATTTCTATTGTGTCTGCTAATTGACACTTGAGTCAATACTAGACAGTAGAGTGTCACAAATCCGGCACTATTGAAAACCATGGGGGTGCCGTATTATTGAAATGTTTGGATTACTAGATTTGTATATAAAAATCAAGACAAATAAAATAAAGGTATCATAATGTACCAATTTAATAAGCAAATATGTAGGAAACTGTGGACAAGACGCGGGCTGAAGTGTTGAAGAGCCGGAGTCGTGAGACTCTTCTATAGTTACTTACGAAGGACAATGCCCAGCGGTAAGAATAGATCTACTAGTGATGATGGTGCCTCCACAAGACTGATAGAAACTTGCTCCGAAGTAGGAATAGAGCAGGGCCGCGATAGTGGGGTACTGGTCAACGGTAGTAACAGCACCTCCCACTATCCTTTGAGGATTAGCAGGAACGGCTGAAATTATAGAAGAAAGTGCTGCATTAATCAATTTGCAAGAAGAAACATATAGGATAGAGAGTGCGTTAAACTTTAAAACGATGCTATCCATGTAAAAATGTTGGATATTTTGTATTTTTTTGTACATCGTCTAACAATTTCTTCTTTTTTTTTTTCTTCCGGTGTGGATAATCCTCATTGGATGTCCTCCGCCCTGGGGGGTGGAGGGGTCTGTCAGACTCCTACTGACTAAAAATCAACCCGGTGTTACACACCTACGCTGGGGGTCTCGGGAACAACGATACTTCGCGCGTGGAACACTACGCGCCACCACCTCGGGTCCTGATGTGTGGGGGGCGACGGACGTCCCCGAGTCCGTCACCCCTAGACCCATTTAGGGGGGCTGCAAGAGGGCGTTGTCCGCCCTCCGCTGACACCCTGCGCATCTGCTGCGGATCGGGTTAGCGGATGAAATCTCCCTCTCCCTCTCCGCAGCCACCTTCTGCGAGACGACTGTTTCGCAGAAGGATACCACCGCGTCCCAGGACTCCTCGCCGCCGACCATAGATTCGACTACGGCCGGCAGCGACAGGTCACTGCCTACTTCAGAGATGAGGGCACGGCGTGGCTCCTTCCAAGCGGCACACTCTGCCAGCGTATGCCGCGCCGTGTCCTTCCGGCAGTCGACGCAGTGGTGACACCGGGTGTGGGGCTCCCTGTTTATGCGACACAGGTACTTCCCGAAACTACCATGCCCCGAGAGCACTTGCGTCACCCGAAACGACAGGGAGCCGTGCTTCCTCCCGAGCCAGCGCTCGAGCACTGGCCGGACCGCCTCGATAGTAATGAGGCCGATGGTAGGGCGTGAAAGCCAGTCCCGCCATTCCGCCACCAGGACCTCGCGAAGCTGAGACTGACGCAACTCCATATGTCGATGCATCAGCTCCTCGCCCCGCGCCCGCGCTTGCTCGCGCTACCGATACAGTGACGCGAGTACCTTCGCCTCCAGGTCCCAGGGCGGGGATCCAGCCCGTGCACAAGCCGCCTCGTAGGAGATCGTGCGATACCCCATGATGACTCTGACGGCCATCGCTCTCTGCGGCTTTCGCAGAACAGCGATGCTGCCAGCCGTCAGGTTAGCCACCCAGATCGGGGCCCCATACAGGGCCTCAAAAGGACACAGGGCCATCGATCGCACGATCCCCACGTAGAGCCGCCTACAGGCGGCGCTCGGGCCCCCCAGATTGGGAAGCGTTGACAGCGCCCCAGCCGCGCCCAACAACTTGGGCGCCAGCCGCCGGTAGTGGGGGCCGAAATCCCACCGGCTGTCGAGCACCAATCCCAGGTACTTCATGGTTGACTCGATAGCGATTCTAGCCCCCCCGGCGAGGATGTGGGCATCGGGTGGTGGCGCCCGCCGGGGGCCATGAAAGACCATGGCCTCCGACTTGTTGAAGGCCACCTCCAGGCCAAGGTGCCGTATGCGGCTCACCATCTGATGACATGCGGTGCGGTGCTGGACGCCATCACGTCCCACGTAGATGACACACATCTCCGCCAAATAAGCCCCGAAGATGCGGCGGAGGTAGGGAGGCACTCGATGATACCGCAGTGCCTCCCAAACACAACTCCAGGGCAGGGTGTTGAAGGCGTTGGAAATGTCCAAGGACACCGCCAACATCACCCCACCCCGGGACACCGCTTCCTCCGCCAGGACTCTCACCTGCTATATCGCGTGGATGGTGGAGCGCCTATGCCGAAAGCCAAACTGGCTTTCGTCCAGGTCCGGCCCCTCTCTGTACAAGTAGCTGACGAGGCGGGCAGCGATTATCCGCTCGAACAGATTACCCACCTCGTCTAGCAGCTATATGTATGGGCTGGTACGCGGACGGCGATTCCGCAGGGCGCCCCGCCTTCCTGAGCCGGACCAGACGACCGGATTTCCACACCTAACCCAACCTAACCGTCTTACGGGCGACTTATATAACCGACAGACTAAAGAGATTCGGCATTATCAAAATTTTATATAAAATATTTAAATTACCTCAATTATAAAAAAGAGAGGCTATGCATCAAATCCCGTCCTTCTGTTTAAAGATATTACTTTAAGTGTTAATTAAAACACGTTCCTATTATAAACGTAACGTTTACGTTCCCAGTAAAGAGAAAACGTAACGAAGATATTGTTTATGGTTAATAAAATCCATTTTATAAACATCTCAGGCCTCACCAGTTTTCATGGCTTTCGTTTTATTAGCTTTAACGTAATAAGCCTCTTTAAGATTATTGTTTTTGTTACAGGTAAAGTCAAAACTTCATCATCATAAACCTATCAGTCCACTGCAGTGATATGCGTCTCCAACTGAAGATAAGATATCATCACAAGAAAAGGTATCCAGCCAGTAATGTGTTTGTTAGAAGGTCAGTAATGCAATATCAAAAAAACGTTTTTACAAAAAGATAACCGATTTCCAATTTGAAACTTTAATTTCGGAAGTCGGTTTTTTTTTAGTAACAAAAGAAAACACTTTTTAGTAGTGGTACCTACATAATAGGCAAGTTCTATAGTAAGGTACCTATAATGTCCAAAGTTATACCAGAATAGATTACCCGAATAATATGAAACTTGAACATAACCGATGAAATTAGAGTGTACCAGGGTGAACTGTACACATCTGCGTACCCCTTTAGAGTGTTCCGGTGTGATGTTAAACAATGAACAGACATGCGATAGCAGCAATCTCGAGATATTTGCCATTATTTATTGAAGAGTTCTGTTGCATAATATCATCGAAGTTCTTCATTAGATCTTCACCAAATTTAAATGGGACCAATTCGGGCACATACTCTTCCAAACAAAAACAGATTTTATTTTAAATCGGTCCACAATTGACGGAGCAATCGGTAAACATACACAAAAACAAAGTCTTAAGCGGAAAACCTGTTAAAAACATAACTGCCAGATTTCTCCTGTTTATTATTTCTACTATCCTTTGCCAGTTACTTCGCCCTCGTGATAGCCGATAATTATCTCACGGGAATTTACCTACAAAAGGAATAACAAATATCCAAAATTCCAATTCAGGCCACGGCCCGTGTTCTAAAACTACATAACCTTCAGCCGTTGAAGTGTTATTGTTTATCAAACTTGCAAATATACAGACAACACACAGGATATTATCAACATTGGATTCAAACAAAAGGGTCTGCCATGACCAAATACTAAGTAGAAATAAATGCACTTATAAATTGGCACTTAAAAGCAGACCACTCATACACTTAGAACCACTCCTATGAGCGCACGATAAGAAATACCTTGATCCACAGATTACAACCAATGTAGAACCTTGGGTCCTAAAAAAAGTGACATTATATCAGCGATATTTTTTCGTTATGTACACCGACTTCCAAAAAGAAAGTTATTTTTTCAATTTGTAGTATTTTTATTTGGAAGTCGGTAGTATTTTTTTGTAAAAATGTTTCTTTTTTGTTCACTTTCCACTGCTCTCAAAACGGTGAAGCAAAACATCGTGAGGAAACCGGCATGTCCTAGAACCAAAAATTCGAAGACATGTGTGCGCTTTTTAGTTGTATCTAATAGGCAACTTGGCTTTATTAAGGGACCTATAATGCCATAAAAGATTATCCGAATACCATGAACTTGAACATAACCGGTGAAATGAGAGTGTACCAAGGTGAACTGTACACATCTGCGTACCCCTTTAGGCCATACTGGCGTGATGTTATGTTATGAAATGGTATAAACCATAAACAGACAAAGGATTGCAGCAATCCCGAGAGATGTGCCGTCATTAATTGAAGAGTTCTATTGTATATCTCCGAAGTTCTTAATCAGATCTTCACCAAATTAAAATGGGACCAATTTCAAAACATACTCTTGACGGAGAAATTGGTGAACATACACAAAAAAAAGAAACAAACATAAAGTCGAACATAGAACTACATCCTTTTTGGAAAGTTGGTTAAAAATAGCTACTGGACATGGTCTTGCAGCCAACTTCAGAGACACAAAGATCCTCTCTGACATTGTACTAGGTGTTTGGGTAACACGGTATCCCTTGGCAATACTGGTGTCACATTTCTTGCCTTCTGACTATCCTCAACGACTGCCAAAGATCTAAAAATGATGGCTGGGACCACAGCTTAACGCGCTTTCCGAGGCACGGAGGAATCTCGCTATGTAAACATGGTCACCCATCTACGGATCGACCTCGGTAAGTGATGCTTAACCTTGAAGATTGACTAGTTAGACTGTCACTTTGTCTATTTTGTTAGAGTAAATATTTCAAAAATACCTAACTATAGATGAAAAAACAAAGTCAAAGGTTTGCAAATTTTACCAACCTATAGATCTTATCAAGGAATGTAAATGATGTTTTTTGTAAGAAAGGACAGGAAAAAGGGGTTAGTGGTTCATCGTCTACAAACGGCACATTAACCCATTTTCCTTTATCACCTCCTTACAATTTTGCCAGAAAATACCCCAAACGAAAGAGGTGCCTCTCGTTTTTGTTTACTCAAAATAGGGAGCTCTCCTTTTTTGTTAACCTTATTGAAATGGAAAAAAAAATGGAAATTATCCGTCAAGCTTTTTAGGCCGAGAGAATTTTTTGTTTTTTTTTTATATGTAGTTTAATAAACTTTGTTTAAAAAAAGTATTCTCTGGAAACTCAGATCCGTAAACGAAAACTCTTTCTCTGATAGGCTACACTAGCTATCATTTAATAAAGATATTGGGTGAAGTACTAATTTAAAACGAGCGGAGCCGCGGGTGGCAGCTAGTATTTTTATAAACAAAAAAGAATACATAAATTAAATTGTTTAGTATTTTTTACCTGAAGCAGCAACTAAACACAGTGACAACACGACTAAAACCCGCATCTTGCACTTTCTCAACAACAAATTAATTGTCTTCACACACTGTCTTATTTATATCACCCTCCAATTATTGATTTAGTAAAGATATCGTACTATCAGACGAAAGGACAAATAACTTCAAACTGGTCGAACCCTTCAATTAACAATTAATAATAGATTTTATCTGCGGGTTTTCTCGCAAACAATATCAAACAAAAAAACAATGTTGAGTATAAAATGTTCCTAAGAAAGAAAGATAATACCAAAACAGTATCCAGTAATTATATTTCTACAACTGACATTGAATCTTATTTGCGATTAAAATTCAATTATTAAAGATTAAAAAGAAAGATAGAGAAAGAGACTTTATTTGCACCAAGCATACCAAAAACAAAACGAAAATCTTAGACCCGTATTCCAGATGCACACGCTCATACTTGACTTTAACTCAAAGTTGGCCACTCCTACTAATCAACTGCCAACCAATCACAACTCTCGAGTTTGGCATATGATTCTTCAGCTTGACATATGTTTACTCAATAAAGCAAGAGCCCAGACGCCCCCGACGTTACTGAATTATTTCTTCACAAAATGTGTGGTATATATTCAATGGAAATGAAAGTCCAAGTTAGCAAGTACGAATACGTTCAAGTACATACTAACACTACTCAATTCCACAGATTTTGTGTTAAAAGAGTTCGGTAACGTTTGAGGCGTCTAGGATCTTGGACTTGAGCACGTTAATGTAACAAAAAACAAGCCAACCAATCACAACTGTCCATCTCCATTTTGAATTGAGTTGAGCATGAGCATCTGGAATAGGCCTTAAGTACCACTAGGGAAAGTATACATTACAGCCACTCAAATCGCCCATTACTCAGCATAATGCTGTGACTCGCGTCAGTAGCAGAGCCACAGCGCTGATAATCGTTTGCGCACCCAAGTAGGCCGCTGCAAACATAATTTGGCAAAGTGGGGTTTTATAGACCCGTCTGATACCCAGTGTGAGTGCGGTGCCCCTTTGCAAAATATGGCACACATGCTGGTGTGTCCCAAGTGCCCATACACCTGCACTTTGGAAAACCTTATTCTCGCCACTGACGCCGCAATCAGCGTGGCCACCTACTTGACCCTCTTGAACGCGCGACCTTTGAATGAATCTTTGAATAACATTCATTCAAAGGCCTTAAAACCACATTTACAACTGGTTCTTTAATATCAGCGAAAACTTTTTGTAAAAAGCGATAACAAAATCGATGCTCAATAACAAATGGATCATCAACAAATATAAGTGAATTTATAAAGAGTTTCCCATCGACTCGAAAAGAAAAAGCGCTGATAAAATTATAATGTACCTAATTAACATAGACAACATTCCACTTGTTCTAATCAGAAGGTTGTCTGTAAGAGATTGCCCTGTGCGATAAGACCGCCCATTGTACACTTGTTTTTGTGAATGTTTGTCCTGTACATATTTTTGTGGTGTACAATAAAGTATATAATAAATAAATAAATAATACCTAATCGAAATAGACGGCAAAATGTCCCATTGCATTCCACTTGTTCTAATACCTAATCCAAACTAACATTGAATAGCTCAATAGACTCGTTCAGTACCTAGTATGACAAATATTCAGTCACTCTATTTATAATATTAGTATTCAGTGCATCCGGTCTGCAACATAGTTGGGAAAAGAATAAATTTATTTTCCGAAGGCGGTGTCTTTTGTACTCATTGTTTTCTGTTATTCGACACCGACTTCGGAAAAGAAAGTTATTGTTCGCTTCGTAGTGTTTTGTTTTGGAAGTCGGTTTGATTTTTTTTAAACAGATTTTTATTTTCCTCTTTTTAGTTTTGTAGGTACCTCCAATTAACATGAAAATCATTTATAGCCAAAGTACATCTCATGACGATTCCAATAAGTCCAAACACGACTAGGATACATTGTTTTATTTCGGAGTTCCAGTGGCCATTATGGTGTTCTTCATCAGTTCCGCTTTACCAAATGATACTTTCTGAGTGCAAATGAGTACATTATTGATTTGAGGAGTTCCCTCGATTTCTCTAGGATCCCATCATCAGATCCTGGTTTCCTTATCATGGTACTACCCTTGGAATATCTCCTTACCAACAAAAAAATAATCATCAAAATCGGTACATAAACGACGAAGTTATCCGGGAACAAATATAAAAACCGGCCAAGTGCGAGTCGGACTCGCACACGAAGGGTTCCGTACCATTATCGCGAAACACTGTAAAAAATCACGTTTGTTGTATGGGAGCCCCCCTTAATTTATTTTATTTTAATTTAATAATTATTATTTTTGGAAGAGAATATACAACTAAATATTCTGTGAATATTTCAAGCGTCTACCTGTTGCCGTTATTAAAATCGAGCAAAAAACAGCAAAAATATCACGTTTGTTGTACAGCCTGGTGACAGACAGACAGACAGACAGACGGACAGCGATGTCTCAGTAATAGGGTCCCGTTTTTACCCTTTGGGTACGGAACCCTAAAAAGTATATATACGGTCGAATTGAGAAACCTCCTCTTTTTTTGAAGTCGGTTTAAAAGGGATGATAATCCTGCTATTTGAAATATCTACCGCTTCACAAACTATACGAAGCAAGAATTTCCGAACGTTGTAAATAAAATAATTTTATTATTGAGGAATGCAAGAACGGATGTCGGGTAACTCGGTATGACTACAATACTTCACAACATAAAAGTCATTTTCATTTTTCTCTGGGTTCCGAGTGTTTTCTATAGCTGTTCTATAATGGCTTCTGTTTCCTATATAATGTCCGATATCGGACGCACTCTAACGTTTGTCGATAGATTGCGAACAGCAGACTTTGCTTGATCATTGATCACTGGAAGTATACTAGAGTAGCTCTACTTTCTTCTTTTCAAATTCAACTATATTTATTTGTCACCCATAAGTATAAATTTGTGGTACATGGTTTTGTTATTAAAACGTCGTATCACTATGTGTTGCCTTGCAAGAATTGTGCTATGCACAAAAGGGAATAACAGAAAAAGTTGGTACTTTTGTAAGCCCATATAGTCTGTAGTCTCTAAACGTACCTAGCTATACGGGGTTTTATTGGTTCTAGAGTTTTTTTCTCTAGAACCAATAAAAGCTTCAGCTTACCGTGCAATGTCATCCAAGCCAAGCGTATAGGTATGCAAAATTGCATCTTAATCGGTTGAGGATAACTGCTTTATAATTCAGTTGCAAGATTTGACCCGAAAATACATGCATACATACACTGCAAGTTAATAAAAATCTTATAATAAACAATGATTTCGAAAGGAAGGATACGCCCATCTGAACATTTTATAGAAACCTTCTTATTACAAGCAAATACTCGCTCTCTCCCGCCACAGATAACTATATACTAGTCAGAGACACGCACACGGACCACTGTCAACTGAGTCGCGTTGGTCCTAAACTGCAATTTCATGACCAGCGCGCTGGTGTCATTTAGTCGCGCGGTTGGCCTGGTCCTTACATTTTTTTTTTTTTTATTTGGTATAGGCTCGCGCTTGACCACCATCTCACCTGATGGTAAGCGATGATGTGGTCGACGATGGATCACGCTTGCTTAGAAGTAACCTATTCACTCTTGACTTAAAGACCCCTAGATTGTAGCTATCGGGAAACACAGATTCCGGCAAGGAATGCCACTTCTTAGCTGTACGCATAATAAAAGTATTCTCAAAACGTTTAGTGCGTATGGGTGGGATGTCCACCATGTACCGATGGCGCATCGCCGTACGTCTGGTAGTCCGATGATGAAACGGGCTGGGCGGAATTAGATCATGCAATTCCATCGCACACTCCCCGAAATGTAATCGATAAAAAACCGATAAGCTAGCAACTCGGCGACGATGTTCAAGGCTCTGGAGCTTTGACTTAACCAGCGCCTCATCACCGATGAGCCTCTTGGCCCGCTTTTCGATCGACTCTAGTGCATCAAGCTGGTATTTGGCAGATCCGTCCCAGAGACGAGAACAGTACTCCATGCATGATCGAACTTGCGCGTGATACAAGCTGAGCCTTACGCAAGTAATATATATGTCAATTATAATAAATGAAATATCTGATGGCTAACGAGACGGACCCATTCTAGTGTACTCTGGGATAGCATTGTTTACAATTTCTTAGAAGTGTTAGGTAACTATGTTATGATAAGCGCATTTATCGCATTGGGCAATCCTGTAATGATAACTGTTCTAAATAAATAAATAAAATATTAATTAGTAGCTATGATCAAGAACATTATTGTTCCACAGTACATAGATAACAATCTATAATTATTCCAAATCCACCAAATTTAACGTAGACCTGATTATAGTTCATTCGCGTTAGGAAAATAGTGAGTCATCAAATTAGAAAGCTTGCAACCCGATTGGTCGAGGGGCCGGGTGACAACGGTGACTCATTATTTTCTTAACGCGAATGAACTTTAGTGTATCATTGCATTAATTCTGACGTACCTAAGAGTAGGTACGGCTATAATGTTTAATTATTTCATGCGCCTACCTATTTTGCTTTGCGAAACTGTGTATGTGTGTCATTAATATCATATCAACCGGATGACGACCAAAACGTAGTCTTCCCTCGAGAGGAATGTAATTAACTCAACGAAATAATTAATGTTTGGCCCAGTAGGATTATCTATGTCGGGGATGCCATTAGGTAAACAGAAAAAAGGCTACAAATATAAATGACAAATATTTTGCCTACTATTCCTTGTAATATTGTCTTGTTCTTCTGAACTAGTTATTTGTTCTAATAAAGAAACATCTAACATTGTTCACTAGCTCTAGGCTAGGTATTTGACGTCTTTTACAAAAGAGATGATATTTTCAAACAAAAAGTGTGTACATTCCAATCTTATTTTCCAGATACAAAATATCCTTTGTCCCATTCCTACAGTTACAAAGGGTAGTGAACAAATAACGTTTACCTTTTACACACACATGGATGTTATATGAAGCTGTGTCTGTTTGCGTGTGTTCGTACAACTCGTACGCTCGGATATATTAGCTTTACGTGATTTAATTTTGCAATATATTTGATTCGCCAACACTTGAGCTTTCTTTTGCGAATCTGGCACTTTGATATTAAAGTCGAATTGATATTAATATCGGCATTATTCGAGTAGACTTCGATGAACGGTTCAGTTCGACTTTCAGAATTCCAATCTGTTTTTCATTTAAAATTATTTCTACACTTTGTAAAAGTCGCAGCAAAATATTCAGTAGTATAACAATTTCCGAGTTTTGATTTTACAAAATGTATTTTATGTTTTGAAAAGAATTCACGAGCAAATTTCAGTCAAACGAACACTATATTTTATTTGGTCTACCTTCAATTTGTGCCGGTGGCTTTCCACCGCGCATAGTCCATTTTATTTCCCTCACAGCCCATATATCCGTACAAAATATTGTGAAAATACACAGGGCGACTTCGTGCAGATATAAATCAATTTGGCAGCGGATAACATTAGTATTCAGTGCGCGCTGAACTCGGCTCTTATCAGAAATTTCACTGACCTTACCTATTATTGGGCAGGATTATAGTGCTGCCCTAACTAACGCTATTGGCCCCGTGTTTGGGTTACGGCCATGACTTTTTGCTGAACCTGTGGAATTATAAGCGCATTAACGTGGTTTACTTGGTAATGATATTAACTGGTGTTTAGTAAAGTGAAGGTTAAATAGAAGCTGCGAGGTTAAGCTGCATTCACCTTGGCCAGTTCGTGAAAAGATAAAACATCTTTTACGAGTCTCTCCATGCGTCGGACAAATAAATTCGTCGTTACTTGTCATACCTATATATCTAATCTATCTATTTAATCTAATACCTTTAATCAAGCAATTGATGTATATAAATATACTAGCTATTGCCCGCGGTTTCGCTCCCGTAGACCACCCCACAGGACCCGTTTTCGGGATAAAAAAATAGCCTATGTCACTCAGGAATAATGTAGCTTTCTATTGTTGAAAGAATTTTTCAAATCGGTCCAGTAGTTTCGGAACCTATTCGGTACAAACAAACAAACAATCAAACAAACAAAAAAATCTTTCCTCTTTATAATATTTTTAGTATAGATAATCTGAATCTCGGAAACAGCTTCAACGATAATCTTGAAGGTGGTTTCGGGGACGATAAATCGGTCTAGCTAGCTTTCGTTTTTAGAAAATGTCGTTTTCTCTATTTTCACCCGAGCAGAGCTCGGTCACCCAGCTACTCCAATATAATATGACGACCGGGTAACCAGGGACATTCGCGTAACCAGAAAGCCATAACAATTGGTACCTACCTACCAACAGGCTACATTCAGCATTATGTATTTGGCTATGATATAGAGTTAGAAATATTTATTTACCTTGCAAAAGTTTGCACTACGCCAACAGATGTGCTATACGAAATATGACTAACGAATACCAGCCTTAAGTCTGATTTACAGAAACCAAGATACTGCAATATCCTGAATGCTGTCATTATTAAACTGCCTCGTTGGTCTAGAGGCAGCAAGCGCTACTTCTGAGGATGAGATCCAGGGCCCCACCCGGGGGGCAAAGTGTTTACTTCTTAGTAACAGTGCGGAGTCTGGATATGCGACCGTTTGATGGCAATAGGCTGGTCCCTTATTATATGGGACTTACACATAACTAACGAATGCCCCTCAAGTTAAAGGGGAAAATCTACAAGTCCGTGATTAGACCTGTCATGCTGTATGGATCGGAATGTTGGGCTGTGAAAAAGATGTTTTATTTATTTATTCAAAATTATGTAAGTAACACCTTAACAGCTACAACGCCAATGCGATGCTACTACCACAAAGATATTAGGATTTATAGAAATGCCATTAAATACAATTAAAATTACAATAAAAATATTACAATTAAAATATAATCAATCATACTATTATAAATACAATTAAAATCCAATTATCATTCAAATAAACACAATAAAATACAATTAAAATACCATTACAATCCAACAAAAAATTCAATAAAAATTATTTTTCAACATTTTCAATGCACCTCAGTGCCACTCTTGTGAACTTCATCAGGCTACAGTGAAATATATCTCATTCGATATAATATTTAATAATCTTATGGCGCATTAAGATGGATGAAAGGAGATTGCATGTAGCAGAGATGAGAATGTTGAGATGGATGTGCGGCGTGACGAGATTGGATAAAGTGGGAAATGAGTATATTAGAGGCAGTTTGAAAGTGGCGCCAGTGGCAAAAAGTTGAAAGGAAACCTTTTGTCCTGGTATGGTCATGAGATGAGGAGGGATGAAACGCATGTTACTAAAAGAGTTATGAATATAAATGTGGATGGAGGGAGAGGAACGCCAAAGAAAAGATGGATGGACGGTGTGAGGAATGATATGAAAGAAAAGGGAATCAGTAATAACGTGACGGGGAACAGGACGGTATGGAAGAAGCAAACTTGTTGCGCCGACCCCAAATAACATGGGATAAGGGCAGGCAGATGATGACACATAACTAACGAAATATGGGTGACGCACCTCAGACTAGCTTTTCGAGGTAGGGTTGTTCTTACTCGGACACTGACTGGACCGCTCCGAACTAGTACAATCGTTCAAATGAACTAGTTTGGTACCCTAGTACTATTAGTTCATTTTAGTCCACCGATCTTTAAGACAGCAGTCAGACGTAAGTACAAATGTTTGATTTTCCTTCATACTTTGCAGGCTTAGGACTGCCATTTCAATAAATTAAACATTTTACAATAATTTAAATGTCATACAATTTTGGAAAATTGAATGAATTAATGAAATGGAAATATTTTGTCCCTGCATTGTAAGTGATTATTGATCTTATAATGATTAAGGGTAAGTTCAAACGAACACACGCAATTTTGTGAGTTGTGAGTCATGTCATATGTCGCGGCATTTACGTTCAACTGAAATACGGGTAGGTAGGCAGCCAGACGGACGGACGTAATTTCAGTTGCAATTATACGTATGTGCGGGGCGCTCATGCTTTCCTCGCTCCCCTCCCTCACCACGAGCGCAATTCGGTTGAAATAATGTGCGTGAGTCAGCAGACAACTCATTTTGCGTCGCCAATGTCGCCTTGTGCCACAAATAGGACTTAAGTATGAAACCGAATGCCGCGACTCACAACTCACAAAATTACGTTCATTTGTTCTTACCCTATCATAACATAAAACTTCACGGAATATTCGCGATAGGTACACTCGCTTTCTTGTTCGTCAGGTAGGTCATTGTACACCGTAACACTCGTCCTTATTCGTTCTGATTCGGCACTCGCAAGCCAGATGTCTCTATGATTGGCGACCGAAACAGAATAGTTCGTTCTCGTTCACCTGAACGAATAACGTCCTAATAGTACATAGTACATGTACTTCGAGGAATACATGCGTCATATTATTTTATGTCTACTTTCATCAACCACAATAGTCTCAACTATTGTGGTACTAAACAGTCCCTAGGGCTACTAGATTCTTCAGTCTGATCTTACCACAAAACATCATAGAAAGGTACCGTTGCAAACCCACCTCATACAAACCCGGAGTTACTTACGACACCCCAGGGAACTGATTTAAATATATATAGAAAGAAACTGTATGTATATGTTTGTATTTCGTCTTTTGATCCGAAGATTTATTTAATTTGTACCAAACCTTTTGAGATTTAGAAGAAAGAAAAGAAGCGATCGTTAGCTCTATGTTGATATTCTTGTAAAATGTGATGGTAATGATTATATTTGTTGACGTGAACTAGTTTAAGTCAATGCCGATAATTTTCTAGTCATTATAACTCAAAGACCATAGTCATTATAATATAATTATTTATTTAATTATAATTTAATTATTTCAAAATACAGATACACTCAGGTCACGTAAAAATACATATATAATTAATTTGTATAAAATTATAATTATATAATTAGTTATTAATTAATTATAATTTATGATTTTATTTTCCTTGTTTTTTACTGCTAGATGCAGTCAACATTTTCTAATATTTTTTTCTTAGAATGGTTTATTACAAGTTATTTTACCTATGGCATTGCCCATCGGCAATAATGATCAAATGCCATAGATACTTTCATTCCCTATAGAAAGAAAGAAAGATAGAAAAAATATTTATTTATGACTCGCACAGGAAACACCCATCCAATCCACCTATCTAATCTAACTAGCCTATATTGTCCCACTGCTGGGCAAATAAGGCTCACATTTCCCTCTTGTTCTTCTTCATCTTTTCTTAGTTTTAAAATTTACGAGGTCTGTCAGTTAATGTATCTAAGACTTGTAATAAATAGATAGGTACTCGTATCTACATTAATGTAATGCTAACTAAGCAAAAAAGCGTTATGTATGTACTGTTATAAACGTGATTTAAAAATTTTTTTAATTGTGATCGTCAGAGTCCTCACTAAATAAAAGGTAATATTAAATCATTACTTGTGGCTGTCCACTGTCTCTTAAGATACAGGTATACCCTAGTTTAAGAGACAGGGTTACGCAAATTGTCAACAGATGTACCATGTCAACATGTTCTACTATATTATACTGTACCTTGTATATCTTGCTTGTAAATTTAGTATAAGTTTTGTTTTTCTCACCATCTGTACCTTTTTGATCAATAAACAATTTATTTATTTTATTTATTTTTTATTAGGTATTTCAAACCACTTGTACATTTCTCGAATTTTAAGTGGTGCACCCGTGCCCGTCCGTGTTTCGGTCGCCGAATCCGTAGTTCGTCACAAAAAGTCAATCTTTAACCATCATCCCACAGAGCCACTCGTTACTAAATCCAAATTTAATTTTTTATACTATTTCCAAAAAAATGTTTAGCTGTTTAAATTCGCTTTTTTCTAAAACTCCTCCACGAAGGCACGGTCTAACAGTACGTTTAACAATTATTCCATTTCTCTCTCACTTACACCTCCCAAGTTAAACGAGACATTTAGATAAACAGTTCATAACTTTCCAAAAGAGGACTTTTCATTCCAAAAGAGCATCAAAACAAAAGCGTCCAGTTTGAATGAAAGCTGGTAATGAAATGATGCGCCATTATCAGCGACATGACAGTGGCGGTGTGCCTAATGTCCTCAGCGCTTGGCAACTCTCTTGTCATATTCATTGCGCGCTGATTCTCTTTGATGAGCACAGCAGTATAACGGAATGTTCATAATTTCACGCCTGTTGAAATCGAAGAGCTTTGAATAAGAGCGAACATTTTTGAGGAACAAACAGACGAGTTTTCAAGATGAAACTATCAAACACTGTTTTAATTCCGTAACATTTGAACATAAGCAATGAAGAAGGTTGATTTTTAACCCCCGACGGAAAAAGAGGGGTGATATAAGTTTGACGTGTGTTGCTGTGTATCTGTGTATTTGTGTGTCTGTCTAAGCTATGTTTGAATAAAATCGGTGTAGCCGTTCAAAAGTTATGGGCGTTTTGCTGTTTGAATCGGGATGTTTTCGCAAGATATCGTGTCATAATTACGTTTTCAATAGATTGCCGATCGAAGCGTATCTACTATGTACTAGATAAATTATGTAGCATAAAATAAAAATGAGTCGGGGTTTTTTTAAATTTTGAAATTTAACTTGTTATTGATTTTGAAATCAAATCTAGAACAAAATTTAAAAATTTATAAAAAGTGTATAAATCTTTGAAATGGAAATTGACTAGGTCATATTATGATAAGACAGAAAAATGAAAAATGGACGAGATTAATAACTGAATGGTATCCAAGAGATGGAAAAAGAAATAAAGGGCGTCAGACCACACGATGGAAAGACGAAATATAAAGAGTAGCTGGTCCAGGATGGACAAGAATAGCTAAAGATAGAGTTGAATGGAAAGCTTTAGAGGAGGCCTTTGTCGAAAGACAAGCTAAACCGGTTGCCGATTAATTTAAAATAAATTTAAATTATTTTTTAAAGTTATGTAGTTTTAGTGCATTCAAAAAACATTGTATAAAAAAAAAATATGAGTAGCAATAAAGGCAATTTTTATTTATTTTATAATGAAAAACTTAGGCCCAGTTTTTGGAAAGAAAATAAAGCCAAAATTCGTGGTATTTCGCGCTTAGGGCGATGTAATTGATTAAATAAATTTTCAACAGCTAGTAATCGAGATTCGAGTTTTATTTGTATCGATAATAGTTTATTTTCAGAAACCGCGGGCTACCAAGCACTAATTTCTAATTTCCACTAATTCATCTAACAACACCCAAAGTAAAATTGAAATTCAATAATCTTCTCAATCAAGAGACAAAAAAGAACGTAACAACACAGTGAGTGTCACATCACATTATCATAAAACTGCAAAAAAGCCGCCACTTGTCATAAGTACGTATTTAGATAGCGATCAATCGGCGATAGGATCTACATACACACATACCGACACATACTCGTATATAATATACGGTCACACAATGAGTAAACTCGGTCAATGACTGCAAGTCATGTGACTGCAGCTTATCGTGTGTATCATGCTAGTGATGCTCTATTGTTTAGCACTAGTTCGGGACGCGGGTTCGGTTGTTTATTTTTTGTAATAAGGTTTTTGTTGCAAAGTTAAGTAAACAATGCAAAGAGTAAACGGTATGGCTAGTAAGTCCATTAAGTCCGCCTTTGTACTTGTGCATAAAGTTTTAATAAATCTATACTTTAATATAGGTATGTAAGTGTGTTCGGATCAAAATTTGGAACTGAATTTTAAAGCAGTTATCCTACACCGATTAAAATGAAATTTTGCATACACGTTTAGTTTGGATGATACTGCATGATTAGCTAAGTGACGTCACGGGGTCTCATTGCTAAGAAAGAAAATTTGGTCCAAATAAATCTCACTAGATGGCGCGATATGCACCTCCATCTATTATTGAATGTGTGTAAAATTAAGATTTTCTGGAATTGAACACAAAAATTGTATATTCTTGTTTAATCAACTCTCCTAAGTACAAAATTATGGAATATTGGGCTCTTAATTCACATTTCAAGGATTATTAGACGGATCATTTAAAATTTATGCCAATAGATGGCGCATTTTTTAATTTCTGAGGCATTTCACTCGATTGTTAAAGTTTGCATTTTAACACATTTTGGTGCAAAAAAAACTGTAAAAACGTGCAAATAAATACTAGAAAACAAACCTTCACTGTATTTAAAGAAAAAAATATTCACGAACCTAGTAAACCCTTTTACTTGCAAGTCACTGCTAACACCATCTATCTGTCACCGTGAAACAGAACCGAATGCGTTCGATGTACAAAAAATTACCAGATTAAGCAGACGAAAAACGCTAGTTACGTCGGCACGGTTTCTTTGTATGGGATGAGGCATCTGTGTGCTAGTATTATATTATCTGTGGTGACGTCATTCTAAATCCAATATGGCGGACGGCCCAAGATGGCGAAACAGTTATTTTTGCGCACTGCCATGATATGGGTGTCAAATCAAAGGGTTTGCTGAGAAGAATACGAAAAAACTTGTTTAAAAAAAGATATTTTAATGAATAATTTTATTACTGTCCTATTTTATAGAGACGAAGTTTACCAAAGTGTTTTATCTTATCTATTGTAGAGGGCAAAGTAACTGCAGTCACCGCCAAATGCTAATCCTGTAGTCAAAACTAAGTAAGATGGCAGACTTTGAGCATTTCATCACTACACAAACACGATGATATTATTCCAGCCACTTTTCACTTGGTTACACAATCAAGTGAAAAGTCGCCCAGAACACAAATAGGAAAAAATCAAACGATGAGGCGGGTCTCTGAAACAGGTGTTACAGAAAACCATCAAGCAAGAGATAAGCTTCATATTCGCCCATTCTCTCCATAAAGTACCTCTGAATCTGAATATGGAAGGACTCTCTACCACTGTTTTTAGGAATGCACCACCAGCACAAACTCAAATAACTGCTATTGTGTAATCATCTCACCGTGAAAACTTAGGTGAAACGAGCTTGAAGTGAACTCTCATTCCACTAGAAGCTCCATAGCTTCTAGTAAGCAGTAATTCCATAATTACTGCTTACTTCACCTTAAGGTCAGACCGCACTAGGCTTAACTACGCGTAGTTCCGCTGCCGCGTAGTGCGTTATATCTCATACAATTTCATACAAAGTATATTTGGTCGTGTCGCGTAGCGCTACTCCCTGACGCGTAGTTACGCTTAGTGCGGTCTGACCTTTAGTTTTCACACAATAGGGTTGTTTCCTGGGTAGAGAAATGATAATCATATTTAGTCCGTCAGTGAGATTATTAAATATTATTGGACCCGTAATTTTTTGCTTTATTAAATAAATACAAATTGACAAAGATAAAGCGCATCAAAGTTCAGGAGTGGGGGGGGCAGGAGTTTCAACGCACTGTATCGTCGTAATATTTTTTTACGTGGTAAGAGAAAAAAATCATGTCCAATTTTTTTAGGTTATCTAACTGACAGACACGCACTTCGGGTCAACTATATAGAACGATGAAAAAAGGTCTGTCTGGTTGGAGAAACGACCCTTTTCAATAGGGTAGTTTACAAAAAAAAAACTATTTAGTCCGTCACTTAGATAACGTAAAAATATTGGACACGACTTTTTTCTTTTGCCTTGTAAACAAAAAATTACGACGATGTAGAGCGTTGAAATATCGTGTGACATCACGGTGTGCTACATTTTATACTGACAAAGTGATGTCACAAGCCCCCAATCCTGAAGTTTGATGCGCTTTAACTTTATCGATTTTATTTATTTGATAAAGCAAAAAATACGGGTCGAATATTATTTGATAATCTCACTGACGGACTAAATAGAATTATCATTTATTACGAAATATCCCTATTGAGGTTGCGGGATTTTACACCTTGTTCTGCATACCCTCTATAAATGCCTGCTATAATCGCAGCTAACGTAGTACAAATAGCGATGTTTAATTAATCTATTGTATTCCTATTTCCTTTATCCCTTGCCTTGTTCTACCTATAAATACAAAACCAATTTCAGGAAACCTAATTACACGTTTATTGTCCGCGCTACTAAATAAACTAGCAGGTAAGCCACTTACTACCGTCTTTTGTTTTCGCTCGTCCAACTCAGAAGGAGATGAACGCCTATTGTCTAAGACATAATGAGTCATTAACACACCATTAAATGTCTGGCCAGTGTAAGTCTTGGTACAGTAAAGTCTTCCATCTTATGTTAAGCCCGCATAAACTGTTCTTACTGATAAAATATGTTAGGCTTGACCAGAATCAGGTCTTAGTATGCAGAGGTCATTGAAATTAGATTGCTTAATTGATACGGGTCTTATAATTGGCAAAATGGTACTTTAGTATATTCTATTTAGTCCTCATTTCACCTACAAAATAATTTTAAAGTGACGAAACAATACAACAACGATGTAACGATAATTTTTCATAGAAATAATTCGACGGGTTTTCGAAATACTCGTAGAACAAACTCTTTTAAAATGGTTGTCACATCGTTGTCGTTTCGTAGCGTCGTATTTGTCCAATGGACAGTGTGGACAACCCAAATGAAGATTCAAGTTTATTCATGTAGCTAAAAATAAGAACTGATAAAATAAACCGAGGTTTATGCCCGTTGTGCCCGTTTATAGTCGTGGTGGCCCAGTGGCTAAGACCTTGCCTCTGGAGCTTGAGGTCGTGGGTTTAAATCCGTGCATGTACCAATGTGACTTGTCAATTCATAAATGTACTTTCTTAATTTATATTCGACAATGCTGGCAACGGTGAAGGAAAATATCACCGTCAGGAAACCTGGACTTACAGTTATGTCCGTATTCCAGATGCTCATACTCAACTCAAACTCAAAATTGGCCACACCTACTAATTAACTGCCAACCAATCACAACTCTCGACTTTGACATATGTGTACTCAATAGAGCAAGAGCCCAGACTCCCCAGACGTTACTGACGTCGTTCTACACATATCGTTTGGTACATATTGATTGAAAATGAAGTTAAAAGTACGAGAACGTACAAGTACATGCTAACACTACTCAAGTCCACTGATTTTGTGTTAAAAGAGTACGGTAACGTTAGGGGCGTCTAGGATCTTGGATTTGAGCACGTAAATGTTAAAAAAACAAGCCAACCAATCACAACTGTCCATTGCCAGTTTAGGTTGAGTTGAGCTTGAGCATCTGGCATACCGGCCTTAATGTAAGTTTGAAATCACCTACCCGTCTTGACAACGTCAAGCATAGTGATTAATGCTCATGTCTGCCTGTATGAGAAGAGGCCTTTAGCCTGCAGTGGGACAGTAATAGGCTTGGTATTATTATTATTTTGATATATCTTTGAGATTCTCCGGACCCTAGCGTCCCCGAACTTTGGGCCGAAACCAACTCGCAGAGGCCTTGTTAGACATGCAGGATAAAATGTGACGCCAACCGGCGATTATTCCTGTATGCACTAGTCACTACGCAAGAGCACCCAAGGACAATCGCCGGCTGGTGCAGGACTATTGCAGAATATGAAGACAAAACACATTGGGCTTTGGGTTTAGGAGGTTTCGTGGATCGATTACCTAAAACTATAGAAGGACTATTGGCCCCTGCCTGACCACTGTTGATCTATACGGCTATAAAATGGCAGGGGATGACTTGCACACTCAATTAATGGGCCCTCCACAAACAGTCGCTGGCACTTTAGTGAAGTAGCACCAAGGGGGCAACATATACGGAGATGCTTGAGGAGTGGAGAGGTATGCCACGGCTATCAGGACAATCCCGGAAGTACGGTCAAGTTCCCTACCAGCATTTTACTGGGTTAATTTCCTTCCTCCGAGCACGTTTGCTCTTAGAATCTCCACTCCAGCCAACAAATTAAGGCAAGAGAGAGGTGGCAGCTCTGTTCCCCGTCAGTGTTCAAACCGACCGGCCAATAAAGGCAAGCCGGAGATGAGAGCCAAGACTTGTCCCTGGAGATCAGGTCCATGGGGTCGCCCCTGCCCACCAGCTCGCCACAAAGCTGCCCTGCGGATCATATCTTATTATTATTTAGCCAGTGAAGTTTGTAATCCGTTCACTTGCATTCGCCTGTGCATAACAGCTTTGTGTTTACATTAAGCCCTGTTTATCAAGATCACAGTAAAGAACATGTAACTCAAATGTAAACATTTACACAGATATTATTAAATCGTCCATATTCTTAGCAGTTTAATATCTATCTCTGTACTGTGAACTTGTAACCAACAGAACTTATATTGATCAGTATTATTAACAGGTTATTATAATTTTTGAGTGTCTTATCAGTTTTAACCTAGTATCTATTGACTTTAACATTTATTACCTAATTGTTACGACGTAAAAGTGGTGTACTCAAATGGATGATGGATGTGTAAAAACTAACGATGGTTTCATACCACTAGTTTTTAGGTTCAAAGGTAAGATTGTAGTTTAGTTATGCATGTAAAACAGAATTCATAATATAAAGTTTCAAAAATATTTACTACTAAATGTGGAGCCAGCCAAGAACGTTTCTTTAAATGACGCATCTTAGTTCACAATATTAGTAAGTAATTGTCTTGCCTGAAAAAACTGTACTGCTAACTCTGTATTGTTGCGGTTTGAAAAGTATCTGTGTTGTCGAAATTACTGGAACAATTTATGACATTTCACTCAACCCAGCGTTTTGTAAAATGGATTGATATGTCTCTTGTCACTGCCAATAAACTAGGCTGCCAAAATTACTCTAAGAGTCACTATTTATTATCCAGAACAATTAAATTACTCATTCATAAAGATTTACTATTTGTTATCGAACGCACGTTCCAGTAATAATTCAATACGCAAAGCTTTCAAATTTAATAACGGTGGCTTGTATTGAAATTATTGCGGTCCAAATATTAAGTAGGTCAATTATTATGATAAATTATTGCCACCATCCCTCTTCAGCATAAAATTAATGATGACGACAGCGTATAAATTATTACTAGTAGCACAGATACATATGAATTAATTGTTTTTTCAATACAGTTGTTAAACATAGCGTACTTTCAGAGGCTATAATTATGATTCGAAAATTAAATCTTATGCATAGGCATCTTTCTGTTACGCGGTCGTGACTTTTGTTTACGAGCTCGATCATTAGTTTTACAGTTTAGTTTTAAATTTATAAGTAAATTTAAAAAGTTTAGTAGCAAAGAGTTTTCATACATAGAATAAAATGGGATAGATTTTATATGAGGAAAAATTAATGATTCCGTACGTTTTAGCATTGAACTCTCAAAAGACTTTTAAATGGTTGTTTAATATATTTAATTACCAGTTTTAATTTAATTATTTTCACATCAACATTTGTCTAAAATCAAATAGGCTGTATAGACTGTTTTCGTTGTAAAAAATGTCCAGTTGCAAAAACGCGCCTTTAGTTATAAGTCAATTTAAAAAAGTTTAGTAGCAAGGAGTTTTCATACATAGAATAAAATGGAATAGATTTTATACCAGGAAAAATGAAAGATTCCGTACGTTTTAGCATTTAATTCTCAAAAGTCTTTTAAATGGTTGTTTAATATATTTAATTACCAGTTTCAATTTAATTATTTTCACATCAACATTTGTCAAAAATCGAATAGGCTGTGTAGGCTGTTTTCGTTGTAAAAAAAATATGTCCAGTTGCAAAAACGCGAATTAACAAATCTAATTCTTTGATTTGTTCTTACTATTTCCCACAATTGTATTGAAAAATATCGTGTGATACACGGGCGTGTAGGTAATTGCAAACTCGTGTCATTAAAAACCCTCGCCTTCGGCTCGGGCTTGTTAATGACAGCTCGTTTGCAATAACCTACTTTCCACCCTTGTATCACAATGTACTATTGTTGTCAAAGGTCGTTCAAGATTCATATTTTCCTAACTAAATATTATATTATAATTATAAAAGCGAATGTGAGTTTATTTTTGGCACACGGGTAGGCAGAATATATCCTGGATTAGATTATAGGATACTTTGCTGTTGTTCCTTTGGGATGACTTTCTACTTTTACACGGACTAAGCCGCTGGTAGGAGCTAATGTTTATAAAAACAAAATTACAAACTGTTATTTATAAAAACATCGTATTTTTTAAATCTTCAGGATTGGTTAACTCCAGCAGATTTAAAAAATACGACTCTATTAGGCCTTAGGTATAGCTATAACTTGCAATAGCATAACTGCAAGCTAAGGAATCCAATCCCGCATACGCAACCACCTTTTTGCGGGATAAGAAATGAAAGAAAAAACAAAATTTACTTAAAAAAAGGGCCCAAATGACTTTTCGATACAACCTCATTAGTAAGTGATTTATCAGCTTGTGAATTTTCTACAGAATTAGCTTGGACAATAATTTTGTTTTCAGTTTTTAACTTATAGCTAAATATTTCTTTTTTTAAACTTGATCATATCGTCGAAATATTATCAGGAAAAAATAAGGCGATTTTATATGCCTCTAAAACCAATAAATGTGTCCAATTGTTAATACAAATCCAAAAGACGAAACGATTATATCGTTCATTTAAAGACGCTGATTATCTATATATACTTCTAAAACATCATTTTTTTTTATTACAATAACTGTACTTAAACACTACAAAATTAAAATTTACTTTCTTTATTTCATATATTTAAAAAAAATATGACCACTTAAAACAAAAAAATATATATATCAAAATTCCCAATTTACGGGATTTTGGTGTCCTCAATCCCGCATGCCTGCGGGATCGCGATTTTGATGCTGGATTGGATTCCCAGTTGAAACATAACTTAAATACAAGTGCTGATGCAGTAGTGTCTATATTTTATTTAAGTGTGAACCTCTTATTAAGCCAACTTCAACAATTTATGCAATAATTCTCATACGTCTATAAATTGCGTCAATTTTATCAAGTATCTGTCTGTCCTTTGTCTACCCGTTCCTCACATCCAAATACACTTACTATCAAATCATAAAAATTTCAATGACAAGCGCGAGAATTATCAAACATTCCGCCTATCGCGTGCAATCGATTGCGCAGAGTTCAAAACACTTCAAATCATGTTTAACTACATTTTTACTGCTCTTTTGTTTACCCGTTCATTATCAGTCACATGAGCATCTATTACGATAAAGGATAACCTACTTTAACCTGTATATATAAGATTTATTTACACGAGAAACGACAGTTTTATTTTATTTGCGTTAGGTCAATCAAACGAGAGAGTTTTGGTTGTGTTTTGTGACGATGAAGTTGTTATCGGGACAGGATAAGGAAGGAGGGAGACAAGCGTCAAGTTCTGCTGAACAAGGACTTTTGAGAGGTCAGTGATCCTTTAGAAATATCGTCTGCGCCAACAACATTAATATAGTACTATATTTGCTTAGCACAATGTTTGAACTAAATAGTAAATAACCAGCACGCATTGGGTCCGCGTGGTGGATTACGGCCCTTTCCCTCTCACAGAGAGGAGGCCTGTGTCCCAGCAGTGGGAAAATTAAAAAGACTGATGATGATGATGAACTTAATCCAAATCCTGACAACTGTAGGTATGTGAGAATGTGAGCGTCAAATAAAATGAAATGCTCTCTTCTTTTGGAGACAAAAGCGGCTTTTCTCTTTGTGTATTCAGCAAATTCTTTTTTTTTTTTTTTTTTTTTTATCTATTATAGGCTCGCGCTTGACCACTATCTCACCTGATGGTAAGCGAAGATGTGGTCTACGATGGAGCACGCTTGCCTAGTAGTAACCTATTCACTCTTGACTTAAAGACCCCTAGATTGTAGCTATCGGGAAACACAGACTCCGGCAGGGAATTCCACTCCTTAGCTGTACGCATAATAAAAGTATTCTCAAAACGTTTAGTGCGTATGGGTGGGATGTCCACCATGTACCGATGGCGCATCGCCGTACGTCTGGTAGTCCGATGATGAAACGGGCTGGGCGGAATTAGATCATGCAATTCCATCGCACACTCCCCGAAATGTAACCGATAAAAAACCGACAAGCTGGCAACTCGGCGACGATGTTCAAGGCTCTAAATCTTTTTATAAACTCAAATTCATAACTTTTTTACTATTTCATTTATAGCCTTGTATTATGTATAAAATGTTATCTTTTTCCACTAAACTGAAGTCATAGGTCATGCCCACAAACCAAAACAATTTTAGATAAGTACGTTTTTGTTTTTAAATGAACCACAACAAAACGAATACCGGTGCAAATAGTTAATATTATGATTGGTTAATTTATCATGAATACTTCTGGAAATTTTCCCGTGGACAAACAAAATCACCGTGTGTGTTATGTCAACAAATTAAAAAAAAATATCGGTTGTATAATCTGTTATTCTGATGTGTCCCACTACTTCACTCGCGAGGAATGAAAAACTTCCAGTGACATAGCACCAAATTACTCCTAATCGGGAAAGGCTAGTTTAATGACGCCGTCTGTAATATTGAAGTACATTTAACAGCACATCAGAATATTACCAACTAAAAACGTAAATATTATGTTCAAATTTTAGATTAAATGTGAAAAAATTAAATTAAGGTGTTTGTCGGCATTTTGTGGGCGGAATTTTTTCATTGCTCGGCAGTTTATTATAAATACGAAAGTTTGTGAAGATGTATGTTTGTTACTCTTTCACGCAAAAACTACTGAACAGATTTTGATGAAACTTCACAATAATATAGTGTATACATCAGAATAACACAAAGGTTATAAATTTAGTTAAGTACTAATACAACGCAGACGGATCCGCTGGTGGAAGCTATTAAGCTATGACACTGCAAAGTTGCATCGAAATATGTTCAGTAGTTTTTGCGTAAAAGTGTAACAAATACTCACAAACTTTCACATTTATAATATTAGTAAGAAGTAATAACATAAACATTCCTTTAATTATGTTGACAAAGTAAAATTCATTGACTACACTTCTCTATAAAAACCTTGATACTTTAGGACCTGCTGGAAATAAGCAAGTCGCTGCTAACACCATCTATAGCCGTGGAACGGAACCGAACGCGATCGAAGTGCTTATAAAAAAAAAGAAAAACATCTTAATCAGACGAAAAAATCTAGTTAAGTCGGCACGGTTTATTTGTATGAGATGAGACGTCTGTATACTAGTGTCATAATAAAAATGCCCCTGTGTTGTGAGGGCGCGAGGTGCATAGTTATTTTAACCGAGCAGTAACAGTTAAAACTTCCACTGTTACTCAAACCAGGTTAATATGAATAAAGAGCTATAATTAAAGAAAGCCGTTATCACAGATACATATCTATGTAGACCTCTTATCAAGCCATTGCACAATTAATCCTCAATTACAAGCTGCCGACAATAAACAATATCATTAATTCGCAAGATAACAATGATAACGCATTTTTCGCGTGATCAAGTGAGCTTATGAAAGTAAGCCGCTACCTATTGTCGGTATCGGTAAAAAGAAACGTAGATGTTAAATATCGATAAAACATTGTCGCTTTGATCTACTCCTACAACATAAGTGAGTAAGAGAGTGAGTGAGAGTGAGTGGGTGGGGGTGTGTGAGTGTGTGTGAGTTTTTGGTAATGCCAGCAAGATTTTTTTAGTAACAGAGTCCCGCAGGCTTATTACGTACGAAACAGCAATCAGCAATCATCTCGCGGTCACGCGCGATCAAACGCTTTATGTCATAAAAGTCGGCTTTACCTACAGTGTAAATATAGTAGGTTCTACACAATTGTTTGCTAATCGCTCGCTGTTTGTCAAATACACTTATTAAAAAAAACCGGCCCAGTGCGAGTCGGACTCGCACACGAAGGGTTTCGTACCATTATCGCAAAAAACGGCAAAAAAATCACGTTTGTTATATGGGAGCCCCACTTAAATATTTATTTTATTCTGTTTTTAGTATTTGTTGTTGTAGCGGCAACAGAAATACATCATCTGTGAAAATTTCAACTGTCTAGCTATCACGGTTCATGAGACACAGCCTGGTGACAGACAGACAGGCGGACCGCGGAGTCTTAGTAATAGGGTCCCGTTTTTACCCTTTGGGTACGGAACTCTAAAAAAAACGCCTTAAACTCTAAAACTTCTGTATTCAAGAGCAATTATTGCGCATAAATCGCTATCGTTTTGCTCTTGCAAGATACGTAATAAGCCTGCGGGTTTGTGCCTGATTATTTATTTATTTATTAGAACATTTAGGTACTCTTCATTACAGTTAAAAACTACTAACATTAACATTAGAAACGGGATATTTACCATGTTTACTGTTTGTTGCGAGTTTCCGATATTTCGGTGCTGTTGCTGTTCTGTTGATCACGGATAAACTGAAAAGTCATTGCGGGTGGGTGTTTATGAGGAGACAAACCGGTCTACCCTCTTTCTTGTTCGTTTTTTGCACTCAGTACCGCTACCACTGTCACTCACAACTCGATTCTGTTCCCGACACATGAAACTCACTGTACCCGCTCGCGAACTTTTTTCGGCACCTTTTCGTGTTTTACAGTTAAAAATATTTTCCAAATAATTCAACCGACTTCCAAATATAAACACTACTAGCTGTTGCCCACGACTTCATCTGCGTAGCATTTTTACTTTGAATAGCCTATTTTTTATATCGCGTCATATAATATAGGTGTGTGGGCCGCCTTACTTGAGAAATTATTAGTTAACCATATAAACTTCTACCCCCCTTTCCACCCCCTAAAGGATGATTTCCGGGATAAAAACTATCCTATGTCCTTCCTAGGGTCTCAAACTAGTTCCATACAAAATTTCATCTAAATCGGTTCAGCGGTTTATGCGTGAAAAGGTAACAGACAGACAGAGTTACTTTCGCATTTGGAAAAATAACTTTACTTTCGGAAGTCGGTTTCGTTTTTGTTTGCATTTCTTTGATTTTAGATAACTACTTCCGAAATTATTTGTAAAATGATTTTATTTTTCACTTTTAATTGTGGTACCCAGTGGACGAGTTTCATAGTAAAGTACAATAAACAGACATGCAATCGCAGCTATCCTGAGTGATTTACCTTCATTTTATGAAGAGTTATTTTGTTTAGCTTTCTTCACCAAATTGACAATACACCAAAAGAACCACCTCAGAAAAAGTACCCTTTCTAACAAAAAAACAATTTTCAAAATCGGCCTACCATTGACAGAGAAATCGGTGAATATACATAAAAAATACGTACAGTCGAACATAGAACCACCTCCTCCTTTTTGAAAAGTCGGCAAAAACTAACACGAGTGGAGTGTCTAAAAATATTATATTACAAACATTGAATTAATAATAACAATACAAACTCACATTTTACGTTAGATATATCGAGTAAACCGAGAAATTGGATAGTAAGTAGGTTTATTTGAAAAGTTAGAATTGACGTGAAATGTATGAAATGGGGTCGTCAACTAATCCTATGAACGTCTGTGTGTAATATGTTGGGCTTGCAAGCTGTCACACGGTGGCGGGCGCTTTAGTGACATTTGATATTATACGCTACGAGTATCACGCCATGTGATGTATGGTCAGCTAAATTAAAATGGCTTTGGGCATCCTAACTAATTGATGATCATTTTCAATTTACACTGCTGTAAACTCTCATGTCGAGTAATTTAATGATTGATTGTTAATATTTTGGTTGACCATTCACTACTGCTAACATGAATTTACATTATTGGACACCGATCTTTTATTTACTTTATTAGGCTTTCAGAATACGAAGGATATAAAATTGTTTCTTTGAAAGTTTACTTAATTTCTCTTTAATCATCTGCCTAGCCTTTTTCCCAATTATTGTTGGGGTCGGCTTCCAGTCTTACCGGATTCAGCTGAGTGTTTAGTGAGAGAGAAAACACTGATGTGTTTTACATAGAGCGACTGCCTATCTGACCTCCACAACCCAGTAAGGAGCGGAGGAAACTCGGTATGTTGAAATGGTCACCCATCCACAGACCGACCTCGTCAAGCTTTGCTTAACCTTGAAGATTGACCCGTGCGGATGTTATTATTTAGCCACGAGCTCCTCGTGGCTAAATAATTTATCTTTAATATATTACTTAATTTCTAATAACCGTTATTCCTATGATAATTTCGTTCTCAGCCAATCTATTAGAAAAACCATCTATGCATCCCAATATAGAAAATATCTTCTAATAGCGAGTGAAAGTCGAAAATTATATTCTCGGGATAAAAAGTATCCTATTCCTGACTATAATCTATCTCTGTGCAATTTCAACCAGATCCGTCCAGCCGTTTGAGCGTAAAGAAGTAACAAACACACTCACAAACATTCGCCATTATACCATAGTGTGAAGTGTGATAATCTCTTAGTACCTCCACCATGCAGAAATAGGTGCAGCCTCGTTGAAAGTAATTACCACACGAGCCACTCGAGCTCACCTATGATTAATAACTGTAGGGACAGTTGGCTGGCTGCATTCATTACGCGTCTGACTGATTGTGACATGCACGGTAATGGCCTGCACTTGTTTGTCCAAGTCATTTGGCTGTGGATGTAGTTTGTTATTGTAAATGGCACAAGTGTGAACGGAATTTACTGGTATTTGGTTGGCATTGGCGCATGGTTTTTATCATATCATTTATTTGTTTACTTTAACATATCATGGTCAAAGGCATGTTTTAAAAAAGCATTAAATATTAAAAAAATATAAACAAACAACAATGAAATTAATATGTATAATTACTTTATTTTGATTTTTAATTCAATTTAATTTTTTTAATTTTTCATATTATTTTTGATTTGATTTTGAATGTTTTTTATATTGACTTTTAATATTTTTAATATGATTTTAAATGCTCATAATATGATTTTTAATGTTATAATTTTGATAATAGATTTTTTTAATATTATTTTGATTATTGTAAGGTTTTAATTTAAATCACATGCAATTGTTTTTCTTTCTAATATGTATTCCGTGGGAAATGTAGTTGGTTGCACATTTTGGCCGTAATCGTTGTAATAGTAAGTTGTAAAATGTAATGTGTCACTGTTTGCTTGCCCCAAATAAATAAAATAAAAAAAATACTCGGCAGTCATACGCTCATCTCACAATACTCCAGACATACAGACAAAATCTTCTTCCATTCGTTCGCGACCACATCACAATCGGGCTTAGCATCCAAGAGAGCGTTGAGCGCGGAGAGTGAGTAAAAAAAAAAAAATGTTTATTTGTGACCCGCACAGGAGACACGAGATAAGAAAAATACAAACAATAATAAAAAATAAAAAATAATAACCCCGTGCGAGACCAAAAAGGACGAGAGACGGGACGGGACGAGGAGTACGTGGGATGTCCAGAATGAGTCTCCCACTGGACATCATACTTCTGTCCTTAGCATAGTCAGCCTCAAAAGGTTCTCCTGCTGGGACACATGTCTCCTCTCTATGACAGGGGGAGTGTACCACCGGCACATCATCTCACTTACCAGCCTCACAACTCGTATACTACTTTATTTGCGGTGGGGCTATTACGATTTTATTGTCATACATATTATGTTTTACTGTTTCAGTATTAATTTATTTCCTAGCCGTATCATATTTGACGCAATATTTTACTGATCCATAATTTGGTACTAGAAAGTTTGCACCTCGAAATTATTTTAGCAACCATATTCATAAAAAAAACTAACCATATTATTACTTTATGAACTGATTAGCGAATTCTAAATTCAAATACTTCATAAAAAATTCAATAAAGAATCTACCAATCAATGTTTAAACAAAACAATTACATTGGTTACAAAGTTTGTATAAATAAGACCTAAAGTTTTATACGGTTATCTCTTGCTACTGTTAGCAGTTCTATGTAACCTTCATAAGCTTGAATAACATCACGCTTGCAACGATCAATTAAACCGTAATATTTTTTAATTATTTTTCAATTCATCACAAGTCCACCCAGCTCATTCGATGACGCACTCTTAACTAATTACACTCAATTTAATAGACTTTGCGTTAGTGCTCATCCAATTATTGTGGTCTAATGCATCCAGTTATTAGATGCAACGTTTAACTGACAAATGGCTTTGAAAACTAATTGAGCCATCGCTTTCAGTCGAACTAATTATGCCAACATATCAGCCGTAATTGAGTTTGGTCAGATGACACCCGCTTCGTGGTAAACTCTACGTACGACCCTAGTACGCACCATTTTGATGTTGGATACCGTTATATATACAGATGTCCCATAACTAAACACTAATGCTGTAACATGGAAATATTGTAAAAACAAACCAATTTTTTTAAAAGAGTAACCGCGTTGTTTCATGCCGGTTCTTCTCCACAGGAAACGACCAACCCGAACCGTGCACCTTTTGTCGACGTTTTATAAGTGCCCATGTAGGCCTATGTGAAATAAAAAAACATTTGATTTTGATTTTGATCTTTTGTTAACAAAACGTAGTTTTTTTTTATGTTAGAGGAATAAAAGGCAATCAATATTTTATTCATTTTTTCCTATTACCTACGTGTGGGTGTACTATGGGTACGCCTCTACCTAACCCCTTGGGGAATACGTTGTATTATGTTATTATCTATACCAATATTATAAAGAGGAAATATTGTTTTGTTTGTTTGTTTGTTCCGAATAGGCTCCGAAACTACTGGACCGATTTAAAAAAATCTTTCACCAATAGAAAGCTACATTATTCCTGAGTGACAAAGACTATTTTTTTTATTTCGAATCGGGTCATGTGGGGTGGTCCACGGGAGCGAAGCCACGGGGAACAGCTAGTTTAGTATATTAATGGTTAACCGAAGCTAGATATGGGACAGCAGTGGTAGGTGTGAGAGGAAAAAATCGCTTACGTTTCGTCCACAGCTGGACATAGGCCTCCCCCAGGCTTCGCCACATTGACCTATCCCGTGCGCCTTGCATCCAGCGGATCCATATAACAACAAAATCATTCGTGATAAGAAATTTGCTGATATTTTGTCACATCTAGTTATGGTAAAAGCCTATCCGAAAAAGAGGGAAAAGGTTGGGATGATGATGGCGATTTAAGCCTAAATGTGAGCAACCCTGAATATTTAACGCAAGCACCGAAAATCTGTGACATATTGCTAAATTAGACGATGTGATCGTCTCAGTTTCTTTGTTTCTAGCATCCGAATGTGAAGCTCGATTTCATTTTGCTCGAGCAAACGAATCTGTAAACACAGTACCTACCTACATAGCCGTCGTACTCACTTACCGCATAAAAAGCTAATAAAAGTCAGCAATTCTGTGTGTTTATCACTCAACTTTTGTTTTTCATTTCGTTTTATCTGTAACAAGTTGTTTTCACTTCTATTTTCCCTTGGGAAAACATCGCGCTTCCTCGTAATTTCATCAAATCGGTAAAAAATGGGCGAAATTACGAAAGGTCTACGAACGGAAATTACAAAATTATAAAAGGACCCTCCCTGGGACCGGGATCTAAGGAAGTTCGTTACGTCATATAAAAATATGATCGAGATCGACATTACTAGGCGTTTTTGTGACGTTGATTCCGGAAGAAATTTCTGGAAATAGGAAAATAAAATAAGTCTTTTTTCATGGAACCACTCCCAATCTTGTTAGAAGATTAAATTTCTCACCATGGACATAATAAAACGCTACAAACGGTATGGACAGCCTAGCAGCTTCTAAGTCATTTTCAGTTATGGCCATGGTCCATTTTTTATGGAGTGAACTTTTACGAAGAGATAAAAATGATGATCACCGATAGCCTTGCAAAACGTGCCGAAAACTCATGAGGATTTTATTTACCTTCAAATTTATAACTTTTTCATGACAGGATTTAATATTATAGGTGATCATCCCACGCAATTTATGAAACTCTATCATAACGTAAGCTGACTATAAATAACATTAATTATAAGGTATTCTCGGAAAAAACGAGAACGTAGTTATTTTTAAACAGTGTAGGTTACAACCCCATCCAGTGCTGATATTATTACCTCTCGATATTTTTACTCCTATCCTTTTATAACGTGGCGTGGGCGTATATCAAAGAAGAAATATAATATATTAGGCTGAAAATACACATGAGTGTAATTTGCATAAAAGTGTGCTGCGTGCACGATATTGTTACAAAATTACTTCTGATTGGTTAATGCCACAATGGCATGCCAGCTACTAGCACACTTTTATGTAAGCTACAAGCATGTGTATCTTCGCTTGTATATACCTTTTATGGCATACCCAAGTCCACGTCTTAATTAAGAAAGGTCTAAATCCGGTTTTATAATTAAAAGCACACCTAGAGTGTCTAGAATGCTGCCCAGGGCTCCGGACGAAATATTTTCAACAAAATGTTATTGAAACTTTCACAGACAGCCCTCGCTGAAATGTGTTTGAAGGATATTAATGGAACATGTACAGTACCTATACAAATAAGTCGGCAGAAAAATAATTAATCTATTTTGCTGTGTGTTCGTTTTTCACTTACCTAATTGGAGTAGTAAATTAACATAAAAACAATGAAGATACATATTATTACGGTTCCGTAACCAAAGGGTAAAAACGGGACCCTATTACTAAGACTCCGCGGTCCGTCTGTCTGTCTATCTGTCACCAGGCATCTCATTAACCGTGATAGCAACACAGTTGAAATTTTCATAGATGATGTATTTCTGTTGCCGCTATAACAACACATACTAATAAAATAAATATTTAAGTGGGGCTGCCATACAACAAACGTGATTTTTTTGCCGTTTTATGCGATAATGTTACGGAACCCTTGGTGCGCAAGTCCGACTCGCACTTGGCCGGTTTTTTAGATTTAGTTATTTAGTTAAATGTCTTTTCATAAATGTTTCGTAAATGAAATTACAAAACAACCGTAGAACAGCAAAGTAAAACAATAAAGCCCACATGGATATTAATTAGAAATTAGGTAGCAACATAACGAATCTAATTTCAGTGAAATAACTTTCACTCCTCACATGTGTACGTGCGAAACCCATTTACACACACTTTTCTGTAATCATACCAGACTCAATTACATCATAAAGACGTTGTGGTTCCACAATCAGCCGTCTCATATCAGTGGCGCCACTTGCGTAGATTACA
The DNA here is from genome assembly GCA_945859665.1 of Anorthoa munda. Taxonomy (NCBI): domain Eukaryota; kingdom Metazoa; phylum Arthropoda; class Insecta; order Lepidoptera; family Noctuidae; genus Anorthoa; species Anorthoa munda. The sequence goes on along the minus strand of OX243900.1, from coordinate 24,565,648 downwards.
CCTTTAATGCCTTCGTAATTCCACACTGTATGTGGTTCGCTTTCGCGTGGTTTTTGTAACACGCTATTTAAGAACGCTTAAACGCACACTTAAGGTGCTTACGTTGAGTATTTGAAATGAAGGCATTTGATATTTTCAGACATGTGATGAACGATAATGGGACGGTATGTGAATTAAGTTAAGAATGTGTCAAACCCTAATGCCAAAATTTGACATGTTTTCAGGATTGGCCGAATGAATAAGTGTTACGGGTTTCCCAGAGTCAATAGAGTGTCTGGATAATCTACATAAGTATCTACCAAATAAAAATGACAGATATATTTTCTATATTTATAGTATTTGATATTTATACTATCCTTACTATAATATCTTGACGCGAAAATCTACTTTCCCTAATATTTGTAGAGCAGAAATAACAATCGTCTTGTGCAAAATCAATTTCTTACATTTTCTCATAAATTTTTCGTGAAACCACTCTTTGCTTTTAAATCAGTATTTCACAATGAAGAATGCTTGAAATATAAAAGTAAATTCCACCTTTCGTTCCTTTGTTCTGGCTTCTGCAAGTTACGGACTTGTCGACTATAGTTTTACAATCGCATTACTACACAATACGCTTAGATCTACTTTAAGTCATTGTTCTTGGTTACAAAGTGTATAGCATAGATTACTTATAAAGATGAGATGCACGTTTCTGCTTTGTTTATTTCAATTGTATGTATAAAAGTAATTGTATCCATTTTCACCATATCACAATAAATAAAAAAGTTACCCTATTGCCTTTCAACCGTCTATAGAAAGTAAATATATTAACATAAATATACAATGCAAAATTCTAAAATAAAAAAACAAACCTATATACAAAGGGGAGAGGGAAAAGGGCTCATTTTGCATAAAACATACAAGTATTTTGAAACAAGTATTGTGAACGTTCATAAAACTCGATATAGGGTATCTATCCTCAGAATACACATATTAGTCAACTTGGTTCTATTTTACGGAGATATTTATTTTTTTCTACATCAAACGCTCTGAATCAACTGCATTTCGACTTCTGATCGGCTGATTCACTTTCTACACAATAGCGACATGATAACATTGACTATACTATATCTAAAGGTATCTCACCGTGTCGGTCGCCTGCGCTAACAGCCGCTTCACCGCTGAGTATAAAGCGCTGCGAGGCTGTATCCTAATGAGCGACCAACAAAGGGACCCTCGCTGTCAAATTAAGTTGACCCACCTCTGACTCAATTGTTATTCCGTTTGAAGCAAAATCGGTGATTGTATTAATCCCGCCGATAGTAAAACCTGAAAGGAATAAAGGGAGGTTTTGTAAGGCTATTTTAGAGGTTGAATTTAAGTGCCGTCACAAAAAGGTTAAGGTAAATGGAAGATTCATTTATACGCCGGAAATTGGTATCTGAAAATGTTTTCTTTACGTTAGGATTTTTTAATTGACACATAAAATTACTTAGTTGGTATATAAAAGCTAACTAAAATAAATAGGTATGTATTTACAATTGGGTACAAAACGAGGCAGGGGAAAACTCATTGGGCATTAAAAAATTCATCCGCATCGCTATCATTGCCAATCGAATGGCAATGCTGATTTATCAAAAAACAATCTTGAAATGTTTTATTTAATTTTATTATCTCTTCATTTTTTCAACTCCAGGAACATATTTTCTCCAGAATATTTCAACCCGAAATTCACACCTACGTATACTTACAATCTTCCTCCTTCCTATCATTTTTCTATTTCTTTTAAACAACAAGTCCTATTCAGACGCACATAACGAAGACTTTAACAGTTCTTACAAAAGATTTATTTTACACGCAACTCCCAAGAAGAGTATTAAATAAACAGCAGTAGAATTTTAGACTGTTCACTTTTCCATGTTAGAAAATATTAGCAAACCGTAGTTTCATAAAAATAAAGTTTAAATCTCACACCTTAAAAAGGCTCCTACCTCACCGATTTAAGGCACGGCATAAAGTGTATTACGTACTCGTGTGAACACGGGTGGCAGGCTCTTGGCATCATAACCGCCTCACCTTCGGCTCGGGCGCCTATTCTGCCTCTAAATGACAAACTTTACCCACTTTTATCATAATGTACTATTTGATTGGTACTTAGAAGACGAACCACTAATTGAAAGATAACCGATTTGTTTGGTAATTGACGTTGTTGAGAACTTAACTAAGTCACCTGTTCCTGAAAGCCTATTGAATTTGGTCTGATATTTAACATCGTACCAAGTGGTATTATTCGGTCTTATTATATTCAGTCAACCAATCCCAGCAGTCAATATGAGATTTAACAGCTTCCTTAATATCCGCTATTGGTCTTCTCAAATTTACTTTAGCAAACCAGGGTTCTCATGTCACTCTATCCAATAGAGCTTTTGAGAGAACTCAGTTGTCAAAGTCAAATGTATTTATTTTAACTAGGCCATTATGCGGCACTTTTGAACGTTAAAACATTTAAGATGTACATGTAATAAAAATTGATCCTACCGTGCATTCGGAAAAGTAGGTTGATATGGAGAAGAATGCACAAGAAACTCCATACTTACTCTTTTAAAAATATAGGCTTTGTAGTTGTTTCAAAAAACCTATTGAGTCTATTGAAACAGCTGAGTTCACTAAAAAACTCTGCAAGTTTTGTAACTCAATGATGTATCTATGATCTTAGTTCAGTCCACAAGCACGTCTCAGCTTCCTACTTGCAAAACAAAATGGCGACTGACTCCGAGCAAATGCAGGGTTAATGATCAACTTAACCCTTCGCACAGTAAATAAGCACGTCTGGCCTGCTGACAGCCGCGGTTGTGCAAGAAATAGCCCGGCTTTACAGGGTTAACTAGATAAGTTGCAACGAAGTAAACTTGTACCGTATTTGCGTTATTTTTGTTCATTTCTTAGTCTTTCCAGTTTTCTTTCAATTTACAAGTTGGATTGTTTGACTTTCTCCTTTTGCAAGTGCAGTTTTAAATATTTTATTTTGCTGTATCGATATTGTTAATTGGCTTCAGTAGTAACGAACAAGCTTCGTACCGCTAACGATTCCGCGGTCTGCATCCGATTCGTGAAATGGACAGGAAGAGAATTGGATTTTTGTGTCTGTTAATGAGAGTCGAAAATTGCGATATTCCCTTTGCTCTCAAACATTGCGAATAAATAAAAGTCACATGTAAAAGTGGTTTTGTGAAACCTTTCCGTATCAAAGCTACGCCAGCACATTTACTTTGTATCCCTATTCACAATGATTGAATATTACTAGTCCCGCGTTGGGCGCCATTAAGGCGGTCACTACACTACCCGCATTTTCTTATTTTCCGACTTCTTACACATTGGGGAAATGTGCGGGACATATTTTTAGTTTCACAAACACTCACGACAAACAAAGTTATTATTACGCTAATAAATTATGTTGGTAGGTAGTTACCTACAGTTGGTTTTCGTACCTGACATGTGAAACGTAAATGTATTGTTTTTGTAGATATCTTATTTTTTATATTCATTAACAATCTTTTGGTATTTTATTGCTTACCCAAACCACCTATTCATCTAATCTAAATTATTTTCCAATATCATCAAATCTTCTCATCATGTCTGTAAAAACATCTACAAGGACAATACATTCATTATATCTCCAAAAAAACATATAACACAGCCACCTGAGAATCAATTGCTACCTGTCAAAACATCGTTCCTCCGTCCACAGACGTCAAAGGTAATTCGAGACTCACCCACAAAGAATAGCCCACATACACAAATAGACAGATAGACAATAGACTACTTTCCACGCAGATTATGTTACCTACTCTGCCGGCCAAAGAAAAAGGGGCGCAACTAATTTTGTGCAAAATTGAGTTATTCAATATTTCTAATATTTCATAAATGAAAGTTTGTGAGTATGGATGTTTGTTCCTATTGACGCCAAAACTCGTTAACATAATATTTTGGTGAAACTTTATAGTAATACAGCTTAAGCATCACAATAACACTGACAATATCGACGAATAAATATCACAGACACGTTATTGTTATGAGCCTGTTGTGTACCTGACCAATCCTTTAGAAAGGAGTCTAACTCGTCACGCCATCTCCTTCTGAGCCTACCGCATTGCCCGTACCCGTCCCTGTTGACCGGAGCCCAATCAGTGGCACGTTCCCTCAATTCTGTTGCGACATGCGGCAGATGTGGTCCGCCAAGAAGCTGTAGATAAAGTGCTTTTTTTTAATTATTTGTTACTCTAGACGCTTTTACGTACACGTCTTTTTACATCGTTCTCACATATATGTATTTTTTCAACAAGAATGATGTAACCAAAAACTTGTAATTAAAACTGATGGAAAAGAGTGTCCGGGGAGTTTCTTGCAAATTCTTCTCCATTGAGACCTACAGACGCTTGCGAATTTGCAACTAGAGTCATCTTTTTATTAATTTTTTGTTTGACAATTCAAAAGTACTTCTAAAGTTTAATTGAAATAAATACCTTGATTTTGATTTTGATTTTGACAAGTGGCATTCAATGCGAAAGCAATAGTCGAAATGTAAGGCATTCATCGCGTGATTTTTGAATATCGCTTGTCAATTCCATACAATTTTGCCTTTTTAACCGACTTACCAAAAAGGAGGAGGTTCTATGTTCGACATTATGTATGTTTTTTTTTTGTATGCCACCGATATCTCCGTCAATTGTGGACCGATTTTGAAAATTATTTTTTTGTTTGTAAGAGTACTTTCCGAAATTGGCCCATTTTAATTTAGTAAAGATCTGATGAAGAATTTCGGAGATATAAAACAGAACTCTTCAATAAATAACGGCAAATCTCTCGGGATTGCTGAAATCGCATGTCTGATTATTGTTTATTCCATTTCATAACATAACATCACGCCAGATGTGTACAGTTCACCTTGGTACACTCTCATTTCGCCGATTATGTTCAGTTTCATGAGTTTCGGGTTATCTATTCTGGCATTATAGGTACCTTACTTAACTACTTGCCTATTAGGTGGGTACAACTAAAAAGTGAAAAAAAAAAACATTTTTGAAAAAAAATACTACCGACTTCCAAATAAGAAAAATACAAAGTGAAAAATAACTTTACTTTTGGAAGTCGGTGTCCATAACGAAAAAAAATGGTACCTACCAAAGACACCGACTTCCAAAAGTAAAGTTATTTTTCACTTTGTAGTTTTCTTATTTGGAAGCCGGTAGTTTTTTTTTTTTTTCATAATAATTTTTTTGACAGTCGCTATTGCCACGATTTCGATGATAGAATGTCACTTGTCTACGGCCTCAGTTCCATTTTAGTTCAGCGACTATGTTACCAATGTCTGCGATTTGTGTTTTTTAACGAAGTATGCTGTTCCGTATGCGGTCAGTGATTTTGATTCCGAGAATACTTCGTTCGATTGCTCGATATTTTAGTCATTTTCTCCGTTTTTTGTTTTAATCAGATGCGTCCTTTTGCTTATGGCAGCAGTACTGCGGGTTTGTTGGGGGGGAGAGAACGGAAAGTTGGAGGTGTGTGCGATAGCGATGGATATGAACTGTAGGATAATGTGTTAGGGAAATGACCCAAATTTTTATTTTCGCCTATTTGCCTCTAAGTGTCGATAAGAATGTGAGAGATAAGAAGTTTTAACTTAGGTTTTAGAGAAAAACATTGCTAACATTACATTTTAAGAGGAGTGGTATTTAATGTGTCACATTAGTTCAAATTAGTAAGATACCGACAGTCTATTTTAACTAATTTCTATCACGTCTTTATTTTTGCTTAACATAGGTTGTCCCACTACTGGACCTCTCTTATATTAGGGGCTGATTCAAATGAAAGACCAAACCGAAAATGGTTGCAAAAAAGAAACTAATTGCTGACTATCGCAAATTGGTTACCGATGACGCTTCAAAACCAATTTCTTCCCACATTTATGAGGGTAGGCCGCGAATTTTTTCTACGTTGTCGCAAAATTCGCCTTTTTGCGGCAAAATGTGGCAAATGCCGGAACAATATTGTGTTTGGCAAAGTTAAGAGTTAGTAGCGTCGCGCGATTCAGCATTTAACCGCTAGCCTTTTAAATTACTGGCTTTACTTTTTGCTAAAAATAGGTTTGTTCGTTAGCCTTTATTGCCAAAAGTAGTGAATGGAAACTTTGAAACATGGCGGCTGAATACTGGGAACAAACAAAACGAGTACCTAACTGAAGTACTTGCTATTGTTGCAAAGCTAGAAATACCTACGGCATCTTTTGTGGAAATACTTCTAAAATAGCGATAGAAATCTCTTATTTATTATCCTTTGTGATTATTACCTTTTTTTTTTTTTGGGTGGGAAATCTTCAAATGACTTCTCCCACTCTGGGTGAATCGGGAGGGCGTGTCAGACTTCTACTGACTAAAACCCACCCGTGTTCCTTCAGTTGCTTGAGCCAGGGCCGCAGTAACTCTTTTTCAAATTTATCCGCGACCTTGTGATTATTGCCTAGTTATGGACTAGTTTCAGGAACGAAAATTAACGTAAAATGAATATAAATTGAAAAGCGTGCGGTAACTGTTATGATTGCTTGAATGAATTTTCAACAGCCTAATAGCACCACTAGGGTTTACTTTGTGAGGCGTAATTTTTTTTTTCTGGACACCTGATGCATGTGTATCTTCCATAGCTTAAGTAAATTTTTTGAACATTCATAGGTTTTTTATACTATGCCAAAACATCACTTAAGCACATTACCTAGCCAATCACCAATCACAAAACAACAACAAAAAAAACCGGCTAAGTGCGAGTCGGACTCGCACACGAAGGGTTCCGTACCATTATCGCTATACACTGCAAGAAAATCACGTTTGTTGTATGGGAGCCCCCCTTAATTTATTTTATTTTAATTTTATAATTATTATTATTTGAAGTGAACATAAAACTAAACATTCTGTGAATATTTCATGCGACTACGTTTGTTGTATGGGAGCCCCCTTAAATATTTATTTTATACTGTTTTTAGTATTTGTTGTTATAGCGGCAACAGAAATACATCAACTGTGAAAATTTCAACTGTCTAGCTATCACGGTTCATGAGATACAGCCTGGTGACAGACGGATAGACAGAAAGACAGACAGACGGATCGCGAAGTCTTAGTAATAGGCTCCCGTTTTTACCCTTTGGGTACGGAACCCTAAAAAAGCAAATAAACAATCCCACAAACATCAAAACAATCGCCCCATCCTCCTCAGAAACACGCTTGCAATACGTTGCCACTAATTACATTTTTCACACTGGCTGCAATTAAAAAAATACTTAATTAAGTAACGTATCGCTAGTGGGTGTTCACTACAGACTATGAGATAATTACCGCGCTTGTTTGCTTCAAATAGTCACTGCTATCGGTACTATGAAGCTATTTTGTTACTGTTTTTTATCATGTCGTAATTCAAAACTCTTGAATATAATATGGACAACTTTAAAAAAAAACCGGCCAAGTGCGAGTCGCATTCGCGCACGAAGGGTTCCGTACCATTATAGCAAAAAACGGCAAAAAAACACGAATGTTGTATAGCAGCCCCACTAAAATATTTATTTTATTTTGTTTTTAATATTTGTTGTTATAGCGGCAACAGAAACACATCACCTGTGAAAATTTCAACTGTCTAGCTATCACAGTTCATGAGATACAGCCTGGTGATAGACAGACAGACAGACGGACCGCGGAGTCTCAGTAATAGGGTCCCGTTTTTACCCTTTGGGTACGGAACCCTAAAAAGAGCTAGATTTTTGACTTAACAACAGTGCTGCTTGCCATCAATAAAAGTATTTTCATAATCGAATCTATACGGCCAGAGATAACCTTACACAAACAAATTCACTTAATTTTAATGTTTGTTAAAATTTTGATGTTCCGACTAGATTTTTATTTCGCCGAAGAAACGCTTTAAAATTCGCATGTTTCCTTGATTTGTATGCCATTCTGATTTTATTTTAAAATATTCTAAACTTGTTTCTTGCATTAGGCCACTCAAGGCAAAAAGCTCAGCCCGACTTAGGCTACGCGCTGTGCTACGCTCGTAGCACGGTGCTACGACGTAGCTTGTAGTGCTACGATCACATGTTCTACATGCTTTTGGCACGGTTGAGATTTTCATTCCTTTGTTTTATTGCCTATCAAATTGGTTGTGAGAGTTAATTAATATTTTATAGAGGTACAATTGTTTGTGTATTTCCAGAGGATAATTTCTGAAATGACTCATCCAATTTTGAAAACTGTTTCTCTGATGATAAGCGTAAATATTTTCGAGGTTTTTGGCAAGGTATGAGGCGATTTTTGAGGGCTATGGGATTTTAACTTCCACGCGGACAAAAGTTGTGACCGAATTATAACAACCTACCATATTCGGCTTAAGTGTTTTCTCTTTAATTATATAATCTATATACAAATAAATAAAATTGAAGTGTCTGTATGTACTATCAAAATAACAACGTTGTATTGAATGCACGTGAAAGTATATACGGTACTAACAATAAATAAACAATTTTTAAGATTTTTGTCTGTCTGTCTGTCTGTCTGTTTGTTCCGGGTAATCTCCGAAACGGCTGAACCGATTTTGACGTGACCTTCACTGGTAGATAGCTGATGTAATAACGAGTAATTCATAGTTCCGGCGGGAAACTAAAAAAATAAAAATATTTTTTTTACGAGTTTGACGCGGGCGAAGTCGCGGCTACAGCTAGTCTATACTAATATTATAAAGAGGAAAGATTTTTTGTTTGTTTGTAGCGAATAGGCTCCAAAACTACTGGACCGATTAAATAAATTCTTCCACCAATAGAAAGCTACATTATTCCTGAGTGACATAGGCTATTTTTAATCTCGAAACGGATCCTGTGGGGGTGGCCCACGGGAGCGAAGCCGCGGGGAACAGCTAGTATAAAATATATGTACTTTTAAAAGTCACTGATTTCTATTCAAATCAGTGAATGTATAGTATAGTAAGTAGGAGAGATGCTGACCCGAAAAATACTTGTTTGATAAATGTTAATCGCAGACACTGAAGTGATTAATGATTAAACTTTGACATAGTGATAGCTAAAATTATAAATTTTCGCCTTAGCGAGATAATTACTTAATTTTCTTAAAAGTTAATCAGGAATAAACCAGCGAAGTTTGCTACTTAATTAATATTATACAACGAGCTTATTCTATAATGTTGATATTATGATGAAAGTACGTATTATTAACATTATTTGGTATATTACATCATCTTCAATAATGTAATAAAAGTTTGTTTTTAATATTAAAATAACTTATACTCCATTTGAAATGACATTAGAAATTTTTACAACACCTTTTTACAGTCCGTTCAACCGATTTTGAGTACTATCCCGTCATTATAAGGATGGCGTAATTTAAAGTACCTAATAAAAAAGAAACTTATAAATAAAAAAAGTTAATTAAAAAAAACAAAATACCCGACTACTTAAAAATCGAACTAAAAAGACGTAAACAAGAAAATCATGCTGTGCAGTCGGAGGATACTCACGAGCTGGCTGACCAAAACCAGATGTTGTTGTTGATGATAACTTTTTTTATTTATACGTTTTTTTTTTCATTAGGTACTTTTAAACATGGAAGTATTATACATTTTTGAAATCTTTATTTTGATACCCCATATGATGGGATTGGTAGAAAAAAGAAATCGTATCCCCTATAATATGGCGCCCAAAATCCGCCATTTTTTTATTTTTCAATTTTAATATAGCCAGTGACACTCGCAGAGTTATAACGAATCGATTGACGTATGAATTATCAAAATCGGCCAACGCGTTTGGTCTCTAGAACTCCACATAGGATCAATCATACATACATACTTACATACATCCATACATACATAGACTGATAAACACATTACCCTTCTTCGGCAGTCGGGTAAAAAGCATAAACCTGTTACCAAAACTAACTGTTTAATACAGGTGCCATTTGTCACAGAAGTTAAAATCAGTTGAAGGGGTTGTAAGTGGGATTATTTAAATGTCTAATCTTTTCTCAAATGGAGTATTGTTTTTTATTATTTCTCAGTAGTAGCCCAGGGTCTGCTTTTATGCCCGGTTGACGCAAAATAACATGGGACTTGAACATAAGTGGTGAAATTAAATAGCTACCTTTTTTACCTACGAAAAACCCTTCGAAAAGTACAGGCGTGATGTTATGCTCTGATATCCGCTAAAATAACATTTTTAAAAACAAATATAACCAGTATAAAAAAATCATTTCAATCAATCTTGATCTTGTTGTGATTGTGTCACGCACACACTCATATTTTTCACTTTAGAGGCGCTATGGCGTCACAGTATTGGTGAAAACCCCATGCCATACATTTAAGCCAACGTTTTTTATGGCGTTAAAGTGATTTCAGGGTTTACGATAGCCATACGCACAGCTTTTGTTATAAAATTCCATAATTTTATAATGTAATGTTTGTAATAAATTTTAATATTTACTGTTAAACATAAAATATTAAATAATGGAGAATAGCCCAAGTTATCTACGGTTTGAAATAGATTTAAAATGTTTTGATATGTAGTGTCAAACCCTTTACAATTATACAATAACACATGTATAAAATGTTCGTAACATTCATTTGAGAGATCTTACAAAAATGTGTAAGTATGAAAAATAATGGCATCAATTAGTAGCCTGTAATAAAAATAACACCAAATAGAAAAGTAACAAATTATTTTAACCTTTTACTTGACCTATCTTTTTAACTCATAAGTAAAACCTCAATTTAAATACAAATTAACAAAATAACCAACTCCCGCAACACGTCTATAATTTTTTGTTAACTCTTAAATTTTAAAATATAATATTAATCTCACTGCAGTAAAAATATTCTTCTCATACAGTGGATAAACAATCATTGAAAAACCAACCACAGTGTATTATTTTAAATCAATAGCAACTCATAAGAAACAAAAACCGGCCTAGAGCGAGATGGACTCGCGCACGAAGGGGTCCGTACCAAATCGAAAAAACGGCAAAAAATACTCGTTTGTTGTATGGGAGCCCCACCTAAATATTTATTTTATTCTGTTTTTAGTATTTGTTGTTATAGCGGCAACAGAAATACATCATCGGTGAAAATTTCAACTATCTATCTATCACGGTTCATGAGATACAGCCTGGTGACAGACAGACGGACCGCGGAGTCTTAGTAATAGGGTCCCGTTTTTACCCTTTGGGTACGGAGTCCTAAAAACCATAATAAGAGCTGTGTTGTTAACAAAATGTATCCAATAATGGTATTTTTTTATTTTTTATTTTGTTGCTGAGTTTATAGCTGCTACTTTTGGTTTTGATCATAATTTTATCTAATCCCGGTTTACCAATGATGTGATTACAACGCACTAAATTCGCGTTGAATAGACTTAATATTTCCACATAAATCTTAGCCATATATATGATCTTCAAATTAAACACGTGAGTGTGTATGTTTGTTACTTCTTCACGCTCAAACAGCTGGACGGATCTGGATGAAATTTGGCACAGATATAGATTATAGTCGGCAATTGCACATAGGATAAGATAAATTATTTTTATCCATAAGCTAGTTATTGATAGTCTGTATTACATGTATGAATATTGATGTAACTATAGGCAAATCATACAACATTGAGTTGAACTGAATTCTCAGCGTTCAAAAGTTCAAAAGTGCCGCTTATTGGCCTAATTGAAATAAATATATTTGACTTTGACTTTGATAGCATTTAATCCGACATTTTCTTGTCTGCAAAGAGTGTGTCAAAGCTATCGTTTCAACACAATACAAAGAAAACACTTTGTTTGCGAGCGCTCCTTACATACATTACGTTATTATATTAGCATGCAAGTACAAACAAAAACAAAACAGAATATCAAACAAAAATTATTCGTTGTAATGCAAAAAAAATCGGTCAAGTGCGAGTCGGACTCGCGCACGAAGGGTTCCGTACCATTATCGCAAAAAACGCCAAAAATAACACGTTTGTTGTATGGGAGCCTCACTTAAATTTTTATTTTATTCTGTTTTTAGTATTTGTTGTTATAGCGGCAACAGAAATACATTCATTTCAAATGTCTAGCTATCACGGTTCATGAGATACTGGCTGGTGACAGACAGATAGACAGGCAGACAGACGGACCGCGGAGTCTTAATAATAGGGTCCCTTTGGGTACGGAACCCTAAAAAGAAAAAAGCTTGTAAAATAGGCCATGTCACACAAACATCAGTGCAACCATTGTATCCGCAAATCAAATTGCCTGACCTACCGGCTGATCGACGAATGTACAAATGACTGAAATTAATCAAAACTGCAACGTATAAAGCGATCACAAAATCGGACAACTATGTGATCGGAATTTATAAATTGGATACGGTATGACGTATGTGAGTTCCGAACAATGGACGGCGCGGAATCCTGATCAAAGAGATGTGAGTCATAATCCTGTAACTTGGTATTTTAAAGAACACGTGGCAATATTCAATTAGGTCACCTTTGTTGAATAAAAATTAAGACTTACGGACGGACACGGTACAATAAAGGGATGGTTTTGTCAGTTAGAAATAAATTAATGTATTCAAATATAATGATTCTAAAATTGAATAATTTGAATATGTTTACTTATCTAATTTAATTCCCTTCATCAAATCAAACAGGTCTACATTACACTTCAAGAGCAAATTCTCGGAAATGTAATACCAGCTAAAATTAATTGGAATCAGATTGAAATACTAGAAAATCTGTTCGCTTCGATGAGTCTCACCGTGTTATCTGATACAACTGGTAAAGCATCTGTTAAGTAATTATATTCCTCTTCTTCCCCTCCCCGCTCTCCGCCCTCTCTCCTGTAGATTGCAGTTGTCTTTATGTTAATCTTCAAAGACTGCCTTTGTATTAGTTAGCTCAACTGATGTGATTTTAATTGTTAGTGAAATAAAGTACCGTTCTGCTGGTTTTGACAAATGATAATTGAGCATTACGGACGTCGGTTTACTTATGTAAACATACATTTTTAATGTTTTATTTATATATTTGTATTATACTTACTTTGACCCACCTGTGTTTATTCTATCTTATTTGTTATTTATATACTCTATTTTATTTTATTTTATTATTTAAGTATTTTCTTTCTCCGTAAGTGGGCCCTATCAGAATATCAGCGCAGCGTTATTTCTTTTTCCAATAGCGCTGCATATGCTGAGATAGGAGCCTTTTTGGTCTCGCAAAGGGTTTTTGTTTTAATTATTGTTTAATTTTATGCTTTCTCTCGTGTCTCCTGTGCGGGTCACAAATAAATATTTTTGCTTTCTTTCTTTCTGCTGAATTGTAAGAGGTGAAAAGAATACAATATAGTTTATTGTACAACTACTACTACACCAATGGTTTGTTTATTTTCGTTTCGATTTGCTGTTAATCTTAAATATTTTGTATATTGAAACATAATTTAATTAAAAAACATAGCTCCTGAATACTTTCTCATTTTCTATGTCAAGTTAACGAGATAAAAAAAGTAAATTGAACTATCATAATCAGCGTCACGACACACATAGACAGGCTGCGTATAATCAACACACGGGAGGGGTTGCGTCGTGACGTCACGGGCAAGCAAGACAACGCATATCACTACGCGCAAGAGCAAGCGAGAGGGAATATAGGCCAAGAACCGACCTACCTTCTGATGCTGATACAGTGGCGAGCCGAGCCACCTATAGCAGCTAGGGAGCTTGTAATAAGGTCGCTCGCAAACGGTATACAGCCTTCAAATTATACTACTCACTATTTTTTATATGCTGATAACGCAAATTTTCGATATATTCATGAAAACTAGGTTACCCCGAAATCTAAAAATAGAAATTCCTGAATATTTCACAGCTCGCTGCGAAAATTCTATTGAAGCTATCAATATACAAACAAAGCCTCCCATGCGTGCAGCTCGAGTTCTCCCTGAAATATAAACTGAGTTTAAAAAATTCATCCGTATACGCTCGAAAAAATTCATTTTAAATTTCCACTTCGCCAACTTTATTCATGAAGTTTTGAAGCTAAAGTAGAACAGCTCTTTACAAGATTGTTATTTGAATTTTGTTTTTAATTTATGGTCAGGTAATAGCTCTTATTAAAAAACTGTCTGCTAAAATTGGTGTGAGACTTTTCAGGCGAATATTGTTCAGCAATATAAACAATTCTTAAGTGAATGCGGCAAGTATAATAACTAAGGTTATAAAAATACTGCTATTAAATATTTTACGACATTTTACAAGCTTTAGTTCCTAAGTCACATACTTAAATATGAGTTAGCGTTGTTACTCTTCCGAACACTGTATGTTATTATATGATATATTTAGTTTATAGTGTTAGCAGAAAGTTAAGTGACATTTTTAAGGAAAGTTACATTTACAAAAATTGCATTTGTAACAAGTAGAACATTTTGTAACGTTCACGACACATTGGGCTCTGAATGTCCCACTCCGTGCAACATACAATAAAAACTTAAGAGATTTTTCTTTGAACAATAATTTATTTACTAATTACAATGATGGCCTGACCAAGTGAAAGAAGCTACGTTCACAAGCATATTTCAGCTGTTGCCTGGTGATGGCAACTTTGGACCGGAGTCGATAGAGGCAGATTGTCCGCTTAAAGGGGTCCAGTGACCACGATCTTCATTATTGAGAATAACTACATACAGCGGAAGTTACGGCATTATTTTCTACACCAGTAGCAGAGTCGTCTCAATCACCTTTCTATTACTTTATATATATATATAGGTATTTATTATACGAAATATATATGTATGTTTATTTTAATTAAATATTGTCTTCAATTTTGCTTACTTATTGTGATGTGGCTAAATGTCACAAGCTGTAAGACCTAAATTCACCTAAGCCCAGCCGAGTGTACCAGATGATGCTGTCCCCAATTCTAAGCCATTCGACAAGATGCCTCCAAGACATTTAACACACGGAAATGAAATCCTAAGGGGCGGAAGCTGGCAGCAGACTGCTCGGATATGCTAATGCAACGGTGCAACTGTCATTTGCAGGCGGAAAGCCGGTTTACTTCACTAATATTAACATTACGTTGAAAGCTTCATTTCTTAGTAACAGTTGTTCAAGTCTTCTAACATCACTTTTAGTTTCAAACGGATAATTATGTGAATATAAATAAAAAAACAGGCTTTAATGATTTTATATGTGTTCTTATAGTTATGGCTTTTTTTATTCATTTGTTTTCATGTGTTATTCATAATCAACTATCCATATTAAATAAAATTGTTATATCAGATACGTTACTTTACCATTAAATATATTTAAAACAAAAAAAAAAACATCGTCGAAATAACGACCAATAAAAAGGATAAAAAAACTAGCATTTTGAGTTGGCGCCAAAAAAAAAAACATGCAATTTGATTATCTAAAGCGTAGAATGATTGTAGTTAGGTTGATTTTCGTTTTGTTTGTTTGACGCCGTGCCGCCTCAAAATGCTAAACTCAAAGTATTATTTTTTAATTTTTGGTTTTAGTTCGATAATTCGTCGGTTAAATTTTTGTTTTTTTTTCCACTTTTATTTCACTTAATTTCAATAGAATCGGTCCTTAATTGAAAATTCCGTGGTTAAATTATCAATAAATCCTTTTTGAGTGAGGTGGATTTTCTTTTTCAAATTGAAATGGGACCAACTATGAGGTCTTGGCAATAAAAATAATTTTTGAAATCAGACCACTCTATAAAAAGTTATACAAGGTCATACATAAAAATATACATGTTGAATTGAGAACTACCTAATTTTTTTTTCGTCGGTTAAATAAACAGTATGTACCATGATCCCGAATTTGTAACCTCTCAAAAAAAGAACAAACGATGAGCCCATTTCGATCTCACGTCCCACCGTTAACTTAATGTACAGCAATAAGCTATAGCATTACAAGTACGCTATGTTACGAGTGTACTACAGAACGTTAGCCGAGGTCCCGGGGGCCCGAGTGTCCAATCCGGCGAGGTAAAACGTACCAAGGTTAAATGTTCCACTATTTTAGAACAGCCTTTATTATTCAGTGGTTTAGTTAGCGCGTTTCTGCGTTTCTAGTTAACTATTCATAACTTGTTCGTAACTGTTATTGTGTAAAGGTCGTGTGTTATTCGTTAGCAGGAACTATCCTTTAATTTTTAGTACAATGTAGATCGTAAACTTGTCAAATAAAAGGAGGAACGTAAATTGAACGAAAACGAAAAATCATTTTGCTAATCATTTATGAGTAGGAAATTATCATAGTAGGATAATGTAGGAAAAATAAATACGGAAGCTGAAATAAACGTAAAACCTCCGAACTTACGAACGACCTAATTTTAAAAATGTGTGTGAGCATGGGATACATCATAATTATGTTAAATTGTTACGCAAACTCGAAACCTAATTCACAAACATTCACATTAAAAATTCTAAAGGAAATAACCATTTTCATAACAACATGTTTATTAAATCATGGGCTGAAACCTCGCCAGTGGAATATAAATGAAAATCATCCATTCTTTACGTTCGGTGGGTGTGATCACTTTCGCTTCCGACCCCTTCGACGTAGGCATTCGTGCTCACTGCCCAGTCCAACCGCGGAATAAATACAGAAAACCAAAGAAGACATTATTAGAGAGTTTAGTATCTAACAAATAATTTATACTTACTAACTTAATAATACTAACATCCCCACATTAATATTACAAATGCGAAAGTAACTTTGTCTGTTTGTTTGTTACCGTTGCACGTATTTACGGTTGAAGAGTTTTGGATAAAACTTGCATTTGTTGGACATATACAGATTCAAGTAAAACTTGTAAAGAAAAAAGTGTTAAGGTTAAGGCTAAATGATTACTACGAGTATTGAAATAATTTCCTTCATAATATGAACGAAATTATTATTTCGTTTTTTGTGTGACATACGATATATACAACGAATAAATAAATATATACGACGAATTATAGAAGAGACACCAATATATTATATCTTGCGACACGAGTCACGACAGATATTCTTCTTATTCCAGTCCTAAAACGGCTTTTGAGAAACCATCTTTTATCATCATGATCAGCCTATTATTGTTCCCACTGCTGGGACGCAGGCCTCCTCTCTGTGAGAGGGAATGGGCCTTAATCCACCACGCGGGCCCAGTGGGGGTTGGTGGATCTGATCTTTTATCACAGGAAATTATTATCATATTGAGTGGCACTTCTTTTTACCCAATACTAATGTGGTTTAGGGGTGACGACACGGGAAAATAGACTGAAAAGCAACGAGGCCACGCGGCTGATTTCATCTTTTTATGTTATTCTCTCCTTTCTATAAAGCTAATTTTCATGTGAGAGTAAATAAAATGTCTTGTATATTTATTTCCTTATCTCTGTTGTCATAATACTGAGCATAGCGTTGACAGAAACGAAACGTTATATGTACTCGTATATATAATATTAGATAACACAGTGTAGAAGGATCGTAGCAGGTGGCGCTCTGTGGTTTCTGCCTACCCCATGGGAAAAAGGCTTGAGTTTATGTAGATAATCTATATAGATAACCCTGACGACAGTTTTTTAACGACTTTAACAGCTGTATACCTACCCATATTCTGCAAATAAAAGATTTGAATTTGAATCTGACAGGTTAAAAATTCTCGTGAAATCACAAAATCTAGTTTATAATTAGCTTTTATAAATAGAATAACCATAAGTATATTCTATTAAAAATTCTGTCTGATATTCCGGAATGATACAATTGTACAACTTTGTTACTGCTCTGCCTCCACGAGCATCATCAATTTAGAATCAATTTGGAATGTGTTATCAATCAGCAACTTACTTAAATTTTTATACAAATTAAGGCACCTTTTAGGGGTGTCCACTTTGAAAACATCGATGTATTTTTCGATTCGATAAGTCGGAACTGTACATCGTGTCTTCCGATGTTTTGTAAACATCGAGTACCTTTTCTAACATTATATTACAAAGCTGTATGTAGTCATGTGAAAAGTGATACATCTCAAAACAGGTTATCTTTTCAGAGTGAAAATTTTTGTATATGACGGTTATGAAAAGAGCTAAATCCATTATTTTATACTCATTTCATAATCTGTAAGTACATACAAAAACATTCACTTTAAAAAGATGACCTGTTTTGAAATGTACATATTACTTTTCACAGGACACAGATCAGATTTATTTATTTTATTTATTTCAATACAATTACTCCTTGCACTAATAGTGTAACCCAACACGTGCAAAGAGTCAATCAGATGATCAGATAATAATAATCATCAAATATACTAATTCTACACAACTTTTCATGTAAACCATCGCTAATTCAAACATTGTTTATTAAAAATGTAAAAGCCATGTATGAGAAAAATCTTTATTATAATTTACAAAAATATCATCTGCAACAATTTTGCTAAATCTGTCAAAAGAACACTGGAAATAGGATGTAATTAATGTCCTATTTCGAGTGCTCTTTTGAGAGATTTTGCAAAAGCAACAGTTTATTTAAACGTTTACTTTTACGTTAACGGACGACATGACAAACAAAAACAGTTATTTTTTATTGTCACTGACTCTTGCGCAGTGCTGCCGACATCATTACTAGTACACGTTGTCCGCGGCGGCATTATATTGTCATACTATTGAAAAATAAACTTATCTATTTTAAAACAAACAAATAGAAAGAAAGATTATAGGTAAAATTTGAGTGGCCAAACTTGAGTTTTTGTGAAATTAACTGGTTATCATAGATTCGATGTTTTATGAAAAAACATCAATACATCGAGTATATCGATAGATTTTCAAAACATCGAATCGATTCGATGTATCGCATTGTAAACATCGATGTTTTCGATGCATCGATGTATACACTTACACCATTATTTACTACTACTACTACTATTAATTATCCACAGCATCTTTATTGACACAAATCATACAAATTAACGGTCCATAATATTATTAACATTGAAAATTTCAATAATCCACAGTAAATTTCAGCTGAATAACTCAGAATTAATTTAATGTAGTTCCAATCATGCACTACGTAGATATTGTAATTAACTAGCGAACTGATTTAGCCATGCAGCCAAATGGATAATTTAATTTATTTTCGCATTTATTGAGTAATTGATAGCAAAGTGGATTCTCGAATAATCTTCCTCCCTTAACAGAGTTTCCAAAGTCCTAAAGATTATCTACTTACCTGAGAAGAAAGTAGTTATCCCTCCCAAACTTTAGATAGCTACGGCCTAAGGTGCGGCCCAGTTGACTCTCAAAATAAGTTTTTCTGAACTCGGAAAAGCTAAATTGGTGTTTCGCACCCGACCGTTGTCGGTGTGTACGTTTTTCGTGTTTGAACAAGAATTTCTCTGTTTATGGCCAAGGATAATGGGCTTTGTTACTAGCGGTACAATACGGAGTAGGTCGCAGCCGAAGTGAGCAATTTATCGGCCTCTGTCAGGCCAACATCCCGCATGGGGCCCGTTGAGAGCTAGTGAATAGGCGAGACCGCAATTAAAATATGGCCGACACAACACCCGCTCACAAAGACCTCCGCACGATAAATACGACGTCCCTGCGGCTTCGGGGACCTACGTTGTATTTCTCCGACTGTAACAGGAATTACTTCACCTTTTTACTGCCAATAACTTTATTAGGACGACAAAATTCGTTTCGGAGTTTCCTCTTTCATCGTGAAAAGTAATTGGTTGGTATAAAAAGGAGTTCTTGGGTTAAAAGCTAGCAACTTGCTGCTGAATGCAACGTTGGAACCAATTACTTTATGCGGACGATTCAGAATGATCTGTCTTGTGAACTGTTGCAAGTCGTTCTTACTTCATAACGAAAGAAGCGCGACTGCTACCGACATTTCAATTACTTGCAGTATCGAGGTAATTCAGTAAACTGTATATTTTGCTGCCGACTTACAACGGATGTTATACAAAATTAAATGAACGATTCAACAAAGTACCTACCTATTTATAAGCGACTTATTTTTATGACTGTATTTTCTCTGATACCTGTAGGGAAGGAAAACCATTTCGGAAAAGTAATTGAAAAATAAGAATCGTTTAGTGGAAACTATAGTAAAAGTTTGGATGTTGATTCCGAGAATTAAAGAAAAATAAAATTGCCGGTGAACGTGGTTCGCAATTGGATTACTCAGAGCCCCATAGTGGGTCGGATTGCTACGGGCTTACAAACTACTCTTGAGTACGCCACTCTAAACGTTTTTACTGCATATTATTGTTACCCGTTGCGCCAGGAAGTTCCTAAGGGAGTATATTGTATACGCAGTAAAAACAACCAAACATAGTGAACGGGAAATGGAAGTTATGCATTGGAAATCAATACTTAAAGAGCACCGTTATATCAATAAAACAATTCTTTTGTCAGGATACACCTACCTATTATTTTCCGTAGCGTTAATTGAGTCCAATGATCCCGTTATTTTTCGATATTAAACTTACTGAAGGGTTTGCTGGAATAAATAGGTTTTCCTAAATTCTAATATTGATCCCAATATTGGGTACCCAATGAGGTTAGTAAAAGGAAAAGATGTCCCTTTGAAATAAAACATCTTTTTCAAGAAATATTGGATTCTCGGTTCGTGGATATGTAACTAATTCCTAATCTGATATTAATTTATATTTTGTTTCTGAGCTTCTTTGATTCTGATATAAGAATAGGTACATATACAGCAATAGACTTTTTATATATTTAAATAAAATTATGTTTCTGTGTCTATATTTTGGGCTTTTAAATCAGAAAATCCAACCAAAATCGACTAAGAGGATACCCATTATAAATTATAGCCATTTTTATCAACCACCATCCAAATCGTTTTAAAAAGTCACCTTGTTCAATTCATGATACTTTTAGAATCTAATTCAACTATATTTTCTTTTCCAGGTACGTTGATCTAGACTGATTGCATCAACCACAAACAATCTTAGTAAGTAAATCTTATTCAGACACCGATTTTATTTTATACCTTGCTGTAAAAATAAAACTTCATATCTAACCTCGTACGAACGGAATTATAGTTGAAGGATTTTACAGCTGATCTTAGAGTTCCCGAATTCAACTTTACCGTCCTGACTCAAACTCAAACGGTATTGAGGACTCACGAATTGCTTGGTAGCAGAACTAACTACATCAATTTTGCTTGAGAATAGTCCTTTGACGAAACTAGTGGAGTTTCCGACGAAAACTAGACGAACGGTTTGTACTCGTATTTATTTACCTCAGCTTACACACGATTTATTTCCAGTAAGCTCAAGCTTTCCTGGATTTCGGTCGAAGCATTTTGGTTGACAATTTTGTTGATGAAATAAAGGGCATTCGTATGAAAGCACATGATTGATTCAGCTAAGCCCGTTAATCGGAGAGATAAACTGTCAATTTTCTGTGAGTAACATTTCGTTAACGATTTTATTGAAAACTTTAAACCAGGGTTTGTTAGCAATTATTCAAAAATGGCGGATTAAGTAAAGATTTTTATTTTATAAACGTTTACCCTTGGTATAACTTAACACCAGAATACAGAATTAATTTCCGAAACATTGATTACGTAAGCAGCGTCAAACAATTGAATGTTACCGTCCATTGCCTCACAGCGGCGCTGCCGACGCTTCGTTAACGAACATTTATCTAAAATAAGGAATCTTCTTTCGTCAGTTAACCCTTCCATTGTTAAAGAATGTCATTAGGCAGCCGGTGAATATTTCAAAAGCGAAAACTGTACCAAAATGAAAGGGTGGGGGCAGTACCGACGGTAGTGTTACATCGGACTTTATTGTTCTGATACGCTACGTAAACGTTTTTATTCTGTAATTGGTTTTACGTTTTTATGGATTCCGCCTCGATTTTTATATTGATATACAGGCGTACTTTTATGGTAATATATTTTTTATTGCGTTTCCTGTCGTAGATGCCTATTTGGAGCTTGAGAGCACAGAAAGTCGTATTGATTTGATAAATGGAAGGAAGTTTGGCGATCGTCCTCCTTAATATGCATTAACTTTGAAACTAGTTACTTTAATCTCATTCTGTGGAGAAGAATGGCAGAACTTAAAATTATTCATCTATAGCTGGAACCTAATTCCACGTAAGGCCGAGGGCTTTTTCCCAGTTTATAATGTAGTAAGTTTAATGAGTGCGAAAGGGTGTAAGTTGATCACCCGCTATCCACGACGCCTGCCCGCGGAACAGACTGACATATTAATTTTGAGTTAACGAGCACGCTCCACTTGAAGCGAAACACAAATATTTATTAAGCCACATCATCATGAACGTGTTCTGCTTATAAAATTATCTAATAAGGGAAGATTAGTTGTATTTGTATGGAATTTGTAAGCAAGTAGGTAAATCATAAGTACCTAAAGTATGAAATAAATTCAGTAAAGAAAACCTAAACGAAATTGAACTTTATTTATATTATTAGTGGTATTAGTAACTTCTTTTCCCAATATATTTATAGATTATAATCGTTATCTGTTATAATCGTTGTCTGATGTGTAAGCTATATCACTGTAAACTTTCATCCAAATCTGTTCAGCAGTTTTTGCGTGTAAGCGTAACTAACATCCCGCACAAACTTTCATATTTTTAATACTAGCTTCTGCCAGCGGCTTTGCTCGCGTGAATGTCGACAACTATCCTGAGGGATCATATCTCCAGGATAAAAAGTATCCTATATGCTATTCCAGACAAACATACATACATCCATCCAAACTTTCGCATTTATAATATTAGTAAGATTATTATAACTAGCCACAGCTAATATAATACTAGCATACAGATGCCTCATTTCATACAAAGAAACCGTGCAGACGTAACTAGCGTTTTTCGTCTGATTATACTGACAATTTTACTGAAAATACATCGAACGCAGTCGCGATAGATGGTGTTAGTGTGCAGTGGCTTGCAAGTAAAGGGTTTCACATCACCTGTTTCTTTCCATAACTGATAAGGCACGAAGGTATCTATTTTGCCATAAACAGTTCATGAATGATGTAACCTCAGTGAAACACTGATATATTAGCCACGTTATCATCAGCTAGTTTCAATTTGTGTGTAGATACGATTAAGGGCATAAATCTGATAACTGTAAATTTATTGATTAATTTGCGTGTCGCAATCATTTACTATGATTATGAGGTAATTCCTTGCAGACGTCATGTTCAGGGACAGCCAGAGAATTTGATTTATGATAATCTAGTTATGAGATCGATTGGCGTTAGTTTTAATAGGCAACTATTTTCGTTTTCATAAACCTGTTACTGGTGACTGGTCATTTTACGTTTAGAATATTACAACACACATAACATTATAGATTGGGCAGAGGAGTAGGTTGGATAGAAAGACCAGGTGCGTAGTGCTCATTACGGGTGTACGTGTCTGACCAGTTGTATGAATTTAAAGGAAGCAAAGAAAGTGTGTAAGGATTGAAGAAGGTGACGTTCTGTAGATTCTATGGGTATGATGGGTAGACACCCACATGGGAATAAAAAAAGTTAATTCGAAGTAGCCTGGATTTTTGATTTTTTGAATTAACTTTCTATTTTTATTACTATTTAGTCGAATTAGGTACATTTAAACATATAAGTGCTATATATTTTTGAAATCACCACACACGATGCCATGCTGATTCCAAGCCGGAAACAAAAAAATATATTGGGCCCCCACAATATGGTGCCCAAAATCCACCATGTTTCTGTTTTTTTGTTGTGACATCCCACCCATACGCACTAAACGTTTTGGAAATACTTTCATTATGCGTACAGCTAAGGAGTGGAATTCCCTGCCGGAGTCTGTGTTTCCAGATAGCTACAACCTCGGAGTCTTTAAGTCAAGAGTGAATAGGTTACTTCTAGGCAAGCGTGTTACACCGTCGACCACATCATCGCTTACCATCAGGTAAGATAGTGGTTAAGCGCGAGCCCATCACTAATAAAAAAAAAAAAAACAATTTTAATGTAGGCAGTGATACAAGCAAGGTTATGACGAATCGATTGACGTAAGAATCATCAAAGTCGACCAACGCGTCTCTAGAACGCCACATAGGAACCAACATACATACATAGATTGATAAACACATTACCCTCCTTCGACAGTCGGGTAAAAAGGCGTGATTTTATGTATTTTATTTTGATTTTATGTGTTATGATATGTCTACCATTTCAAACCAAAAGCATCTCCTTATATACGTATCGTTCTAGTTTCGGTCTGAAAAGCGTGTGTTAACGTCTATGTTTTATGACAGTACAGCTCAGTCTGAGTTTAATACGTCTCTGTTTTATAACAGTACTAGCTTATGCCAGCGGCTTCGCCAGCGTGAGTGTCGAAATTTATCCCAAGGGAAAAGGAAAAGTATCTTATGTGCTATTCCAGACTAAAGCTATCTGCCTGCCAAATTTCATCTAGATCTGTCCAGCCGTTTGAGCGTGAAGAAGTAACAAACACACACACTCACTAACTTTAACCTTTATAATAAACTGCCGAGCAATGAAAATGTTCCACCCACAAAATGCCGACAAACACCTTAATTTAATTTTTTCACATTTAATTTAAAATTTGAACACAATATTTACGTTTTTAGTTGGTAATATTCTGATGCGCTGTTAAATGTTCTTCAATATTGCAGACTGCGTCATTAAGCTAGCCTTTCCCGTTTAGGAGTAATTTAGTGCTATGTCACTGGAACTTTTTCATTGCTCGTTAGTGTATTAGTGTGATAATACCCTGGCCCTATAGGAAATGCACGTAGCTCCAAACGCATAAACGCGTGAACGTGTACAGTCTCCGTTGGCTTGGCGTCGTCCATGTAAATGCACCGTGCACCTCCAAGCGACTCCTCTAAGCCATTTACTGCGATAACATTATTCCTACTTTAACACCATTTAACTTTTATGGGTGAGAAGGCTATGTTGATCCCGGAGTGAAAGGGATGGAGAATAACTTTCGCGACGCTGTTTATGGCGGCTGTAAACGTTATCTAGCGGAAACTGGTTATTTTCAGTGTTTACCATTGGACAATCCTTTGTGTCACCGTGAATAGGACACTCTTTCAGTTTTCAAACGAGAATTTTTCAAAATACAACGGCCATAATGTACTTTTAGTCAGTAAATATGAAACCATGCTTAGTCACGTTAATCAGCTGCACGCAATAAGAAAACCTTCGTCGATTACTTTAACAAATTCGACCAAACTCTTCCGAATTATTTCACGTAATCTCGAATATAATATTTGGAATATTCCAATATTCGGGGAACCCATCTAGCGGTAAGTTAACGCGGTTATACACATCCGTGGCCTGGCTTCGGTAACGCTAACCTTGTAAAGGGTTTCTGAATAAATTTCCGCGGGTAGCAAACTTTTGGGATAACATCTTCTAGGAGCGGTCGCTTTATACGTATAATATGAGACCCGCTCCCATTTGTTGATGAAACGCACGATATCGTGCGAGTAATAAGTTAGTTTGTACGAATATATTACTTTAGGAAGCTCTAGTTTGTTTTATAAATATTTAGTTTTCGGGTTCATTATCTTCTTGGAAGAATCGTGAGAAAAGTTTTGAAAGACCAATAAAACGATGAATCACACAGTCGTGTGAAAAATTATCATCATCGCTTACCATCAATTGAGATGTCAAACGCAGGCCTGTCAAATAAAAAAAAAACGGCCAAGTGCGAGTCGGACTCGCACACGAAGGGTTCCGTGCCATTATCGCAAAATACTGCATAAAAATCACGTTTGTTGTATGGGAGCCCCCCTTATTTTTTTATTTTTTTATTAATTAATTATTATTTCTTGAAGTAAATATACAACTAAACATTCTGTGAATATTTCAAGCGTCTACCTGTTGCCGTTATTAATATAGGGCAAAAAACAGCAAAAATATCACGTTTGTTGTATGGGAGCCCTTTAATATTTATTTTATACTGTTTTTAGTATTTGTTGTTATAGCGGCAACAGAAATACATCATCTGTGAAAATTTCAACTGTCTAGCTATCACGGTTCATGAGATACAGCCTGGAGACAGACGGACAGACAGACAGACAGACAGACGGATCGCGAAGTCTTAGTAATAGGGTCCCGTTTTTACCCTTTGGGTACGGAACCCTAAAAAGGTTTTATGTCTATAAAGGTACTGCTGTAGTGATGGTTACTAATGGAAAAAGAAGACATGGTGCACTGACCACAAATAAATTAGGATAAGAGCATAATATTCATAGTGATAATAAGCCATTATTTTCTATTTTGAGCCTACGCTTGTATCTTTAGTAGTCCAGCGACGGTAACCGGCTTCGCATCGCTCGTTCTATTAGTAAAAACCGTATCAAAATTTGTCACGTGGTTTAGAAGAAATAAGTGGAGAAATAAACAAACGCAGACAGCGGCTTTGTTTTATACTATTTAGAGATTAGAGATGACTTCTAGCTTCTGCCAGCGAATTCGCCCGCGTGAAATGTGTTTACTCATCCCAAGGGAATATTATGCCGGGATAAAAGTAGCATATGTGCTATTTCAGACTGAAATCTATCTCTGTACCAAATTTCATGTTAATCCAAATAGCCGTTCTGGAGTGATTGAATATCAAACATACATACAAACACATCCATCGAAACTTTCACATTTATAGCATTGCGCATTTTTTTTTTAGCAGTACACTTCCCGCTATAATAAGTGGTACATTATGGCGTCTCTTCCAAAAATAATGGCATCATACTCGTATCAACCACAGAACCCGTAACCTACGTCAGACTGACTAGGGTCAGTGGTATTCTGACTGCAGCAGCGGACTGGCACTGATGGCGACAAAATATCTAAGTGATGGCGCCAGGCTGGAGAATTCTCACAGCACTGAAATACTCTAGAAACTGGAACTACAGCTTTCTCACGCATTTTTCCGTAGGGGTAGGCAGAAGCTACAGAACGCCATATCCTTAAATACTCGTTTTGCTTCATTTACGGTCATACAAGCATGGCGGTTATAAAAAACTTTAAAAACCTTACTGGACTAAAAACAGAATCTCACAATTTCTTTATAATATATAATACTAGCTGTTGCCCGCGACTTCGTCTGCATAACATTAGTACTTCCAACAGCATTTTCTTTATATCGCGCGACAATATTGTAGATGTGTGGGTCGCGTTACTTGATAAATGATTAGTTCAACAAACAAACTTCCACCCCCCTAAGGATGATTTCCGGATTATCCTGTAGCTTCCCAGGGTCTCAAACTACCACCTTACAAAATTTCATCTAAATCGGTGCAGCGGTTTAAGCGTGAAAAGATAACAGACAGACAGAGTTACTTTCGGATTTATAATATTAGTTAAGATACTAGCTTCTGCCAGTGGCTTCGTCCGCGTGATAGTCGAAAATTATCCCGAGGGAATATATTCCTGGGATAAAAAGTATTATATATGCTATTCCTGACTACAATCTATATCTGTGCCAAATGTCATCCAGTTCCGTTCTGGCGTGATTGAGTAAAAAAACAAACATCCATCTATCCAAATTTTCGCGTTTATATTATTAGTAAGATAAATCTATCTTACTAACTCACTTACAACTCACATGTATTGTCATTCAGGCAGGGCAGTCATTCTTGACAGCGGTCTCATCTTGAGCGATTTTGCGATCGACAATAGATGCCCGTTTGCATAAAAGAAACCTATGTATTTAATCGTGAGTCGATGCTTACTTCAGTGTTTATTTATCACTTATCAGTGCACCATTTAAATTAAGATTAGCAACACACTAATCAGCTATTAAAAGATTTTGCCAACACTATTTTTTTTATAGGAAGGAAGGAATACACAACGGCCTAGGCAAAATGACATTCTAAAGTTCAAAATTTAGGGGGTAGACATCATCATCATCATCATTTCAGCCGAAAGAGGTCCACTCCTGGTCATAGGCCTCCCCCAGGCGTCGTCGCCACATTGACCGATCCCGTGCGTCTCGCATCCAACGAATTACCGCAACCTTAACCAGGTAGATATAGACTACCGAAATGTAACTCGGTCAATTATTCTGGACTCTTCACGATTGTTATCGCTGATATAATAATACTTAGTCTAGAAACTAAGAGTCATTTTTAACAGCGATTCACAGTAAATGCTCTTTTTGGTTATAGACAAAAATTACTTTGTAAAATTAAACCGACTTCCAAAACAAAACACAACAAAGAAAAAAATTATTTTCTTTTCGGATGTCGGTGTCATTGGTACCAATTTTTTTTTGTTTTTTACACCGACTACCAAAAAAAAAGTTTTGTTTTGAAAGTCGTTTTCTTTAATTTTTTTTTTGCTCTTTTTTTGGTACCTTATATTGCCATGAAAATGTTCATTATTAAGGATAACTTAAAAACTAGTCGTCATATCTTGATCAAACTTAAATGGGATCACATGAAAAGCACCAGCTTTCAAATAAAAAAACCGGTAAAGTGCGAGTAGGAGTCGCGCACCGAAGGTTCCGTACTAACAACTACCTTCACCAACATAATTAGGTAACTAAGTCAACAGGAACTACCATATAGTTTTTCAACCCAAAACCTATAGGGTACTTTCGGTTGACCTAGAATTGTCAATTTTGGTTAAAAGCAAGGTCTTACAGCACAACTAAAGGGAAAATTCCGAAAAATAAAAAAAGTTGAAAATTCAGGTAAATTTTGGTACTTACAAGTTGCCGCGAAAATTTAAATTTGCCCATATCTTTTAACTTGCTAGGTCCACCCGTTCCTGAGAAAATCGGTGGTGGTCACACGTACAGACGGACAGACAGTCAGACGGACAAGAAAGTGATCTTATAAGGGTTCCTTTTTTTGCCTTTTGAGGTACGGAACCCTAAAAAAGAATACACAAAACACAAAATCGATTCATAATTGGCGAAGTAATCGCGTAACAAACATACAAAAACAAACAGTCGAATTGAGTACCACCTCATCCTGAAAATCATCCTTCAGTTGCAAAATGAAAGTGGAGTTTTAATGAAACCACATACAATGTCAATAAAGTATTTTCATCTTTCAACGAGGTAGGTAGGTACATCCAGTAGAATCCACTTAAATATGGATCCTTTGAGCTGTTCGTTCTGTTCCATTCCAGTTGAGGTTTTGATTAATAAATCTTTGTAGATACTGTTTCCACGCTTTACGGCTTTGTCTGAAGCCGAATAGGTTTTTATTGCTGTTAGGTAACCTTTATTATTTTAGTGTAATTGTAGATGTAGTTTCTCAGGATACTAGGTCAAGTAGAAGCCTACTTACTTAGAGTATAAGAACATTACCGAAGTAATTATTGTTCTTTATAATCAACATCTATTCGCAGTGGGCGTAATTATATAGTTGTTTAAATTCAATATATTTTACTTGACATATACATACAAGGACAATTAAACACGTCAGAAGATAGTTTACCAATTAAGAGATAATTCAGCGTTAAATATGCCTTTCATACTTTTAATACTCTTATTTAACAGAGTTGACAAAAACTCGTTTATGTCGTATTTACAGTTACTCTAGGTTCTAGCTCTACTAGCTGCCAGCGAGAGCTAAGATATAACCTAGATACGAGTTGGCGAGAAGCGAGTGTGTAGTTCCGTTAGTTTTACCGCTTGGCTATGAGCGAGTGTTTTTGTGCGACGGGTGATTACTCGCACCACTCGCTCGGACGGTCAGTCCTGCACGTGTTAGTATTGGAAGTACGTGTGACGTCATTAAATCATAAATTTACACTTTTAAGCACAATAGTTTGCTACAAAATACAAATTGTCATATTTATTAAGCATCTACCGACAAATGTCGAAGTACCTACCTAAATTATTATTGTGTTGTCAAATACCTATAATTGTTAGAGTACCCACCTAAGTAAATATTGTTGTACAGGAAATAACTCTAAACTTACATATAAGCCATAGTGATGATATTCCTATAAAATATTACGTAATTTGTAATGATCATTGTGATGTATCGAGTATTATCTTTTATAGCTCTTGTCGCTGCGACAAACTAGTGGTGATAGAGTTCTCGCCGGCAATGTGAATAACCAGCGATCAACTATTAATATGTGTATGTCTTTTATTGACATGGGATATATATATTTTTTTCATTTCTTAAGCGATAAAATAGTCGATAGCTAATTGTTTCCTCGTCGACGAGGCGGTGGTACAAGTGCCTTACTACTGCAATACATTGAATAAACACATAGGATAAAGTAGTTAATACATGTTCAATGTTTGGCAAACGCTGGGATTATAGGGGTAAGCAAATAATACATATACTTAGCTAATTACATAGCGTGACATGCGTAACAGACACCCATAGTAAATTAGCATGTAAGTACATAATATATTATATACCCACGCTAAGTTTGGAGGACGCCCAAATAATTGAAAACGTTATCAACTGAAAATCGGCATGATATTTCGAAGTTACGGTGAGACGTCAACACGGGTATGATGTTAAAACAATATACCTACTTCAAGATGAGGGAGAGAGGACTTACTTAGTTTTGAAATGCCCGTTCCTGTCTATTTTAATTATTTTAAACACTAATTACATAAATAATGTAGGTATTTAAAATAATTGTTCTTTGAAACAATATTTGCCTTTGAGGTTTCTTGTTTCAACATTTCTCTTTCATCTCACGCAAATAGTTTACTTTTACAAAAAAAAACACAATACTCTTGTACGTATCATGTATATTTTCTATACCGAAAATAGGTAACAAAACATAAGCTTACAGAGAATTCTTACGTACGATTCTTGTTCAATCATGTACGCCGTTGATGCAGGTGTTAAAGAAAAGCGCTGTATCTGGGCGCTCGGTATTCGGGAAGTACCTACAAATCTCACGTTGGCACTGCCGAGCTCAGCCTTCAGTAGGCGAAGACGTGAATAATGAAAACAGTATGAAGACTTCACCTAAAAACACTCTAAACTAGCATTATAAACTGGTTAGACCCCCTGTGCTCTAGTCCCGCTATGCTCGACTCGTAAAATACCTACTAAAAAGTCTCGCTATGCACGAAATCAATCATATGTATGTATGTTTGTTTTATGTATGTTCCCCCGTTGCGCCTAAACTATACATCCGATTTTGATGAATAAAGTGTCAATCGATTCTTTACCCGAGTAACATAGGTTAAAAAAACACCGTAGTCCGGTTACAGTTTTTATTTCAACTTTTTGTCATAATTTGACAATGTTGAGGATCGATGTCGATTCAGGGGGGTGACCATAAGCTCTTAGAGTAAGGTCATTTTGAGTGTGTGAAAGGGACAGATGTATATGATTTGTATACATCTGTCACTCAAAGTTACTCAAAGAGCGTATGGTCACCCCCCCAGGACTGCTTGTTGTCTTTTTTCCGAGTTTAAAATTATGAATATCAATAAATGGTATTTCAATGGCCTATATTGTCACGCTATTACGAAACAACTAACCACAAGTTTCTAAAAATATTAAACTTTTACTAGCTCATAACAAAACTCGAGTACTAAAATCATATTAAAATCGGGAGTCGAACAAAACGCAGACAACGCGTTCGGGAAGCCAATATCGAGAGTAATAATATTTTATTGAATTTTAAAGGAGCTCCAAATATTGAGACAGGACTGATGGAAGAATAAAATGGTTGTCAATTTGATGTCTTTATCTTTGTCTTGCCTTGAGGTGATAATAATACTGTCGCCGTCTAATACCCAATATGAGTGTGGTGACCCAGTCTAGAACATTACCCACATACTGGAGTGACCTATACACCTGGATCTTAAGAACCAATGAACGATGCTGCTTTTATCATGGCCACCTACTTGACCAAAATTCGAAACAGTCAATAAAGAAATCGTTAGGCAACACCAGCAGTAAACGTGTATCTAGAAAAAGCTGCTAGCCATTTAATCACCTTACAACTACGTACCAACACCGTACATATCAAGTAACTCGCGGCATGAGATATTATTCTCCATTCTGTACCATAAAACTTTTGAAAGTGCCGACTCTCCTCGCTATGTTTCACGGTATCTGAGCGCATTATCAGTACTCACTCGCTGAATAAAATTTTATGCATAAACTAGAGGCGGGCGGGCTTCAAGCTCCGTACATATTTTATGAACGCTTCGTTTACACAGAATATTTGATGGAAACACTGTTTTATGTGAATCCGAAATAAGGTCAGATAAACATACATATTAAATCATAACAGATAGTTTCGTTTATCCCGTACTACTGTTAGCTACACTACGAGTAATGGCTCCTAACCTCTTAGACTCGAATGCAATTCCGGACACTTATAAGTTTAGTCAAGTAACACTAGGGTACTTAGAAGAATATATGGTAGTACTTAAGGAGAGCAGTACATTTATACCGCCCAGCTCGTTCATGGAGACAAATTGCCACAAAGCCGGTACCATCTACTTCGCCACATCGTCCTTTGTTTAGATGGGACCCTAATTAACGAAAACTCTTTGAAGAGTGCTACAAAAACTTTACCTCAGAGGCCGCCTACTCCATCTGTGCCCTTTAATTAAAGAGAAGCACTCGCAAGCCCAGCTGATTGGCATCGCGATGTAAGATCGATAACGGAGATGGTTATGAATGTTTGACATCAAATCGAAAATTAGACTCAAAATCCCTAAAATGATGACCGAGCACGGAATGCGCAAATTATCTCTAATTGGTTAACGTTCACGAGAGATATTTTCGGCACTTCCATCTAAATATAAGATGGATTTAATCGAAAGTAAATTGTATCTTTATGCGATTACTCTTGACATTTCGGGGACTTCTTTAATAAATCAGGGCCTATGATGTTACCTTGTGGGAATACGGTTTATTTAAAGGTCAAACGGTGTTAACATGTTGTTGCTTGGATTATTATTATTGCTCAGGAAAGCAGATGATGTTCTTAGAGGCTTCGCTCACGTGTCACAAACGTAATTCAATAGTAGTTATGTTGACATAAACGGATCGATGGAGCACTGAATCGAACGCTAGAGCTGATATGAGACTGCTTGTAATTGGATATTCAGAATACGCTCCCAGCGTATAAACAAAACTTGTTGGTAATAGCAGGTTCTTAAAAATATGAACATTGTATATAAAGCTGCAGTCGAAATTCATGAAATTCATATGAGGTTAGATAGAAATCTTGTTTCGTGTTCTCTGAACAAAGACAGACAAACATGATTTTATAATACAGATGCTAAATTTTTTAGCTTTATTAACAGAAACTCGTCAGTAAAGGTAATCGTATAATACTAAATATCAAAAGAAAGCACTGAAACTTCGCTATCATTTTATCAAGATGAAGCAATTTAACGTCGCCATTGCCGCGCGTTCTCTGCAAACTTTACTTATCTCCCACGCATTACACTCGTTGTCTTACACAAAGAAAATTAAAGCCCGCGGCCCTTGTTGCCTTGCCTCTAACGCTTGTATTCATGTTTACTTTCCTACTTCGAACTTGATGAACAGCTACAATTTCCTGTAACTTTAAATATTTGACGTTAACTTTGAAACTGCCGAACTTGACGGATCTATTTCTATATTAATCAACTTATTACGCAATTTAAACTTTTGTTATTCAGTAGCGGTTTCGA
Source organism: Anorthoa munda (assembly GCA_945859665.1). Taxonomy (NCBI): domain Eukaryota; kingdom Metazoa; phylum Arthropoda; class Insecta; order Lepidoptera; family Noctuidae; genus Anorthoa; species Anorthoa munda. Next base: position 24,531,965 of record OX243900.1, on the reverse strand, counting down.
TTTGGTTATTGTAAGTAAAAGAAATGCTCATTCATTTATAGGACATTAAGAGCAGGAACTGATTTCATTTGGCAGGACGAGCCACTGTTTATTTAATGTTCCAATAAAACGCCCGATGGCTATCATAAAAACAACTTTATTAATTTTCCACAATACTGTTGACTGTTGTACACAGTTGCGACAAAAAGTCATCATCTGCCTAGCCTTTTCCCAATTATTGTTGGGGTTGGCTTCCAGTCTTACCGGATTCAGCTGGGTACCAGTGTTCTACATGGAGCGACTGCCTATCTGACCTCCACAACCCAGTAACTGGGTAACACGATACCCCTAGGCAAAACTGGGGTCAGATCTCAGGCTTCTGACTACCCGTAACGACTGTCAAAGATCTTCAAATGACAGCCGGGACCAACGGCTTAACGTGCTTTCCGAGGCACGGAGGAAACTCGGTATGTTGAAATGGTCACCCATCCATGGACCAACCTCGTCAAGCGTTGCTTAACTTTGAAGATCGACCCGTGCTGCTGTTATTATTTAGCCACGAGCTCATGCAGGAGTTGCGACAAAAAGTAAGTACTTAAAATGTCTTATTTTAATTATCATTGGGGCAATGTTTACCCTACATGATAGGTCCTTTTGAATAAACTTTCATACAACACAGGTGTGTTACAGGGGTGTGTAGGTACGAAAGAAACACCGTCCCCAAAAGTTAGTGAATATTAGGTACCTCACACATAAAGAAGCCATGTCCGATCAGCTTCAGATTAAATCGTGGCATCTCATGAATAAAGATCACATTGTACATGTTTGTTCACCGCGGACTGACAGATTCGTTATCACGGTGCCGACAGGGCCTGTTACAGACATAATTCTCGAGGCAACACGGCCGACCGACGGCTGACGTCGCTCCATAGATGATATTCCAATTTGCCGCGACGCGTTTGACGTCTCATGGAGACAGATGCTGTCTCACTTGCCTCAACAATTTTGTGGTGTGTTGGTGCGAAATGTATTTTTTTTTATATTGATAGGCTCGCGCTTGACCACTATCTCACCTGATGGTAAGCGATGATGTGGTCGACGGTGTGACACGTAAATGTACCCAATATTGTGTTATTTTTTTCAATGAAAGATTTTCTTGGGTAAAATAATAATCGACTACGATAAACACACATTTCGTTACACTTCGCCGCACAACAGAGATTGGACACTATATTTTTCCCCGAACCCATCTACGGCTTGATGTAATGATTGTAAAGATGCGTGCAGAAAAAATATCCCCATGGTTTGAAAGAAAGAAAATACATTTATTTATCACAAACTGGAACGCACGTAACAAGTTTTCTGCACAAAAAGCAAAAAATAAAAATTTGGAAAAATACATAAAAACTGCGTGCAGCAAAAAATATCCCTATTGTTTGAAAGAAAATACATTTATTTAGCACAAATTAAAAGTCACGTAACAACTTTAAAAGAAAACCAAAACATTTAAAAAAAGTAAAAAACAGTTTGTTCTAACTCTACTTGAGTTTAAGACAAGTGTTTGTATTTTTTTAAATAAGTACACACCGAAACTTCTTTTAAAAAGAATAACACCAAACAAAATAAGACACATTTTAAACTGTGCTTCATGCAACTTTTCAGCGTTAAAGCTTATTTAGTCTACACACCTGTTAAACTCATTTATTATTTACAATTCTACTTAAGATTTTACACATTAGTGAAAACTATTCAAAGATACTAAAATAATTTAACTGTACACCTAGTACTGTTAAAATCGAAAAGCGAAAACATTGTTTTAGAACCCTTTGTTCACAACATGAATCGTGTGAATATTTTGATATTCTTATATCAACTTACGTGTACACCTTTCAAAGCACGGCAGTGTAGTCTCACGTACTGTGTCCACAAATCTCCCCGCGACACTAATGTGTGTAATATCTCCCCCGTGTTGTAGGTGGACTCGCCCGATTATCGTGTACTCGGTGTGTTCCCACCTAAAAGGAATGCCGCTATATGAATTTTGTGTATGTTTTAGTTATCTTTTGGACAAAGAATATTTATATTAACGTTTTCCATAGCACAGAACTTTTGATGCGATGGGCAACTCTACACACTACTGGCACATTAACCTTAACTGAAACAGAGATTTAGTCAAGGTCTCTTCAGGGTGCAGTTTAATCAAGTCTTGTTTATTTCATTTGACTAGGGAACGTTAAAATCCTAGACATTGAAACATTTAGGTATACGCCACCTTTATTGCCATATTTCTAACTGCTTACTCGCTTAACTAGCTAGCAACTTACGCAGAAATGGACATAAATGCCCTTATAATCGTATCGGTATAACTTAGATCATCTTGTATAATCTAAGAGGTATAACTACTAAAAGTACTTAACATTATGTAATATGTAAATAAACAGATAAATAAAGCATAAAATATGCATTATGTCTTCAAGGCAAAATATTAGTCCAGTCAATATTTAAAAAATACCTAAAATGAAAAAGCTAAAGTAAATGCTTAAAATAAGGCATCAAAATGAGTAACTGAACGAAAATTCTGCCCATGCGATAGTATTGTTGGTCCACAAAACGCAGGTAATTAAATAACAGCCTATAGAAACTAAAGCTATTTCGGAAAATCGAAGCGAAATAAAGAAAAACTGGTAACAGAAATACAACTCCTTAACTACTTTTATTTTTATATTGACTATGCTTCTTTCTAAGGGAAATACAAAAACACCTCACTGTTTTGTACTTTCAGCACAACCACTTTTTCACATAAGTATAATATTCTAATTAGGGTTTTGTTCCATTTCCGAGCAACACTAAAATGTCGGCTTTAATCTATGCTCTCTACATATCTACCTTTTACGAACACCATTCTCACTATGTACATAGCAGGGATCGTGCGTCAAATTTAAATCGGAAAAGTTTTTACTAGCGCAAAATGTTATTCACACAAGTGTTACCTAGGGATGAATTGGCGGGTTAACTTTTAATATTATCTGTGTATCCACGCTCTGTTCGTATTGATTCGTTTAAAACCCGCTGTTTATATGAGTATGCATATTTCGAATTTCGAATAAGCTTTGCTTTCGAATTTCGATATTCAGGCACGCGAGTACCTAAACATCAGATTTTAATTGATTTTCGGGAACGGTTCCATTATGAAATGTAACAACAACGTTACTTTTTATGCAGAATAGGTGAGCTTGTGAAATTCAGCGGTTTATTAGAATATTTATTACGTTGTGAACGTAATTAATTTTTCATACGTTCATTAATTATCTTTTAAAGTATTATCCCAACTAGCCAGAGACAACCATAATCCATGTCTGCTTTATGAGTCTCAGTAAATACATATTTGTTGGCCTTGTTGGGGTTTGTTGGGATGTATTCATCATATATGGTAATATTTTAATGATATAACTATAGTTTACTTTTTCTCTTATAATTATTTAGTTTTTAGGGTAAATAACTGTTGAATTCTAATTTAATCCATAGCATATTTTATTTATACTCTTCCTTTAATTTTTTTGCTACAATTATTCCTTTTATGATACATACGACTTACGCTGTAATTTATGTGCATGCCTGTAAGTGACTTGCTACACAGGATCGTCTCTAGAGGTGCCTTGTTAATAAATAAATAAATATATTTCTAAATCCCAAAGAGCTATGTAAGAACTCTCCCAAATATAAAAACAATATTTCATACCCACCAGCACCAACCGTTGCAACACGTATTTATTTCGGCAAAGCAACCGATTCCTATCTAACTCGATACAAAAAGTAATTTCCCATCGATCCGATCGCAAAGAGGAGGTAAAATAAATAATTCAATACACAAGATACTTATGTTGCAAGCAAAAAGTTTTTTGCGGGTCTTAAATTAGCTTAAGTGGTCTTTTAGAGTCTCAGCCGGATTACGGAGAGGCAAAGTAGATTAGTTTCGGCTTGATAAAAACTCCCATTTCCCCAAATGTACCTGTGTTTGTTTATTATAAACCCGTGTAATGACCCGGGTTCATCTCGGTAATTATATAAAGTTTAGAAGGTCAAGGTGATGTATGAATGTTGTTTAAACTTGATGGTTTATTTTGTGATGAGTAATGGACCAGTAAATGAATTAATAATCATAAAGTCAATAACATCTGTTTATATTCATTTACCATAAAAAAAAATAAGTTCGAAAACTAAAACTCGACTACTGAAAAATCATCTTCCAAAAATAATAAAAAAAATATTCTCGTCTGAAATTGTTATGTACAAACTATTCGATATGTATCGGGTATTAAATAAATAACTTACAAGCAATAAATATTTCATAATGGTGTTCAGAGGATTACTGTGGTCGAATGCCACCTTTTTATTTTTTGGTGTGAAATCTTCCAATGACTCTCCCGCTCTGGAACAAAACAATACATTCTGCAAAGTAGCATACGTTTGTGCATTATGTAAAACCATAGGAAAATACAGTAACGATCATTTTATAAGCAAACATTGAAATTATGACCTAGACCACGCAGAGTATTTAACTTTGGTGACCAATTTTTCTTATAATAATCAATGTTTTTTAAAAGTACTGATAGATTCTGACCTTCCAGATGCAAACTTTTACCTTACCAATTCTTGCTAAATATTAAGGCAAGCCAAGTGTTAGTGTTATTACACCTATCCCTACAAGTGGGTCTTCTATGAGGAATTTTCCACTAGCAGCCCAGAGTCCTGATTTATGCCCAGTTGATGGTACCTTTTACAATGACTCAATCATAGGTCCTAACCCATCGGCACGAGAGACCATGAACGCGGACTTTTTTACGCGGAGTGACCGTGAGAAAATCTCTAGATTATTTAAACCACATATTGACGTCTGGGAGGAACTGCAATCTGCAATCTTTTATCCGAATGGCAATGTAGGTGGGCTAATTCCATCAAGGGCCAATACCACCACCAATTCTTTTCATCCGATCGCGAGCGGCTGGCCAGGACGTGGCTGGAGGTGGATCACTGTGTTGCCCAATTTCTCACATGACATGGTAACTTGAAAAGTAAATTATTTTCTTCAAGCTCGTTGCCTCGCCTATATGTCAGTGTTCTACATCTGACTGCGAATATGTACAATCTGCATATCATGTCCTGTGGGAGTGTATTCTTTGGCAGAATGAGCGCAATATTATGTTGGATAATATACGGAACTTGTAGAAACTAGAACAAATTTCCGTGCGTTTAAGCGTTTTGCCGAACCTATTGTTGGAATCAAATATAACAGCTCACAATGTTAAGACCCATTAATATTAATGATAATTTTTATCAGTCGTTTACAACTGGGTCGTTTACAACTGGTCTTATCCCAGTTGTAAACGACCCTTTGTGCCTATTGGCCTTGTTTGTTCTGTCTCCTACTTGGTATGGAGGGAAGTGGAAATTTGTATTTTTTGCTACTCCTCCGTTATTCTTTTCTGATTAATTTCGTTGCGGGATCCAAGACAGTTAAATTCATTCTCCGAGACTTCGTCGAGCTTCATTGCCTCGGCGCTTTTCTGGTGGTCGCCACTGTTGATTCTGGCTTTCAGGAGTTGCAGTGGTTTGGAAATAGTGCGGGGGGTTGTAACCCATCGGGGTAAAACAGGTTTATATTCTAATATTTACAAATGACAGTTCACAGTATATGAAAGAAAAACATTAGGTAACGAGAGATTATTACCGTCACCTCAACCTCCACATAAACTGTAAGTGGACAAACAAATTGGGCGTAAAGGTAACGGACTTAACCTGTCACTGCGAAGTTAATTCTATAGAGAGTCACGTGTTCGGCACGCGGGTGTTACGTGGTCACGCCGGTAATCTGCTTAGTGCCCGTGAATATCATCGCTTCGCTGAAGAAGAAATAATAAGCATTGACTGGTAGGAAATTATTGTAAAATGATTTATTGATTAATTGTGACATACGGCGCGAGCAGACTTGAACCACGACTACTTTGTCTTATATGTTGATCAGATACTTATCCATGATACGGTTCTTTAACGCTCGAGATCAATAACGTATGTGTCAGTAGATTTGCCTGCTAGAGATAGGAATTTGACATACTTATATGGGCTTTATGTCGAAACCCTATATCTAGTAGGTAAATATAGTGACAGATACGTCATGGGGTTCGGCCGTTAGTATAAATGGAGCGATTGTCATTTTTTTTATCTGCCTCAAGGCTTCACTAACACTACTGCTAAAAAAATATTTTTGACAAACAATCGAACCGACGAAATAACGAACTGAAAAGCAAAAATTAAAAATAAGTTTTAGTCTAGCATTTTGAGTTGGCGCCAAACAGTCAACTTGATTTCAACAAAATTTGTTCAAAACTAAAATTGGATTCAGGGGGAAAACTATCAATAAATAGTTACTTTTTTAGGGGTGGATTTTATTTTTCAAAATTAAATGGGATCAACATTCAGCTCGTGGCTAAATAATAACAGCCACACTGGTCGATCATCAAGGTTAATCAACGCTTGACGAGGTCGGTCCGTGGATGGGTGACCATTTCAACATAACGAGTTTTCTCCGTGCCTCGGAAAGCACGTCAAACCGTTGGTCCCGGCTGTCATTTGAAAATCTTTGACAGTTGTTACGGGTAGTCAGAAGCGTGAGATCTAACACCAGTCTTGCCAAGGGTTACCGTGTTACCCAGTTACTGTATTGTGGAGGTCAGATAGGCAGTTGCTCCATTTAAAACACTGGTACTCAGCTAAATCCGGTTAGACTGGAAGCCGACCGCAATAGTGATGGAAAAAAGGCTAGGCAGATGGCAGTTTGAAATGAGATCAACATTGAGGTATAGGTGCTCTTTCCGAATGAAAAATATATTTTTGAAATTAGACCAGTATAAAAAGATATGCGCGTGGTCATACATAAAAAATAAAATATACATGTCGAATTGGAAACCTCCCCCTTTTTCTTCGTCGGTTAAAAAACTTACATAGTTCGTAGACCGCACGGGCGCACGGTTGGCGCAGTGGTTGAGCGATTGACTGCTGCGCTGCGTGTCGCGGGTCCGATTCCCGCACGGAACAAATATTTGTATGACCTGCAGATATTTCTCCGGCTCTGGGTGTTTGTGTATGTGAGTTTATATGTTTGTAAACGCACCCACGATACAGGAAGAAATTCCTAGTGTGGGGCAACGTTTTACTAAAAAAAAAAAAAAAAAAGACCAAGTGACATTCTACGAGCGATTGTCAAAATGGTAGAATTAAACCACGTGACATATCCTTTTATATATTTGTATTATCAACATAAAGATGACGAACAAAGACTCTAGACTCCAGCTTCTTTATTCGTCATCGCTGTGGTTCGCCTATCTTTCAGTTTGACGTGCCCTTAGCCCATACATCAACGCCACTCTCCACCAGCCACGCCCTCTCAGCTCCCGGTCCTACTTGCCGCATAGCTAGCGATTTGGACCCACCAAAATTTTTCTTCCACAGTTGGTCTCTTCCGTAATCATTCAGCTGATAAGATCTCTTATTCTCCTTAACGATGCCTTCTGAAACAGATAAAGTGGCTTATCTTAATTTAATCAGCTATTTTAAAACAGGTGGAATATGTCTAAGTTTTTACCGCTTGGAGTTCTGTTTTTCTCCATAACGCTAGTCAAGAACTTTTACTATTAACCTGTAGGCTTACAATCTGATCCACAGAGTTAATTAAATGTTGGGAACATTTAATTAAGACAGCAGGCCTCTGGAGGCCTCATTGCATATTTCCCTAAATCCTTGGAAATACACCCGGACTTGTGGGATTATTTAACATTCTGTAAATGTTTTGCAAAAGCCTCGTCATTCACAGCCCAAAAATCTTACTTGTTTTAGATTTAGTCTCACATTTTTCCAAAATTTCCACATTGTTTCGTTTCGAAGCCTTTCCTTTGGCTTCGAAATGTATCAAGGTTAACAATGTTGTTTTTACAACAGGCATCCACATCTATCTATTATCATAGAGAGATAAAATTGTTTGTTAGTATGAGACAAATTCCGGAAGTGCTGTACCGATTTAAAAAAAAATTGCAAGCTATCGCTATCCGTAATTTTAATCCCGGCACAATGCTCGCTTCTTGAGGTACAGCCGGGAATTGAGGCACGGCAAAAATCTAGAACAAAATATATGTAGGCATACAGAGTACTTACCTCCAACAGAACAGAAGTAATCTTGCACCAATTCAATCAATCAATTCTTTCAACAGACTCCGTCAACAGACGAACCAGTGATAATTTTCCTCAATCAGGGGTTACGTAATGTGACATTATTTCTATAATTCGCCAGAGATAATGTAATCTGTATCCGTTATTTACGTACCTCTCGAGGAAATCATAAAAGTCAATAACATCCGTAATTCTGAATACTTTATTATTCTGTTATTCGCTTTTGTCTTTATTTAGGTACATTTGTTTCGTTTATTTTTGTAACTAGAGAGAATTATTAATTTCTTCGAAAAAAATATTAAATAATTACTTGTGGCGCTAGAAGCAGCGAAAATCACCCATTAAAGTATTTTCAGCCGAAAGTTGTTCACTGCTGAACACCTCCTCAAAGTACCACAACATCGGCCGGTCATGATCGTAGCAGTTGGCGTTCTGTAGTTCCTGCCTACACCTATGGAAAAAAGGCGTGAGTTTATGTATGTATGTATGTATAAATCTAATAAAAATAACGTGTTTTCATATTACAGTCTCTGGAGTCAGCCATCGCTATTCTAACTGAGTTTGAGTTAGTGGAGTGACGATGAAAAGTAAACCAATTTTAATCCTATTTACTTTTTATGACCGACCATACTGCGAAATGGGTCACTGCAAATCACATTCGGGCTTTTGTTTTCCCTCTTCTAGTTCTGCGGGCAATATTTGTTTGAAAAACTATACATACGTAATTTTAGTTTTGTTATTATCGAAATGACATTGGGTATTTGCTGTATGGCTGGTGGTTTAACGTGTGGGTGTATTTAATGAACACCAAGTTATTTCATGTGGGTGGATTTTTTATTTATTTTTCTGTTTGTTGAACATATATCTATATAACATATATCTAACAGAACATATATCGAATCCGACTCGGCTGGGCAGCGTTCGGGCAGTTGCGCGGTATCTTCTTGTCCAACTTACCACAGTGTCTCAAGACAAAAGTCTATGACCAGTGTAACGTGTGTTGCCAGTTATGACCTATGGCTCTGAGACGTGGCCGCTAACAATGGGCCTCATCAGAAAGCTTACATTCACACAAAGAGCAATGGAGAGGGCCATGCTCGGAGTATCCATTATGCGTGATCGATTCAGAAATGTAGAGATCCGCAAGAGAACCAAGGTTACCGACATAGCCTGAAGAATTGCCAAACTTAAGTGGCAGTGGGTAGGGCACATTGCTCCCAGAATGGATGGCCGATGGGGCCGAACAGTTCTGGAATGGCGACCGCGAACCGGAAGACGTTGCGTTGGATGGCCTCCCACCAGGTGGACCGATGACTTGGTGAGGGTTGCGGGGATCCGCTGGATGCGGGACGCACGGGACCGGCCAATGTGGTGAAGCTTGCGGGAGGCCTATGTCCAGCAGTGAACGTCTTTCGGCTGATATGATAATGATGATATCTACCTCGCTAAAATTGGAAAATATTGTGGTCATCTAATTTTCTGTTACCGTTAAAACAAGAAACCGGTCTTCTTTTCTCGGTTGCCAGATTTCTCACCATTACCACTAAATATGTAACAGAACTAATTACACTAAATAATATGAAATAATATCTCGACCGCAGAATCTACTGTGCGCGAACGTCCACAATAAATCAAGTCGGTAATGACGCTAGGTGTTGCCCAGGTAATAAGATTTAACAGTCTGGGAACTCGGAACAAAGAGGAAAATGCTAAAGAAAACCAGACACGACCGAAATGAAACAGCATATTGTATCAGTAATATTAAATTATAAACAAATAAAATTTCCAAAACGCCCGACAATTTTATTTTATTTCATACTTTTTAAACTACATTTATCTAGTAGTAGACACGCTCCGATCAACAATCTATCGAACACGTAATTAATACACGATATCTTGCGAAAATACCCCGATTAAAACAGTAAACAACAGACGCCCATAACTTCTGAACATCTGAACCGATAATGTCCCCTTTCAAACAAAAAAATAACTAAAACGAAATCGGTTCATCCGTTTAGGAGCTATGATGCCACAGACAGATACACAAATACACATATACACAAACACACAGGTACACACATCAAACTTATAACACCCTTCTTTTTCCGTCAGTTGTTAATAAAACAGATTAAGAAACACCGTCGACCCGTCGCTATCCGATTGTAAACTGCAAACATTAATATTTATAATTCGTATTCGCGTCGTTTATTTCTCTATTATTCTTTCTTTGTCTTTCCCGTCGATCTGGAACAAAACGACTATTAAAAATTCAGGAATGGCAGCTCCAAGCCTAAGTAAACGACGCGATGCCAGGCATTGTGGGCCCCCGCACTCTCTATAGAGGCCTTAACCCCTCCGGAACCGTATTTTTTATAGCCATCCTATTCCATTTTGATAAATGACTTGATGCTGTCTGTTTATTTGAGCAATTTATTCGTAGATGTAATTTCGTGTACGCTTTATTTGATATTGGACGATTGATTTGTGTTTAATTATTCACTTCATAGGAAAGGCAATATTTGAGTTTAACTAAAGATGAAAACAATCAAAGCGCCCTTCAATTCTCAGAATTTCGACGAATCGAAAAACATCTGGTGTCCCAATGTTTTTCTTTCATTATCAATTCAGCGAAGAACTCGAAATTTTAATCGAAATTAAATCGGCTTCCTTTCGGCCATTAAAAATTCCGGTCATAACCTCAGGAAAAATCTTAATTTGAATCTCCAGATTTGTTTTTATATCTAAGTACTTACCTTCTTCATAAAATTATATTGCTTAGTGCCCACTAAAAGGGCTTTAGATCGGAATGAAAAGGTTTTTCGCGATGACTTTTGACATAATATTAATGATAAAATTGTTCTTTATCGTCACAGACCGTTTACTTACATAAACCATTAAACGAAACGTTGGTCCTATTTCTCAGAAACCTACACAATTTCTCAAGCCAGTATCTAATATTAAAGACACTTATAAAGGCATATGCTCATAAAACGTCCGGTACCCAAATCGCCCCCAATTTAGGATACATGGGAATCGACCCGCGCTATCGACTCATCGCCTCTAATAAAATACCAATACCTGTGCGCGACACGAAAAGGAACACGGACGGAAGCCGTGACGTCACGTGACATACCGGATTCGATTCGACCCTCGCCTCTGCCGTACGATAATTCCCCAGGCATCGACTAAAACCCTACCTCGAGTCATCATGTCAAAAGGTTTCAGTTAAGTGAGTGCCTGGAAATCGGAATGGAACGTTAAGTGGTCGGGTTCTGACCATGTAGGCGAGTAATAAGAGGTACAGTTTGGGGTATTTCGATGTTTTGATATAGCCGTGTTATTGCTGTTGGTATATGCTATTGGTTCTGTTTGTAAATTTGTAACAATAAAAACATATTATACTTCTGTTTTAAAGGCGTTTGCCCAACAGTGGGGAAAGACAGGCTATTTAAATGAGATTGAGAGATATTTTGGTATATTTCTTTGGCACAGAAAAATCCAAAAACTTTGCAATTTGCTAGTACTAACATTAACATTACAAGCGGGATATTTACCATGTTTTACTGTTTGATGCGAGTTTCCGATATTACGGTGCTGTTGCAAGCACGATGATCACGGATAAACAAACCAAAACATGATAAACATCCACATGGTAAACATGGTAAATATCCCGCTTCTAATGTTAATGTTAGTGTTAGTGACCATGACAGTTTGAAAACTTAATTTGCTAGTAGTTCAGAACTATAACACATAAATAAGTGCCCTAGCTAGAGCAAAAAGTAAGAGAACACTTTAACTAAAACCGGAATGAGAACTTTAACTTTGGTTAAGATAACTTAAAAGTCCGAGCGATAAAAATTCGAGTCAACATTTTCTTGCCCGGAAGGCACGTTACATAACTCTTTCGAAGTAATTCCTCTTCAACTCTTTTCGCTTTTTCTTTTTAGTTCGATGTCAAATCTGAAAACCAATGAACGAGGTTAGCTGACTAAAATGAGTCAAACTGGAGACAATTTCTTTAATCCTAGAGCAGTTGACTTCTATCGTTATTAATACTTTAATTCTGCGATACTGGCCAGAGAAATTGCTTTATACTAAAGTTTGGCTTTTGCTGAAGATCTAAAATAAAACAAAAGAGAATTAAGTATATTTCATCAGTAGTGTTCGGTGGTAAGTATTTAGCGTATATTAAATTACAGGCATTACAAGCAGGCATTTTGATTATTATATACTCAGGTAAAATTAAGGGCGGAGACAATGACTGACAGTAAGGCTACAACTCTCGAGAGACTGCTATAAGAACACCACCGCCATCTTTTTTGTTTATAACTATACGATCACGATCGCACCTAAACACAACATAACGTTTGTCAATCAATTCGTTATCTGAGATGGTCGGTGTTAGCCAAGTATCGGTGATGAAAACGATGATATCGCCGGGTTAATTCAAAAACCAACTAACTCGGTGATTTTGGGATTTTGAGTTAAATATACCAACCGATTCGAAATTTTATTCTCTTTCTACTGGTAAAACATACTAAGCCGTGCGATGGTTAGTTGCAGAGATACTGAATGGTGAAACCAACTATCTAACCATACCGTTTATATGCAAAACAAATATTCCTTGTTAATCAGCAAAATTATGTTTTATACAGAAGTCAAACAAGATACTTAAATTTAATCAGTTTTCAAAATAAAAAAAAACCTGCGAAATATACGGATTTTTTGGAAAGAAAATCGATCACATGCAAATATATGGTTTTAGTACTTAGAAAAAACAGGAAATAGCGTAAATATTCAATGATAATAGCAGTTATTAAAGGATAATAGCTATTACTTGTTGATTATTCATTCATTCTTGACACAAGATCAAAAGTAATTGTTAGTAAATAGGTTTAGTAGGTTTTACTTTTATAATTTTGAGAATTTTGATCATGATCTCAACAAAATATTGAGAAGTAAAACCGATTAACCGCGGTTAGTTGGTTTAAATTCTGCAATTTCTGAACGCGCATGCGTCGATCCTTGAGAAGACGAATGGTCAAAGTAAATATAAAAGCCCGTAGACCAGCACGCGGTCCAGAACTTCTTAGACATCACCGAGTATCTCGACTTCAGTTCGCACTTGAACACGCCAGCTGGACCCACGAGCAATGGGTTCGAGTTCTGTTCACAAGTGAGTGTCGAATTGCGTCGCACCAGTTGGTCAGGAGCAAGTGTGGAGAAGAAGAGGAGAGAGGTTTCTACTAATTACAAACTGGGAGTTTTCATGGAGGTTCTTTTATGGTTTGGGGACGTATAAGTTCCGATGCTCGTACGGAGCTGGTTATTGTTGATAACTGGTTAACTGCAACCCGATACATCGAGGAGTTCCTTCAAGAACATATTTTGCCATATTCGTGGTTCATTGGGCACGACGAGTTCCTAAGTTTCCTAATACACTATAATCTACGCCCATACGTTGCACATTGTGTTGATGAGTAGTAATGAGTACTCATCTTCAAAACGTCGGTATTTCAAAATTGCAGTGGCGAGCTCGTAGTCCGGACCTAAACCCAATAGACAAAAGACATGCTCTGGGACTTGCTCAAAAGAAATACCAAGTCCACCTCCAACCCGCCAGAAACTCAACCAACTTCGAAATAGAGCACTGGTCGCATGGGAAGCCACACATATAAATAAAAAACATTTATTTAGTGCATTTAACCATAATTCAGTGTGATGATAGATATGGATAGATGGAGAGGGAGGGGACGGCCAAAGAAAAGATGGATGGACTGTGTGAGGAGTGATAAGAAATAAAAGGGCGTCAGTGATGGAGTGACGGGGGACAGGATGGTATGGATGAAGAAAACGTGTTGCGCCGACCCCAAGTAACATGGGAAAAATGCAAGAAGATGATGATGACCCATAATTCAGTGTCAAAAATTAATTTATAAACGACTTATCGATAAATTCGCATGTAGCCAAGTTTCCGTGCCGCTGAATTTAAAATCTTTGGCAGCCATCATAGTGAAAAACAAAAATAAAAGCATAGGAGACAGTGAACTGGTTAAAGATTAAGAAAATGAAATATGAAATGTGTCAAATTAAAATTTTGCTTAACTATGATACGTCTGAGGATTCTTTGGTTGTAGATCTTGAAAATCAGAAAACAAACGTGGAAGCTACTTGTACTGCTGGTCTTGACATTCCCGCTCGGCACTATGGAACCAGATAAAAAAGGCAGTTGCGAATTTACCAGCTGCAACTACAAATGCCATCGGCTTGCTGATATTGTGGAGTAATCCCCGAAGAATACCATGCGTGGAATGAAAATTTAGCGACTGATGAATAAAACTAAATTTGGCCTTGAACCGGATGCTACTGTGTCTAATTGACTTCTGATGAAGAATATTCTTTTATAAGTTTACCATGCCTTTGTGTTCGCTTTTCTTAAAAAAAAAATTTTTTTCAACTAAGGTGTGTTTTTAATCAATCTATTTTCAATTTATTAAACCATCTTTAACACTTAGATAGTTTTCATGACGAAAACGCTTAGTTAAGGGACACGGTTACATAGGTTAGTTCAAAATTTCAACAAATATCGGATGGTAAAAGCGACTAAAATTTTATTTTTTTGCGTTATTGTCGAAACTAACAGGATTTATAAGAATAATACATTATTGTTCGATGTATATATTTGAATTAATGACCAGTGACTTTCTAAGATTATACAGTAGCGCTTAATTTTGAAAATAATGCCTTTATTTTGTAGGGAGGTAAAAGCAATTAAACCTTATTTAATGGGTTTAGGGCACAAAATGCAATATTCTGTGCAACACAGTTACTTTTCTATGAACTGCTATAACTCAACGCATACGTGATTTTATTATAAATCAGATGCTGTTTCTCATAATAACATTATCTAAGATAGTACATGATTTTTTTTGATACAAACTTTATAAACGCCCTAGCACAAAATCATAAAGTGGGCAGTTAGTTGGTTTTTGAATTAAACCGGCGATATCATATTATTATTATTATGAGCCTGTTATGTTCCACTGCAGGGCAAAGGCCTCCCTTCCGTCTTTCCATTTTTCCCTGTCTCTTGCTACATCTGGCCAATCCCTCAGATAGACGTCTAATTCGTCACGCCATCTCTTTCTGGGCCTACCGCGTCGCCGGTTCCTGTTATTCGGAATCCAGACATATCATATGCATGCGCATATATTTAAATTAAAAGCGTTAAGTTTTATCCTGATCCCTCGACAGTTCTGGTAATAAATGGACACATGTGTATTAGGCGTTGATAAAACTGGTCAATCCAATAGTATTTAAAAAAAGTAATATTAACAAACAGCGACATGTTACAAGACGTGCAATCGACAGCATGACAATTACATTGGCTTTAGTAGAGGCAATAGAAGTGCAGATATATATGTTTATCAAGCCATAGTAGAACCTAGAGGGCCTAGGCAAAATAATATTCTATCGGCGATAATGATTGCCAAAAAACTTCTTACAAAAAAAAAAACCTACTTCCAATACAAAACACTGCAAAGCGAAAAATAATTTTCTTTTCGGTAGTAGGTGTCTTTGGTACTTATTTTTTTCGTTTTTGACACCCATTTCTGAAAAGAAAGTTAATTTTTAAATGGGACCTTATGAGAAGCACGAGCTTTCAAATAAACATAAAAAAATTGAGAACCGCCTCCTTTTAAAAGCTTCAAAATGTATGGGATTGACATGCGCTACCGAAATGTCAAGAGGACTATCACACGTACAATATATTTGATAGAGCGTTTTCAATATATTTTGGACCTATGACAACGAATGTAGCTGACAGTGTGTCACTTTGTTTGGATTAGGTCACGGTATATAAAGACGAGTGTCAATAGCCCCTTGGCATTAGGATAGGATAGCTAGACCCCCTTTTCCACACTTAGACTCCCATTTGGTCCGTTGTGAGTGCAGGCCTCCTCACTTTGAGAGGGAATGGGCCGTAATCCACCACGCGGGCCCAGTGCAGGTGCACAATATATCTTCGAATTTTTGGGTCTAAGACAAGTTTCCTCACTATGTTTTCCTTCACTGTTTTGAGAGCAGTGGTGATGAAATATATTACACAAAGCAATGCGCCTGCCTGCGTTCGGACGCACGACCTACAACTTGTAAGTCGATGCCTTTACCACTGGGCCACCACTGGACCCGTTGGCATTTAGCTACGCCCAAATTCCTGTGCATAACACAGATAAATTATAGCCGAAAATTAACAGCTCCAGTAATTCTATTCATAATCATACACGACACTTATAACTTTCTCGCTCGCTGTAAAAGAAGTGATTTCTTGCATTCCGTAAGGGAATGCCAAAAAAATATTAAGACACAAAATAGTAGCTCATAATACATTTGTACAGGTGTTCCCACACATGTTACCGTGCATAACACAGATGAATTATACCTGAAATTTAAAACACTAGGTAAAACTATTCATAACACACGCCACCTATTTTTCTCTCGCTGGCTGTAAATAAAGTGTTTTCACACTACGCGCTAAGGAACGCAAAAAAATTAAAACGTCGAGCCTTTACACTGAACGGTGCGGACGTGAGGGACGCAAAGCTTTCGTGATTTGTGCCGTCCCGAATACTTCTTAGTGGACAAACATGCAGCTTTTGTCGCGTCCGAATATTCTCTGGCTTTGTGCTCCGTTGCTGAAATGATACATGACGCCTGAATAAATCTGACGTGGGTCGCCATTTTTGTGTCTCTTTGACGCTATTTTTGTAATTACCGCGAGTGCAGTAGTTAGCTTAATTTCCTATTTATAAGGTTATATAAAACACCTAATGGGTCAGGCAGTAGTATCATGGCTTACGTAAATAGTATTTCGTGGATAAACAAATCTGTTGCAATTAGGTAAGTAAGAATCAAACGGTTTACGTGGTCACAAGATTTATGTAAAAGAAAGGCATAGAAGAAGCCACTTACTTTTTTAGCTATCATGGAAAATAGGAAAACCAAACCGTAGCGTTTGAAAATGAGATTAAAATCTCATGTTGGAGCCGGCGTGAATTGAATGTGTCACCATTTATTAAGCACCTAACCCCGTTCTCAATGTAGGATTGTTCTCACAGAAATAATGGTTGAAATTCTTCACCTAGCAGAGTAATTCACTAATTAATACTTAAGATTTAATTAGGCAATCCTTCACTTTAAGCGTTTTATTAACATTTTACGAATGAGTAAACAGCATAACGCTAGGGTAAAGAGAACTTTATTAATTATAATTTCGCTTAATTCCGCCCGCGGCATTACCCTCATAACATTTCATTTTTATTATAGCTCCCTTCATCGGCATCAACGCTTCAGCAGCTATACAGCCACACCGCTTATCGTAGGCTTTGAGTCTATAGACTTTGCCGAAAATCTCTCATTAAATTCTATTAGCAGCGATAAGCTGGAAATTACTTTTAATTAAAATCTCGCAATAAACTCCTACTACCCACATTTATTTGTAGGAAAGGTCACAACACTAATATAGATACTAATTGTTCAAATTAATGTTACTGAACAGGAAGTTTGATGTTTATATTGTGTTACTGAAATATTGCGAAAATACCCCGAATTCACAGATAAATTTTATCGGAAATCCTAAACTTAAACCTAGTCAATATTATTATTCTATCAAAAAAATTCATAAGTCGTTATCAAAAACTACATCGGTACAAAGACTTTGAAAAGTATCGCCAGTTCCAGATGAGCTGTTCCTGTAAATGAAACTGAGAAGTTGAACTAAAACGTGCAGAGAACTTTCAGCGACAGATCCGTTCGTGATTTACTACAATTAGATTTATACTGAGACGTACTTTATCATAGCAAACAGAACTTTGAACTTCAACAAGAGATCCCAACTTGAAACTTACAAAAATATGTATAAAAAGTAGGAACCTGTCTGTCTTTTGTATGATCATAATGACTGTCTGTGGCAGTCGTTACAGATAGTCAGAAGGATGATAATCAGACAACCAGTCTTCTTATGGGATATCCTGTGACACAGATACTGGGTTGTGGAAGTCAAATATAGGCAGTCGCATCATCTTACTTCTTACTAATATTATAAATGCGAAAGTTTGGATAGATGTGTGTATGTTTGTTACTCAACACGCCAGAACGGCTGAACGGATCTGGATGAAATTTGACACAGATTTAGATTATAGTCTGGCATTTTATTTCGGTATAATGTTCCCTTGGGACGAAACACGTTTCACGCTGAAGTCACTGGCAGAAGCTAGTGTAAAATAAGTACCTACTGGTATGCAGCTGCAATTGGTAAAACTGAAAGCATACTTTTTGTTCCCACGTGGAAAATTCTCATTGGATGTCCTCCGCCATGAGAGTGGCGGAGAGGTCTATCAGACTCGTACTGACTAAAAAACACCCCGGTGTTTCATCTCACACCTACGCTGGGGGTCGTGGGAACGTACGATCCTTCTGCAACCCCCGGCTAAAGACTGAAAGATGGTGTAGCATCTTAGTTTGAATAAAGCAAGCCAAAGGAGATGGTCCAACATGTATTAGAAAACCCAGAAATCGATTCGAAGTAACTGTATGCCAATCGGTTACATACGCAATAACCCTACCCATGTCGCAGACCCCAAATCCATCGGAGCTACAGGCTTATTAATTATTTTGAACTAACAGGTATGTAAAATAAAAATAAAACATTTCTTTTATTTTATCTAACTATTAGTTCAAAAAAACTTTTTTACAAAAAAATACTACCGACTTCCAAATAAAAAAACTAGAAAGTGAAAAATAACTTTATTTTTGGAAGTCAGTGTCTTTGGGTAGGTACCAAATTTTTAAGTTATGGACACCGACTTCCAAAAATAAAGTTATTTTTCACTTTCTAGTTTTTTTATTTGGAAGTCATTAGTATTTTTTTGTAAAAATGTTTTTTTATTTTTCAATTTTTAGTTGTACCTACCTAATAGGGAAGTAGTTAAGTAAGTACCTATAACGACAGAATAGATTACCCGAGTAACATGAAACTTGAATATAACCGGTGAAATGAGAGATCTGCATATCACTTTCGAGCGTACTGGCGTGATGGAGTTTCTTGTGCGTTCTTCTCCATAACAAGCTACTTTCCGAATGCACGGTAGAGTCAATTTTTATTACTTGTACATTTTTAATTTAGATTTAATGTTTGACGTTCAAAAGTGCCGCTTATTGGCCTAGTTGAAATAAATATATTTGACTTTTGATTTGACTTTTGATGTTATGTTATGAAATGGTATAAACAATAAACAGACATGCGATTGCAGCAATCCCGAGAGATTTACCGTTATTTATTGAAGAGTTCTGTTGTATATCTCCGAAGTTCTTCATTAGATATTCACCAAATTAAAATGGGACCAATTTCGAAGTATACTCTTTCAAACAAAAAAAGAATTTTCAAAATCGGTCCACAATTGACGGAGATATCGGAGAACATACATAAAAAAAAAAAAAAAACAACATACTTAATGTCGAACATAGAACCTGATTTTTTGGTAAGTCGGTTAAAAATAACAATTAAAATTAATAGAACGGTCAAGCACACCTCTGATGTTGGTGCTAAAGTTAAGTAAATCCTTAGTAGAAAATTTTTCATGCATACTTTATCAGCCTTTAGCAACCTAGATACTCTATAGATTTGGAGTATGTGACTTGGGTAGGGGCAATTCGCTCGTTCTAAGCAATCGATCAGCATACAGTTGGTTCTTATCGATTTCTGGGTTAATTGTGATACCTCTGTTTTACCAATGGCATCTACCCCACGTATGTTACATCCAAAATCATTTATTAGTTGCGATAATGTGAACATAGATCAAACCATTCATATAAAACGTTGTCACCAGATAAAACAATCTATCCTAAGTCGACCGAACAAAAGGATGTTGCAAATGATCGAACGCATTATCGAAAACTCGTGGCAAAAACGACCTCATTTCGTCCTGTTTATTTTAAAACTGTTGTACACTGCCTTATATTTTAGACGAAATGAAAGTGAAACGGAAATTGGCTCGAAATACCCATTAAGATTCGTTAATATCTTCCTGATATTATTATTTACAATAATATTCGTTTGATAAAGTAGCTTTGCAGAATGTAGTTAAACCGTCTTAACCTCAAGGGATTTTAGGATTACAGAAATCAACAGTACGAGAATAAATGGATGTCTCTTATAATAAATAGCTACAGAAATGTCTCGCTTAACCCTTGCTGATCTTCATCTTTAGATATACCTAAGTATATGAAACCCTTAAAGGTCAACTAGGCTTAAGCGATAAAGGTTGTATTACTAAGAAGAATAAATAGAGCTACTGTAGTCGAGACGGTAATTTATACGGATAATACAGCCAGACATGACATGGACGTACCTAGAGAGCCTTCATTAAAATAATTACTACACTAGAACATACAGAGGGTCGTACAGCGTATCGTCTACATATGTATGCAATGTATAATTGAACCTACCTTAACAAAACAACCTGCCGACCGACGTTTGGGGCGGCCGTTGTTGAGGGACTGAAGTGGGACCCTCCATTAAAGACGATAAGACACGCGGCGATCGAGATCAGAAGGCAGCAGCGTCGTCTTGGTCCACTTTAGTACCCAGTACCTAAGGGCCGCAGCCTCGACTCTAGGGCTCGTAATGAAAATGTTTTAATTCTAAGCTGACAAACATGTCAGTAGACGGACAGACCCCATCGCGCTGAGCTTAATCGCAGAGGCTGATCTCGCAATTTCACAAAAATAGCCGTCTTGTTGACAGCAAAATAGACATTGTAGCTTCTAGATTTACGTATATTTTATGTACAAATATTATTTAATGATCAGCGTATATTTCTTGGAATATTCAATATTTTATTCGAAAATTGGAACAGCCGACGACGTAATCGCCGACAATTCCCCGTGGATGTAGATCCCTGGATCTGATTAGAATCTTTAATAGAGTGTTCAGATACCTGTTTCTAAATAAATTATTTTCATAAATAACGAAAATAATCGGGCGATTTTATACCAGCATCCGGCACATACCTACGTTCAAGTTTTTATTACACAGGCCTTCAAAGTTGGCAGCTCCACTAAAAGTGCCTTCACATAAGTGCCGAACAACATTGATTAGGTACATCCGAATCCGCCAGAGCCTAATAAACGTTTCCAACGTTAAAATTCATCATAGGCTACAATTGGCAGACCGATATGAAAAAATATCATTATAAGATGGAACGTATCGTAAATCAGTCGGGGATGAAGAGGGAATTGAAACGTGGTGTGCGGCGTCGGGTCGGCGGGTCGGCGGCGGCGCGAGCTGGGGGCGCGTGCGCGGCGCGGGGGCGCGAGGGCGCGGGCGCGGGGGGCGGGGCGCGGCGCAGCCTCCCAGCTGCTGCACTCCGCCGCCGCCCGCCGCCCGCATCGATCCCGCCCGGGCCGCAGCCTCCGGCGAGCCGGGACTGAGCGCGCGTCCGACCGCGCGCCGCACGCGACCTCCACGCGTTCCGCACGACGCCCGCACGCGCGCCGCCGCGCCGAGCCGCACGCCCAAGGTCCACATCCCCTGCATCTCATCTCGCGCCCACAACAATAACAGTAATCGCCAGTGTTGCAGGTTATAATCGTGGCTTACGTAACGTTTGAGATTTCGTGCGTATTGACAGGTTATGTGTGTCAGTGGCCCTCGTCAGGAGCGTCGTGACTTCCGTGAAGGTTTCCACTTGTTATGTATGTGTCACAGCGGAGCGCCGTACCGCGGCCGCGGGTTATTGTGTTGCGATGTCGCTGAATTGTAAAGATTGCGTATAAATAAAACATAAGAGAAATTTATCTCTATGTTCTTCTATGCGAGTGAATATTTTAGCTACGAGCGCTGCTACACACATAACCTGCAGTCTACGAGAGCGGGCCATCGTCGCGCCGTAGTTTTCATATCTGTTCAAAGAAATTCCGACTTAAAGTCTGCTGTGATAGAGTTGAAAAAGGAATGAAATAAAACACTCTTTCACTAACAGGCAAATCAAGCAGTTACAAATAGAACTTTTGAATGATCCGTACTTCGTTAGTGCCATTAATAAAAATAAGGCATTTACTGCTTTGAAAATAATAGTCATATTTAAATAAATTAATCAGTTCAGCATATTTATTAATCATTCTAACAGCGAGAGTTTCCATTCGAGATCATTGTGGCCATTAGCAAATTGTTTTCAGCAAAACTCATTCATATATTTCGATTTTCTTTGTACTGTACCACCATCGGCTTTATTGTGTGGGTGAATGTCATTTCAGCATACAAATAACACCTTCTACAGTCATTATAACACCTTACTTGACATTAATAAACATCTTTCAATTTTCAATTTAATAGCTTTACATTTACGCAGTCATTTGAAATAATTATTCTAAAGACTAATGCACACTTGACCCACGCGACGCTTTGAAGACACTTGAGATGGTTAACTGACACAGAATTTATGACCATTTGAATACCAACATTTTTAGAGATAAAATTTGCCGTCGGTATATATGTATAAAGTACCTTTGTTTATTTTAAAGTGGTCAGAAAAGTTGTAAATCGATAAATTTAAAGCAAAGAATGTCCAATAAAACATATCTGTGTCTGTAACTTATTTTAAATAAACAGATAAAAGTTCCACTACCGTCAATGGAATTTTTTTCACTTGCCTGAAAAGTCATAGTCGACATATATTGACATGCGCAATTAAAAACACGACTGAGCTACATATTAAGTACCTATGTCAATACATACCTTGTCAGTATGTAAGTACTTTGACCTTTTTCCAACTTGTTAATTAGTAAGAACATATTTGATGTGCGATTAGCAGGGCTTAAGTAATCCAGCATTGTGATCATCGTTGACAGTTCCAGTACCATCCTTAGAATCAACAGCTAGGCTAGTCACGGCGCGGGCGCAGCGTGATCTCGCACCAATTAACCCATCACGTACAAGATAATACTTAAAAGTAAAACTTGACAACTACTCGACAAATATTAGAAAAAAACCCACTACGACACTTCTCGGTCTATCAATCAAAGCAAATACCATAGTAGGTGACTTGTGGTCGATTTTATTTATTTTTTATGCGTTAAAAGTAAATATTTGGATGGCTGTTTGCCAAATTTAGTCATCGACAATCACTCATCGTTCATTATCGGTAATAGTCATTTGTGGTCCTTGGGTGCGGTCGTACGCAGCCCGTTTTAAATCGTACGCTTTACGGTAAAGACAGGTATGAGCAGCGGAGTGACCGTG
Source organism: Anorthoa munda (assembly GCA_945859665.1). Classification (NCBI taxonomy): domain Eukaryota; kingdom Metazoa; phylum Arthropoda; class Insecta; order Lepidoptera; family Noctuidae; genus Anorthoa; species Anorthoa munda. Next base: position 24,508,465 of record OX243900.1, on the reverse strand, counting down.
TTATAAATTCGGACGTCTAGTGTGTACAACGCTTAGCATGGCTTCCGAAAAAGAGAAGATGGCGGCTGCCGAGACCAAGTCTCCCTCTAACAAGAGCAACTGCACCTCCCCTGGGAAGAAAGGTGAATATTCCATCATTCTTCCACCATCACACCATTCATGTTTGACAATATTAACAAAGTATCATCGATATCATTTAGTTTGTAGATTTGTGCAGTGATATTCCTGATTTTATTACTTCTATTTTCTCTCTTAAACTTCCCGCCTAATCTAGCGACGGCATCGAAATGCTCGACTTACACCTTAACCTTTATTTAAATTCGGTGATCGTTTCAAAAAGGTTCATACAACCTACATGGAGGTTTGTTTTATCAAAGCGATGCGCGTTGTACTTATTGCTTTACTGTACTTTAAGTAAAGCAATAGGTACAACGCGCATCGCTTTGATAAAACAAAGCTCCTATTAAAATATTTATTGAACCACCCAATCCAGGAGGCCAACAATTATTTCCTTAACCATGAAAACAGCAATCCAATTAACGTTTTACTGTATTGAAAACACAACCTTTAACTGTACCTATTTATACCGTTAGCCCTTGAAATCAATAATTCATACGCAACCTTAACCCGTCAGTGCAAGGCAAAGGAAAGACAATACGGAAATATACCTGTAAGTAGCGGGTAGGGTACAGTTGACCGGCTTCACGCCTTGGTGTCGAGTCGAAGCCCGATCGGCTTAGAGCTGTATGAGGTAACGTGATTGCAACTATAACTTAGCTATGTATAGAACTATATATGCAATCATAGCGCTCAATCACCTTATGTCTGGATAGACGTTTGATCTAATGACGATTATGTTGCTAGATTTACTTGGAGCGGAATGGTTTTTGCAGCAGCAAATCGGTGTAATATTTTTTGACATGTTGGGTGAGATGGAAAGACCCGTGAAGATCAGTTTATGTGTTATTGAATCAGGAAGATAGTTGTCAGCCTTTTATCGCTCCACGGTATGAGGCCCTCTTTTTTGACCCTTTTAGGTTCCCTGCTCCGCGAAAAACTCATCCAGAACTTTAGACGTGTTCGTATTGTATTTAGGTATCGCCTTTCTATTAATTTATATCAGTATTTATTATAGTAAATATATATGTATGTTTATTTTAACTATATATGTTTTTATTCAATTTTTCTTCAATAATCATTTAAATTTTTAATGCACCTGCCATGTTATCTCTCCACCACCCTTGGTTGACTGGTATAGAGAATGCCTCAGGCATTAAGTCCGCCTATGTACCAGCATTTTGCATGAAGTTTTAAATAAATAAATAACCACAGCCCGTCAATCACAGCCAATCTGGTGTTCCGTCAACAGTTCTTCTTCTAAATTCCGTGAAGGACTCTTCTGTAGTCACCAGGTAAAGTCTTCTTGTCAAGTGTCCTACTTTATAACAGTGTCCAATGAATGTTCAAACCAAGGGTGGTGGATAAGTGCGAAGAACAGTCGAGACTTTTTGCACGCTTTCATATTATGATGGCAATTTTCTTGAAGATAGATTCTCAAGGCCAAATTAATTCACTAAAACCGAGAATTTGTATAAATTTAAGAACATTTACATTTTCCCTGCAGATATTCTACAAAATAATGTAGATTAAATAATCAAATCTCGGCAGAACTGAGCGCCGTCGTCGCCGCGTCGCCGTCGGCTCCACTAGCCGTCGACGACTCTCGAACGGAGAGCAATTTAAATCCTAGTCGGGCCTCTTTTTATAATCACCTATCCAATTACTGAATATAATGAGGCCTATCGACCCGACTTTAACCTGGCGACGCGAAGCTTAGCTTAGATTTCTTCTGACGTCAAATTGGATGTTAGGTTTCTTGCGAATTTGAAAATTGAGATCCAGTTTTCCAGCTAGAGAATACTTGAGCAAAATCATTTATATTTTATGTATAGGTTTCTGTCTATATGCAGGCCAAGATGTTTTATGCAAGTAGTACTTGGCAGTAGTTCCCCAGCTATTCAGACCTGTGGACATGCTTCATAGTTGTAAAGTTCATCAAATTGTATTAAGAAGTACGTTTCCAGGTAAAACTTGTTTAAGTCGTAAATGATAAAGAAATAACGTAGTAATAGAATGGTGCAGTATCTTAAAGAGCAGCACTATTACACATAATAAACCCCTAAAATCTTCAAACGATAGAGCTCTTCTCGTCCAATTGCTGTAATTCTCTTGCAGCCTTTCCAGACAATTTGCCAGCTACCATATACCCTTTGCAGGGTATAAGTTACAGAGACGGCCTACTTAAACTTGCTAATTTAGGTTACATCACCAAGTTTGTTCCTAAGGCCAGTGTTTTAATCTCGCGGATCTGGGAGAAGTAGTCTAAAGCGAAACTCAAAGTGCTCTTTGTAGAACATCTTTTTAAACATTGACAAAATACTTTTTAAAGACTATAGTCGTTAGACAAGGTGTGCGGGTGTGTTTTATTACACACAGCGATGATGAGGCAATATACGTGAGCAATTTTTCTCTCCTCACGAACCAAAAAGAAGCAATAACGTAGGCCACACATAAATTGTTTCAGTACTTAACTACAAGCGTTAACGTAAGGGTCTTGTTAATTTTTCACTTCGTTGAACAATTGTCAAAGTTTATTTTATCTAGCCCGCGTTTATTGTTCCGCCGCGGCTCGGTGGCGGCGCGGCTAACGCTAAAGTTCCTTTGTTTTCACACAAAGCCGCCAATGGACGAATGACAGGATTCGACGGCCGTTCAATATACGGTCACTTGTTATTTCTAACAACAGTTAAGAGTTATGATGAAGCGTTGCCGGTGCGTGGGGTTTGTCTGTCTGATGTTCGTGCATCGAATAATTTTCTCAAAGGGCAAGGCCGGCATTACTTAACGTTACGCTTGGAAGTCTACCGCTTTTATATCACCGCGCCTGCAATGGCCACTCAAACTGCCAAGCGCACTATGATATTTGGCGTTTATATTTAGGCGATGATAGCTCAGTGGTAGTGACGTCGGATACCGAGACGAAGGTCGCGGGTTCGAATCCTACAATGAGCTTGAGCTTTCGGTGAAGGAAAACATCGTGAGGAAACCATAGCACGGTGGTAGGGTACTTTGTAGTACCCGCCTGGCTGGCAACCACCCTCAAGTTGAAAATCTGTCGCCAAGCACCTTCCGGTGTGTTCCGACAGCAGCACTTGAGAGCTAGTTCCCTTCTAGGCTTTGTGTGCTTACCACCATCGGCCACATCATCACTGACCACGGTGAGATTGTGGTCAAACACAGGCCTATAAATAGTAAAAAAAAAAAAAAAAAACAATGACACCGTAGGCTCTAGGCAAGTGACATTCTACTAACGAAAGCGTTGCGATAGCGATTCGAAACAAGTAAAATTTAAGAATAAAAAAACCCCGACACAAATATCTCTTTAAACTACATAATGTATCTAGTAAACACGCTTCGATCGACAATCCATCGAAACACGTAGTTATAACACGATATCTTGCGGAAATACCCCGATGCTAAAAGTAAAATGCGCATAACTTTTGAAAGCCTTAACCAATTTTCATCAAACATAGCTAAGAACACTCTCAATAAAGTCACCTTTGAAACAAAACACACTGAATAAAATCGGTTCATCCGTTTAAGAGCTACACCACAGACAGATACACAAACGCAGAGAAACACACGTAAATACCCTTCTTTTTCCGTCGGGGGTCAAAAAGTCAATCTGTTATCCAAATGTCCCGTGACTAATCCCTTGAATTTGGGCATTTCAACCATCGCCTTTGCTGAAAGAATGACCCTTTGTAGCCTCCTGTCACATAAAACCAGCAATTACTTTTACCAGTCACGTTAACTCGGCCGTTCGTTACGTTACATTCATACTTACCTAAATTGCCCTTTCATTGCGAACTTCTTTCAATAGGCCGTATTTAATATCAACGTTTAGCGATAAATTACAAACTTTTGCCTTTAAACGTTAAACAGGCTCGTGTAAATCCTCCAGCCGACGCTAATTGCTTGTATTTACAGGAAAATGTAAAGATATCTCAATAAACGAAATTACTGCTCTGACAAGAACCATCCTCGCTTATTAAATAGCTTATACTCTTAGAATCGCATTAAGAAACTGGTCAAGTGTAAATCGACAGCTAATTCCGGCTTCGTGCCAACACAAGCTTTATCGAAGTAATTCGATTACGTCGCATTTTAGATTACTCTGCGATAGCTCGCCCATTCCAAGATAATAGGACGTGCCAAAAAACTCCAAGACAGGCAATATAGTAAAATATAGAAAAAAGGGTATCTTTTTTAGGGTCTTGTAGCTAAGAAACGTATATAATTTTGTCAGTCCCGCTGAATCCCAACCGTGTGCTTATCTATTATTTCTTCGAGTATCTTCGCTTTCCGATCGAAACACATTAATATTGAGAGCTCTAAGAAGAACCCAAGCAACTTTTAGTTCCGGAAAAGAGTAGTTCATATATTTTGTATCTCGTCCTTGTTTCGGCGGCGAGCTCCCATCAAAGATAAAACTTCTTAATTCAGAACTATCGGAACAGCTTAAAGCCGGCACTTCGGCAGATACTTCTTGCTTTCTTAATGTTTGCTGTTGTAAGACCTTCGCAGTTCCAAGCGTACATTTAGGATGGGTCGCCGAAGTTACAAGTCTCGTTCTAAACTTTTAAAATTGAATCCGAATCCTTCTGCCTTGCTCGACTTTGGGACTGGCCTTAGTTACTCGTGTACATAATAAATGCCGGGGCCTTTGCCTATTGCTAATATTCCAAAGTTTAAGGGTTAAATTATGCGATGTACCAAAACTTAGTGAAATCTATTTTCATTTATTTGCTACTTGAATTGGGGTAGGGAGGAAACAATTAAAATTTTACGACTCCGTGTATTGTTGAAATGTGTATAAATTGTGAAATATACAGCCGGACCAATTTAGAGGGAATGGGTTTCACTCTTGGGGGTTACACAGTTAAAATTCAAAATGGTCACCAGGGTCACTTGAATGTTATCAAGTGTATAAAGGTTTTCATTAGTGAGAATTTATTACAAAAAAAAATATCAAAGCGTAATCTTGAACGCATGATAAAGGCTCAGCGTAAAGCGCTCGCCGGCAGTCGCAGACTTGCAGGTAAAGAGTTATAAAAGCATTGTTCTTATAGCTAAGTAGACGCGAGCTAGCCGGCTGTGCTCGCTACGTTATAAAAGTGCTCGAGCTCTCCACGGATCTGCATTAGCGCACATTGAGCATTTAATCCCGACGCCTGGAACGCAACCAACTGAACTCGCTTTTACGACTCGCGCGAGTTTCATACTCCACATTTTTATGAGATTAGTTTAGTTTTAGGTGCTGACCTAGTTTAATGTTTTGTTTGTGATAATTGAAGTGATGTTAAGGAGGTTGACGTTGATTTATAGAAATGGTAAGTGTGAAAATGACTTGACAATTTAATTAGTGCCTCTAGACAAACCCCCAATTTTTTTAACAAACATTTGATGCTGAGCATTTGTCAAACTCTACTTTGCCTGAAAATGGTTAAAATTTCTGGGTTATGAACGCGTCAATCCCAACGGTTTAAAACGTTATTAACTAACTAACGTAGTTAACTCAATTTAGAAACGCACCGAAAGTGGTATTCTATCAGCAGCGGTATCTTTTGTAGAAAGAGAAAAATGTATTGAATTGATGTGCGCTCCCAAACATTTTAGCATGCCGACAATCGCCGATACAATGTCACTTTTTCTACAGCCTCAGTTCGTAATTAGAGATGTTATCGATTAGTAGTCTAAATAACTGTGATTTTCCGAGAAATTACAAGTGGTACAAAACAAACTCAGTAGTTGCCATAATTACTCATCTGATATTGACCATGTTCTAAAAACATCCTTGACGGTACGTGTAGTAGGTACCTAAGAGGTACCTACCGTATGAGCCACGTGAACGTGCTGACGTCACCGTGGCTCCAATATTCTCTATGTACACAGAGCTAGACCGTTTGTTTTTATCAATACAAACACACACCTCTGTGCTCTATGTTAAAATGCGATACATTTTGAAAACTGCACAAACAAAAGACAATCGTAATCACTTTGTCCAAATCTTAGACGCTCTGCTTCCTATATTCAATCATCTTGTACGCAGATTACGCATGAGATGCATACTCGCAGGAGATATTATAGTGCATCTACACATGCGTTTGCGCAAACACAGGTGCGCTTTTTGTTTCTTTGGTCTCATAGTCAAGACAAGTCCCTTGATCTTTTCACATTCATGTGACGGGGCCAGATCATGCGCAGGGCTAGCGTGCTTGCCGTGGTACGGGGGTGAATAGGATAGATGGACCCCTTTTCCGCACTTAGACTCGCATTTGGTACGTTGTGCATGCAGGCCTCCTCTCTGTGAGAGGAAATGGGCCGTAATCCACTACGCGGGCCCATTGCATGTTGGTGGATGTCACATGTCTTCGAGTATTTGATTCTAAGACATGCCGGTTTACTCACGATATTTTTCTTCACCGTTTTGAGAGCAGTGGTGATGTAATAATTTACACAAAATAAAGTGTCATCCCACCAACTTCAAAACTCCAGGCTGCTACTGAGAAATTACTAATCCAAAATCGCAACAACACTTTTTTCCCAACCTGGAAATCGAACCCAGGACCCCACGCTTCTCAGTCCCGCTTGCGACCACGAAACAAACGTGGCAGCTTCCTATATTACCACTAAATTAAACAGAGCACTAGCGCTAACTACTTAATTTAATTTCACTTTGTTCCATAGTTTGCGCTGACCGAATTGAGTCGACTTCGCAATTTCACCGTGTTATTCCAACAAGCATAATTTTCAGAAGTGCACACTTAAGCGGGACCTCATCGAGTTCTCTGAGTAGAACTGCCCGAAGCTATGAAAGAAGATTACGCGCTAACACGAGCTATATCCTAAAGCTTCTCGGTTGGCCGAATGAATTGGTTTTGAATTCATCTATCTTATATGGAAATTCAGAGAAAAATATGGAATAGAACCTCGTATTCCACGTGCACTGTATTTCAGAACGCGGGATCCGTTCCCTTACTTATTATGGCATGCTTTAGGACGTAGGTTTGAAGAACTATATAGTAATAGAATAACTCGATGGTTTCTGACTAATGTTAATTTGTTTTTTCTAGCCAATTTAGGTTTTAAAATTATGTCTTATAAAATCAAACACTCTGTAACTTTGACGCTAGTGATATCTCTCAGTGAAGAGGTTTTAAAGTTCTAAAAGCAATAAAGAAGCAAAGTGACACCCATTTCTTAAAACTACTTGCCCAAATGTAACTATTAGGTACCTACTTCGACACACATGCTTCCAAAGAGTCCTCACAATTTGAAGTACCCGCCATAATAACCTTTGCAATAATTTTCAAGGCAATATAGCCTGAAATCTTGCATGCCCCGTTATGGACATAATTATGCAAATCCAACCGCCACGATTTGTGTGCCCTCTGAGGGCAACCTCTAAATTAATTTTAGTTTAAACTGCTAAAAGCTTCGGTGAAGTATGGGAGATTCGACCTTTGAGTTTGGCAGGATGGGTATTATGGTCTCATAAGGCCTGTATCCATTGTCATCATTATTTAAAAATAAATTAAAACCGAATAATTAATTTAAATACTTATTAGACATTCAAATTCTCCATAATATTTAAATTAAGAATCTACTGATCAGTGCAGTTTAGGCATCAATCATGTGGCTATTTTTTTTCATAGACACACTTAGGATACCCTAAGTTTATCGGATGCCATTCACAGAAACTAAAGTGATATTCAATATGGTGGACAAAAAATACCATTCTGTAATACAGTTGTTACAGGCTAGCTGTATTACAAAAAGGTATTTTTTTCGATGTTAAAAAGCGGTAACTAGGTTTTGATGAAAAAAGTAAAACACAAAAGTGTGTTAGGCTGTTTTACCAGGCTATTTTAAAATTCTCCTTTCAAACAACCTCAAAGTAAAGTCGTTCAGTACATCCACCACTTAGTTAAGTATAACAAACACTTAGCTGTTACGTAAGCACTCAGCTTTTGACGACCGAATATTTAGTCGAGATTGTTACAAAGTAGCCCAAAAAAGGAATTACCGCATCAGTCGTCTTTGAAGTGTTGTATGTATAGTCTATCATGAAACGGCCCATTTTTTAAAGGAAATAGTTGTAAGTAATGATCTTGTACCACAAAATTCTTAATAAAATGTTGGAAAAATAAAGATTACTGATTAGAAGATGTTAAAGATATTTTCCTTGTAATATTAGGTCGTAAAGGACACGTTTATTTCCTTAGCAACGATTGGTAATTGCTATTATTTATAAGGAAAATAGTTTCGCAAAAACATATTGAGTCGTTGTTATATTTTCTTTAGCCTCAGGGCAGGTCTTGACATAGCATATTGATTTTTTCCTCTAGATACAGATCTGCTTGGAACAGCCGAACAGGCCTAGGTTAGATACAGCCCATCCAGATAATATCTTTGCTTCGAAAATAAATGAACTCGCACAATCTCTGCAGCTATTGCAAATATTCCATTCGGTTTTTGCGATTTGTATTCTTGGCTCGTTCTTATTTCGAAATCTTATGCTTATACAGTATGGTTTTAGGAACTTTGTATAAGCAATTTGGTGTACTTTCTTGATATAAAAAAAAAATGTTAGTGGGCTGACTTATACAGCTTTTCATAAAATAGCTGTTCACGTAGATCAGCTGCAAAGTTAGACTCCATGTATTTTACTACAATGTCATGAAAAGATCCACTGCTACGTTATATTTTCCGCTTTTAATTTTCTTTTAACTTTTGTATTTTGATATGTAACATGATTCGAGCCAAATCTAAATTGAACGTATTTTTGTTTCAGGTAAAACATCATCAAACATCTAAAAAAGTTCTACAACTTGGTAAAAGCACAAATACACCAGTATTTTGGTACGTAGAATTCTGCGGTAATTTTATGGATTCACGTCTAATATTTGAAATGCTTCCTTCTTGTAGACCGGACGTTTCAATAACATATTTCCAAGTATTTCATCCTGATTCTATTTACGGGACGAGAAAAGTATGATGGAAACTCCAATTTTAAACAAAGCAATCTATTTTCGTTCGGCGCGATCCCTTTTAAGTTTCGTTTCAAATAAATTAATGGGTTTTTGTAACATTCTTTTATCAAACGACAATTAAAATTAAAGAAGTTCTTTGTTCCCGTCGAAGGTTCTTCGATAATAAATGTTTTCTAAGAAAACGTTGTCTTGATGATTTAATCGTATCGCTACCTTCAACTGACTTAATTTTACTTTGAATCAAAGTTATGGCGAAACTTGGGCATTCTGTACGCAGTTAAAGGCAATTTAGTTGACTGTAATTGTCTTCAGTTGAACTTAGTACGAGTATATTAGATTTAATTGGAACTTACGATGTAAACCACGGCTTATTAGTTCAGTCTAACGTAAAGTTCATCTACATTATTGTTTATACATGATCAAGTCAATTAACGTAATTAAACAGTGATTAGGTATTCATTGAAACAGTTGAACAATGAAAAATACATTCCCTAACAATCTTTTCTCTTATTTCCCATCGACATGGCAGTAGTAAAAGGGATTATCCCAACAAGCGAATCGTGAAAATCGTCCTACTGTTTGCTAATAGGAACACCGATCACCAACCCATCCGCTTCATAAGGCTTATGCCAATATCCCTTATCAGCCTTAATTGCACCGTTGATTTGCTCAGCAGTGGCCTTTACGAGTAAATAAACAGAACATTCGAGACATCGTGGAAACAAATCGAGATCCCAAGTAACAAGTTCCACCCGATAAAAGTCTGGCCGCTTTACTTATCAAGAACAGAGCTGTAAAGTGTCAAAGAAAAAAAAACAAATGTATTAAGTAGATCGCCTTGGAAAAGTTTCTTTAAAACTTTCAGAATTTTCTTAAAAAAGATACAAATGTTGCTTTGTTTGTTTTTATTAATTCGGAAGAGAAATATACGTTAATAAATATTGTGCCTTCTTTGCATAGCTTGAACAACAATAGCAACATGAATTAGAGAGATGGCGAATTAATTATCGATAACGTTATAGTATACATGCACATTTGCTCAATTTCTTAATTTAAAGGAACACCTGGAATCTCAGAATTAAAGAGGAACGACGAATCGCGCCATCCACCTTAGTCATACACTTTGCTGCATTATTATAGACACGACAAATTAGCTTTAATTGAAATTCACTAAACGGTCAGACGCACTCTCATTAACACACTGGCAGAGTATAGACGAACGGGTTTAGTAAACCTTCTCGATTCTATCATGGACCATATAATTTCAGTCGAAAAGAAAATTAGGGCACGGATAATGGTCGAACGCCATTTGGATGTGCGCCAACCGCCCTACAACGGATTTGGGGACAAATCCGCTGGAAACCAAAACCTTAATCCGCTCGAATAAAAAGTTCGCCGAACGTTGCTCGAATCTGATTTATAGGGTTTTTAAACTAATCAGTCGCAGCACCGTAGTGCGGTTTCTCGTAACGTGTCCAATTTATCAGAGCCAGTTGACTTTCAAGCTGCTGGACGCTTATTCAAGCAAAAAAGCGTGTCCCTGATTATAATTTCAAATGGAGTCCCAGATCCGACCAGAGTCTTTCAAAGAATATTGAATTGGAAACGTCGCTATGTATTCATTCTGACTTATAAAATAAAACTATGTGAATGGAGTTTATTCAGCCAGAACGTAGGTTTATGATTGATAGTGTATGAATGGCAATTGCTTGGCTGTCTCTGGCCGCTGATAAACGATGCTTTTATTCAAAAAGATTTTGCGGCATGTGTGAAACTAACTCAATTTACATTTTAAAGAGCTTTCCACCTCTATGAAAACTACGCCCTCCTTTTAACTTGGTAAGCGTTTTAACAACTACTTATATGAAAATTTTGCAAATGAATGCACATATGTATGAGATAAATATTTAAATGGTCTCAGTCGACTTACAAACAATTTGTAGTACAGTGAGGCAAAATAAAGAGATACACAATTACAATTACAAATGTAAGCCTCGCACGGACCTTACGATGCAAATCCAAGGTCTACAGTAGCTTAGTGGGGAGAAGAGGCCTGTATCTATCAATTATTGTAGGTGAACAATTTACATCTGCCGTACATTTTGCATTATTAAATAAAGTTGGAGTAAAAAGAAACAAAAGAAAAATAGGACGGAAAGTCTTTGTTCGAGTTCTTTTGTCTGAATTCCATATTGCGACGTACTTGTGAGACATTTAGCTAAACTTGATGTGCAAAGTAGTCCGCTGTGACCTATTTACTGTATAAATTGCCGGTTACCCATGCTCTGGGGGCTATTGAAGTACTTTTTAAAACATGAAACTATAGCGTTGACGGCTGTTTAATTGCGCTTTGAATTTTTATCATGAATTAAGTAATTAGGGCGTATTTTAATAAAATTTTACGTTGTTACTATTTAACATTTAATAAATGCTTGAATCACTACATTACCATACTCAGCCGTCCACCTCGCTGGCAACAAAGCCAAGTTTACGAGCATGTCCTCATTGCTGCTACACACAAGTTTGTGGGCCCGCTCCACTTAGTGTCACTGACAACTGCTGTCTTCTAACTTTAACGCTGCGGTTACCAGGCTCGACACAGACGCAGAGGTCGGTAGAAAATAAAATGGAAGTTATCGTGTTATTGAGAGGTCGTTTTTAGAAAGAAATTGTTCGTAGTACAAATTTATTTATCAAGAAAATTTTACAGTGGTGAGACAAGCTCTACTTTTTTCATCTATTATTGGCATAGATATACTATGAGTTATAAATACTTTACCGCGCCTTACACTGAGCAAAATGTGTCTCTATTGTTACCATTGGTCACGATTCTGTGCTACTTCTTGTCAATTTCTAAGGAAAGTCTAACCTTTTACATGTTTCGATCTTATATCTAAATTCGAAGTAGTGTTCTAACTACCAATTTCAAAGGACGTTATATTTCTGCCTGCAGCTTTGCCTGCGTGAGAAGTGTTTTATTACCTCATGGGATCATTATAATAATTTTGTGAAAAATTTCATCCAAATTCGTTCAGCAGTTTTTGCGTCTTTGTTGAAAGCAAACTTTCACATGTATTCTGCACGGGTCTTTGGCTTCACGCACTACCGTCGTCGAATATAGGCACCTTGTTTGACGACACTACTTTCCGCCTCGCTGCATCCCTACGTTTAACTCATCGTTGTTACTGTGGTGAAGTTGTCAACAGCCTCGGACACCATGGCCTGTCATGCACCCGAAGTGTGGGTCGCATAGCGCGGCTCTCGAACATAAACTACATCATTGGACGTGCCGTAAGCGTCGGCGTTTCGGCCTTATTAGAACCCGACGGACGCGATGATGGTAATAGACCGAACGGCATGTCATTGTTTACATTGAAGATGGGTAGGCCTTTAGTATGGAATGCAACTTGTGTCGATACTCTTGCGAAATCCCATCTTCCTAGCTCGTTGTACTGTGCTAGTGCTGATGATGCGGCTGCAGAGAACCTCAAGGCGTTTGGGGTTGAAATTCTTGGTCAGTGAGGTCCGAGTTCTCACGAATTATTTAAAGATTTGCTAAACGCCTAGTTGACACTTCGCGTGACCCAAGGGCTGGCTTTTACCTTGGTCAGAGGATAAGCATTGCCATGCAACGTGGCAATGCTGCCAGTCTTTTGGGCACAATACTAGTAGAAAACGATATGGAGGAGTGTTAGACGCTATATTTTAAAATAGTATATTTTGTGACTTGGTCAGTAGTTTTTGATTTAAGTATATATGTTTGTAGTCTTAGTTAATTAAGTACAAATTTTATACATTGCATATATTTTTGTCTATCTACGTAAATAATTAAAATTGTGCAAAGTAAAGCAAAAGCAAAAGTGCTTTAAATGATATTTTTGTTGGTAAAAATAACACTAAAAATGGGAATTGAGTACCCAATAATTGCAAACAATTTTAATAGCTAAGTCATACCAGTCGTAAAATTAAGTCGGGGTCATCCGAGACGATTTCTACTCTGTTGGGTCGTCTTAGTCATAAAACTTAATTATAGGACTCCGGAAACTTTTCTAATTTCTTTTCGGTTAAAACTCAGATTTCGGACCATGGCAATGACGGCATGGTTTTGACCTTCACAGCATTATTAAAGTTAATATAAGTTCGGAAAATGCCATAAAGTGAAAGATTTACAAAGTCATATTTCAGTCTAGTGTAGCATGTATCTTCGGGAGCTATATTTTAAATTACTAATGGATGCAATGTTTTGTTCAGAACCTCATTAAAATTTAATTCACCATTTCAAACTTCCATGTGATAATGCTCCGTAATTCTCCTCTTGATTAGCCACTTCGGAAGCGAACTTTAAAACTTTTGCTCTTTACCGTAATAGCGACGCAAAGAATTAATAACTTTGCTATTTTCACTTTGCTGACGTTAAGCACTTCTTGATTTAATCTGTGACGGCAAACTTGCTCATGGCTCATATAAACTAGGAATTCATGAAAATCACAAGTTTACCTGTTGGTTGTTGGTTTTGGCATAAATTAATAGCCGTTATGCAGTGATCGGGTCGTTCGCTCCTAGATAATGATCATACTTTAAGTAGAATATTAATATTGATGACGTAGTTAGTGAGAGGTTGTGGCTTTATTTTGCCGCTAGGAGGAAGTGATTAGTGATTAAATTACAGATTTCTAGTACCGTGTGTTTTACTAATTGTTTTGTGGTTTGATTCTCGACACAGCACTTTGCTATCAACCACATTCATTGCGTTTAAATGTTTTGTAACTAGCAAACCGCACAATTCCACTGAATACGAGCTCGTGGCTAAATAATAACAGCCGCACGGGTCGATCTTCAAGGATAAACAACGCTTGACGAGGTCGGTCCGTGGATGGGTGACCATTTCAACATACCGAGTTTCCTCCGTGCCTCGGAAAGCACGTTAAGCCGTCGGTCCCGGCTGTCATTTGAAGATCTTTGACAGTCGTTACGGGTAGTCAGAAGCCTGAGATCTGACACCAGTCTTGCCAAGGGGCATCGTGTTACCCATTTACTGGGTTGTGGAGGTTAGATAGGCAGTCGCTCCATGTAAAACATTGGTACTCAGCTGAATCCGGTAAGACTGGAAGCCGACCCCAACAATAATTTTGAATAAGGCTAGGCAGATGATGACAATTCCACTGAATACAGATAATGTGATTATATAAATATAAACACATATAATGTGATTTTTTATTTCGTGGACTAAACTGACATTTGGGGGGTTGTCACTTTATCGTTACATTAAAATAGTGTCGTACCCTAACTATCCTAAGTGATTGAAAGTTAATCGAAAATCGAAGTAGATCGAAAATGAAACTATTTCACGGCATAAAAAAATAATTTGTTTAGAAACTAGCGGCCCATATTTAGTTTCTACTCATTTATGTCAAACTTAATTTTATCGATTGCATTTATTTTATTGTTGATTTCAGATTTAACACAATAAGAGTTCATGTACTATGTGTATGAATACTCTTATATTTAAATATATTAGTTTATATTCATAAAACGTTTATTTACACCAATTAGTAAAAATAAATTCAGGAGTTATGTCACATCGATTCGATGAATCACTTTATGATTGAGCCTTACCTACAACACTATGCTCCGCGCTTGCAACATTTAAAAAAAATAAGGTCAATAGCAGCTGTCAGTTTAGTCCACGAAATTATAAATCACAGTATAGTTACTCACAGGGTCCACACAGTGTGTCATTCATATATATGTATCGAAATCCATCGAAATTCGTCCGAGTGCTACGGCGTAGCAAGGTCGTAGCATTGTCGTAGCACAGACGTAGCAAGGGTGTGTAGCATTTGCGTAGCAACACCGTAGCATAAGCTTAGATAGGGCATAAGGTTAATTTTGTAATCTTCATAAAACGAGTATTAAACCTGAATAAGATAAAAATAAATCCACACATCACAAGTGAATGTTATGCAAAGGCTTCACTATTTCGTGGGGATCCATCACGGGAGCGAAGCGTTAATTAATTGATATAATTTATAGCCGGCGTAATCACCTCCACACTACCTCGCTGTAACGCTAGATAAACACAGTATTATCATAATTCATTCGTGAGGTATTTACTCTCTCTCTCTCGTTATTAAAATAACGAGCTTTATTTTAGCGTACGTATCATATTTAGAGGCAAAGTTTGTTTTGTATGTTTGCTTGGTAATTTTGAAATTCTGAAATATGATATCGCTGTTACTATTTTCGTATCATTACTTTATTGTCGTTTCCATTTCAAATTATCAGAACCTATTTTTTTTGTGAGTTTGCTCTTGACTATAGTCTAGGTCAAAGGTGACAGAGACAGAGTCGACGATGGAGTGAGCTATATTATTATTTGGTTAAAATATTCATCA
The DNA here is from genome assembly GCA_945859665.1 of Anorthoa munda. NCBI lineage: Eukaryota > Metazoa > Arthropoda > Insecta > Lepidoptera > Noctuidae > Anorthoa > Anorthoa munda. Next base: position 24,492,954 of record OX243900.1, on the reverse strand, counting down.
AATCATCAGCCTTTTAATTTTCCCACTGCTGGGACACAGGCCTCCTCTCTGTGAGAAGGGATGGGCCGTAAAGTACCACGTGGGCCCAGTGCGGATTGGTGGATGTCACATGTCTTCGAATTTTTGGTTTTTGGACATGCCGGTTTCCTCACGATGTTTTCCTTCACCGTTTTGGAGAGCAGTGGTGATGAAATAATTTACACAAAGTAAAGCGCCTGCCTGGGTTCGAACCCACGACCTACAACTTGTAAGTTGCGGCCGTTACCACTGGGCCACCACTGCTCTCACTGCTCACTGGTTAAAATATTAATGAATGTTATAACAGCCTCTCGATTAATGTAGACCTTGTTTTATAGTCATTTGTTGATGTTCAAAACTCTAAAACTATTTCTTGCCTCAATCTATACGAGCATTAACTTAAACATCCCTCACATACATAAGTAGGTTCGGGGAACGATAACTTAGTTTCGAACAATACAATCAACAACCGACTTAATGGTAGGAATTTCTGTTAGAGGTAGGGAGTACGTAGGCAATTAGCTGCTCCAAGTTTACCCACTTCCATTCCAAGTTAGCGGCTTAGAATACATAAGTATCGTGTACTTATTGTGTAACACAGATGAGACCCGTTTTTGAATAATAACTTAAATTTAACTTAGTTGTTATAGAACACCGTACGTTAGGCTCAAGTTATACAATTAATTTTCATTTAATATGTTGGGATGTGTATGTAATTGCTTATGTAGGTAGACATAGTGTACCCCCCCGGTGGGTTCCCGCATTGTCGAGGAAGGGGGGTTCAGTAACCGTGGCTTGGTCACCCACGGTGAAGCGAAGAGGAACCCGAGGAGGAGCCGCTCGTCAGGGCTTTTGCCGATTAAGCCTACGACGTAGCGGCCAACTAGTAGGTTGCGGTGCCGCTTGGTAACAGGCGACATCGCAACTGAGGCGGGCCGCGATGTCTTATGGAGATTCCCAGGTCCCATACGATGTCGCGGCGGGAGAGGCGTGCCAGTATTGCGGTGCGCCGCTCTCCCTGCCTTCCGCCATCAGACGGGGTCGCCACCATCTGATGGCGGACGCGGTGGGGCCGCAGGGGAGGAGGAGTGTCGGTATTGCATTAGCCGCTCTCCCTATCCCCTGCGGCCAAAAAGTGGTAGGTGGCGGGGCCATTGACCATGACCCGTCACAGGGGGAACAAGGGTGCACAAGGGGGTAATCGACACAGAAGGGACACCGTGGAGTTTTAGTGGGTTAGAGTCCCACATAACTGCACTATCTCCCCTTGGTAGTGCAGTATGCATGAGCATTTCTCCACAAAAAAAAATAATAAAAAAATGTAGACAGGTCCGTGGTATCCTGGGTAATTTAAATCTTTTGTGGGCAGCTTATTCTGAGTGTCAAGTAAGTATAGATTTATCTCCTCACTACAGATGTGTCTCTTCTTAAATAATAAATATGAAAGTGTAGGCTTGTTAATAAATTAATTAACAGTAGAACATGAGCGCACGTGCATGTGCGCATTTGGGCGCACGGATGGCGTAGTGGTTGAGCGATTGACTGCTGCGCTGCGTGTCACGGGTTCGATTCCTGTACGGAACAAATATTTGTATGACCTACAGTTAGTTGTTCCGGCTCTGGATGTTTGTGTATGTGAGTTCATATGTTTGTAAACGCACCCACGGTACAGGAGAAATTCCTAGTGTGGGGCAACGTTTTTTTAAAAAAAAGGAAAGGAGGAAAGGAAAGGAACATAGGTTACTTTTAACGATTTCTTAAGATATTTTTCAACATTCACGCGGGCGAGCTGCTGGTTGGAGCTAGTAGAGCAATAAACCATTCATAAAAGAAAATCATACAATTTTAAAGTACCTATCTCATTCTTATTGGTATCCACGTCACCCACGTTTTTACGATGAAAGCAGTAGCTGAGACGCATGTTAAACAAGAATACAAGGATAAGATGGCAATAAAGAAGGAAATGTCGCGAGTTCAGCCGCAAATAAAATCTGCCTATGGATGAGGTGGATGACAGAGCGGCGCGTGAGCAAATACTTCGAGATCTTGAACGCGTCTCGACAAACATAATATCGATAAAAAAGGCGTTACGAATGTACCTGCTGTATGCTGCATACGCGAAAAATTTTACGTGCGTGTTTATTTGTGGTGACAAGCTTTTCTTATTTCTACACTAGGATATAATGTTTAAACCTCGACAGAAAAAAGAGGGTGTTATAAGTTTGACGAGTGTATCTTATGTCGTCTGTGGCATCATAGTTCCTAAACGGATGAACCGATTTCAATTTTTTTCTTTCTTATACAAAAGCGTGGATGAATATAATTCGTGATATAGTTCTCATGTTTTTTTTTTTTTAAATTAGTCCTAGTTATGTAAAACAGAATCAACCCACACTATGACAGTTTTGAGAAAATTGATTGAAGATTTTAAGGCAGTGGATATAAAAAAAATGTTCGCTATAGATTACATTTTATAACAAACGCGATAATGGAACCTCTTTGACCAAAATTTTGTCAAAAATCGCTTTTTCTCAAAACTGTCATAGTGTGGGTTGATTCTGTTTTGCATAATTAGGTCCAATTATTTTAGAGAGAGAAAATACCAACCAATTAATATTTGTAAATATAAAAAAAATTGTCATAAATTATTAATTTTGTGTCCCCAGATAAACAACCTGAACACCGGCTTTTTTAATTTCCATGTAAATATAAGGCAATATAAAAGTTTGGACCAAATGACGGCACTGGGCGTCTAGTATGTAAATATACCAGCAATTTCAGCTCAAAAACATAGATCCTCCTTTATTAGTCAAAACAATAAGTCGTAATTAAATGTTATTAAAATTGGTCTCCTAAACCTAACTTTATTGCGAAAATTCTTTTGTCGAAAAATCTTTTCTAGAGCAAAATTCCTATGTACTGTCTATAGTTTTGTTTACACAGATTATTAATATAACATATTTTATTACATATCACTGTAACTAATCTATATGGCATCTCCTAATAATATCTCAGAACACAAACTTTATTTCATTTATAAGCAAAATTAATATCTCCGTCCGGACAACCGACGGTTTTGCGACGATGAAAATTTAAATCAAATCTATACGCTCGCATTTTATAACAATTTGTTATAATTTCTCATTAATATTCAGAATAGAACCTCAACTGTAATGGATATAGGTACTGTAGATACAGAACTTTCGACAATGATTGAAGGCTTTAAATTCCGCAGGCCTTTAGGCGGTACTTTTGTTATGTAATTACCTTTCCAACTTTATAATCTGGTCTCACGGTAGCTTATCACAACTTCAGAGCAAAGCTACGCCTCGACACTCAGATCTACCTTATCAAAACGTGCGACTTCCTTTTGACGATAGAATTACAAGAGCTTTGGCTTGTTACAAACACGAAAGGCATACATACGTATACTCGGTAAGTAGACACACATAGACAGTAGGCGACAAGCTGTCGTCCTCTGTTCCAAACTTTGCCAGTTTACTCGAGAAGACGTCAGCGTGTGGTCACTTGTTAACAACACGCGCCTTCTGCCTATCCCAATAACTAACAAGGACATATCTAATTAAAACTTGTGCCTAGTTAAAACAGCCAGCGAATGTCGGGCGAAAGTTTTTTGCTCTCGAACTACGACAGGCTTAAGTGCTCGGAATCTATCGTGAAATTATTTATTTATTCAGTAAAGGGAAAGTAATTACGTTACTTGACATTTAATTAAAAATGTGCTCTCATGTCACGTTGAATTTAACCAACCGCTTGAAACAGTTAACCAAAACAGAATTAATATGTCTGTGACTGAGCTAGTTCCAAAGTACTTGTATTTATTTACAGTCCCCTATACTTTGTTGAAGCTGAACGTTTCAATTCGTCGCATAAATTTTCTACGGCGAGGACACACGATCCAAAACTTTCCTATGTAAATAAAGACATGGCTGCTTAAAACTCAGCTACCCTCATGCCACACTGGCTTTTGCTGTCACGACGGCCTCCGAAAGTTCCGCGTACTTACACGGACGGAATGAAAATTTCAAATGTTCGGGATTTAAGAGTGCGGAGTGTGGACAGACGTCAGACGAACAAGTTCGTGCGGCATTCTTAAATTAAGCCCAGTCTCCACAATGCGGGATTTCAACCGAAACGAGACAAACAGTAGACGACTGTAGATATCATTTGAAAGGCTTTAATCCTCCTGTACAGTCACATTTAAATGTTTTACTACAATATGCTCAAAGGAACATTGTTGATTAATCGTTTTTGAAGTAAGCCGTCTGTACTTTCGAAACTAGTTTCTGCAGATAGCTTTTGCGAATTTAATTCGGATTGCTATGATAAATGTTATTTTCTTCTAAAGTTGGGGAACTTTAATAATATAAATAAGTTATCGTGGAACTGTCTAGTGTCTAGGCGCAATAAATTCAAAGCCTACAATTGTGTTGTTTATTTAACCATGTAATAATTGCCCACTTTACGACACGACGCTGTAACATAATAACAACATGAAAATAGCTATTTGTGTCAATTAGCACCTGCTACTTAGAACCAACAAATGAGCAAAATAGAAATGATAACTAACCAACCTCAAGCAAATTATTTAGCATGTTGTTAATTAGTCTAGGACTCTAGGGCAACGAACTGTTTATGTGACTAACTGATCGTTGAATGTCGCATTAGTTTGCATGGCACGATAATCAATATGTTGCACTTAAGTACATATTTTTATCCAACGTCTATTAATACGACAATATTAACGCATATAATTTGAATATTGATTTACCTACCACTAACAGTAATAAGAAATAACATCCACGTTCTACCAAATATTTGACAAACACATTAACTTAATACAAATGTGACATTAGATATTGTTTATATTGACGTCACCGTCATAAACTTGATTTATAGCATAACACAGCGAAAATATGATCGCTCGAGAACCGTATCGTTAGTGAGAGAAAACTATTCCTTTTGGCGAGCCGCCAAAATGTTAGGCCGGCCGAATTGTCATCAATAAAAGTTATCATACTACCCGCCGCGACCAACTACCGCAAAAAACCCACATCTGTGTTCCGAACTTTTGTTCAGCGTTGACAAATTCGGTCGCAAAGTATTTTTATGAGATACATTTATTTCACAACTGTCTTTCAGGACGTGCGAGGCTGTCTACTGATTGAACAAAGTAGTAGTGTGCGGTAGTAGCGCAGGAAGCGCGCCTAGCGACTGTGCTACCCTCCGGAAAAACACCGCCTATTTACGTACCTATCTACACGCTGCGAACACATACAATAATAAAACACTTCCGTTATATTTCATCTTTTATTTCTCTTGCACGTGGGGACAATCAAGGAGAGTAATTTACAATAAACTGCTCCAGTTTTTGCTCCCATTTTATTTTGCACATCCATTTTGCACTCGATGTTTTCCGTTTCGACCAGTTTCAACAGAAAGACGAATGAAGATTTTACTTTGAACATTCGAGAAGAAAAGCTAGACAAGAAAAATTGGATGACTATACAAAAGAAAAATCCAAGGCTTTTCTGCTAAATGAAATCTAGGTATTTCAATGCTAGCTGATGGACAAGTCTAAACGACTTCGGCAACTATCTTGCGCGCCGCCACTCACCCGTTTGTTCGCGAGGCTTAAGAGTCCCCAGCCACCAGCCACGAGCCACCCCTTCATTTTGTGGGTCGGGCATCAATAAAGCTTATCTTTGCTAGTCTGGTCGCGACATCTCGTGTACACACAGCCTCCTAGCCACGTCGGCGCCTATAAAGAAAATATTGCAAATTGAATTATTTTTTACACAGCCTCACAATTTATGTTATCACCAGCTTTATGTGAGACGCAATGCTACCTATGTGCTTACATTAATGTGCTCCCTGAAGGAGACGGTGCGCTATCGTTAAAATGTGACGACGACTTAGGGTTGTGCTACATATATTTTAAAACTTAGATCCCTGTAATGAGGGGCGTGGAACATTTTATCATGTTGACACATTTACACATGGCTGCTTTTACGTTTTAGATTATGTCAGGTCTAGGTACAAGATTTATGTAGATGGCAAGCGAGCATCATAAAATGTTCTCAATGCAGAGCACGTAAGACATAATCACATTTGATTGCGTATAAAGGCCCATCTGTGCGTCTCTCACGGCCGTGTAATGCCACGATAAAGGTAACCGCGCCCCAACTAGCCTGAATCGACGAGCCGTGCCGCTATTGCCGCCCGGGGCCAAATATTTCTGATCTCACGCTCCCCGAGCCAATGATGGCACATTTATAAAAATTGGCACGATAGAAAAACTTCGTAACTAGATAAAAGAAAGTCTGGATTTTATAGGTTCAGGCTGCGATAAATTGATTTATACTAAGTAGGTATACTTAGATAGATAGGTTCCTTTATGTGGATTTATAAGAAGTTTAACTTCAGAATTTTAGACCAATTTCAATATAACACGAATGCATTGAATCATCATCTGCCTAGCCTTTTTCCCAATTATAGTTGGGGTCGGCTTCCAGTCTTACTGGATTCAGCTGAGTATCAGTGTTTTACATAGATTGACTGCCTATCTGACCTCCACAACCCAGTAACTGGGTAACACGATACCCCTTGGCAAGACTGGTGTCAGATCTCAGGCTTCTGACTACCCGTAACGACTGTCAAAGATCTTCAAATGACAGCCGGGACCAACGGCTTAACGTGCTTTCCGAGGCACGGAGGAAACTCGGTATGTTGAAATGGTCACCCATCCAAGGACCGACCTCGTCAAGCGTTGCTTAACCTTGAAGATCGACCCGTGCGGCTGTTATTATTTAGCCACGAGCTACTCACGAATGCATTGTATATTAAATCAATTTAAATGAAATTTAATATATCCTCTTATTAGAACAATACAAGGTAAAAACAAAAGAAAAGTCCTCGCATACAAGCTCGTGTTGATAGAAGCAACCGCACATTCATTAAACAAGCTTTTGTGTTGAGAAACCTGATTAAAAATTAATTAGAACAGAACAGTATCGGTCCGCGCTGAACGAATGAATGAAATGAACGAAAATAATCCGCGACTGATGTTCTGTGTGTTCAATTAATTGAATGGCACACGAGTGATCACACTGGTGTTAGAATATTAATTGAATCGGTCGCAGCTTAGCGCGGACAAACGGGTTGGGATTCGACGGATGAGTGATGTCTGTTACTTTGTATGTCATCTATCATGCGCAGTGTTGTCGCTGCAAGATTAGACTACGACACAAATGACGGGCTAACTTTATTACTGACTGCTGTGGGCTGATTTTATACTCACTGACAATATTCGCGGGGATGAAACTTACTTATGATTGATTATAAATAGCTTTCACTATGCAAAATGAAAACAAATCAAAAATACAAATAATCAATATTTTGGCATTTTATTTTGCAAATTCACAAAGAAAAATTGTCAAGAAATTTGGTGAAAACTTACTTTTTTATGTCCGAAACACACTGTAATTTTTTTGATTTAATATTTATTTTTTCACCTTATTCTGACTTAATACCGAACAAACTACCCTAATTTTCAATCGAAAATTCTCACGTCAAGATATCTGCTTTTTTTAGGGTTCCGTACCCAAAGGGTAAAAACGGGACCCTATTACTAAGACTTCGCGATCCGTCTGTCTGTCTGTCTGTCTGTCTGTCCGTCTGTCTCCAGGCTGTATCTCATGAACCGTGATAACTAGACAGTTGAAATTTTCACAGATGATGTATTTCTGTTGCCGCTATAACAACAAATACTAAAAACAGTATAAAATAAATATTAAAGGGGGGCTCCCATACAATAAACGTGATATTTTTGCCGTTTTTTGCTCGATATTAATAACGGCAACAGGTAGACGCTTGAAATATTCACAGAATATTTAATTGTATATTTACTTCAAAAAATAATAATTAATAAATTTAAAAAAAATAATTAAGGGGGGCTCCCATACAACAAACGTGATTTTTATGAAGTATTTTGCGATAATGGTACGGAACCCTTCGTGTGCGAATCCGACTCGCACTTGGCCGGTTTTTAAAAAGTCGGTGGGCTTTTTGTTCGTTGTAATCTCTCTGGTGGTGTAAAAAAAAAATATACATTACTTTATACATTTGATAATTTGAATTTTTCACATACATTTTGAGGTTACGTGAAAAAAGTGTAATCTCTCTGGTGGTGTAAAAAAAAAATATACATTACTTTATACATTTGATAATTTGAATTTTTCACATACATTTTGAGGTTACGTGAAAAAAGTGTAATCTCTCTGGTGGTGTAAAAAAAAAATATACATTACTTTATACATTTGATAATTTGAATTTTTCACATACATTTTGAGGTTACGTGAAAAAAGTTTAAATACAAGTTGTAGATTGATCCCATAATAACACCTTTTTATATATATTGACGAGTTAAAAGTCCACTGTATAATATTTTGCCTGGTGTTATTACGTATATTCAGTTATTCATAGAGATTTAGTTGGAGGCAAAATAGTGAAAATGTTTTCTCTTAAAAAATGGCGAAACCACATTGTATGACCAATTTTCTACGAGGAAAAAAAATTAGCTTCGAAGCTATAAATGGAGTAAAAAATATTTCTATGAAATATAGGGCGACCCAAGTTTGTTTTTTTCTTCTTCCACGCTATTGCCCTGGCCTGGAGCCAATAATGTAATTATCGCCAGTCGGCTTAGTAACACACATATTATATCAACTTCATATTGTGCATCCTTTATAGAAGAATATTGTATTTCATACTCTTGTTGTGTTACAGAAACTAAATGGGAACTGGCACCGTACATGTCAACACCATCATGCCTCCGCTGTGAAAAAGGGATAGTGCTCTTCGTCCCATATAGATTCGTCTCTCTCTCACAGTGTAACCATGATATTTTTTTTTTTTTTTTATTATTATTTGTAAACATAATCTTATTTACAACTACTTCTTTTCTCGTGTACGAGCGATAAGATAAACAGCTCATAAGGTGATTAAACTTTTACTAGGTACTTTAAACTATAACCCGAAGACTAGATGCAATAAAAGTGCTAAGGTAATCAAACACGCTACTTCATCTTCTCGCTAGCTAATATTATGCCAACATAAATAAGCTTAGGATCTTAAATAATTATGTTTATCACAGCATGAGTTATGTTCTCTTGTAGGTCACACTCGTGTCTTTTCCTCTTCAATATTCTATCTCACCATGCGTCTAAACCATGCTTTAGTTTGCCGAAGCACCGTACAGCGATTGATTGCTTTACATGTGAGAATGTGGGCTCAGAGTGCTACAAATGTATAATCCACTAACTCGCTTTATATCACAGTTCTAGATCACGTCTTAGCGTCTCATCATATCTCGCCATTCTTTTTCGCCTCTCGTTCTCTCACTCCCTAAACATCTATCCCGTTTCACTTACTCAAACATTTCGATACCCGCTATGGTGGAACAGGTAAAAACGGGGTGCGTCTCATATCATATAAAGTTACATTTTCATTTCAATAACGTTCGCAAGATGTAATAAACGTGTGATATATATAATTTCTTTACATATAACATTTATATACTCTAAAACTTACTTAGTATAACTTTATTGGATATAACGTTTATTTAATCGAAAATCACTAGGCCTATCGCTTAAAATATATATTGATACTGGTGTCCTGTCAGTTAATTAAAAATAATTCATTATTATTTTAGAATAATAAACCCAAACTAAAAAAATATTCTTAGCACGGTCATGAAACGGAACGTTTTCCGCCATAGTGTGTTTCGGTGAGCTGATATGACAAGTCATTCATTCCGTTCCTCTTGTAGTTCATGACACTTTATGTTTAAAGTAGGTTGAATCTGTTCCAAAACAGAATCGGGGCACCCCGACTTCAAGTAGTCTTTTGGCTGCTACCTCTAGAGTATATAAAAAAACCGGAGGTATGAAGTGAGAGCAACCCCCGCCCGCTGTAACAAAGCAAAGGCACGCGTGCGAGCCGTAGCGGCTGTGCTGTGGAGGTGAACATGGTTGCCTATCCATTGTTACGTAAGGATGAAGGGGTTGTACTTCCCGCAGCGCCGGCAACGATGCAGAAGCAACTTTAAAGTTCAATAAAATTATACAAAAAATTCCGTTATGGTCACTTTGTTACTATATCTCCGGTCACCAGATTAACAAAGAATAGGTTTGGACCTAACATGTGAACGAAGAATAATAGTGTTAAAAGGTGTTAACGCAAACAAAGCCTTCTTAATGGTAGATAGTAGGGAACATTTAATGAAATCTCGAGGAGACGCATCCATCAACGTGCCACTAATGGCGGGTATAACTACACAGTTCTTACAACTGATACAATCTCCAACACTGATTCATTTAAAGGAAATTAAGATTTTCCAGAATAATTTTCTATTTTAATAAGTATATATTTCATCTTTCCTATAGCTTGTTGAAAGAAAATTAAATCTACTCTACTTTCGTATAACAAAATTTCAGGAAAAACGTAAAGGCATTTATAAATTCCCGCTATTATTAAATAGGTCGCTAAAGCTTGAATACCACCAGAAAATGTTAAAACCTAATAAACTTATCATGTTCTTATAAAAGCAGACGGTAGGTAGCTTTCACCTCGGATTTTTAATTAAGTAAATGTGCCGTAAGACAAAGTTTAGCGTAATTTAATAATGAAGGAATGGACGACCTGAGTCCTGAGCTCAAAAGTTAACTAACTACTTAGCATAGATATATACAAACAACCATTATATAACGTTTCATAAAAGCAAGAATAAGGACTGCTAACATTGAAACTCGATTTAGAATCAAGAATTCCTTTTTAGGTACTTTCAAAGTCATTCCGGATTTACAAACATCGTACACTAATTTTAAAAGCTCAGAACTCGCTAATCGGCTTTAATATTTATAGGAACATAACTTCTCTTCTAAATTGCTGGATTAAAATTTCTAACTGTTCACTGTTGCCCGCTGTGAATAAAATGTTTGCGTTATGCAAACTGTTATTCCTTCAACAGTACTTTTGGTACAAAAATTTACACGAAAAATAAAAAATACGCGTCTAGTTTTGTTATTCAGGTGGAGTCCAGAACAAAAGGCAGCACAGTACCTAAGACCAATTAGAGTATCGCAATTAAGGCACAGTTCTGTTGCACGATATAAAGGGTAGCAATTGAAAAAGTTTCAATAATTGCGGCACGTACAACAGGCCCGTCATCCTGTGTGAATTGGGACGTGCGCGCTCCCCACGGCTTGCATAAGCAGTATAGGCACAAATGAACGCGTTTATATACGAGCCGCGTTCGCAAACATACGCCCAGTCCATACGCCCGCTGGCTCCCGATAAAGTATACTTTTACCTGTATTTGTTCCCGATAACGTAGGTATTAGGTAACATATTATGAGGCAATCGAATTAGATCGTGAATTTCAGTTCCATTTGTGAAAATTGTGTTAGAAGCTTTTATTTTCATAAGTTTTTAATTAAAATACTAAATGAATACCAAGTGTAACACCTAGGGACTATACGTATAGGACGATATTGCACACATATTTTCTAAGAAATTATGTAGTGCAAACCCGTGAAATTACATTGCATCGTGTCCATGTGAACGAACTAGCAATAACGCTTAATAAAAATCACTTATCAGAGTGAATCGTACGTCTTGCCATACAGAAGGTCGTTTAAGGTTTACAGGTGCAAATAAGTTACTAAGTCGTGGCTATTCCTCTATAAATACAAAACTAAGGTAAAGCCAAAATCCTGAGTAAATCCCTAGATAACACCCCGATTAAATGTCATAAGAAGCCTTCAAACTGTAAAGTAAACAGATACTTATACAACTGCTAATACTAACAACTTCGAACATCATATTATCTAATATTCGGTCAGTGTTGAAACACTGAACCGCAACTTGATAAGTGTAAAAGTCGAATTAACATTGTTGAATTTTCCTGACCTTTGAAGTCACTTGTGACCTTTAAATCCTTTGAAATAGAAAATATTATGTACCTACGTATCTACGAATGGAGCGGCGTATGAAATTGAATTCAACAATGTGATAAAGGTCGCCCCCTGACATTCGTATATACAGCCTTGTGAGATTTCTTTCTGATCAAGTTATGCTCTGATTCGAATAAATGAATCATTTATATTTGATCGCAAACATGCCGTTGCGTTTTTTTAGAAGAGCTGCAACTATATTTCAGACAGACATCGCATTTTTACCCGAGTGCCGAAGGAGGGTTATGTGTTTGTGTCTATGTATGTTTGTTCCTATATGGCGTTCTAGAGACCAAACCCGTTTGCCGATTTTGAAGATTCTTACTTCAATCGCTTCGTCTTAACCTTGCGAGTGTCACTGGGTACATTCATATTGGAAAATAGAAGAATGGCGGATTTTGGGCACCATATTGTGCGGGCCACATTTTCTTTTTCTTCCAAGCCCATCGTGTGGGGTATAAAAAAAGGGTTTTAAGAGGTGATTTCAAAAATAAATAACACTTATATGTTTAAATGTACTTAATTCGCAAAATAATGGTTAAATAAAATGTATAAATAAAAAAAGATAATACAGAAAATAAAAAACCCGACTGCTTAAGAAGCAAACTAAAAAGAAGTAAACAAAAAGAAAATCATGCTGTGCAGTCGGAGGTTACATATTGTGGTTTTGGTCGGCCAGCTCGCGAATATACAGTATCCTCCAACTGCACAACATTATTTTCTTCTTGTTTACGTCTTTTTAGTTCGCTTCTTAAGTAGTCAGAATTTTTTGATTTTTACATACGCACTTAAGCTCCTAAATGTCAAAAGCTAAGCAATTTTTTATTTTCAAGCTGTTCTGTCACACTTCTAGACAAAGGCGTACCTTTCTTCCTTCCATTCGATAGGCATCATGCTCGTCCCTCCATCTTTTCCTAACTGAGTATTCTAATATATTAAATTCGACGTCTAATAGTATACCTACACGGAGCAGTGGATCGAAAGTGAATTAATTACCACTCTATACCTAAATTGTTTACCGTGACGATGACGTGCTTGTTCACTCCTTTATAATTCGCTGTCCGCGCTCACAAGGTTGACAGACACTGCCTTTTGAGTCAAGCACACTACAAAATGAAGCTATCGAAAATATCGATAGAATCCGTATCCCATTTTATTATTATAATAAATTTACGTCAACATTGCGGAAGCCCCAGGCGAAGATGGCTGGACGAACTTGACACCTACAGACCGGACTGGTCATAAGGGTAGACCTGGGGGGTGACTATAAGCTCTTAGAGTAAGGTTATTTTGAGTGTGTCTATCTATCATGTTCAAAAATTATAAAGCCAATTTAAAGGTCTATCCACACATATCAGGGCCGCCGACCGTAAAGGGCTTACTACACTACACGGTATTCAGGGCCCTGAATACCGGGTCCCTAAATTATTCCGAAGCAATAAGATCGATATTATGAGAACCCTAACTCTCTAACAGTTATTACACTACCCTAAATTAGGGTATAGGGCCCTGAATACCGTGTAGTGTAATAAGTCCTTAAGACCGAAAAAATATCGTTGGGTACATTTTATATGAACTCGTTCACACACGTCCGGTGCACGGTCCCGGGCACGTCCCGTGCACGGTTGTGTGTGAACGAGTTCATATAAAATGTACGTACCGATATTTTTTTGAGCTTCTGACGGGGCACAGCCCGTCCACTTCCCTGGCACGGCCCTGATATGTGTGGATAAACCTTAAATGTTTCATTAAGCTATACGCTTATCGTCCTATAATATATCCTGAAATAACAAAAAATGAGTGTCATAAAAAAGCGCCTATTTTTTGGTAATAAAAAGTTGTGTCATATTTTTGTTAGGTTACGAAATAATAAAACATTCACCGCCCGCGGCAAAGCGTTAAATCCTACCTTTCTACGTAATCCATTCCCTGTAGAGAACAGAATTGAAATAATTAAAGCGCCTTGATTCTAATGCGTCATTATTTCACAATTACTGACGTAATTACGCGGCTTAGCGGGCGTATAGTTATGCGTGCCGAACAACGCCTGTACGCGGTCGTACGCGCCTCGTACGAGGCCCGAACAAACAAAGTGTTTGCACACCTCCTACATATTTACTGAAGGGCATACATTACGACTCTCACGGGAATTATGCGGTACCTAAAATATGAGCCTGTTTTGTAAGATGTAATCCAACGCTTGAAAATATACAGGGTGACTATTAATTAATCTTTCCGGGAATGAAAAGACGCATGTTTATGAACAAACTTTACCTTGGGGCCAGGACTGAAATTGCGGAAAAAAACACCTGCTTTCAAAATTTAATCGATGTAGGTATATATACATATATATACTCGTAGATATACATTTCTATGTACATTTACAGGTATTTATATAGGATACAATCAGGAATCTAAAAAATGGTGTTTATTTTCATATAATTATGTTACCTTAATAAAAGTTGTTTATACGAGTCTCCTAAGCTCAAAAAGATTGTCAATGTATTAAAAGTCGTCATACACCACCTACATTGAACGGTTTGCTTGAAAAACTCTTGAAGAACATTCTCATGTATCACAAAAATACGAGCGTGTAACTTTCTCGTTTAAAGTGTCTGCATATTAAACAGTAGAAGTTATGTTTTCTTTGTGTGCTCAGAATATTACCGGTTTTATGTATTTTGTGCCAAATGTTTGTGTGTACCAGACTTGTTGATGGGAGCGCTTAATTATTCACCAACTATTCGCAAAATAACATTGTTTACACCAACGTTGTTGTTGTTTATTGTTATTGTTTTACTAGCTTCTGCCAACGGCTTCGCCAGCGTTAAAGTCGGAAATTGTCCCAAGGAATGCCCGGCATAAAAATGTTTTATTATCCCGAGGAAACATTATACCTGGATAGCCTATGTGCTGTTCCAGACTCTAATCTATCTATGTGCCAAATTTTATTCAGATCCGTTCGGTTGTTATGGCTTGATTGAGTAACAAACATACATCCATCCAAACTTACGCATTTATAAAATTACTAGCTTCTGCCAGCGGCTTCGCCCACGTGAAAGGCGAAAATTATCCCGAGGGAACATACTCCCAGGATAAAAAGTATCCTATGTGCTATTCCTGACTATAATATATCTCTGTGCCAAATTTCTTCCAGATCCGTCCAGCCGTTTGAGTGTGACAGACACAACGAGACAGAATATGAATTGTGCCTGTGTTTTGCGGGTATTACTTTTATGTTTTCGTCAATAATTCAAGATACTCGCGCTATTGGTTTTAGTTACATGATGTAATTTTGGGTAGTTCATTTTTAACTTACTGTGTATATATTTTATGTCCTTTATATCTATTTTTACATACACAACAGATTTGGTTTCCGTACGTCACGTCCTAGGCGACCACTGAAAATCAGCGCCGTGCTGTGGGTCCCCCACGGCACAGTATTATGCTGAGTGGAAGCCTTCTTGCCACAACCACGACATGCATCTTTCTTTATGTATACCCACTGTTTTAACATAATTTAAGAACTACTAACACTATTGTTAAGGTTTTAGTTTGCAAACTCTACTCTCTGTCCCTGTTTTCTCTCTACTTCTCTACTTCTTTTCTTTCTCTCTCTTTCTGTTTTCTCTCTTGTTCTTGTTCCTTTAATGTAACGTTTGTATATCGTTTTGTGGCAATTAAATACGTTTTTTTTTCTTTCTCAAACACACACACACACACTTACAAATATTCGCCTTTATAATATTAGTGTGAAGTGTGATGTGATAGTAGGATTACTTCACTGTTACAACATTGTTGTTCTTTACAGATTTTGCTCTCTTAATACATCATTTAAAGTCTTCTACCGTTCCCCGTTCGTAAGTGTGAACATGACATTGAAACCTAATAAATACCCGTGTCATGCTGTGACGTAGCCACCGGCGGGCATTGCACGTATCAAAATTTAAATTTCTATAAACCAATTTTGTCGGCGCTCGACGTTATGGTATCGGTCGAGAATTATTTTTTTATACAAAGCTAGCTCATAACATGTTCGATATATTATTACCAAGCAACTGGGATTTCAGTTCATTTTGCGAAAAAAAATAAACGGATTTTGTGCGAGCAAAATTTTGTGTTACAATTTTACGGTTGACGATACCTTTATTTTTACTGTCACCAATTTTATGACGAACACCATAATATTGTCCCGCTTTGCCACTGAGGGATTATCAAAAACATGTTTTTTTTTTTTCATAGATTTGAAATAAGAATCTACTAACCAGTGTACAAACCAATTAACCAAAAAGTTTTTTTAAATGAGGTTGTAGATATTTATACGTTATTTATGTTCTCTCTTTTTTTTCAGGTGAAACCGACGAACATGGCCTACCCTCAGAAAAGGACAAAGGGTGCGACACCAACCTCTACCTATATCATGTAAGTTTGTTTTAAACACCTGTTTACTTTAAGTAAAGTTATGTAAAACCTTTATAACGACACTGTGAACTGTCGGGTAACTTTCAGAGGCTTATCCCAACTTCGCTGGACATTAAACATTGAGGGGCTTACATTATTCAGAGTTTAGTCTCTTCACTGCATTAACTGTTTTAGTGCAATTCGTATTTTCCATTATCAACTAGCGAAAACGTTTTAATCTCAGCTTATCGTCGACATTTTTTTTTTAACTTTGCCTCACACTAAATATTTATTCCTGTATCGTTGGTGCGTTTATAAACATTTAAACTCACATACACACCGTGGGATCCTTCCGCATAGAAAATCAAACAAAGTTTTTTTTTTAAATGAGGTATATCCAGTTTGTCGTATTAGCAACACTATCGGATGGTGTAATTTACAGCCTGGTTTTTCCAAAATCAAGGCGTTTGATTCCTTGCAGGGAAAATAGATTTTTGAAAAATCCAGTGACGTAGTTTTAGTTCTAATCAAAAAACTCGAAACTCCTTTGAGAGTTTACCGCTATTGCTCATAGTTTTGGATTTGGCATCCACTTGGAAAAGTCAACTTGAATAGTACGATAGTAGGTCTAAAAGGAACATTATATAATTATCTAAGAGTATCTACAGCCCCTCCAAATAAGGTAGATTAGCCCCGTCTCCCCTAAAACCGTCGGAGTTACAGTACTTAGAGCACAAAGATGAGTTGGAACAACTGTTCATTATTCAGGAGATGAATTGGACAGCCGTGTTACGCAACAATGCCGTTTGCGTACTGTACTATAATCCAGAGGATCAGCGGCTTTCCTCAGCGGGACTGAATCTGATAAGTAGCCGTATTATCCTGCTTGCTTGCTTCCGTACGGAAATGTTTTGTTATTATGGATTCTCATTGGGGCCTCAAAGCTTATTCTTATGAAATCATTGTCAGACTCGGCCTGAATGGAAAAACTTGCTGTTTCAGTGACAAGAAAAGAAAATCCGAAACATAGTGAACTCGAGTTTTCACTTTGGATTGGTAAACACCAACATAAGTATACCTAATTCGGATACTGACTAATCTTTAAGGGCATTCGAAGAAAATTTATTATTTTAAAATATAGTGAACAAAACCTTAACAGTTTGCGCCAAAGAGTGTTTTTTTGCAACACTAACATACGCCTGAAGGGTCAGGTGGATGTATACCTAACATTATACATACTTTTGGCTAGTCTTTTAATTTTGAAACAAAAGTAAAATTTTATTTACTGTTTATCAAAAACATAACAAATATATATTTTAAAATAATCTGAGGCCGTAGATAAGTGATATTCTACCATCGAAATCGTGGCGATAGCGATTGTCAAAAAGGCAAAATTGTATGGAATTAAGAAGTGATATCGAAAAATCACGTGAGATTAATCACGTGATTTTTCGATATCACTTACGTTTACCTTACGTTTTGACATTTCGAATGTCACCTTCGCTGACGTCGAAACCCACTTGTCTAGATCATCTAAACTAGATATAACGCAATATAACGTGTAGAATAATATCCGTTGTAAAATAATAACGTTCCACGTCATTAAAACAAACGCGTTGCCTTAACGTAAAAACGTGTTATTCTTGCTTAGGTGTTCACATTTAAATGTTTAGACAGACAGCACTTTCGAGACTGTCGTAAAAGTCCTGAGAAAGTTATGTCCCCAGTTTGTGAGGGAATTTATTTTATACACTACAAACTCTACTGAATTTGAATGGTTCGGCCTACCTAGTAACCACCACATTTTAGTAGTTCTCTGACCTCTTGTCTTTTAGGTAAACATTAGAGCCTGTGTGTTAAAGTTATTGTATTTATGTGTCTTAACGCAAGTATGTACAACATTACATACAATTTAATACACTGAAAGGGCAACAAATACAAATTACCTTAATTTCCTAACAGCCTAAGGTTTTCATTGTGTAATAAACGCGTAATGAACCCTACCTGTTCCTTCACCGCAGCCACGTTTTCTCCCAGAATTTTCATCACAAAGATAATACCTAATAATTAATTCATTTAATCTTCTCCCACGCCATCCCAACTGGCATCTCGAGATTAAAAAATCATATTGTGTTACGTGTTGTTTCGTTTCGGTGGTTCTCCCCGCACTAATTATCCTTGACCTGACCTACTCTAGTGCACGTTAATAGTAATTAAATTAACTTCTCGAATATGATAGATCGCTGGTAGAGCAGTGGTGGCCCAGTGGTATCGGCCATGACTTACAAGTTGTAGGTCGTGGGTTCGAACCCAGACAGGCGCTTTACTTTGTGTAAATTATTACATCACCACTGCTCTCAAAAACGGTGAAGGAAAACATCGTGAGGAAACCGGCATGTCCTAGAACCAAAACATTCGAAGACATGTGACATCCACCAATCCGCACTGGGCCAGCGTGGTGGATTACGGGCCATCCCCTCTCACAGAGAGGAGGCCTGTGTCCCAGCAGTGGGCACATTAATAGGCTGATGATCCGATCTGATCTGATCTCGAATATTAATGCTCGATATCCGAGCATAAATTATTTAAAATAGTAGCTACGTGGGCATATTTTAGACCCAGTTTATGTAGCATCCGAGGAGGAAACGGAATAAATTGAGCGCTTTATTGAAATTGAGTTAGGAACGTATTACCTTGCTACGAGTACGCGAATATATCCCTGTGCTTTCGATGACCCGTATAGTTCGTAGCGTCCTCGTAGCCTCGTAGCGCTCGTTCGTAGCTAGTTCGTAGCTCGTCACATGGCGGTCGTAGCACTTCAATCTCTTACGCTATTGGCTCCAGTTTCCCGCTTCATTCGTTACAATTCATGATGCAGTTTCAGAAAGTTGCTGATAAACTTTCCGAGCCATTTTAGCTGTAAAATTTCAGTTTAAAGCGATGTTTTAATTTTAAAATTGGTCTCGCTCGTAAAATATTTTTATCCAGAAATTCTCGTATAATATATTATTATACAGCCTTAAAAAATATACGCTTCTCGGAAAAATGGAAGTGGAATAAAAACATTTGTATGCCGCAATACAATAAAGATGATTATTTACATAAAACGCGTACGGAGGTAACTTCACGTGATGAAAATAATCCTTAATAAAAAAAGCTCTTTAGTATATAAAGGCGAGGCCACACCTGTGGTGCGCCGGTAGGCTGGAATAATCCAGGAGCGCAATCTCGTATATAATTCACGCACCATTTGCGAGCCGCGTGACTTCTGCCCCTATTACGTGTAGTGATGGCAAGGGAAACATGGCAATAGAATTTTGTACCACCGTTCGGCATAGTTTCTTGATCTTGTAAAAATATAGGTGCATGAACCGTTATTTTTATTTTTTTATACTTTATTTATTAGTAAGAACAATATTAAAGTCTAAAAGACTAATAAGCAATTTAACTCTAACGTAATATGTTACATGATAGATTATGTTAAAACTAAGAATAGTGTCCATTTGCATTTTTACACAAGTCTGTAGCACTTTCTACGAGTCTGATATTTCTATACTATAATAATCTATACTAATATTATAAAGAGGAAAGATTTTTTTGTTTGTTTGTTTGTACCGAATAGGCTCCGAAACTACTGGACCGATTTGAAAAAAAATTTCACCAATAGAAAGCTACGTTATTCCTGAGTAACATAGGCTATTTTTAAATCCCGAAAACGGGTCCTGTGGAGTGGCCCACGGGAGCGAAGCCGCGGGAAACAGCTAGCAATTTATAAAAACACTATATTCATCTATACTAATAATATTATAAAGAGGAAAGATTTTTTTGTTTGTTTGTTTGTTTGTACCGAATAGGCTCCGAAACTACTGGACCGATTAAAAAAATTCTTTCACCAATAGAAAGCTACGTTATTCCTGAGTAACATAGGCTATTTTTTAATCCCGAAAACGGGTCCTGTGGGGTGGCCCACGAATGCGAAGCCGCGGGCAACTGCTCGTGTATTATATGTATAGCACAGCTTTGTCACAATTATTATTTCAATTTGTACACTACACTAATTCAAAAGGTTAAAGTTCTTTTTAGTCTACGCACTAAGTCTGCATTGTCTAGCAGCTGGATAGCCTCAACATTCACGTGTCAGAGAAGTCTGTGTTCGTGGGCTTCAGCAAATTTTTGGGTGATGGTGGTAACAAATTCCGTTTAAAGGTCACGGTTATGGTCATCATTTCTTGTGTACCAGGGTGCATTTACAGCATCCCTGATACTTTATTTTGAATTTTTGGATTATTTTGGCGTTGCTTTGTTTGTTAAGTAAAGTTGGATACCATACGTCCAAATTGGCATCTGTATATGCTTGTATATGGTTATTTAATTAAGTTTTTTTTTGTATTCGTATATGTTTGTCAGATTTAAATTGCAGGCAAAACAAAATAATATTCACATCGCAAGCTATTGTATGTATTTGAATATCAAATTGTTTTTCTTTTTGCTAGTATTTGAATGTTGTAATAAAAGTTATTTTCTCACATTTTTAATGAATGTCTTTGATACAGCTTGCCTGTCATTGCCTGCCACACAAATAATACAGCCTAACGAACGCTTTTGCAAGACTCGCAACATTCTGATAAAGCATTCTTCTCCCGTCATATTTCAAACACGCTAACAGCCACCCGCTCCGTATAAAATATAGAAGAGGTATTTTATAAGTACCTACATACTTTTAGACAAGTTTTTACAAATTGTGAGATCTAATGATGACTCTAGATATATTTTTTTTATATAGGTAACGAAAACTATACCGGTTTTTTTAAAGAAAAGCAGACGTATTTCCTTTGCTTCTATAGTTCCTAACCGTTCCACAATTTGTTATGTATTTATTATATTTCTAATTCTCAATTCACAGATATATACATAAATTCGTACTTTTTAGGGTTCCGTACCCATAGGGTAAAAACGGGACCCTATTACTAAGACTTCGCGGTCCATCCGTCTGTCTCTCTGTCCGTCTGTCACCAGGCTTTATCTCATGAACTGTGATAACTAGACAGTTGAAATTTTCACAGATGATGTATTTCTGTTGCCGCTATAACTACAAGTACTAAAAACAGAATAATATAAATATTTGAGTTGAGCTCCCATACAACAAACGTGATTTTTTTCCCCGTTTTTTGCGATAATGGTACGGAACCCTTCGTGCGCCTCGCACTTGGCCGGTTTTTTTCCACCGTGTAGGCAAAAACTGCAGAACGCCACCATACATAGTCTCGTGTACGTCCAAACATTGGAACATTAATGGTTTTATACCTGGTTTAACTAACATCAATTAATCAATAAATACGTGACATTTCCAATTATCTGCATAATAATTACATTCATTATAATTATGCTTGCAATTGTCGTGTATTTAATTAGTTCTCGTTTATCTGCAGCGTCAACTACATTGCATAAACGTCATCATTAACATTATTGTTGTGATGCATATTATTATCTGCCGCCTTTATTAAGGCGCAGATACCCCTCGGTAGCTGATTTTAAAATATATTATGTTACATTAGATCATTTTCTTAATAATTTGATCTATGAAAATTTTAAATTTTATTCGTGTAAACAGACAAAATCACGACAAACGCACCAAAACCGCCGGGCGTATTTTAATGAAATTTTCACCATCTCAAAGACAATTCAATTATCTACATTTTCATCTAAGATTTTTTTAAGTCATAGATTAATAAGGAAAGTACCAAAAACCAAAACATTTTGACGTTTCCAGCAAGACGGCTGCGGCACCGCAGCGGTGCGTCTATCGTAATTCGTACTGCGCACGTCTGGTTGGTTTTTTCCATAGAATTTATGCACACAAATACTCGTCCTGATGTCGTGCGTGCGCGGCACCTGCGCCGCACTGCACTCTTGGTACATAACTTGTATGTTCGACGCTGCGGTGCCGCAGCCGTCCTACTCGAAACGTCTAAATTGAAAGAGCCCTTAAGCTAACATTCAGAAACATATGCAGGTTAGCTTATGTTTGATCTTGAGAAAATACTGTAATTTGCCGACTTAATACAAGCAACAGTCGAAGAACTCGGGCTCAGAACTTTAGTTTTCAAAATGTTTAACAAATGCCTCTCGTTTTGTTAAAAATTTCGAAAACTTATAAAACCGGCCAAGTGCGAGTCGGGCTCGCGCACGAAGGGTTCCGTGCCATTATCGCAAAAAACGGCAGAAAATCACGTTTGTTGTACGGGAGTCCCTCTAAAATATTTATTTTATTCTTTTTTTAGTATTTGTTGTTATAGCGGCAACAGAAATACATCATCTGTGAAAATTAGGAACACTGCTAGAATGCACGGATTAAAAGTATCCTCCATATTAACCCAAGATTGTTTTCGTGAATGTTATTTAAAATTCATCTGTTGAGAGCCAACACACAAACTTTCACATTTAGCCCTTAATTAAACTCTGTACAAAGATGTCATTAATAACGACACTTAACCCAAACATTTATGCCTCAATTTTTCTCTGTGGCGTTTGCGTTTTAATTCGTTAGAAGAATAAATGGGCATTTATTTGTTTAATACTTTATGCCCACAAATGTACAGAGGCGTACTTAATGCTTTAGGCATTTTCTACCACTAGTCAACCTTTTTAATATAAATAGGATAGCAAACCGCAAGATTCATAATAATAATCATCATTCTCGTGTTATAATAAGATAAGATAAGATATTTATTTTTGTAAAAACATGAGTACACAATAGATTAGCATGGTCTTAAAATAACATTTGGTAATAGGATCTACATGTTTTTCCTTCCAGGGCGTACAAAATATTGTATTTGGCCATATTAATCGTTTGAATTTATATTACAAAAAACTATTATTTAACCTGCTGTCATGCAGTCGGTTATAAACAATCTATAGAAGATTGGTGCAATACATATATATATATATATATATATATATTCTTCTTCCATAGGAATACATATATATATCTTATTCTTCCATACCAACTTCTTTTTTAGTCTTCATCTCAAGAGGCCCATGCCCTTTAATAAACAATGCCTTGTTACATTAAGTCCGCTTTTATAGCCCAACTGTACATAAATGTTACTAATATTATAAATGCGAAAGTTTGGGTGGATGTGTGTATGTTTGTTACTCAATCACGCTAAAATGGCTAAACAGATCTCGATGAAATTTGGCACAGAGATAGATTATAGTCTGGAATAGCAGATAAACTGCCGAGCAATGAAAAAGTTCCACCCACAAAATGCCGACAAACACCTTAATTTAATTTTTTCACATTTAATTTAAAATTTGAACACAATATTTACGTTTTCAGTTGGTAATATTCTGATGCGCTGTTAAATGTACTTCAATATTGCAGACGGCGTCATTAAGCTAGCCTTTCCCGTTTAGGAGTAATTTGGTGCTATGTCACTGGAATTTTTTCATTGTTCGTTCGTCGTTATTTTAGAATACTTTTTATCTCGGGCATATTATGTTCCATCGGGTTAATTTTTTACTTTCACGCGAGCGAAGCCGCTGGCAGAAGCTAGTCTTCTCTCTATAACAAAGTCACTCACTACCTCTATCTGTTTCTCCGCTTACACCTTCTAAACCACGCAACGGATTTTGATACGATTTTCACTAATAGAACGAGGGATGAACGACTAAGGCTTGCGTATATAATTTGCCCTGTGTGCGCCGCGACAGGTCACTAATAAATAAATCAAACAAATTGTAACCGTACACAATCAGGGTTAACAGTGACCCCCAAACTAGGCCGGCCTACAGGCAAATACGGCAGAGCAAATTATATTAAATATCATCTTTCACATAGTTTCACAAAAATACGGTTTTTAATTCGGAAGCCTCTCTAAGCAGCACCTATATCCGTCGGATATCGGTGAGCGTGGCCTCGCTGTCTAAGCGGCCTGAGCACCCTACAGCCGGGGCCGCACTCCGCACAAGGCCGCAGCCGAATGCTCGCCGAAATCAATGCGAGGGCCTCAATAACGTCTCCACGGAGGCTGAGAGGCTGCCACACTTTCACAAGTGTATCATCGGAATTGTGTCTAATATTTCTTTTTGCTTTTTTCCTTTTCTTGATGTAGATATGATGATGATTTGCAATTTTAAAGAGAGACAATTTGAGGATCTTGAATAATAATAATTAACTCTTTCCCAGGGTTTCACTCTCGTAGCTTATGCGGCAGGTAACGTGCATTTTTGGGGCAATAGAAACTTTTTATACCTACCTTTTTAGGCCTAATACTCAGTGGCCTATCCCCCATAAATCATAATTTTGTTCTGAATAAAATGTGTTCCATCCCGAAATGCACGGTGAGCGGGACTTATCAAACCCAGGAATAATGTGGCTGTCTATAAGATCAGTGCAAACAAACAATCAGCTCACAGTGAGCTGCAAGGCCGAAGTTTAGTCTTGTAGGAATAAGATTTAGCATAAATTATGAAGGAAAAATTTTATGTCGACTTGCCTTTAAAAAGATACTGTTTCACAAGATTTAGTTATAGTGTTCAAGGCACAAAATCTTGACTCAAATAGCTTAATAAATTCCTAGGCAATGGACTGTAAACCTATAACAACTTGAGCGCTGTTTAACGGTTGTTAAATCTGATATTGTCATTTCAAGATGTACCTAACCTGAATTGGCGTCATTTACTTCAAGTTTATGAGCATACCGCATAGATAAAAGAACCTAATGTAGCCTAAACTTTCGTGAAAAAATCTTCAGACTTACTATTAACATTATTTTATTCTTAGCATCTATAAGTGACCTGCTCGGGTGTAGGCCTGTGTAGGAGTGGGATTTATTAGGGGTATTCAGGGGCTCAGGGCCCATACTCGAAAGCTTACCGAACCTTATGATGGGACCCATTTGCAGTTCACTAAAGCCGGCTGATGTTTATGGTTTCATCGTGGAAAATTACACTGTACTACTGTACTGTGTAAGTAATTACTAAATTTATTAAAAGTTCACCCAGTTTAATCATTCAGCAAACTGAAAACTGTCACCTATTATTAATTTAACCAAATTTAAAAAATACACAAAGCTTGAATGAAAGCAATCGCTGAAACAGCGGCATCGTTGGTGGACGTTAATATTATGTCAAGAGCCGCCCTAGAGCTGACTCCGTAAAACCTCACAATCTACTGTGGATGAACAAAGAACTTCATTACGCTTGCGATTCCGACGGAGAGCCATCCGGATACCAAATAAAGTGCCGAATAATGGCGACGGAACAAATGAAAACAAATAGGAAAAGAGCTCCCGTGATAAATTACTTGTGTTGTGTGCCTTTATTTTATTGCTCAACATAATTTACAACACGACGTTAAGGACCATCATTGCTATTTAAAAGATTTGCTTTTGACTTTGATCTGTCGGCGTAGAATTGATTATAAATACGCCACAAGGAAAATCATTTGAATCAGATTATTCGATTCGCAAATGCTATCATATGTGAATATACCGCGAAGTTTTAGGTAAATTCACGGTCTACGAAATTGCATTACATTAAGTCAGGAAGGTTTAGGTGTAAATTTAAATGAAAACAGTACCGAAATATAGCAGCGTTTGAACATATCCGAAATCCATTTTAAATTGAATAACCTAATTCGTTCCTTTGCGATGTTGTGCGACGTAAATCCTGATTTACTCGTACCTACATTCTCTAGAGGGAACGCTGGAAGCGTCACATTCCGGCAAGTGACGGTGGCGCCCTAGCTCCTAGGTATGTTCGTTGGAACGATGTTATGTGACGGTGAGCGGTGAGCGTAGCTCGTCGATGTGATGCAAATGGCGCGTAAATAAAATACGAGCTTTAGACGAACGCGCTGCTGACTCGCGTTTCACCAACTCACTCGGCGCTCGACTCTCGTCTCTCAGCAACCCATATATCGTATTACAAATGTGAAATTAAAAACTCCGACGCCAGCTATAATTCACAATTTGAAGCCCATCTCATACGAATATTGCGCACTTACACTTTTATGTTTTTATGTAGATTCCAACGAATTTCACACTCGTGTGATAAAAAAGTACAAAGCAATCAAGTTTAGAATGAAAGAAATAATTTTATTTAAATTATTAGGATGTTGTTGTGTACAGAACTTTGTATTAGCTTTATTAAGTGGAATGTCTAAAAGCTTTTTGCGATAAATGCATGTTGTCGCTACTTCCTTTACGTAAAACAGTGTAAGTACAACTACTCGTACAAATGCCGCTTTAGGTATTAGAATAAAGATGCTAATCATAATGGAAATAACAAAGAACTCAATCTCAGCAACAAGGGCGTTATCATGAAGACGTCACTTTCTCTTAACTTTATCATAACCGCTTTCAAGATTGCGATAGTAGAATACGCGGGTGTCAGACAATGCTTACATAACCTTGAGTTAGTCTGACTCGTGGAAACGTACCCGTTGGGATCTGGCCTTATTTTTGCGTATGAAGTTAAACATATTTCAAGTCGGCTACGTGAACTGGATACAATATTCGGTAGGTGGCCCGCCTCACCGCCTGCCGACTATAAGATTAAAGAGACAGCGTACGAAATCGAATGTCTCGCTATTATTACAAGAGAGACTCGTATTTTACATATATTATGCTCATTCAGCTATTATGCTATAAAGCGTATAAGTTATAGGCAGTATATAGATACGTTTTAGTCATACAATATGTTATATGCGTGCTACTGTAGAACGGAGATGTACGATTATATGTTACAGCTATATATATCATCGTTTCGGACAATATTATCCTAGATTAATATTATATATAGTGTAACATAGTTAATTACATGATAGTCATACATGTAGGTTACTCTAAAGTTATTTTAAAGCTTATAATGACTGCAAAAATATTCATCTAACAGCTGTATCTACTAGCAGTCATTGTTATCCGCCATCCACACACCTCTAGTCGTAGGGGCAGTCAAAGCACCCAACTAAAGATTATATATAAAGTGATTTGGTTTTTATAAAAAGAGTCTCCGTTGAGTTTTTTGCACGTTCTTCAAAGTCAAAGTCAAAGTCAAATATATTTATTTCAACTAGGCCAATATGCGGCACTTTTGAACGTCAAACATTAAATCTAAATTAAAAATGTACAAGTAATAAAAATTTACTCTACCGTGCATTCGTAAAGTAGCTTGTTATGGAGAAGAACGCACAAGAAACTCCATACTTACTCTTTTTAAAATGTTTTACAATGTTTACTTATGTACATACATTAATAAATTCATATATGTGAGGACGATGCACCCAAAAATAGCACTACACACTATACTACGTACAGGTATAAAGTAATAAAAGCACTAACAGGTAAATTCATTAATATGATAAATAAGAACATGGTTCTCACATACTTACAAATATTCCAAACATAGGTAAAATACCTAATTCAACAACAACGGAACCGTGTGTGAGTCAAATTCTGGAAAAATATAAAAAATAACATAAGAATACAATAACTACGAATAGGAATACAAATTAGCAAATTTGATTATGTCCACACCAAAGATTGCCCTACGGAGCGGGACCAGCATGTTGCCAAGCATTCTTATCTTGAATATAATCATCTAATTTGTAATATGCTTGTTTACAAAGTGTGCTTTTAACTAAAGTTTTAAATTTACTTTCATTTAGTTTTAATATATCACAAGGTATTTTGTTATAGAATTTAACACAGTACCCCATGAAAGATGAGTGTACTTTTGCTAGTCTATAAGATGGTTGATCTAACTTATCTTTATTTCTCGTATTACAATTGTGTCTATCACTAACCTTACTAAAGAGATGTATATTTTTCCTTACATACATAATATTTTCATAAATGAATTGGCAAGAAACTGTCATAATATTAATATTTTTAAATAGCTCCCTAAGAGATTCTCGGTGACTTAAATTATATATGGCTCTGATAGCTCTCTTTTGCAATATAAATATGGATTCAATGTCAGCCGCTCGGCCCCACAATAAAATACTGTATGACATAATGCTGTGAAAGTAACTAAAATAGACCAAACGCGCGGTCTCCACATCCGTCAACTGTCTTATCTTTCTAACAGCATAAGCGGCCGAGCTCAGCCGACCCGCAAGAGATGTTATGTGAGAACTCCATTGCAATTTGTCGTCTAGAGTGATTCCCAGGAAAACCGTTTGATTTACAAAGTCCAGCTTTTCGCCATTCAATATGATGTCGCATTCGCTACTTCTAACATTCGGCAATGTGAATCTAATACATTTGGTTTTTTTTTTTCATTTAGTACCAAATTGTTTGCCGTGAACCATTTTTGAACCTGATGAATCGAGTTATTCACATCATCAAGATTTTGTGACCGCCGATCTATTTTAAATATCAAAGATGTGTCATCAGCAAACAACACCATTTTCGGTTGATTTTGTAGTAATTGGGGTAAATCGTTAATATAAACTAAAAAGAGGAATGGACCCAATATCGAACCTTGAGGAACACCCATCGTCATTTCAGACCCTAATGAGTTTACGCCGTTTACCTGAACTTTAACTTGTCTGGCTTTAAAATATGATCTAAGTAACCCAAGGGCTGTACGTCTAATTCCATAGTGCTCGAGCTTCAACAATAGTGTCTCATGGTTAACGCAATCGAACGCCTTCGAGAGGTCGCAAAAGATTCCAATGGCGTCTTGTGCTTCCTCCCAGGCGTTAAAGATGTTCTTTATTAGGGTGACACCGGCGTCAGTTGTGCAACGCCCTTTGGTAAAACCGTACTGTTGATCATAAAAGATAGAATGTTTGTTAAAATGACGCAACAATTGGTTGAGCATTAACTTTTCGAAGACCTTACTGAGAACCGGCAGTATTGACACTGGCCTATAATTATTGGCTTCTTTGCTATCCCCGGATTTAAACAATGGAACTACTTTACTGTGTTTCATGAGGTCCGGAAAAACTCCTTGATCGACTAGTAATAAATATGAAAGCTAAATAGGGTGCAACAGTTTCAATGATTGGTTTACACACTTTTACAGATAGTCCCCAAAGATCTTCTGTTGATTTAATTTTAAGATCTTTAAAAGCTTTTAAAATAGCCTGGAGATTTGTATGTTGAAACTTGAACTCTTCCTTCACTTCACTTCTCCATAGAGATCCTACCTACACGTTGGAATTTAAAAATAGCTTCATTTTTTCGTCGGTGCTCCGTAGACCAGTTGAAATCTGACCAATTGGTCTATGGGGAATATTACATGTATCCATCGTCCAATTTCCAACTGGTCTATGGAGAATTGAGAAATGTTCCGCTGTCCAGTTTAATGGTATAGTAAAGCCGTGTCCATAAGTATTAAAAAAATATATCATTAACAATTGGCCTCACCGGTTTCTTGACAATTCAAAATTGTCTTTAAATGGTTTAATTGAAATATATGCTTTGAGTTTAAAACCTTTTATTCCTTTTCAACAGGAAGAGTTGGAAGACCGGCCCCGAGCGGCGACGTTCCTCACTTCACTGGCGAACTACTCGAACACGATCCCGACAGCCTCCGCAGCCGACCCTGACGTGAAACCAGCCCCGCCCGCCCGCATGGGCACGCTCATCGGCGTCTACCTGCCCTGCATCCAGAACATCTTCGGCGTCATCCTCTTCATCCGTCTCACCTGGGTCGTCGGAACTGCTGGCGCTATTCAAGGATTCCTGATTGTACTTGTTTGCTGTTGTACGGTAAGTGACGATAACTCGTTTCTGCTTCATTTTCTCCACACTGAGAAAAATAACTGGATCTTGCGAACTTACTTCTTACTTGCAACTAATTTTGTTAATTTATTAAAGTTTATTGTATTCATTTATTAAAGTTTATCTTCTAATAATTAAAGCTTAATTATTTTAAGTTCGTAAGATTATTTTTTCAGTGCACTTCCCTCTGTTTTGGGAGTTTTTAGGTACGTTGTTTTGCGCTTACAGTGGTTCACTTCGTTGAGGCAACTGCTTCATCTATCTCTGGGGTTGAAGGAAGCTATAACATAACTCTTGCTGATGTGATAGAAACTGTGTCAACAAACTCAGGAAAATAATCTGTTACCTGCTTATTTCTCTTTTCCGTTGAGAACCTGCTTACATACAAAAATATTTATTTATTCTCGTATTTTAAGTAAATAATAAAGTAATGAATATAATCAGCGCTACCCCAACCACAAGCTATTTTGAATAACATTACTTACGCATGTAGCTATTCATATTCTCCCGAGTAGGGCGCGATGACGCACGAATAACAACTCCCATATATTTACGGAGTGGATATGAAGTGGAACAAGGAATACAATTGGCTATACATACTTATCGCAATACCTGTCACGGAATAAAAACACGACAGAATGAAAATAACTCATCTTCCACATTGTATTCCCTCCGCAGTGTATATTTCCTTCTGATTACGTTATTGTTACGTAGAATTTCCCCCGGGTCTGTCCGAGCGAGTCTCTAAAGCTACATTGATGCCGCGTCTAATAATGCCCGATCCTTCAACTTATCTAATTTAGCTTGCCGACGGCTTATTAAATCTTCTAGACACTACCTGGATTATTTACCTAGTCTAACTACATTTTTATTTGTTGCTAATACTAAACTAGTTTGATAAAATCTAAACTAGACTGGCCTATTGGATTGAGCGTCTGACCTTTATTGTGACTTTATGTCACGAGTCGTTGTCCAGTCCCTTTGCAACCCTCTTATGTTGTGTTCGATAATATGCAAACGGGTACATTTTCTTTTTGAAATGTTAAACAGGTTTGATATCTCTGGTAGAATATAAAAGTAGGCATTTACGACCTAGATCTTTGAATATAAAATTGATCAAAGCTTCTCAGATAGGTATGTGCGGTCGCGCGGTTGGTTGGTGCGGAATTGAGGTGAAGCATTTATTTCTCAGTTTTTATGATAAGCGCCATATTTTGCACAAATAAGTCATATTTGTTTAATTATTGATAGGCTCGCGCTTGACCACTATCTCACCTGATGGTAAGCAATGATGTGGTCGACAATGCAGCATGCTTGCCTAGAAGAAACCTATTCACTCTTGCAAAATAAAAATAAAGACGCCCAGGTTATAGCTTTCAGGAAATACAGACTCCGACAGGGCTGTCTCCGATCTTGACACGCCTGTTCCGCCTTTCGTATGAGGCGCCATTCGAGTGGTTATCGATGGCTGCTCGTCGGACCACTTGGATATTAATGCCGGGGTCCCTCAGGGGTCGGTACTTTCAGCAACTTTATTCTTGCTGCACATTAACGATCTGCTAAAACCCGGCACCTTTGGGTATGCAGACGACAGCACTGTTGCCGAGAGATACTTGTCCAGCGCTCGTGCTACCGGGCCTCAGATCCAGTCTCTCCGGGAGGCCATGGTGGAGCGCTTAAACCTGTCCATGCAGGCAGTCTCCGAATGGGGCGATGCCAATCTGGTCAGGTTTAATGCTGCTAAAACCCAGGCATGTCTTTTTTCCGCTAAAAAGAGCCAATTTCACCCGGCTCCAACTTTCCGAGATGTGACTGTGCCAATAGCTGACCATCTTGAGCTTCTTGGCGTTACGTTGACATCGACTCTCAATTTTGGCCCATATATTGAGGCGAAGACTCAGCTGGCTGCCAAAAAGCTGGGGATCCTTGCAGAAGTGAGAAGGTACTTCACGCCAGAACAGCTGCTCAGCTTGTATCAAGCGCAAGTTCGATCATGCATGGAGTACTGTTCTCATCTCTGGGACGGATCTGCCAAACACCAGCTTGATGCACTAGAGTCGATCGAAAAGCGGGCCAAGAGGCTCATCGGCGATGAGGCACTGGTTAAGTCAAAGCTCCAGAGCCTTGAACATCGTCGCCGAGTTGCTAGCTTATCGGTTTTTTATCGATTACATTTCGGGGAGTGTGCGATGGAATTGCATGATCTAATTCCGCCCAGCCCGTTTCATCATCGGACTACCAGACGTACGGCGATGCGCCACAGGTACATGGTGGACATCCCACCCATACGCACTAAACGTTTTGAGAATACTTTTATTATGCGTACAGCTAAGGAGTGGAATTCTCTGCCGGAGTCTGTGTTTCCCGATAGCTACAATCTAGGGGTCTTTAAGTCAAGAGTGAATAGGTTACTTCTAGGCAAGCGTGCTCCATCGTCGACCACATCATCGCTTACCATCAGGTGAGATGGTGGTCAAGCGCGAGCCTATACCAAAAAAAAAAAAATAAAAAAAAAAAAAAAATATGGCATTCCACTCCTTAGCTGTACGTGTAATAAAAGTATTCCCAAAACGTTTGGTGTTTATGGGTGGGATGTCCACCATGTACCGATGACGCATCACCGTACGTCTTGTAATCCGATGATGGAACGCGCTAGTAAGAATTAATTCATGCAATTCCATCCCACACTCCCCGAAATGTATCCGATAAAAACCGACAGGCTGGCAACTCGGCGCCGATATGTACTTCTTCTTTCAAAAGATTATGTTTTAATCTTATTCTCCTTTTCACAGACCATGCTTACGGCTATATCGATGTCTGCGATCGCAACGAACGGCGTGGTACCGGCAGGGGGGTCGTACTTCATGATAGGGCGCGCGCTGGGCCCGGAGTGCGGCGGGGCAGTGGGCATGCTGTTCTACACAGGCACCACGCTCGCAGCCGCCATGTATATCGTCGGAGCTGTTGAGATAGTTCTGGTAAGTTCAACATAATTTTTAGATCCATTGACAGGTCTGCGGCAGGAGGATGAGACTCAACAATTCTAAATACACCAACGTAATCGGCTTGGTTGTTCTTACTAGCCAGGGAAGTGTTATGGCGGGGGAACGTGATGAAATACGCAAGCACTCCAGCGTCCCGACCGAAAGTAGCTGCAGAACATCGTGTGGTTTTTTTCGTTGAATGTCTGACAGACCCCTCCGCTTGCCCCAGGGTGGTGGACATTAATGATAATAAAGCTATTGTTGGTAACTTGCTGACGCTGTTGCGAGTATCGTAAAAGATGCTGGTCCCTTCCAGGACAATTATAATTCTACTTTCCACTACTTAACTCAGGCTATCCCAGTCTACTAACTGCTGGTCATAGGACTCAGTGCCCGGTCCTCCTTTTGGTGCATTTTGCTTAGTTTTAGCAAATACTTCAGAAGGTTTATTGAATGTACCTACACAGGATGAGTTTTTCAAGTGGGCGTGGATGGCCAAATCCGAAACTATGAGGAATAGCGAAAAACATTCAAAGGAGTCACAAGCCCGATTTTGATGAAAACTAAAACTGCATTGGATTATTGAAAAATCAATATTCTTAGACAGGAATCGAACCTGTTGATTTGAAAATAATAACACATGCTGTATTTTTACACCATTCGATAGTGTCGAAGAATCAAATTCTGTGAAGAGTGTTTTTCTCTGTTCTTCATAGTTTCGGATTTGGCCATCCAGTACCTAAACAAACAGATAAAATAAACTGTATCTTTACCTCTTTGTGCAACAGTTAATATAGGTCCTCTCTATACTCAAAAAGACTGATAACCCGCCATCACCTTGTGACTGCTTATAAAGGACCCTAGGCTGATAAAAATTTCGTTTTTCCTAAACTGCCCTAGATTTAGAGTAAAAGGTCGGCTCTTTTGATAAAAGAGGACCAACGCCCCGCCATCCGCGTTGGACAATGAATTTCGTACCATCGACTGGGACAATTCTCTTCCGACAATAGTGGATTCCAAATTATGTTTTGTTTTGGAATACACAGTTATAATTTTATAACTTAGAAGTGGTTAAGAAGAATAAAATATAATTTAAGGGATTTAAATCAAATTGTTATAATTAACTAAAGTTTGTGTGAGAAACTCTTTACACTAATGTATAGAGTATTAAACCAAAGACCGAATAGTGGTCGCTGATAGTGAATATAAATTCAAGCATCAATACAAATACAAGTAACTAAATTGGAAGAGAGTTTTAACTCTAGAAGTGACTGGAGTTGATTAGATCAACTCTCCTACAGACAGCCCCAAAAAGCGCCCACCCCACCATCATTTCCTAGGTGTAATAGCTGGTAAGAAGAAACGATGAAACAAACTTCCCAGCACACTTTTCTGTCTGTTAGCCATAAGGACTATATTAGTAAAACAATAGTGATGTATGAAGTTAATTAGACAAAGGGGTTGCAAAGTGCATTATTTACCTAACGGAAGGTCAGAGGAAGGAACGCTACGCTTGCTTTGAGAAATACATTACTTTGAATTACGTTAATGCGTTCCTTGACAATAGTCTAGATTCCCACCCAAGTGACGTGAGCCTAACTTTCAGCAGCAGGCACGTCGTATACGTGTACTGCAGGTCCTCGAATGCGAATCCTAAGAAGGATTAGCAGCGGTCCATACAATACATGTTTCCCTAAACTTAAACATGTCTTACACAATCCTAAGACAGGGACAGTTTTGTGCCTAAGAGCCCTGCCATTGAGCGAGACATGCTTCCAGAATTACTGGACGCGCGCTATAATAAATAGCTCACCCTCGACCTAACACCCTTACTAAGACAATACAGAACTAGCAAGCGCACCGTAGACTCAGTCTGATACAGAACACATTGAGATCGATTTGTTGTATGAGGAAATGGATTAAGTCGTCATTTCACACTTTTTAAACTCCCCAAATCTCGAGGTTGCTCCAGTGTAATTGACAGCCGTGTGACGTCAGCAGCGGGGTCTTACACTGGGCTTCCATCGTGTCTCGCTAAATATTATTTTTTTAATTCAGAGATGGGCCCGAAGACCTGGTGCGATTTAACGAGACACGACACTAACATTCATTAAATTGATCATATCCCAGTGTGTGATGTTTGGTGATGACTACCCCCTTTAGTTTATTAGTGTACACACAACAAACGCAATGCAATGAGACTCGTAATCAGACCTTCTATAGGAAACAGTATTTAACAACTAACATTTGGTTATCCTACGTTCTTAATTGAGAGCGGCCTTATAGCCTATTTTATACAACGGTGAGTATTAGCGGTTCCGCCTTCCATGCATGTTATGTCAGTTAAAAGTCAATAATAGTCCATAATCAAATGAGTATTTGTGTAGTGTATAAATGGTTGATTAGATCATGTAAAGTGTAACAAAAGGCTTCACCGCTTCCCTAGACCAAATGCTAGTGACAAATATCTGCCAAGGTGTGGATTGGGAGATAAATACAAAGACTCGCCACGCTAGAAACAAAGGGTACATTAGTGATTCGTCCCTACCTATGTAATATAATGATTAAAACTTACCAAACATACCGGCACTCACTCACACCATATTAATACGAGTTTAGACTAAATCATAATTAACTTAATAGTTAATTTCGTTACCACGATAACTACCACGACACGACTTTTGATTATTGATTCCGTAGCCACTCCCCTCTATCCGTCTTACTACGTGATTCTCAAACTATCAATCTTTCACCTTTCGCGCTTTCGTCCTTCCTCTATCACTGCCTAGAGTCAAGTCCTCATCTCTCGCGCCTCTCAAAACCGACTCCCCATTCTTCCCCAACCTTTTTGCCTTCATCGCCTCGCCTAAGTGGTTTCCCTTGCCGGCCGGGCCGGGTCCCTGTAGATACACTTTTATTGTTAACACATGGTCCATAGTTTTTGTAGAGAGTCTCGGTTCTTGAGTCCAATGAATAGAATTTCATAGTTTATGAGGTTCCCTGTCAGACCATAATTTAAACCCGAAGGCCCGTGTCTCAACGTATTCACCACATCTGGCCGGCAATGCGCAGTATTAAATATTATAATATAGAGATAAATGACGTGTAGTCACAACCTCAGTTGAATCACGAAACCACTACAAGTGAGTAGAGAGACGTGTCGCGTGGCTGAATATCTCCTCACCACAATTGCATAGACCACATAAACAGCTTAGGACTAGGTTTACAGGACTGTATGCACGTAGGTACTCGAACGTTAGTCCTGGCACACACACGTTGCTTTTAATCGTATATTCGTCCGGTTAATCAATAACAATTATATTGAAATATATAGTGTATGAATTTCTTTGATCATTACTCGATTTTCGGTTATGCAGTGGCTTCCTGATTGTCCACTAAATCCTGATTATCCACAATTAATTTTGAATGCGGCAAGGCTACGATACATTATCTAAAGATTCTCGCGCTAAGATTATCTTCTGTGTAGTTTTATTCAGGGTGATGTAACTCTCCAGCTTCCCCAGACAGAGAATTAGTTAGTTTATAAGCTTATAAACGACGTATAAGGAAGTAGTTATTCTTGCAAACTGCTACCACAGTTTTGTAACGCTGCTATACTAAGCATCACGGTTCTGGTATGATTGTCCAACTGGACAACTCGATTATCAAACAGAAGCCGGTTAATTGCCTAGTTGAAATAAAGAATTTTGACTTTTACTTAGAAACCACAGTTCAAAATCTATCTGAACAAAACTGCCTGTTTGCGCCCGTCCTAAGCAGTGTTGAAGTAACGTACACCGTAGAGGCGGGCCGCCGCCCGGGCCGTATCATACTTCATGCTGGTCCCCGGGGCCGCATGGGGATGCGGTAGGCCGCCATTTAACGCCGACCTTATACTGCCGCGGCATTCATAATTTGGGACATGAGAACCTTGCAGCAGGCATTAATTTTGCTTGTAATCGAGATGTTGGTTCTGTGAACAGTAACTTGTTTTACTACGTTATACGGACAGGGGATATATACAGTTTTGAATGCTTTATTGGGGTGTACAATGTATACCTTAATAGCACCATCTCAGTGAATCCACAAAATACTACAGTAAATGACTTTGATAAACCGACACTGCGTTTTTATGGTACAGTTTAAATTAAAAAATGTAAACTAGAGAGACTTTTAACTAGCTAATTGAAGCAGACTTTTGTGGAACGGCCACAAAGGAAATTTGAATGCGGAATACAGCACTACTGTTTATTATCCCCCACATTTATTACCACCCTGATATAGAGGATAATTATGAAGATGTTTGTTAGTATTCATGAAAGTGGCTAGATAGTTAATGCAAACTCACAAATAAATAATAACGGCAGGCTTATTACGTATCTTGCAAGAGCAAAACGATAATTGCTCTTCAATACAGCAGGTTTAGATATTTTGGCGGTTTTTAGGATTCCGTACCGATAAGGGTAAAAACGGGACCCTATTACTGAGACTCCGCGGTCCGTCTGTCTGTCTGTCTGTCTGTCACCAGGCTGTATCTCATGAACGGTGGTAGCTGTATGATGAGATATAATAAGTAGATAATTTTCAAAGATGATGTATTTCTGTTGCCGCTATAACAACAAATACTAAAAACAGAATAAAATAAATATTTAAGTGGGGCTCCCATACAAAAAAAGATTTTTTGCCGTTTTTTGCGATAATGGTACGGAACCCTTCGTGCGCGAGTCCGACTCGCACTTGGCCGGTTTTATTTTTAGAAATAAGTGCATTTGACAGACAGCGAGAGATTATCAAACGATTGTGTAGGTAATGCTAACTTTTATGACAGAAAGCGATTGATTGTGCGATGATTGCTGATTACTGTTTCTTACGTAATATGCCTGTGGGAAGGAATATTTAGCTACCGTACCAACCTGGGTGTAAATACCGCATAGACGCATTGATCCATACAAAGAGACTGTCACCCGCCGCTTACGTATTTTGTGCTGTCACTCAAGTATGTACTTGTACCTGTATGAGTGAGAAAGACGACTACAATAGTAGTCTCAACTTTGTCACTCATATACGAGTACGAGATTTGGAATACGAAACCTTATCTGAAACATAATGTGCCATATTTACGGTCAAGAACTTGTATTGCAAACTATGAACTAGAATGCAGTTTATGTAGACGACAAACGATAATACGATTCAGAATGACCTGAAGCTGCTGTTATTATTACTCAGGCTACTAATTATCTTTTGAATTATTAAGCTCTCGCATGGTTTGCATTCGGCTTGCGGTTAATAGCTCACGCTTGAAAGCCACCAGTGATCAGTAGCAATAATTTATGTGGAACGCGGTTAGCGGAATAAAGCCTAGATATTTATGGGCCTAATTTAGTCGCTGCTGTCATCCGGAAACGTGTCCAAACGTCTGGTAGCATTGGCACGTTAAATGGCAATGTTGATTCTTTGAGCAAAGAACGTACCAGCCAGCTGTTTGTCGATCAGTCGGCGAGAAATATCCTTGAAAAAAAGTTAATTAAAAATATAAATAACCCGACTGCTTAAAAAGCGAACTAAAAAGACGTAAACAAGAGAAATCATGCTGTGAAGTCGGAGGATACATATTCGCGAGCTGACTGACCAAAATCAAATGTATCCTCCAACAGCACAGCATGATTTACATGCATACTAACTTTTTAGTTGTTTTTTTTTTAGAATTAGGTACATTTAAACATATAAGTGTTCTATATTTTTGAAATCATCTCTTAAAGCCCTTTACTTTGATACCCCACACAATGGGTGTGGAAGAAAAAAATAATTTAGTCCCCGACAATATGGCGCCCAAAAACCGCAATTTTTTTATTTGCTAATTTTAATGTACCCAGTGACACTTGCAGTGTGAAGACGAATCGATTGACGTAAGAATCATCAAAATCGGCCAACGCATTTGGTCTCTAGAACGCCTCATAGGAACAAACATACATACATAGACTGATAAACACATTACCTTTCTTCCACTGTCGGGTAAAAAGAGACGCGCACTCGGGCTTAAGACACGACTATAAGTCAAATTTGGAGTTCTGGCAAATAATACTTTGATATCTAGCTGTAGGTTTGGTAGATAACCTGGTTATGGCTAAGAAAATCCGTTAGATGTGAGAAGTAGGGAATCAGTCGATGTGGCGACACAACCGCAAGTGTTTATTAGTGGATGTCTTTCGGCTAAAATGATGATGATTTTTTGTTGTCTCTACCTGTGTTTAATCTGTATTCTGTACCTAAGATAACTGGATAATGAACTATTTTCTATCTTCCTCTAACCAACAGACATACATGGCGCCCTGGATGTCGATCTTCGGGGACTTCACGAAGGATCCCGAGGCGATGTACAACAACTTCCGTGTGTACGGGACCGGGTTGTTGCTCATCATGAGCATGGTGGTGTACCTGGGTGTCAAGTTCGTCAACAAGTTCGCCACCGTCGCCCTCGCCTGCGTCCTCCTGTCCATCACCGCTGTCTACGTCGGCATCTTTGTCAACTTCAATGGGAATGATAAGCTGCAGTGAGTAAATAAACTGCCGAGCAATGAAAAAGTTCCACCCACAAAATGCTGACAAACACCTTAATATCTCCTAACCGTTCACCGTTCGTTCATTCACGTGAACGTTGGTGAACGCATATTATTGAACGCTGTTAAATGTACTTCAATATTGCAGACGGCGTCATTAAGCTAGCCTTTCCCGTTTAGGAGTAATTTGGTGCTATGTCACTGTAACTTTTTCATTGCTCGCGAGTGTATATAGATGTTCACCTATTAGATATATGTAAAATAATCGACCCACCTATTGAGTTTGCTGTTTTGAAAATATTCAATGCATAAAGGACTCTGTGGTCAATTGAGTAAACTACGAGTATCTTATTTTTAAACGGTGAATTAAATGACCCCATATCCATTTCTGGTTTGTTCAGTAATTCGGTCACAAAGGACCATCTGTAATGCAACGAGTGACGTTAAATGAATGAGCAATAAAAATGTAAATCCCTTGTAACTTAACCACGGCCACTGGAACAAAATTTATGCTTGCTATAACGAGCAAAATTTGGCAATTGAGTACAGAAACATCAGTCCCGCACATTAACACGTCGGGTATGGAGCATGGGTAGGGTAGGCCGTGCCCGAGATAGTCTCATGTCTCATTAAGCCACGTTAATGGCTCACACGAGATACTGAATTTCAGAGATAACATCAGCCTGCTTTTATAACATTTTGTTGCTGAAAAAGTTGTTCAAAGTACGATTAGGCCCGACATAATCCGAGATTGATGATGTCCTTCCTTATATGGACTATGTTTTTTAATTCGGAATTGGGTTGCTTTTTTTATTTTCTTCAAACTGTTCTCACAATTTTTGCCATATTAAAATAAGTATCTACTTAATTCTATGTTGATTATTTCAGGATGTGCGTCCTTGGCAAGCGTCTGCTAAAGGACATAAACATCAACAACTGCACAAAGGAGATCGGGGCACCGCTGCACAACCTGTTTTGTTCCAACAACACTTGCGACCCGTACTACCTAGCACACAACGTATCTATCGTCCAGGGAATCAAGGTAAAAAGAACATTGATCTGTAATGTCATTATTTCCTGGAAAATTACAAATTAAAGTTGATAAATGGCGGTAATACCACACCATAATAAAAATCGCTAGTAAGTAGCAATACCAAAGTAAAACCTAACAAAGCTGAAAAATACATACGATTTAATCATTTTATTCTAGGGACTGAAAAGCGGCGTGTTCTTCGACAACTTGCAAGACTCGTTCTTACAACTGGGACAATACATCTCGTACGGCAAGGAACCCGATGATATTGAGCAGATGGAGAGACCCACCTACAACCAAGTCTATGCTGACCTCTCCACGACCTTCACCATCCTCATCGGAATATTCTTCCCCTCTGTCACTGGTAAGATTATATTTGTAATAGATACATTTTAATATTAGTTAGATTCGGTGCTAGCGATGCAGGAACAATACGGATCTTCAAAGTCTAAGTATACAGAATTTGGACCTTTGGTTTTTTTCAATTGTTTCAACCTAATTCATATAGGTTTTTTCAGCAGGTTCTACAGTTACTATTTCAATTTAATGAAGTAGGGGATGAACCTTTTTGTTAGCAAAATGGATCGAGTTCTTAACAACTGTATTCGCTTTATTTTTGGGCTTCGTAAATATGATCACATTTCATTCTTCTACTAAATATTATTTGTCCTCTCATACATAGCTCGGACTTCGTCATAGTTATTATATTTTAAACTGTCTTATTTAGAATTTTTTATTTATTATAATATTTATAAATCTATTGTTTTAGAAATTATTTATGTATTTTATTAGTTAGTTTATGAATATCCGAATTTAATTATTGTTCACATTATTTATTTTGTACACCTACCACGGCTGTTGAGTCCTTTTTAACCCAAAGGTTTACTGGTAGAGAATGCCTTGCTGCATTAAGTCCGCCTATGTATATGTATCACCAATGTACATGAAGTTTAAATAAATAAATAAATACTAAGGAGTTCCAAATAAAACTATGTATAACAACTTTGCTTTACCTTCCTCTCAGGTATCATGGCCGGCTCCAACCGCTCGGGTGACCTGGCGGACGCTCAGAAGAGCATTCCCATCGGCACCATCTGCGCTATCCTCACCACCTCTACCGTGTATCTCTCCTGCGTGCTTCTGTTCGCTGGCACCGTCGACAACCTGCTGCTCAGAGACAAGTAAGGACTTGTTCTAGAATGGTCTGGAACTTCGCTCATCTATTTTTAGATTCCCACTATTTAGTGAGTGAGACTATGAATGAAACTTATCAAATATTAATTTCTAAAGCCCACTTGCGCGAGAAACTAAGGGTAAGTTGCTAACACGAGGTTAAATTGAAATTTGTCATACATAAATGTTATAAATAACACGGGGTTAGTTATTAACTCTGAGTTAGTAAGATAACCCTGGGTGGCGCAAGCGGGTCTAAGAAATTCAAACAAGTTTCCACTTCGTAACAAATACTACCAAATTAATATCTACGATCCTCTACAAGAGTTGAACATTGATACTAAATAATACATACATACATAAACTCACGCCTTTTTCCCATGGAGGTAGGCAGAAACTACAGAACGCCACCTGCTACGATCCTTACATACTTCTAAGCTTCATTCACATTCATACATCTAATCATACACACACGCCGGTTATGAGTACTGCGCACCTGGCCTTTCTGAAGAACGTCACCTATAAGGTCTATGTATGTATTTCTATGCTAAATAATGTCTTAATCAAAATCGATGATTTCAGGTTTGGTCAATCTATCGGAGGTAAGTTAGTGGTAGCCAACATGGCGTGGCCAAACCAATGGGTGATCCTGATAGGGTCATTCCTGTCTACCCTGGGAGCTGGTCTTCAATCCCTCACCGGAGCCCCACGACTGCTGCAAGCTATCGCTAAGGATGAGATCATACCTTTCCTGGCGCCGTTCGCCGTTTCGTCTAGCCGGGGTGAACCAACAAGGTAAGACACAGAGATGAATAATTTACTGACTTATCTATACTAATATTATAAAGAGGAAAGACTTTTTTGTTTGTTTGTACCGAATAGGCTCCGAAACTACTGGACCGATTTAAAAAATTCTTTCACCAATAGAAAGCTACGTTATTCCTGAGTAACATAGGCTATTTTTTAATCCCGAAAACGGGTCCTGTAGGGTGGCCCACGGGAGCGAAGCCGCGGGCAACTGCTCGTCTGAAATAATTGGACAACTCTTCTTTCAAAATCTTTCCAAAATATAATGGTAGCAAGCTATAAAGAGCAGTGGTAGCCCATTGGTATCGGCCGCGACTTACAAGTTGCAGGTCGTGGGTTCGAG
This sequence comes from Anorthoa munda, assembly GCA_945859665.1. Classification (NCBI taxonomy): domain Eukaryota; kingdom Metazoa; phylum Arthropoda; class Insecta; order Lepidoptera; family Noctuidae; genus Anorthoa; species Anorthoa munda. Next base: position 24,449,867 of record OX243900.1, on the reverse strand, counting down.
CCCAGGCAGGCGCTTTACTTTGTGTAAATTATTTCATCACCACTGCTCTCAAAACGGTGAAGGAAAACATCGTGAGGAAACCGACATGTCCTAGAACCAAAAATTCGAAGACATGTGACATCCACCAACCCGCACTGGGCCCGCGTGGTGGATTACGGCCTATTCCCTCTCACAGAGAGGAGGCCTGTGTCCCAGCAGTGGGAACATTAATAGGCTAATGATGTGATGATGTAATGAAGCTATAAAGCCGGTCTAGTTTAATGATTGTCATTGTTTTCGCTTCTGACAGGATTAAGAAAACTGCGATTTAAATTATAAATTGGAAAGTAATCAATAGATTAAAAAATATCTGTTCGCAGGGCCCTACTTCTGACAATGGTGATCTGCCAGTGTGGTATCCTGTTGGGCAACGTTGATATCCTGGCTCCTCTGCTGTCCATGTTCTTCCTGATGTGTTACGGCTTCGTCAATCTCGCCTGCGCACTGCAGACGCTCCTTAAGACTCCTAACTGGCGACCTCGGTTCAAGTACTACCACTGGTAAGGAACCAACCTTCTTAATTAAGCGTTATTCAGGGTCTTATTTTTTTTAACCATATGATAAGTTTAAGCACTGCAGAATCTGAATGTAAATTAATCAAATGGTTAGATATTTATTAAAAATATTTTAGTTTTTTATTTATTTGTTAAAACACACAATAAAAACCAACAACAAGAGTACAAAAAAAAAATACAAACACTATCATAAGAACAGTAAATTTGGTTTTGAATACACTATAAGAATCGCAACTGACATCCTAGCTAGGATACAAAACTAACCTGTGTTAAGGATGCCAGTTCCATTCCCCAAAAGGTTAAAATGAATCATATAATATTTTAAAAGGTGCACAGAGATTGAAATCTAGAGATATATAGGTTCAGATTATAATCACAATTTAAAATTAAAATAATATGGAATTAATATAATGCTACTGAACAAGTTAACATAATCTTGCTTCGTTCCAGGTCTCTGTCCTTAGCTGGATTGACGCTGTGCATCTCTATCATGTTTATGACGTCATGGTTCTATGCCCTAATTGCAATGGGTATGGCCGGACTCATCTACAAGTACATTGAATATCGCGGGTAAGTTCACTAGTATTAATTTCCAGACATATTTTACTACACAGATCTTTTTCACAATACTGTAAAATTTTGTTTTCACAATACTGTGAAATTATAGTGTTGAGTCTACTGATTGGAAATCTCAACCTGACTACGGAATTGGGCAGTCTCCTGTAGTAGATCTATTAAACATGGTTATGTTATATATACATAATTATGGTTAAGTACTCCTTTTGTTGCCTCTGATCTGCGGGCAACGTAAAAAGATTACTCCAACAAATATACTTCATTTGCACCTTCCAGAGCCGAGAAGGAATGGGGTGACGGTCTCCGTGGTCTGGCTCTTTCAGCCGCGCGCTACTCTCTCCTGCGTCTGGAACAGGGACCTCCCCACACAAAGAACTGGCGCCCGCAAGTACTGGTGCTCGCCAAGCTCAACAATGAACTGATGCCTACGTACAGGAAGATGCTCGCCTTTGCTAGCCAACTGAAAGCTGGTGAGTGGTTATCTTTTTATGCTTTGGAGGTACGACCTATAGGAGTTAAAAATATTCATCGCCTAGTTCAAATCTCTTCATCATTCAGCAACCTGGTCAAGTTCAATGCCGCTAAAACACAGGCGTGTCTTTTCTCCGCTAAAAAGAGCCAATTTCACCCGGCTCCATCTTTCCGAGGTGTAACCATACCGATAACGGACCATCTTGAGCTTCTTGGCGTAACGTTGACATCGACACTCAATTTCGGCCCATACATTGAGGAAAAAGCTCAACTGGCTGCCAAAAAGTTGGGGATCCTTGCGAAGATGAGACGGTACTTCACGCCAGAACAGCTGCTTAAGTTGTATCAAGCGCAAGTTCGATCTTGCATGGAATACTGTTCTCATCTCTGGGAAGGATCTGCCAAGTACCAGCTTGATGCACTAGAGTCGATCGAAAAACGGGCCAGAGGCTCATCGGCAATGAGGCACTGGTCGAGTCAAAGCTCCGGAGCCTTGAACATCGTCGCCGAGTTGCCAGCTTGTCGGTTTTTTATCGGTTGCATTTCGGGGAGTGTGCGATGGAATTGCATGATCTAATTCCGCCCAGCCCGTTTCATCATCGGACTACAAGAAGTACGGGGATGCGCCATCGGTACATGGTGGACATCCCACCCATACGCTTAAAACGTTTTGAAAATACTTTCATTGTGCGTACAGCTAAGGAGTGGAATTCCCTGCCGGAGTCTGTGTTTCCCGATAGCTATAACCTCGGGGTTTTTAAGTTAAGAATGAATAGGTTTCTTCGAGACATGCGTGTTACACCATCGACCACACCATCGTTTAACATCAGGTGAGATAGTGGTCAAGCGGTCAAAAAAACTTAAAATTTAGTATGTTTTGAATAGTCCCTAAAACAAGTATGTATCGATCGAGTATATTTTATATTTAATTCAGTCAGTCCACAAGGCGGCTATAGCCCCACCAGAAGTTCGTCGCGAGATAGCCAGCCGGATCGAGAAGGACAAACAGGAACGGGACAGTCGGCACCCCCTATATGAGCATCAACTCCAACCTGCGCGCCTGACGAGTCGTAAGAGCTTCTTGAGACATACGACCTCCTCGAAAGCCAGCGCAACTAACGAGAGATGTGAATTATGGAAACATACACGCCCTACTCCTCCACACTTCATCACTCCGGCAGAGAATCTGCCCCCTGGAAACGAACTGCAGTGGCCAATCTGGAAATCCCTAAACCGATTTCGGACCCAGGTTGGCCGATGTAAAAGCAACCTGGCCAAATGGAATATCATAGACACCTCCAAAACACAGTGTCAGTGTGGGGTCCCTTCGCAAGACATAGCCCACCTCCTTGTCTGCCCTTCATGCCCGACCACCTACACCTTGCGGGATTTGAACGTAGCAAATGAAAGAGCTGTCCGAGTAGCTACATACTGGTCGGACAAAATCTGAATGGTTGTATAGTTTGAGTTAATCGACACGAAAGAAGAAGAAGTCAGTCCATTAAACGGAAATTTGTTCATCATTATACCATTATGTTTCGAACAACAAGATTAACAATATGGCAACGCGTAATGGTCCAATCATCTTGAAGTATATTCACACAGCGATACACAGAAGAAGATTGTCCTTGCTAATGTCTCTGGTATTTGCGGCTGTGAAGGCTTTCTTAGTCAGCTTTAGAAGCTGAAACATATTTAGCATTCATCTAATATCCATATATTCTTCTGCAGGCAAGGGTCTGACAGTATGCGTGTCAGTACTGGGCGGAGACTTCCCGCGGCGCTCCGGCGACGCCGCTTCCGCGAAGCACAACCTGCGCCGCATCATGGACGAGGAGAAGCTCAAGGGCTTCGTCGACGTGCTCGTCTCTCCGGACATCGCTGAGGGACTTAGCCATTTGTAAGTTACATTTCATTTGCCCAATATTATTGCTGCAGTTGCAGAATATACCAACATTCTAGTTTTTTCTGATTTTGTTTGCGCATAGGTTTTGTTTTTTGTTTCAAATTTAAAATAACGACAAATTACTACACTCTCAATTCTCCTTCATCCAACTTCGTTGCCTATATTCCATTTCATTTTCAATACCATATATATCTATCGGTTTGACCAGGGTCCAAACGTGCGGTCTGGGCGGTCTGAAGCCCAACACGGTGATCGTGGGCTGGCCGTACGGCTGGCGTGCGGCGGAGCGCCCAGGGCCGCGCTGGCAACACTTCCTGCACACGGTGCGCGCCGTAGCCGCCGCGCGCATGGCTATGCTCGTGCCCAAGGGAATCAACTTCTTCCCTGACTCTACTGAAAAGGTAATTATTACTTAAATTAAAAATGTCAATAGGTAACTTTATTAAAATAGAATAAATACAAAATAATTTTAAATAGACAATAAATTCAAATATCTATACTTAAATTAAATTCAAATTATGATTACTTATATGCTGATCTTTGCCTAAAATAAATTAGATATTATGCAAATGTAAACGCAGTATTTTATTTTGCCATGTGTGCCATCATTAACTCAAAAGAAATATTGAACGATCACCAGGATACACGCAAATACAAGCCACGGTAGTTTTTATTTTCGCTATCATTTAAACACGGTTAACAAAAAGCATTTAAATAGGAATGTCACCGGATTATTGCAAACACTATCTTTATAATAAATTGCATGAGATTCTAAACTTTTTCTGCCCAATTTATTGTATTTGAAATCATTTATGATCTATAAATCTATTAATATATATCTACTTATAATGTATTTATCTGATATATACCGGTGACAGCAACATTCCAACACTATCTTAATCCCGTCTCCCTAGGTATCCGGCAACATCGACATCTGGTGGATCGTGCACGATGGCGGTATGCTGATGCTGCTGCCCTTCCTCCTGAAGCAGCACCGCACCTGGAAGAACTGCAAGATGCGCATCTTCACTGTCGCGCAGATGGAAGACAACTCCATCCAGATGAAGAAGGACCTCAAGATGTTCCTATACCAGCTGCGACTTGAAGCTGAGGTCGAAGTTGTGGAAATGGTGGGTGGTTTAAAAGAAACAGTATATTTTACATGGTTGATCTTGATCAACCATGTAAAATACTGATGGTTGTGGAAAAGGAGAACTGGGATCAGTACATATTTTAAAGCCAGTGGAACAACGAACTACTACTAATATGATAAAATTATTAACATTCCAGACCGACAGCGACATATCTGCCTACACTTATGAGCGAACCCTGATGATGGAACAACGCAACCAGATTCTGCGCGAGCTACGACTGAACAAGAAGGAAAGCATGGGCATGGTGAGTTCACAACATACTCTCTTCTTATCAATGAAATATATTAAACTGTTCACAATATATATGTTCAATATGTCTGTACAAAGCTTTGTATATTAATAACTCTACTCTGACCTAGAACTAACATGTTTGTCTGTCGCTATATACAGATGCAAAATTTCGTGGATTATCGTGAAAACGCTGAGGAGAAGTTGCCTTTGGTAAAGTGGATACCTTAACCCTGATTCGAGTCCACTTATTTTCTTTAAAATCATTTTGTTAGCTATTCGTTGATTTACAATATCGCCCGCATTTTGAAGTCTACACTAATTTCTGCTGTTATTTTAATCCAATCAGTGTGTAGATGAGTTTTCTTTTTAGCTTTAATGAATTCTTGGTGTATATTAGATTAAGTGTTGTCCTCTTTGTGGCTAAGATCTTCCACGTTCACTAGTTCATTAAATATATCGCCATTGCTGTCATCAACACATTTCCACCAATTCAGTAATACATGAATTTGGCTATCTATTACTAAAATATGCTTTTGATGTTCTAGATCATTCCCTCATTTTATATTTATTCACTGTTTTTCACTCTTCACTAAACTCCTAAGCTCTTTTATAATCACTTTTTGCACATATTTTATCTATATTCTCTGTAACACTTTTCTTCTAAAGGGACCACCTAATACATATTTTCAATGTCCTTAAACTTATTAGATCCTCGTTAGTAAAATGGCACGCTTCCTTATGAGAAATATTCACTTACAAACCTACATTTATTGGAGTTATATAAAAAAAAATACTCGGGCGATATTTTGAGGTTTCAGAGATTTTAAATCAAAAATGTTTAGACATATTGGGTTGCTTACCTGCTGAAAATATCAGTGGGCAAACCTTTTGTATTCCCGCAGTACAAATTCACACCGTTTACTTGCGCTCGTCGTTATTTTGATAATGAACACACAGCTACGTAGACATTCTATTAGAAATTCTTCATTGTGTCGAGTTATCATAGCCTTCAAATCAAATGGTTGCTGCTACGTCACTCCATAGTAATGAAGCTCATAAATTGAGCCTGATAAATTGGTACTCAAAGGTTTCTGCATCTACAGAAACAATTGAGCATCAAAAATACTGTGACGTCACAGCAATCTCCAACACACATTAAACTAACCGCATTCTAAATGTGACTATTCGTGTACAGGTGCAAGCCATTGTGGATCACCACCACGCTGATGTGAAAACTGCCAGTAAGGTGCGCTTCACGGAACCCGGAGACGAGGCACCCACTGATGCGCCTTCGCCTCCACTCGCCGAAAACGACGACAAAGATAAGGATGATAAGGTGAATATACCTCCTGTACAGACAACCAGTTTACCTGCACTTAGATAACAGTTGATACCCCATAGTCAAGATAACGAAAGATTTGAAATTGAATCAGACGTACTTCCTGCAAATAAACAATATTTGAAAGTATAAACTCTAAATTCTTAAGAGTTTTAGCTAATTTAAATTTACAAGGAACTTAATATTGAGCTTTAAATATGTGGCTTTAAAAACTATGTTGTAAAATATAAAAATCTCAAAAAAAAAAAAACCTAGTTAACCCCAACACTATCTTTAAAATTGCTGCTGAAAATATGAACTATATTATATGATACATTAACATAAACAAGCTTCTTATTTTCTCAGCTAGCACACTATTCATGATCTGTTTATAATTTGATAATAAAAACATTTACATTACCATTTTCATTAAACCCTCATCCAATATCTATAAAGATTTTATAGACATGTACAGCCATTTAAATTTTTTCAAACTTGTCTTGACATACAATTTCACAGACTGATTCAAGGCAAGTTCTGCCAGCAGTCTAATCTAGTAACAACCTATCAAAAATTTAAAAAGGATTCATCTAAGAAACAAGACATTCTTAAATGAAACCGGTTTCGAAGGTATTTTTTATTCGTTAATTCGGTTTGTCAGACAGCGATGAAAATTAACTTCTCTAAATTTTTTAGGGTTCTTAGTCGTACACTGTTTACAAGATTAGACTGCTGATGTCGATCAGCGTAATAGTGTGGTAGTCTTACATGTCGGTGTTACAATGCACTGCAAACCATCTTCTGTCATTATGATTTACTATTTTGTTGATTTACTCATGATCGTACCCACCCTCATCATTGTCACCAACGAGTCCTAGCGAATTTACACACGGTGGTCATATGTTTGCGATGAGTTCATTCACGTTAATTTGTTCACTTTAGTTTGTTTCTTTGTCCACATTAGATAAGAGGTTTGATGTTTGAATGTCAGTAGTGAGTTATCGTTTAAACTTTTAAAATAATATATGACATCCCGTGTTTCATTCGCCTTGAATCCGTCATGTGCAACACAAACAAAACAAATCGCGAATCAAAATTCAATTTTGGAAATGGAAATTCTACAAATTGGGGTGAATAGGACGACTTTCGAAGTAGTTTGTTGCACATAATCGATTCAATGTGGGACTCGCCCGATGAACGGTCGCAGTGCGAGGACGACAGCCCGCCGCCCGACGAGAAGCACAAGGAGGGCGCCAACGGAGACGCCGTCAAGCCCAAGCCCAACCTCTCCGATATCACGCCGTGAGTATCTTCTACTACTATTACTACTTACAACGGGCCTAATTGATTTATTCGACGTATATTAGCAGATTTTTAATTCAAACTTTCCGTAGAGAATTTGAATTTAGAATCTGCTAAACGTCACTTAACAGCTCTGATTTATTTTTAGTAAAGTTATAATTTACTCATAAAAAAATGTAAAACGCCTATTATGGCTACATCAAAATTTTCTTTTCAATACAGTTGTTAAACATGGCATACTTTCAGAGGCTTTAATTATGATTCGAAAATTAAATCTTACGCATAGGCATCTTTCTGTTACGCGGTCGTGACTTTTGTTTACGAGCTCGATCATTAGTTTAGCAGTTTAGTTTTAAATATAAAAGTCAATTTAAAAAGTTTAGTAGCAAAGAGTTTTCATACATAGAATAAAATGGGATAGATTTTATAAGAGTAAAAATGAATGATTCCGTACGTTTTAGCATTGAATTCTCAAAAGTCTTTTAAATGGTTGTTTAATATATTTAATTACCAGTTTCAATTTAATTATTTTCACATCAACATTTATCAAAAATCGAATAGGCTGTGTAGGCTGTTCTCGTTGTAAAAAAAAATGTCCAGTTGCAAAAACGCGCGAAAATTTTATTTTTTTGTGAATTAACAAATCTAATTCTTTGATTTGTTTTTACTATTTCCCACAACTGTATTGAAAAATATCGTGTGAAACACGGGCGTGTAGGTTATTGCAAACGAGCTGTCATTAACAAGCCCGAGCCGAAGGCGAGGGTTTTTAATGACACGAGTATAGTAGTACGTACGTTAGTACTTTCCACCCTTGTATCGCAATGTACTATTATGCTCGAGAGCCGAAGTCCAGTTACGAATTACACGCGCTCTAATAAAGTAATCGATCCTTAAACATCTACTAGGTATATCTTATTGACACTTACTACATAACTTGTACCATCATATCTTAAGCGGACTTCGATGCCTTATAAATTGATAACTTCTGAGGCAAAAAACAATGGATAAAGACGACATGTTCTATGCAAACTACAGTCATAAGATAGTCTAGCCTAATTGGAGAGGTAGGGTTTCAATAAGGCATCAATAGTTACAGATTTTAAAGTATACAGGATGAATGGTAATTATGTGCTTTCCTTGAAATGGGATATTCTAGATCTTATTTGCAACGATTTAACCCCAATAATTTGGAATTGAAATTAGGTAGCTTTCGACTTATTGAATTTCTAAAGATTTTTTAGTCTATAAATATTTTTCTAATAATATAAGCAAACATCTGTAATGTATGTGTGATGTCCCAGTGACGAGGGCACGGTGCGGCGCATGCACACGGCGGTGAAGCTCAACGAGGTGATCGTGTCGCGATCGCACGACGCGCAGCTGGTCATCCTCAACCTGCCCGGCCCGCCACGCGATACTAACATTGACCGGGAGTCCAACTGTAAGCATAACGTTTTATTTTATTTTACAAACAAACATTAGGCAAACGTATAAATAAAAAGGAGATCTGTATTAAATTTATTATCTTCATCAAAATTACACTAGAACAGGTATCAAGGTAAAAAAACACAAAATAGGATACTTACGAGTTCACTGTAGCAACAGTACGATACAATAAGAATAAAGTGGAGCTACGACAGGACTACGATAGCAGATACTATGTGAGAAGAATGGGCGCAGTTTTGCTTTGAAAGTTCCAGAGTAGTACAGCCTACGGTTTTGGTCACGGAATAAAGTGTAGCACGTGCTACGAGAGGACTGGCGTAGCAAATGCTTCGTGTATTCTTTAGAGAAGGAAGAGCGTGGCTTTGCTACTAAAGTCCCAGCGTAGTATAGCCTAAGATGTTAGACACTGAATAAATCGTAGGATGTGCTACGAGTGGACTACTGTAGCAAATGCTACATGCGTTCTTTTGAGAAGGGTAAACCTAGCTTTGCTACGAAAGTTCTAGCGTAGCGCAACCTACGATTTGTCACTGAATAAATCGCAGCATGTGCTACGAGAGAACTACCGTAACAATTCCAAAGTGTTTTATTTTGAAAGAGCTTAATTTAACTTAGCTACAAAAGTTCCAGCATAGTTTGCTACCTACGGCTACGATGAAAGTGCGGCGCAGCACTTGCTACGACGTGTAGTCCAGCGTAGCTAGAAAAGTTCAATTTTGTTGGTGTTGTATCAAGCTGACGTGTTGCGTCTTGATTGCAGACATGGAGTTCCTGGAGGTGCTGACGGAGGGGCTGGAGAAGGTGCTGATGGTGCGCGGCGGCGGACGCGAGGTCATCACGATCTACTCGTGAGCGCGCGGCGCTTCTCTCCTACTGTTAGTGCTATGGTTTGGAACGTTCCGATCGGTCGGGACGAGTCTCGTCGATCGTAAGACCTAACCCGCGCATCTCTAAGACTGCCGACACGACCGTCGCGTTCCGGTTCGTTCATAAATATTATATGTATTTTCTTACGATGATTGTATTCGGAGTTCGTTTTACTGTAAATGTTAGCTTAATTCTACGATACGTTTTGTTGAATTTGCTGTTTAGAGTGACGTTGTTTTGAAATTTATTCACTGTTGTATAGATATTTATGGATAACGTATGTATCTAATGAGAAGCCTTATCTGTCGGATGTTAGCTCTAAGTTCGTTGTTTTGTTATTACATAGACTAGCTAAGCGTTACTTTAAGCACCCGAGTGGTCTCTTGTTTAACGACATGCCATATACTTTTTAATTTGACTGTGAAGGCGTTAGCTCGTAGAGGTTATTTTGTATCATTTTTATACACCATTTTATTTTCTATGGTTGTTAACACCACGTGTACGATACTTTATAAGAGTATACATTTCTTAAAAACCATAAATATTTTGACTATATAAAAATTGTATTTTGTAAATATTATTCTGTTCTAAGATTTTTACATCTGCTCAACTTAAAACTTACCGTGGGACTGTCGCAGAAGTTGTTCACAATTTGAACTTTCGCTAACCGAATAGGATTCGAAACATTTTCATTTTGAGAATCATTTCTAGTCACTTTTGATATTAGTTATATCTAATACATTCACAATTCGTTTACCAAAAATACTAGAAGTCATAAAGTTGACACAACAAGACGAACCCTCGTGTTTTATGGTGAATAGATAGAACAGCAGACGAACATGGCGAGAGGGACACTAGCTAACTATTAACTATTCGTATTTAGTATTAGCGAGAAGATTTAATAGTTAAACGCGATCCCCCGTCGCAATTAACTTAGAGAATAACAAGAAAACTTATTGCGCACATTCGCGTAGGTAGATGATTTCTTACTGTGATCGTTTATATAAAGTTGTATTGTTTTAGTTTTACTTAAGTGGTAGCGGTAATATATCCGGACTATTCAGTAGTAGTCAACGTTCAGGTAAATCCACATTTGTTTTTATATCTCTGTAGTATCCTTGACTCGCTCGAGTTTGTTTTAGCGTCGATTGTTCGGTATTATAACGTGCATCATTAAAACATAAAATGTGAATACTGTGGAATTGTTTCAAGTTGTCAACAACGGTCTTGTACTACAATCATCACGGTCTAACAAAGATCGCGTTACTGTAAAAGTTCTCAAGTATCACACTCGGAAACTTCAACCCACTTGTAGTCGAACGAAAAGAATATTATGCTCGTCATGAATAGCTTTCAAACAAAACCTAAGAACAACAATTCATGTCGGAAAAATAATATGAAAATGTTTTTGCTTTCGTAGATATTGCTCTAAACCTAGTATTAGTTAATTTCGAATAAAGACATCTGTCGCAGTCAGAAACAGTGGACACAGATGCACCTTGTGACTTGCGCGTATGTAAGTACTATAAGGGTCAAAATTGCAGTCACACTCTACCAAAACAAAAAAGGGCATTTTTTTGTGGGCAGCAGAATTTCAACTTTTCGCGGTTAGTAGGAATAATCTATACTTTAATATCAATACAAAATAATAAATCCGTTGTGGATAATTTAACTTCTTCTACAAAATCTAGCCATTTGAGTTTTGGGGGAGTATGACTGCACTTTTGACCCTTGACTGTACGTATGATGAAAACTTGTCAATTTTTATTTACCGTTACACCACTCTAGTTAAGGAACTATTTCTTATTCGTATAAAGAGTGTTAGATAACTGCCAAATAGGAATCGGTGTTGTAAAATATCCTAGTCCATAAGTGAGCTACCATCTACTCAATAATAATAATAACTTCGTTTGTGAACAATCACAAATATACAGTTAGAAAATATTTAACATTAAAACATAAATAACAATAAATATTTTACATTAAATAGCTAGCAACACTTCCTAGACGAAATAGTTAGATAACTGTATTTCCTATTCTTTTACAAAAAGTATCCCATTTAATTGATAGTATTTCTTTGAGGTTCATTACGAAATATAACCGTTCTTTTAAAAATTATCAATTACCTACCTAAATAATGTCCTAAGATTTTTCGATAGCGTCAACTCAAATTTTGTATAAGAGTTGATATTTTTAAGATTTCCTCAAATAAAAAATAGTTTAACCTTTTCATAACTCGTACTCACAAATACAAGTAATGTCATTTAATGTTCGCGCACCTCTGCGTTACGAACAAAGTAGGAAATAATTCGAAGGCATTTAAGAATTCCTTTTTGTCATGGTTGTAGATGCCATAATAATAAATTAAGTACGTAGATGTTAGTTATTCTATGAATCGACTGTCGACTTCCCGTCTGTGAGATACCAGTGAGCAGTAACTGCGCACTCGGTCGCCTAGCAACAGACACCCAGCCCGCGGCACCACTCTGTCTACCACATTGAAGCATAGCGATATTAACAAAATTAAATCACTTAATAAGATTAAGTATAAATCATTCTAAATTATATTAATCTGTAACACAACATCCGACAACATGTCGTGATTATACGTCGCTCGTTTTCATTTCGTGAATGTGTTCTCAATCACCTAGTGATATACGCTGATGTAATGAAATAGTGATCACATATCTTCCTTTCAAATAGAAAAAATATATCTACAAACTTCATATAAACCTATTTATGCCTATTAATAGGTAATGGACGATAATTTATTTAAAATAAAATTTATTGAATTATATAATCAAAATTTATTCAAATTAAAGTTATAATATACCTCGTAGGTACCTATTTATTACCTACTCTAAGATGAAATTGTGAAATTGGAAAATTATAACCAAATAGTTTGTGTTCTGTAAGGACGTATTATTTTTTATGGATTTCGTTTTACAAAATTGTTTAACGACTCATTTACCAAACCAAAAACCAAAAATAATAATAGGTAGATACTTATAATACCTAGATATAAACAGCGCATTGCGGATGTGATGCGTAATGACCGAACGACGACGCCCGCACTTAGTGCTCATCCGATGTTTCACGTGTCAAGTACGGGCCTACACCGGTATTAAGGCGCCTCACACCTACTCAAATCTTACTTGGTAACAACATTGTAGATAGTTCAAATTATTAAGTAGGACACTAGTTAATGTTTGATGCCCACGACAACGTCATACATGTGCCAAACATCATTTTTTCAGTGAGTAAATGACACAGTGGCAAATCTATACTGTAGATCATACTACTTACATTTTAGAATTACTACAAAATCATCTCACAGTGAACTGTCAGTAATGTGTGTAATATTAATAATAAATAGCTTTCGGAGATACATTATGTGTTAGAAATGTCACGTTTACTAACATACATAGTTGTAATTCAACAACATGCACATACATAGTAGGTGCCCACCCTACTCGGAATAGATTAAAAATCGTGTTCGTAATTTCAGTCGTTACATTTTAGCTTTATTAAAATAAAATCATTAAATATTATTAAATGTACAGTCGCCAACATATTCAAAGGCAGTAGGTATTGTTGAATACGCTGTTATGCATGAATGCTTGGCGACTGTACCTGACAAGTATCAAGTAATTATTGATGTAAAACTATTAAATTACCTATTTTAGATTTTAGGCTGTGAGTCAGCGTAAACACATTCTTTACAATTTAATATTCAAGCTAGAGTTGCTGTGATACACCATTATGGCTATAAAATTATAGTGTAGTCATTTCTGGCTATGAATAACAATGGGAGATAACGTGGATGTATGTTCTACGCCATAATCTATCTGTGATTTCACTGATGTGTAGATGCACCTTGATCCGCGTAACCTTGCAAAATCCTGTACTCATTCCCCATGTTTGACTTGAGTACTTACGACTCGTAATGTTTTGCCTCATAATGTCTGAGACTATAATATTGCGAATTACAAACTACCTACATAATGAAAATGTAACTAACAAGGCTGTCTCTACTTGAAGATATTTTGAAAATTGTATTTTATAAAGCCTATGTCTAACAGCCAGAAATGTAACTAGATTGTCTATTATTGAAACAAAACTATTCTTGGTCTTGGAAATATAAAGCGAACAAAGATAGCCTACATCATGCTACATCTCAAGATATTGAGCAATAACGAAAGTATATAGATAGTGATCGCTGGGCGGTATGCTATTTAACTTATAAATATTATGTATTTTGATCTGGAACGAGTTTTTCATAGAAAAATATTTCGAAGTGTAAAAGTTGTTTAAGAAATTATTAAAATATTCAAATAATAATTCTAGAGAGTTAGTCAGTGAGTAATTATAAGAAAAAGATGTTAAGAGTATAATTAAATAAACTAATAAAACTGCATATTTCGTTTCTTTTTTATCATCCTACTCATTTACTGAAATGTATTTTTTGAGGTAAATGGAATTTCAATGTGCCCTTTACCTTTGCAAACCAAACATATCCATACCTGAAACATTCTAGGTCCGAACCAGGGATGTAACGGAGGTAGTTTTATCGGAACCGAAGGCGGAGTCGGAGTTTTTAAATTTGCTTTATCGGAGTCGGAAACGGAGTCGGAATCGGAGTCGGAGGCAGGATCAGAAGTGGTGGCATGAGAGAGAATTTTTATTTAAGGATTAATAAAACATTATTTAGTCAATTTTTTTTCATTTCTATTTTTAATTATAAAATAAAACACAAACAATGAAAAAAAACCTGTTCATAACAGTCGAAACAGACCGCCGCCGCCGCTATGTTATGCTTCGACCTCCGATTAAAACCTTCGATTTAAAAGTGTCGGAGCCGAAGTCGGAACCGAAGGTGTAATAATAATCGGAAGTTCCGACTTAACGGAACCGGAGTCGAAGCTCCGTAACATCCCTGGTCCGAACGCAGAGATGGGTAACTGGGGGACAGAAGAAAAATGCCCAAACGAACTACCGTTTGGCCATTTCTCCTGCCTACAAAAAACTTACACGGTGCACGAAAAAATTCGCGAGCAAGAAAGCCAAACGACTTCTCAGTGTTTGATACGCTTGAGTGTTTTATTCGCTCATCATCATATCAGTCGAAAGACGTCCACTGCTGGACATAGGCCTCGTAGGACATAGTGTCGCCACATTGACCGGTCCGGTGCGTCCCGCATCCAGCGGATCCCCGCAACCTTCACCAGGTCAACTGTATCAAAATATAGTAAGTACTATTCACATGTGCCAAATGACAGAACAGTTATTAAAATTATAATTTAGTACGGTATCAAAACTTAAAAATAGAACACCGAGTGCGCCTGCCAAATTAATTCAATAAAGTAGTGCAAGCCGTTCTATCTATAGTATGGGATGAGAAGTATCTGTTCATTTTGTCTCGTTGGTCAAGTGAACGCAAGGTTTTCTTTCTTTCTTTCTTTCTTTCTTTCTTTCTTTCAGTACTGCTAGAGGACCTGGGTTCGATGCCCAGCGATGATGGCAGTGTTATTTATTTAAACTTAGACTTCATGCACGAAAGGAACAATGGCGGACTTAATGTCTTAGGCATTCTCTACTAGTCAACCAAGGGTGGTGAAGAGATAACATGGCAGGTGCATTGTTTAATAATACAAATAAAAACCGGCTAGTGCGAATCGGACTCGCGCACGAAGGGTTCCATACCGTTATCGCAAAAAACCGCAAAAACATAACGTTTTTTGTATGGGAGCCCCACTTAAATATTTATTTTATTTGTTGTTATAGCGGCAAACCAAATTTGAACATTCTAGGTAATCTGGAACTGGGTTACAGTTTTGATCTGTAGGTCAAGCAGTGATAAAAATGACAATTTTTAAAGGTGAATATCTAAATAACCGTTTGACCTATATTTATGAAATTTTTGTTTATATTTCATCTTAGGGATTTAAATACATAAACCAAATTTCATGTGTTTATGTTAAATAGATTTTGATTTATTAAGATGACAAAAGTGGCTCCAAATGGTTCGTGTAATATTACACAACTGCTGCGTCGCCAGATCCTTTTTTGCTTGAACTTGGCTTGACACGCTGCCGCGCGTCTAGAGAGAGGTTTATATTTCACCCGTTCATTAGACAATTTTATCAAAATTCAGAAGCTATTGTTATGCAGAGTAAAACATATATCCAGTAAAAAAAACAGTCAAAAGATAAAGAGATATGGTATAAAACAAGCCAATGTGAGCCTCCTCGAGCCCCATGGACCATGGTTTAGTAGTTTTAAAGTTAGTCGAAATAGGTCTCCTCTTACACACATCTCATTGTTGATTACTTCTTTCCGGATTCGTTCCGGATCACTAAGAGCCTTTCCATTTCTAATGAGAAAAGTGTACTCTCCGTATTGTTTAGTTTGTGACATTAAAGTAGAAGATGGTCGTCCATCACCTTTTGTTGGAGTTTGTCAGGAATGAGTCTAAAAGAAGTACGTTTATTAGTGAATTAGATATAAATAAGATAGATTTAGGTAAACAATACATCACGGGAATTTAATGCGATGACCGTGTTGCAACGATCGTGGTCCCGGGTAGACTGGTGTGAGGTGTCTCGGTGTACTGGCTCCGTTGGGGCAGAAAATTTTCCTCTACCCTCACATTTCTACACACAACACTGACCGTGTCCTTATTCTGTAAGTTCACCGATTGCAAAGCGAGGTAATGTTTTTTGAATCACTGGATTCCACGCCGCGGATAATTTGTAACCGTCATCCCGATTGAATGTTCTGTGTTTTTTAATTTCAATCGCTTCACGCACAATTCTAGAATAGAAGTGGCGTTCCGTGGAGAGGACTTTTGGACGATGAAATTCGATCCAGTGATTGCTGCCGCCTTCTAATAGGTGTTCTGCAATCGCCGACTTATTGAGCTACCGGTTTTTTTCAGCGGCGATATATTCTTTGACCGTTTCAGCTATAGTCCGCTTAGTCTGGCCTATGTAGGAACTACCGCAGCTGCAGTTGATTTTATAAATACCCGGCGATTGAAACGGCAGTACATCACGTTTCATCACGTCATGTTCACCTTTCATCCCGGCGTGTATATGGTGTTTATGGAGTACTTCTTCAATATCGAGCCGATCTTGTTCTTTACTCCTCTGACGTAAGGCAGGTAGGCAGGCTGTCTCCTCAGGATGTTTGCATCTTGGCCTGGGCCGCTTCATTCGCCGACTAACAACGTACCCGTTATGTTTCAGTATCTCCTGAACATGGTCCAATTCACCTTCCAGGTGTTCAGGGTCACACAAGTCATGAGCTCTGTTTTGTAGGGACGTCATAACAGCTTGTAAGTGGCGTGGGTGGTGATGCGATGTTGCGTGCAGGTATATCAGTGTGTTCATCAAATATATGCATTTGACAAACAGCAAGCGATTAGCAAACGATTGTGTAGGCATGGGCGTACCCATAGGGGGGGGCAGGGAGGGGCAGCTGCCCCCCCCCCCCTGGAAATCTCGCAGAAGATGTATGAACTCGCCTAATTAGTAATCAAAGTGTAAACGGGGCCTTATGCTCTAATTTTAAATAAACCGCGCAGTAGACACTGGCAAAATGCACGGTACAATTGCCAAAAAACCGCGCGAAACGATGGCGGACGAAGATGAAGATTACCGAATCTAGCGGAGCGCTAAACGCTCGGCTGTATTCGGTAATCTTCGGTAGGGAGTTGCGAGCGACTATAATTTATTTAAAATAAATTATTTCATTTGACATGTTATTGTTTTGAAGGAGCTAAAACTAAATCAAACGGTGACTATACGGTGATAAAAAACTACAAAGTGAAAAATAACTTTATTTTTGGAAGTCGGTGTCTTCTTAGGTACAATTTTTTTGCGTTGCGGACTCACGTTCACTTTGTAGTTTTTTATTTGGAAGTCGGTAGTATTTTTTTGTTTTTTTTTTATTTTTCCCTTTTTTTACCTACCTAATAGGTAAGTTGTTTAGTAAGGCACCTATAATGCCAGAATAGATTACCCGAATATCATGAAACTTAAACATAACCGGCGAAATGACAGTTCTACTGACCCCTTAAGAGCGTACTGGCGTGATGTTATGTTATGAAATGGTATAAACAATGAACAGACATGCGATTGCAGCAATCCCGAGAGATTTGCCGTTATTTATTGAAGAGTTCAGTTGTATAGCTCCGAAGTTCTTCATCAGATCTTCACCTAGTTAAAATGGGGCCAATTTCGGAACATACTCTATCAAACAAGAAAAGAATTTCCAAAATCGGTCCACAATTGACGGAGATATCGGTGAACATACGGAAAATAATAAAAAAACATACATAAAGTCACTTTATCTAAGGACTTTATAAAGTCGAACATAGTACCTCCTCCTTTTTGGTAAGTCGGTTAAAAATATTCATTCAGTGTTGTATTCAATTATAGAAAGCTGTCTGATTGATATTGTGTTGTGATTGTGACATTGGTGTTACACCCACTCCTAACAAGGTCGGAGACTCCACACTCGAAGTTGTGGGCCACTATGTCTACCTCGGATAAACGGTCCAGTTGGGTAGGGCCAACTTCGAGAAAGAGGTCAACCGTCAAATCCGACTCGGCTGGGCAGCGTTCGGGAAGTTGCGCGGTATCTTCTCGTCCAAATTATCACAGTGTCTCAAGACGAAAGTCTTTGACCAGTGTGTGTTGCCAGTGATGACATATGGCTCTGAGACATGGCCGTTTACAATGGGCCTCATCAGAAAGCTTATAGTCACCCAAAGGGCAATGGAGAGGGCTATGCTCGGAGTTGCCTTGCGTGATCGAACTAGAAATTTAGAGATCCACAAGTGACTACAAAAGAACCAGGGTTACTGACATGGCCCGAAGAATTGCCAAACTTAAGTGGCTGTGGGCAGGGCACATTGCTCGCAAAAAGGATGGCCGATGGGGCAGAAGGGTTCTGGAGTGGCGACCGCGAACCGGAAGATGTTGCGTTGGAAGGCCTCCCAACAGGTGGACCGATGACCTGGTGAAGGTTGCGGGGATCCGCTGGATGCGAGACGCACAGGACCGATCGTGTGGCGACGCTTGGGGGAGGCCTATGTCCGACAGTGGACGTCTTTCGGCTGGTATGATGATGATGATGAAAATAGCAGACATCTTTTTACGTTATACTACTACAAACTAAACCAGTTTATGCTAAAACTTAATTTAAATGCCCAATTTTTTACGTTTAAGCCTATGGTTTAAGCTCGTATGCCAACTAGTTTCATCTGTCGCCCTCTGCAACTTGTCCCCATGAACTAAATTATATAGATACATAGGTACATAAAACTATATATATACGTAGTTACCTTTCTCTACGTATATCTATAATCATTTACATTACCGACTTTTGCATTTATCAGTGTTTACTTCGTTGATGCTTTTAACAACGATTCTAAGCACTGGTAAAAGACAATATCGAAAATGAAAATGATTATTTAGGTACTATAGTTACATACACAAAAAATATTAGTCTGATTTTTATTTTGACTACTTTTAAACCTGTTAGATCATAAAGATCCTACCTATACCTAGGTATAAATCTTAACAGGAAGGTGAAGGATACGAAGATCAACTAAAAGCTCTTCCTGGAGGTGATCACAAGCGAAAATACACAAAATGGCAAACTACAAAACTACGTAGGTACAGTGCGTGCCACGAAAGATGAGACTTGACACATCACGTGGTTTGACTTGCGCAGTAGACGATTTAGGTATAGGTCTCTTTAGCGGTATGAGGTCTGAGTGCGGGGAGAGGCCGGGCACCATACCGTTCCATACTGTTTGTATATTTATTCTGTGGACCGGGCGTCATCCGTGCGGCGGAAAGTGCGCAGGAGGCGCGGTCTAGTTTCATCTGCAGTGTTGCCAACTCAGTGGATTTTCCACTAAAACTGGTGGTTTCGACTTCCCTTTTAGTGGCGAAATATTGCTTTTAGTGGCTAGTGGATTTTTTTAGTGGCTTTGATTGCTTCAGTTAGTGGTAGTACGCCATTGAACCACTAGTACGATTCACAAAAAACTCTAGTAATTGTTTGTAGTGTAGGCGACACAACAGAACTAAGGTAGTGATTTTCGGGGATTCCCCGAAAAAAGATTTTCAATTACTTGAATAATTTTGATTATGGACTTTATTTGTATGACTACTGGGTCAAGTTTGATTTGATTTCAAGGGTTTGTGTATATATTCTCTGGTTTGTTTATGTTGTTCCATATGCGTGCACAAATACAACGGATGGACAATACAGTACAGTTCGAGGCGGTATCGGTAAAGCTTACGTAAGAAGTTTAAACTATTTCCACTAATTTTGTGAAACTAATAGGTATGCCAAAATCACAGTATACCTAAAAGTTCCGTGATTGTTGGTAAGGTAAAACAGAATTAAAGGACTGGTTACAAGTGGTGGAAAGCACTGTTTGCCCAGTAGCTAAGTGCAAATTAGGTGGTTCAATTTTAAGAAAACATTACGGAGATTTTGTTGTTTTGGATTAGTGGTTTTCTGGTAGTTTGAGAGACCTTTAAGTTTAGTGGTTTTCTGGTGGGTCACGAAGCCATATTTGGTGGGTTTGTAAAAATAAAGTTGGCAACACTGTTCATCTGTCGTGGCACACACTGTTCGCGCGCGTACGCAGCAAACAGCAGCCATATAGTGACATTTTGTGACCGAGGAACGGCAGGTATTGCAATTTAGTGTAGGGACACGCCGATAACGACTATCTTTTTGAACTGTCACCTTGTATGGCACTTTCCCTCCTCTGTTTTTAAATTATCTGCTTGTGTAGACAAAGAGATAAGAAACAGGAAACAGAGCGGTTAATTGTCAGTCGTAGATAAGAAGTATCAACGTCTACATTATGCTGGATGCTCCATGCTCTATTTTGTTATCTACATATTAAAATATCGAATACCTAGGTATTTACCAATCTTGTTGCCCATTATGATATTAATAAAATAGACTATAGCACACTAACTGACCTTCTTGATGGATCGATGCGTTCAGATTTATATCACACTGGATAAGCGATAAGCGAGCCAATACCTACATGGACGCAATGCGATGCAATTCAACTACAACAATAATAATGGATTTGCCCTTGAAATTTTCGTAGAAAACATGTGTACGCGACATCCTACCGATATCGCCTGTCGACGCAGTTTAAATAATTATTGCGTCCATCCGGAAGGTCCCTAACACGTAGGTATCATCACATGGGTATGTATTAGGGATGTTACGGAGGTTCGATTCCGATTCAGAAAAGTCGGAACTTCAGACTGTTTTTAAGCCTCCGATTTCGATTTCGGTTCCGAAACATTTAAATCGAAGGTTATCGGAGGTCGACGCGCAGCGGTGCGGCGGCCCCTCGCTAGACTAATTTTTTTTCTATGGGCCGCCCGGCGGCGGCGGCGGCACGCGACCGCAGTCAACGCGTACAAACTTTATAATTATACCCAGCATTCGATTCCGACTTCGGTTCCGATATCACTACTTCCGTAACATCCCTGTATGTATTCAGCAGAATTGCAGGAACGAATCAAAAAATAAAATAGTTTGGTATATAAAAATATTTGTATTTATTATCATTGCACATTATAGGACATATCACCTCAGGAGTTGACATAAATATAATTGTAATTTTTACAATGGCTAATCTACTATTAAAGGTATCTATTACAACATGTTGATGGTATGGTATGGCTGTTTATAGATTGTAACATCAAAATTGTGTTCTATAACTTAAGACTAGAAAAATAATGTTTTAACCCAATTTTCCAAAAGTATGTATAAGAGTTGTATAAACATACTAAAATTAAGCTAAAGACTCGTTTAACTATTTGCATTGTTCTGCATTATGAATACTTTCGATCAGGTACTTTTCCAGTCCACTTTTATTGAATGATGTATAATATTGACTCAGTAAAGAATATTTCAAGCTCACAACTTTCATTCCTAATATTTTAAGATGTGTTTTTTTCATCACTTGTGGACCAATCAAATGGTCACTGTTAGAACAATAATGATCAGGTAAATGAATTAAAATAGCAATATTTTCATTTCGAACTGTTTTTGATTTCCAGTTGAATGTTTTGCTTCCAAGACCAGCCGAGTGTAACATGACATCCAACAAGTATGTTTCATCAGATGGTAGGTACGGTACGGACACTGCCATGGACAATTTGTCTTGACCACCTGCTATAGTAACCAAGGCCTCCATAATTTTTTCTAATATGTTTTTAACACGAATGTCTTGAGATATAGGCTTAGACCACTGGTTTTTTGGTAGCAAAGGACCTGAGTACTTCTCATATTCTAATGTCATTGCAGTATCAATTAAATAAAACTTCTGCAACAAGTCAGGGTTTCTCACTTTTGTCAGGTACTCTGGGCTTAGCATTCTACAGACTAAAGTGGAAGGATATTTCCTTAAATAAATCATTGACAGTAACATAGAACTGAGATCGTTACTACTTATTTTGTCAAAATTTTCGTTTAATATTTTATCTACTAGCGACCAAAATTCTGTACTAGTTGCAGGATCAAAGTGTAGATATCCATAAGGATTTATGAAACATTTCAGGAAACTAGGATGCACAATTCGCCAGTTACTCAAAAAGTATTCACTGCACGAATTTAATATCTGTTCATTGTAAATTTGAAATTGCATACAAAAGTTTAATATTCCTATGATAAGAACATGGCTTTCTATTTTTGATCCTTTCAATCTCAGATATTTTTCCACAGCCTTCTCAATTTGGTTATCAGTATATTTAAGTCTAGTTAGCTTAGAAATTACATCTAACAATGAATCTTCATCTAAAGCATGGATATTGGCAAAAAGCCAACTCCCAACTACACCAAATGTTTGAACCGATAAATATTTTTCAAGTACAAAAGAGCTCAATATGTCCTGCATGACAGGGGCTTTAATTTTAAACCACAAATCACATAACTTTTGTTCCAGCAGTGTCAAAATGATTCTTTTACTGACTTTCAACCCATGCAGAATACCAAACACCTGAACAATATTAGTTTCATTTATTTCATTTTCTTTGGTGAAAAACCCAATCCACAGTTTGTCAATGGTCTCAGAATATTTCTCATCATTTTTATTTTTGATCAAAAAAGTAATAAACTCACATAGTTGTTCAATACGTAATTTGTTGTCAATAACTCTCAGAAGAAGCTCATCATGAAATTTGTATTTGAAAGGTTCCATAAATGATGAAACTGTGTTTAATATATCCAATATTGTGCGTGTGTCTTCAGTTTTCATGACCACCCTCAGAAGTTTATCCAAAATGGCACCCTTAGCTAAATTGATATGCAGTGCTCTGGAATCTAAAGTTAAAGAGCTCGGATTTTTTTCGATGTCATATATTCGTTCGATTGCTCCCAATGCAATATTTGGAGTTATTTTGGTACACTTTGAGAGTAAGGTAAACACGTCCCTCAGATCTAAGCATTGGTTGAACTCTTCTTGGATCAGCTGATAGCTAAGAGAGTCGTGCGCACTTGTTGCTCGGTCTTCGCTTGGCTTTACATTCACATCGATGTCCGAGAGATCCTTCAACTTCTTTATAGCTACTGGAAGTTCTTGAACATTAAATCCGTTTTCTATTAATATTGTACTAGAGCTAAATTGTGGATTATTGCCAGATTTGTCGTCACTGAACGTTCTAGGCGCAAATGCTAGTAATGGACCGGATAACGAAATGTTCCCATTACTGGATGACAATATATTATTCTTGGCTTTTAAATACGTTCTTCTCAAAACTAATGACATTTCAAAAATATAAACAAATTAGTCGCAAAAATGAAAACAAACCAAAACTTGCGATAGTGATCACATGTTTGACAACACTGACATTGAAAAAGTGACATTTCTGACACCTGACCAGTGTTGCCAACGTCCATGGTCTGGATTCCCCAAAAACCTGACTGAAAATCCCCAAATTTGGGGAATGTAAAATCAATATTCCCCACATATTCCCCACATTTTTTTTTGGTTTTTTATAAAAGTAATGTTGATATAATCAAACATATTTATTACAAAAATCTTCAAATCAGTATTGGTCAATAAAGAGCGTATCCAAAAAAAACCGGCTAAGTGCGAGTCGGACTCGCGCACGAAGGGTTCCGTACCATTATCGCAAAAAACGGCAAAAATAACACGTTTGTGGTATGGGAGCCCCACTTAAATATTTATTTTGTTTTTAGTATTTGTTGTTATAGCGGCAACAGAAATACATCATCTGTGAAAATTTCAACTGTCTAACTATCACGGTTCATGAGATACAGCCTGGTGACAGACAGACAGACGGACGGCGATGTCTCAGTAATAGGGTCCCGTTTTTACCCTTTGGGTACGGAACCCTAAAAAGGAAAAAAATAACCAACTTTGTGTGTTTATCAAATTATTTGAAGGATGAAATTTCAAGCTCCCTCCTTTCTTAATACCTTCTCTAGTGGCCATAAGCGCTACTACAGTGTCAGTGTGTAGGCGATTACGATGCTCTGTTTTCAAATACTTTAATACGCTAAATTTTCTTTCGACAGATGCGTTTGAGAAAGGTAGAACGAGCAATAGGCATTTTTTTAGCTTTTGGTGGTCATTAATTTTGCCATAAAATAAACTCTAAACCTTCCTGCCGGATAAGTTGGGTTTAGCTTAAATTAAATATACATATGAATACTTCTAGTGCTACTTTTATTATATCTGAGTTCAGTTCTAGTGCAAATGTCTAAATTCCCCGCATTTTCCCCACATAATGGCTCTCCCCACAAATTACCCAATCGGACTGAAAATCCCCGCATTTTGGGGAATTCCCCACAGATTGGCAACGCTGCACCTGACTGAAGTCATGAGGAGCACGGTGATGTGAAGCATGGAATTATTAGGTCCTAAATAAAGACCAATGTTTCTATGGCAGGATCCTTATTCTGATTTCTTTTCGTGTGAGGATGTAGCCACCTCTGGTGTCAGAGTTAATTAAGACGCCCTTTGGTAACTCTACAGACCTCTGACTTGGCTATTTCAGACTTACATTGACTATATAAGTCCAGCAGTCGAATTGCGCAAGTGAATTCGTCAAGGCACAAAGTTTGACGGCTATCAAATCGACCAATCACATGCAAGATGAATGACGCGATGTAGATTTCAGTGAAAACAAACCAAAACTTGCGATAGTGATCACATGTTTGACAACACTGACATTGAAAAAGTGACATTTCTGACACCTGACTGCAGTCATGAGGAGCACGGTGATGTGAAGCATGGAATTATTAGGTCCTAAATAAAGAATAGTAATACACCAATGTTTCTATGGCAGGATCCTTATTCTGATTTCTTTTCGTGTGAGGATGTAGCCACCTCTGGTGTCAGAGTTAATTAAGACGCCCTTTGGTAACTCTACAGACCTCTGACTTGGCTATTTCAGACTTACATTGACTATATAAGTCCAGCAGTCGAATTGCGCAAGTGAATTCGTCAAGGCACAAAGTTTGACGGCTATCAAATCGACCAATCACATGCAAGATGAATGACGCGATGTAGATTTCCGTCTGTGTGATTGGTCGATTGATAAACCCTTTGCGTTTCCGTATTTACTTACGCAATAAGACTGCAGGTTTCCTCACGATGTTTTCCTTCACCGTTGCCTGTAATGTCTAAGATAACCTTGGAAAGTACATATGTATTTGATAAAGCCACATTAACCCAGGCAAGTACGCCTGGATTTGAACCATCGACCTATAGCACCAGAGGCGAGGGGCACCACTACATAAAGGCCATCATGCCAGTAAACACAATAAACAGTTTTATCCAGTCAAAGTAAAGCAAACCGATTATAATGCTATGTTTGACCAACAAGCCAAACGGCTTGAAGATACGCGATGGCAACACTAAGGCTTAGATCGCACAGCGGTTTTTAGCCACGCGATTTTTGTCTGCCGATTCAGCGACACGACATATGGCATTGTATGAAGCTGCATGCACTTGCGGTAAAAAATAAAAAATCCACTACAAATCTGTGTCTTGACACAGAATCCACCGCAACGCGACGCAGTTTAAATTCGGCTAAGCACTCATTGCGGTTTTTAGCAGCGTGAATTTTATTCGCGTTTTTTTTAAAACCGCGTTTTATTTCGTAACTTACATGCACGGCGGACAAAATTCCGCGTGATTTTTGACTCTTTCTACCTGTTCATAGAGCACAAAATATTCGTTCGAAATTAAATTGTGCCTCGTTGCGGTGGATTCAAGCACGACATAGACTAGTTGCGACTTTTTTACCGTGCAATTTTTATACCGCAAGTGTGTGCTGCTTCATACAATTCCACAGGTCGCAGGATCGGCGGTAAAAATTCACCCGGCTAAAAACCGCGGTGCGTGCTAAGCCTAACTTCACGATTATGTGTAAATTATTACGATAATGTAAATGTACATATAAACAAATTATTTATTATTGTTAATATTTTTTACCGTACTCTTGACTGTACTGAGTGTGTGCATAACATAATGTACACTGTGGTGTGCGCCCGGGAGCAACACGGGAGCAACACTCGGAACAACATTCCAACCATAGAGATTCCAAAATTCATTCGTTTTGTTTTTCATTCATGATCTTGAAGATCATGCTCGCATGACATTTATAAAACAATTCATTCATTAGTTCATTCCACGTTCATTCGTAAGATTTTGGTTGTTTGTACCTACCCTGTCGGTTGGGTTCTCTTCTTTTTCGTCAGTCTCAGTTCGTTTAATTTTGATAAGATTGGAGGATAATTATGTAACTTAAAAATTATAGCAAATGTTATACATTAAACTTTAATTGGATGGTATAGCGTAGTCAGGTTATAAAACCGGAGATTACTATAAATTCTGAGACGATAATTTCATCTGCTCAAGTCAGCTGATTTTCTTTTTAGTAAGTTGTTTTCTTATTATTTATCATAATTGTATTTGTGCAGTGTAAGTTGTTGATTTAAAAGAAACCAATAATTTGATTGCATCGACATGAAATTAACTGTTTGTCTATCTTTTTATCTTACTAAATTAAATAAATATTTTTCTTTTTTTGATAACATTGTTTGATAAACAATAAAATTAATTAAGTCAAAAATTGCATTAATTTTTAACGATAAGAGGAACATCCTAAGAGCATGTATATTTAGGGAATAATTATAACTATAATTTATTTTTAGGTGAACTGATTAATGAAATAGAACATATTTAGTCTAGGTGAAAATATAATATAAACTACCTACAGTATTAACAGGATGCCAGATCAAGGAAACGTAAGTACCTGCAATTGATACAGTCAGTACAGCAATATTAATCATGTACCTATGGAACCACTTGATTACCATTAATTGTACCTACAGCAATTTATTAACATGGCGCCCAGTGCATAGTCCACATAACAAACACAGTGCATAGTTTGCATAATAAATAAATAAATATATACTTGACTAATCAAATATTTATTTATTATGCAAACTAGCAAGAGTATGAAGACAATTTAAAACAAACATATTTATTTAGGTTCTAGATCATCTTCATAGTCGAGACCAGCAAGGTCTCATGTACTACATTCCATAAAATTAAAAACAAAATACAGACTGGAGCTTATCCACTGGGACTCAAGCTCCAGTTTTTTTTTTTTCAATTTTTTTCCTTTTACATCTGCAATCAGATTGGTTGTTTCTTCATTTAACAGTTTGAGATTCTTCACATCCTGCGATGGGTCATCTCGTTTTGCATCATTGATATTAGATTGACTCTATTCGTTTTCTTTTAACTCTGTAAGTAGAGTTCGAGGACTCAAGCCCCAGTTGAAGAGATTTTTTTTTAGTGTCTCTAACTATCCATATCTTATCTAAAGTTATCCATTAAATCAAATAGGGAACCCCATTTTTCTTATTAATACTTTAGGAAGTACTAATGAGAATAGTAGATGGCTAACTATGGGTAGACCTCCTTGTTAGCCATCAATTTATTTGGAGGACACTGCTGTTCCCCTGAATTAAAAAATAACAGAGCACACTCAGGTTATCAAAATTTTTAATTCATCAAATTTTATTTTGGCCTTCAATAATTGATTACATCTGTTATTAATTATCCATAACATTAAAACCTATTTATAAACATGAGTATCTTCTGATGAGAGACAAACATGCATCTATTAGAGCTCTTGTTAGTGTGTGTCAGTACTCATGAACATAAATAAACATTATTATGATCTCCTGTCTCATATAACACTAACAAACTACCAATCAACCTAGTTGACCAATAGACAGACATCATTCCACATACATAGCTCTAGCACTACTCTGTCATACACTGAGTTCAATTAACACATATTTAAGAGGCCTGCAGAGGCAATTTGTTATATATTCCATGTGATCACAAATCACAGAACAGTCCCAGTAAAGTCACGATAACCACATTGTGTACCTTTTACGTGATTATCTTAAAAGATAAGGAGTACCTAATGCAATGTTATGTTTGCACGCC
Organism: Anorthoa munda; assembly: GCA_945859665.1. NCBI lineage: Eukaryota > Metazoa > Arthropoda > Insecta > Lepidoptera > Noctuidae > Anorthoa > Anorthoa munda. Next base: position 24,421,486 of record OX243900.1, on the reverse strand, counting down.
TCTATAAAAATACATTTTGTTACGTCTCTTCATAGTGTCGTGTTTCATATTGACGTTCAAGTACGTTAATATTGAATTACAAAAGTATTTGATATGAGTGTGGAATAAGTTTTTACTGTGAGACCGTGAGCTAATTACTACTGTATTACGAAAAAACGTAGCAGTTTCTATTACCATTTGAACCACGTTCTTGTCAAACAGCTCAGTAAGTATTTATGTATGTAAAATCGATTTATCGCATTTCATCCACATCTTTAATTTCTTTCACTATCTCAGGGATTAATAAATTACGCAACAAATCCTTTTGAAATCGCCAAAAACAATGTTTAATCATGATGACTTGCCTACGTAGTAGGTACAATTCAACACTGATAATCTTATCTTAAGAAAATCCGTTGCGGATTTTCGCCACTTGAGAGTACGGCTGCTCTCCGCGGTATCTGTCGACTTTGTTTACAAACTACTCTCTCTCATCTATGTATTTTTCCAGATGGGTTTGCAACTAAGATGGGGTGTAGCCGGTGTTGGTATGATTGCGCACGACTTTCTGACGGCGCTAGGGACGCTCCCGGCTGACCAGCACAAGGTCGTCGCCGTGGCCGGCAAAGATCTCGACCGTGTACACAGATTGGCCACGCTCCACAAAATCAACACAGCCTATGAAGGCTACGAGCCACTCGCGCATGATGACTCTATAGGTAACAAAACGTCCTATTGTTTAGACAAGTATCAGTACAAAAACAGAAGATAACGAGCTAAATCATTACACTCGAATGACTTTGGCACTTCCTAACATTCTGTGTCATGGAGAAAAACTTGCCTACTGTCCATTTACTAACTCGCCTGATTTGCTTCATGCCTGATTTGATAACTCTGCAAATATGTGGTGACACTGTACCACGTTTCTATAAGACTGTGTACTTAGTCCTAAAAGTTTCCTATCACAAGTTTTCGTGTCATTGCAGCAATCTGCGTTAATTCGTGGATGTTGCATGGTACTTCTGCTAAATCTCAAGGCGTAACCGTAACTTAGTCGTCATTTCATTTAATCATAAATCAACCAATCGTCCGTAACGACACTCGTCACGAAAAGAAAAACCAATACCTAATAGTCACACTAATGTGACAAATGAACAGTTTCCATTATTTTGCTACACTTGGCAAAACAAAGGAGCAGAAATTACTCGCTTGTCATGATTTCATAAATGATGGAAGATCTTTGGTAGTAATTTTCAATACTGGTGTAGTAACAGCCAGTTCAACAGAACATTAGTCTATTATCATTAGTCTAGTCGCTTATGTATGTATATGTAGATAGGTATCTGACGCGTGAATTTTGTGATTAGACTCGCTTCTTCTACATACGACTATTTTTAACTAAATCTTTTCTCCTTTTGAGATCAATTAATTTTGCTTTTTGTTTGTGGTAAGTAGTACTAGGTACTAACTCATGCCCGTGTATATAGGTACCTAGTTAAGTTACAATAATGGTTACTTTCACAAGAATCCAATTACCTGCCTAGTTTTATAAATATACACACTTCGCACAAATTACCTAAAGAAAACTTCATGTGCAACTGCATAAGAAAAAAATACCTAGCGAAATCTTAATGAAACAAAACAAGAAAAAGCCCCAGCAATAAATAAAGATAAGTATTTATAAAAGAACTTAATTATAAAAAAAATGTTTAACCGTGCGATTGTTTTAAATATTGATTAGGAGATTCTCAATTCAAATTCTCCATAAAAAATTCCAAAGAGAATTTGATTTCAAATTCTCCATAGAAAGTTTGAAATCAAATTCTCTTTGGAAAATTTGGATTAAGGATCTGCTATTCAGTACTTAAACTACATGTCATAATCATTCCACAAAATCTTTATTTTTACAAATAATGCCCTTAAAAAATAAGATATTGTTTAGTACGAAAACCACTCCCTAATCTTTATTTACTTTCGGGGTCTGTTTACCCTTATTATGTTACTCGCTATCGAGTCATTGTTTCATGTTATTTCTGCATACGTGTAAATAGGCACACGTTAACTGTACCTAAAGTAAATATCTCAAACGTACGTAGCGATAGTCCGCTGGCTGACTTGTAGGTATTTTCTAGAAGTCGAACAGGGTGCGGTGCGCCAATGCCCTTGCGTCTCATTTCCGTTCGACATTGCTTGCTCTGATTGCCTCCAAACATAGAATATGTACTTAGTAGAAATTCTCGTGTCGTTTAATTTTTTAACATACGAGGTTGTACTTCAAGGCAAGGTGCGGCAGTACGGCTGTCACACGACCTAACCTGACACGCAACATGTACTCACAGTCGGCGAAGCCTTCAGATTTATCGGCAATATTTTTCTTGGTTCCAGACATTGTATTCGTGAGTGTTCTCAATTTGCAGCATTACGAAATAACTAAATTAATGTTAGAGAACGGTAAACACGTGCTATGCGAAAAGCCTATGGGCATGACTTACAAACAAACTAAATCACTGGTGGACCTGGCTCGCGAACAGAAACTGTTCCTCCTAGAAGGGATGTGGTCGAGGTTCTTCCCTGCTTACGACGCTTTGGATCAGCACATATCTTCGGGCGGGCTTGGGGACATCTATCACATCAGCATACAGTTTGGGGTCGAAATTAACGACATTGAGAGGAACTTGTAAGATATTTTATCGTTCACTGCTTATATAATAATGCTTATCTCATCATCATCCCTTTCTTGTACAAATGCGTTTATTTATGATATAACTTTTATATTGAGCACCACCATAAACTAATACTTACCTAACTTGCATGTCTTCGCAATTGATATCGGTCATCAATTTCAGAATGAAAGATTTGGGCGGTGGTGCGGTGCTAGATTTGGGTATCTACATGTTGCAACTGGTGCAGTTCATATACAAGGAGCCCCCGACGGACATCGTGTGCACAGGGCACCTTAGCAAGGCGGGAGTGGACGAGTCCATCTCGTGCGCGCTCAAGTACAAGGACGGTCGGACCGCCACGCTATCCGCGCATACCAGGGCCAATATGACCAACAAGGCTGAAATCGTTGGCACCAAAGGAGCTATTGGTGTGAGCATCATTTCGTTTACCATTCAGATCTTATTGTAAGGCGGTTTACACACGGCACCGCGCACCGCCGCGGTCGGCGGTGAAGCGGATCTCATGTCGCATTGGCCTCTAAGAAATCCGTTGATGCCTAACACACATACACCGCCCGACCGCGCGGGTCGAGCGGTGCTCTTCCCTTCGCGTCCGCGGCGGTGCGCGGTGCCGTGTGTAAACCGCTTAACTTTTTTGTAAGACTGTCTCTGATCCAAAATCCCCAGATAAAATGTGTTGTTGGGATTTTGCCTCGACCCTTATGTCTTGTTATTCGGGAAATACAACCATGACATTCTGTTGTTTCATCAAATGAGATTTTATCTATGAGCGATAACAGGATTTTTATACTTATAAACTATGTGCCTAGTTTGAGAACCGTTTCTAAATTGTTATGGTCATTGTGAGTTATAATTTCATACCACACCGTCTATTGTAATCATGTTATACTGTGCACGTTAAATAAAAGAATTTAAAAAAGACATTTAAGACACAATCTAAAAATATTCATGCCGTTGAAACATAAAACCAAATCAACGTGATGCAGCCGCTCGCGACAGATATTTTGCACCCATTGTATTGACGTATGCATTATCAGATGACATGACCGACATTCCACTTTCAAACCAATTAGCAGACCAACGCAAATCATAGTAATCATTGTTTGTACTATTCATTCTCGTTTGCAGCTGGACTATTTCTGGTGTCCCACCGTGCTGCAAATATCGGCAGCAAACAACACAGAATGGAGTTTACCCAAAGGAAAATACAAGTTCCATTTCCACAACAGTGCGGGCCTCAGTTACGAAATACAAGAATGTTGGGACTGCATCAGTAAAGGTGAGACACCACCTGTCTTTGAAACCAAACTTCATCATCATCATCATATCAGCCGAAAGACGTCCACTGCTGGACATAGGCCTCCCCCAGGCGTCGCCACATTGACCGGTCCCGTGCGTCTCGCAACCAGCGGATCCCCGCAACCTTGGCTCTGAGACGTGATCGCTTACAATGGGCCTCATCAGAAAGCTTACAGTCACTCAAAGGGCAATGGAGAGGGCTATGCTCCGAGTTTCCTTGCGTAATCGAATCAGAAATGTAGAGATCCGCAAGAGAACCAGGGTTACCGATATAGCCCCAAGAATTGCCAAATTTATTTAATCAAAATTTTAAATTCTCTAACAGACAAACGCATAATCTAATTCTAAACCTAGGTCTACTTAGAAGCATCAAATTTTACACAAGACTTGCTTTATAGTCCTCGCCAAACTTCTGGGCCGCCCTCAAGTTGGTTTACCGGATACGCGACGCACGAAACGGTGCTGTTTTGTATGAGATTTACGACTGCGCAGCCATTGTAGCCAACTTCAGGGTGGCCAAGAAGTTTGGCGAGAACTATAACTAATGTGATTAGGTGACCACTAAGAAAGGATTTTTCAAGATTCATCTATTCCAAAGGGGCTAGGCTATATAGGAAGAAAGTTTGTATGGAATTGCGTAATTTTTATTAGGTTAAGTATTAGTAGGTAGGTATACCTCCTGACCTAGGGCTATGCTCGGAATTTCCTTGCGTGATCACGTCAGAAATGATGATATCCGCAGGAGAACCAAAGTTACCGACATAGCCCGAAGAATTGCCAAACTTAAGTGGCAGTGGGCAGGGCACATTGCTCGCAGAACGGATGGCCGTTGGGGCCGAAAAGTTCTGGAATGGCGACCGCGAACCGGAAGACGATATGTTGGAAGGCCTCCCACTAGGTGGACCGATGACCTGGTTAAGGTTGCGGGAAGGCGCTGGATGCGAGACGCACGGGATCGGTCAATGTGGCGACGCCTGGGGGAGGCCTATGTCCAGCAGTGGACGTCTTTCGGCTGAAATGATGATGATGATACCTCCTAGCTTGCCATTTGTTCCCAGCCGCCTGCACCTTGTGGGATTTGAACGTGGCGTATGACAACTGTCTGTGTGTTATACTGGTCGGACAAAATTTAAATACCTACCTAGTTGAAACTAAATTTTAGCTAATCTATTGCACCGGTATTACAGCAGCCAATGAATCAAAAACACTGATCCCTTACAAACTGCTTTATTTTCAAAACATTTTGTCTTACAATATCACTATTATATTTTATTTCAAATAACAAGTCCGTGTTTACCTTCTTCAAACATAGAAGGCACGATCTTCGCGACGACTTAGTTTTGTTTGTAAGTAGTCATTAACTCGATATACATGTGCAAATAAGTACGCAACTCTTTGTTACCTTCATTCGTCACGCCACGTCTGAAAAATGCTAATTTCATTTTTATGTTTTCTTCAATCATTTTTATGATTGTGCACAGTGTGTTTGGAAACGGGAGGACAAAGTATATACACAATACATTAACATAATATATTCTGCTGTTTCGTTTCAGGTTTGCTGGAAAGCCCGAAAATGAGCTTAGATGAGACTGTTCTACTCTCAAAGCTGACCGACACAATGCGAGCACAAGTAGGCGTCTTAGAAGCCGAACTAAATTGAGAGAACGAAATATAAATGCCATTACCTATAAACATAAGATATATTAGCCAGTCCAAGTTTTTATAATACTTAAACATATACAATACGTAAAAATATTTGCTTTAATTATATTATATTGTAATGCTAAGTGCCAGCGGAACAAAAGAGCTATGCGTTGTGATATTTTACCTTTATTCGGCGTACATGTTTATAAAAGTTACTTAAAGTACAGTATTTACCTCAAAACTAACTGTGATTATTAGTGTGTTGTGAGATGGTTGTTAAATGTTAATATAAAAAAATATTTACCGCACAAAATGTGAGTTATTTTTATTTCAAAACAATCTCGTATCAATCTTATAATTTTAATACCTTTACAATTTGATGTTCTCATGAAAAAAATATTCTCCTCTTCGTAGTGAAGGATGACAAAATAAATAAGTTTCGTAGTCTAAAAAAGTTTTAAACGCAGCTTATTCACGCTGTCCTTAATATTGCTGGTTGCGTCTTCATTGTCTTGGCGGGCAGTTTATTTGTCGTAGCTGTCGAGTACTTTGCGGATGATGTTGGCTCCGTCGCGGATCTGTTGCTCGTTGATGACGAGAGGGGGCGCCAGACGGATGCACTGGCCGTGCGTGGTCTTGGTCAGGAGACCGGCGTCACGCAGCCGCAGGACCACGTCGTATGCTGAGATGCCTGCAAAGTAAATAGTCGTTGAGATGAGTAGGAACTTTTAAAAGTGTAGAGAAGGGTACGCTTTGTGGCAATGTTCAATTTAACGGAACACATTTTATATTTTTTATTTTATAGCACAAAATAGGTTGCGGCGCCGCCTTACGTACTTTGTGTTTATAGCTACATCGATGAACGTTAAATAATTTTGGCAATGTCAAGGCTGTTGGTGATAGTCAATCTACAATAAAGAACTGTCATACAACTATTGGTCAGTGCTTGTAGGTGTAGCGCTGGCATAATAGATGCCATGTCACAATTTTGGTTAGAACATTTAGAACGAAACAATATAAATATTAAAACATTATTTTGAATGTTTTACCTACATCACTAGTTGACGGTTGACATTTGATGACGACGACACTCATGCGAAAAAAAATGTAACCGAAAAAATTTAGAATACTGATTAGTAGAATCTAAATTCAAACTCCATGGAAAAATTGAATTATGAATCTACTAATCAGTGTTTTAAACTAATTACATTTATGTTTTTTTTTTATAAACCTTTTAAATTTAAAGAAAGGCCTTGGGGATCCATGGGGCTTAGGGAGGGGGGGAGTAAACTTTGCCCTAAGTTGAGACAGCAAACCATAGCTAAATAAAACTTGGAATTGATTGGTCAGAAGTTCCCTGATACTATTGGTCTCGCTATGTAAAGTATGTAATGACTTACTGTCATGAACAACGATGGCACACATGAGTCCCCTGCCGCGCACGGTGGTCAACTTGTTCTTAGGGATCTTGTTCAGCTCATCAACCAGAATCTTGCCAAGCCTCTCCGCGTTTTCACATAATTTCTCCTCTAATAGTACCTGGTGACAGAAGATATTTGTCATAAATTAAATCTGGCCTACACTAGCAGATTGTCGGATAATGGTCGTTTCAGTATTTAGGAAAATTGAAGAGTACCTAATGAAGGAGTACCATTTTTTTTAAATATCCAGCTTAGGTAGACACGAACAACTATCAGTAGATCATACAAATATTTGTTTTAAGCGGGAATAGAACCCGCGACACGCAGCGCAACACACTCGATGCGCCCACCGAGTCGTCAAAATGCAGATACAGTCAGCATAAAAAGTAGCATTGCAGGCAAGTCCACTCGATGCTCCACAATTTAAGTACCTATAATCATCTGAACAACAAAAGTATTCAGATTGTTGTGAGCCCAGATGTTAAATTTTATTATAAAAATAATATTTCAAAACAAACTGAATGATGGTTATAAACAAGCTCAATGTCAACGGTTGTTCAGAAATATTTGATAAATGAGTGTTTATATCATAATGACGCAAATAATGCTAAAAATAATTTGAATACTTTTGTTCTGCAGATGTTATTGGTCCTATAGGAGTGTAGAGTATCTGAATACATGGCGCTTTCCTATACCTTACCAAGTGATTTTGTTTTTTATCAACATACAATTTTTCCAGGCCTTCGTTTAATCAAATACCCACACAATTTATACAAAAACAAGTCTTTCAAAAGGAACAAAAAATCAGCTTTTCAATTTATAGGTACACATATTTGCGCGACTAACGAGAATTGTCATGAAACGACAAAGAGAGAAATAAAAGGACCAATCACATAGACGGAAATCCACAACGCGTCTTTCATCTCGCACGTGATTTGTCGATTGATAGTATCAAATACTTCGCCTTGCCGAATTCACTTACGCAATTAGAATGCCGGAGTAGTAGTAGATTTTTTGATCATACTGACCTGTCCGGTCAGTATGATCAAAAAATCTCGATAAAATAAAGGGAACAGCTGTTTTTTTTGCCTAATGCCTGTTCTGTTCATACCTTGATGGCTTCAGTGGCAACTGCACAAGCCAAAGGATTGCCGCCATATGTTGATCCGTGAGTACCAGGCTTGATCACCTGAAACAAACAAACGTAATTTGTTAAAAGATAACGTCGTTTAACGTTATGGTCTGCAATAAAATCCTAAACAAATTGCAGAATTAAACATAATATGAGCTCTTATGTTTCCATGTGTTAAAATGTAATGATTTTATTATTTGGTATGTTTGTTTTAGTTCTGTCAAATCCAGAGTTAGGTAACGCCAGCTGTACCCTATTATTGGTTTAGGAACTTAGGTCACAAACATAAGTCATGCATGCAATATAGAATCTTAACTTGTATTATAAAGGTAAAATCGTATATTTGTTGGTAATGGGTAATAGCTTAAGAAGCACTGATCGAATTCTTTCACTGATAAAAAAGCTACTCCAACGCTGAGTGTTTTATCCTCAATAATTCTACGGGACCAACAGAGTGGGTATTAATTTATAATTATAACGCATCCTCATTAAGCAGTTAGGGGTCTATCGTGACGACACTTACATCCATAACATTGCTGTTAGCCAAAACAGCGGACACCGGCAACACTCCTCCACTCAGCGCCTTGCCAAGGATGAGGATGTCGGGCTTTACGCCCTCGTGGTCCACCGCCAACAGTTTACCGGTACGACCTGCAACAAACACAAAGTTTTAGAAGAGACAAAAAGGACCTTAGTGTCGATAGGCGATATCGGATATCGCGTAGCCGTTTTGTCTATGAAAATTTTAAGTAAGAATAGGGTCGAATTGAATTGCATCCATGCACGTGAACTTGCAATTTAAATCGCCTTTCGATCGATGTGATATAAATCGAATTGCGTCGAACCATGCATCGGGAATGTCGCTTACTCGTCAAAACTTTTCAGTCTGTGTATGTATGTATGTTTGTTCCTATGTGGCCAAGGCCGTCTTAAGCTATGCTGGGGCCCTTGGGCACACAAGAATGTGGGGCCCTTAGGCACGCAAGAATTTGGGGCCCTTTTTGGAAAATAAAGAAAGCGAATTATACTAATATTTTTCTACTATGATCTTCTATTTATTATGGGTAATCAAATATATAATATAATCTGTCATTAATGATATTAGTATGCTGCTGGTTTTTTGGTTACGATTACGATAGTGGTTTGACTTGATTTTGTCTTAATTTGGTTAAATAAAATCGTAATTTTTGAATTAAATTATAAGAGAAAAGTAAGTTTTATTTTCGACCCCGTTGCTCAAAGTTACTGTGCCCGGCAAAAATGTTTTGAGAATAAATGTGAGAGAAATTGTCGGTCCTTCGGGGCCCCCTGAGGTTGGGGGCCCTGGGCACGGGCCCCGTGTGCCCTTATGGTAAAGACGGTACTGTATGTGGCGTTCTAGAGATCAAATGCGTTGGCCGATTTTGTTGATTATTACGTCAATCCATTCGTCTTAACCCTGCGGGTGTCACTGGTTACATTATAATTGGAAAATAGAAAAAATGGCGGTTTTGGGCGCCATGTTGTGGGGGACCAAAAATTTTTTTGCTTCCAAACCCATCGTGTGGAGTATCAAACTAAAGGATTTCAAAAATATATACCACTTATATGTTTAAATGTACCTAAATCTAAAATAAAATAGTAATAAATAAAAAAAGATAATTAAAAAAATCTAAATACCCGACTGCTTAAGAAGCAAACTAAAAAGACGTAAACAAGAAGAAAATCATGCTGTGCATTCGGTGGATACAGCTGGTTTTAGTCAGCCAGCTCGCAATTAAGTATCCTCCGACTGCACATCATGATTTTCTTCTTGTTTACGTCGTTTTAGTTCGATTCTTAATTGTTAATTTAAACTAGATAAGTCGGTTAAATATTAATGCGAAACTCAAACCTCGTTATCTATGACAACAATTTAACCAATGACAAATAGATAGTGATATATAATATTACGCAGATAAGTTACGACTATAAACATTATTATTGCAAAGATTGGATGCCTTAAGAAGGTCAATGTAATGCAGGGTAGTGTTTTGCGTAAGCCAACTACCATTTTTAGAACACTGATAAAAACTGTTGACGAATAATAACAAAACAGAAAAATATTATTAGCTGCGGTCTATAATCAGACTACCACAATGGAAATGTTTTATTTATATCCTCCGTCTATTTAAAGTTAAACGCAGTAAACACATTCATCTATCATTGTTGACACTGGCGATAACCTTTCGTCTTGACCTGTCATGTACTTAAACTTACCCAAACCGGTCTGCACTTCATCGGCGATCCACAGAACGTTGTACTTGGTGCACAGTTCTCTCACTTTCCTTAAGTAACCATCGTCTGGGATCACTGTACCAGCTTCGCCTTGGATAGGTTCAACCATGAACGCAGCTACGTTCGGGTCTTGAAGTGACTTCTGCGGATTTAAAATGCAATGGTCTCTCTAAATTCTGTTTAATGCACGCATGTTGCTAAAAAAATTATGTCTTTAAATGTGGATGGATGGAGACGGAGGATGAAAGAAAAGGGAATCAGTAGTAGGACTGGTCAGTCAAGGCCGATGGTAAAAGTCAGTGAGGAACAAGGTCAGAAAGATGATATTGTACGTACCTCCAAAGCATCAGTATCGTTATAAGGAATCAGGTGGAAGCCAGGCATGTAGGGCCCGAAGCCCTTGTAGCAGCTGGGGTCTGACGACGCTGAAACTGCAGACAGTGTGCGGCCCCAAAAGTTACCCTCGGCGAAGATTATCTAGAGGAAAAAAAACTAAATTAAAATCATTTCATCCGTTTGGGAGCTACATACACACATCAAACTTATAACGCCCCTCTATCAGTAGGATGTTAAAAAAAAAGTTAAATAAAAAAATTAAAAAACCCGACTGCTTGAAAAGCAAACTAAAAAGACGTAAACAAGAAGAAAATCATGCTGTGCAGTCGGAGGATACTTATTCGCGAACCCAAACCCAGATGTATCCTCCGACTGCACAGCATGATTTTCTTCTTGTTTACGTCTTTTTTTTTTAGTTTGCTTTTCAAGCAGTCGGGTTTTTTGATTTTTTTAATTAACTTTTTTTATTTACAACTTGTTAGATACTTTTTTTTAGAATTAGGTACATTTAAACATATAAGTGTTATATATTTTTGAAATCGCCATTTAAAACCCTTTATTTTAATACCCCACACGATGGGAAAAGAAAGATTGGAAGAAAAAAAAAATTTTTTTACCACAAAATGGCGCCCAAAATCCGCCAACGCGTTTGGTCTCTAGAACGCCACATAGGAACAAACATACATACATACATACATACATATATACATACATAGACAAGTAAACACATTACCCTCCTTCGGCAGTCGGGTAAAAAAATGACGTTTAATTTTTTGAGTCTCGCTCGCACAGAATTTGCTCATACAAAAATGTAACATCGCCAAACTTACAGATAATCCTAGATCCTTCTTTAAAAACTGTTCCTTAGGACTATCCGGGCCAAAAAGCCGGAGATTGAACACACAGACAGACGTGGCTGACCCATATCAACATGGAATCCCACCGTATTCTCGATGTCCAAAGGACCGGATTCTTCTAGTCTTTACGAAGATTGATAACCCTTGATAAACAACACTTCATAAGCGATATAATGTACTCATTAATAAAATTTTAAGACACATGTTTCAACGCTAGAGGTCAAAGTTTAGGCACGGTAAAGATATCTAGTTTAGGTACGCGAGTCTTGCGTAATGTTGGTATTGATTAGGTAGGTACCTCTCTGATAAGATTTAATTGGCCCAGGATAAAATATTGTGCATAAGCATTATGCTGATATGATTGTTGCACTTTTGTTTTTATTAAATGCTATAACTAAAACTTATGTTGCATTAAGTTGTTATAGTGTTGATTAACAGTATCAGATAAGGATAACATAATATTTTCATAATTCCATCATATTATCTTGTTAGGTAGGTTAATTTTCTAGGTTTACAATAATGAGGTTCCTATTCATATTGTGTAGGTAGATAGGTACCAACGACTCAAATACTTACGTTTGTCAACAACGAGAGTAGGATGACATTGCACTTTTTGAGTAGGTTCATTTTAATATTTATAATTGTTTTTTAGGGTTCCGTACACAAAGGGTAAAAACGTGTCCCTATTACTAAGACTCTGCGGTCCGTCTGTCTGTCCGTCTGTCTCCAGGCTGTATCTCATGAACCGTGATAGCTACGAAGTAGAAATTTTTGCAGATGATGTAACGTATTTCTGTTGCCGCTATAACAACAAATACTAAAACACAGAATAAAAAAAAATATTTAAGTGTAGTAATACCCCATCCATACAACAAACGTGATTTTTATGCCGTTTTTTTGCGATAATGGTACGGAACCCTTCGTGCGCGAGTCCGACTCGCACTTGTTGAAATTTACAAGTAGGTACCGCATCTTTGGTATAGATGGTTCAAGTGCTACTTTTGAACGTGAGGTCTTGTCTTGTGTCCGATTTCCAAGTCGTACTACGTTTTTAGTTCTTCCATCTGGAACTTCTCAGTAGCAGGCTCGCAGACTAATTGCGTAAGTGAATTCGGAAAGGCAAAGGGTTTGACCCCCTGAAAGGGTATGAACAATTGACCAATCACATGCGAGATGAAAGACGCGATATGGATTTCCGTCTTCGTCTATTCAATTAGGCTGCCGGAGTCTGGAATTTATGTCTGGTCGATGGCTGTCGATGGTATTCGCACCCTGTTATGGAATTGGAGACTCAAACTTGACTGGCGAAATGAGGGGGTACTCTACTTCCTATTCCTTTGAAGAATACAGGCATACATGTATATATATACTGATATACATGCATTGTTACATTCATAAGTGGTAGACTACAAATGTTTACCTTAGCTTGTCCATCGGGTACTTTCTTGACCTCATAGGCCCACTTCCGGGCGATCTTGCAGGCACTCTCTCCGCCCTCCACACCGGTGTTCATAGGCAGCAGACGGTCGAAGCCGAGGAGGTCCGTCATGAACTTCTCGTAATTACCCAGCTGGTCTGAGTAGAATGCTCTGGAAAACGATATTTGAGATCACGTTATTGAAATACAAATAAAAACTGCCAACATAAACAATTAGTGGGGAAAGGCTACTTTCTCCATCTATGTTTGAGTCCGCTTCCAGTCTAACCGCATGGAGTCAGCGTAAAACTGGTGTCAAATCGGGCACTAGGGACCCGTAATAATTGCCAAAGATCTACAATCTATAATTGATATCCACGTTGGTCTATGCATGGACAGTGGAAAAGCATCTGAAGTCACATGTTATTCAAAGTGAATTGAAGGTCAGGTTGGGTAAATATCTGTAAAAGCTTTCTGTCAGTAAAATTATCATCAGTACCTACAAATTGCCAGAAATTAAGTAGGTACCTTTGATTAACAATCAACTTCAGAATTTATGGTTTGCAATGGTGCTGGTATCTAAATAAGGATTAATGTTTTCAATGGTAACACCATACGACGATGATATTCGATGATTTGTGTATGCTTCAGGAGAAAAAGAAAGAAAGTGATTCATTTACCTGGACACAAGGGTGAGTTTGTCGGCCTGTTCCTTGAGAGCAGCTATGATCCTGGGGTGGCAGTGTCCCTGGTTCACTGCGGAGTATGCGCTAAGGAAATCGTAGTACTTCTTGCCTTCTACATCCCATACGAAGACTCCTGAAAATAATATTACGGGGTAAAAAAATATTACGCGGTAAAAATATATTAAAGAATACCTAATATTGAAGCTATACATCAGCCTTCCAGCCCATCAGCTGTCAGCATTACTATGTACGACGTACCAATGCTCATGATTTCGTTGTGAAAGAGAGACGAAGCTATACAAGACGAATAGCACGGTCTCTTTTTTCACAACGGATTCGTGATCGCGTTGACACGTCATAGTAATAGCAGAAGATTTGGTAAAGGGAATGGTACACAACGATACACATAATTATTATCTAAAAAGGCCTTATATTTCTTTCTTAAATATAATTACAAAATCTAAAATATTTAGGTTATATAAATTTGACTACGCTAGTAGGAACCCCTCGCTCTCGAATGTGAAGGCCTCCTCTTCATCATCATCATCAGCCTAATAATGTTCCCACTGCTGGGACACAGGCCTCCTCTCTGTGAGAGGGATTGGGCCGTAATCCACCACGCGGGCCCAGTGCGGATTGGTGGATGTCACAAGTCTTCGAATTTTTGCTACTGGGACATGCCGCATGCCGGTTTCCTTCATCGTTTTGAGAGCAGTGGTGATGAAATAATTTACACAAAGTAAAGAGCCTACCTAGGTTCGAACCCACGACCTACAACTTTTAAACCTACGGCTGTTACCACCGGGCCACCACTGCCCTCCTCTAGAGACTTTCATATTTCCATATTTTCACTGTCTCAATGGATGGATACAGCGAAAATAAGGAAACCAGCGCCAGCCACTTTTATCATTTTTTCAGCCCATTGGGCATTGTTGGTCACTTTCTAGTGCCTGGTGGTCCTTGCCAGGATGTTATCCTGTAAGTCCATCGGTTGTCTGTCAATGTCTATGTGACCAGCCCAGCGCCATTTGAGTTTTTTATAGTGATATAGGTATGCACGTGCATATTATTATGTTGTTAATTGCTAATCTACCTTCACAAGTTTTTGCAATTTAAATCTCCTAAAATACAGTATGCACGAGCAAAAGGTAGCTATTAAGAGTAGTTATTCATTAAAGTTCTTTATACAAATATTTTATCAGTTATGTAGTTTATACTATTGTATTTGAGAATTACTATTAACCTAAGCTAAAGCAATTTAAATATTACAAATGTAAACCGTTTCGTACTTATTTATTTTGTAAACTAGTTTCGAGATTGAGCGTCAAGGAATTTTTATGGCATTATAAAACCATAAAAAAATATCTCTCGTGACGTTAATCATGATGTTATATTATAGCGCAGCGTGATAATGTGGTTCATTAAATTAATTTATTAACTTAGTTCGTATTTACCCATAGGCGTACCCAGCTTCTGACCTAGGGGAGGCAAGTCGGGTTTTTTAGGTCGGATCGTCTGCGGCTGCTATGTCATACACACTACACAAACACACCTACATGAAACATTAGGTATATGTAGTGTGGTGTGTAGGGCAAACAGCCGCAAATGATCCTGCTTTATAGGTAGTTAAATAGATAAAAGTAAATTTTCATATGTCCATATCTATCTTTATTATTGCTAAGCAGAATGTATGTGCGTGTCACAATCACAACACAATATCAATCAGACAGATTTCTATACTTTAATAAAGACACTGAATGAATATTTTTTGATCACCTACGTTTGATTTAGTTTTAACTCCTTCAAAACAATAAAATGTCAAATGAAATAATTTATTTCAAATAAATGCTAGTCGCTCGCAACTCGCTACCGAAGATTACCAGATTACCGAGCACAGCAGAGCGTTCAACGCTCGGCTAGATTCGGTAATCGTCGTGCGCGGTTTTTTGGCAATTGCACCGTGCATTTTGTCAGTGTCTACTACGCAGTTTATTTAAAAGTTAGAGCATAAGGCCCCGTTTACACTTTGATTAGTAGATTTAGAGAAGATTAGGCGTAGAGTAGAGATTATTAGGCGAGTTCATACATGTTCTGAGAGATTTCCAGGGGGGAGCAGCTGCCCCTCCCTGCCCCCCCTGGGTACGCACATGTATTTACCCTTAGGCTAAGAGGACCGTGCGTGACCCGCAACCTAATTGCGTAAGTGAATTCTGCAAAGCAAACAAGTCGATTCCTTCAAAGAATTAGTATCATTTATTTCAACTTTTTCGGTATTGTGAAACTAATTTGGAAAGAGTTGAGTGAAGTTCATCTACTGCGTTATGTTGCATGAAACTCGAATGATTTATTTCCAAATCATTATGACATAATTTCATTACACAATACCAATAGTGAAGTTTTATCTCGATTCTTCCGCTTTCGTTCATTCTTTACAATCAATTCTACGTAAAAATATTGGTAATGGAAAGGAGCATAACCTTTCCTTTTCAGAGTGTAATATGCAATACGTAAAGTCGTTTTTGGGAAGGTTCCGACTTGTTTGCTTTGCAGAATTCACTTACACAAATAGGCTGCCGGAAGGAAATATCTTATATGCCGATATTATAGAGATTTCCCTTTTAACGTGCTGCCCCGTAATTGATTTAAATCTCTTCAATTTGGTCTCCGTTTTTCGAAAAATCATCTGTAATTATATCTTTTATATACCTAAATTAACCAGAATATATGGCGCAAGGATCCTAATCTTAAAATACACCACTGTATTAGGCTGTAAATGCTCGTTAACACAGAGGTCCGTTTTACCGGTCCGCTTTATCGTAGGTATACGTTTTTATTCGGCGCTGACGCGGACGTATGTAGTTGTATGGGCGAGTTCACATACATGACAGTATTCCAGATCCAGTAAAAAATACCGACCCGAGAAAATATACTGCAGTCCTTTTTACCCGACTGCCGAAGGAGGGTAATGTGTTTATCAGTCTATGTATGTATGTATATAGGTATGTATGTTTGTTCCTATGTGGAGTTCTAGAGACCAAACGCGTTGGCCGATTTTGATGATTCTTTTACATATATTTAAATGTACCTTATTCTAAAAAAAATAACTAAAAAGATGTAAATAAAAAAGTTAATTAAAAAAAAACAAAAAACCCGACTTCATAAAAAGCGAACTAATTAATTAAAAAAATCAAAAAACCCGATTGCTTAAAAAGCAAACTAAAAAGACGTAAACAAGAATTACATATTCGCGAGCTGGCGGACCAAAACTAGATGTATCCTCCGACTGCACAGCATGATTTTCTTCTTGTTTACGTCTTTTTAGTTTGCTTTTTAAGCAGTCGGGTTTTTTGATTTTTTTAATTAACTTTTTTTATTTCAGATTTTAGTTATTTTATTTAGAATTAGGTACATTTAAACATGACAGCCAGTGACACTCGCAGGATTAAGACGAATCGATTGACGTTAGAATCATCAAAATCGGCAACGCGTTTGGTCTCTAGAACGCCACATAGGAACAAACATACATACATACATACTTACATACATATATACATAGACTGATAAACACATTACCCTCCTTCGGCAGTCGGGTAAAAAGACGTAAACAAGAAGAAAATCATGCTGTGCAGTCGGAGGATACATCTGGTTTTGGTCAGCCAACTCGCGAATATTTATCCTCCGACTGCACAGCATGATTTTCTTCTTGTTTACGTCTTTTTAGTTCGCTTTTTATGCAGTCGGGTTTTTTTTTTGACTTGACAACGTCTAATAAGTCCATGAGCGCCGCCTCGCCGGCTGCATGCACGAAAAAGTGTCCCGTTACGCTCGTTGTAACGTTACGATCGGAGCGAGAGCACTACACGAGCGAGCGAAAGGCACGATCGGCTTGAGCGTTGGCGTTCGGCTTTCATCAATGTTTTGTTATGACGTTGTCATGTTAAACTATCGTCCGTAAACAGACTTTACACACAACCAATTTTTTTTAATTAACTTATTTTTTACAGGTCCGCTTTATCGTATGCATTTTATTCGGCGCTGGCGTATGTAGTTGTATAAGCGAGTTCACATACATGACAATATTCCAGATCAAGTAAAAAATACGGGGACCCTATTACTAAGACTCCGCGGTCCGTCTGTCTGTCTGTCTGTCACCAAGCTGTATCTCATGAACCGTGATAGCTAGACAGTTGAAATTTTCACAGATTATATATTTCTGTTGCCGCTATAACAACAAATACTAAAAACAGAATAAAATAAATATTTAAGTGTGGCTCCCATACAACAAACGTGATTTTTTGCCGTTTTTTGCGATAGTGCTACGGAACCCTTCGTGCGTGAGTCCGACTCACACTTGGCAGGTTTTTTTTGGAAGTCGTCGGTTGTATGTTTTTGAAAAACGTTTTAATTTTCACTTTTTAGTTATAGTACATACATAGCTCTATAGAAGGTACCTATAATGCACAAAGTTATGCGAGAATAGATTACCTGAATAACATAAAACTTGAACATAACCAGTGAAATGAGAGTGTACCAGAGTGACCTGTACACATCTGCGTATCCCTTTAGAGCGTACCGGCGTGATGTTATGTTATGAAATGGCGTAAACAATAAACAGACATGCGATTGCAGCAATCCCGAGAGCTTTGCCGTTGTTTATTGAAGAGTTCTGTTGTATATTTCTGAAGTTCTTCATCAAATCATGACCAAATTTAAATGGGACCACATGAGACTCCAGCTTTTAAATAAAAAAAGAATCATCAAAATCGGTCCATATAATAGAAAATTTACATGCACGTTAGGGATAGAGAAAGATGCCATTATAATGAAGTTGTGAAAAGTCCTCATCGATAGCATATAAGCAATATTTTTTTATAAAGTGTCTCAAAAATCAGTTTTCAGCTTAATTCTCGGCAAGTTATGATTTTACTGTAATTTGTGCTCAGAGCAAGTTTGTTTCTTGTTCAATTGTGCACAAACGTTGGTGTAAATTTTCAGTTTCTATGGAATGTATGCAAGGGTACCCCTATTTTCCGGGCTAACTTGAAGTCCGGTCAAGTCAGGCTGGTCGTCGGCCATCCTCCATAAAAATTGAACACGGCGCACAAAAACAAAATCCGCGGGGTCACCAATATGTGTTTATTTATTAGTTTTGCTTCGTTAGTGTGTTAAAAATCGCTCTTGCCTTTGTCTTAGGCGTCCATTTGTCTCGGCTACAATGACATAGTTTACCCACTGATATCAAAAATGTACCTACTATTACATCAATTCAGAAAATTATACGCTATAATACGAAACCAACAGGTTTTATTGGCCTTTTTGCCGACCGTACCTCCGAATAGAAGGAGGACTTTGAACATATGTATACTATTATATACTACTAGTATCATGGTGAACTTTACACGTTGCTTGCAATGCAGACCTTCTTGACCCTCCTCATAGGAAGTCTCAAGTAGTCTGAATTTATGTAAATGAATTAGATCTGTCTACTTAGGCGGGCCGCATACGTACGTTTTCTGCATTCGATTTCCGAATACGGAATACAGATTCGGAATTCCATGAACCTAGCGCAGACGTTAGTTTTTTCTTGTTTGGCTGGTATTCGATACGTACGTACGGAAAGTGTTCCGTTCGAAAAAAAGACGTGTGCGGCAGTCAATGTATTTTATTAGCGTACGGTGCATTCGGGATTCCAAATACGGAAAACGAATTCGGAAATCGAATGCGGAAAACGTACGTATGCGGCCCGCCTTATCTAAAAACCCAGTCATATTTGATAAGTAATAGCAAGGTATAGGATAGGCTTCTCTGCCTTATAAGCACAAACTCAATGATCGAAGCTCATTTTCACTAAACTTTGTAAATACTTACAACAAAAATATCAGTTCACCGTTTAAGAAAATAATTACATTTAATTATGGAGAAACCAGCTTGCAACGTAGGTATTTGAGATATAGCGTCGAATTTGGATAATTTATTCATTTATTTTTGGCTTATAACAAATAGAGAATTTAAATTATCACTTTCTTCAGGTTTAAATCTCTGTTTCCTTTGCCAAAAGCCACCTCTAAGTTGGCCTTTTTTCCCTTAACCTTGTTCTTTTGTGTCTAGACCAACTATTTTTTTTTACTAATTACTAAAGTAGAAACTACTTTATTACAATAATTAAATAAAAAATAAATAAATACAAGTGCTGAACGTACCTTCACCGCGGCTAAGCGCGACGGGCACGGGGGCGTAGTTGCGGCACCCGTATTTGTCCTCCAGTGCGAAGATCTCCTCCGAAGACAGCTGATCCTTCTGGCCAACCATGGTGCTGCACCAACAAGACAATATCAAATACAATCAGACGTCCAAGAAATAATAGATCATATGCCGCGACACATCTTTCTTATTTACATAGCTAATTTAATAAAATAGGTACGTACATTATTTCGTGTTTATCTTGTTTAACTATCTGAAACCGCAGCTATTACCTACTTCGGTGACTATCTTTACAATAATGACGAAAAATTGTGTTTATGTGGCTTTATATAGTCCCGAGATGAGACAATAAAGAGCTTAGATTACAGCTCGCATATCTAGTTAAATTAATTAAATAAATAAAAACTTATTATTAATCACATTGTGCCCAGTGATAAACTCACTATTGACTTATTGTTTAATTGATTAAAGATCATAGAAATGGCACCAAAAGCAGTTAGTGTTACCAAGTAAACAAAGATTTGCTATTTATGTACGAGTCGGTAAACTCATCTTTCACTGAATGTCAATGAGATGTAATTATAAACTAATATTGCATTCATGTGTAGTTATAATTCGTAGAGTAAACAATACGATAAACATTTAATGAATGGTTAATTGAAAGTATGCTGATGAAATATGTACCTTTCGACTGCGAATTTCATTTTAAATATCGTTGATTATAACACTTTTAGTGGGGTAAACTAAGAGATGTGTGTCAGCTTCCGAATTTGTCCAATGACTGAATAAATAGTGATAAATGACCGCCGGCGGAAAATTACAACTTGGACTGTTTACTGTGTCTCAAAGTTACGTCATACGGCCCCCCGGGCCGATAATATCAATCGCCAGGCAAGCGTCACTCGCGCCATTTAACCCGCTCAACACATTCTTCATATCAAGGTTATTGACAGGAATTTGCAATAAAAAATTTCCATTCGGAAAACTTTGGGCTTGGCAATCGTCTATGTCTGCTAAAGCAAGTCAAACTAACTTCAGACTAAAAATTATCCTATGTCCTAATCATGGTCTCCCCGTGTGGCAAGTGTCATCAAAACCCGTGAAAAGGTAACTATTCTTCGTTCGTTCATTCGTCGGTACACTCTTGGCAGAGCGGTCGTGGTCATGGTGCAGTGAGACTTCGAGCTGCGTGCGATGCAATCCCTCTCTGTCGGCTGTTATTTGTGTGCACTCATGCAATGGGCCGACTACTGCAGACTTTATCTGGTCGGTCCATCGCATGGGCGACCTGCCGCGTGCTCTTTTTACCCGACTGCCGAAGGAGGGTAATGTGTTTATCAGTCTATGTATGTATGTATGTAAGTATGTATGTATGTATGTATGTATGTATGTATGTTTGTTCCTATGTGGCGTTCTAGAGACCAAACGCGTTGGCCGATTTTGATGATTCTTACGTCAATCGATTCGTCTTAATCCTGCGAGTGTCACTGGCTACATTAAAATTATAAAAAACAAAAATGGCGGCTTTTGGGCGCCATTTTGTGGGGGAATAAAGATTTTTTTTTCTTCGAAACCCATCGTGTGGGGTATCAAAATAAAGGGTTTTAAGAGGCGATTTCAAAAATATATAACACTTATATGTTTAAATGTACCCAATTCTAAAAAAAAATAACTAAAAAATTGTAAATAAAAAAAGTTAATTAAAAAGATCAAAAAACCCGACTGCTTAAAAAGCAAACTAAAAAGACGTAAACAAGAAGAAAATCATGCTGTGCAGTCGGAGGATACATCTGGTTTTGGTCCGCCAGCTCGCGAATATGTATCCTCCGACTGCACAGCATGATTTTCTTCTTGTTTACGTCTTTTTAGTTTGCTTTTTAAGCAGTCGGGTTTTTTGTTCTTTTTAATTAACTTTTTTTATTCCTTCCACTCTACCCTGAACTGTAAGCCGTAGTAGAACAATAGAGTAGTTGCCTCATCGAGAAAAGGTATCAGACAGATAGTAACTACCGCATTTGTAATATTAGTATGGATGGATTGATTCTCAGTGATATTAAAAAAATATTCCTAGGGAACACGGGATAAAAAGTATCTCTGTGCCAAGTTTCGTCCAGATCCGTTCAGCCGTTCTGGCGTGATTGAGTAAAAAACATAGATCCATCCTCGCAAACTTTCACAATATTATACTAGCTCGCCCGCGTTGTATTAGTACTTCTCCCAATATCTTTATAAATGATAACCTATATGTTATTCTATCTAAATAGATACGAGCCCCTAGACGCCCCTAGATGTTGAGACCTACTACTGTTATCACTATTTGAAAGTCGAGCTCAAAATAACTTTGGTCATGAGACAAATGATAACATTAAGATCAAAACTTACCTATTTAGGTAGCTTAACCAAAATATTTTCATTAGCAGAACAGATAAAAGAATGCGGCACAGCTATTTGTATGGTATCAAGTATTTGATTATTTCATTTGAAATCTTTAATAGCAGCCCGGTGTCAGGCTTTCTGCCCAGCCGATGGCAAAAGGGTATCTACATGGGACAAATTGGTAAATTGTATCTAGAGTGCTAGAGGTAGGTACTGTGTCTACACTACACCTCTGCCTACATCTTATTTCATAACTATGCTACATAATTTATCAAGTAGTAGACACGCTTCGACCAATTAAACAAGTAATTTTATTATGACACGATTTCTTGCGAAAATACCCCGATTTAAACAGTAAAAAACCTATAACTATTGAACGGCTGAACCGATTCTCACCAAACATAGCTAAGAACACTCTCTATAAAGTCACCTTTCAAACAAAAACGATATCAAAATTGGTTCATCCGTTTAGGAGCTATGATGCCACAGACAGATACACTCATACACAAACACACACATAAAACTTATAATATCCCTCTTTTTCCGTTGAGGGTTAAAAATAGAATTGTTGATTGATGTCTGTTTCACAAATTAATATCCCAAACGATTGCATCACGACCAACGGTTCACGAATCCGTCGTGTACCTATATGTGTTACATCCTATCTAATTGAGAGGTGGCAACAATGACGAATATATTTATTTCTAATTATAAAAAATCGTGCATAGCGCGTATTACGTTTCTAGGTTAGAAGGCTGGCATAAGCTAGTAATTCAATAAGAATTTGAATTACTAGCTTCTGCCAGCGGCTTCGCCCACTTCAATGTCTAAAATTATTCCGAGAGAACATTATTCCCGGGATCAAAAGTATCTCTGTGCCAGTAGTATTTCTGTAAAGTTACATCTAAATTCGTTCAGTAGTTTTTGCGTAAAAGAGTAACAAACACACACACACAAACTCACAAACTTTCACGTTTATAATAGTAGTAAGATATATAGTAGGGTACCAGAGTTCATTGATTTTCTACCAAAGAAGCGCTATTTAGCGAGGCGGTGCGCGAAGAAAATATTCAAAGTGGTCCCATTTATTATCTTAGTCGGGCAGGCTTAGCGCAACTCTAGTGAAAAGCCTAGCGAGCTAGTGAGCTATAATTACATTTATTTAGTCAGACAGGCTTAGCGCAACTCTAGTGAAAAGCCTAGCGAGCTAGTGAGCTATAATTACATTTATTTAGTCAGACAGGCTTAGCGCAACTCTAGTGAAAAGCCTAGCGAGCTAGCAGAGCTATAATTACAAAATTTATAGCTTCTCATGACGGGGACTTTACGTATTTTACATACAAAAAAAAACGAAAGATGTGTGCAAGGGATGTGTGCACCGCTTAGCTACGCCGATTAACAGCTTCGCTGCGGAACCTCTCACCACTTAACTGCACATAGTTTCACAACTTCGCTACGCATCCTCGAATTTACAAATAGACAAACATAGGTAGACTAAAAGTAGCTGACAGACCCACAGGCCGAATAGACCACCCCCTGGGTTCCCGCATTGTCGAGGCAGGGGGGTCAGTAGCCGTGCCTTGGCGGCGCGGCGCACCGCCGCAATACTGGCACTCCTCTGCCGCCGCGGTCCCCAACCCTCAGCCGCGATATCGTATGGGACCTGGGACGCTCCATACGACATCGCGGTCTGCCTCAGTTGCGATGTCGCCCCTGTAATCAAGCGGCACCGCAACCTACTAGTTGGCCGCTACGTCGTTGTCTTAATCGGCAAAAGACCTGACGAGCGGCCCTTCCTCGGGTTCCTCTTCGCTTAGCATTGGTGGAAATATCAACAACAACAACAAATATTATTTTGAATGCTACGATTCTCATCCTCAATTCCTCACGCAGCCTCGCTATACAGGGTGTAATGGAAAGGTGTGATCATATTTTAAAAACTGCTTCCACCTTGTAAATGAAGAACTTTCTTCGAAGAAGACATAGACAATACCCCAAAAAAATATTGACTTTCCGTACAAAGTTGTCGCTGGCTAACCAAAATTCACACCATGTACCTATAGCGCGTCTTTGATGGAAAATCATCCTTATTGTCATAAGTTATGTTATTGTATTGTTTGTTCAGCCAATATTGGCATATCATTTCCTATACCCTATTGTTACAGATACGGTTATGATTTGCAAACTAAACAAAGCAAGAGGCATTATCATTACACAGCTACGCACTGCCACTTACTAGATGTATCCAGTACCTAACAAGTTATAATCCTTATACTTCAACATTTTCTCATAATACCCGATGATACAAATTCTTCAAGTAGGTATGTAATGCACAATAACCGCATACATTGATGAATTGCGTAATCTACCTATTATGTGACACAATGTGCTGATTATCTGTAGGTATCTATGTTGATACTGGTGGATAGCCGAACATGAGTTGAGACTCTTTCTTGCAAGTAACTTGATAGTCTTGTTGTTTTACTATATTTTGTAATACCTATTATT
The DNA here is from genome assembly GCA_945859665.1 of Anorthoa munda. NCBI lineage: Eukaryota > Metazoa > Arthropoda > Insecta > Lepidoptera > Noctuidae > Anorthoa > Anorthoa munda. The sequence continues at coordinate 24,396,690 of OX243900.1, read as the reverse complement.
GATAGTTTTGTTGGGTTGGTAGGCAATTTTTCCCAATATTGAGTTTGCGCTGTTCGCCAAGAGATTAGATAGATAATGTGGACTCTACGTATTTGCGTCGCGATGGGCGTGCAAGTGGACCCCCGTTGCACCCTCCTAGCTTTCAACAATTTATACAAAAGCAAAGAATAAAAAAATCACTACATTTTTCTACACTACAATCTCTATGTCAAATTTCATCCAGATTTTTCCAGCCGTTTGAGCTTGAAGAAGTAATTAAAATGGGATTCAAAAGTGGGATCCATCGAAAATAAATCTAACATACACACACTCACAAACTTTATATAGTATAATATTATATAGTGTGATTGTGATGTGATGTGATTATGCTGTTTTTTTTTTCACAAACCGAATTGTGCCCATTTCTAGGAGATTTTTTTTTTTAAATTGTTGAAGTACTTTGAAGATATATGGCTCTTCAACAAATGATGGAAAATATCTCGGGATTGCTGCAATCGTATGCCTGTTTATTTTTCTTACCATTTCACAACATAACATCACGCCGCGCGGTGCGTTCTAAAGGGGTACGCTGATGTACACATCAGCGTACGTTCACTCTGGTACACTCTCATTTCAACGGTTATGTTCAATTTGTTTTGTTTTGTTGATTGTGATTATTTTTTTTTTTTTTCCGTGTTGGAAAATCCTCATTGGATGTCCTCCACCCTGGGGAGGGTGGAGAGGTCTGTCAGACTCGAAGTGACTTAAAACCACCCCGGTGTTTCATCTCACACCTACGCTGGGGGTCGCGGGAACAACGATACTTCCGCAACCTCCAGCTAGTGCCGACTCGCCTCCGCGGGCCACGATATCGGGTTGGGGGGGGGAGTTGGACTCCCCCCACGACGTCTCAGAGGGGCGCGCGTGGAATACTACGCTCCACCACCTCGGTTCCTGATGTGTGGGGGGCGACGTACGTCCCCGAGTCCGTCGCCCCTGGACCCATTTAGGGGGGCTGGAAGAGGGCGTTGTCCGCCCTCCGCCGCCGACGCCCGGCGCGTCTGCTGCGGATCGGGTTAGCGGATGAAATCTCCCTCTCCCTCTCCGCAGCCTCCTTCTGCGAGACTAACCTAACCTAACTGTAAGTCTGTTTTGGAGATATGCGGAACAGGGTTTTAAGTCCCACAAACCTCCATAGAAAAGGGAGGATCCTCCGACCAGGCGGGTGTTGTGATCTGGTCCGGGCAGTGTAAATACAAAGGCGGATGCAACACAGACAGTACCTAGCTGTTCTGTAGCGCAGCAGGTTCCGTATCTATAAATTATTACAAACATGACTATACCACAGACATTTGGAAACTGTCTGCACTGTGATCGGTTTCGAAAGACATTGTTTTAACAAAAACGGCTGCAATAGCTTGTTACCTACTCGCTAGTGTCTGTACTATGATCGCGTTCGGAACGGCAATCGCACAAATGCGGCGGCTTTGCAGACAATCGAATCTTAAGGGCTTATTAGACTACACGGCATTCAGGGCCCTAAACCCTAATTTAGGGTGGTATAAAAACAGGTAGGAAGTTAGGGTTCCCAAAATATCGACCTTATTGACACCGAATGGTGGAGTGATCCGGTATTCAGGGATACTGTGTAGTGTAATAAGCCCTTAAGTTTGTCCTTGACCTAGCGACAAGTCAGTGCGTGCGTGAATTATTGGATATAACTATTGCATAAAGGACTGAAAACAGATTTATAAAGACAAATTAATGACTTTTTGAATAAGTCCTGCGTGGAGTACCGAAATTTGAGATTTTGAACAGACTCAAGAAGAGTCTTTTACCGCCAAAATGATGTAAATTACCAGCGCAGCGCGACTAGAAGGTTATTATATTTTATACATTTGCTGTGAAACTTTTTAGTTGGAACAACATTTCAAATTGATATTCGCACATGTGGTTTTTTGATAATGACTCGTGTCACTTATTTTACTCTTTGGTCACTTACCTACTTGAATATAAAATTTATCTGTGCAAACAACGTTTTTAATTCCATATCCTAGTTATCTACAACAAAAGGTTATGGGCCCAGAATAAGATTTCCTATCTATGATGTTTCCTCCCCAGTCAGCATCTACGAATCCCGTGATATCCTGCACTGCGGTGACTTGGGACTTTTATTGTGTTTTCAAATAACTAACTAGCTTCGCCCACGTGAAAGTCGAAATTATCCCGAGGGAACATATTCGCGGGATAAAAGTATTCTATGTGCTATTCCTGACTATATTATAATCAATCTCTGTGCTAAATTTCATCCAGATCCGTCCAGCCGACTGAGCGTGAAGAATTAACAAACATTCATACACCACGCATACACTCACAAACTTTCGTCTTTATAATATTATAGTGTGATGCGTAATTGTCATTTTTGCTGCGTTTTCAAATAAATGTGATTTAATACTAAAAACACCGACTATGGGTGTCTGTGTTAAATCCACCCTTTCATTGTCTTATAGAAACAAATGCAGCTGCACTACAAAACGCTGCGTTGCAGGTAGGTTCGGACAAACTATAACTGCGTTAAGCTATTCGCAAGATAATGCAGCACAGATTCTGTGTATCTGTGTTGATTACGCCTTTTCATTTTTTTCATTGCCTTATAGAAACAAATGCAGCTGCACTACAAAACGCTGCGTTGCAGGTAGGTTCGGACAGACTATAACTGCGTTAAGCCATTCGCAAGATAATGCAGCACAGATTCTGTGTATCTGTGTTGAATACGCCTTTTCATTTTTTTCATTGCCTTATAGAAACAAATGCAGCTGCACTACAAAACGCTGCGTTGCAGTTAGTTTCGGACAGACTATAAACTGCGTTAAGCCATTCGCAAGATAATGCAGCACAGATTCTGTGTATCTTTGTTGAATCCGCCTTTTAATTTTTTTCATTGCCTTATAGAAACAAATGCAGCTGCACTACAAAACGCTGCGTTGCAGGTAGGTTCGGACAAACTATAACTGCGTTAAGCTATTCGCAAGATAATGCAGCACAGATTCTGTGTATCTGTGTTGATTACGCCTTTTAATTTTTTTCATTGCCTTATAGAAACAAATGCAGCTGCACTACAAAACGCTGCGTTGCAGTTAGTTTCGGACAGACTATAAACTGCGTTAAGCCATTCGCAAGATAATGCAGCACAGATTCTGTGTATCTTTGTTGAATCCGCCTTTTAATATTTTTCATTGCCTTATAGAAACAAATGCAGCTGCACTACAAAACGCTGCGTTGCAGCTGGGCTCGGACAGACTATAACTGCGTTAAGCCATTCGAAAGATAATGCAGCACAGACTATGGGGTGTCTGTGTTGCATCCGCCTTTGAATTTACGCGTCCGGGCATCTGCCCAACAGTTATTGTCGGACTGTTGTATGTGGTGGATTTGTGTGAAGTCATGTCATTATTTCGTAAGTGGCGGCGTTGGTGCCGCTACACTGTTCTTAGAACAAAACACATTATAAACGCATGCTGCACACGTGGATTCAATAAATCTCACTATTTACATACCATTGTAAACTTTACCGCAGATTCTACACGGCAATTATATTTATATAACCTGCAGACGAATATTAAATCTCATTATTATCCTCTTATATCTTATCGCATTAACATTATATTTATGTTACATGACGTTATTTCAAGGGAACGATTACACGAGCAGACTGTGATCAAATAGGTACCTACCACGTTTACCAGGCCTGACAAAGTCGAACCAGAATTTGGTGGTTTCTTTGTTTAAACGTCTGTTACTTATCTTGACTAAGCACATATATAAAAATTTACAGTTTATTATACTAAGATTAAATTCTACGATAGATAATTCTTAGGCCTTAAAAGTTAAAAGCCTTCACCTCGGCACAGCCTTCACAAGTTTTCTCCATCATCTTAAAAGAACGTGAAAATTGACTTTTCTGAGAAATGGCAGTGTTTTTGGCCCTCGGTGCACTACGATTTTTAGTACGAATGCAGCCCATCCGTTTACACTTTAAACAGATGGACAGACTTCATACGAACTGCACACCATTTCAGAAGCAGTTTTTGTGCATTTGATACAACTACATCGAAACTACCAACCGACGGCGCAGTACGTTTGCAGTCATGTAGCTGGCATGCAGTCTAATGACAGCCGGACAAGCCCGAAAGTCTTGAACTAAACCAAATGCTTCGATATCACGATAATTAGTGTCCCAAAGTCATCTGATATTACTAATATATTGATTACACGCTTGAGACTACACATTGACTTATTAGAGATAACAAAAAAGTTGTTCAAGAATTTGTAAATTTCTTTACCAGCATCCCAATTAAAAGAATTATGCGGGAATAAATAATAATAAAGAATAATTATGCGGAATAATAGAATTACTTCTGGTTTATTAAACGCGAACGTTTCAGCCCGCCCGATTGAATTTAAATTTTTTACAAACAAAATCTTGCAGGACCCGAAGATGACTCTTGAGTCTGCAATGCATGCAATGAAATCACTGAAATTATTTATTGAATCCAAAAGAGACTGCTAAAGGAATATCAAGTACTGACCAGTACGTACAATCTCGCACTAGAACTAGAAATGTGAGGTTAGATCCGCTCGATTATATGAAAGCACAAGATGCTAACTTGTCTCCAAAAGATAAATTTAAAGTGTCAGGCTTTATCCCAGTGATCGTTCAGCTATGTGTTTCTCTTACTGAAAGATTGCATGCATACGATGCTGTACGTTAAAAATTTGGATTTCTTAATCACTTAGAGGAAATGGATGCTGCAAATTTGTATGCTGCAGCAGATGACATAGTAAAAGTTTACACAGACGATTTAGAACCTAGTCTTGGTAATGAGTTGGTTCAATTTGAAAATCAAAATTTCAGAGCTACATTCCGAAACATTGAAATGACACTGCGAATGTACTTGGTTTTGATGGTGTCAAATTACACTGGAGAGCGCTCATTTTCAAAAATGAAAATTATAAAAATAGGCTAAGAACTACGATGGGACAAAACCGTCTATCAAAGTTATCCCTATTTAGCATTGATCCCTATTTTGCTGGATTTCAGCGAAATCATCAAAGATTTTTCGTTGAAAAAAGCTCGAAGGGTGCCATTTGCATGCGAGGCTTTAATTTAAAGATTATTTACTAATTGTGTGACTTGATTTGTGATTGCCTGTTCTATCTTTTTAACCGACTTAAAAAAAAGGAGGAGGTTCTCAATTCGTCGGAATCTTTTTTTTTAATGTATTTTCCCCGATTACTGTAAGACGCCTGGACCGATTTGGAAAATTCTTCTTTTGTTTGAAAGGGTATGCTTCCCAGTTGGTCCCATAGTCATCAGGTCAGGATCTGATGATGGGATCTTGGAGTAATCGAGGGAACTCCTCAAATATTATAGGCATACATATAGCGATTTTGGTATTTTTATCAACAATGCAATCATCTGCACTCAGAAAGTAACATTTGGTGAAGTGGAACTGGTGAAGAAGACCACAGATGGCCAATAGAATTCCTTAATGCTAAGTATGTCATGGGTTATAAGATATCTCGAATAGTTTAACGACTATGATGAAGCAAATACTTATAAATACATAGTGCTGATGAAAATGGTACCATCGAACAGATCTGATGATGAAGCCGGCAGGTAGGCACTGGTACTCCGAAATAAAACAATGTATCCTAGTCGTGTATGGGCTTAATGGAATCGTCATGAGATGTTCTTTGGCTATAAATGAATTTTATAGCAATTGGAAGTACCTATCAAAACTAAAAAGAGATAAATAAAAAACTTTTTAACAAAAAAACCAACCGACTTCCAAAAAAACACTTTTTTTGGAAGTCGGTTTGTTTTTATGTTAAAAAGTTTTTTGTTCCATACGATTATATAAATAAATTATTGAAACAGTTGCAAGAAAAATATTATTTAACCTATTTAAAAAAAAAGACAATACCTCTAAATCCGGCCCAGCCCTTCATGATGGTTGACCTGAGTGGTGCCAATCCATGCGTCTTGTTCGTGAACGGGCGCCATCAGTTGGGATTGGTCTTAAAGGGCTTATTACACTACACGGTATTCAGGGCCCTGAATACCGGGTCACTAAATCATTCCGAAGCAATAAGGTCGATATTGTGGGAACCCTAACTTCCTAACAGTTATTACACTACCCTAAATTAGAGTTTAGGGCCCTGAATACCGTGTAGTGTAATAAGCCCTTAACTTAGCTGCCTCGGCCTGTTTTTAATTACGTGTTGTATTTCTCACATTGACGTGTGTTGCTGTGTATCTGTGTGTCTGTCTGTGGCATCACATAACGCCTAAACGGATGAACCGATTTTGATTTAGTTTTTTTTGTGAATGGTTACTTTATCTAGAGTGTTCTTAGCTATGTTTGAATAAAATCGGTTTAGCCGTTCAAAACTTATTCGCATTTTACTCTTTGAATCTGGTTTTTTCCGCTAGATATCGTGTCATTATTACGTGTTTCGTTCGATAGATTGTCGATTGAAGCGTGTCTGCTACTAGGTATATTATATGTAGTTTTAAAAGCATGCAATAAAAATTAAAATCGGGGGTTCTTTAAATTTGTAATTTTATCTGTTGAATTGTTGGTTTTAGAGACTTTTACGTGCATGTCTTTTTACATAGTTCTCCGTTTTCCAATCAAAACTGATGAATCAAATACATTACAACTGATGGAAAACAGTGTCCATGGAGTTACTTGCACATTCTTCTCCATAGAGACCTACTGAAGCTTACGAATGTGCAACTAGATTCATCTTTTGTTTGTTTGACAATTCAAAAGTACCTACCTTTAAATGATTTAGTTGAAATAAAGTATTTAGATTTTTTGATAACTTTGATTGTAGGCCTGTAGGTCACTGTTCTACATTCAAGAAAAGCCTTTACAGATTTTTGATTATTTACAGTAGGTACTTATGATTTTGTTTGTGTCAAAAGTTTGTCCATCATCTCATGTTCTTGCCTTATGTACGACATCATTTAGACTATTTAGAGTAGGTAATCATCATCATCTTTCTGCTCTTATCCCATGTTACTTGGGGTCGGCGCAGCACGGTTTCTTCTTCCATACCGTTACCGTTACTTATTTAGACTAAAGTATCAATACAATAAATAAAATGTATGTCCATACCCGAGATATTCCTTCAAGTCACTTGATTAGCAATCCACTGGGATCCGGTTACAAGCAGACTGCTCCCCAAACATGAACAAGCCACTGACTGAGAAGGACACCTACTAGTACCTAATTAGGTGCCTGTTCGTTGGGATAACAGTACACTTGTTATGGGAATTCAGAAATAACCATTCGTTAATAGTCGTTGTCACTAGATGACACCATAATTAATTCGAATAAAAAATGAAACCGGCCAAGTGCGTGTCGGGCCACGCGCAGTAATAGGGTGCCGAAGTTGCATAATAATGCGGACTAAAAAGAGGGTTTTGTTTTTGTTACATGAACATTAGAACGGTTTCAGCGGCTCACAAAGTCTAAAAACGGGCCCACATAGGATGATGTTTTTTTTAATCTATATTCTCGCGTTTGACCACTATCTCGCCTGATGGTAAGCGATGATGTGGCCTAGATGTAATCTATTCACTCTTGACTAAATAAACTAACTAAACAACTAACTTAACTAAATAAGGACTAACTGGTAAATGAAGAAGGAGTTATAAAATCCAACTTCGCAACTGAAGTTAGAAAAATATTATCTATTTGAGTACCACCGCGGGTGCGAATTGCGAAAGGAGCCGATACGAGCGCGCGTCAGAGCCACGGGGAATGGTATAGTTCGTTCCTGGATCCTTGCGTGCACGCTCCTTGTTTATTTCTCTTTCGGAGTTAGAAAAACATTGTATGTAGGTATTCTCCTCTAATACCGCAGAATAGAGGTGAATCCTCCAATCTGCGGTATTCACTATTTCATTCTGGAAAGTTTTACGCTACTCAATTAGTGATGAAGTCGGGTCGAATATTGACTTTATAGAAGGATATCGTCAAAAGAAAATAAGTAATTTGCTTGGAAATCGAATCTAATTTGACTTTACTTTTACGCTTTAATTACAAAACGTCGAAAATACTTCTGCACTAACACAAAATAGACTCCACCGCGCGCATGCGCCGTATGGACTACGGACTGGTACTGCCAACGACTCCGGCCACTCCAATGCGTTATTCAAGCTTAAAAATTATTAATTTAGAAATCATTATTATTAAGGATGTTATGATTTTATTTTTGTATTTTTTTACATGGTTCATAAGCATATATTTACTATCTGTTTTACACAGCTAACAACTTTATTTAACTATTTTTTCAATGACATTTGTACAAAAAATTTACTGTGCCAAGTACATTTTATAAGTTGGTCGACTATTACTCGTAAACTTGTAAAGCCTGTTAAGATTTCATTTTTGTATATTTTTACATGGTTCGTAAGCATTATATTTACTCTGTTTTACACAGCTATCAACTTTATTTAAGTAATTTTTCAATGGCATTTGTACAAAATTTTTGCTGTTCCAAGTACATTTTATAAGTTGGTCGACTATTACTCGTAAACTTGTAAAGCCTTGTTATCCGTGATAATTTTCCTTTTAATATCGTTATATTTACTACAGCCGTGAATTCTTTCACATAGCCAAGAGCAACCATTTCGCTGGCAGGGGGGGGGACACTTGACTCTAACATAAATTTGCAACTTAAAGCTTTTACTACATAAAGTTTCAGGGGGTATCGCACGACCTCCTACGAGGCGGTTTGTGCACTGGCCGGATCCCCGCCCTGGGACCTGGAGGCGAAGGTACTCGCGTCACTGTATCGGTGGCGCGAGGAAGCGCGGGCGCGGGGCGAAGGGCTGATGCAGCGACATATGGAGTTGCGTCAGTCTCAGCTTCGTGAGGTCTCAGTGGCGGAATGGCGGGACAGGCTTTCACGCCCATTACCGGCCTCATTACCATTCAGGCGGTCCGGCCAGTGCTCGAGCGCTTGCTCGGGAGGAGGCACGGCTCCCTGTCGTTTCGGGAGACGCAGGTGCTCTCGGGGCATGGTTGCTAAATAATAAAAGCCCCCCTAAATGGGTCCAGACGAGAGAGAGACGTCCGTCGCCCCCTCCACACATCAGAACCCGAGGTGGCGGCGCGTAGTGTTCCCTCTTAGACGTCGCGGGGGAAGTCTAACACCTCACTCCCCCCCCAACCCGAGATCGAGGCCCGCAGAGGCGCGCCGGCACTAGCCGGGGGTTGCGGAACTATCGTTGTTCCCGCGACCCCCGGCGTAGGTGTGAGATGGGACACCGGGGTGGTTTTTAGTCAGTACGAGTCTGACAGACCCCTCCACCCTCCAAGGGCGGAGTACATCCAATGAGGATTTTCCAACCCGAAAAAAAAAATGGAAAGGTGGTGTAGAGATAACATGGCAGGTACATAAAAAAAAATATTAAAGTAAAATGTGTACACAACAATTTACATATAGATAAAATAGACATACATATTATAGAGAGCAGTGGTGGCCCAGTGGTATCGGCCGCGACTTACAAGTTGTAGGTCGTGGGTTCGAGCCCAGGCAGGCGCTTTACTTTGTGTAAATTATTTCGTCACCACTGCTCTCAAAACGGTGAAGGAAAACATCGTGAGGAAACCGGCATGACCTAGAACCAAACATTCAAAGACATGTGACATCCACCAACCCGCACTGGGCCCGCGTGGTGGATAACGGCCCATTCCCTCTCACAGAGAGGAGGCCTGTGTCCCAGCAGTGGGAACATTAATAGGCTGATGATGATGATTATGATGACATATTATATACTAACCATAATAAATACACAAATACCTATATATATGACAGGCTGGCAACTCGACGTCGATGTTCGAGGCTCTGGAGCTTTGAGGCGACCAGTGCATCGTTGCCAATAAGCCTTTTGGCCCGTCTGTCAATCGACTCAAGTGCATTGCATCAAGCTGGTTTAGAATACTATGTTGCGTGTGTTTTGGTGGTCAAAATGAAATAACAATTCACGATAAAATAAAACCGTATTATAATTGAAGACGAAAATGTTGACGCTGTTCGAGGATTCTACAAATAGAAAAATAGAAAAACTCATAGGTGAAATGGAGTTGGGCGATCAAAAGCCCTCACAACTACTCCACCGGATCAGAGACTTGGCGCGTGACAAAATCCCGGACGACACATTGAGAGTGCTATGGCAAGGTCATCTACAAACACTGGTATTTGGCAGATCCATCCCAGAGGTCAGAAGACACGTCTGGGTCTTAGCAGCATTGAAACTGACCAGGTTGGCATCACCCCATTCGGAGACCGCCTTCAAGGACAAGTTCAAGCGTTCAACCATGGCCTTCCGGAGAGACCGAATCTGAGGCCCAGTAGCCCGTGCGTCGGACACGTATCTCTCAGCAACAGTGCTGTCGTCTGTGTACCCAAAGGTTCCGGGTTTTAGCAGATCGTTCATGTGCAGCAAGAATAATGTTGCCGAGAGCACTGACCCCTGAGGGACTCCGACGTTGATATCTAACTGACCGGACGAGCAGCCGACGATAACCACTCGGATGGATCGATCCCTCAGGAAGTCCGACATCCAAGCACACAGACCACTACTATATATATCTATATATATAAAAATGAAACCCGTTTTCCGTTGTCACGGCATCACGCGTGAACGGCTGGACCGATTTCGCTTATTCTTTTTTTGTTGTGTTCGTTATTGTTGGGAGAAGGTTCTTATGTAGGGTAGGGTAGGGTAGGTAGGGTAGGGTAGGGTAGGTAGGGTAGGGTAGGGTATGTAGGCTAGGGCAGGTAGGGTAGGGTAGGGAGGGTAGGGTAGGTAGGGCAGGGTAGGTAGGGTAGGGTAGGGTAGGGTAGGTTGGGTAGGGTAGGGTAGGGTAGGGTAGGTTGGGTAGGCTAGGGTAGGGTAGGGTAGGGTAGGGTAGGGTAGGTAGGGTAGGGTAGGTAGGGTAGGGTAGGTAGGGTAGGGTAGGTAGGGTAGGGTAGGTAGGGTAGGTAGGGTAGGGTAGGTAGGGTAGGGTAGGTAGGGTAGGGTAGGTAGGGTAGGGTAGATAGGGTAGGGTTGGTAGGGTAGGGTTGGTAGGGTAGGGTAGGTAGGGTAGGGTAGGTAGGGTAGGGTAGGGTAGGTAGGGTAGGGTAGGTGGCGTAGTGTTGGGTAGATGAATGTTTGGTGTTTTTATGGCAAAACAAAGTTTGCCGGGTCAGCTAGTTAAGTAATAGAAAGGAGGTTCATTGAGACGAAAATAATGCCGCTATTGGTGTAGAAAATAATGCCGCTACTTCCGCTTAAATGCATATTGGCTGGTGGCCGTCCTGATATCGAAAGGAAGCTTATAGTGCTCACCATTTTACATAGAACAATATGTCTGAGGGTTTTAAAGATCCAACTGAGTTTCCTTATGCTCATAGAAGATTGCTCAATATGGTGATACCAGCAGCCTTATTGCGTAAGTGCGCACATGCGAGATGAATGACGCGTTCGTTTTGTGTGATTGGCCGATTTGGTCGGTTGGATAGAGTTCAACTTCTTTGCGCACTTACGCAATACGGCTGCAGGACTATTGGCAGTACCGTCTTTACCATAAGGGCACACGGGGCCCGTGCCCAGGGCCCCCATCCTCAGGGGGCCCCGAAGGATCGACAATTTATCTCACATTTATTCTCAAAACATTTTTGTCGGGCACAGTAACAGTGAGCACCCGGGTCAAAAATATAACTTACTTTTGTCTTAAAATTCAAATCAAAATTATGAAGATTTTATTTAACCAAATAACAAAAATCAATTCAAACTTTGCCTTTTATCTTTTAGGGGTATAAAATTGCCAATTAACATTTGATTTGATTTTGACTTATTTAGCTTAGTTAGGATCGATATAAGACAAAAAGTCATATTCAAGTGTAAACATGGCTTGGAATCTGGCGAGTTGACCAAAAAATGCAAAGATTTTGCAGAATTTTATCATGAAGATAAAAATCAAAAAAAAAAATCAAAAAAAAAAAAAAAAAAAAAAAAAAAATCATTAATATAAATCATTATAATTGTTATTATTGTTGTTGTTGTTTGTTATTTTTTTATATAAATCATTGCATGTGAGCTCAAAACAGAATGTTTTCATTTAAGGCAATATTTAAAAAAACATTGCAAAGCAATCAGCGTATTTAATTATCTCAAACTTACATAACCTAATAAAGTCAGAAAAAATTAGAAAAAGCTTTTCCAAACGTTGAAGTTAATACAAGAATATTCCTTTGCCTAATGGTTACCAATTGTAGTGGAGAGCGTTAATTTTCGCAGCTTAAGAGAATAAAAAACAGGCCAAGTGCGAGTCGGACTCGCGCACAAAGGGTTCCGTACCATTATAGCAAAAAAAAACGGCAAATATATCACGTTTGTTGTATGGGAGCCCCACTTAAATATTTATTTTATTCTGTTTTTAGTCCATATTCTTTTTTATAGCGGATACAGAAATGCATCATCTGTGAAATTCAACTGTCTAGCTATCATGGTTCATAAGATACAGCCTGGTGACAGACAGACAGATGGATAGTAGAGTCTTAGTAATAGAGTCCCGTTTTTACCCTTTGGGTACGGAACCCTAAAAATGAATTGCGAACAACAATGTTACAAGAACGACAAAGTAATTTGTCAATTATGTGTTAGAAAGTGACATCTTTCAAAAATATTACCCTGCTATGAGGATATAATAGTAGATTTTGATCAACAGAAATCCCGAAAGAAACCACTAACGTAATCGTAACCAAAAAACTGGCCAAGTGCGAGTCGGACTCGCGCACGAAGGGTTCCGTACCACTACCGCAAAAATAAATACGTTTGTTGAATGGGAGCCCCAATAAAATATTTATTTTATCCTGTTTTTAGTATTTGTTGTTACAGCGGCAACAGAAATACATCATCTGTGAAAATTTCAACCGTCTAGCTATCACGGTTCATGAGATACAGCCAGGTGACAGACGGACAGACAGACGGATCGTTGAGTCTTAGTAATAGGGTCCCGTTTTTACCCTTTGGGTACGGAACCCTAAAATCCAGCAGCAGCAATCCAGCAATATAATTAATGACATATTATATATTTGATTACCTACCCATAATAAATAGAATTTCATAGTAGAAAAATGTTAGTGAAATTCGCTTTCTTTACTTTCCAAAAGGGCCCCAAATTCATGTGTGCCCAAGGGCCCCGACATAGTTTAAGACGGCCTTGACTATTGGATGTGAACCTATCCTTAAATATAAGTCATCAATAGGCTGTGTTCTGTTAGTGATACTGAAGCATACGTAACTAATTAGTTTTATTAATGTTTAGTGAAAGTAAGTTGCCTTTTAGCCATTCAGCTACCCGGGCCATTACTGCCTCTGCACTCAGTTTAACCTGGTGCAAGGAAGAACCCGCTTAGAAATAGTATGTATCATCAGCGTACGAAATACTTTGCATTTTTTATTTCCATATTGCAAAGATCATTAAAATATAGGCGAAAGAGGCTAGGCCTTCAGACACTACCCTGTGGGACGCCGTATGATACATCCTCATTCTCACTGGTATACTGTCCTATTTTTACTCTTTGCTTCCCGTTGGTAAGATAGTCTTTGAGTAAACTGAGCGCAATATCTTTTATGCCGGCCGGCTTATCAAAACAAAAGTTAACGTAACACTATGAATCGACTTCAACGTGTGTGGTACCTACACCTATATTTAAATTTCTCGAGGCATCCACTCGATTTTTTTCATTTGTTTTTTAACACATTTTGGTACAATGAAACTATAAAAACGTACAAAAAAATACTATAAAACAAATCGTCGCTGTATTTAAAAAAAAATGTATTGACGAACCGAATAAACCCTTTTACTTGCAAGTCGCTGCTAACACCATTCATATCCGTGGAACGGACGCGATCGATGTTCTTACAAAAGTAATAGTTACGTCGGCACGGTTTCTTGTATGGGATGAGATTAACTGTGCCTATATTACATAATATGTACTTCTACTTACTCAATCAATAGTTACTGAGCTTTCCTCCGGGTGTGACTCCTGATCCTGACCTCCACAATGTCAAATAGTTGGCAAGCAATCGGCTAGCAAGTCAACCCACACTTTAATTTCGTATTCCACTCAAACTGGCTGCGTTCACAAAACTGAAACAGTAGATTATAGGCAAGTAGGTACAAGGTACCTTACTGAAGTCTGTTACTGAAATGGCCGGTAACAGCTATTGGATTACAAAAGTGGTAGGCACTTTTATTCTATAGCTATTATGTTGGTATGGAATTAGTTTATAATCTGAATAGCGTCCGGCCGTCCGTCGTCAAACGCAGATATTAGCACACATAAATCTAAGCTGTAAGTATAGATAGGCGCTTATTTTTTTCTAGGTGCATTGGTAGAGCTTTTACAAGGTATGCTGTTTGCCGATGACATATTGCTGGTTGCCGAGAGTGGCCTAGAAGTCCAGAGCAGATTGGAGGTGTGGTGGCACAGACTGGAGAGTGTCGGCCTGAAATTGAGCAGAAGCAAAACTGAATACTTGTTTTGCGATTTCGGCGGTCTCTCCAGTTCCGTGCCCATAGCTCTCGCTGGAATACCCATACCAATCTGCTCCGACTTCCGGTACCTAGGGTCGCTTGTCCAAGGGAATGGCGAGGTAGACCGAGACGTAACGCACCGGATCAACTCAGGATGGATGAAATGGCGACAGGTCACTGGAACAACTTGCGACCCACGGATGTCCCTCAAGTTAAAGGGGAAAATCTACAAGTCCGTGATTAGACCTGTCATACTGTATGGATCGGAATGTTGGGCTGTGAAAAAGATTGATGAAAGGAGATTGCATGTAGCAGAGATGAGAATGTTGAGATGGATGTGCGGCGTGACGAGATTAGATAAAGTGAGAAATGAGTATATTAGAGGCAGTTTGAAAGTCGCGCCAGTGGCAGAAAAGTTGAAAGGAAACCGTTTGTCCTGGTATGGTCATGTGATGAGGAGGAATGAAACGCATGTTACTAAAAGAGTTATGAATATAAATGTGGATGGATGGAGAGGGAGAGGAAGGCCAAAGAAAAGATGGATGGCCTTTGTGAGGAGTGATATGAAAGAAAAGGGAGTCAGTAATAACGTGACGGGGGACAGGGCGGTATGGAAGAAGCAAACGTGTTGCGCCGACCCTAAGAAACATGGGATAAGGGCAGGAAGATGATGATGATGATTGGTAGAGCCTTTACAAGTGGCGATACTGCAGGTCGGTACGTTCGGCGCATCGACTTATTCACCTTAGGCAGGGCTGTCCGTATATATAAGTTTCTCTGTGGCATTCAGCAAGATTTCTTGCTGACAAGTATTTGGGATTATTTCCAAGGGAATCAACGTCAGTCGCTAGTGTCTACTGCATTTAGCATTCAGGAGGCGCACCTACGGATGCTGGCAAAGGTGACGGCCTCGACTGGAGGGCTACGATTTACACCTACGGCCTCGCTCCTCTAGGATCTAGTAGGTATTGTGTCACGAAAAACAAAATAAAGACTTGGGTCATCAAGTAGTGGGTACTTTGCTCAGCTAAGGATTTTTATGCCATTGAATAATGCATTTTATTCCAAGTGTAACACAGTGCAATGTTGTCGGTTCGATTGAGATGAAACTTAAAATACAACAGCGCGCTTTTATTTAGGCATTCAGTGTTAATGAAAACGGGCATAAGTGGAGAAAGTTAAATTAAAAACCAATTTAATAACATCATTTACTACCCACTAGCGATCACAGCTCATAACTACAATCTAACATAGGTGAGACAATGCAAAATAAAGTCTATTGTAGAATTTGTTATTTCAATAACTGGTTAATGTAGAAAGAAAAAGTTTGTAAATAGAAATGTAGTAACATTTACAAAATAACTCCATGTTTACACAAGACACAGTAGGAAAATGAGTATGAGCGCAAGTAGATAAACAGTATGAAAAATTCATAGATAAGCAATACCATAGTTGTCGAGAGTGCTTTGGCTTTCTCTCAATTTTATTCTTACATGAATTTCATAGGTACATCATTAAATTATTATAAATTATGTGGATAGTTGAAAAACATGAAATATGTTTTTTAACAACTGTGTGTGCATGTATGTGTTACACAATGTAGAATTATGTATGTGTAATAACCAGTTTTTTTATTTTATCTACTGTAAACTCAGATGAAGTTTTACTTAAGACTTTTTACTTGAGACTGTAAAGTACAATTGTATATTACATGTTGCCTATATTCTAAAAGCAATGTCAACTGTACTTGCAATTACAACTTTATAACAAGGTTCTCGCCAAACATCTTGGTTGCCCGTTGGCTTTCCGATGAGCAAGGCACTGATTGGTGCTGTTCTTGTATGAAATTTAGGGCTAAATTTTCCAACCAACCAACTTCAGGGCGGCAAAGAAATTTGGCTAGAACTATACAAAACAAATATTTGTGTGCTTGTCTCATACTCTTTAGCTAACATTAATTATTTGCCTATTTATTGGCTTGTTTATTCTCAGGGTCTCCTGGTTGAAAATCAGGATAAACCGGAAATGACTGAGCTCCTTTATCTGGTATTGAAGGCAGAGCACCTCCTTCTGCCAACCTTTTAGTTTCAAGTTTAGCTGCATTTATCTTCTTCATTTGGGCAATAGCAAGGTTTTTTGCAATTTCCTCTTCTGTTGGTGGCTCAGGCCTGCAAAAATAATTAGATACAAGAGTAATTTTACACAGATATCATTATCAACCACAGACTATCAAAAGTTAAGATATAAACTATGTATGACATAAATTATAATAATAATGAATGAAGCAGGTCTTCTTCACCAACCTCCTCATTCTCAACCATGCCTCCCATTCTGCAGGAATAGGATCTTGGAAGTCCTGCTCTTTTGGTGGAGTATACCATCTGCTGGGTTTCCTTTTGCCAACACTGGGATTAGCAGGAATTTCAAAGTAAGCATTTCCTAAGTAGTCTTTACCTGCAATTCAAATTGTTCTAATAATTAGATATTCATTTGCTTATCTCTAACTTCTGAAACATGCACTTAAGTTTGATTCCCAGTTCTTTTTTTATTTGATATAGGCTTGCGCTTGACCACCATCTCACCTGATGGTAAGCGATGATGTGGTTGACGATGGAGCACGCTTGCCTAGAAGTAACCTATACACTCTTGACTTAAAGACCCCTAGATTGTAGCTATCGGGAAACACAGACACCGGTTGGGAATTCCACTCCATAGCTGTACGCAAAATAAAAGTATTCTCAAAACGTTTAGTGCGTATGGGTGGGATGTCCACCATGTACCGATGGCGCATCGCCGTACGTCTGGTAGTCCGATGGTGAAAAGGGCTGGGCGGAATTAGATCATGCAATTCCATCGCACACTCTCCGAAATGTAATCGATAAATAACCGATAACCGATAATGTGGTTTTTATGGTTTTGGTCGTAAGTAAATCTATAGAGCTACATTAACAAACAAGCATGTTAGTATTAAATTGACCAACCCATATTATTTCCTCTTATCGGGCGAGGTCTCAATGAGTCAATAAAATTTCTGACTACAATCCACCAGACATTTCTATGAGGGCCGGACATCTGAAAACATGAAACAACAACGCAAGAACATTATATGGTGGAGTATCACTTGGGCATTTGCCAAATTAATGCAACAACAAATGTGACCGGGTAATATCAAGCCGGAGTGAGAACTTAGATTACCTTTAAAATGAGAGTAATTTCGTGGCTTTTAATAATTTTATATCATTCTCTAAAATTATTCGCCTTGTTTTTCAGAATCAGCTGACCAGCATGCAAAATTGTAAACCCGGATGACGGTTATCTGACATTGACATAATTTGATAATGACATTGACATTGTTTTTTTTTTCAGGAATTTAATGACTTGCCTATCGAGAACTAAAACTTCGTTTGGTGGAAAAATACTATTAAGACCCGACGCGACGCCATCCGACGCATTGCAGTACTAATC
This sequence comes from Anorthoa munda, assembly GCA_945859665.1. NCBI lineage: Eukaryota > Metazoa > Arthropoda > Insecta > Lepidoptera > Noctuidae > Anorthoa > Anorthoa munda. The sequence continues at coordinate 24,378,634 of OX243900.1, read as the reverse complement.
AATCCCATATATTTAATGTTAAAACCTTTTTTATTCTAATATATACACCCTGGCCATTACTGTTTTGACAGCTATTTAAATTATCTGTCACTGCTCTTCTTAAATCTATGTAAAATATAATACACGTTGCTTTTCCTGCAAAAAAATTGTTTTCCTTACTAGCCAACTCCATTGGCTTTGCTAAATTAATCTAATATATAAACAAGTGGTTATGGTCCCTCCAACGTCCACCACGGTGCAGCAGTCAGGAGCAGATTCCAGTACAGCGATAACAAATTCTTCCAATATGACAAATGCATTAAGCATTAGTTAGCTAAATAGTCACAACTTCAACACTTGGGCATTTGGTTTAGAGTGCTATCTGACGGACGTCGACTTATGGGACGTTGTGATTCAAGCGGTCGAGCCCGCCGATCCCATCGCCACGCGCAGAGACGCGAAGGCACGAGCAAAGATTTGCCTCACGGTGTTTCCAATAATCAGGTCAGCGAAAACCGCATACGAAACCTTTAATTGTATAAAGAAGGCTTACGCTGACAGCGGGCTCATAAGGAGATTAGCTTTAATGAAGAGACTAGGAGACTAGGAAATACTTACACAGGAAACATACAAGAGTATGTGAGCAAAGCGTTATCAACGCAGCAAGAACTTCAGGGAATAGGAGCAGCAGTAGATGACGAATTTCTTGGCATTATTATGCTCAAGGGCGTCGCCAGCCGGTGGCCAAGAGAGGGGGGGGGGGGGGGCAAGTAGATGTGGAGAATGAGAAAAGTATGAATTGTAGGTAAAGTCGAGAGCACATGAAGCTTTTCACTTGTCGTACGAGCCTAACATCTACAGCGATTGTTATAAGAACGGGTAAAGCTTAACACACTGTACAATAAATTAATATTATAAATAAGTAATTACTGTTAGAAAAATATAATAAAAATAATTTGGGTTTTTGAATTTTAATATACCTACAGTGTATTTTTTTTTTAATTACGTACCATATTTTTACCCGACTGCCGAAGGAGGGTAATGTGTTTATCAATCTATGTATGTATGTATGTATGTTTGTTCCTATGTGGCGTTCCGATTTGTTACCTTGACGTCGAGTCCCGCCACGTCGAGTCGCCGCCACGTCTACTTGTTATTTTGTATGACGTTTATACTACGATGAAAAAATTCTGCCTGGTGCCGCCATGTCGAATTTGAAGAAATGTACAGTCAATGAAATAAATTATTTAAATCATAATATTTTTATTTATTTTACAATTTTTGTAATAATTTTAAAAACTGAAATATAACATGAATTCTTTAAATTTGCACAGTAAATCACAGATCAGTTACTTATATAAGTTTACGACGAAGTTCCCTTTAGAGGATTATTACCTCAATTAGATGTTCTGATCACAATGATGTTATATATATACTGAGATAGATACGTTTTACCGAGGTCTGCGCGGCAATACAAACAAACTGCCCAGCTTGAGTATACTCAGTCCGTTCTGCGTCTGGTCGCAACAAGAACGTACACGTTTGAACAGTGTGTTTATCCCTTTCTGACAATGGGCTCCTATTTATATTTCTGTGGTCTTATAACTTACTCAGTGATAGAAATAAAATTCCAAGTTCCATAGAGCCTGGTAATCTGTGTGACAGGATTTCCTAGTGCAGATATCAGTCTCCCACAAAGGATTTATCAAATAATGTTGCACTTTTATGTAATAGTTTGTAAGACACCTTTGTGGAAGAGAAATAAATATTTATGTTATGTTATGTTGATAGCTAAAGTAAAATGTCAGCATTGTTTTATTTCTTTAAAATGAGTATAGAGGCGGCGCTATGCATAGGTAGGCGACATGGGCCACCGCCTACGGCCTCGCAGTCAGAGGGACCTCACGCCTCGTAATTTATATATTACTAGCTTTTGCCCGCGACTTCGTCTGCGTGGCATAAGTACTTCAAATAGCCATTATATTTTAGGATTTTGGGTTCTTGGGTACTTCTCGTCCAATTTACCGCAATGTCTCTTGACAAAAGTCTATGACCAGTGTGTGTTGCCAGTGATCACCTATGGGACCGAGAAGTGGTTGCTCACAATGGGCCTTATCAGAAAGCTTAAAGTCACCCAAAGGGCAATGGATAGGGCTATGCTCGAAATTTCCTTGCGTGATCATGATGATATCCGCAGGAGAACCAAAGTTACCGACATAGCCCGAAGAATTGCAAAACTTAAGTGGCAGTGGGCAGGGCACATTACTAGCAGAACGGATGGCCTCCCTGATGGTCCTAGGTGGACCGTTGACCTGGTTAAGGTTGCGGGAAGGCGCTGGATGCGAGACGCACGGGATCGGTCAATGTGGCGACGCCTGGGGGAGGCCTATGTCCAGCAGTGAACGTCTTTCGGCTGAAATGATGATGATGATGATTTTGGGTCGACTCATTTGAGAAAGTGGAAGTTTGAATGGTGAACCAATATTCACCATTCAAACTTCCTTCCCCTTAAGGATGATTAAAAGTATCATATGGCCTTCCCAAGGTTTCAGGTGAGATAGTGGTCAAGCGCGAGCCTATCAATAATAATAATAAAAAAAACTATCTCCATACCAACGGTTCAGCGGTTTAAAGGTGAAGAGGTAGACACAAATAGTTGCTTTCAGATTTATAACATTACAATGGATTCAATAAAATTGTTCAAGTCTCATCGGAGTCTTATCCTATCCGAGGTGGAATGCTAAAATATTCGAGCTCACTTCGCTCGCTACTTGAATTCTCTTGGTGCTTTATATGTTATACAAAAGAAAAACGACAAAACTTACCCCTAGTATAGTCTTGCCAAACTTCTTGGCCACCCTGATGTTGGCTACAATGGCTGCGCAGTAGTAAATCTCATACATAAACAGCACCTGTGTCGTGCCTTGCGCATCGGAAAGCCAACTTCAGGGCGGCCCAGAAGTTTGGCGAGCACTATACCGTATAAATGCTAGTTCTTGAACTATTCTCTTTATTCCTAAGCATTTTCAAAAGTAAAAATAAATTAATAAAAAACATGTGTACGTTATCAATTTCTTTAAATGTCTGACTTGGTGTACAATAAATAATATAAAAAAATAAGAAAGTAAGAATTAAAGTTAACCTCGGCACTGGCGGTTGCTAAATTAAATGGTTTCCAAGTTATGTGATGTGAAAGTATCCGATGCCCTAGCTAAGCCCGCTTTATATGAAGAGGGACTATCTAAATTAAAATGCGATGATTTTGCCGACTACCATCCAGATTTTAAATCTCGTAAGAGTATTTTATATAGATTACATTATAAAGCCCTTACAAGTAACAGAACAACCTTTTCTAAGTTATGTGATGTGAAATTACCCAATGCCCTAGCTAACGATTTTTTATAAGAGGAAGATGGGATTGATGGACAAGATAATTAATTTTGTATGAAAGAAAGCAACGGCGGCAATAAATAGCTTCAAAAATATAATACTTGATGGTACTTTTAAAGCAAGTTCGAAGACTTTTAAACAATTATATAATTTCCATGTGGACATTGCCAAATCCACGCCTACCCAGCGACATATATATATCTTTTATGTATGTTCGGGCATAACTCCGTCATATATAAAAGAATTTGCAAAATTCTTTTTTGTTCGAAAGAAGTTTATTCCGAAATGGACCCATTTAAATTTGGTAAAGATATGATGAAGAATTTCGGAGATATACTACAGAACTCTTCAATAAATGACGGCAAATCTCTCGGGATTGCTGGAATCGCATGTCTGTTTATAGTTTACACCATTTCATAACATACCATCACGCCAGTATGCTCTATACGGGTACCCAGATGTGTACAGTTCACCTAGGTACACTCTCATTTCACCAGTTATGTTAAAGTTACATGTTATTCGGGTAATCCATTCTGTCATCACTGTGGGCATTATATGTACCTGACTATAGAACTTCTCCATTATGTACCACTTAAAAATGAAAAATAATAAACCTTTTTAGAAAAAAATACAACCGACTTTCTAATAATAAAAATACTACAAAGTGAAAAATAACTTCAATTTCGGAAGTCGGTGTTAAAAAACGAAGAAACGAAAACAGGAGAAGGAACACCGACTTCCGAAATTAAAGTTATTTTTCACTTTGTAGTATTTTTATTATTAGAAAGTCGGTTGTATTTTTTTCTAAAAAGGTTTATTATATTTTGATGTTTCCCAATCTAGCTAAACATTTATATTAATATTAATTTTGTCTTCCAAGAAATCTTTAACTATTTTTGTAATTTTTTTATCATTTGTTGAATCAATTTTTCTTTTTTGACTGAGTAATCTGCCTATTTGATTTTGTTCCAGTTTTAAATCAGTATTTCTGGATTCCTCTTTTAAAATACTTATTAAAAGAAAAAGGGTTGGTCGTTTCATAATTTTTTTATTGAGGCGACTATGCCACCCTTCGGCATGATTTGTCGTTCTGATTCTCTCTCCATAGTTGCTTATATATTTAATATTTGAACTTAACCATTGTGAGGACATGTACTTTTTAAATGCAGTTTTGTCTTCACTCGGAGATAGATTTGACTCTAATAAAAATTGCCAAGCATCAGGTATTTTCTCATAGGGAAGATGTGCTAGAGCAATACACATTTTAATGTACTTACGGTTTTCGTGGGTTTTGGTTAGAGATAAATCTTTAGCTTTATCCCATATATTTTTGCAAAAATGAAAGAAACAAAGTTTTATACTTGCTTGAGGAAAAATAGTAATTATAGATTTGATAGCTGCGATTTCACAATCTATATAAATTTTTTTTGGATAAAAATCAGGTAATTTTGTCCTTAAAATGGAAAATAATCTTTCGTATGTCGTTTGTTTTTTATCGGGCAGTAAGGCAAATATGACCGGTACAATATTTGGATCATCATTTTCATTAGCAATGTCTACATGGAGAGTATATAATTGTTTAAATGGTTTCGAACATGCTTTAAAAGTACCATCAAGTATTATATTTTTTAAACTATTAATTTCCGCCTTTGCTTTATTCGATACAAAAATAATAATCTTGTCATCAAGCCCATCGTCCTCTAATAAAACATCGTTAGCTAGGGCATCGGGTAATTTCACATCACATAACTTAGAAAAGGTTGTTCTGTTACTTTTAAGGGCTTTATAACGTAATCGATACAAAATACTCTTACGAGATTTAAAATCTGGCAGGTAGTCGGCAAAATCATCGCATTTTAATTTAGATAGTCCCTCTTCATATAAAGCGGGTATCGGTCTTAGGCTCGTTTTCACCTGTTGCTTTACATCATCAAAAAACTTTTCAAAAATGTTTCTTTTAAAATCAGGCAGGCATGTGTGATTCGAGTCTCGTAATATCATTTTTAAATTTTGGTCAACGCTTATAGTTGCAGAACAAGTGTTGCTGGTACATTTCCAAATAGAAGAGCCGTTTGCATTACCTTTATTTTTACGGTACCTGTACCCTGCTTTAAGCAATAATTTGCCGCCTTTACTGCTCTCAATCACAATCAGTGAGTTTTCATGCATTCCAACATCAGGGAATGATGTAGACGGCACAGCGTTGATGTCCGAACTTGTCGACGGTACCGGTGCACTTGCAATCGTTGTGTGAATAGGTATATCTGTAGACTCTTCTGTAATAGCCTGTTGATTATCCATATCGTCGTAAACGGTATATGACTGCTGACATATATTAATGGTAGAAGGCTGCGGAGCGTCAGTTTCACCTTGTAAAACATTAATTATTTCGTCCAAACCCACTAGAAAAAAAATCAGCAAAATGATCAAGCCTTATAAAATGGCAACACTGTGTAAATTTGAATATTAAATAACTTATCTTTGAAATGTAATATATCACAAAAGTTATAACTATAGATTAAACAATCAAGAAAAACAAAATAAAATTCGACATTGCTTGCATAAAACTCACTTGGATTACTTTGAACAGCGTATTGTTCTTCATAGACCACATTTTCATTATTAATCCCTCGTAAGATTTCCGATATTCGAACCAAATCCATTGCTGGAATAGATTTCTTAGATTAGTTTATAAATGGGTAGGTGGATAAATGGTGTTTGCAAGATATTTTGTACGTTCATCTTTTAGCGGCTTTTGTTTTATCGGATCAGACTTCGGTATCTATACTTCTGCTGCAGAAGTATAGATCAGCGAGGTGTGAGACAGGGAGACGTCATATCTCCGAAAATGTTCATCGCTGTACTGGAGGATGTCTTCAAGGTTCTGGAGTACATCACCCACCTTCGGCTTGCCGACGATAAAGTGGTAATGGCTGAGACCATGGAGGACCTCAGTACAATGCTCGATGACCTCAGTGGAGGCTCGGAAAGAGTAGGTTTTAAAATGAACATGGACAAAAACAAGGTGATGTTGAATGCCCATGTTGCACCCACTCGTATCAAGGTCAGAGATTCTACAGTCATAGTTTTGGACGATTATGTCTACCTGAGACTAACGGTCTAGTTGGGTAGGGCCAACTTTGAGAAAGGGGTCAACCGTCGAATCCGACCTGGCTGGGCAGCGTTCGGGAAGTTGCGCGGTATCTTCTCGTCCAACTTACCACAGTGTCTCAAGACAAAAGTTTATGACCAGTGTGTGTTGCCAGTGATTATGTATGGAACCGAAACGTGGTCGCTGTGAATGGACCTCATCAGAAGGCTTGAAGTCACCCAAAGGGCAATGGAGAGAGCTATGCTGTGTGTATCCTTGCGTGATCGAATCAGAAATGAAGACATCCGCAAGAGAACCAAGGTTACCGACATAGCCCGAAGAATTTGCAAATTTAAGTGGCAACAAATGTGTGGCGCGTACCTAGCCCGAGTAGTGGCTTGGAGTCGCTGCCGGCGCGTGCCACCACCACGGCTGCGCCACACGATGCACAAAATCGAATACCATTACACTTATTCACTGTTACATTGGTTATTGTCATGTGCGCCCTACATGTGCAGACATCATGTTCAATTTACTTTCTCGATAGCAATAAAATACTCACCGTCGTTTTCCATTTTGCAAAACGTGGACAACGTGGAAAATGGAAGTCCGACTCGCCCGCACAAATATGAGAAATGTTATAAGCGCTCTCGAGTTGTAAACCGTCGTTACTATTCTATGGTAGTATTTTACCAGCCGGTCCTGTTTATTATCTACCGGTACTATATTAGATGGCTCACAATCACAAACCAATATTTGCAATTGTTCACTGAATACACTTTGGAATAGTCGAATGTCGATTTACACTAAAATTAATGTGCTTTTGAAAATAATAAACATTGAAGCCGTTTGACGTCCCAAGACAACACCCACATCAAACAATTCCACATGGCACTAAAAAGTACAAACGCAGTATTTTCTTCTTTTTCTAGACTGCCAGGAAAGTGTTATGTTTTTTTAACCGTATAGTTCGGAGTGAATTCTTTTTGTGGCGTGACAAGCATACCTCCGCTGGTTCAGCCTCGGTTCATATTGGACCCCAGATTTAGGTCATACGACATCATAATTAAGTTATTTAATTATTGATTAAGATACCTAACGAATTTTCTTTGGGACGTTTAATTAAAATAGTTGGATACAAAGCTTACATGTTAACGCCAATATTTGTTTTAGATTAAGTGAGCAAGTTTATTACATTTATATTTGTTAAATACAAGTAATACGATAATCGTCATTTTGATGAAAGTGGTGGACGAGGCTAAAAAACATGAAAATGCAGATTTTGGACACCCAAACTCCACTGTGTGGTTTGCAAATTGTTTAATTATTTGTTGAATTCATCCATATTTCAAAATAAATATTTAGTTGTAATGAAGTTATTTGTTATCTAAAATTGAAGTTTCGCGCCAATCGTGTTTGTTTACATTTTTATTTTACACAAATATCACCCACCCACATGTAAAAATGAGTATAAATATGACAATTATGTCTCTAAATTTAATAAATAACAAGAAAACGCCCAGATCTTAACGTAATTAACAAGCACCGGTCCAATAATACGTAAAATTCATTACCACTACTTTATTTATGTTCAAAGCTTCCAATTCGTCAGTGATATTGTTTTTAGGGTTCCGTACCCAAAGGGTAAAAACGGGAACGGAGTATTTGTTGTTATAGCGGCAACAGAAATACACCATCTGTGAAAATTTCAACTGTCTAGCTATCACGGTTCATGAGATACAGCCTGGTGACAGACGGACAGACAGAAAGACGGACCACGGAGTCTTAGTAATAGCGTCCCGTTTTTACCCTTTGGGTACGGAACCCTAAAAACAGAATAAAATAAATATTTAAGTGGGGCTCCCATACAACAAACGTGATTTTTATGCCGTTTTTTGCGATAATGGTACGGAACCCTTCATGCGCGAGTCCGACTCGCACTTTGCCGGTTTTTTTAATTGTAATCCCAAGTAACACAAACGTGCTGAATAAAGATTGAGTAAGAGCAATCATCAAGAGCATAAGCTGAATAGTAAGCTGAATAACGTCTGAGTATCCGTCTATTCAGCTGTTATTCAAGCAAAAAGGGCCCCAATTTTGAATGCTTAACGCTGAATAACATCTGAGCAAGATCTGAGTAGGAGCTTAATAACGTTTCAATTAGCTTAATAACCTTTGAATAACAGCTCACATTGCTTTTATTAAGCTCTTACAACTGAGTTACTCAGCTTAATCGAATTGGTTATTGTATTCAGAATTTATTAAGCATTTAAATTATTGTTCACACTTTTACAAACAATATTCATACAAATTGTGAAAATAATTCAATTGGATTAAATATTTTAATGTCGATGTCGAATTTAAATGTGATTTGACAGGGTGAACTTATAAAATCGGTAAGTAAATTTTAATTTACAAGTTACAGGTCTGCTATATGTTAATTGTTAGTGCGCAAGTAATTTTGTCGTGAATAGTATGTTTTTTTTTCATTATTTATTACGCGCCGCGTTAATAATCAAGATAATAGATAGTAAATAGTATTTTCATACATACATAATAGGTCTGACAAAAGTACTTGTGACGAAATAGCTAATACTAGCAATTTTAATCCAACAAAATAACTTGAATCGAGTTGAAAATGTTGTAGTTGTAAGATTAAGCATTTTGGTATCTCGTAAATTCCGTGAAAGTATAAATTACAAAGATTTTTAATGGCGATCGATTGTTTTGGTGTATAATGCTGAATAAAAGTGCACACATGCCTTGTTACTAAGCTATAACTTGAAAAAAGTAGTCTCAGTACACTAACTTCTGAATATCAATTATATAGTTGATCACATTTCTAAATTATTCAGATTTTTAGGGTTCTCTAATCGATCTAACAAAAACCTTTTCTATTGTGGAATTTCACGCCCGGCTTTCACTGAATTTATTACATTTAAAATTATAGCGTCTTTGCTTGCATTTTTTTTCGAGAAAATCTCATTTATGATTAAAATGTAGTGCACACCACACACACGAAATCTGCTATAGATTTCGCGTGTGTGGTGTGGACTGGGCCCTTGTTTAATCCGTGTTTTGTTATTTGTTTTATGTACAAACGCCAGTACATCAAGCCACCCGAAACTATCAAATTGAAAACTGAATTGAACCTCAAGGCAAATTGAAAACGTAGCCGTGCAGCTGTCACTTGGCACTGATGGACACCAGACGTACAGACTCTAGAAGGAATCAAGAATATATACGCGAAACCATAACATATTATGGAGAGTCAAGACAAAATCATGAAAAAACTTGAAGAAATTTATGTGCATGTTGGAGAATTAAGAGTCGCAAATAAAATATCTTATCACAACGTAAATTTTATTTTCTTGTACTGTAATACCTTCTGCTAATAAAATAATCATCTATTAAAATTGACCGAAATTCTTTCTAAGGGACTATTTAAAATTGGATGACCTTCCATGTTTATATTCAGTGATATGTTTTCTGGCAAAATGTTTGTGTTAATCAATATTTTTTAAGTGTCTCAATGACGCCATTGTGCCAGTATTCACCTTGCTCAATAGACTTTATGTGGACTTGTCTCGGTGTATTTAAAATTGTCCTTGGATCATTAGGTAAAATGTCTGGGCATCTTTGATTTAATATTTCTGCCAAATCCTTTAGTGCTACTTGTGTGATCTTTTTTCGAAAGCCCATTTTCAAATTTTTCTCGTAATATCAAATTTTTCATGTATCTACATTGTTCTTCTTCGATATCTGTACACTGCCATCAGATGCATTCTCATCTTGTGTGAATCGCAATGCTGTTTGACTTTTTGGGGGACGGAACCCTCTTCATTGCACGGCAACCACGCATGCTGACTGGGACCGGGTTCAGTTTTGTTCAAACTATTTTCATAAATCTTTTGATGACCAGAAACACTTGGACAATTACTATTGCTGATATTTAAATATTCTTTTAACAATTTTCTTTTGATGTAACCAGTTCTCTTACGTTTTTTCCACGATTTTCGATTCATATTAAATAACGCCAAAAATAAATACGGTGAATAATATTTTAATTAAGCTGGTATTAAGCTATGGGCGCTATAACAACATACATATGGTCTTTAATTTGAATAAGTTAGTTTCAAACTCTCTATTAAACAGGACAAAGCTTAATAAAAACATAAATAATATTATTTATTCAGCAGCTGAATAATTAGTAAAACATAGAATCTTATCCAGTTTGAAGATAAAATAAAAGCAATTATTCAGTATCAAGCTGTTTAATAGAATTATGTAACAATATTATTCAGAAGGTGATACTTTATTCAGCAATAAGCTGTTTCAAGCGTTAATAGCTTAGTAATGCTTTAATAACAGCAATATAGATTATGGTTATTCTGACAAATGCTACCGACGGGGCTGTTTTTCAGCTTTAAGCAACCTGAAACGCGTAATGCTAAATAACGTCTGTATAATAGTCCTACGGTGTTTGGTTATTAAGCGTAAAGAAGGTAAGGACAGAAATACAGAATTTATTAAGCGTTAAGAATTTTAAGGGTCCGAACTCAACCTAATTCAGCATTTGGCTATACCCAAAGCTCTTATACAAACTATACTCATCTTTGAACTTTATAATATGCAAAATGTGTACTTTTATCTTGCTTATGTGTTACTTGGGATAGTAATGTGCCAAAACGATATTCCAGTCGATTTTTAGGGTTCCGTAAAGGGTAAAAACGGGACCCTATTACTAAGACTACACGATCCGTCTGTCTGTCTGTCTCTCTGTCCGTCTGTCACCAGGCTGTATCTCATGAACCGTGATAGCTAGGCAGTTGAAAATTCCACAGATGATGTATTTCAGTTGCCGCTATAACAACAAATACTAAAAACAGAATAAAATAAATATTTAAGTATTATAGTATTTATTATTATTATTTCTCATACAATATTTTTTTGCCGTTTTTTGCGATAATGGTACGGAACCCTTCGTGTGCGAGTATGACTCGCACTTGGCCAGTTTTTTTTATACTATCGACTCGATTAATGAGCAATTATCCCAAATCGATTCTTAAAAATTAGAATAAACCTGATTTAGGCATAAAATACAATAAGTATTTAAAATAATTACTATTAATACTTTCTTAAATTAATGCATTTTTGGACATTATTTGACTACAACCAACTAAACAAATTCATCGAACCGTGGATAATTTCGCGCCGAATTTCTATCCGATTCAAAATTTAAATTTGGAATGCGCTCGCTATTCAAAAATATTTTGTATAAAAATAGTAATGATTGAGCCTTTTAATGTTTGATAATCTCAGAAGTATACAGAGTATAGTATATTTTTATGTAAGTTTGTAATGCAAGCGTTGATAAATTTAGTGTCGGGGAACCAACGATTTTGTGATTATTTGTTATATTGTAATGAGTTTCGAGGTGGCCCAGTGGCTAAAGGCCTCGCCTTGCCCTGAGGCCATGGGTTCAAATCTGGAAAAATACCAATGATTTCCTTTTTCAAATTAATCTAGGTACTTTCTAAGTATATCTTGGCGATCGTTGACAACGGTGAATGAAAACATCATCGACATCGACGAAACCTAGTCTAATAGTCTCAAATCGCCAACACGCACTGAGCAAGCGTGGTGATCAATGCTTGTGCCTTCTCTGTATGAGAAGAGGCCTTTGCCCTGCAGTGGGACAGTTATAGGCTGGTATTATTATTATAATTATATATTATAGTATGGTTTGGTTTTGAATTCGGTCGAGTTTGTTGTAATGTTATGAAAATTGGTTATTCTATAGATACTTTTAAATGTTTATTTTTATTCGTTTTAAGAACCTAAGTTTGTTTTGTATTTACATCTGCATTCCTCAAAAACTATTAATGTCAATAACCTTGTACGTATCTTCTTGCGCGGTTTCTTACCAAGCGAGTTATGGCATGGTTGTCAACCAACTAAGCTGAAAATCAAAGTCCAAGATGGCGGCGACGATCATTTGATTTTCATTATTTTTTGTGATTGTAATGGTTTCTCTGACAAAAGGTGGTTAACTTTTCTTTTTTTGGGCATAATTTTCTTGGTTTCCGTGTATATAAATAACGAATATGGGTTTAAAATCAAAATCCAAGATGGCGCCGACGAAATCTTTTTATGTTTTCGTCATAGATGTAATTTTCATAGTTTCTGGGTCGCTAATAACGGATAGTAATAGTAGAGCAGTGGTGGCCCAGTGGTATCGGCCGCGACTTACAAGTTGTAGGTCGTGGGTTCGAGCCCAGGCAGAAGCGCTTTACTTTGTGTAAATTATTTCATCACCACTGCTCTCAAAACGGTGAAGGAAAACATCGTGAGGAAACCGGCATGTCCTAGAACCAGAAATTCGAAGACATGTGACATCCACCAACCCGCACTGGGCCCGCATGGTGGATTACGGCCCATTCCTTTTCACAGAGGAGGCCTTTGTCCCAGCAGTGGGAACATTAACAGGCTGATGATGTGTGTGTGTGAATAACGAATATGGACTTTAAAATCGAAATTATAGAAAAATAAATAACCTGAAATAGCTACCATCTTGGATTTAGAATTTGCGGTAATAACACCCCAGGAGACATAGAAAATCCTTTAGAATATGCTTAGATTTATTTTTATTTAGCTTTGAATAGTCGCCATCGTTAATCTGTGAACTAAGAGAATTTGCAGCTTGGTACATAATAATATACACAGCCTTCTTTCTTTTAGAATGAATATTTTGGATCACCACCCTCGAGAATTAATCTAATGTTATCTATTAGCATTAGTTCCTAGTATTATTACCTAATAGCACAATAATCTACCTAATAGCATTAGTTCAATAGTTGAGTACCAAGGTGAATTGTACACATCTGCGTAACTCTTTAGACCGTACTGGTGTGATGTTATGTTATGAAATTATATAAATAATAACCAGACATGCGATTGCAGCAATCCCGAGAGATTTGCCGTTATTTATTAAAGAGTTCTGTTGTATATCGCCGAATTTCTTCATCAGATCTTCACCAAAATAAAATGGAACCAATTTCGAAACTTACCCTTTCAAAAAAAAATAACATAATCGGTCCACAATTGACGGAGATATCGGTGAATTTAAACAAAAATACAAAAATAGTCGAACATAGAAACTCCTTTTTGGAAAGTCGGTTAAAAATGATGATGGACAGAGCTTAAAACAACACCAACCTACTGTCAAAAGTATAGCCAACTGTGATGTTGTCCAGAACTGTATCTACTTGGGCTCCAACATTGCTAACCCCGGAGGCTGCGAAGACGAGATACGAAGGCGTTGACGCGATCTGCCGTCGTAAAGCTCACAAAACCATCGGACTACATAAGACTTACGGTGATGCGTCATCGGTATAAGTGGACATCTCACCTATACGCACCAAACGTTTTGGTAATACTTTTATTTTGCGTACAGCAATGGAGTGGAATTACCTACCGGAGTCTGTATTTCCTGATAGCTACAGCCTGGGAGTCTTTAAGTCATGAGTGAATAGGTTCCTTCTAGGCAAGCGTGCATCATTGTCGACCACATCATCGCTTACCATCAGGTGAGATAGTGGTCAAGAGCAAGCATAAAAAAAACAAAATCTCCAATACCACTCAGGTACGACTGATGCGAAGTCTCGTCTTTCCAATTTTTCTCTACGGTCGTGGACATTGGGGCTGAAGAAAAGGAGGAAAATCGATGCATTGGAGATGTGGTGCTGGAGACGTCTGCTGCGGATTCCGTGTACTGCTTACCACACCAATGTATCGATCCTAAAAAACTTAACATCAAAGAGAGATTATCGTCGCCTGTTCAAGTACAAATCCCAAGTAACACAAAAGTGCTGTATAGTAGCTGAATCACTGTCCACAATGGAATCCGAAGCTGAACAAGCCTTCTGAATAAGAGCATTAAAGGCGCTGTTTCAGCTGATATAACTCTGGTTTGGGCACAAATTAAACAGCTGTTAGCTGAATAACTGTAACTATTTGCATTATATCCGCATTATTTGAGCATTATTAAAGGAAACAGTCATCCCAAGAGCTGAATATTGACTGGTTATTAGAGTATTTGTTACCTTTTATATAGCACAATGGCCGATTAATAGAGTTATGGTTACCTATTTTTCAGCACAAGGTACACACCAGAATATTTATAATGCTTCTTTAGAATTGAAAATTCACAAGTGGCAAAATTGTGAATAGTTTTCACCCTACTCCTTATTATTTTGATATGTTCTTTCTGTTAAACATTTTGTGGTGAAATAGACAAATATTGTTTTCCGTAACAAAAACTTTGCTTTTTCCTCCTGTGCGTGAAATTCGAAAGGGAAAGAGAGTTTATTGTCAAATAGTATATGAATATAGGTGAAAATTTTCACGCGCTCTCAAAATATCATTGTTTACTTGAAAGTTATAGTATAAAATAAGTTTATGATGTATTATAAAAAATAAATAATTTTATTTTGCATTTGTAATTTGACAATAAGCTGTTTGCGTATAAAATCATTAGATTTTCTATTGAAATCCAGTTGTTATTTTCGTTATTTAACAAAGAAAAAATGTTAATATTTTATTTTACATAGGTTAGAACCTAAAAAATGGCAGACAAGCAATGTGCACTGTATTAAACACAATTAAGCGGTATGTGCTGTTTATGTATCCACTATTGGTACATAAATCAGCAACGAGCTGATACGAGTAGTTCTTGTGTGAACCAAATCAGCCACAGATGCCTGTAAAGCTTGATATTGGGTAACATGTACGCAAATATTGTTGGTAATCATCAGTGAACCACTAAAGTCTCAGCAGGAGTTCTAGGGATCCATGGATTTATTTTACAAAATTATACGTCTGTTGTGTCAATCCTTTTATGTTATTTGGTTACCTACATCATCCCAAGAAACACTCCTCCGATTTTCGTAATATTTTTTTGCAAACTGGGGTGCTGAAAAGATAAGTCTACAAGATCTTATTTAACTGCATTAGTAGATTAATTGCCGACGCTAGTACACGTATTCAGCTCTAACCGGGATCATAGGTAACGTCTGAGCTAATTTATAGCAGTTTGCTGTAATTTAGCATCATATAAGTTCACCCATAGTGATCACGTGGGCTATATAAGTGCTATTATAAGATTGCGTGTAACAAGCTGATTAACACTACTAAAGTTCAACTATGTGCAGCAAGACGCATTATATCATTGTTAATTGAAGTCACAGACTAACTGATTGCATTATAGTAGCCCACATGTTCTTTCTTAAAATGCAAGCGGTCTAAGGGTACACTTGTGGCCTTCAATTCAGAATATTGCTGAGTTAAAGTCCATAAAAATGCTTAATTGCAGCTTACAGTACTAATACTGAACTGCATACCTATATTAACGCTTGCAGCATTAAAGTGTTGTCTCCGTGACGCATAAAAGCATTATTATACAGACGAAAGCGTAATTTTCAGCTATTGCAGTTCGAGTGTACTGTAATAAGTCTTCATAAATGCTAAAGTTACCGATGTTACCCTGTGTGATGTGCTACTTGGGATACTAAAGTTCTTTGGGCATATAACTCGCAATGAAGACTCAATGGAGCGTCTTAATAATCCAAGGTGGGCAAGAGATCCCGGGTTCGCTCTCCGACCAGATGGGCAGATCTTATTAGAAACATCACCAAAACTACGATGACCGACAGTTTCCACATTGAGTCCAATAGAACCGAATGGCGACGCTTAGCAAGAGCCATCAGGACTCACCCATGACCACGACAACTCTGCCAATAGTTTCAGAAGAATATTAGAGGTCAGTGACGTACATTATAATATGATGTATCCTAATTATTTATTTCAAATAACCAACTATGAGTATTGTTTATGACTGTACAAATAAAAATTGACAAGTAGACGTGGCGGTAATAAAAGAGACATTTTCAACGATTCGACGAGGCGGGAACAAAAGCGGGTGTTTTTGAAGTAGACGTGGCGGCGACTCGACGTGGCGGGACTCGACGTCAAGGTAACAAATCGCGTTCCAGAGACCTAACGCTTTGGCCGATGTTGATGATTCATACGTCAATCGATTCGTCTTAGCCTTGCGAGTGTCATATGCTACATTAAAATTGGAAAATAGAAAAATGGCGGCATTTGGGCGCCATTTTGTGTTCGCCAAAATGTTAACTAAAAAGTTATAAATAAAAAAGTTAATTCAAAAAATCAAAATACCCAACTGCTTAAAAAGCGAACTAAAAAGACGTAAACAAGAATAAAATCATGCTGTGCAGTCGGAGGATACATTTGGTTTTGGTCAGCCAGCTCGCGAATATGTACCTATCCTCCGACTGCACAGCATGATTTTCTTCTTGTTTACGTCTTTTTAGTTCGCTTTTTAAGCAGTCGGGTATTTTGATTTTTTGAATTAACTTTTTTTGAATATTAGGCCGCTTTCACATTAGGACGTTAGCAGCGCGACAGTAGCGCGGGAGAAGCGCATTCCTTCACACTATAAGAACAGCCGCGCGTTAGCAGCGCCGCTGCCGCGCCGCAGTTAAGTTCAGTGTGGCGCACTTCATTTCTAAAATGGATTCCGACGGTGAAACATTGTTGCTCCTGCTTTTGATAGTACTCAAGCGGCGCCATCGATGTCGCGTAAAAAAACGAAAAAGACGGTACTGGATTAATCCTCTGTTTCGAAATCGTCATGTGCATAGTGATTATATAACAGTATTTAATGTAGTTAAAAATAATAATAATAATTTTTTTAATTATGTTCGAATGTCAAAACCGAGTTTCTACGAATTATTAAGTCTTCTTGAGAGTAGTATTCAACGTCGTGACACTAGATTCCGCAATAGCATTTCAGCAGAGGAAAGACTTCTTATAACACTGAGGTAAGTCATTTACATACTTACCAGGTAAATAAAAAACCTTATATTTAAGAAATCAACTTTATAATGGAAAATCAAGCATTAATTTGTTATGGCTCCGGACTATCCTCAAACAAATGTGTGTCAATATTAAATTCGTCTGACGTTACATTTGAGTAATTTGACTGAGCTGATAGTGGAGCTTCATAATGATTATTAGAAGACGAAGTATTAAATTGTTGATTTTGTGTGTAGTACCCATATTGATAATTATTGTACATTGGATTGTTATATCTTTTTATTATGGTAATCAACTCCATTTTCGCATCCATCTTTTTTTCTGAGGGTATCTGCCGAAAATCATCATATAATGATAATATGAAATGCATATCGGAATCATGTGTAGGTTGGCTATTAATATTTTGAATTTTATCTGCAATAAGTGCCATCACGGTAGTATCATCTACCTTGCCTCGCTTAGCTGTAGATTTAGAAAGATCAGATGCCGATGGCGTTGCTGGCCTTGATGGTGGTGCAATCGATGTGGAAGAGTTATTAATTTCGGCGGATTCATTCTCTTGTGATCGTTTTGTCGTAAAAAGAGGCGATAAAAATTGAAGCTGTTTAAAATGTACATATTCTCGCCGTGATTCAGCAGCTGCACCACTTTTCGTATTTTTTTTTTTCAATTCTCGCGAATAGCAGTCCCTAATACTTTTCCATCTTTTTTGTAAATCGGTTGCTGAAATAAAAAAAAAATCTTTTTCAGATATTTGGGCACTGGATGTACGTTATCAGACCTTCAATACTCATTCAAGTGCGGAGTTTCAACAATTAGTTATATAGTAAGGGACACCTGCAAACATATATATAGTATCTTGAAAGAAAATACTATTACGTCCAAATCAGTAGCGGACTGGAAAAATATAGCACAAGGATTTAAAATAAATGCAAACTTTCCGAATTGTCTAGGAGCAATTGACGGTAAACACATCCGAGTGATAAAACCAGAACACAGTGGCTCACTGTACTTTAACTATAAAAAATATTTTTCAATTGTATTGCTAGCTATATGTGATGCAAATTACAATTTTACTTATATAGATGTGGGATCATTTGGAAAGAGTGCTGATTCTCAAATATTTAAAAACAGTTCAATATCTAAAGCAATCACAGAAAATAGACTACAACTACCTAGTCCTGAACCTCTTTGTAGTGATGGACCACATCTTAACTACACTTTCATTGGTGACGAGGCGTTTGCACTCACTAATCATATGCAACGTCCGTACGGTGGAAACAATTTGACTGTGAAGCAGAGAATTTACAACTACAGATTGTCAAGAGCACGTCGCTATATAGAATGCACGTTTGGTATACTAAGTAATAAATGGAGAATATTCCACCGCCCGTTGAACGTATCGACTGAATTTGCTGAAGAAATAATTAGGGCCTGTTGTGTTCTACACAATTTTGTACGACAGCGAGATGGATTTAATTATAATCACACGTTATCATACGTGTTCGCAGAGGACGATGAAAATATTATACCGTCTAGTCCAACTGATGTTCACAACGTTGCCGTTGGAGGAGTTACAACTCGAAATCTTTTCGCCGACTATTTTGTATCACCCGAAGGAGAAGTACCGTGGCAGAATAACATGATATAATTAGGTACCTACCTACCTAAATAAAATAATAAAACCTACCTGCTGCATTTTTTTCGGACCCACTTTTATTTTCGAAATCAGGAATAAACAATGCACATAATTCTTGCCAGTTATTCTTTTTTAGGGTCCTGTTGTTGTAATTGTTGCTTCTTGATTCCCACAAAACAGGACGCATTTGAATTTCAATAATAAATCGTTCGGTATCAAACTCGCTCACTGTGTAGTCTATAAGTACGTACGTTTGCAACACTGGCTCATCGCCGACTGAGCGCACGCGGCGGCCGCGGCGGTAGCGCGCGACCGCCGCGCTTCTGTTTAAACTATGAAATTTTGACAGCGCGACAGGCGCGCGTCAGCCGCGCGACTGTCGCGCTGCTAAAGTCGCCTATATGTGAAAGCGGCCTTATAGTGGTCGATAAAGATTCTTTTTTTTTGATTAGGTTAATTAAAATATAATCTTCGGGGGTTTTTTGAAAACTATTCAATCACTTTATTATGAAAATCTTGTAAGTTTCCATGAATAAGTTTCTGTGCACACTCATCAAGGCCAGACCATTGCAAAAAGTCAAAGTCAAAGTCAAATGTATTTATTTCAACTAGGCCATTATGCGGCAGTTTTGAACGTTAAAAATTTACATGTAATAAAAAATTGATTCTACCGTGCTGTGAAGTATGGTGAACTATCTCTATGGTTTGGTTACCATGGATATATTACTGTTAGGAAAATTTATATATGTCAATTAAAGATGTATACTAATTGTCTTACGTATTTTTACTATAAATAAAACCACACTAACATTAAATAACTACTGCTTTATTCTTGTCACATATGGTAATCGTCAAGATCCACAAAACACAAGTTCATACATTTGAACTTTACATGGTAGCAGAGCTTTAGATGTTACAAGAACACCAAATGTAAGTACCCATACAAAATGTCGAGTGCAAAAATAGACGCTCTCACGAAAGACAACTATGATACATGGGTGATACATGCAGAAGCTGTCCTAGTGAGACAAAAACTTTGGAAATACGTTGAGACACCCTTGTCCTCGAACGCAACCGCCGACGACGTAGATAAGGACAGATTAGCTAAATCTGAACTGATCCTTATTATCGCTCCATGTGAGCTTAAACAAATTAAAAACTGCGGCACTGCCAAAGATGTTTGGGACAAATTGAAAAATACCTATGCCAGTAAGGGACCTGCACGAAAGGCGTCTCTCCTAAAACAACTGATCCTTACGAAACTAGAAGGACACGACGTACGCAATCACCTGGACAAGTTTATGGATACAGTGGACAAACTGGCCGACATGGACGTTAACATCAACGACGACTTATTAACTATCATGATGTTATACAGTCTCTCTCCTGATTATGAAAACTTCAGAGTTGTTATTGAATCGCGCGACAGTCTTCCAAAGCCAGAAGAGCTTAAAACAAAAATATTAGAAGAATTTGAAGCACGTCACAATCAAAACGTGACCAATACCAACGAACCTGAATCCTCATATGAAGAAGAAGCATTATACGCGTCCTGCCGAATTTGCAAACGAAGAGGTAACATTTTTAAACGCAAGCATCACAAAGTATGTACAAACTGCTGGAAGAAAAACAACGAGAGGTCTAAGAAACAAAACACTGACTCTCATCGGAACAACTATGCTACACAGTGCCTTCTTACACGCAACAAGAAGCCTGAGAACAATATTTGGATCCTGGACAGCGGCTGCACATCACATATGACTTTTCGACGAGACCTATTCAAAAATATCGAGAAAACTTCCAGAAAACTTAATTTTGCAACTGAAGATTGCACTGCAGAGATTGAAGGAAAAGGTACAGTCTCTTTCATTTCAAAAAATGGAGACGGTAAAGCTCTCACTCACCTGAAGGACACGCTGTACGTACCTAGCCTGTGCACTAACCTACTGTCAGTTAGCAAGATCACAGATGCCGGCTGTTCTGTCCTCTTTACAAAAAACAAAGCGACAGTCAGCAACCCAAAAGCTGGAATAACTCTCACTGCTCACAAAGAAGAAGATGGTCTCTACCACATCAAACCAAACAAGTATGAGTGCAACAACCTGGCCAATGAAAAAGATGACATAGCTTCGACATCCTCAAAGAAAACGGACTCGGCAAACATGAAAATCTATGACTGGCACAGAAAACTTGGGCACATGAACGCCAACGATTTAAAACATGCACTCCAAAATCAAACTCTACTCGGTTTGAACTTCAATGCATCAGAAACGTTACCGGAATGTGAAACCTGCATTCTAGCTAAAATGCACAGAATACCAGCTCCCCGTGCAAAAACAACACAACGTACATCTGAACTCATAGAAATCGTTCACACCGACGTCTGTGGACCTATCCGAACGCCCACATTAAGCGGTAACAAATACTTCGTCACCTTTATTGATGACTACAGTACGCCTTACACCTCGCACCAGAACGGAGTAGCTGAAAGGAAAAACCGCACTCTGATCGAGAAAGCAAGAGCCTTACTCATCGATGCGAAAGCACCTTTAAAATTCTGGGGCGAAGCTGTCATGACTGCAAACTACCTATCTAACAGGAGTCTGAATAGTGCCATCCAGAACAAAACACCATATGAAGCATGGGTTGGTAGAAAGCCGTGCATTAATCACCTTTATATATTCGGCTTCAAAACGTTTGTTCTTATCAAAGGCACTAGTGGTCATAAATTCGCACCAAAAGCAATTCCCGGCATGTTTATTGGATACTCTGAAACCTCAAAAGCGTTCAAAATTCTACTACCTTCCAAAAATAAAGTGGTCACATCAAAAGATATCCGCGTGATGAAAACCATGTTTTACGACGAAAGTAATAAACATGATATAACCGATCTCTTCAACGATGAACCTCCAAAACTTTTGAAAACGTCAAAACCAGAACGTAAGCAAGTAACAATACACTTTGACGATATTGAAAATGGAGACGGTTCACCACTTGACAGCATTAGCGAAACTGACAATGAAAATCTTGACACTACGTTGCAACATAATTTGGTCAACAGCACTGAAGATGTTGAACTAGCGGATCAACTGGAACACGTAAACAACGAAAGCGACTACGAATCCGTTTCCAGTTCCAACCTTGTCGATGATGACGAACCTGTCAATATTGATGCTGAGGAAACCATAACACGAATTTTGAGAGACAGGTCAACAATCTCAGCTCCTAAGCGATATGATGAGTTTATCATGGCAGCTGCTGAAGAGATTGAAAACCTGCACAAGCCCATAGAACCTGACACTTACAAAGAAGCGATGGAATCTCCTGATAAACACAAGTGGCAGGAAGCCATGAAAAACGAGATGACGTCATTAAAGGACAATCACACCTGGGACCTAGTCGATCTACCTACAGGACGCAAAGCCCTACCAAGCAAGTGGGTGTTCAAAATAAAAATGAACCCTGATGGTACCGTCGAAAGATACAAGGCCAGAATGGTCATTAAGGGTTATTCCCAGATACCAGGAGTGGACTATGACAGAACGTTCAGTCCAGTGGTACGACTGAGCACTGTGCGGTCGCTACTAGCAGTGGCTGTTCGCGAAAATCTAAAACTGACTCAGTTCGACGTAACCACCGCCTTCCTTAACGGCGAAGTAAAAGAAGAAATCTACATGAAACAGCCCGAGGGCTATCGAGATGGGACGAAACGGGTTTGTAAATTAAAACGCAGTCTGTATGGCCTAAAGCAGGCACCACGCTGCTGGAACACATGCATCGCAGAGTTCCTGTTAAAATCTGAATTTAAACAGAGCGACGCAGATCCGTGTTTATTTGTCCGAACGAAAGACCGATCAAAAGTCATTGTAGCTCTCTACGTAGACGATGGGCTTGTAGCGCACAACTCGACAACAGCAGGCGCAGAGTTTTTGAATGAACTTAGAGCAAGATTCAAAATTACTACCAAACCTGCGTCGTACTTCCTTGGGATGGAGATAAACATGCGAAAGGATAGTACTATATCCTTGTACCAAAAAGCATACACAAAGAAAGTCCTAGAAAAATATGGAATGTTGAAGTGCAAGCCTGCACCGTCACCCATCATTAAAGAAAATGAAACGGGAGTAAATGAAAGTATAACGACGAACTTCCCTTACAGACAAGCAGTGGGTGCTTTGGCTTACCTATCAGTAGGTACGAGACCTGACATCACATACGCTGTTGGAGTCGCATCCAGAAACCTAGCAGCACCTACTAAGGAGGACGTCATGCTTGTCAAGCGCGTCTTCCGCTATTTAAAAGGGACGTTAGATAAAGGCCTGACATTCTCGAAGAACTCACCATCACATTTGGTCTGCTACAGCGACGCAGATCATGGAGGAGACCAGACAACTGGAAGATCAACATCCGGTATAGTGTGTATATTCTCTGGTGGCGCTATAAGCTGGAGAAGCCAGATCCAACCTACAGTGTCGATATCTTCAACTGAAGCGGAGATAATAGCAGCGAGTGAATCGGCTCAGGAAATTTTATGGCTGAATCGATTATTCAATGATCTAACCAAAACAGAGAAACCTGTCTTAAACTTAGACAATAAGTCAGCCGTTTATCTCGCACACAACCCTAAGTACGAATACCACAAGCGTACGAAGCATATTAAACTGAAACACTTCTTCGTTCGGGAATGTGTCACCAATGGAGATTTTGATGTCAATCAAGTTCCGTCTGAGATTCAATTAGCTGATATGCTTACAAAGCCTATGTTCGGGCCCAGACTATCAGATTTAAGTTTCAGAATGGGACTGAAGAATTTATCTTTAAATTCTTAAAACTACCGAGGATGTGAAGTATGGTGAACTATCTCTATGGTTTGGTTACCATGGATATATTACTGTTAGGAAAATTTATATATGTCAATTAAAGATGTATACTAATTGTCTTACGTATTTTTACTATAAATAAAACCACACTAACATTAAATAACTACTGCTTTATTCTTGTCACATATGGTAATCGTCAAGATCCACAAAACACAAGTTCATACATTTGAACTTTACACGTGCATTCGGAAAAGTAGGTTGATATGGAGAAGAATGCACAAGAAACTCCATTGCGGCGATTTACACCCATAGTGCTACTTAGCCAGGTTTTTAGTCTCCTGAAGCAGGAAGCTGCTAAACGATCGCTCTACCGTAAGTCGAAGACTTTGGACTTTGGTTGCTTTAGATTTGGCAACATTTTTTGAATTTCTAGGGGGGGGGGGGGCAGCTGCCCCTCCCGGCTCCCCCTTGGCGATGCCCTTGATTATGCTTGCTGGACTTCCAGAAAAATTTCATCCACTCGTCATGGCTCTTGAACATTTCACACGAAGATTTCATCGGAAAATGTGGTGACAGCACTTCTCAAAGAGGATGTGCGCACCGCAATAGCCGCAATACCAGCAGAGGACCTAACAAAGCAGCGCTACAAACGAAGGACGCGAAGAAAAAGTTCTGTACCTATTGTAAAAAGCTAGGTGTGAAGTATGGTGAACTATCTCTATGGTTTGGTTACCATGGATATATTTCTGTTAGGAAAATTTATATGTCAATTAAAGATGTATACTAATTGTCTTACGTATTTTTACTATAAATAAAACCACACTAACATTAAATAACTACTGCTTTATTCTTGTCACATATGGTGATCGTCAAGATCCACAAAACACAAGTTCCTACATTTGAACTTTACATGGTAGCAGAGCTTAAGATGTTACAAGAACACCAAATGTAAGTACCCATACAAAATGTCGAGTGCAAAAATAGACGCTCTCACGAAAGACAACTATGATACATGGGTGATAAAAGCAGAAGCCGTCCTAGTGAGACAAAAACTTTGGAAATACGTTGAGACACCCTTGTCCTCGAACGCAACCGCCGAAGACGTAGATAAGGACAGATTAGCTAAATCTGAACTGATCCTTATTATCGCTCCATCTGAGCTTAAACAAATTAAAAACTGCGGCACTGCCAAAGAAGTTTGGGACAAATTGAAAAATACCTATGCCAGTAAGGGACCTGCACGAAAGGCGTCTCTCCTAAAACAACTGATTCTTACGAAACTAGAAGGACACGACGTACGCAGTCACCTGAACAAGTTTATGGATACAGTGGACAAACTGGCCGACATGGACGTTAACATCAACGACGACTTATTAACTATCATGATGTTATACAGTCTCTCTCCTGATTATGAAAACTTCAGAGTTGTTATTGAATCGCGCGACAGTCTTCCAAAGCCAGAAGAGCTTAAAACAAAAATATTAGAAGAATTTGAAGCACGTCACAATCAAAACGTGACCAATACCAACGAACCTGAATCCTCATATGAAGAAGAAGCATTATACGCGTCCTGCCGAATTTGCAAACGAAGAGGTAACATTTTTAAACGCAAGCATCACAAAGTATGTACAAACTGCTGGAAGAAAAACAACGAGAGGTCTAAGAAACAAAACACTGACTCTCATCGGAACAACTATGCTACACAGTGCCTTCTTACACGCAACAAGAAGCCTGAGAACAATATTTGGATCCTGGACAGCGGCTGCACATCACATATGACTTTTCGACGAGACCTATTCAAAAATATCGAGAAAACTTCCAGAAAACTTAATTTTGCAACTGAAGATTGCACTGCAGAGATTGAAGGAAAAGGTACAGTCTCTTTCATTTCAAAAAATGGAGACGGTAAAGCTCTCACTCACCTGAAGGACACGCTGTACGTACCTAGCCTGTGCACTAACCTACTCTCAGTTAGCAAGATCACAGATGCCGGCTGTTCTGTCCTCTTTACAAAGAACAAAGCGACAGTCAGCAACCCAAAAGCTGGAATAACTCTCACTGCTCACAAAGAAGAAGATGGTCTCTACCACATCAAACCAAACAAGTATGAGTGCAACAACCTGGCCAATGAAAAAGATGACATAGCTCCGACATCCTCAAAGAAAACGGACTCGGCAAACATGAAAATCTATGACTGGCACAGAAAACTTGGGCACATGAACGCCAACGATTTAAAACATGCACTCCAAAATCAAACTCTACTCGGTTTGAACTTCAATGCATCAGAAACATTACCGGAATGTGAAACCTGCATTCTAGCTAAAATGCACAGAATACCAGCTCCCCGTGCGAAAACAACACAACGTACATCTGAACTCATAGAAATCGTTCACACCGACGTCTGTGGACCTATCCGAACGCCCACATTAAGCGGTAACAAATACTTCGTCACCTTTATTGATGACTACAGCCGCTACAGTCGTGTGTACATGCTGAAAAACAAGAGCGAAGTCTTAGAGAAATTCAAGGAGTTCAAACAGATGGCGGAAACTCACACAGGGAAGAAAATAAAAGCCGTACAATCGGATAATGGCACCGAATATGTTAACAAAGAATTCGACGCTTACCTGAAACGCTGCGGGATACAACGAAGGCTTAGTGCGCCTTATACCTCGCACCAGAATGGAGTAGCTGAAAGGAAAAACCGCACTCTGATCGAGAAAGCAAGAGCCTTACTCATCGATGCGAAAGCACCTTTAAAATTCTGGGGCGAAGCTGTCATGACTGCAAACTACCTATCTAACAGGAGTCTGAATAGTGCCATCCAGAACAAAACACCATATGAAGCATGGGTTGGTAGAAAGCCGTGCATTAATCACCTTTATATATTCGGCTTCAAAACGTTTGTTCTTATCAAAGGCACTAGTGGTCATAAATTCGCACCAAAAGCAATTCCCGGCATGTTTATTGGATACTCTGAAACCTCAAAAGCGTTCAAAATTCTACTACCTTCCAAAAAATAAAGTGGTCACATCAAAAGATATCCGCGTGATGAAATCCATGTTTTACGACGAAACAAACAAACATAATATCACCGATCTCTTCAACTATGAACCTCCAAAACCTTTGAAAATGTCAAAACCAGAACGTAAGCAAGTAACAATACATTTTGACGATATTGAAGATGGAGACGGCTCACCACTTGACAGCATTAGCGAAACTGACAATGAAAATCTTGACACTACGTTGCAACATAATTTGGTCAACAGCACTGAAGATGTTGAACTAGCGGATCAACTGGAACACGTAAACAACGAAAGCGACTACGAATCCGTTTCCAGTTCCAACCTTGTCGATGATGACGAACCTGTCAATATTGATGCTGAGGAAACCATAACACGAACTTTGAGAGACAGGTCAACAATCTCAGCTCCTAAGCGATATGATGAGTTTATCATGGCAGCTGCTGAAGAGATTGAAAACCTGCACAAGCCCATAGAACCTGACACTTACAAAGAAGTGATGGAATCTCCTGATAAACACAAGTGGCAGGAAGCCATGAAAAACGAGATGACGTCATTAAAGGACAATCACACCTGGGACCTAGTCGATCTACCTACAGGACGCAAAGCCCTACCAAGCAAGTGGGTGTTCAAAATAAAAATGAACCCTGATGGTACCGTCGAAAGGTACAAGGCCAGAATGGTCATTAAGGGTTATTCCCAGATACCAGGAGTGGACTATGACAGAACGTTCAGTCCAGTGGTTCGACTGAGCACTGTGCGGTCGCTACTAGCAGTGGCTGTTCGCGAAAATCTAAAACTGACTCAGTTCGACGTAACCACCGCCTTCCTTAACGACGAAGTAAAAGAAGAAATATACATGAAACAGCCCGAGGGCTATCGAGATGGGACGAAACGGGTTTGTAAATTAAAACGCAGTCTGTATGGCCTAAAGCAGGCACCACGCTGCTGGAACACATGCATCGCAGAGTTCCTGTTAAAATCTGAATTTAAACAGAGCGACGCAGATCCGTGTTTATTTGTCCGAACGAAAGACCGATCAAAAGTCATTGTAGCTCTCTACGTAGACGATGGGCTTGTAGCGCACAACTCGACTACAGCAGGCGCAGAGTTTTTGAATGAACTTAGAGCAAGATTCAAAATTACTACCAAACCTGCGTCGTACTTCCTTGGGATGGAGATAAACATGCGAAAGGATAGTACTATATCCTTATACCAAAAAGCATACACAAAGAAAGTCCTAGAAAAATATGGAATGTCGAAGTGCAAGCCTGCACCGTCACCCATCATTAAAGAAAATGAAACGGGAGTAAATGAAAGTATAACGACGAACTTCCCTTACAGACAAGCAGTGGGTGCTTTGGCTTACCTATCAGTAGGTACGAGACCTGACATCACATACGCTGTTGGAGTCGCATCCAGAAACCTAGCAGCACCTACTAAGGAGGACGTCATGTTTGTCAAGCGCGTCTTCCGCTATTTAAAAGGGACGTTAGATAAGGGCCTGACATTCTCGAAGAACTCACCATCACATTTGGTCTGCTACAGCGACGCAGATCATGGAGGAGACCAGACAACTGGAAGATCAACATCCGGTATAGTGTGTATATTCTCTGGTGGCGCTATAAGCTGGAGAAGCCAGATCCAACCTACAGTGTCGATATCTTCAACTGAAGCGGAGATAATAGCAGCGAGTGAATCGGCTCAGGAAATTTTATGGCTAAATCGATTATTCAATGATCTAACCAAAACAGAGAAACCTGTCTTAAACTTAGACAATAAGTCAGCCGTTTATCTCGCACACAACCCTAAGTACGAATACCATAAGCGTACGAAGCATATTAAACTGAAACACTTCTTCGTTCGGGAATGTGTCGCCAATGGAGATTTTGATGTCAATCAAGTTCCGTCTGAGATTCAATTAGCTGATATGCTTACAAAGCCTATGTTCGGGCCTAGACTATCAGATTTAAGTTTCAGAATGGGACTGAAGAATTTATCTTTAAATTCTTAAAACTACCGAGGATGTGAAGTATGGTGAACTATCTCTATGGTTTGGTTACCATGGATATATTTCTGTTAGGAAAATTTATATGTCAATTAAAGATGTATACTAATTGTCTTACGTATTTTTACTATAAATAAAACCACACTAACATTAAATAACTACTGCTTTATTCTTGTCACATATGGTGATCGTCAAGATCCACAAAACACAAGTTCATACATTTGAACTTTACACTAGGGCACGTAGTATCGCAATGTAGAAAGCTTAGACAGAAGAAAGGCAAAAATGTTTCGGCTAACACTTCTACACATTATACATCCGAATTCATACTTTCATCCTGTTTTTCTAACATTCCTCCCTCATGTTCTCAAGATTGGTATATTGACTCTGGCGCAACTGCCCATATGAGTACCTAACAGGAAAAAGTGGTATGCAACCATGTCATCCCATGTCACCCCTATTACAGTTGCTAACAAGGAGCAATTACTAAGCCATGGTAAAGGTACTGTAAATATTCATATTTCCGATAGTGTAAATAAAATTAGTGATGTTCTTTATATCCCTGGCCTCGCTTCAAGTCTTTTATCTGTAAGCAATTTAGTTAAAAAAGGCTTTGATGTTTTGTTTACATCGAAAGGCGCAAGCATCATCCAAAACGGCGTATGTCAAGTGACAGGATCTGCCATTGCTACAGGATCAAACCATAATGGAATATACAGGTTGGATCTGAGTAGTTTACAAGCGTTGTATTCTTCTACCAAAGAGTCTGCAATGCTGTGGCATAGGCGCCTTGGCCATATAATAGTGCTAACACACGTTCGAATTTGCTCCGGCCGGACTAACTCCGCCCACAAATCATTTCTCGCTTACACACGCTTGTGTAGACCGAGACGGAATCAATTAATAATAATAATGTCCGCGGACCACTCTACACACGCTCGGATATGGTCCGGGCCGGACTAACCACGCCCACAAATCCGTGGTCCGGCCGGACCAAATTCGAACGTGTGTTTGCACTATAAGCACTATGAGGTTTATGGCCTTGATTATGATATTGATAAATGAATAGTGTTCTGTGCGTGTGGACCTTTTTTTTTGTTGGAGTGTGAAATCATCCAATGACTTCTCCCGCTTCACGATGATGTGTCAGACTAAAGGGCTTATTACACTACACGGTATTCAGGGCCCTGAATACCGGGTCACTAAATCATTCCGAAGCAATAAGGTCGATATTATGAGAACCCCAACTCCCTAACAGTTATTACACTACCCTGTATTAGGGTTTAGGGCCCTGAACACCGTGTAGTGTAATAAGCCCTTTTTTCTGACTAAAACCCACCCGTGTTCCTTCATTTGCTTGTGCCTGGGCCGCGGTAACTCTCTTTCAAAATCCACGACCCAGACGGTGCGTGTAGACCTTTACTTTCTATTGTCAGTGCGTTGGTGCGGGTGCCGCTCTATGAACAAAATACGAAAAAATATTAAAAATTACCTAATTTAATATTTGGTATAATATTCTAATTTTTGGTAATAATAATTGTGATCATAGATTATAATAACTATTAAAATGCTTGTGAATTTGTGATGACATTAGTGTAGTGGTTGTCAATTGTCATTGCATTGAAGATTGAAGTCTATAGAAATTTCGCAGGCAACACACAAAGACACAACACTATTGTGTAAATTGTGTTTAAACGAGCTTTAAAGACGTTGTTTTGCAGTTTACATTGATATATCCTGAAGTCTTGACTTCTACTGAAGATTACTCGCCCGAAGAACATAACAACCAACCAGTCACCATGGCGAAAATGGCATTTCAACACCAAGCTGGAACAGCTATGGAGTGTCTAAGTGTAAGTTCGAAGACCACTCCCAACTTTGTTTGTTTAATTCGGACTTTTTTCATATACTAACAATGTATTTATAACCTTTCACAGATACCTATAACACTCCAGAAAGAAGCTGGTGTTGACTCAGAAGGAAGAGAAGTAATGAAATGTGGTTTTAAAATTGGCGGCGGAATTGACCAGGATTTTCGCAAAAGTCCGCAAGGATATACTGATAATGTAAGGCACCTAATCATCAATATTAAATTGACGTGTTTTTGTAGGAGTCCTGACCTTGCAGTTCATTTCTTTTACTGTTGTTCTTTCAGGGCATATATGTGACGGAAGTGCATGAAGGAAGTCCTGCAGCGAAAGCTGGATTGAGAATGCATGACAAAATATTACAGTGCAATGGCTATGACTTCACAATGGTTACCCATAAAAAAGCAGTAAGCTATATTAAGAAACATCCCATTTTAAACTTATTAGTAGCTAGGAAAGGTGTAACATCTACTTAAAACAATTTGTTAATCCATCTTACTTATAAACATTATTTAGTTTTGTAATAACTGAGGTTTTATCTGTCTATTTATTACATTTGTAGAATAGATAAAGAGCTTATTGCTATCTTTCAAGATAAGTTGAAATGAGTAATGATCGTTTGAAAACAGGTATGGTGGGACATACTTACATCTTTTCAAGAATCAGTTCACCTTTATATTATTATTCCTGTTTCATGCATATAATAATACATAATTGTAAGAATACCAGTCAGTCTTAATGAATCATCAATGTTTTAATTTCATATAATAATAGGTATATGTACTTAATGGAAATGACATCCAGTTCTAATAAGAGCTTTTCGGAATTTGGAGTTTAGTTGAGTTTCCCAGGATTTAAATCAGGCTGTTCTCTTATGAACCTTAAAATGAAACTCATAACTGATTACATGCCATGGCTGACAAGCACCCTGCTTTAGAATTTTATAAAAGATAACATCATTTTAGAAAAACAGACTAGTATTTAGAAATACAAATTAAACATTGCATAATTTGTATATCTGCTATTTTAACATTTTGATGACATTCTGCCTACCCTTTTCCCAACTATATTGGGGTCGGCATCCAGCCTTACCGGTTTCAACTGAGTACCAGTGTTTTGCATAGAGCAACTGCCTATCTGACCTCCGCAAACCCCTAACTGGGTAACACAATACCCTTTGGCAAGACTGGTGTCAGATCTCAAACTTCTGACTAGGTACCTGTAATGACTGTCAAAGATCTCCAAATGACAGCCGGGACCAACGGCTTAACATGCATTCCACGGCACGGATAAATCTCAGTCTGTTTAAATTGTCACCCATCCACGGACCAACCTCCTCAAGCGTTGCTTAACCTTGAAGATCACCCATGCGTATGTTATTATTTAGTCACAAGCTCCTCTTTTAAAGTAGACATTTAACTTTCACACTGTTTGAACTGCACTGAAAATATGGCATCAAATATGATATTTATCAGGAATCTTACCTTCTGTAATTTGTCTTCATAATAATGTAATCCCATCACTCATTTGTAAAATATGAAGATAAGTTGTTATTTTTATGATTGCTAAATATTAATTGAGAATTACTGTTCTGTTCAGAAATTTCACAATGAAACATTGAAGAAAAAAAAAACAAACCTTCACTCCCACTCCGGTCACCGGTGACCTCAAACAACATATTTTCTTTTTTCTAGCAGGAAACATGCTATACTAGGTGAAGCTTATTTATGTTGAGATTAATACCAGAAGAAATAGAAAATAATCTATAAAAAATTATCAACATAACTCCTATCTACCCCCTTATTCCAGTAATTTTGTACATACACATTCATTTTTTAAGTCAATGTAAATATTATACAGTTTATGTTATAAGTAAAAGCGCCTCAAGTAATCATAAAGTTTATAAGTAAATTGGGATATAGTTTGAGACTTTGAGTTAAGGCGATATGAGCATGAAGCACTGAATTAGTATTATATTATGACAAGTGATTATAATAATGTTATTTATTTTTATATTTAAGTTTTAGTTTGTAGAATATTTTGTATTACTGTTTAATTTTGCAACTTTTGTATAACTGTCCTACAAAGTACAGCGAATTACTAGGAGGCATTTCAAAGTATTTACATTAATGAGTTACCAATGACATATTTTTATACAATACAATTGCATTTACAACAGCAGTTATTATTTTTTACAAAATTAAATGAAATCATGGTATCATCATGGCAAAAAAATTACTTTGTTAAGTATTTATTAGAGGTTACATTTTAAATTTATAAAATTTATGAATTGGTTATAATCATACTATCTGCTTTACTCATAAATACTTAAATTTGTAACATTAACTAACAGCTTGGTCACTGAGCACCTGAAATGTCAATGTCACTCTGATGTTCGTATCTCACTATTGGCTCACGGGGCGATGCACGTGTAATCGGGAGCAGGATCATTTGAATTTCGGGTGCTCAGTTATCTTGACCTAGCTATACATCTAGTTACAGTAGTCACAGTGGATCTTTGTGTCTCTGAAGTTGACTGCAAGACCCTGCGCTGTTGCTATTTTTGTGTCAATATTGAAGTAGAAGATAGCATTGTATAACTGCATCTTTCTCTCGCTTATGTTTGTCACATCGTCCTATCTCGCTTACTCATGCAGTATACTTGATGACTAACTGAATCTTCCGCAATGGTTCACAGAGCCTAACTTCAGAGACATAAGGATCCACTGTGACTACTATACAGAAGTGAGAGTAAAGCAGTCAGTACATTAAACCTTACCTTGTTATGGCTCAGTAAAATCATATACATGAAACAAATATGTAAATAGAAATATATTAATGAATGTTACAAATATTATTTGTAATATTTTATGGTTTATGCACTGTGCCAAATAACACTGCTCCATCTATATTATTTTTTTATATTTAATTGAACTGAATCATGTTAGTTATAATAAAATTAAAAACAAACATACTTTAAATTTATTTATTCTCTTACATAAATAAACCTCGACTTAACTCTTATTAGAGAAATAAGCTTGGAGGAATCAACAAACAATATGTTTATTTACATCACTACTATATCTATGCTTTTGCACCAGAAAACATTAAGAATGCAAATGTATGAAACTTGTCACATAAAACAAACCTTACATTTGTCTATTGCTTGTGTTCAGTATTGTTTATATTTTCCAAACTAGTCTGTTAAAGTCAAACACAATGGATTTTTTCCCAGTAAACAGATTTCGACATGCTTTTATGTCAATGTGGTGCCAGTGCAAAAACATAACTATATTTTCTAAAATGGTGCTATTATGAACTTTCAGAAATTTAGGACTTAGTAGGAGGCCAGTCCCACTGGCCTTGGGGAGGCTTAGAAACAAGTGGTTCCCATGGTTTCCAATTCAGCATTTTTCTAGCCAGGTTCAATTCATTTTCGGCCTGAATAATCAGTTCCTCAGCTTGCCCGCAGTTAATTTTTGATTCAATCTCGTACACATCTTTAGTCTAAAATGAAATTAATTAATCATAGAAACATTTTCACTAGCTTTAAGAAAATCGAATATATTGTGATCTTTTTACCTGTGTTAACACAGCAGATCTTTCACGAATTACTGGTTCAGTATATTTACGGTAACCAGCACTTTCAGGCATCTTTTGCAAGACTCGCAAAATTTTCCCATATAGAGAACCAAGGGTGTGATGGGCATTTGGAGCTACAGCCATGCCAACAAGGCCAGTACTCTGAAATTGTACAATGAGTTGTTTTCATGATCAATATTTAATAGATCGCTACAGAGACACTATCAAGAATTCATTACGGTTATCTTAGCGAAAGTTAAAACAAAGGGGTTTGCCTACATTGAGATCATTTTTATTTGTAATAAGGTAAGTTAAGCCTATATCTTAAGTAGTTTATTACCTTTTTCAATATTCCCATTTTTGACGATTAGATAATCACATTCACAACAACCTGCAATCCTGTGCAGCCCAGAGTTTAGTTAGACAGTGACAAATGACAGTCGTATCGTCGTGAAGTGTAGGGATGGTGTGTATTTACTAGTTCAGGTATAAAAACCCAGTACGAGTTTATCAGTACGCAGACCGGGTATGTACAGCTGAGACCCGGTCCGTACCCGATAGGTATAACGTCAAGCTACGCACCGAACTAAATCATATTACACCACTCACTCGCCACAGAATACTTGTCGCATCGGGTATGACGTCATACCCAGTGCGGCGGCGCAGTAGTTCACCATTCACCCGCCACAGAATACTTGCCGCATCGGGTATGACGTCATACCCAGTACTGCGGGTGCGGCGGCGCATTAGTTCATAGAGTCCGTCCAACGAAAAAAGTCCCGCGGAAATACACGGAACTAACAAGATTTGTTAGAGGATAGGGTACAGTCGCATAGAAACTAGCGCCGCGTCTACGGAACTTCTTTCGTTGGACGGACTTAACTAGGCTTGTCGAAACAATATCGATATTTCTGATTCGATATATCGATATTTTTAGCCGAAATATTTTCATCCGATATATCGATACAAAATATTCAATATCGAAAAACGTATCACAAACGATATTTTTTTTTCAAATTTAATTTATTAGCAGAATTCAAAGCCGTAAAAGATACGAACGAACGGCAAATTATTTTATTGTGTATGACTTGAATGTTTTGTTTGTGTTGCGGTCGCCGCAGGCCGCGGTGGCCAAAATCCGCCACACTTCACTTACTTTCAAATGTGAGTTCTTTTGCGTTGTGTGTGTGTGGTCGTGTCATCATAGAATATTTTTAGAAGATTGCTATTTAGTTTTTGAAATTTTCAAATTTTGTCTATTATAAAGGATTAACGATTAAAATACCTTCGTTTTTATTAAGACTTAAATAATGTACATTTAGTATAAAAAATAGTACTACCTATTATTGAGCCAGACTGAACTAAATACATTATTATTTTAAAACCGATAATCTATAAAAATTGGCCCGATGTATCGATATATCGATATATTTTTGCACTGCCGACATCCCTAACTGTAACGCCTGCGCTCGACCGCCCGCCAGAATACGAAGTTACCCGAAGGTTACGGCGTTTCCCGAATACTCCCGATCGAGCCCGTATTGAAACCAAAAATTTTAGGCATACCGAATAATTCATTGATGCAAATTTGTTCTTTATTTATATTTTAATAAGGAAGTAAATTGCGTATTAATGTTAAAGATTATTATTTATTATGAATTACTTTTTTCCAGAAAATGGGTTCTAAAGACGCTAATAAAGATAGAGGTGATTTTAGAATATATGAAAATATTTTAAGATATTTTTAGGTATAATGTACTTGAGTCGACAATAATAATATTATTATTTTCAATTCTTTTTAATTTTATGTCAGTTCACTTTTACTTGTAATGGCGGATTGAACTATTGGCCTTGAAAAAAAATTATCTAAATTTTTCAATGATCGCTCGATCGAGTCTCCAAAAGGCGTCCGCTAAGGCCAGGTCTGAACATACCCATAGATATTTTGATACTGGGTTTTAGTACTGGGTATATGGCCATACCCATACCTTTGAGGCCGGGTATAGAACTTTGCAGGTATCAGTATCTCATGCCTAGTGAAGTGACAGTCAGTGACAACCAAAGACGTTACGGAAAAAAAACAGCAAGCTAAAGGGCTTATTAAACTACAAGGTATTCAGGACCCTATAGGGCTTATTACACTACACGGTATTTAGGGCGCTAAACCCTAATTTAGGGTAGTGTAATAACTGTTAGGAAGTTAGGGTTCTCAAAATATCGACCTTATTGACACGGAATGGTGAAGTGACCTGGTATTCAGGGCCCTGAATACCGTGTAGTGTAATAAGCCCTTAAATATGGACAAACAGTATGGAAACTACCTGTAGGGACACGGTATCAAATAGAAAGTATCGATACTCATGAATAGTATCGTAAAAAAATCGTACTCATAAAAGTATCGATACTTCAAGTAATCGAGTACTTTTCATAGGGTCCCTAATCAGGGTTGCCAACCGTACGAGGTTCCTCGTACAAATACGAGATTTGTGGTCTTCCGTACGAGGTACGAGGACACTATCAACCTCGTACAAATAATGTACGAGATTTTGATAATATGGCCATACGAACATTTTATAAACGATAATAGTAAAAACTAGTGCAATGTATCAGAACTTGTAGGAACTTCTTACACCAAAAATTTTATTGCCGCATTTACGCGATGATCTTGGCATGACAACCGATAAAATATGCGGCAGAAAAAAACGATGACAGTGAGGATGTTCCTGAAATCCTGACTTAATATTTGGAGAGGGGATGTAAACTTAAATAACCTTGCAAATTTTCGTAATAATATAGACACAATAGTTTTTTGTGATTTGACTTAAGTAATAATAAAGACAAAGTGATGTTTTATTTAGTAGGAAACTTGCAATAGTTTATTTCATTGAGTAAAAAACCCTAAATCCAGTAATACAATGTGCCTTAATTTTGGTTTCAGCACGTTTTCGATGCATAATAAATGTACGAGGTTTGAAAGTCAAAATACGAGATTTTTTGCTGAAATGTACGAGGGATTTTCTTTTACGGTTGGCAACCCTGTCCCTAATGCTCATAGAACATCTAGGTCAATATGTTTGGCGTGACGAGATTGGATAAAGTGAGAAATGAGTATATTAGAGGCAGTTTGAAAGTGGCGCCAGTGGCAGAAAAGTTGAAAGGAAACCGTTTGTCCTGGTATGGTCATGTGATGAGGAGAGATGAAACGCATGTTACTAAAAGAGTTATGAATATAAATGTGGATGGATGGAGAGGGAGAGGAAGGCCAGAGAAAAGATGGATGGACTGTGTGAGGAGTGATATGAAAGAAAAGGGAGTCGGTAATAACGTGATGGGACGTCCTGTCCGGACGGTATGGAAGAAGCAAACGTGTTGCACCGACCCCAAGTAACATGGGATAAAGGCAGGAAGATGATGACTCTAGGTCAATATCAGTCAGTAAATAACGTCAGTTTAACTTCAGTAGGCCAGGACATGAAAACACAAATGGTATTGGTACACAAATTTAATACAGTAATAGAAAAAGAAAACCGTACTTCAAAAATTAAAAAAAATAGATACAAAATTAAATTTTTAGGTTAGGAATTTTACTGTGAACGGATGGAACGATTTCGAGCAAAGATCGTAATTTTCTGGAAGGTTAAGAACGAGTGAACTAGATGGCGTTGCCATTACCATAAACATAAGCCGCAAGCCGTAAGTAAAGGGCTTATTACACTACACGGAATTCAGGGCCCTAAACTCTATTTTAGGGTAGTGTAATAACTGTTAGGAAATTAGGGTTCTCATAATATCGACCTTATTGCTTCGGAATGATTTAGTGACCCGGTATTCAGGGCCCTGAATACCGTGTAGTGTAATAAGCCCTTAAGATCGCAAGTTCTAAATGGGTAATTTCTAAGATTACCCATTTAAAACTGAATTTCTCATTCGATACGATACCTGCCAAAAAGTACCCATTGAGTAAAAGTATCGAATGCAAAGTATCGAGTACTAAAGTTTTGGAATCGAATGGAAATGTACTTGATACCACAAAGTAGCGATACTTTTTAGGGTTCCGTACCCAAAGGGTATAAACGGGACCCTATTACTGAGACGCCGCGGTCCGTCTGACTGTCTGTCACCAGGCTGTATTTAACATTTCATGCTGAAATAACTACTTAAGGGCAATACTAATGCGATATTACCCTTTTACTTCCACGAAATTGAATAATTTAAGCTATTGAACACATTATTAAAAGCTACCCAGACATAACCTACAAAAGTTTATGACTGAATATCTATTATTCTCGACATTCTCGAACAAAAATTCTTGCACAAACTAATTCAGAACATCACCTTGAGTTAAACCAGATATTTTTAATTTAATGACGTAGGAATTTAATCTCAGCTAAAACAATGTATGGGCACCTACCATTGTTCTTTACAAATGATGGGTATTTATTTTTATTTCTGTATTTTCACCAATGTGGGCCATGACGAATGGTAATTTATCCGGCAATTTTCCATTTGGGTGTTTCTCTATTTTAGGAGTAATAAATGATTAGAAGGGTGGATGGATTATTTAAATATAATACTACTAAAAAAATAAGGGGACTAATAAGTTAACTGGATACAGATGTTAGGCGAATATTGCACCATCCGAATGTGTTTTTTATTAATGCGTTTTCGTTACGTATGATCGATCGTGTTTTCATGTTCACATTTTTGTTGGCAACATTGTTTAAATACATTGCTTATGGATGGATTGTATTTTATATCAAAGAGTACTATATGTACAAATACGTTTGTATGTGATTATCTATGGCGTATATATAGTGCTGTTTCTGTCTTAACTGTCCTGTCTTCTCAATTCAATAATAATAATTGGCTGTTCCGTTCATGGTTCATGTATATCTCTATTCTATGTATGAATTATTCGACTCAATACCTTCTACTACATAAGTAAAGTAGGTATTTCCATTCCAGTTTCCATGTGTGCGAATGTGAACGTGTTTAGTTTACTATAATGCGCTATTGCAGCAGACAGATTCGAACATGATTTGTGTTTTTATATCTGCTTTTGGAAGTAGTTTGTGTCAGGAGAAATATAATTGTTTTAATCATGATCTTAGGGATATGTTCTAGTGTTAAGCTACAGACTTTTACGTTATTAGTTGAAATCGAATCTCAGTGATTGAACTCGGGTACTTACCTACTTGTTCCTATCGTCCATCGTCACGTCACAATTCACCAGAAATCTGTCAAGATCACACATTGTCAGTACGTGAGTATTATCATCTCATGAACTTCCATTCTTTAAGGAAATAAGTGGAAATAAGTTATACACCGTACCCATTACGTAGCTGACATTTGTATTGTTCAATCAATTCATAAGTAAAACACATCTGCGATTAAACATGCTTTATAATACCGTATTTATTTATGTACTGTGTTCAAATATCTAGCATCCCTTAACTAATTCATAGAACTGCAAGTAATATATATGATGTAGATACTTACATTTTCTGAAACCAAATTTTCATAGCCTTTTCAAGTACCAACTTCCCATGTCAATACATTTTTGTTACAGAAACGGTAGGTGGTACTGAAATTGTTTTATTATTTTCTGATATAAATCTTAAATTAATGTATATGGTGAACTTGACATTAAAATCGATTAATTTCCATTAACTTTAAGGTCTTGTTCCACTCACTTCAGTATCATAACTGTAACAACTTGAATTTTTTTTTGTATTTAGTACAGTAGCTATCAGTAGCTTTTAAGCTACATAACAGCCATGAATGCTGTGTCTGAAACATACTAAAATAAATTGTGGTTTATTTATAGACTGTTAATATAAATGAATACAACACCCAACCCACAGATAATTAACCATGGAGACACTGTCTGCTGCACAAGATGACAGCTCAGGAGCAAATCCCAGCAGCATCAAGAGTGATGACAGCAGCCCCCGGCAGGACAGCCGCTCAGGCTCTCCTGAACCCAATTGTGCTATATGTCTTGGCAGTTGCAAGAACAAATCATTCACTGATTCTTGTTTACACCAGTTCTGCTTTTCATGTCTTCTAACTTGGAGTAAGGTGAGCTCTTAAACACTTTATTACCTTTCAATTAAAGAAAAATAATAATGTAGGTATTATTGATTCTTAGAAACGGGAACCAAAGTGATGTAACAACAAGCCCTACTGATAGCTGATTCATAACAAATTTATAACAGATATTTCTATAATTAGACTAAAAGATTGAAATATCAAAGCTCCATGTTAAATTCATTTGGGATGTTGAGTTCATATCCATTTCAAATCAATAAATTGAAGTATAGAATAGAATATACTTTATTGTAAACTAAAATAGTTACACATCTCTGTAAAAAAACAAATGATTCATAGGTACAATGGAGGTCTTATCGCTGACAGCAATATCTACCAGACTTCCTTTAGAGATTTTGAAATCCAAATTTATAATGATTAGCAGTAACTGAAAAATTAAAGAGGATGAAGGGTCTCATCGTTTTGTAATTAATAACATTCACAAATATGGGTTAGTAATAATAATTAATTTAATGTTCCAGGTCAAGGCGGAGTGCCCACTCTGCAAGCAAGCATTTAGATCAATCATTCACAATGTGCGCTCCAACCACCAGTATGAGGAGTACTTGGTGGTTCAGCGGCAATCAGAAGAGTCAACTCCGGCAATCAGCAGAATTGACATTGACAGAGTTACTGCAGCAACACACAGGTTCAGATACAGGTACAGTGGTGGACCTGAACTTGTATGTTTGTGTAATGTTAAACACCTTTCTTACTTCTTTCTCTCCTAAAACACATTGTAGGAAGGACAAGAAAGTAGGATCCTGTAGTATGCTACAGGATCCCACTTCTTCGCCCTTCTCAGTTATCAGAAAACAAATAACTAATACTTACAAAAAATGTAGATGATGATAGAGTCAGACATAATTTAGTGATAAAAAAAATTGCACAATCATTTTTCTGATTGTGCAATACATCTCAAATAGATTCTAGAATCCTCTAGAAGAATATTGGTAAACTCTTATTCCAATATACTTAAGCTATTTTGATTGTTACTTTTCTTTTTCAACACATTTTTGTTTTTACCTCATCAATACTGCAATGAATAATTGAGCAAAAACTGTTCACGAGTTTGATATCTCTTATTTTTAACTATGAAAAAGGTACCAGTTGACAGGTAACTGTAGGCATGCTAATACCAGTAGGCACTGTAGGCAATAGGACGAATCTCGTTCAACCATCTCATAAGATAATGTATCATGAAGATGTAGTATGTGATTGGTGCCCAGAACCACGCTGACGCTGCCGCGGCGCGAGACCATCGCCATCCAGCAGCTGCTGCGCCACTACCCCTTCATGGCGGACGTGTTCCCGCCGCCGGCCGCCCGCGCGCAGCCCGCGCGCCGCCGCCGCTCGCCCGCCTCCTTCCGCCGCACCGTGTACCGCCACAACCTGTGGGCGCGCCAGCTGCCCGACTTCACCGGCAGGTTCCGGAATTGCAACCCCGAATTCTACAGGTACATAGTGTCATTATTATTATAAACTCGCTAAATCAGGCAAATAGCGACCCGTCAGTTTCCCCGTCTCGCTACGATATAACTTTTCACGACACATTCAAATATTTTAATTTGGTCTTTGAAGGTACAACGACACACAAATGCACCGGCTGGTTCCATGGCTTAACAGAGAACTACATTATTTGTTGAATGAGAACATTGGGCACATATCTTACGTCATGTCCCGGATTCTAGAATTGCTACCACAACATCATATCAATTCATCTGAATTCAGAGAAGCGCTGCGTCGATATTTCGGAGACAGGACAGAACACTTTCTGCATGAACTGTATTGCTTCGCCAGTACCCCGTATGACTTAACTGGCTACGATCGCAACGTGCAATATACGACAGATAGTAGACTTTCTACAATGGTCAATGAGGTGATATCGAGTTCTGACTCGGAAGCAAGTGTAGATTCTGATATTGTAATGGTATCCAGTTCGGAGCCGGCCGAGCCTCCTCCGGGGCCCTCGAGGTTCCCAGTGCCTTCTTACCCACACAGTTATATATCGCAGCCCCAAAATGATAGTGTCATTCCTATCGAAACTATATCTCAATCGGACAGCGATGACGACGACTCCGAAGTGATGGTCGTGGGCTACATCAAACCTCCTCAGGAGAGAACGCCTGAGATAGTGGACTTGCTAGGATCCGACAGCGACGTCATCGTACAGGACAACCCTCAGCCGGAGCCGAGTCAAGCCGTGACACTGGACACCCCTGCGACACAAGAGCATCGGCCCGCACCGTCCGTGAAGCTCACGCTGAAGCGGCACCGCGCGCGCGACAGCGGCGGCGACATGCGCAGCGAGTCGGACAGCGACGACAGCTCGTACCGGCCGCCGCCGCCGCGCCGCCGCTGCCGCGCGCGCCACTCCGCCTCCACCTCCGACACCAGCCGCTCCACGCCGC
Source organism: Anorthoa munda (assembly GCA_945859665.1). Taxonomy (NCBI): domain Eukaryota; kingdom Metazoa; phylum Arthropoda; class Insecta; order Lepidoptera; family Noctuidae; genus Anorthoa; species Anorthoa munda. The sequence goes on along the minus strand of OX243900.1, from coordinate 24,335,834 downwards.
GCTCCAGCCGCTCGCCCAGCGTCTCCAGCGCCGTGCCGCCCAGCCCGTCCACCGCGCCCACCTCCGACTGCGACGATGACACCGACGACTTGAACTATGTAGTCACGAAAAAATCAAAGAAGAAGTCGAGCAAGGAGAGTGCCGCGCCGAGAGATCGGAGTCGAAGCAAGAAGCGGTCGTCACATTCGCATCACAAAGAAAAGAAGAATGTTCAGTCTTCGGAAAAGGACAAGCGGAGCAAGCGAAAGTCTTACTCTGGCAAGGGCGTGAAGTCGTCGAATAAAACGAGTAATACGGCAGACAGAGTCGACTCTGTTCCCGCTGAACAGGCTTTACCAGCCTTAGATCAACCCAGCACTAGCGGCACGTCGAAGCGGGATAGAGAAAAGCGTAAAGCAATGAAGGAATGGAAACGACAGCGGCGCGATAGCCGCGAAAACAGAAGACTGAGAAGTGTTGTTAATGTTATGTATAATAATAGTCATAAAAACACGGATGAATCTAATTCGAGTGCAAATTACAGTAGCTTGCCAAATGTGACTGCTACTAGAAACAGGTTTGAAGTCGAATCGACACCATCAGCTGCTGGTGGTTCTCAGGCCAGTGTCGTCGAGTCACACAACGACAGCGGCGAACTATTGAAGATCAAACGACAACTACCGGACACTTCTTCAGATTCTGAAGACAACTTACCATTGAATCTTACATTACAGAAATTAAGTCCGTTTTCTTCGTCATGAAGTGTCGTGTAAAAATTATAATTATTGTGATAAATATAAATTATTAAAAATGAAACCATTAAATAAAGTAGTGTTACACTTAAGAATTGATTCAGTCGCATTTTACTTTTTTACAAATTAATGGGAAATATTGTCACTGGGAAAAATAAACCAAAACAGTTGTGACTGTAAATGTTAGACATAACTATTTGTACAATAAGTTTGCAAGTATTAAGCATGTACGTAGTATCCGGAAATAATTTAGAAAAATAAAAACTGCCTATGTGTCACATTTAGATTACCGCAAGTTCCTTGAGTGAAACACTTGAAGACTGCATGAAATATTTGTAATAATGCTGCTACAAGCACTTTTGGTTTAATTTTCAGTTAAATGAGTGATTTGACTAATATATCCAATTTTTACAAAATCATGTTACTGTCATTCAAATTTAGCCCGAAATTGTGTCGGCTTTAGTGTTCGCCAAACTTTAGGGCGGCCCAGAAGTTTGGCGAGCACTGTTCGTGTAAACATATTTTCATAATGTTCGCTAATTACTTCATTATTTTAATTTAAAATACGGGTATTTAAGTATATTATGGATAATTCATTATAATTTAAGGGGATGTGCAAGAAACCTCCTCAGATGTGAAAGGTATCGCTATCTAATGACGACAAAAAAATCTCAACGGGGGTAGTTAAAAGTTAATAAAACTATTACCAGATGCGCTGACCGACCCAAATGGAAAAAATTAAATTGTATAATAACACAGACCTTTCATTCAATTATTATTTTGAGCTTGCCCACAATTCTATCAGACATTGACAAAAGGTGCATTTTTTGTGTACAGCCCCTTAATAAATAGCAATGATAAATTTATATTGTGAAATATCTAATGCTGTGTATAGTGAAATGTTTTTAATACATACAAAACAATAATTATTATTTTCATCTTAATTTACAACGCTGAAACAAAATGAAATTGAAGAAATAAACAAATTTACAAAATCTCAAGTGGATATAATTAATATGCATTGATTGTAGCTTTGCTTTAGGATCCTTTTAAACAATTTTAGAAAGTAATAAAAAGGAAAGTGTGTAATTATGTCGTAGCCAGCTTCCCAATTACGTATCACATTTTCTATAACAAGAAAATTGTAAATAACACAATCTGTATAAGTGTATTGTCTAAATGGAGGGCCATTGATTGTGTTACGTAATTACGCCGTAGATCTTAGAATTGATCAACGATCTGGCTACGATGTACCTATAGATTCCTCTGATTATCGAATTAGCCAGGACTGAAGACGTGGTGGAGAAATGTTGCTGTTACAGCTTGGCAAACAAGTTTGGAAAAAATAACGAATAGATCTCAGGTCACTTTAAGGCCTCGTTTCTGGAGACGCGGCGCGTCTGACGTTTTTTCTGTGCAGAGCAGTAAGAGTAGCGGTGCCCGCCACTGCACCCGCGGCGAATCCTCTAGCGTGTAGCGATGCACGCGGCGGGCATTGAAATAGGTATCTTCTAACAAAGTCGATGATATCGTACTCCACTGCTGAAGTTTGCTCACGTCTGCGTTGAGATTTATCAAGTAGAAGATTCCGCCTCGAGCGCCGCTTTGGGCTCAGTAGCATCACCGTATGTTCGTATAAGCGCGGGCGCCGCCGTGTACGACAGCGACGCCGCGGGCTCCGCCTGCATTTCAAGCAAACGCGTGTAAAATCGATTCTCCGTGAACACTCAAAAGCACCGCGCACCGCCGCGTATCCAAAAATAAGGCCTAAGGGTGCTTTTCCACCGAAGATGTGCGAGGTAGCGAGACGGTGCACGAGGTAAAATTCACATCATTTTTCTATCCAGGCTTAGCGCAGATCTTGGGGAAAAAATCTTGTTGTGCACAGCTGAAAAGAGTTTACTACGAATTCTCGAGCCACTCAGCTAGACCCCGCTACACAGCTTCGCTGCACGTTATCGTACGGCGCAAACTCCTCGCACAGATTTGGTGGCAGGGGCGGCCTTAACCGCTGCGAGGCTCCGGGCGGGTGGCCCATTTTCGAGGCCCTTGTCCTTTTTACAATGTATGAGATATACGAGAAATGGAAAACTTTGCACTTATTGTTTTTTATTATTAACTGACTTCTGCCAGCGGCTTCGCCCGCGGGAATTTCGAAAATTAGCTCAAGGGAACATATTTCCGGGGCCTATGTACTATTCCAGACTGAAATCTATTGCCAAATTTCATCCAGATCCGTCCAGCCGCTTGAACGTGAAGAAGTAACAAACATACAAACACACACACACTTTCGCCTCTATAATATTAGTGTGATTATTAATACTCGACTCTTAATCGACCAACTTTATTTTATTGTTTGCTAAGGATAAAATTGTAAGCATTTTGGGTTGTAGCGCGAGGCCCCTGCAAGAGCGAGGCCCCGGGCGATTGCCCTGTTCGCCACCCCCTAAGGCCGCCACTGTTTGGTGGAAACAGTCCCACATTTTACAGGGCCGCAACGCTTCCTCGCACCGCCTAGCTATCTCGCACTTCATCGTCTCGTAAAACATCAATCGCTGCTTGTGGATAATGAACTAGCACGACTTATCGGCAACGTAATTAAGTTAAATATTTAGTTCCACCTGTCACCGCGTATACTCTGTTTTGCCAAGCTGTACTAGTGGTCATTTTGAGGTTTTTACAATGGTACTGGATGTTACTGGTGAAGCCAGGAAATAAAGTGATGTAAAAACTATCTTTTTTTACTATACTGCATATTCTGTTTTGATAATTCTTCACAGCACCGCTGAAGAATCCGAACACACATAAGGTCCAGCTTTGCGGTTTGGTCTTTGAAGACAGGCGTGTGATGTTATGGTATTCTTTCTTATAAAAGCCTTTTTTCCATCAACAAAAAAGGTGAGGTGACAAACGTTACTGGCGACACGACACGCCTGGGTGAAAAAATTACTGGGTTTATATGCCAAGGTGGGTCTGTCAGACCCCACCGCACGCCCGTCCCGAGGGTTAATATGGCAGTCGCTGTGAGCGGAAATAGTACCGGTAGTCTACATTGCCTTAGTTCGAGACATGTATGATGACGTCAGCACACAAGTCCGTAGCCTTGCAGGTGTGAATGACCCATTTCTGTCAAGGTTGGTAGGTTGTCACGTGCACCAGGGTTTAGCCCGCTGCTGTTTAATCTGGTTAAGGACCACATAATGCCGCATGTTCAAAAAGAAGCTTCTTTGAGCATGCTGTATGCTGACGATATCGTACTTGTGGAGGTCTCAGAACTCCAAGGCATGCGATCTATGGCCGTCTGAAATTGAAAGGCACAGACTTATCAGCTGCACTCAAACCGAATATATGGAATGTGTTTTTGGAGGTGCGGAGGTTGTTGTAACCCGGACTAACCCGTCTAAGTGTTTCACTTGAAATAGCCAAATTTTCATTGAGACGTGTTTTTAGTTGTAAGGTAAAGTAGAAGATATAAAATAAGCCATAGCGGCTGCAGAGTTCAAGAACACTACTGAACTAGTGTCCGACCGGAACATGATTTTCACCCGAAACCGTAACCGATCGACTCCTCTTCTAGTTTCGGCTGAAACCATAACTTACGTAGTTTTAGATTAGGCAAAAAATCAGAATTATTTCACTATAAGTTTTTCAACCCGTTGTTAAATCAGCCCCTAGTTCCCTAAAAGACAACAACAATATTAATAAATAGGTACCTTTATTTTGGACGCAATGAAAGTGTAGGTAACTTAGTGAAAATAATTTTAATTTCGAAGTTAGATGGTTAATAAATCAAACTAATAAAAAAAAAACATAAAAACAACAACATCGAGTTGTGAACAATAAAGTGGGTACCTAGTTAAAATAATTTTGAGTTTTTGATTTATTAATTTTTTTATTTATTTATAACTTATTAGTTATTTTTTTTTAATATTTAGGTATATTTAAATATATAAGTATTGTAAATTTTTGAAATCGACTCTTAAAACCCTTCAGGAACAAATATACATACATACAGCAGATAATACATTACCCTCGTTCGGCAGTCGGGTAAAAATTATGTAAATCGGTCCAGCCGCGTTCACGATTTATAAATAGTGTAGTGTAACTAACCTGTCTATGTTTTATATATATAAAGGGTCTTTCAAAAAGGACAGGTCGATGTTAAAATTGAATAAAACAAGATGTGTGTGAGATATTAACGAAATTTATTTTTTATTTAAAAGGCCCATTTATGCCATTATGGATGGAATAGACATCGTTCAAATGTCCGCCGCGGCTTCGTATCGTGGCACGAATCCGAGAGGTCCAATTTTTAATGACTGCTGCATAGATCCGGCTAAATCCGAGCGATGGCCTGCGTTATGTTGTCTTTCAGGGCAACGGTCGAATGTGGTTCATTGGCATAGACGTGCGACTTCAGAAAACCCCACAAGAAAAAGTCTAGCGGAACTCTAACTCTACCCTCAAACCGTTCATGCAGAATGTCGATTGTGTCGTTCGCTGTGTGGCAAGTAGCGCCATCTTGCTGGAACCACATGTCGTTCACGTCCATATTGTTCAATTCAAGCCAAAAGAAATTGTTTATCATTGATCTGTAGCGCTCGCTCGATCTATGCAGCAGAGTCATTAAAAATTGGACCTCTCGGATTCGTGCCACCATACGAAGCCGCGGCGAACATTTGAACGATGTCATATTCCATCCATAATGGCATAAATGGGCCCTTTAAATAAAAAATAAATTTCGTTAATATCTCACACACATCTTGTTTTATTCAATTTTAACATCGACCCGTCCTTGTTGAAAGACCCTTTAGATGTAGGGATTTTCCCGTAAGAATAGGCAAAGGTGCAAAGCACACTCATATTTAGGCCTAATTTACTGCGGAATGGAGGGGATGTATGGTAAAATCCCTGATGGTGCCCATGCCAGTGTCATGGGATGGAAGCGATTTTTTGCAACGAAATTTATCACAGAATAAGCGGAACTTTATGAAAATTAACTTTACAAACTAAATACGAGCCAAAAACACGTCGCTTTAATTCCATTCCGCAGCAATATTAATTGAGCCATAGCCAATCATGTTTAAAAGCCACATAACTACGCGAGCCTATTGGCACTAACCGAATACAAATCTACCTTGTCTCCGATCCTCCGATCTCTTGACCAATCCTGAAATGGAACCCACAAAAAAACTGTTGGTCATAAATTTTTTAGGCCACTCCTATTTTTTTATGATTTATTCATTCATTTTTCCAGATTTGTTTTTCTTGTGTATTGTTAGAAAAATAAAGTTGGTTCATTTAGCAATGAATTATCTTAATATATATAAATCTCGTGTCACAATGTTTGTCCTCAATGGACTCCTAAACCACTTAACCGATTATAATAAAATTCGCACACCATGTGCAGTTCGATCCAACTTGAGAGATAGGGTAGGGTAGGGTAGGGTGGGGTAGGGTAGGGTAGGTAGGGTAGGGTAGGGTAGGAAGGTAGGGTAGGTAGTTAGGGTAGGTTAGGTAGGGTAGATGAATGTTTGGTGTTTTTATGGCAAAACAAAGTTTGCCGGGTCAGCTAGTTTCATATAAAAATTAATAAACAATCAATAAAAAAACTAAAAAAATAAAAAATAAACTATTATTTTGAAACACAGTCACGACAGCCGGTTTGATAGGTGCCTTAATTTTATTGTCCACCAGTTTAGTTCCCGAACAGAAGACAGAACAAACGAACGAGACTCAGTTTTTGGTTCTGCCACTTCTGTCAGCTCTCAAGAACGATAGTTTCGATGGAGACGAATATTAATAAACATCATAATGGCGGGACCATACCACGTATATTTAGCACCCATTTAGTACTATTTTGTACCTATCCTGAAATTTTTGTACGTCACACGGCATAAGTGGCATTTCACGATAACACTGGTCCCGCCATTATGATGCGTCATAATGGCGAGACCATGCCTGTACTACAAAACTACAAATAATTAAATAATTCTGATTAAACCAGTATCTAGTACCGGATTTAGTACCTCCAAAAATCAACAGTGGTTGACGGAAATCCGATTAGCCTCATTGCAAAATATTTTTTTCATTTTTGACATTTTCTATGCCTGATTAATTTGACGAGCAAAAATACCTCAAGTAAAAAGTTGCAGCTACATTTCGTGTAGACAGACGCTTTATTATTAATTATATTGTTGTGAAACATGTTACTAGATAACGGTTAGGCCAAGGCAGGTAAATTATTATTAAACATATTTTATAAAGGTATTACTAAAAATAATCTGTACATCCTACTTATTAAATATGTTTAACTACCTTTTTACGCGAGGGCCAGTCTGCAATATAAATCTTAATATAATTTATTTTTTTCTACCTATCTATGACCTTTACAGACTTTGAAACCATCCAACCGATGAGCCCAAACCAGTTTAATTAGAAAGGCAATAAAAATGCCAAGATGGTTTAAGACCAAAAAAAGCAATAAAGCGCCTGTAAGAATGTGGCTGCAACTTTTTACTTGAAGTGCTTTTGATCGTTTATTTATTCAGGCGTATAAAGTGTCAAAAAATTAAAAAAATATTTTCCAAAGAAACGACTAGGATTTCCGTCAACCACTGTTGATTTTTGGAGGTACTAAATCCGGTACTAGATACTGGTTTAACACTTTCCGGGACAGACCGCCTCTTGACGTTATGTCGGTATATCGTTACGTGACAGTACGGCTAAGGGCGGTGAACTTTATTTCATGTAATTTGGCAAACCGTCGATAGCCGTTGCTTGCCCATAGTATTCCTAAGAAGCACATGATCTAGTGTCACATCACGCGACTTCATTTGTTCGTGGGTGTCACGGCAAACTCTTTTCGAGTCATTTTTCAACACACACATACGCAGTGCTTATGCACCAAAACAACACATGCACACCGCCGACAGGCGTAGACTGAGCCATACAAGTACAATGATGTTGATATTTAGTGTCATATCAAAAATTTAAAAATATATGTAATGAGGTAGTACGGCTGTAGACGGTATGACAAAATGTATGGGATTTTGAAGTGTCATATCATTACATTTGCAAATAGTCAAGTGTCCCGGAACGTGTTAATCAGAATTATTTAATTATTTGTAGTTTTGTAGTACAGGCATGGTCTCGCCATTATGACGCATCATAATGGCGGGACCAGTGCTATCGTGAAATGCCGCTTATAGTAATATAAAGTACTAAATGGGAAAAATAGAGTACTAAATGGGTGCTAAATATACGTGGTAGAATCTTTCAATTACAAGAGTTGGTCCCGCCATTATGATGTTTATGAATATTAGGCCACTTTTTGTTCAAACTCGGAACTGTGACCACAACCTTTTTGACCGAAACTGAAACCCAACCTCCGGTCGACACTACCTATAACGTAGAGCGAGATGAATCTCGTTTGGGTAGGGTAGATAAACAAAAACTAATTCAAATAATTATTTTTTACTCTTACAATTCAACAGTAATACATTTTCTACGTTGTAATACTTACAAATTGTTAACGTAGTCTGTATTAAAATATAAGAATATATTTAAAAAATATGTATTATACATAATAACTATTTTGCTACGACTAATACGCGTAAAATATTATAATAATCAGGTTTTTTTTTCCGAATTCTTAGTGACAGTGCAGTATTAGGCCATTATAGTTTTCGCGTATTAGTCGCAACTTCAGTAACAAATGGCAAATAATATGGTATTACTTCATAATCTAAAAATACACATCCTTGCCTAAAATCCTTCTCCACTCCCAACAATATTACTTTCATAAAGTAATAATATCTACAAGTACATACAAGTAGTGTAAGCTGAGCAAAAAAAAAAGTCACATCTCGATGGACGGCTGGTCAATTGTAACTGTCACCAAACTTGGCAATCTATGCAGTAAATATTATCTCTTGAACTATGAACTGATTTTACTAAAAAGGATTTAAATTTGATTTACGTTCAAAGACTATAGTAACCCTTGTTCTGCAATACATACAATCTTACTTCCCTTCACTTTACTAATCATTATTAGCAGCAAATTAGTTAGCACCAGCAGTATAAAGCCAATTAGTGACGGGTAAAACGGTGCGCTGACTACGACGACGCCGTGTGCACGACATTATTGTACAGCTTGCAAGCCATCAATCACAAAAGCATTTACTTACAAATGTTATGCACATCTAATATTTAGGCATTATATTGTTATACTTATGCAGGTATTATATTGCTCTCATTATCACTATTAAACTTTACAAAAGGCTCGATTGAAGTTATTTGAACAAGTTACTAAGCTTACATACCTATATACTTACTGTTTCTTATTAAAAATATAATTTCATAGACAAGGGCCAATATGAGATTGGGCCTATTTTCAGTGTGTATGCTTATTTTGTTTGGTACTCTTGTAAAAAGGTTGACATATGCCGCAGTGATCTGAGAGAAGATGCACTTATAATCATTATAATTATACAAGAGCATTTTATGTATGTATCACAAATATAAAAACTTATTAAGCGACACAAGCACAGACAAGCTCGTATAATGCAAGCATACGAGTCTATACACACCGAAAATATACCCAATTTAATGTAATGACCCTAACAGTTACATTGATGGTAAACTCTCCAATATCTTTCATCACAGCAGAGGAGCATTAAATGCCTGATAAAGCCTCGTTGCTACTCGACTTCAATCATTATTAACTATTTTATGTTACCGACTACCTATATATTAATATACTTCAAAAAAAAGTTTGTGCTTAAATTTTTTCTTACTTCGATTTACAATTCATTGCACATGCATATTTTTTTTTTATAAAACGGCCATAACACTACGCTAAAACTGGCACGACGCTTTTTTTTTCAAAATCTTATCAAAATTAGATTTTCTTATATCTGCTGAAAAATACTCAAGTTACATAATTTACGTCAACGCAGCTGTCAAGGAGTGAACAATAGCATGCATAATACAGTAGACAGACAAACTCAAAGCAGTAAGTATCTCTGCAAACCGCATTTCTTAGCAGTGCTGATAATTACATTTTAGAATAAACCTTTGTAATGTAAATGTCAAACCCAACCGGCTTGAACAACACAGCTTTTTATACTTCACAATGATTTGAATGTCTATCTGTCTACTATGATGCATTTCTTGCTAAGTTATACAAGATAAAAGAATTAGTGTGCTTATTTCTAACTATATTATTATTTACCCTGGATTGTACTAACCCACAGTTGAAAGCCGGTGTTGTAACAGCAAAGTTCAAGTAAATCGATGACAGTTTTATATGAAAATTATTGACTTTAAGATGGGGTCACTTCTACCACTGTGTTCATGTGCTGTGGGTGGGGCTTGAACTCCACCACTTCTTTCCATACCAGCTCTGAAAATAGATACGGTTTCATAAATATTTATTTGTTCTTGGAACTAAAATATCCCATGAAAAATCTATATTTTCCAAATTTTAACCGCCTTAGGTTATGAAGTCTTATTTGACCTAAATAGAAAAGAATGATGTAAGGTTCTATTTCGGGGGTAAACTTCCAAGTATTAATTTATTTTTACAGTATTAAAAGCTAAGCTACTAGCTTTAGGAAAATCCAATAAACCCTTTGCTCAAAATCGCATTATCAGCATGGTTACTTAGTAATCCGATAGAGGTATAATTATCGTATCAAATGCATGAGATAACCCCAGCGCACGAACAGAACATTCCTCTTTATTGTATTAGTATGATAAGGCGAAGAGTAGATTTTGTTGAGGAAAAGCTTAATAGCGTATACCGCACGAATGCACTCTACCGCTTATCAACATAGTGATAACGATTTTTAAAGAGTAAAATAACATCTGTTATTTAACTATCAGACATGCCATACGAAATTCGCAAATAAAAAACAGCTCCACTGGACATTTCCAAGAGAAGAATGATTTGCGAATGACCTGGATTATTTTTTATCAAAAGAAGATGGATGGATTCTGCGAAAGATGATAAGACCAACAAGGAATAAGTCCTCGCAACTGCTTGGTGGATTTCTGAGTGAAGGTTACCTTTCCATTTGTCGACAGGCAGTTCCATATCCTCGAAGCTCTGGTCGTACTGCGCGGACACGGGCTCGTCATCCGGGTCGGCGTACTGCGCCAAGTACTCGTGTGCGAGCGCCTGCTCCGCGGTAATACGTCTGAAATAGGGCGCTTGATCTTCAGCAAACAGTCAAGAACAGAAGCGTTTGTTCGTAACGGTTGATAGGACGGAATGGAAGAGGAGAACATGTTGCACTTAGGGTCGTAAGTAACACGGAATAAGGGCAGGCAAATTATGATGATTCTGGGCACTTAAAAAATATGGTTGTTTTTCCTAAGCCACTTTATGGTTATTCACGAGATTTAAAGTTCCATTGTGAGGCGAGAAAGAAAAACCCATCAGGGACTAAATTATCAATAGAATTGGTAGAAGGTAGACACTAGGTATAAGGAAATTTCGTGACTTTAAGAATCTAACGTGGAAGGAATAGACAGCAGAAAATAGTAAATCAGCTTTAGTCATACACAAGGAACAATGAACTTAGATAATGTGACAAATAAACTTAAGTAAATCAATTGCATCAAAACTCGTGACTTTTAGGTACCCACTGATTTAATTTCGGTTTTGATTCATATGAAATCTAATCCATCTGAACATAATTTATGATGTAAACTTGTTTAAATGACATTTATTTTCGTTGAAACTCTTTAAGGTAAAGGATGGAGAACAGGTTTTACTTGTGAGTTGTGTACCACTGCCTACATTACTGTTAGTCATCAAAATCACGAATATCCCAGATACATTTTGGTCTTGAAGGAAAATAGTTCGAAAAAACACAGTTTCCTTTTGATGCCGATCATACTTAAAATTATTTTTCGGTCGTCGGCTGGATCAAACTCTAACTCAGATCAGAAAAGCAGGGCCACAAAAGTAGTAGGTGGTTACAAAGCAGCAGTGAGTGGAAAAGTCTGCAGATGAAGATAACAACTTACTTATCAGCATCCAACTCCAGCATCAGCTCCAGAAGGTTGACGGCCAGCGGGTTGGCGCCGCGGAACACCTCACGGAAGTCACGCCTCTTCAGTGCTGGCAGAGACTGGATGTAGTTCCTAGCCTAGAACATGGCAACACCAACGCGCGTTTTACTTATAAAGCCAACAGCGGGCATATCCCAGACAAGTTAAAATCAGAGGGAATAGATGCACCATAGAAAATGTGTAACCAATTTGAATGTATGTAAGTTTGCGTTGCGATTCTGTAAAGCCGATACTACTGAAATTTAGATACATATTTCTTTTAGTTGTGTAATAAAGTGTCATACCGGATTCTTATTTCGAAAATCAGTGTTTAAGAACCACGCGGGCTGACCCATTTATATATTCATTATTATTATTTTCAGCCTGTTCTGTCCCACAGCAGGGACAAGGCCTCCCTTGCTTCCTTCCAATCCTCCCGGTTGAGGGCAATTGTGAAACAATCCTGTCGATAGGTATCAACCTCGTCCCGCTATCTTCTATTCTAATATTCACTTTACTATTGCAAAAAATAATTAGGATGACCGGCGCTTAAAACGACCATATTTTTAAAATAGGAACCTACATCAGCTTTGTACTTGTGGTGAGCGCCAATTTCCATGAGTGTTAAAAATATGGCAATAAAGATCTGCCTTGACATAAGTAATACTCTATGGTAATACCTATGTATGATCTACATGGTTATTCGTTGAAAAACAACAGTCATTGACAATCAATAAACCAAATAGGTAGGTACTTACATAAAGACACCAATTGAAACCATTTGTTCATGAGTTAGCATGACCAGTCACTTAGAATAACCATGTAAAATAATTTCTATGAACTGTTCCAGTTACATCTCGTTATTAAAATATCTAAATAGATACATTAACAGAATCCGTAGGCAGTTAAAATATGCATAATAAATACATAACTACAGATTATAGTTGTTATTCAATTGACCAATAAATGGAGTTCTAACAAAAACATGAATTAAATGTAAACTGTAGAGGAAAACTCATTTGGTTACACAATATAAGTCAAGTTTTCTCTTGAATGGAGTCACGTTGTTCAAAAGGAAATGTTTTTGTTCTAAAAGAACAATGTCGGAACTTCGATGAAGTACTAAGAACTGCTATATATAAGTAACAGTGGGCTAGGCACCGGGCACATTAGTCGCAGTACGTAGAGTAAATTTTTTATTACTTGTACATTTTTAATTTAGATTTAATAATGTTTGACGTTCAAAAGTGCCGCTTATTGGCCTAGTTGAAAGAAATATATTTGACTTTGACTTTACGTATAGGCGATAGTGGCAAAAGATCGAGTAGAAACCGTGTAGGTAACGACAGAGACAGTGGGTAACGAGCGGGTAACACACTTACCCCTAAAGATTGCCACTGATGCCGCAGTCAACGTGACTACCACCTGAGCTCAGACAATATACATGAGTTAAGTAAGGAGAAACGAAAGAAGAAACACAGTGGGTATTTGAGTAGTATCCCACGAGGTGTACCGACGCCTTTAGAGAAGTTACTACGTAACAGATTTTTCACGCACCTTATACTCAGAATATCCTCATGGTATTCGCTGAAGGTCATACAGGTCCACGCCCCAACCTTGGCACACCCCGACGTCGAGGTGGAGACCATGTATGAGGATATCTCTAGAGCCATGCATGGTTTTAAAACTCACTACACCGTTGTCATGGGGGACATCAACGCGAAACTGGGCAAATGAGACGAGTATGACCTGCAAGTCGGGCAATTTGGAGTTTGACGTCGGGACTAGGGCATCGGAACCGGGCTTTCCCGGTTCCGAAAGAACCGGGAATTCCCGGTTCTGAGGGTCCCTGAAAGAATCGGTTCTGTAAAACGGAGAACCGGTCGTTACGGTTCTTTCGGTTCTCTCTTAAAATAAATTTAGAAATAATATTATCTCTATAATACTCTTTATGCTAAACATCAAGTTATTATCCAAACAGAATAAATACTGTTATTTCACTGTTGAATTAATAAATAACGTTATTATTTTAATATTATTGATGAATCTTTAAGAAACTAACGATTTTTTAAAGGGATTCGGCAACATTAAGGTAAATGCTCCAGGATACCCCGCGACATTCAAATTTTTGACATTTGTTTTGCAATTTGCAGCTCAGCCTTGGATAGTATGGTAATAAAAGTTGTATTCGCGGTAATGACACATACTAGCCGATAGTGAGCTGGCATTTGCAAAAAACGTACGAATATTTGAATTTCGGGGGGTAACCCTAGAGCTCTCACCGTAAAAATCTCTGGTTGGTTCAGGAGACATGATGATTTACAAGTGTCTTTTTTAACAAATGAAGAAGAACTTAATAAGGAAATAAATCAAGCTACTGCTTCTGCTCCTGAATCGACATCAAATGACATCAACACTACTGTAAGGGTAGAAATGGCTTTGTTTGAGAATGGTGGTCAGAGACAGCGAGGACAATACCTATCGCTGCCTTACTAACATTTACAATCGATTCCACCCACTAGTGTGGAGCCGGAACGTATATTTTCTTCCGCCGGGATAGTCTGCAATAGACTACGTTCGTCGTTAAGCGACAAAACTTTAGACGCACTTATTTTTTTATGTTCCTTTTATTTAGGAAAGAAGAAACCCAATACGTATTGCTCAATTTAATAATCAATTTTATTGTTTGGTTTTTGTTAAGTCCGTATAGGATATATGTTTTTTTTAATGTTTATCATTCTTATTTGCGACTTTTGTGTGCTTGTTGATTTATTTTGAACGGATTTATGAAAGTTCCTATTTCTAGCTTGTAAGATTGTTAATTTTTTTAAAGTTTAATTTTTATTATTTCATAGATACTTTTTGATCTTTGTAGTGTAGTGAATTATAAACCACTGATTGTCAACTGGTTGTGAAAATACTGAATTTTAAAGAACTGATTGTTGCCAAAAATACTTAAAAACGATGTTGTAATTTGAGTATAATTAAAAAAATATATAAATATGCTTACCAATAAAGTGTGTTTTATTTAGATACTTTCCCTTTATTCGTTTTGATAGTGGGAATTCTATATAAAAGATAGCAAACCTTTTCAACTTGAATTTATGAAAAACCCCGAAAGAACCGAAAAAACCGGGTACTCGGTTCCGGCTTGAGTTTAGTACCGAAAGAACCGGTTCCTAAAATAGGGGCGGTTCTCGATGCCCTAGTCGGGACCACCGGGGACACCTACTGGCCAGTTTTATGGAGAAGGAGGGCCTCTATGTGATGAACTCCTTCTTCAGAAAGCATGAGCACAGGAAGTGGACCTGGCAGAGCCCTGATGATGCAACTAAAAACGAGATCGACTTCATCATGCCAACCAAGAAGCAAATGTGATAATGATGTCTCTGTTATCAATTCGGTGAAAACCGGGCATTGCGCCCGGTTTGCGGTTTACACCGCATGGTAAGAGGCACATTGAACATTAATATCAAGCTTGAAAGGTCTCGACTGATGAAGTCTACCTTCCGTCCAGCACAGATCCAGATCCAAAACCCCGAGAGATTTCAGCTCGAACTCCAGAACCGTTTCGAGTGCGTAGCGAATTCCGTGCACGAATATAGCGATGGGTTCGTGGAAGCTGTCCATGCGGTCGGGTCTAAGTTTTTCAAGGCCCGCCGTACATATAGAAACAAAAAGCTCTCTGATCCTACTCTCAAGCTCCTGAAGGAGAAGCGTGAGATGATCCTGCAGTCTTCGGACGATGCGCTGAAATACCGGCAGCTAAATAGACGGATCTAAAAGTTCTTGACATGCGATCTCCGCCGCTTTAATACCGAAAGTATTAAATACACGATTGAATGGAATAAGGGCTTCAATGTCTTCGCAAAAGATCTGACTATTGGGCAGAGCCAGCTCACGAAACTGAAAACCGATGATGTCAGGATCGTATCCGCCAAACCGGAGCTTCTCAGGGAGATCGAGAGATTATATGGGCAGTTGTACACGTCAACCAGTAAACCGGCCCCGAATCTAGCAATGACTCTAGAGCTAGATTGACCCGACACTATACCGAAAACATTCCGGCTTATGGCTCTGAAACAGCTTAAGAACAACAAGGCACCGGGTGATGACGGTATTACGGCCGAACTCTTGAAGGCGGGTGGCAAAGCAGTACTTAAGGCTCTTCAGAAGATGTTTCGATTCCGTTATACTAGAAGGGAAAATGCCACAGACATGGTGCAGGGATGTGGTGGTACTCTCTTTCAAGAAGGGTGACAATGCCCTACTGAAGAACTATAGGCCCTCTCACTTCTTACCCATGTCTACAAGTTGTTTTCAAGAGTCATCAGGAATCGTCTCGCGCGCAGGTTTGCCGATTTCCAACATCTCCAACGGTGCCAAACTGACTACCGGTACATCGAAGTGTTTGTACAAAATCGCCACCATGTTAACAATCCCACCGCACTATTCCCAAATCACTGTAACTCCTGAAAGCCAGAATCAACAGTGACGGCCACCAGAAAAGCGTCGAGACAATGAAGCTCGACGGAATCCCGGAGAATGAATTTAACTGTCTTGGATCCCGCAACGAAATTAATCAGAAAAAAAGATCGAAGGAGCCACCATGTCAGTCAGACTTCAGGATCAGGCCTCGGAAACCGTCCTTCTTCAGCGAGGTGCGAGACAGAGAGACATCATATCTCCGAAACTGTTCACCGCTGCACTATAGGATGTCTTCAAGGTTCTGGATTGGAGAGATCTAGGCATCAACGTCAATGGCGAATACATCACTCACCTCCGGTTTGCCGACAATATAGTAGTCATGGCTGAGACCATGAAGGACCTCAGTACAATGCTCAATGACCTCAGTAGAGCTTCCGAAAGAGTGGATCTTAAGATGAACATGGACAAAACCAAGGTGATGTTGAATGCCCATGTTACACGCACTCCTATCAAGGTCGGAGACTACACTCGAAGTTGTGGGCGACTGTGTCTACCTGGGACAAACGATCTAGTTGGGTAGGGCCAACTTCTAGAAAGAGGTCAACCGTCGCATTCGACTCGGTTGGGCAGCATTCGGGAAGTTGCGCGGTATTTCCTCGTCCAACTTACCACAGTGTCTCAAGACGAAATTCTATTACCAGTGTGTGTTGCTGATGACCTATGGCTCTGAGACGTGGTCGCTTAGAATGGGCCTCATTAGAAAGCATACAGTTACCCAAAGGGCAATGGAGAGGGCTATGTTCGGAGTTTCCTTGCATGATCGAATCAGAAATGTAGAGTTCCGCAAGAAAACATAGCCCGAAGAATTGCCAAAATTAAGTGGCAGTGGGCAGGGCACATTGCTCGCAGAACGGATGGCCGATGGGGCAGAAAGGTTCTGGAGCGGCGACCGCGAACCGGAAGACGTTGCGTTGGAAGGCCTCCCACCAGGTGGACCAATGACCTGGCGAAGGTTGCGGTGATACGCTGGATGCGAGACGCACGGGACCGGTCAATGTGGCAACGCTTGGGGGAGGCCTATGTCCAGCAGTGGACGTCTTTCAGCTGATATGATGATGATGACAGTTGAATTCGTGACGGCTCGTTTTTTGCGAGCTTGCCGAACTAAGACCCCTACGTCCACCAACCACGCACTTCCTCAAGCACGCGCGAGCTGTGACAACTGACTGGCGGAGTGGCGCCGGGACTACGCGAAAGTGTAGGCATTAATCGCTGTAGATACGGTCTAGTGAAGGAGCTAGGGAGTATCTAATGGTAGGCCTAGGTAGGTATGTTAAGCAGTGGGCGTTTTTTCGGCTCATGTTAATGCCGTGACTTTTACCAACTATCCACAACATGAACGAACCAGTGTCGCAAACTCGCTATGATGTAAGCGCTAAAACGAGTAACAACTAAGCGCCACTCGTTTTAATAAACTAAGTGATTAATTCACTTAAACCAGACATTTGTACAAATGACTGGCCAATATAGTTGGAAAAAGGCTAAGTAATTTGACTGGCCAATAAAACTATGTTTTGCATGAATTAATTTCAATTACTCATTCTAAGGCTTAATTATTATAGATATAAGCACAAATTGACGAACACATGAAATTGGCACGCCACGAACAATAAATACACATATATACAACATACACCATGTTTTCTCTCCTGAATAATACTCATTAAGCGTTTACAATGGTAATGACACACATTACATCTATTCAAACAATATACACTTTTTACTAAGTCAGCGTGATAATTATTATTATTATTGCACACGCTCGAATGAAACTGCCTATTATTGTTATTATTTATATTAATTTTAGTATTGTTTTGTCTCGCATATCAGAAAGCGTCAAAACCAGCATTAATTTCTGTGTTGTGCCGCGTGTTTTGTGTATTAAAAAATTTAATGATTAGTTGCCTTACTCACCTCTTCACTAATTATTTTGTCAATAGTCTCTTGATCAGGTCTTCCACACAAAAACAATATTCTTGTGAGGTGATCAATATCTGAGTACACGCATGTTAAGGTTACACAAGCACCAAACTTACACAAGCCATTTATTGACACGACATAACAACATCAATTTAAGCGAGTTAATGGCGAAGCTATATTTGCTAATGCTGATAATAATATGTACATGTTCACTTAATGTTACACCATATTACCGCAGGCACAATGAGTGGAAGCTACTTACAGACTCAGAAGATATTTTCGTCATAAACTCCTGGGCAGGTGTCCCAAGTACCTCCATGATCAAATTCAATTGATGAATATCTGTCTCATCCATTAAGGTGAAAGCCATTGAGGGTCAAAAATAATAACTACAAGCTAGGCTGCACATCTAATGTAAATCAGTTGAAACAAAAATAGGAGTCATAAAAAAATATGGTTTTGTTTGATGAAAAAACCCTAATTGACTAATATTAAAAGACTGGGTTTTTGTTAGAAAAATGTAGATGTCAGAATGTTAAGAATAAACACAGTGGGTAATGAAAAATGTTTTGTTTGGTCATGAAACAAGTACATAGGTACTTTCCCCAGTTAGCAAAATTGGCTTTTTGAGAATTTCCATTAAACTTAGGTACTCATATTATGTTCATAAAACACTGAACCACCTTCTGCTCAACCTACTTTTTATTATAAAGGAATAAGGAAGATATAGGAAGGAAAGGTGAGGAATGGGGGAAAGGGGGAAGGGAACAAGGATATAGGGCACCCAAAGAACCTAACTAATAATATTCCAGCAGAAAGTAAAATGCATGCATAATCAAATTCTAGACATTCAGAGATATAAAAAAATATTGAAATTAAAAGGATACGGTCTGAACCTGGGAACAAAGTCCTGCCAGTCAGTAATTCAGCCATGATGCAGCCCACAGACCAAATGTCAACTGTCTGGTTGTAATGCATCCAGTTGAGCATGATCTCTGGGGCACGGTACCACCTGCGAAGTTGTTAGTTCATTAAAACAAGGCTGTCAATCCAAAAGCACTTGGACAGCAAACAATAACAACATTGTAGTTATTCAGAGTAGTCACTAGGTGAACTGAAGAAAGTCTACCTTAGCAGAGTAAAATTTACTACTAATAAACTAAGTGATTAGGTAGATATGTTATGGACATAGTAATTGACCTTGAGTGAAGTTTAATAGTACTAATTTAAAAAGCAAATATAGTTTGTATTTAATCTATTAGAAACAAATTTGATGTACATACCTCGTAGCGACATAGCCAGTCATCTCTGTCTCAGTTGGTCTGGCTAGACCAAAATCTAAGATTTTCAACTCACAGTCTTCATTGACGGCAATGTTAGAAGGTTTTAGATCCTACAATATTAATACTTGTGTTAAATAAATGAAATGCCACAACATAATGGCAAGTGGAGTTAAAACATGCAAGTTATCCAGTTCTAGATAATTTTAAGATTATAATTAGGGAATTAGTTCATTGATCTATATTCTTCCTTGTAATATAGGTAATGAATGCACATAACATGTGAATGACTTTAATTCTGTTGATATAATTAACTTTCTAATTGTGAATACAGACAGAAAACAGGTATTAACTATTAAAAATACATACCCTATGAATGATTCCCGCAGAGTGGATATATTTAAGTCCACGGAGAATTTGGTAAACCAGGAATTGGACATGGTCATCAGATAGTTTCTGAGTACGAACAATATTGTTCAAGTCTGCTCCCATCAAGTGTGTCACTAAATATACCTGCTGAAACTCTTCCAGAGTTTTTTCAGGGCTGAATACATCCAGCAAACCTGTTTATTGTATAAAAATAGAAAGTTTATAACTAAGCTTATAGAAACTGCAACTTTATACTTCATTTGTGGTAACTATGTCTTAATATAGTAAATTGTAGTTTGTAGGATTGTTGGACAATTGATCATCCTGCCCTTTTACTTAGCGTCAGAGCATAATAATTTGGCATATTTACCAATAACATTCTCATGGTTCATGTGCTTCAACATCCTCAGCTCGCGGTAAGTCCGCTTGGCATGCACGGCAGATTGGAATGGTCGCGCCAATTTTTTAATTGCCA
Source organism: Anorthoa munda (assembly GCA_945859665.1). Lineage (NCBI taxonomy): Eukaryota > Metazoa > Arthropoda > Insecta > Lepidoptera > Noctuidae > Anorthoa > Anorthoa munda. The sequence continues at coordinate 24,315,510 of OX243900.1, read as the reverse complement.
CCTTCATATTATGCAGAGTGTCGATTGAAGAACTGCAAACAAATTGTTGTTCATTTCAAGAATAGACAAACAGCATAATCTGCCGCCCACGTAAGGGCAATGTACCTACCTAATTCAAGAAATTCTCATTCTGTTGCTGAGCATAGATTGTGCGCTATTGAATTAATTGATATAAATAAATGCAGCAATTTCATTAGACATAAATACTGGCATATTGCCGAATATATTCATAAACACATACCAGACTTGTCCGTAAGCACCTGAGCCCACAGGTGTAAGCATTTGATATCTTTCGGGCACAATCCATTCTGTTTTATTAATTTCGACCTTATGGTATCGAGGCATCTTGTTATCTTCTTCAGGGTATTTTTATCCACCACACTGCTTAAAACAAAATGTTAAAAAGATATAATGGAAATTATCTGTTTGACACCGACCCAGAAGAATGTCGACTTTTTTTGACTGACTGAATTTGGACTGAATGAACTTGAATGAATAATTGAAGAACGAGACGAGTGACTTCCAGGGTTACTAATTTTAAAAATATTATTTTTTTAAGTTCACACAAATAATTTTTAATTTAAAAGTTAAAATTAAAAAATAGAATAAAAAATATAAAAGTTGGATGAACCGCTACCAAATTTTATATCAATTAGTTAGTTCGTAATATTGATAAAAAACTGTGTAATAAATGTATTGACATAAAAACAGTTTTTTATAACTAAATACATGGGTAAGACCTGTTGGTGTAAGCCTATAGCTGTATAACTCACTGCTCACACCAACTAACTTGCACGCAGTTATCTGTGGAATGTATTCACTGAATGGATTCTTTGGTAGAAAATAGATTTATTTTCATCATCAGAAAAATCATGACACGACTCGAAAAAACAATTAACACAATTCAGATGTCAGATTTAAAACTCTGTTCTAGTGAGTTCACTCGACCATATAGTATTTACATTATAGTATAAAAAACCTCTTTTCTATCACTCCTCCTTAATGAAATAACTATATAGTATCCACATCCACTCATAGCACCAATCATTATTATCAAGCACACAAATTCATCTCTTTCACACAAAACTCATTCTTACATCGTGGCAAGGACTTTGTCAAAATATCTGCAGTCATTGCCTCAGTCTGCAGGTACTCCACCTTCACAATGTTATCATTCAATGCATCTCGTATGTAGTGACATCTCACATCTATGTGTTTGGTCCGTTGATGATGAACTGGATTCTTCGCTATCTGAATAGCTGACTGACAATCAGAATATAGCATGATAGCTTGGCGTTCCTTTCCGGTAAGCTCTTCTATAATCCGCTTGAGGAACGTTGATTCTCTGCATGCTTCAGACATGGCTATATATTCAGCCTCTGCGCTAGAGAGGGCTACTGTACGTTGCTTCTTGCTTTCCCATGACACAGGAGCTCCTCCATAAATATTGGCGGCACAAGATAAACTGCAAAATAGTACATTTATTTCCACCATGAAAGAGTGCAGGCTGGAATTAAACGGTCAGATTTTAGTAGTTGGAAACAGGAACCAGAGTGGAGGACTGTATAAGTTACAAATGAAGACAGTTCTGCCAAGCAAACCTGTAGAGATTAACGCTGTAAACCCATCGAGCTTACTCCAGTTATATCATGAGAGATTTGGTCACCAGAACAAGAAATACATCAAAGATCTTGTCAAGAGGGAACTGGGGATTAATCTAAATGATAAAAATGATATACAGTGCGAAGGCTGCATTTATGGAAAGGCACAGCGTCTTAAATTCGGCAAAAGAGAAAGAGCCAGTATGCCTGGAGAGCTGATTCACGCCGATGTATGTGGACCATTCCCTGAAAGTTACTCGAAATGTCGCTACTTTGTTCTTTTAAAGGATGATTTCTCCGCGTTTCGTCATGTTTATTTCATTCGAAACAAAAGTGAAGTAAAAGACAAGATTATTCAATTCCTTAAAGAAGCCAAAAATGCTGGACATACAGTCAAAACGCTATTGAGCGACAATGGCGGGGAGTTTAATAATAAAGCAGTTCGAACAGTACTGAACAGGCAGGGAATAATCCAGCGGCTCACGATGCCGTACACACCCGAACAAAATGGGTGCGCAGAAAGAGAGAACAGGACTCTTGTGGAAACAGCTCGTTCATACATGCACGCAGGAGAAGAATTTCCACAGGCCCTGTGGGCAGAGCTTATCAATACAGCTGCATACGTCCTCAATCGCACGGGACCCACAAGAGAAGAAGGGAAAGTACCGTATGAGCTGTGGCATAAGAAGAAGCCTAAGATTTCACACTTGCGTGTTATAGGGAGTGAATGTTTCTTTCACATTCCTAAACAAAAAAGAAAAAAGCTAAATAAGAAGGCTGTAAAAGGCAGACTTATTGGATACGATAACGATGACGGATATCGCATCTGGAATGGAAAACAGACCGAAAGATCTAGAGATGTCACCTTTTGTCCAACCATGGAATTGAGAATCCCAATGGCCTTGGGACCTGGTCCTCAGGAAGATGATCATTTACCAGTAAGCGGTGAGATAGAGGGAGATTCTGATTTGATAGGACAGGAGACAGAGGGAGTGATCTTTCCGGAAGATGATTTTCCGCAACAAGCTAATAGAGAAAACGATGAACATGTACATATTGAAGTTTTGGGAGATAGCAACGAAACCAGAGAGGATGAGAGTGCTAACGAAGAGTTCGTTGACGCTGACGAGGAGTTAGAGATAGTCGAACCACCGTTGTTGGATGCGAGATCTCGATACAACTTACGCGATCGAACTTGCCTCTCACGTCCTAAGAAATTCGAAGACTATGTATGCTTCATAGATACAGAATGTTTTCCCGAAACATATAAAGAAGCCATTGAAAGGGATGACAGCGCAGAGTGGGTCAAGGCAATGACGAGTGAAATGAATTCTCTGAAGCAAAATGATGTATGGACCCTCTGTAAGCTACCTAAAGATAAAAAGGCACTTCCTTGCAAGTGGATCTTTCGCATCAAGCGAAATCCAGACAGCAGTATCGACAAATATAAGGCTAGGGTAGTAGTGAAAGGTTTCAAGCAACGGAAAGGAATCGATTACGAACAGACTTATAGTCCAGTTGCTAGAATGGCCACCATCAGAGCCTTATTAAGTGTCGCAGCCAAAGAAAAATTATACTTGATGCAGTTTGACGTATCAACGGCATTCCTCAACGGCAAGCTACAAGAAGAAATTTACATGCAGCAGCCGGATGGATTCAATGACGGCACTTCAAATGTATGTCGACTTAAAAGGAGTTTATACGGACTCAAGCAGGCTCCCAGATGCTGGAACTCATGCTTTGAGGAGATTTTATTAGACAAAGGTTTTCAGCAAAATGTAGCTGATTGTTGCCTATTCACGAAGAAAATAGGTGATAAGAAAATCCTGATAACGCTGTATGTGGATGATGGGCTTGTAGCCACAACAGATAAAAATTTGGCAAACCAATTCCTTAAAGAATTAGGGGATACTCTGAAAATCACAAGCAAGCCAGCGTCTCATTACCTTGGACTTGAGATAGCACAGTCGAAAGATGGCTCCATTACAATAAAACAAGAGTCGTACACCAGAAAAATACTGGAACGTTTTAGGATGTCAGAATGTAATCCAGTTTCAACGCCAATTGAAACGACTTCTCAAGCAGGGAAAGTTAAAAATGTAAAGGAAGAGAAGAACTTTCAATACAGAGAGGCAGTAGGTACGTTAGCGTACTTAATGACAGGGACGCGACCTGATATAGCGTATGCAGTCGGACTAGTTTCAAGAAATCTGGAAAACCCGACACATGAAGATTGGCTACGTGTTAAGCGCATTATGCGCTACATAAAAGGGACTTGTTCTTTTGGTATAACATATAAAGTAGAACATGATTCCAACCTAATACAAGGCTATAGTGATGCGGATCATGGAGGAGACCAGCAAACAGGTCGCTCTACAACGGGAGTTGCATGTCTCTTTGCTGGAGGAATAGTATCATGGTTAAGCCAACGACAATCTTCAGTCGCGATTTCAACTACTGAAGCTGAAATAGTAGCAGCTAGCGAAGGCGCTCGTGAACTCGTGTGGCTCCAGAGAGTATTCAGCTCACTTACTAACATGGACGGAGTACCCACATTAAAAGTAGACAATGAAGCCGCCATACGTCTTGCATATAATCCAGAGTTCCATAAGCGTACCAAACACATCCGACTGAGACATTTCTTCGTAAGAGAAACTGTACAAGAAGGACTTGTGGATGTACAAAAGACCGGCACTACTACTCAATTGGCAGATATTATGACCAAGGCAGTTCCTAGGCCAAGACTTGTAGAAATCCGAGATGCCCTGGGTATACAATGCCATACAGCTAAGGGAAAGTGTTAAAGCCTCTTTGGACAGAGCACTATTTAATACTGGTAGCTGTCTAGCATGTTACAGCTGCAGTGACATTAATATGTCAAGTGATTGTGTCAGTGTGGTGTTTATCAATTTGTTGTGTTAATTTAAAAATAACTCTCTTTACGACTTTCTTACATTATATATTATTGAGCAGTGGAAGCGTGCTGGGCCCATAACCTGTTGGTGTAAGCCTATAGCTGTATAACTCACTGCTCACACCAACTAACTTGCACGCAGTTATCTGTGGAATGTATTCACTGAATGGATTCTTTGGTAGAAAATAGATTTATTTTCATCATCAGAAAAATCATGACACGACTCGAAAAAACAATTAACACAATTCAGATGTCAGATTTAAAACTCTGTTCTAGTGAGTTCACTCGACCATATAGTATTTACATTATAGTATAAAAAACCTCTTTTCTATCAAGACCGTACAAAAAAACGTGTCTTTTGATTGTCAATGTGGGAAGATTATTTAGGCTTTAGGAACATGTATCCATGGCCATTATATAAATTAAAAAAGGGAAGATTATTTCTTCATTTCTTGTCAGGTTTTTTGGCGGGATTTTTTCGGGTGAAGTTCAGCGGCTGTTAATTTTATTAGCAGATTGATTCCTAGTGGTTATTGTGATATAAAATTGGTGTAGTTTTGTGTCTCAACTGTCTACGCAAATGGACAATATGTGGAAATCATTGATAGAAGTGATCTCGGGATAGTGGAGCGGAGAATTTTATTGTAGTATTGACTACCTCCGCAAAGCTTACTGAGAAGCCTGACTCGATACAATTTGCTGCCAAATACTCAAAAAATATTAGAATATGTTACATCCGCATTCTAATGCATAGTAAAGTATAAAAATACTGATGACTAGGCAGCATGTGTGAAGGCATAGGTCTTCCATGCCCTTAATGAACTCTATGGTTCTGCGGGTTACCAAGCAACGTTGGTTGTTGATTTTGAACGCTGTCAATATATGTATATAAAACTATCCTTCCTAATAATATTAATAAAATATCTTTAATTTGTTCTCGTCTGTTTGCGTTATATCTACGATAAATAACACGGCAAAGTTTTCTGAAGAAAACTTCACATGGTAGCAGAGCGAAAAATGTAAGTTTTTGTATTCGCAAACAAAAATTCAAATTACGAAAATGTCAAGCATAAAAATTCAAGCCTTAGGAAAAGATAATTACGACACATGGTGCATACACGCCAAAGCGTACCTAGTTAAAAATAAACTGTGGAAACATGTGAACAATTACCCTAAGGAAAATGCTTCACAAGACGAGGTCGACGAAGATGAACTGGCCAAATCAGAACTGATGCTGCTTATCGCACCTTCAGAGCTAAAACAAGTAAAAAAATGTAAATATGCCAGAGACGTATGGATTACACTGGAAGCAACTTATGCTAGCAAGGGTCCTGCCAGAAAGGCTACCCTACTCAAGCAGTTGATCTTAGCCAAACTTGAGGAAGGCGAAGATGTCCGTGCACACTTAATGAAATTCATGGATACCGTTGATAAACTAAAAGACATGGATATTGACATTAACAATGATTTGCTGTCAATAATGATGCTCTACAGCCTTTCGAAAGAATTTGATACGTTTAGAACTGCAATTGAGTCTCAAGACTCCCTACCAGATCCTGAAAAGCTAAAGATCAAAATAATTGAAGAGAGTAATGCCCGTCGTCGTGATACACAAAGTACCAGTGCGACACACAATAATGAAGATTGTTTTTACACTTTCTGCAAAATTTGCAAGAAGAAAGGCCACGATACGTCAAAATGCTGGTCAAAGAACAAAAAAACTGGCAAGAAAGCAGAAAAGCCTAAAAGCAACTTTGGCAAAATTGAAAAAAATGATACAAACCTCTTTAGTTGCTATTTAGCAAATAAAAATTTCGAAAAAAGCTGGATACTGGACAGTGGATGCACGTCTCACATGACATATTCGGACAAGCCCTTCACCGAGATGAAACAAATTTCGAAAACACTTAAACTTGCGTCGGAGGACAAAACTGCTGAAATAAAAGGCACTGGCCCTGCTGAAATAGAAATTAAGGAAGGAAAAATCGGTATAACAAATGCACTGTATGTACCAAGTTTGTGTGCTAATCTTTTATCAGTTGGAAAGATGACTGATCAAGGACTCACTATCCTATTCAATAAAAAGAAAGCAATCATTAAAGATCACAAGCGAGGAGTACAAATGGAAGCAATAAGAAAAGATGATGGCCTGTACTATTTAGAAACCAAAAATAATGATGTTGGCAGACACAAAGCCAATGCTGCAGAATGTAGTGATAATGATCGTACAAGCTCTGAGTCGGATGATATTAAACAATGGCACTGTAAATTGGGACACATGAACGAAAGGGACTTGAAGCTCGCACTAAAGAACGAAAGTCTGATTGGACTAAACTTTAACAAGAATAGTTCTTTAGGAGAATGCGAAATATGCATACAAGGCAAACTAACCAGAGTACCAAGTAAACCCAGTGACAAGAATACTTCACGTACGGCTCAACGCTTAGAAATCGTACACAGTGATGTCTGTGGTCCATTCAAACAACCCACACTTCATGGAAATAGATACATTGTCAGTTTCATTGACGACTACAGTAGATATTGTCGAGTATATTTCATTAAAAATAAAAATGAAGTATTACAAAAGTTCATGGACTACAAAGCAGAAGTCGAGAACTTCACAGGAAACAAAATTAAATGCTTACAAAGCGATAACGGTACTGAATACCGAAATTTGAAGTTCGACTCATTTTTAAAACTAAATGGCATTACAAGAAGGTTAACAGCTCCGTACACGCCCCATCAAAATGGAATTGCCGAAAGAAAGAATAGAACCATTATGGAAAAAGCAAGATGCATGATGTTGGAATCGAAAGCACCTTTGTTTTTATGGGCAGAAGCAGTTTATACTGCAAATTATCTGTCAAATCGAAGCATTAATCACAGCATCGACAGTCAAACTCCTTTTGAAAGGTGGGTAGGAAGAAAGCCCTGTGTAAATCACCTTTACGTATTTGGCGCTAAGACATTCTTCCTAAAGAAAGGTAAACGTGAACACAAATTATCTTCTAAAGCAATACCCGGGATGTTTGTCGGTTACTCAGAAGTTTCGAAAGCTTTCAGAATATACGAACCATCGAAGAAAAAAATACGTATTTCCAAGGATGTTCGTATTTTAAATAAAATGTTCTACGAAGTTAGAGAAAATGGCACCTCTGTTCCGTTTGAAGAGTTGAATGATCACAAACAATCAAGTGATACAGAAACTGAAGACGATGAAATGGAAATGTATTTTGAAGATAACAGAAAGAAAAATGTCAGTAGACCACCAGCAGGACAAGAAAATGTTATTGCAAGGTCTATCGATGCAACCGTACGAAACGAAACGGAAAATAGCAACGAAGAATTTTATGACACCTTCGAAATTGATGAAAACAGAGGAATTAATGAAGCTAATGAGTCAAATGAAAACAATGAAACAGACATAGAAGTGGATGCTCCGGTCCATGTTCCAGAAGAACGAAGGACATATAATCTTCGTGATAGATCCCGAATTGGTACACCAAAAATATTTGAAGATTTTGTAATGGCCGCCATGGATATGGAAAATGAAATAGAACCTCAAACATTTAAAGATGCTATGAATAGCAAAGATAAATCCAAATGGTTAGATGTCATGCACAACGAAATGACATCTTTGATAGAAATGAAGACTTGGGAAATGGTTGACCCGCCCAAAAATCGTAAACCATTGCCATGCAAATGGGTCTATAAAATTAAGAAAAACCCAGATGGTACAATTGAACGTTATAAGGCTAGACTAGTAGTAAAAGGCTTTTCACAAAAACCAGGCGTGGACTATTTGAAGACGTTCAGTCCAGTGGCACGCCTCAGTACTATAAGAGCTGTTCTAGGAATAGCTGCTGAAGAAAACCTGGTACTTACACAATTCGATGTATCAACTGCGTTCCTAAATGGTGCTGTAAAAGAAGAAATTTTTATGAAGCAACCAGAAGGATTTAATGATGGCACCAAGAAAGTGTACAAACTTAAACGGAGCCTTTACGGACTGAAGCAAGCCCCTTTATGCTGGAACACTTGCATATCAGAGTATCTCATTAACTCAGGATTCAAGCAAAGCACAAAAGATCCTTGTCTCTACCTGCGTGAGCAAGTGATAATTGCGCTATATGTTGATGATGGTTTAGTGGCTTCAACCAATGAAAATTCCGGAAGAAAATTCATTGAAGAGTTGAAAAATAAATTTAAAATAACCACAAAACCAGCTTCATATTTTCTTGGACTTGAGATCAACAAAACAAAAGACGGCAGTATCACATTAAGACAAAAGTCTTACACTAAGAAAGTACTCGAAAAATTTGGAATGGCTGACTGCAAAGCAGCTCCAACGCCAGCAGTAAAAGTCAGCAACGACGAAAATGAAGATGACGCAAATCCGAATTTTCCATATCGTCAAGCTGTGGGAGCCTTAGCATACCTAATGGTCGCTACAAGGCCAGATATAAGTTATGCTGTGAGCATTGCGTCGAGGAATCTAGAGACTCCATCTAAGCAAGATGTCATGAGAGTCAAGCGAATTTTTAGATACCTCAAAGGTACAACAAACAAAGGACTCGTCTTCACAAAAAGTCGGGACAAGAAGCTGATGTGCTTTAGTGACGCTGATTTTGGAGGCGACGCAACGACAGGCCATTCAACGACAGGGATGGTTTTCCTATTCTCCGGCCCAATAATGTGGAAGAGCCAAAAACAGCCAACAATAGCGATTTCTTCTACAGAGGCAGAACTCATAGCTCTGACAGAAACAGCCAGAGAAGCTTTGTGGCTAAAAGAGCTCCTAGGAGAACTAACTGACATAACAGAGTTGAATGAAAAACCAACGATTTATGTTGATAACGAGTCGACTATTAAATTGTCCGAGAACCCTCCTTACCAGTTCCATAGAAGAACTAAACATATAAAGCTAAAGCATTTCTTCATCAGAGAATGCATACAGAATGGAGACTTCACTGTGAAACAAGTTTCAACAGAACTTCAATTAGCAGATATGTTCACCAAGCCGTTGTTCGGACCCAGACTAATCGAATTGAGCTCTAGAATTGGACTTAAAGATTTGTCCAAATTCTAAAAAGTATCGTGGATGTGAAGGCATAGGTCTTCCATGCCCTTAATGAACTCTATGGTTCTGCGGGTTACCAAGCAACGTTGGTTGTTGATTTTGAACGCTGTCAATATATGTATATAAAACTATCCTTCCTAATAATATTAATAAAATATCTTTAATTTGTTCTCGTCTGTTTGCGTTATATCTACGATAAATAACACGGCAAAGTTTTCTGAAGAAAACTTCACAGCATGGTCTCAGACCTTAGCCTGTTCCACCAGGAACAAATTAAAAAAAAAAAATCTTGTCAAGTTGTCATTGTCATTGTAAGCGGCTGACAGCTGTCATTTTTCACATTTGTTGCCAGCGTTGCCAATCTGTGGGGATTTCCCCAAAATGCGGGGATTTTCAGTCCGATTGGGTAATTTGTGGGGAGAGCCATTATGTGGGGAAAATGCGGGGAATTTAGACATTTGCACTAGAACTGAACTTAGATGTAATAAAAGTAGCACTAGAAGTATTTTTATGTATATTTATTTAAGCTAAACCCAACTTATCCGGCAGGAAGATTTTAGAGTTTATTTTATGGCAAAATTCATGACCACCAAAAGCTAAAAATAAGCCTATTGCTCGTTCTACCTTTCTCAAACGCATCTGTCGAAAGAAAATATAGCGTCTTAAAGAATTTGAAAACAGAGCATCGTAATCGCCTACACACTGATACTGTAGTAGCGCTTATGGCCACTAGAGAAAGTATTAAGAAGAAAGGAGGGAGCTTGAAATTTGATCCTTCAAATAATTTGATAAACACACAAAGTAGTTTTTTATTTTTTGGTTACGCTCTTTCTTGACCACTTTCATACTGATTTGATGATTTTTGTAATAAATATGTTTGATTATATCAACATTACTTTTATTAAAATAAAAAAAAAATGTGGGGAAAATGTGGGGAATATTGATTTTACATTCCCCAAATTTGGGGATTTTCAGTCAGGTTTTTGGGGAATACAGACCATGGACGTTGGCAACACTGTTTGTTGCAGCAGTTCTGCTGTAGTTAGGAAATTATAGATTTTGTAGAACGTCTGGTACACTAAGTAAAAAGAATATCGGGCAAACATGGCTCAAACTGCGGGCGTGAAGCCCATGTCCATTGCTGGGCGTGTGGCACTTGAACGTGAACGATGTCTGGGAATGACCGACACCGAGAGAGCCTGGCGCAAGCAGTGGTTGAAAGACCAAATCTTGGCTCCAAATGAACCTGTGCATGTAGAAGAATATTGGAGAGAACGCACTAATGTATTCCGCCGCATCTACCGTGCGCCTTTGGACAAGTTGTTTGCTGCTCTTACGCCAATGCTGGTGAGGTTACATAACAGTAACCTAAATGGTGTTTACAATGCTGTATGAAAATAAACACCTTCATTATTATTACAGGGCGCATCACGAGCTGCTGATTATAGATACCTAGCTGGAAAATTCGGATTAATTGGTGTTGGAATTCTTTGTACTCACTACTACTTTAAATACAATGGAAATGTAAGTACTAATACACTCAGAATTGGGTGGTTATAGGTTGAAGAAGAGAGGAGTACAAATACTATCTGTCTGAATTAGGAAAGGAGGTATCTTCGCTAAGATTTAGTAGCTGGTTAAGTTGAAGAAACCAATGTTTCAATGAACCTGCAAACAATGTTTAAGATACTGGCAATGGCAAGGATAATGGTAAAACAAATTTGTTTTACTGATCAGCAGATAATTTTGGGCCTATGATAGTAATGAGCAACTAATTCTCAATCCTTATTATTTATCAAATTGAATGCCCAACACTGTGGGTTGAACAATATAATATGTCCATATGCCTTCAACTTGCCTCCTGAGTTGTATCTATCTGTAGCTATATTCATCAAATAGTTTATGGCATGCAGGTATATAGTATGAATGTGGTTGGCAGTTAACATCAACATAATCTGTTATTATAATTACAGGATTGGACTAAGAAAGGTGGCTGGAGAGTACATAAGTCTAAACCTATGGTTTTGCCAGGCCAACCAGGGTTCCCCTTTGTTTCAAATCGCCAGCCTGCTGACTATGCTGATAGAGGATTCAAGGATGCTAAAATATAATGCATGATTTTCCGACTGTCATTGCATAACTATGTTGTTTATTAGCTTTACCAATGGGAACTAAAATAGTAAATAAAGAAGTAAAATAATAATATATATTTTATTCTTATTGTTAGACTATGCAAAATGTATTCCTTCAGAATTGAAAGCATGTAACAACTTCATGAAGTCATCTATGTCCATCATTCTTGCTCTCATCTGATCTGTTTCTGATTTTGTTAATATTTCTTGAACCTTTTCTTTTATGTCAAAGTCTTCAGGTATCTCCTACAAAGAAATTTAGGTATTAAATCAAACAAGGGAAGTTCCACTAGGTATTTTACAAGCCTGAACACAAGTGAAGAAGGATCAAGCCTACCTTATTATGAAGAGAACAATGCACCCTGTAATTCTTCTCTAATACAGCCATAGTTGTACCATGTTTGAAAACAGCCGCCAATGTTTTATTTTTCCTTACAAATGCTATTCTTGTTAAACCATCCCATTCAACAAAGTTAATAGGTGGAGGAGGATTTCTTGGCTCTATTCGCACTACACTTGATTCCACTTTAGGAGGTGGTCTGAAGTTATTTTTGCCAACCTGTTGAGATAATAATAACATTAAACAATTTATAATATAAAATAATGAATATAAGCTAGCTCAAACTTTGTACTACTCACCTTCATCAACATATCAACTCTAGCCAACAACTGTGTATTTATTGAGAGCCTGCAATATAACTTATCACCAGGCTTAGCTACCAGTCTCTGTGCAAATTCCTTTTGAAACATGAGAACTGCACATCTGAAATATGGCCTGTGCAGCAATAATTTAAAGACTAGAGGGGAACTAATTTGGTATGGCACATTGGCAACACAGATGTCAAAGAAAGGCAATTCTGTTTTGAGAACATCTCCAACAAGTATTTGAAGTTTAGCTTGATAAGGAGTTCCTTGAACACGCTTCTGAAGTTCAGCAACCAACCTACAAAACAAATTATTTATTTAGAATATTTAATAAAAAGTAAACAAATGAGTAAATACATATATTTAGGTAGCTGTTTTACAAACCTGGTATCTATTTCACAAGCCACAACTTTCTTGACTCTATCAAGTAACTTTACTGTCATGTTACCAGTACCAGGACCAATCTCAAGAGCAACATCTGTTGGCCTTAGGCCAGCTTTATCAAGCATCGAAGTTATTATGAGCGGATTTTTTAATATGTGTTGGCCGAAGTCCTTGTTAAACTGGATACCTGAAATAAAGTGAAATTCAATGAAACTGTATTTTCTGTTGTGCTTGAGCAAGCGTGTCGATTAATGCTACGCCTTCTCGGTATAAGAAGCCTTTGCCTTGCAATAGAACAGTAAGAGCCTAGTATTATTAAACTATAATATACAGTGTGATATACTCCCATATTACAATCGGAATAGAACATAACCTAGTCATTAATTACCTTGTTTAGCTATTTCATTGTGCACTCGTGTCTTTTTTTCAGCTTTAATTTTAGGCATTTTTATAACTTTTCTTCACAAATTATGTATAAACAACAAATAAATGAGAGAATTTATTTCTCAAAATAAAAACACGCGCTGCGCGCTGTCAAATGTCATTTAACCCCTGCCTGCTGCTAGGCTTGTCGAAAAAATATCGATATATCGATATTTCTGATTCGATATATCAATATTTTTAGACGATATATTTTCATCCGATACATCGATATATCGATACAAAATATTCAATATCGAAAAACGTATCAAAAACGATATTTTTTTTCAAATTTAATTTATTAGCAGAATATTTAAAAGCCGTAAAAGATAGGAACGAACGGCACATTACTGTATTGTCTATGACTTGAATGTTTATGAATTATAGTATTGAGTTTTGTTTGTGTTGCGGCCGCCGCAGGCCGCGGTGACCATCATCCGTCACTCTTCACTTACTTTCAATTGTGAGTTCTTTTGCGTTGTGTGTGTGTGGTCGTGTCATCTTCTAATATTTTTAGAAGATTACTATTTGGTTTTAGAAATTTTAAAATTTTGCCTATTATAAAGGATTAACGATTAAAATACCTTCGTTTTTATTAAGACTAATTACATTTTGTATAAAAAATAGTACTACCTATTATTTAGCCAGACTGAACAATTAAAAAAATACTTTATTATTTTAAAACCGAAAATCTTTAAAAATTTGACCGATATATCAATATATCGATATTTTTCCCTCGATATATCGAGGTCGATATTGATATTTTATTAAATATCGATACATCAATATATCGATATATTTTTGCACTTCCGACATCCCTACCTGCTGCCTGACACTCTGACAGCTTTGATTTTTTTTTTTCTTTCGCCCTACTCGGGCAGGCTAAGGTCTTGGACCATACCGCCTCGTCTTCAGTGCATAATATCCTTCTTGAATTCTTTAGTATTCATTAGAATGCGGATGCAACAGATCACAGAGAAAAATAATATCAACAGATTCTAATGTTTTTTGGAGTATTTGGCAGCAAATTGTATCGAGTCAGCTTTGCGGAGGTAGTCAATAAAATTCTCCGCTTCATTATCCCGAGATCACTTCTGTCCACAAACAAAGATTACTGTACACAAAGGACTTTTTTTAGTCAATGATTTGTCATATTATCCAGTTGCGTAGACAGTTGAGACCACAGAACAGAAAAACCGGCCAAGTGCGAGTCGGACTCGCACACGAAGGGTTCCGTACCATTATCGCAAAACACTGCAAAAAAATCACGTTTGTTGTATGGGAGCCCCCCATAATTTATTTTATTTTAATTTAATAATTATTATTTTTTAAGAGAATATACAACTAAATATTCACAGAATATTTCAAGCGTCTACCTGTTGCCGTTATTAATATCGAGCAAAAAACGGCAAAAATATCACGTTTGTTGTATGGGAGCCCCCCTTAAATATTAATTTTATACTGATTTTAGTATTTGTTGTTATAGCGGCAACAGGAATACATCATCTGTGAAAATTTCAACTGTCTAACTATCACGGTTCATGAGATACAACCTGGTGACAGACAAACAGACAGACAGATAGACAGACAGACGGATAGCGAAGTCTCAGTAATAGGGTCCCGTTTTTACCCTTTGGGTACGGAACCCTAAAAAACGCCTTTCTCTGTTCTGTGGTTGAGACTGACAGCTTTGATCAAGCTTTGCTACTCTAATTTTAATATATTCTGTTTTATAGTAATACAGTCTCGACTCCATTGTATTTGAAACTGGAACGCATAGATTAATCGACTAAACCCATTCATGCAATATATTCATACGTATATTCTCGATATTTTACTTACCAACCCAAAACTTTGCTTTCCAATATAATAATTTCATCTGGCAACTCTTCAAAATTTGGCATGGTTGATCTTTACGGGACCGAGTGAAAGAAAACCGTTTCGTAGAATTATTATGAAAATGGAGTGGAAACCCGAACAGGAAGGACTAAGACAAATACTAACACTTCTCAAGGAGTCTCAATCACCAGATACAGCAACTCAGAGAGCCGTTCAACAAGTATCCTTTTAATAATTTTCACATCTTTACAGCTATCGGCGTGGATACTTTTTGTCACTATAACCGCTTTATTTTTTATTTACGTACTAATCGTTATCAATGTTTTCATATTTCAATGCAATTTAACGTAAAAGTTGGTGTTAATGCCTCTATAGCAAATAATTGTTTCATCTAGACGCTTGCGATAAAATCGATTTTTCCGACATGACAGCCATTGACAGCCTTTATTTTCCTAACAATGTAATCTCAGAAATTGGAAGAATTGAACAAGTATCCAGACTTCAATAACTATTTGATCTTCGTTTTGACAAAACTTGTCACTGAAGAAGAACCTACAAGATCTTTGAGTGGTTTGATTCTGAAAAATAATGTCAAAGCTCACTACAACAGCTTTATGCCTGAAGTGGCTGAATTTATAAAGCGAGAATGCTTATCAGCCGTAGGAGACCCTTCGCCCTTGATTCGGGCTACTGTGGGTATCATCATCACTACTATAGCTAGTAAGGGTGAACTAACATCATGGCCCGAGCTGCTGCCAGCTTTATGTCAGATGCTTGATTCACAAGACTACAATGTTTGTGAGGTATGTACTATTTCTATGTATTTCATCCATACCTGAATCAGAATTCATTAAATGTTGTAAGAATTGTAAAGCTTAGTTAAGAGAAACTTTTTTGGAAAATTGATAACTTTGAAATGACCTCGTACTTAACATAATTTCTAAGTATTTAATATTTTCAAACTTGTGAGCATTCAATAATGTAACTTGGTTATCAATGGGGAAAAAGTGTTAAGTGGTTTTCAAATAAATATACTAAAATATTATTTGATAATGTTTCTTGTGATTTATGTATTGTTTTTTAATTTATTGACAGCAATATTTATTTATAAGAAAAAAAGGTCTTAATTCAAATTATGTTTATGTTCTAAATACCATATAATTTTAGGGCGCCTTCGGAGCACTACAGAAAATATGCGAGGACACTGCTGAGGTCCTGGACAGCGATGCACTGAATAGGCCTTTGAATGTGTTAATACCTAAATTCCTACAGTTTTTCCGGCATTCATCACCTAAAATCAGGTGCCATGCTATTGCTTGTGTCAATTATTTCATCATGGGCCGGACTCAAGCTCTCATGTTGCACATTGATGCTTTCATTGAGGTAAGACTATACATTGTTATGCTTTTGAAGGTTCATTGAGTATTAGCTCGTAAAGGAATTACATTTCCGAAATACTAGAATTAATTTTTGTTGACAGACATCTGTTAAAACAATGTTTTTTTCACAGAACTTGTTCCACTTAGCAGCAGATGAAGACCCAGATGTCAGGAAAAATGTTTGTCATGCTTTAGTACTATTGCTAGAGGTGCGACTGGACAGGCTCATCCCTCACCTGCCTAACATCATTGAGGTAAGCAGCATTCATTAAAAAGGAGTTGTGAGGCATTGTAGAAAAGTAAAGTCATGTTATTGAATGATGTTTAATACTTCACTGTTAATATTGTCCTTTTCTAAATAATGTGGACTACCTCTTGCAGTTTATTTCACTATTTTGTTTATGATTAAAATCATTTGTTTTTTTCCATAGTACATGCTGGTACGGACACAAGATCCTGAGGAGGGTGTGGCACTGGAGGCCTGTGAGTTCTGGCTCTCGCTTGCAGAACAGAATGTCTGCCGTGATGTAAGTTACATTATTTTCATAATATTTTTTTTTGTGATTGCTTAAGTGTGTCACATTTTTGTAGATGATGGATGACTGCAAGTATTTTGGTTGCAAACTGCTTCTATTTGCAAATTATTTATGTAAATTAGTCACAATTTATCTTATAATCAAGTAATGTTATGACTTGCAATCAAGATTGTATCTTCACTGGGCATGTCAATTATTTCACAAAGAAAGTAAACATCCTAACATCCTTTTTGTATGCCATCATCTGTGATGTAGGTTACATTATTATCATAAACAATTTGTTTGTGATTGCTTATGTGTGACACATTTTTGTAGATGAGGGATGACACTGCAAGTATTTTTAACTGCTTCAGTTTGCAACCAAAATACTTGCAGTGTCATCCTATTTGAAAATTATTTATGTGAATTAGTCACAATTTATCTTATAATCAAGTAATGCAATCAAGATTGTACCTTCATTGGGCATGTCAATTGTTATACAAAGAAATTAAACATCCTAACATTTTTTTGCCAATTGGCTCAAGTTGGATAATTTTTTTTGGATGTTACATGTTGGATCTTACATTTCTAGCAGCTATAATTTTAGTATAGACCTCTTTACTCCATATTTTTTTCCTCTTTGGCAACTGAGCAGATTTCGATTATTTCTCCAGTTTCATGTAATGACGGCAGTGCTGTGAGATAAGCTGTGTAACTTAGCACTTTGTGGTAGATCTATAATGTTGTAATGGCTGATTACTAATATTGACTTATTTGGCAGGTACTGGGCCCCAGACTTCCAGCCCTTCTGCCGATCTTGGTGCGTGGCATGCGATACTCGGAGATGGATGTGATCCTGCTCCGCGGAGATCGCGACGACGATGCGGACGACGCCGAGCCCGACCGCGAGTCCGACATACGACCGCGGTTCCACAAGCCGCGCTCACACACCGTCAAACACAATGGTAGCTCTTTTAAGAATATTTATGCAGCAAAATTTTAAAAGTCATGAGTGTTTACCAGTAATAGTTAGAAATCGAATTACTGAAGATCATACTAATCATGATATTTTGTAAATTAGCGGGAGCGGGCGATAGCAACATGTCAGGCGGCGGCGAGTCGGACGACGACGACGACGGCGGCGCGGATGCAGATGACGGCTCGCTATCAGACTGGAACCTGCGCAAGTGCAGTGCGGCCGCACTCGACGTGCTTGCCAACGTATTCGGAGCTGACCTGCTGCCAGTGCTGTTCCCCATACTCAAGGAAACGCTGTTCCACGAGGAATGGGTCATCAAGGTGCGTTCAACTCGTTTTATTCTTTATACAATCTGAATCCTTGCTAGAGTTTGATGTTTTAGATATCTTCGTAAAGATATGTTATGTCATATGTTATTTATTGCCTAAAGAGACTAGTTCCAATGCAGTCAATAACATTCCCCTCGTTCCGCAGGAGAGCGGCATCCTGGCCCTGGGCGCGGTGGCGGACGGCTGCATGGGCGGCATGGTGCCGCACCTGCCGGACCTGGTGCCGTACCTGGTGTGCTGCCTGGCCGAGCGCAAGGCGCTAGTGCGTGCCATTACGTGCTGGACACTCAGCCGTTACTCGCACTGGATCGTGTCGCAGTCGCACGACCTCTACCTCAAGCCGGTTATGACTGAGGTACTTACTTATAACAATTATTTTTTTATACAAATACTTCCATAAAATGATCTTATAGCTTAAATAATGTGTTAGTATTTTATTTTTACAGATTATCAGTTCAAGATCAGTGTTTCACTTAGATGTTTATTTTTCAGCTACTAAAGCGCATTCTTGACAATAACAAACGCGTACAAGAAGCGGCGTGTTCGGCCTTCGCAACCCTCGAGGAGGAAGCGTGTACGGAGCTCGTTCCCTACCTTGGCTTCATCTTACAGACGCTTGTGTACGCCTTCAGTAAATACCAACACAAGAACCTGTTGATATTGTATGACGCCATCGGTACGCTAGCAGATTCTGTTGGACACCACCTCAATAAACCAGAATATATCAACATGTTGATGCCACCACTGATCAATAAGTGGAATGTTTTGAAGGATGAAGATAAAGATCTTTTCCCCCTTCTGGAGGTATGAATATGACACACTCACTACAGTATAATTTAAAAACTTTGCATGGATACAAATTAATGTGATTATTTCAGTGCCTCTCATCTGTAGCAACGGCACTTCAATCAGGATTCCTGCCATACTGTGAACCAGTGTTCAGGAGATGTGTATCATTAATAGAACAGACATTAAATCAAAATATTGTAAGTATATTTCAGAGTAAGTCATTCACTTTTTTTTAGCATGGCAAGATAAGATCTCTATAATATGTCACCATATTTCAAATTTCTCTACAGCAAAAAGAAGGGCAAAATAAATATTGTTTATTTTTTTCTTTTCTAACAAGTGTAGTTGTTTTACAATCAAAAAATATACGCGAACTAATTATAATTATATATCCCCTTCAAAACAGAATTTCAACATCTCGGTAAAACTTTTGAAAGAGAGTAAAACTTAGGTAACAGAAAAAAAACAATGGGGTAACAAACTTAGCATGGGCGAGTCACGTTTGCAATTCATAGGTATTTCAGTTAAAACTTACAGAACTAGGAAGCAATCATTGGCTCCTGTAACACAAGTTGCTACCTAGCATAGGAGCCAGGGCTTCAAATAAGTAGTTACAACTGTATTTTGTGTCAATAAACAAATTTATTATTATTATATATTATTAATCACTAGATTGTTTTATAATGTTAAGTACCAACATTGTAATATTTTTATCAGCATGTCTAATTTAGCAACATAGACGTCGCCAATGAGTACATAAATTACAAGTAAACTAATCAATCACTGGTCCTTACGCGTTGTGCGTATTTTAAATATTATGTTTATTTTTCCTCTATATCTTTTTAAAAATAGGTTTAAACCAAATGGCCTACAGATAGTGGCTCAGATTCTGGGTGTTTGGGTATGTGAGTTTAAATGTTTGTAAACTCGCCCACAATACAGGAAAAATTCCTAGTGAGGGGAAAAGGTTAAAAAAAATCGTCCACGATAGTTTGAATAATGCAGTATGTTGAACTCTCTTCCCGTAAGTTTGGTTGTTAAATAGGTTATATTAAGGGGCAGTTTGGCATGCAATTATATAGGCACAGGAGTGATGAATTCGAGAACAAACATCATACCAACACTGCTATGTTTCCAGGCAAATAGTCAAAGTCCGGAGCAATTTGAAGCGCCCGACAAAGACTTCATGATCGTGGCACTGGACCTGCTGAGCGGCCTAGCGGAAGGGCTGGACGGACATATAGACCACCTCGTGTTCAACTCCAACCTCATGCAGCTGCTCTATCAGTGCATGCAGGATCCGATGCCTGAGGTATATCTTGTATGTGACTCATGCTTATTACTCACAGGGACAAAGGCGCATAGGGCATTTTTGTAATGTCAAGGTATTATGGAGTTTTAATGTATTTAATTAATATTAATTTGAGCTTTTTAATATTGTTGAATTATATTTACTTGTTGCGTTGTCCAAAATGTTTTTAGTTATGTTTTTTTGCTTCAATAGTATTGTAATAATGCAACAAAGTGCATTTGAGCAAGACAAACCACTGAACATAACTACTAATCAATGGTTTGCTGTCTGTATCATCCACATTCACCATTAGAAAACATGTAGAAATATTGTATGCTATGGGCGTAGTGGGTGCTATTCACCATGCAATGACTTGGAACATAATCTTAAATACTTTTTAATAAAACCTATTCTATATCGCTTAAGGTTACTGGGAATTGTACTAACACAATATATAATCATGGCAAATCAGACCCTAGGCCCATGTAGACTCATATTTATTATTTTAACCTGCTTATGTTTTTGTTGCTCGTCTCGTCAGGTACTCTTCTTTGGATCGCGCAACTTGGTCTTGCATTTTCTCATCTTGGTCTAAGGTTGAAGGATATAGCATTTATATATCACTCACAAAACCATTAATACTCATTGTATATCTTGTAACAACCATGTAACAGTAACTAACACGTATTGGGCGATGGGATTCGTTGGTTCTAATATAGAATTATTGTATTAAACTGTGTTCATAACCATCAGGTGCGTCAGTCGTCGTTCGCGTTGCTGGGCGACCTGACAAAGGCGTGTTTCCAACATGTACTGCCTTACATACCCGAGTTTCTGCCGATACTTGGCATGAACCTTAATCCCGAACTCATTTCTGTGTGCAATAATGCCACCTGGGCAATCGGCGAAATTAGCATCAAATTAGGTAAGTAACGAAAAGAAGTCATTCCCAATGCTATTGAAGATTCTTTTACAACTATGTTTCAATAAATAATTATTTCAGGGCCCGAAACATCAAAGTATATTCCTCTAGTGTTGAATCATTTAGTTGAAATTATCAACAGGCCTAACACTCCTAAGACTCTTCTTGAAAACACAGGTAAGTGATTGTGTAGATAAACTTTAATATTTGAACACTCTAATTTAATTGAAAAAAGTGAGAATAACTAATGAGTAATATTTTATTATTTGCTAGAACTGTATCCAATAAGTGACTTTTCTTGGTGGCAGTCTTGTTATGTATACTTATTATGTATATGTTACTATTCAATGTTTTATATTGAGTTGTTGTGATGTTCACATTTACCTGTATACCCCATTTGTGTTCGCTGTAGAAGCCCCTGCCTAACTGTACCTGGCAGAACTCATATATGTATCAAAGTACCTATTTTTGATGTGTACTAACTCAGTACTAAACAACACTTGTATATCATTTCCCACTACAAAACATAATATTTATGAACATGTATTCTATTGCATACCAATATATTTCGCGTTATATAAACACAAACAGTAGATCTCTCAATGCCTTAGCTTATTTACCTTACATCAATATTTTATTTTGGTTTCTGGGGTATAATGTAAATACAGTTAAAATAAAAGTAGAAAACGAAATCTGAAGTGTGCCCGTTGTAAAAGATGGCGTAGATCCCTGCAGTATTGTATCATCAGCTTGCATGAGTTCATGTGTATGTACTTGTTCATTACATCGTAGCACTACTCAATGTTGAACGCGGCACAGTTCTAGGCCATCTTTTCTAAAACATATGATACTATATTATTTGATGGATTACTTAGCAGAGAGGATTGTTTCACGTTTTTTCCATTTGTAACACTGATTTGTTGCTGTTGACTTATGTAATTTAATATGTTTTGAATGGTTTGTTGATTTGTTTTCTTGGTTTTGTTCTCGGTATGTCGTGGCGTGTAGCGATTACTATCGGTCGGCTAGGTTATGTGTGCCCCCACGACGTCGCACCCGTTTTACATCAATTTGTACGCCAGTGGTCTGTAGTCATTTTTTTTATTATTACTTTATATTATTACTATTACGTTTAATATTGAATAAGTTATTAACCGGTATTATTTCGATTGTGGATGGTGTTTGTCCATAGCTTATTAATATTATTGTTTTATCTGATATGTTGTTGATTTAAGTTGAACCAAGCATGAGAATATTAATTCTATGTATTAATAGTACGGCCACACTTTAAGGGAGACAGATTTGTTGGGTGGAAACTACCTATTTGATCATTTTATTTTCAGTGCTGTACTTTATATGTGTTGAACACCATCCGCTTTCTAAACAATATAAACTATTATTTACACCAAACTGCAAGACAAATTGTTTTGACTAACTTCTCAGATTACCAATGTAGTATGCTCATATTATTGAATAATTTTATTTATTAGTATGACTGAATGATTTTATTTAATACTATATATTTATTATTTAATCTAATTTGCTTACAGTTTGGAATTATCTGAGTTCCAATATCCATACAAATATTTTCGTGTGCCAGTTTCAATATTTGCTATTCACATTAATAACCTTTCCTTTGTTTTCCACAATTTTCCCTTGATCAGTATACAGTTTATTTACGCTTGATTAATTTTCATCAAATTATTTTAGAACAGTAATTTTAGATGATATTTCATAAAGCTGCTTATTGCTCAATAAAGTCCTGGCACTATTTTAGTAGTGAGCCGTTTTATTTACAAGTTAGTGAATCTTTGAAATATCATTTAAATAATATCATGATGTTGTAATCGATTGAGCACTCTCTGACAAGGCGACACTTGGTATCAGGTGCACATCGCTGAGGAACATCCGCGACAACGACGAGAAGGATTCCGCATTCCGCGGCATCTGTCAGATGATCCAGGTGAACCCGTCCGGCGTAGTACAGGACTTCATGTTTTTCTGCGACGCGGTGGCATCGTGGTCGCACCCCAAAGACGACCTGAAGGAGATGTTCACCAAGATCCTGCACGGGTTCAAGAACCAGGTCGGCGAGGAGAACTGGCGCCACTTCACCGACCAGTTCCCCGTGCAGCTCAGCGTGCGCTTGTCCGCCATGTGCGGGATATAGACGTCTTCACTGCGTTATGGTAAGCTGACCGCTGTAAATGTCCGACCGTAGCTGCAGCTCGGTGGTCGGCCGGAGCTAACCCGTGTGTTTGTGTTGCAGGGGAACCAATGTCAGCACGGGTCGGGAAGACATTGAGGGTGCCGCGCGCGGGCGCTGAGGGCGGCGGCACCGCGCGTAGGGAACACTGCACGGGCGGCCGCAGCTTGTCCGCCGCGTTATGTGCCAACACACTGACCTCACTACACTAGCGAGGATATTTACACATTTGTACCTATCGACAGAGAATAATTACCTAGATTGTAAATTAATACACTTCATTCTTCTGTTTGTACCTGAAAATTATATCTTTTTTCGTTCGAGGAGTCGTACATTTAGAAGCGGCGTAATCACTTAATCTGTATGAGTGTATTGTGCACAGAGTGTATAGTAGCTTGGCTGGGGACGCGCAGGTTATGAACCGCTCCGCTCGGCTTACACGACAGACGCACAACGCACAGGGCGGGGCCGTACACACGTATACGTGGGGTGCTAGGCTTTCTGCTCGTATCTTGTTACATCCTTGTTGCACGTTGCATGCTTACGTGTTCATCTGTATAACAATCGTAACGAGTGTAAATTCATTGGCCCTTTCTAGCTGTAGTTTTACTCACTAAAACGTGTAACGCGGTGACTATTACCGAGTTAGTTGAGGAATATCTATTGTAATTGCATGAAATTTAGAAATAGTTTCTAGTTTATAACATTAAAAGATGAGACGAGTATTTGTTCAGTTTGATATGTCATTTTAAATTGATTGATTGTTCAAAAAATTATGATTGATTCTTTTTTTTTTTTCAATGCTACATTTGCGTTTTTGGTTTCAATCTTAATAGTAAGATTTAACGAAACATCGAATCATCAGAGTCTCATCATAGAAATTACCGAAAGAAACTTAAACAAGTGTTTCGTGTCGGATTGATATCGTTAAGATGTTACGTCGAAGCTGATACTGGTAGCAACAAAACATTGCGGACGTCGCGAGCTGCTTGCACGCATACTACAGTTCGCAGGAGACGCGCGACGGCGACGGTCTGACCGCGGCACTAGCTCGCCAGTCTCATCGTTCGCCTCTTGCTCGTAATAGATTAGTTTGGTTGACTGATGCCATTCACTGCTCAACACAGATACTGCACGTGTTTATTTTGTAATTAACTAACATCAAAACAGCGTCTTTGCGGTTTGTTTTAGAGGATTTAAAGTAACAGTCATTTGGTAATTGATTTTATCTAAAAGCATTTATCTACAACCACTAGAGCTTTGCAAATATATTTTAGTAGATATTTTAAATTGATGTGTTAACTATTATTTTATATACATTACAAAGACTTAGTAAAATCGAGAATTTATGTCAACTGTGATTTGTGACTGGTTTTTTTTGACTAATATATGTGTATGATGATTATATGTCTGTGTCAGTGTAGATATAATAGTATACTGCTTTGATAGATTTTATGACGGCTAGATTTCTGCTATATAATATACCAAATAGTATTTTTACGTTGTATATTGTTTAATGGAATTGTATGTGTGAGTTGGCCGCGAGTGGACGCTTGCGCCCGACGCGCACCTGGCCGCGCGGCCGCGTTGTTTGGTGGTGCAACATCTTGCAGAGCTATTTTTACACGTTCAGTACAGGCGCGCGTCGAGCCGCGACTGTCCACGCCTCTGGTCAACTTGTATGATTGATATAAAGTACTATTTACGTGTATATTTAATTAAATTAATATTATGTATATGTAAATACATATTGCGATGTATATTATTATTATATTCAGGAAAAATTGTTATATTTTGTTTTATAAAAGGTAAAAGTCTGACTTTAAACACTTGTTATATCATTTAGTTTTCTTTTCAGATACGGGGGTCTGAAATTATGTAGTTCAAGTGAACATTTAGTATATTTTACAAATTGCAATTGTAGCATAGGGTACAAAGTCGATATAATGCGGTATTTCGGGGATATAGAGAAATTTGAAACATTCCGTAATCTAAATTCTGTCTTTTGGCTCAGTCACAATTAAAATTTCACTCGTGTGTTACTTTATATATTTTATTTGTTGCGTCTCGCTAAATTTGTACTGTTTAGATACATATACCTTGTGATGAGTAGGCGACGTCCCCGATCCCTGAGCCCCAGTGAGTTCCTACCCCGAGTCCTGTCTAGTCCCATCCCGTGTCTTGTGCCAACGAAGCCCGGAGACTCGCAGGTGCCGACCGCGCCGAGCGTCGATACGGTAGCTGTTTCACGTCTCGGTACCCGTAGGAACACAAATTACTGTAGCTACCTTTCGGATAAATTTGAGACACATTGTTTATTTTTTAAGTAGATGTTACGGGTGGCCTCGTAATTTATTTTTAAGGTTGATTTTTTTATGTAGATTTTTGTTTTTCCTAAAAAAACCGTGATAATAGTTGGATAAGTGATCGCATGCGTGTATGTGTGAGTAATGCGGCATTCGTAAGGCACTCCCTTCCTTGAGGCATAGTTAGTATTTTATGAAAAATATTATAGTCGTATTGTGTTTGGACGAACATTAATTGTGATGCATTGTCGATATAAATGTAGGTTGTTTGTGTCGCGTTAAATTGTCTTATTGTGTTGTGCATTATTGTCAAAACGTACATATTTTGTAATTGTAATACATACCTAGTATTTTATTTATGTAGTATATACATATATTGCATGTGAATATAATAATCACATTGTCCACATTCGTTAAAGCGGAAATTACGTTGTAGTACCTACATCACAGAAGATTTAATTATTTTATACAAAAATAAAATTGTATTTAGCTCACCTATACAGGAAAAATGACTACACTATTTTTATACGGTAGCATTTACATACACGTAGGTATTAGTGGTGACAGGTTATTCAAAATTCAGTCTTTGGCAATCGCGTTGTGGGAGCCAAGCGAATATGACGAGTCTCGATTTACTATACGCACTGAGTACAGCGCACGTACCGACCGTAAAGTCAGCGTTGCCGAACTTCTCTTTTAGAGTATTGAACTTCTACTCTATATTCGCTAAAATACTAGTTATTTGACTCTGATTTTGTTTATAATTGGAAGAATTCCTGTCATTTCACCGAGTTTTTGTCTTTTCGGCCATAAATTTTAAAGCAGGGCTTCAAAACAACGAATAATGTTTATATGTTGTTTTGCTGTTGATGTTTTAAAAATTACACATATTCGGTTTCTTCTAAATAAAGTTGTTTACCTTACGTGCCCCCATCGCATATTTTGTCGTACACTGCCTTTAAATCGCACCGTCCCTTCGACCGTTGCGATGAATATCAGCCAGTCTTTTCTGTTAGAATAGGCCCCCATCCACTAACGTTCATTCCTGCCGGAATCTACAATCCTTAAGGAATGAACGCCAGTGGATTTGCAAAAGTGAGAAAGAATGATGGTATTAGTGGCTTCAACGGTTTTATACCGACTTCAAAAAAACGGCGGTAATATCCCGTTGCGTTTCCGTACAGTTTGTACAACAGGACAAGTCAGAAGGAATGAACGTTAGTGGATGGGGCCCTAAGGCTTAGCACGCAATGCGCGCAATTTTTATTCGCGTACTGAATCTAACTAACACGCACTGCGGATAAAATTCCGCGCGATTTTTGTATTTTTCCACCTGTTCATAAGAGCCCAAATTATTCGCGCGAATTTAATCCGCGCCGCGGTGAGGTGTACACGGATTTCTTGCGGTATTATTGCCGCGCGAACTTTTTACCGCAATGCGTGCAGCTTCATACAATTCCATAGGTCGCTGAATGGGCGGAAAAATCGCAGTGCGTGCTAAGCCTAATATCTCCGTAAAATCATAGTTGAATTAAACTGCCATTCCACTTGATGCTATGGATTGACAACTGACTTCACCTACTTTTTCACGGTGTCATGATTACAGAATAGCACTGCAGAATATATCAAATCGAGTAGGTTGCTTGGTCGCATTGCAGTTCGACCCAGAGCGCGTTCATCTGCGTACTATATCTGCACGATTTTTGTATGGCTCAGCTCACAATGAGCGTCAAATGGTCGTGCAGTTTTCATCAGTAAATTGATGATGAATAATCACAACTAAAATAGAATTTAAAACATACACAAACACTGAGAAGCAAAATGCTCAATGTTCACTGACCGTAATATGTAGTCTAGAGCTGGATAAATACCAAAACTTAATCTGAGCAGGTCGTGGCGAAATAATAACCAACCGAACGGGTCTATATTCGAGGTTAAGCAACGCTTGCCGTGGTCGCTCCGTGGATGGGTCTAATTTCATACCGAGACTCCACCGTACCTCGGAAAGCATGTTAGACTTTTGGTCCCGACTTTCATTTGTAGATCTTTGACAGTCGTATCGGGCCTCAGCCAAAAGTCTGAAGTCGGACATCAGCCTCTAAGGGCTATCGTGTTGACCGGACACTGGGTTGTTAAACTATATAATTATTTGTGTAATAATGCTAATGATAACTTATACGATGTAGTATAACCTCAATATCGCTACGTTTTGTTCAAGTTCCTACTTTGTCATTCCCATTCCGCTTACCGAAATGTAGTTTTTTTTCTTTTTGAAATCT